>CM070071.1:17370588-18855320 GCA_036320875.1 Cotoneaster glaucophyllus | reverse complement strand
TTAATTCACGTATTTTGGGGGATTACCATGTTTCTACTATCAATTGGGCATGATGCTTTCTCACTATTATTGATGATCATACTCGTTGTACATGGGGAGGCATGGGTCCAGGCCCGACAAGGGTGGGCCCATCTAAACTGAGCCCAAAAATTATTTTCCAAAAGCCCAAACCAATAGCAACAAGAAGCACATCGATTCACACTCTCACAGAGCTCGTGCTGCTAAAACCCTAAACCCTTCTGACATCAATTTTCAGATCAGATCTCATCTGCATATTCACATCATTCGTCCACCGCAAGCCCCTGCAATGGCTTCAGCCTGCAGGCAATTCGCCAATAGAGCTTCCCTATCGTCCATCCGATCCGCCGTCAGATCCAGCGTCCCAAAATCTTCCGCTTCACGCGTCCCTCTCCCCACCGCATCCTCTCCCTCCTCCGCCCCTTTTCCCCGTTTCTCGCTATCCAGGTTTGCGTTTTATTTGGGTTTTCATTTTATTGCTCTTTAATTTCATAATTTGTGGTTCTTAACAATTGGGTTTGGATTGTTGCTGTGCGTTTTATTTGGGGCAGGCCTCCAGGTGCGTTGGGATGCGTTCAGTCACTACTTCCACTCCACAGCGCGGTGGCGGCGGCGAGGTTGACGTCATCGCTGAGCACTACATCGAGGAGCTGCCGAGCGCTCTCACAGGGTACTCTCTGCCGCACCTCTCCCGGCCTCTAATAAAAAATTTTGCTTTCTTTTCTAACTGTGAGTCACTTTTGCTTTGATCACAATTGTAATAATTGTATTTATTTCCATCCCATGTCTTCGTTTTCGTGTTTGCTCACTTGGGTTCTCCTCAAAATTTGAGCTTTTGCGTTGTTGTTTCTGTTGAGTGTTGCATTTGAACAGACTTGATTGATTAGTAATTCCCCTTTTGTAATGCATTTTTGTGTCCGGTGGAACCCGAATAGGAAATTTAACTTATAGATCGTCCCTTGTACACTTTCAGAGATAATTACGGTCTAGAATAGTAGTAACACAATTTTGGGTAACCCAAAATGGGTTGTTGCGTCTTTGAAACTATGAGCACTCTCTGTGTAAGGTTGGCTCATCAGGTTTCCCTTAGAGCTTCCTGGCTATTCAACGAGGTTGTAGTTTTGATAATAAGTGATTTTAAGGAAATGAAAACGAGGGTGGATGTGCTTTTGATAGGGATGTTATCTGACTGGAATATTTGGTTCCTGCAGGCACATAATGTCCATTATGCTTGAACCTGCTAGTTAAGGCTTGCTGCGTCATTACCAAGTACGAAACTATGAATTTTCCTCAAAAACCTTAAAAATGCTTAACCATGTTAGTTTGGAGGCTTGTATTTCGTCTTTCGTTTGATTTGGTCAGTTTTTATGATTGTACCGGCACTTGCCACATTTTGGTTTCTGTGTGCACAATCTGTTTTGCTGTTTTAGTTTGATAATCTGTAGATTAGGAATGTCCAACGATTAATATAGGTTGCTATTATGATGAAATGTTTTCCATTGGGCTGTAGTACACTTAATTCATCATATTTTGGCCATATTACGACAATATATTTCGAGTTTGAAAGTGAGCATATCTAAAATAATAGAGCAAGAAGATATGATTGTATGGAGATAACAAAAGAAAACTTAAAAGTACAAATACTTTGGCTTAAGTTTGTTGAACTTATATTCGTATACCATGTCTAAAATAATAAAATGCTTTGATAACATAGCTGCTCCTTGTCCCAGATGGAATTGATGGTACGTGAGACATGTATGCTGTATATGGAGGTGGGCCCTGCCATTTATGCTCATTGTGTCTGACTTAAAACATTGACGAAAACTAGATATACGTACATGTTGATCGGTGATTATTGGACAATGTTCCTACCCATATGTATTATGAGAGCAAGTTTTAGTGGATGCTGCATGTTTGAGTTTACATTTTTTAGTTTATTTTTGTTGTAGAACATCTCTGAAACGTCCCCATGATCACATTTCGTTAACGTTGTTGTGGAGTCGTTCTGATTGGGTTCCTTAGTTAAAGAAACTGGGAGTGCAACAGTCTCTGCATTATTCTCCTCTTATAGAGGGTTTCGGTTTGTTTCCTAATTTAAGCCTTTGTATTGTTTGATGATCCAGAGCTTGGTCTGTCAGGTCCGAGGTGATTCGTAGCAGGCTGTCACAGTTACAAGAAGTTACCCTTCGCAAGAATGGAAAAGCAAACAGTTTGTAGTTTTATTTATTCAAAACCCTTATTGAAGCTAAAATTGATTTTTCCTAAAGATAGGATGCTAGCACTTGTTACATAATAATTCAATTTGCTTGTTCACTATGTATTTATGAATGTTTGATTTCGAACATTAATCCGTGTTCCTTGCCTTCCTTCTTAAGTCTAGTTTACCATGCTTGATGCCCATCCCTTTGATATTTGGTCAAAATTTATGCAATCTAAGCTTGCATTTTGTGATTTTCGGTGGATTTTTTTCGCTTGTAAGTTTTGAATTAACCGCAGTAAGAATCTCAGGGGATTTTAGACCTATCCTGCTGAACAAACACACACCATGCCGAGAATGCATCCAAGAGCGGTTAATTTACTTTGAATAAGGCTATTTGAAGGTTGCTGTTAAAGGAAATTTTTAGCTTATTGCATTCTTGACATTCACTATCTTGCTAAATTGTTCGACGATATCTTCACTCATGTTTTTAGAGAGACAAATTTCACAGGGAAGCTTTGACCTCTCTTGTTCGCTCGCAATATTTCCTAAGTTTGGGATCATGATCACTCGAAATATTTCTTGAGTTTCGGACCTAAGAATTTCTCCTTATGTTGACTAATCTTTTGGAGTTGAGATTTGATCATTTTAGTTGGGACTGTAGTCGGAGTTTTGTGTTCAAATTTAATTTTTTCTTCAGCAAAAACAAAATGGAAGAGTCAATCCTCCTAGTGGAGCAAAAACCAGATAGAAAAATATAGCTATGAAGTTGCAGGTCACAGCAAGAGACATTGCATTGCTTAACAAACATACAAATGCAACAAGAAAAATTGCTGTAATTTAGAAAACCCCAAAGAAAAAAGAAACAGATACATGAAGGGATATCAAGATCGATAATTCGAATTCACAATATGATATAAGCATTTGTAATGTGTGACAAGAAAACGTTACTTCTTACACGTTCATTCTATGGAGGGAGAATGATTTGTCATTTTGAGGGGATTAGACATGGAAAAAACTTGTCCATTTCAATCCTTCTGAAATTGATTACTTTTTTTCTTGAGTAATGTATCTCCTACTTTCAAGTTAGTCACAACCTTTTTATTTCTTCTTTTAGCTTACTTTGAAATAGTGACTTATCCAGTCTAATTCAATCATCTATACCAAATGAGACCTATGTACATATTGCTTTCTGAAGAAAATTGAACTCGTACCATAAAAACCAATCGATAATATGAAAGTAGCCCAATTACTTATTTCTTTTGTCTCGATATGGGATTAATATTCAACACTTTTATGCAGTGAAAAGAAATTAGTTCACTGTTTGGACAGAAAGCAACATGTCTTTGAAATAACGAGGATCCTCTTCGGATTCTCCTTGTGAGGATTCCGGAGATCTTTCAATCACGTCCGTTCTTCGTACATCGTGCGAACAGTTTTTATCAGATACTGTTTATATTCAATTTTAAATAAAAAAAATTACAATGATTTTCGATCGTACATCGTGAGGTCTTCGTACAAGCCCCTATGACGACAAACCTTTGCAACACATAACCCAAGTTGACAAAATCACACCATCGGTGTATACAGACTTGAAGTAGAACTCTGTTCCCTCCTTACCTATTTCATACCTCCGCACTTTCATTTTTGTTTTTATTTTTCTAAAAAAAAAACATTGCAGGATGTTAAAGTAATTTAGTCGTAATCGCTCAAATAAGAGGGGATAGAAGGAAATAGAGATTAAAAGGGGAGAAATCCTATTCCTACAGACTTCTGCACGACTCATACTTTGTCGGACAGAGGTTTGTTTGTTTGAACGAAATGATTCATTGCCAAATCAGTTATTTATTTATTTATTTTATTTTTCTTTTAAATACTAAATGATAAAATTTGAAGTCTTAAATATCTGCTACTTTTATTGGGTCTAATGATATCTGCTCTACTTCAAAGTTAACAGTCTTAAGTTAGAACAAAAAAAAAAAAAAAAAAAAAAACGAGTTGGATGCTTAATTAAATGATTGGTTTATTATCTGACTTTACTCAAATCCTCACACTCCAAATACAATTGTGTTAAAGAAAGTGCACTACCAACATCTACACAGAGAAAATACAATCATCCTTTTGATTAAATTCAATCATCCTCTTGTACTAATTGTTCAATACACAAAGGAAACCAGAACATTTTGGACCTATTGCATTATTTGGACTAAATAGCCCTTCATTAGCCTTCAAGAATAAATAATACGATAAAACATTTGAAGTAGGTAATTCTAGTGGCAATTCATTAGTACATCACTTCTTTTGAAATAAAATATAAAATTTAGTAGTACTACATTTTAGTGGTTCTTTATTTATTTATTTATTTGCAAAGTGAGAAGTTTTAAGTTTTATTCTCGTAAATAATGAGTTTAATACAATATTACTATGTAGACTACCATATTGTGTGGTTTAACTTATCCCATCAGATACCAAAGCAATGATTTTTTTTTATTTTTGATTTTTGATTTTTTTTAAACAAGCGTTATTATCTACTTAAGGGATAGGTGAATGAGCTAAACCTCATAATGAGTTAACAATAATGTGGTTCAAATTCACATTTCAAAATAATAAAACTTATACTTCCACTTCCTCACCACTGAGTGTGACATTTGTTACACCACATTATACTAATAGAAGTACGATCGACTTATATTGATTCGCCTTCATTAGAGAAGTAGTACAATCTAGTCTACCAAAATGCGTTCTCCCAATATTCTCGTAGAGTGTAGATTTACGGTATCAAATCAAGAACTATTCTATTTTTAAAGGAATGAATCTGCACATCATCAAACTGTTGTGAAACATTCCTAATCGAAGTATGATTGTGTAAATCCTAGGATAGATTAGATTAGACTTTATCCTTTCCTATTGTAACTGATATTCCTTGGGGACCAAGGAATATCCTATCATCTTATTATTATAAATAAAGGTTCAATGTAGGAGGGATAAACACACAATTCCCCTACAATTCTACAAACACACATCTCTCTTTTCTCTCTTTCTCTGCCGCCGGCCCTCTCTCCCTCTGTCAGATAAAATAGTCCACAACACGTTATCAGCACGCTCCTACCGCTGCGCTTAGGAATCTGACGTTGGAGAATTTTTCTGCATCAAACCAGTTCATCCATAACATCACGCAATCAGGTTCTTTCAAAACAACGGCTTTTAACTCGATATTTTGCAAGCCCTGATAGCATGAACATTCACCATGATGCATGACCCAACTTTATGTTTAACGTATTTTAGATTCTACATAAATTGTGTATGCTTCATAACCAAAATTGCTACAATTATGTGAATTTGATATTTTCCATGAATTGAATCTTACATATGTACATGCATTGAAAATATTATTTTGCAATGCACCACTGTAAATCTGTGATTCATTGAAATATATATTGAATTGAATTTTATATGCCTATAATTGAATTGAAAAAATTTTAAACGGAAAAGAAAAATTGGACCTTGGGTTCTTTCGAACCCGTGTGTCTCCACGCACATAGAGAGCTTGCAGCTCTCCTTCTCCCCGCAAAGCCCCACACCCAAAAAAAAAAAAAAAAAAAAAAAAAACCCAGAACCCCGACACCTTTCATGGTGTCCCCCGACAATGGAGTGGCTTGCAGCCACCACCCCGAACCCATTGGTTCTTGTTATCAACGACCTGAAGTCGTCCCATGTCGGAAAATTGAACTGAGATTCACCGGAATCTCGTCGGAATTTTATCAAAATCCGATTTCAATTTTTAGGGTTTTTGGTTGTTGAAACATTGAGATTTTCTTATCTCAGTGGTTGTCCATGACAACCGTGACTCACTCTGAGCCCCAACAACCCCGACACGACCACCTGCAGTGGCGCCGTCCCAATTTTTCCGGCCTTCTTCCTCGGCCAAGCACACCCAGCGCCGCTGGGCCGTTTTGCTGCTATCAAACCCGAGCCCTAGTGGGCTCCTGTTCCTCGGCCTGCATCAGCGCCCTTTGGGCTTGCTGCTGCCCTGAGATGTCACGGCCCAGCCCGTGCGAAAAAAAAAAAAAAAACAAACTTTGTTTTCTGGGCTCGCCTGCAGCGGCCCAGCCTGAAGCGGCCAGCGAAAAAAAAAAAGGTTTTTTTAGGCTGCTTAAAGCAGCCCAGTCCACCCCGTGAGCCTGCAGCTCACCCCGAGACCCTCCCCTGTCCAATTTTTGGGCATATGTCTCACGGACCAATTCTTCAAGCCACCCGTGGCTTAGTGTTTTCTTTTGGACCCCGAGTATTACTTGCCTAATTATTTTTAGGCCCAAATGGGTTTATATATTTTTCAACCACACTTTAATTTGGCCCGAAGTCCAAATAATTCAAATTCAATTATAATTATAAACCTGAAGTTATATTTTTGCATATACTTGTTGCATATTTGTTTGCATATATATTCGTGATTGCCTGCAGGAATATATGAACCTGAAGTTCATAATTATTTTTGAAACCTGAAGTTTCTTCTTATAAACATGCCTTGTTTGAAAACCTGAAGTTTTCACTTAAACAACTCACCCATGAAAACCCGCAGTTTTTTAACCAATACATGTCTATTAGAACCTGTATGTTCTACTCCTACGTGAATGGATCGATTTTCTTCTCCATTACACTAACCACATCTTGTCCATCTATTTGTGATAGGAACATGTCAAATTTGAACAAACTTGACTTCACCGCTTTGGAGGTTTCTGGAAGGAACTACCTCAAGTGGGTTCAAGATGTGAAGCTCCACCTCACTGCAAAGAACTTGCGTCCGGCTATTGAAGAAGCAACAGATAAACCTGTTGGCGAAGCTGAAAAAGCCACTGCTATGATCTTCATCCGAAGACATATCCATGACGCTCTACAAACTGAGTATCTTGCTGAAGAGGATCCACGTGCATTATGGGTCGCTTTGGCTGATCGCTTTGATCACCAAAAGGACATATTCTTGCCTGAAGCAAGACACGACTGGCAGCACTTGCGCTTCCAAGACTTTAAGTCTGTGAATGAATATAATTCTGAAGTTTGTCGAATCCGATCACTTCTCAAGTTTTGCAATGAAACTTTGACTGAAGAGGATCTCCTGGAGAAGACATACTCAACCTTCTCTGCTTCTAATATTGTCCTGCAGCAACAATATAGAGCTCAGAAGTCCACCAAATTCTCGGATTTGATCTCTGTTTTACTTCTTGCTGAAAAGCAGAACCAGCTGTTGATGAAGAATCATCAAGCTCGACCTACTGGGCTACTGCTATGCCTGAAATACATTATAGCACTAACCAGCACCCAAAACGCCAACAGAGGCGTGGCAGGGGAGGCCAGAAGCCATCCCACCAAGGTCAACAGAGACAAGGCCCACCCAAGGGAGGAAATAAAGCCCCGAAGCGCTCAAACCTCGCTCCCCAGGCCCCGAACTTCAAGAATAAAGGCAAAGCACCTAAAACCATGGATGACGATATGTGCTATCGCTGTGGTTCAAAGGACCATTGGTCCCGTGTTTGCCGTGCTCCCAAGAAGGTTGTAGATGAATATCATTCTCGTCGTAAGAAGTTTGAATCAAACTTCATGCAAGTGGACGAACCGAAGACTACAAAGATGGAGGTTTCTGATTTTCAGGAGGATACCACCCCTATGGAAGATTAGAATCTTAGACATAGACTTATTTTTTTAGCTAAAATAAGACAAATGGGGCCGAATTCCACCTAGTGGCCGAACCCCCCCTTGTTTTTGGTTGATTTTTGAACAATTTTCCTTCATGTTTTGGATTATTAGTTGGTGATTTATTTTGGATATTCAATTTTAATCCTTGAATAAATTAAATTATTTTGAATTGATAATTGTTTTATAAACTTTTATGCATGTGACCAATTCAAATTAATTTTTCATTCTAGGTATGACTAGTGGGAAAGTTAGTTGTCTGGCAGATAGTGCAACCACGCACACAGTTTTGCGTGAACGCATCTATTTCACTAACTTCATACCTAAGAATGCACCTCTGACAACCCTCTCAGGCCCATCCGACCTGATAGAAGGATACGGTAAGGCACGTATAATGTTGTCCAATGATACAATCTTGACCATTGCTGAGGCACTCTATTCTCCACGTTCCGGAAGAACGTTGCTAAGTTTCAAGGATATTAGAGATAACAATTACCACGCTGAAACCCACGTAGAAAACGGAGTTGAATTTCTGTGCATAACTTCCTACGAATATGGCCAGAAGCGTATTCTAGAGAAGATGGAGCGTAACCCGAGTGGTCTGTATACTACGACCATACGCCCTATAGAATGCCACTATGTGGCCGGCCCTACTACTGGGACCGCGCACGAAATTACACTTTGGCATGATCGTTTGGGACATCCTGGACGAATAGCGATGCGCCGTATCCTCAAATCTTCACACGGGCATCCACTAACCCGCAGTTTAGGTTCGATCCAAGGAATCGCATGTCAAACATGTTCAAATCTTCACACGGGCATCCACTAAGCCTTCTTATGACAAGATTCGTTCGAATCCTCCCATCTTTCTACAACGGATTCAGGAGGACATTTGTGGACCGATTCACCCTCCATGCGGACCATTTAGATACTTTATGGTTTTGGTTGACGCTTCCACACGTTGGTCACACGTGTGCTTGTTGTCCACAAGGAACGCTGCATTCTCCAAACTGTTGGCTCAGGTTATCAAGCTCAGGGCTCACCACCCTGATTATCCAATCAAATCTATTCGATTGGATAATGCTGGAGAATTCACATCTAAAACTTTTGATGACTATTGCATGTCGGTTGGGGTTGAAGTTGAACATCCTGTACCCCATGTTCACACCCAGAACGGCCTGGCAGAGGCTTTCATTAAGCGCTTACAAATGATTGCTCGATCGTTGGTCATACGTACTAAGCTCCCGATCGCTGCTTGGGGCCATGCAATATTGCATGCAGCAAAGTTGGTCCGCCTAAGGCCTGTTGCGACACAACCATTTAGTGCCCTTCAGTTGGTTACCGGATACGAACCCGACATATCACATCTGCGCGTTTTTGGTTGTGCGGTATATGTGCCGATCTCGCCGCCCTTACGTACAAAAATGGGGCCTCAGCAAAGGATGGGAATCTATGTCGGATATGATTCTCCTTCGATTATTCGTTACTTAGAACCTTTGACAGGCGATCTGTTTACCGCTCGTTTTGCGGATTGTCACTTCTATGAGACAGTCTTCCCGTCGTTAGGGGGAGATAAGAATGTCAACGTTCCTGAAGAACGACGCGAATTATCGTGGATGACTCCCACTTTGTCTCATTTAGATCCCCGCACCACTCAGTCTGAAACTGAAGTGCAGCGCATATTAGATCTTCAGAGCATAGCTCAGAGCATGCCAGATGCTTTCACCGATCTAGCGCGCGTGACAAGATCACACATTCCAGCTGCGAATACGCCTGCAAAGATAGATGTACCAAATGTACGACGGACTACCCTCCTGGAAGCCCGGGACACCAATTTTGGTGATCCACGTACATTAGCGGCTAGCCAATCATCTGCCCCTACACAAAAGCGTGGCAGACCCCTTGGTTCAAAGGATTCACACCCCGGAAGAGGAAAACCACGGCACAAGGTCCTGAAGAACCTACCGTGAATCCGACTATCGCTTACTCATTCTACCCAACTCATGAGGAAATTCTAGATTATGGAAGCGTCCTTGAAGAGACGAATCCTCCTCCCGAGAATCGTGAGATTTCGGTCTATTATGCTAGCTTAGATGATGTGTGGCGTAGAAATGAGATGATTGTCGACGATGCATTAGCATTTGCAGTAGCTACTGAGATCATGTTGAGCGATGACATTGAACCGCGTTCCGTTGATGAATGTCGACGTAGAGCTGATTGGTCAAACTGGAAACAAGCAATCCAAGTTGAACTCGATTCGCTTGCGAAACGTAAGGTGTTTGGACCTGTAGTTCCTACTCCTCCACATGTGAAGCCCGTTGGCTACAAGTGGGTTTTCGTTCGGAAGCGTAATGAGAAGAACGAAATTGTGCGTTACAAAGCTCGTCTTGTTGCACAAGGTTTCTCACAACGCCCCGGGATTGACTATGACGAAAATTATTCACCCGTTATGGATGTGATTACCTTTCGCTACCTTATCAGTTTGGTAGTTTCCGAAAAACTGGATATACAGCTGATGGACGTAGTAACCGCGTATCTCTATGGGGATCTTGATACGGAAATTTACATGAAAGTTCCTGAAGGACTTACATTGACTGGTTCAAATATTTCCAAACCTCGGAACACGCTCTCAATTCGGCTGAGGCGTTCACTCTACGGCTTGAAACAATCCGGAAGAATGTGGTATAACCGTCTGAGTGAGTATTTGACTAGTCAGGGATATGTGAACAACGAATTATGCCCTTGTGTGTTCATTAAGAAGTCACATTCCGGATTTACGATTGTTGCTATTTTATGTGTTCATTATATATTTATTATATTTTTTGTTGTAGTTAACCAAGAAGGTAATTATTACCCTATAGTTTTGGTTTTTAATGGGAAACCAAGAAATTTTATATTTATTTTAATTTTTGAATGACACATCCTGACAGGAGTCGAGACATGCTGGCCGTCACGTGAGATGACGTAGCCAAGTGCGCAACAGAAGTGATAATAATAAGGAAATATGAGTAAATAAAAACCTAAAACTAAACTTATTTAACTAGATACAAAATATAAGTGTGTGAAAGTGACCAAGTACATGTTACACACATATCAGAGCATAGTTAAATGAAAGTGCAGTCGAACCAACTAAGTACTAATTATACAAACATGAAGAAGATCCCTACTTATTTATGGAGATGTTAGAACTGTTGGGAAGTCCTCGTGAGCCACCAAAGATGATCAGCTACCTAGAACCTAGAGGGGCGCAAAATAGAAGGGTGAGTGGGCAAAAACAAAACTTTCGAAAACACATTTATCTTTTCTGAACATAGTAACCCCTCTCCGTAAAACTTGTATAGTTTCCAGAAAACAATACTTACTTACATATATATGTACGCTCAAGTGCTACGATCACGTGAAGGCTGTGCGATAAATCGCGGGTCATCTACGAGTCGGAACCACTTATTGTGGTCTGTACGATAGGCTGGCACTAGACTTGGATCCAATGTGAACGTGCGGTGTGGGAGGTGAACGATCATGTGAAAGATAGCCCTCGCCCTAGCCCTAGCCCTGGGCCGGAGCACTAATACCGGGGTGCAACCATGATGAGCTCTAAATAAATGTATACATATCAATGTCATACAACCCATTCAATAACATCATACTTACCTGAAGCTTACCTGAGTCTCCGCAGCATCACACAATAAAATTCACAAGTATAACAATGCAATACTCAAAATGAAACTCATTTACGACATGGCATTTAAAGCATAATCATTTAAGAAAAACGTTCTTGAAACCGTAACATATATATATATATATATATATATATATATATATATATATATAGAAAGAAAATGCCCACTCACTGATAAGTAGCAGGATCGTAACCCCCCTAGCCTAGCTTGTCCACGTTTGTCCTCGGGGTATGTCTCACCTATATGCGAAATGACTAAATTAACATTAATTATAAAGCACATGCACAAACCTAGGAATAACTTCTCATACGTTGCTCAAATGGGGTGTTAGAATATAACAACATGATCTACTCGACAACACGAACACCCCCATATTTTTAGAATAATTTTTGGACTTCACACACTCCCTCACGCACCGGCCACGTGTAGGCACGTGCCTGACACGTTGACGGAATCCCTAACGGCGTTTTTGAATATTCCGTTAAATAGTAGAATATTTTGTTTAAAAACTAACGGGGTTACCTAAAGTCGTCAGTATATTTCGTCAAAGTTGACGAAATATTCTCTTCCTTCTTCGGTAGCTTTGCCGGAGCCGCCACCAGCCACCGTCTGTTAAACTGGAAAATTTTAAAACTCTTATATCAAACTCATTTTTCAACCAAAATTCACGAATTTTATATGGATTTGAAGATCCTGAGGAATAGAACAAGTTCATACCTCTTGAGAGTCCAAAATCAAACAGGAAAGGCTCTAAAAATCCCTCGAAAGAACCGGCCAAAACTGAAACTTCTCAAACTTACTTGTTCCGACGTCAACTCCTTCCTAAACTTACTCTAGAGTCCTTAGGGAGTTACATGGAGGTTTCCCTAAGTCTCAAAACCATGTAATTCATCAGCGATCACGTCGACCCAAGCTTCACCAAGTCGGAGCTCACGAGTCACCGACTCAAAGTTCACCAAATCGAAGAACAAATGGTATAACAGTGATCGTGAGGTCGAGGGGAGTTTGATGGTAAACTTCACAAGTTCGATTCGTAAGAGTTTAAGGTGTAAGTGAGCTGGGGATGTCTCAGGTGCAAGAAGAAGAAAGAGGAAGTCTCAAGAAGGAGAGAGAAAGAGGGTACATATGTGTGTGGGTTCTGATTGGGCAGAAGAGGGAAATGTATTTTAATTGGCCCAAAAAGGAAAAAACAAAAGCAAAAACAAAAATTTGATTGGGGCCAAGGAAATAGGAACCCATATAATTGGTCCGCCATTTACCCGTTTACACACCTAAATAATCGTAACTTTCTCGTTATGATTTCGATTCGAGTCTAGCTCGCGTCATCGTACTCGTGACGTCGAACATGATTTAATTACGATAATGAGGAAGATAATTTAAAACTGCATATGTACATCCACATTACTAAGCCACCGAGGGCATAATTGTCACTCTACACACTCGGAGAGAAAATATATATAATAATTTGGGACGGGTCGTCATAGTTTACCCCCCAAAGAAAATTTCGTCCCCAAAATTTCTACACAACAACACATATCAATAATCATAAAACAGACGTGGATACAGATCTCGCATACGCTCCTCAGTTTCCCAAGTGGCTTCCTCGACCGAATGGTTCCTTCATAAAACTTTCACCATACGAACGGTCTTATTCCTGAGAACCTTATCTTTCCTATCCAAGATCGTCACAGGCTCCTCATCGTAAGTCAAGTCTAGGTTAATCTCCAGTGGCTGAGGAGGAATTACATGTGATGGATCTAAGACATAGTGACGAAGCATAGACACATGGAAAACGTTGTGTACTTTTGATAACTCTGGAGGTAGTTCAAGCCTGTAGGCAACTTCACCAACTCGCTCGATGATCTGATACAGTCCAATATACCGAGGACTCAACTTACCTTTCTTACCAAACCGTACCACGCCTTTTCACGGAGATAACTTCAGGAATACCCAATATCCAACTTTATATACTCTGTCGGTGGCATGTTTATCGGCAATACTCTTCTGTCGATCCTGGGCCGCTTTCAGGTTATCTTTAATCACCTGGATATTCTGCGTAGTCTCATCCACAATCTCAGGGCCCACTAGCACTCTTTCACCAACTTCAGACCAACATAGAGGTGTACGACAGGGTTTACCATAAAGTGCCTCAAACGATGACATGCCAATGCTAGAATGATAGATGTTATTATAAGCAAACTCGATCAAAGCTAAACGCTTATGCCAAGCATCTTCAAACTGAAAAAAATGAGGATCTCAACATATCTTCTAGCATCTGAATGGTTCTTTCAGATTGCCCATCTGTTTGAGGATGATAAGCCGTACTATAAAGCAATCTCGAACCGAGAGCTTCCTGGAAAGCCACCCAAAATTTAGAAGTGTACCTGGGATCCCGATCAGAGATGATACTCACTGGGACACTATGATATTTAACAATTTTCGAAATAAACCGTTTTGCCAACTGATTCAACGAATAATTTTCTCAAACGGGAATGAAGTGTGTTGACTTAGTAAGTCGATCAACTATCACCCAAATACCATCATAACCATTTCGTGTACGAGGTAGCTTGTACACGAAATCCATGGTAATATCTTCCCATTTCCACTGAGGTACGGGAAGTGGCTGTAATAACCCAAAAGGTTTCTTCCTCTCCGCCTTGACTTGCTGACAAATTGCACAACGACTCACATACTCAACAATCTCTGTTTTCATACTAGGCCAATAATAGAAAGGTTGAATAGTGTGATACATCTTGGTACTCCCAGGATGCATCGCATAAGCTGAAACATGTGCTTCGTCAATGATATCTTTCTTTAATTCTTCGACATTAGGCACGTACATTCGGTTGTCCTGCATCAACATACCATCAGAATTCCTAATCTTGAGGTCTTTCTTTTTCCCGTCTGAAACTGCCTGAATTAATTCCTGAGATTCTGCATCGTTCGCCTTAGCTTTGAGTACACGATCCAACAAAATTGGCCTAACTTGAAAATTGGCAAGTAGAGCTCCCTGGTAATCTTCACCTAATGTGACTCCAGTAGATCGCAACTCAGTCAAAAATGGAGCACTGCGTGCATAAAGTGTGTTGAGTCGACCCTGGGTTTTCCTGCTTAAAGCATCAGCTACAGAGTTTGCACGACTAGGATGATATTCAATCGTGCAGTTATAATCACTGAACAATTCAACCCATCTCTGCTGCCTGAGATTAAGATCTCTCTGAGTAAAAATATATTTGAGGCTTTTATGGTCAGTGAAGATCCGATACGTTTCCCCGTACAAATAATGCCTCCAGATTTTTAATGCAAAGAGCTGCAAACTCGAGATCATAAGTGGGATAATTCATCTCATGGGGCTTTAACTGTCGCGATGCATACGCAATCACTCTGCCATGCTTCATTAGTACACAGCCCAAACCATTCAAGGAAGCATCACTATAAATCTCAAAGTTCCCACTGTCATCTGGAAGTGCCAACACAGGTGCATGAGTGAGGCAATACTTCAGCTGCTAAAAGATTCACTCACATTCATCACTCCACTCAAATTTAACTCATTTCCTGGTTAATCTCGTCAACGGCAGAGCTATGACTGAGAAGTCTTTCACAAAACGTCGGAAATAGCTCGCAAGACCAAGAAAACTTCGTACCTCCGTGACAGTACGAGGCTGTTCCCAATTCTTTACTGCTGCCATTTTCTGAGAGTCCAACAGAATACCCTGAGCTGAAATCACATGTCCTAAGAACGACACTTGATCTAGCCAAAATTGACATTTACTAAATTTAGCATACAGTCGATGTTCCCTTAACTTCTTCAGAACTAGAGTGAGATGTTTAATATGCTCCACCTTAGATTTAGAATATACCAAAATATCATCAATGAAGATAATAACGAACCTGTCAAGATACGGGTGAAATACTCGATTTATCAGGTCCATAAAGGCTGCTGGAGCATTCGTTAACCCGAATGGCATCACCAGAAACTTGTAATGACCGTAACGAGTTCAAAATGCTGTATTCGGAACATCCTCATGCTTGATCTTTAGCTGATAATACCCTGATCTTAAATCAATCTTGGAGAACACACAGGCACCTCGAAGCTGGTAAAAAAGATCATCAATACGAGGCAACGGATAATGGTTTTTAATCGTCACTTGATTCAACTGCCGATAATCAATACACAGCCTCAGGGTTCCGTCTTTCTTTCGCACAAACAACACCAGAGCTCCCCACGACGAAGTACTCAGCTGGATAAAGCCCTTATCAACAAGTTCATGTAATTGGGTTTTAAATTCTCTTAATTCAGCATGAGCTATTCGATAAGGGGTTAAAGAAATAGGGTCTGTACCTGGGATTAGATCAATAGCGAACTCCACCCCACGATCAGGAGGTAGTCTAGGTAAATCATTTGGAAAGACATCAGGAAAGTGTCTAACTACCCGAACATCCTCCACACGAGTATGAGTACTCTTATCCAGTACCACATGAGCTAGGTAGCCCTGACATCCTTTCCTCAATAATTTCTTCGCTTTCACGGCCGAGATAACGCCCTGTCTCAACCCACAACACTCACCAACCAAAAGTGACCATAGGCGAGCCCGGCCGATGGAAAGTAACAACCTTCTTATAACAATCCAACTTGGCACGATTGGGATGTAACTAATCCATGCCCAAAATAACATTGAAATCGACAATATCCAGTGGAACAAGATTAGCTGGTAGGATAACATCCTCAACAAGGACAGGACATCCTCGATACTCCTGGCTAACATAATAAGTCTCGCCTCTAGGCATGACAAACTCCAACTCATAACCAAGGGGAGTAGGGTGTGGTTGAGTCTTTTGAGAAAACATATGAGAAATAATAGAATGCGTAGCACCAGAATCAATTAATACTCTAGCAACATGACCAAGAATATTCTACGTTCCCATAATCAAATCATAATTGCTCTGAGCAACTTGTAGAGTGATGTGGTGAACACTGCCCTGCGCCTGCTGCTGACCTCCACGACCTCTGTTTCCTTGATTACGTCGTCCCTGGATACCTCGTCCTTGATTGGGCTGATTAGGTTACCTCGACGAACCAGCACTGCTAGAAGCAACATCTAGGTTTTGGGATGGTCCTCCAACATACCACTGCGATCCCTCTCCCTGATATGGTGTATATGGCGCATAACCTCCCTGATGTGGTGGATAACCACCCTGATAGTATGGATCTGTTGGATACTGATATGCTCCCCCAGAATACAGAGCTACATCCCCTATAATGGTACGCATCACCATAACCTGTCAGAGTATAGCTACTAGGCCCCTGAATCTGTTGAAGAAGACCAGCTGGTGGTAAGGCAAGAGGCTGGGATTTATGCTGATTCTGCGGGCACTGGTTAGCTCGATGCCCCATCTGACCACAAGTGAAACATCTATCACTACCACCTTGTCTACATTCCCCAAAATGACGATTATTACACTTACGACAAAGTGGAGCACCAGAACTGTTAAGATTTCTCTGCCTCTGGAATCGGGAAGCATCTGTGGATCTGCTGCCCCTCCGCGGCGTAGTAGAATTCGAACCACCACTGGACGAACCAGAACTAGTACCACCTCGCTTAAAATTTTGTGTCTTACGAGGACCGTAGGATGATTGCCCTTTATCTTTACTAGTATTATTAATCTGGGCATTACCTTTTTCTTCCTCCTTAGCACTATCATCCGGAGCATTCTCGGAGTCCTCAACCCGGAGTAAAATCTCGAAAATTTCTTGATATGTAGAACAGGGACTCGTAGTCACCATAGAACGCCAATTCTTTCGAGTACCCCGCTTAAAACGTCGGAGCATTTCAGCAGGATTTACAGCAATCTCCGGACAATATCGGGACAAATCAGTGAACTTCCGATGATACTCGGTGGCTGACATTTTCCTTTGCTTCAAATGCGAGAATTCTTCCTTTTTGTGGTCCAAATACTCCGGAGGTATAAATCTCTTCTTAAATAGATGCTTATAAATCTCCCAATTTGTAGCATCTTCAGCTGACATCTGAAAAGATTCCTGTCTCTACCATGATGCAGCCTCCAAACACAAGAACCAAGTGGTTGTTTCAACCCATCTGTCCTCTGGAATATTTCCTTGTCAATGGATCACCCTAAAGGTTTTCTCAACATGATCGAGCCAACGTTCAGCTCCCTCAGACCCCTCATTACCCACAAAATCATTTAACTCTAAATTATATACAGTCTCCAAAGGGGTCATCTGGGGAGGATGGAGTGAGGACTAAATAACATTAGCAATAACTTCACCAAGTTGCCCAATATCTGGAAAATTAGACTCAGAAGTAGTACGCGGCTCTCTACGAGGTGGCATGGTTCTGACATAAGAGATCAAAATGATTAGAATGCCAACAAAAGACACAAGACCGCCAAACCTAGGCTCTGATACTAAACTGACACACCCCGATCAGAGTCGAGGCATGCTAGTCGTCACGTGAGGTGACGTAGCCAAGTGCGCAACTGAAGTGATAATAATAAGGAATGTGAGTAAATAAAAACCTAAAACTAAACTTATTTAACTAGATACAAAATATAAGTGTGTGAAAGTGACCAAGTATAAGTTACACACATATCAGAGCATAGGTAAACGAAAGTGTAGTCGAACCAACTAAGTACTAATTATACAAACAGGGAGAAGATCTCTACTTATTTATGGAGATGTCAGAACCCCTGGGAAGTCCTCGCGAGCCACCAAAGATGATCAGCTACCCCCTCTCTGTAAAACCCGTATAGTTTCCAGAAAACAATAATAATAATAATAATAATAATAATAATAATAAAATAATAATAATAATAATAATAATAATAATAATAATAACCCAAAATATGCCATGTCATAATGTTTCAGCTCTAAATTATGTAAGCCAGGTGTAGAATCAATATAAAATAACATGCCAGCCAGAGTCACCTAATGTGACATGTACGATTGGAACTATAGCTCATCAACCTAGGCTAGCACACGAGTCGGAGTCACCTGATATGACCTGTACGACATACTAGGTATAAATATGTACGCTCAAGTGCTACGATCACGTGGAAGGTTGTGCGATAAATCGCGAGTCACCTACGAGTCGGAACCACCTATTGTGGTCTGTACGACAGGTTGACACCAGACTTGGATCCAAGGTGAGCGTGCGATGAGGGAGGTGAATGATCACGTGAAGGCTGGCCCTAGGCCCGGGCGGGAGCACTATTACGGGGTGCAGCCATGATGAGCTTTAAATAAATGTATGCATATGAATGCCATACAACCCATTCAATCACATCTTACTCACCTGAAGCTTACATGAGTCTCCGCAACATCACACAATATAATTCAAGAGTATAACATTGCAATACTCAAAATGAAAAACATTCTGGAAACCATAACATATATATATATATATATATATATATATATAGAAAGAAAATGCCCACTCATTGATAAGTAGTAGGATCGTAGCCCCCTAGCCTCGCTTGCACGTGCCCTCCCGCGCCAGCCAAGGCACGGCCACACGTGCCGGCCACGAGCAAGCACATGCCTGGCACATTGACGGAATCCCTAACGCCGTTAGGGAATATTTCGTTAAATAGTAGAATATTCTGTTTAAAAACTAATGGGGTTACCTAATGCCGTCAGCATATTCCATCAAAGTTGACGGAATATTCTCTTCATTCTTCGGTAGCTTCGCCGGAGCCACCGCCGGCCACCGTCTGTTACGCTGGAAACTGGAAAATTTTAAAACTCTAATATCTAACTCATTTTTCAACCAAAATTCACAAATTTTATATGGATTTGAAGCTCCTGGGGAATAGAACAAGTTCATACCTATTGAGAGTCCAAAATCAAACGGGAAAGGCCCTGAAAATCCCTCGAAAGAACCAGCCAAAACTGAAACTTCTCAAAATCACTTGTTCCGACGTCAACTCCTTCCTAAACTTACTCTATAGTCCTTAGGGAGTTACATGGAGATTTCCCTAAGTCTTAAAACCATGTAATTTTTCCACGATCACGTCGACCCAAGCTCTACCGAGTCAGAGCTCACGAGTCACCGACTCAAAGTTCACCAAATCGAAGAACAAATGGTATAACAGTGATCATGAGGTCGATGGGAGTCTAATGGTAAACTTCACAAGTTCGATCCGTAAGAGTTTAAGGTGTAAATGAGCTGGGGATGTCTCGGGTGCAAGAAGAAGAAAGGGGAAGTCTCGAGAATGAGAGAGAAATAGGGGATGTATGTGTGCGGGTTCTGATTGGGCAGAAGAGGGAGAGGTATTTTAATTGGCCCTAAAAGTAAAAAAAAAAAGCAAAAACAAAAATCTGATTGGGCCCAAGGAAATAGTTACCCATATAATTGGTCCGCCATTTACCCGTTTACGCACCTAAATAATCGTAACTTTCTCGTTACGACTCCGATTCGAGTCTAGCTCGAATCAAAGTACTCGTGATGTCGAGCACGATTTAATTACGATAATGAGGAAGATAATTTAAAACTGCATATGTACATCCACGTTACTAAGCCACTGAGGGCATAATCGTCACTTTACACACTCAGAGAGAAAATATATATAATAATTTGGGACGGGTTATCACGTTGAAGATATTAAAAGAAATTTTATATTTATTTTGATTTTCAAAGATGTTATTAGCACTTCAAATTAAATAGTCTTTACGAATTTTTTTGCTATTTTGTAATATGTCAATAATTGCATTTTTTTTCTTCAATTAGAAATGATGTATTACTACTCTAAACTTAATTCAAGAAAGAGGAGAGGAATTAAATTAAAATGTGGTGAGTTAAAGAAAAAGATCTTATCTACCAAAACAATTAATTATCATGTAATTATCTAAACTACATATTAATGAAATCCTCTTTGTCAACTAAAAAATGGTGAAATGACATTTTTGTCTTTTATCACAAAATAAAATTATGGACAATAAAGTAATTTTACACAAACTAGGGGTGTATTCAATTGGAATTTTGAGATATTTTAATTCTTTTAATGTATCTATTAGAATTCAATTAGGATTTTAAATGTTTCTCTGAAATTCAAAGTGTATCCAATTGAGATTTTAAGATAGTTTGTTAAAATCTTTAGAAATCTGAGTGTATTTAATTAGGATTTTAAAGAAGTTTATAATATTTGAGATGTATTCAATTATAAATTGATTTTAATTTTTTTTTAAAAAGTTGAGGAATTCGAGGGAATTGAAGAGATTTTGTAGTGTATTTTACAAATCAATTAAACTCCATAAAAATCCGTGGATTTATAAATCTATTAAAATATGTCAAATAAGCAAATGGCCCTTTACCACAGTGGTGGAAAAAAGTTAAGCTCTTGCATGACGGCGTAGGTTTGAACCTCGTCGATAGCTAATCTAATACCTAATCTAACGTCTGACCATGAATTTGGCCCCTTTAATGTCTGATCATGTGCCTATCTGTTTGGAAATCCGACAAAGCCAGAGGTACCACGTCGTAAACACAGACATTTTAGGTTTGAGGAAGCTTGGTTGCAGCGTGATGGATGTGAACAAGTGATAGCTGATGGGTGGGCTGCTCCGGCTCATGGGGTACCATCGTTTTGGGTCTGTGGAAAAATTAAGACCATCAAACTTGAACTACTTAAGTGGAAACGGTCTTTCTTTCTAATGAAGGATGAAATCAATGTTGTTCATGATCAGTTGAGGGTCTTATATCGGCAACCACCAGACACTGAGGTTTGGAGCCTCGACTCTGCGCTTCATGCTAAGCTGGCCTTTCTGCTCGCTCAGGAAGAAGCACATTGGCGGCAAAGGGCTAAAGTAGATTGGCTCCAAGATGGCTATTGTAATACACGCTACTTTCACCAGAAAGCTACCAATCGTCGGCGAAAAAAATACGTTAAAGGTTTATTTAATGACCAGGGTGTTTGGCGCTCTCATCCCAACGAAATCCAGCAGGTTGTAGTTAGTTATTTCTCGAGCATGTTTTCCACTAATGGATGTCTTCCCTGCTCAGATATTCTGGATATAACTCAGAGTTGTGTAACTTCGGCGATGAATGATCTCTTATTGGCAGAGTATTCTGATTTCGAGATCAATGAGGCGTTATTTCAGAGGGAGCCACACACCTCTCCAGGGCTGGACGGAATGCCCCTAATATTTTTTTAGAAGTTTTGGCCAATTTTTGGCAATGATGTAATCTATGCGGTCAAGTCATTTCCCACATCTGGGCATATTCTGAAGGAGCTCAATTATACTCACGTATCTTTAATTTCGAAGGTAGCTGAAGTTCAGAACATGACGCAACTTATACCAATTGTGTTGTGTAATGTTTAATATAAAATTGGTGCCAAGGTGCTAGTGAACTGCTTAAAGAGTATATTAGATCATATTATTTCCAAGCAGCAGGGTGCCTTTGTTCCTGGTAGAATGGTTTCCAATAACTCTGTTATTACTTCTGAGGTTAGGCATTATCTTCATAATCTTCATCGAGGCTGGAGTGGTTATCTAGCTTTAAAGCTAGATATGAGTAAGGCATATGATCGAGTAGAATGGGGATTCTTGTGTTCCATGTTGTTGAAGCTTGGATTTTCTGCGAGTTGGGTTGAAACTGTCACGAATTATGTACCCTCTGTCTTATACTCTTTCCTAGTTAATGGTAAGATTACATGTTACATTTCCCCCCACTCTTGGTCTCTATCCAGGTGATCCACTTTCCCCATATTTGTTTCTGATTTGTGCAGAGGGGCTCACGGGGCTGTTTGAAAATTTTGAGAGGTGTGGGCTTATTAATAGGGTCTCAATTTGTCATGGGGCGCCTATTATAACTGACTTATTATTTGCGGATGACAGTTTCCTCTTTCTCCAAGCATATTTTTAAGAATGTTGGCATCTTAAGAATATTCTGAATATTTATGAGCGTGCGTTCGGGCAACGTACTAATTTGCAAAAGAGTGCTGTGTCTTTTAGCCCCAATGTTTGCTGAGCCATTCAAGATCAGCTTGCTGCCTATTTTGGGGTGCCTCGAGTGGATGTCCAGGACAAGTATTTGGGGGTTCGGATTGTTATTGGTCGGAGTCATTCTGCAAGATATGCATACATTAAAGACAGGTTGTGGAAAAAGCTTAAAGATAGGAAAGACAAGCTACTAAGTAGTACAGGGAAGGAGATTTTTATTAGGGTGGTGGGTCAAACTCTCCCCATTTATACGATGAATTGCTTTCTCTTGCCTAAAACCTTTTATGAGGATCTTCAATGCATTCTCTATCGATTTTGGTGGGGAGACCTTGATGATTCAAAGCGTATTCATTGGCTCTCATTTGAAAACATGTGCAAACCAAAGCCTGAGGGTTGTTTGAGATTTCAATCTCTGTATGATTTTAATTTGACCCTTTTTAGCTAAGCAGGGCTGACGACTACTTCACAACCCAGATTCACTTGCCTCTTGGTTACTCAAAGCCAAATATTTTTCTCATAATTCCTTCTGGGATGCTGCTTTGGATTCCTGTCAGTCTCATTGATGGCGGGGGATTATGAAGGCTCACATCGTTCTAGAGTGAGGGTCTTGTTGGCAGGCGGGCGTTCTATTCATATTTGGAAAGACAGGTGGCTGGACCGTCTGCACTTATTTCGGCCTTTATCATCACCCCCATCCAATGGTGAATCCGAATTGGTCTCTTCCCTAATCTTGCCATTACTGGCTTCCTGGAATGAGCAGTTAATATTGAATATTTTCCCACCTGATGAAGCTTTGCTAATTCTCGCCATCCCGCTAAGTTTGAGATTGCCCCAGGACTGTTTGATCTAGCACTTCGATGCTAAGGGAGTTTTCACTGTTAAAAGTACGTACAAGGTTGCTCGTGCCTTGGTGGGTGAACCTTCGTCTTCTCACGGTGGGGCTTCGAACACTCTGTGGAATATTGTCTGGAAAGCAAAGGTTCTAAATAAAGTAAAATTATGTTTGGTGGGCTGCTCGAAACATTCTACCTACTCGTGCCTGCTTGGTTAACAAAGGCATTGCGGTGGATGACATTTGTGTGTTATGTAGTTCCTCTTCGGAGTCAGCGCTACACGTGTTTACTGAATGTCCATTTGCAAAAGCCATTTGTTCGTCCGCCAATATTAAGCTTAGACCATGCTGCTCTTCTTTCTCTTGCTTCTTGGAGTGGATTAGTTACCGTGCTGTTGTCCTCAAGCATGGTCAATTTGATCTTCTTCTTATCCTTATCCATTCTATTTGGCGTGCTAGGAATTCCCTTCTTTAAGATGATAAGCAGGAAAACCCCATTCTGGTAAGTAGATTGGCGAGTCTTTTCCTATTAGATTTTGTGTCTGCACAACCCTAAACTGCTCATTGCCCCCTGCTTTTTCATTCTCAGTGGTCTCCGCCACCGCTAAACTGGATTAAGATTAATGTCGTTGCTTCATTTTGTTCAAATTTTTAGTGTGGGGGTATCAGTGGTTTTTCGTGACGAAGCCAGTAGCTATGCTGGAGGTTTCGTTTGCAAAATTCCTCATGCGATCGACCCTTATACTGTGGAGATTTTAGTAGCTCGTGCATGCTTACACCAGGTTGCACAATAGCAATGAAGGCTAGTCGTTCTGGAGAGCGATGCCTTACAAGTGGTCCAAGCACTGTATAGTCCCTATTGTGACGTTTCTGCTACTAGTTTATTTATTGAGGATGTGAAAGCCAGCTTGCAGAGTTTTGCTTGCTACAGTGAAAGTAAATCATATACGTAGATCCGCCAATATTGCGGCACATAGTATGGCTAAATTGGCCTTAAGTTTAGTTTATGTTGTTTGTATTCTTTGGAGGATGGTTGTATTATTCATTATGCGGGTGTTGACCCTAAAAACTACTAAACCTACGTGGCGCGCATGCCGAGTAACTAATGAGCTAACTACGTCATTCAGTTGTAATCACACAATGCACAGGGGATGGCTATTTGGCTCTTGGTTCACTACACAACTTCATCTTGTTCGTGTGTTATGCACTCAATACCATGCTTTGAATGAAACAGATATAAGTTCTAGTATTTGGAACTAAATGATGAAACGCCTTCTAAGTAGCAACCAAGCAAAGAATAATGAGATCATGCAACGACTTTAGAAAACAACAAATGCACAGATTATTAACTCTCCAAAGAAAGCATAGGCTCAAGTCTCTCAGGGTTGTAGCGTTAATTTGAGTTCCTTCCTTCAAGCATGTTACAAAAACTGATTTTTTCTTTTGTAATCAAATGTGAGTTCATAAACAACAACAACAACCAAGCATAAACCAAAGGTATATCAAACTTCCATCCATGTTTATAACTTTCCTTAACAGTCATGCAATTAAAAACCAAATCCTCATCATTGGGTTGGAAGGTATCCTAAAACACAAACAAACACACAAAAACAACTCTTTTTGGCTTTTTCAAAACAATTTTTCAAATTTTTATCAAATTTTCGGATTTTTATGTCAAAACACACTAAAATGCTTCAACACACACTAAAAACACATAAAAACAGTGAGAAACAACATTGTAAGTGACAGGTGAATAAATCCCACGAAATTCATGCAAAAACAGCTTGTTTACCCCCCCCACACTTAAATCAAACATTGTCCTCAATGTTTCAAACATAAACTCACACATAAGCAAACAAACAAACAACAAACAAGACACAATAAATATGGCAGAATAGGAACGACAAAGAGAAGGGTTTAGGGACGCAAATATGGAAATGGAGTGCTTTCTCGGTCTTCCTTTGTTGATTGCATGGGTTGCCTCCCAAGAAGCGCTTGCTTTAGCGTCGTTCAGCCGGACGATACCTATCCTTTATCTTTGAATGGGAGATGGTAGTTGAAATGATCCGGTAACGGTTTAAATTCAAGAGTGGGTGCCTGAATCATTAACAACATGTTAGTATAAAACGAAATTGAAATTCGAGGAGGTGGCTTACCTTTGTGATTCGACACGAACTCAAACACCAATTCGAAAGTTTCAGGAATGGACAATTCGGCTAGATTGGGTGTTTTTGGGGTTGTGACTTGTCCCGTGTCATAAAATTCAACCTCATTGGGAATTGTTGTCGCAAGCACACCCTCTTTGATTAATTTAAGATAATCCCCAACCACCTCTTTCTCTTGAATCGTTGGAAAGGTTTCGAAGATGCCTTTCTCACCCTCTTTTTCATTGGATTGCATGAATCTGCAAGGAATAGGCACATTCGGTGTAACGGGGTCAGAAAGTATTGAATATGGAACTTCCTTACCTAAAGTGGGTGGTGTAGGGTCTTTAGGGGGTTGCGGCAAGGGTGGTGGAGCAAGGGTAGTCTGCGGCAACGGTGGTTCCCAACTTGCCGTGGTCTTGTCATCTTCCTCTTCCTCAAGCAGCCACTGTTCATCCATGTTTTGGCTTGATTCGGACATCTTGAGGTCATCTCCAACCTCCATGCCACTTTGTTCTTGAATTTGCCCCATGAATTCTGCGATCTCGCCATTTTGATTCCTCAGTTCGCCCAATTTCTTGGCTTGATTTAGCTGCCCCTGCACCAAAGTGGTTAGTAATTGAATAATTTGATTATTATCCATCGACGAACCTGAATTTGTTTGGGCTTCTTGCGGGGGAGGCTGTGGTGGCTGCATAGGCATTGAATAAAACTCCTCATATGGCTGCCAATATCCTTCTTGTTGAGCCTCTTTGGCTTGATTTTGTGTTCCCTGCGCTAAAGAAGTTAATACATCAAAAATTTCATCATAATTGATTGACGAACCTGAGTTTGGTTGGAATTGTTGCGGGGGAGGCATAGGCTCTGAATAGAACTCCTCATAGGGCGGCCAATAGGCTTCGTGTTGAACTTGTTGAGGTTCCCACCATATAGAATTTGAATGATCAATCCAATCTGAATTGTACGTGTTGGAAAACAAGTTGTTTCTCGATTGATTAGGGCTTTGATAACCCCAGGTATCGACATTCTCCCAACCTCTTTGTGGACGTTCATGGGCTTGATATCCTTGCACACCATATGCAGGGGCACTTTGCATTGTGGTCATTTCGATGTGCTGCGACCATTGAGAAGTAAGATTCGCTATTTGAGCTTGAATATTAGCAATTGCCATGTCTTACTTCTCTAGTACCTAAAATCAAAGAAAGAAACTAAATCAAATATCAAAAGTAAAATAAACAAAACAGAAAATAAAAACAAAAGACACGAAAAGAAACAAAGGGGAAAAACCAGGGGATTAGCAAAGTTGCTAATCCCCGGCAACGGCGCCAAAATTTGATGTGATATTAGTTAAGCACTCAAATTAGACCCTCTTGTTGTCAATTGTAGTAAGTATGCAAGTAGGGATCGTTCTGGACCGGGGATTAGGAGGGATTGCTAATCGACTCTAAAAACACAAAAACAAAGTTAAAAACGTTTGAAAAGGTTTACAAGACTCAAAACAAGTTAAAAACACTTAAAAAGGCTTAAAAACACTTTGTGGACATATTTAAAACACTAGGGATGGTTTTGGACGAAAATTGGTTTTGGTTTGACTCAAAACACTTGAAAACACAAAGAAAACAGATTTTAGACACTTTAAAACAAGAAAGTAAAAGGGGGGTTTTGGTTTGGACGAATTTGAAAGTAAAACAAGTAAGTTGAAAACAAAACAGATTTTAAAGTAAAACAAGTTGAAAACGAATTTGAAAACTTTGATGGGTGATGGGCTAGCTAGAGGGTCCTTCTCCACACATGACACACTTGTACATAAATCGATCTCCAATTGCTTTTCAATGAACCATGAACCTCAACACCCCAGATTAACCGTGAATGCACTAATTAACCCTCAGATTTTCCTTATGTCATTGAGTTGGAAGAAATGCATACGACAACCCAAATTATTCTCCAACGGTCCCCTACATGAATGCATAGAAGAGATACAATTAGAGATCATTAAGTTCCATGAAAATCATAAGTGTTGACAAGGCATTCGTAACTATGAATGCATGATACGTTTGCCAGGAATCCAATTAACGCGATTGTGACAAGCAACCTTCACTACTTGTGAATATAAGTTCATAACGATTAGGTGAAACTCCCTTATTTTCTAGCATCAAATTCAAGCATGCAAACTAAGCGGGCCCTCTTAATCGACATACAAGAACAAGTTATGAATAAAACAGTTAATTGAATTGCATTCACGATTTATCAAATCACAATTGGAAGAAATCAATTCATATCTCAAGCATGTTCATGGCTTCGAATTTCCCCCTAGCTAAGTAGGGGTTTAGCCACTCATAGTCACAACAAAATCAGAGAATATTAAAGTAAACATTGAAATTAAGAACGAAGTACACCTAGAACGATCCAATCTTCAAACTTGAACGTCAAAGGGCTTCCTCTTCTCCACCTTGCTGCGGCACAAGTGTCTAAGGTTATGTATGGATGTGTTTTGGATGGAAGGATGGGAGGATTGGTGCGGCAAAGGGTTTAGAGTGGCTGAATGTGTTTGTGTGAATGTATGGATGAGTGAATGATTGAATAGGTAAGTGAATGGATGGTGGAATGGTTTATATAGAGTTTGGGAATTTAAGGCTTGAGAATAAATTAGGTAACATAAATTAACCAAAACCTTAAGGGAAAAAGGAATTAAAGTTAGAAACTTAAGGAAATGGAAGTATTTGGTGTGGCTAAGGAAGGAAAACAAAAGGAATGTGGGTCACTTGCGGCAAAGGTAATGAAAAGGGTAAGTGAGTTACTTCCTTGCTGATTTGGGTCATAAATTAAAAGGAAACAAGCTTCCTTGTGCGGCAAGGGAAGGTGCGGCAACCTCTTTAGATTGGGATTTAGGTGTCCCAAATTGTCTAGGACTCCCCTTTGTGGCTGAAAACTTTGTTCATTTAGGATTAGGAAACTTTGACTTGGTCAACCCTTCTTCTTCTTGGATTCCTTTTCCTTCCTTGACTTGAATTAATTTTTCCTTCTCTCTTTGGCTGATTCCTAGCATGCTTTGGTCTTCAATTTCGTCCATCTACATTGCTCCAAGCATAAGCTATCCAAAACATGCCCAAAAATGCTCCAAAAGGCTCCAAAATGCACTTTCTTGATACTTTAACCCTTGGGACCTATAAACACATGAAAATGACTTAAAATACTAAATTAACTAAGAACAATCAACATAAATGCACGAAAACAAGCCAACTAAGTCGCATAAATATGCTCATATCATACGAACCCTTACTATTTTCCTTTAGTCACTCTTTTGCTTTTAGAATTCTAAACCAGGAAGGTACTAAATGTCAGGTGCCTACTTACTCCTTTCTTCAAAAATTCTACATGCCGAATGACGTTATCTATATATCCTGGCCACCTCAGTGGCTGTCGAATGTAGATAACCTCTATCGGCGGCGTGAATCGAGAAGCAGTCTTAAATACTACGCTCGGCCATTAAGTTCTCTAGGTTCAAGTACTGAACCAGCAGACATGGCCGAAGTCTCATCTCGGCAGATCCTAGAACGAACCCCTATTTTTTTTTTTTTTTTTTATATTTTTTATATTATTACTCTAGGCTTGATTTTCCTAAACATATTCATCTTTAATGCAACCTTCATGGGAAGTTGAATTTGACACTCTCTTCGCTAGCTCTTCGGGGACGGCTGGTCCCTCCGTCGCCACAACAAGCTCGGCTGGCATAAGTGCCATTGCTAGGCTGCAAGAGCTCTTATCCATCTCGGCCTCTCAAATCCTTGAACGCAAATGCCTTGACTCTGTCGGAGAATGTTTGAATGAACTCGCGACCAACGGCCGTCTGAGCAATGACGCCATTACTCGAGTGTCTTCTGTCTTAGAGCGAACCCGAGAATATTTTCGGTATCTTCGAGAAAGCTCTTCGGGCTGAAGATGACCTGAAAGACGCGACAGTCGTTCAAGAGACTCTCCGTCCAAAGGTCGAGGCGCTAAAAGCGAAGAGAGAACAATTGGCCGATCTTGACCATCAGATTGCCGAACTCAATAATTGAAGGTCGACCGTTGGTTCTGAATTTGCAAAGGACTTCGAGTTGAACAAACCCTGCTTGATTGAATACGCGGCTAGCACAAAACGGGTCGAGCAGCTGAAAATGGATAAGAGAAACCGACAAGCTAAGGTCACAATGGGCGAGGTGAGGTGGTTAAAGTTGAAGGCCATCCTTGAAGCTTTTCTCCCTTCATCACCCTAGAATTGTCTATTTGTAAACTTGTCGGCCACCTCTAGTTGTACACCCTTTTGTGAAATTAATGAAATGAACTTTTATTCCCGCATCTCCCATGTGACTGGATAATATTTCTTTAAAAATCTCCCATTGATTGGTAGTTTATGAATTAAGCCGGTCCTATCTTTAAGGCGGTATGCCCTCTTGCCGAGAACTTTGTGGACAATGAATGGTCCTTCCTAATATGGCGACCATTTGCCGAACCTGGGATCTTTAATTCCCATAGGCAGCACCGTTTGCCAGACCAACTCTCCCTCGTCGAACGTTTTTAGCCTGACTTGCTGATTATAAGCTTATTCGGTAATCTTTTTCTGTGCCACTAATAAATTATATGTGTCTAGTCGAACTTCTTCCAAGTCTTCCTACTCTTGTCTTATGGCCTGACTGTTGGTCGCTGGGGTTGGGGTATTGATAATCGCTCGAGCTTTATTATCGTCGACTTCTATGCCACGATGATGCACAAGGAGCCCTAAAAAATTACCCGGCTGACACGCCGAAAGCACACTTGGCAGGATTCATTTTCAGGTTGTGCTAGCGCATACGAAAAAAGGCATGTCGAAGATCATCCAAATGTGTCTACCGTCGTTTAGATTTGATTACAACATCGTCAATGTAGACTTCAACGATGGTACCAATTAAATCGTGGAATATGGTATTCATTGCTCGTTGGTATGTGGCGCCGGCGTTCTTGAGGCCGAATGGCATAACGACCCATTTGTATGTGCCGAGTGCCCCAGGGCAACGAAAAGCAGTCTTATGGACATCGGCTTCGGCGATGAAAATCTTGTTGTAACTAGCATGTCCATCCATAAAGGATAGGATCTCGTAGTTTGCAGCCGCGTCAATTAACAAATCTGAAATTGGCATTGGATATTCAACTTTAGGGGTTGCCAGATTTAGATTTCGAAAATCGATACAGAGACACAAGGCACCACTTTTCTTTAAAATCGGGACGATGTTCGCCAACCATTCAACGTACCGAGCTGTTCGAATAAACCCAGCCTTTAAGAGTCGAACAAGTTCGTCCTTTATACCAAGTTGTACTTCGGTTGAGAATGGCTTAGGTGGTTGGCGGAAGGGTTTACACTCAGGCTTGATAAGCAATTCATGTTCAACAAGTGTTCGATCCAAACCAGGCATCTCATGATAACTCAAAGCAAAACAATCTTTAAATTCTTTAAGTAAAGTACAATGCTCGACTTTCATATGTCGGGGTAACAAAGTACTAATAAATAAAGGCCGTGGGTTGTCGGCCGTTCCAACATTTATTTCCTCCAAGGGATCCTTGACCTGGGGCTGACTGTCTTCGAGATCGGTCGGTGCAGCCTGGACCCTGTCTAACAATATTGCTGGGCCGTTGTCCCCATCGGCCAGAAATTCGACTAAGTTTATGCCCGAATTTGGTCGCTTGGAGATGGCATACCAATGAGCCAGCAGTCGTTCCATGGTGGATGAAACCGTGGCCTGACGCCTTTCTTGTTTGGCGTCAGACTTCAGTATCGGCAATTAAGTTGGCCAATCCGAGTCTCGCCGAATCCTGGTGCACAGTCTTTGTGCCTATCTTGATAGCTTTCTGGACTGAAATCTGAGTCGGCTGTCCTTCCTTGTTAAAACCCTGCACGGTAATGTAGCCGACGTGATCGTCATAATAGCGAGCTTGAATCATGTTGACCTCAAACGGTTGATTATCGGCCGGGTGAATAGCGACCGATTTATCGTCCTAAAATATGAGAACCTGGTATAGTGACGAGGGGATACAGCTCGTTTGATGGGTCCAATCGCGGCCGAGCAATGCAGTATATTTTGTGTTTGACTCGACTATAAAAAATGTGGTCATGTGGTTGCGACCTGCAACGCTCACTTCTAATGGGAGCACCCTTTTTATCTCAGACTTGTCTCTGACGAAGCTGCTCATAGTTATTCCTGACGGTATGAGTTCGTCGTTGGAACGTCGTAGCGCTTTCATGATGGACACGGGCATGATGTTAACTGTTGCCCCATAGTCGATGAATACCTTGGAAATGAGGTATCCTTTGATATGAGCCGTAACATATAACAGCTTCAGATGCTGAAGATTTACAGAAGAAGAGCGGGGAAATAGCTCGGCAAGAGCTGCCTTAAGTTTTTCTTCTTTGCTAACTTGCTCGACCTCTTCAGTGGTGACGAAATTGACCTGTGTTGCTTCTTCGGCAACCACGTCGCCATCCAGGAAGTTGGGTTGAGGCGTGATTAGCTAGAATTTGGCAGGTAAAACATGGACCATGCTAATCTCCATATTCTCAATGACCGAATGGCCTATTGGATTAGGGTTGTCGTCGTCCTGGTTATCGACCGGAGTAGCTTTGTCTTGAGTATCTTCGGCCGAATCATCTTTTGCTTCAGCGAGTAACCACTGCGGTGTGTTCTCCGGTTCTGCTTTGCTCTGGGTATCCGTCCTAAGCTCACTTAGCATTGGTGTCTGGCCTTGCTCCTGCAGTGTCCTATGGGCTCACTCGTGATAGGCAATTCGGTCGTCCCTTGTATCTGAATAAGCATCCAAGCGTGCCACACGCTCTTTCTCTTTTGAATAATCTGTTCAGCATCAAGACATGTTAGTGCCAGATCAAGAGCCTCTTGACACGCCTTGGGCAGACCGTATAAGTCATTGGCGGAATATTTTTTGTGGAATTCCTGCATGTACTCCAATGCCTCACCGAGGAATGGAGGATGAAGATTCCGGCGTACTTTAATTAGTGGCTGTGGTGATGGCAACGGAGGAAGCTTGTTGTCTGCTTCTTACCTGAAGTGCTCGAAACGAGCCTTCATCTCCCCTGGCCGAAGGAGGAGTTTAATACGTTTTTTAGATTTTTCGATCCTGGTCAGACAATCGCAATCGATCACCTTTTTTCCTTGGGGTAAGTCGGTCATGATTACCGGGGATCGTTGATCATCTTCGTTACCCGATGTTCATGCAGTTTATTCGTTGGCGTCGGTGTTTCTGAGACTTAGACAATGCAGTGTATACACTGGTAGGAGAATTGTAACTATACCACAGGTGGTCGCGTAGCTCAGGCAGTTTAATAATCCTCATTATAGAATGGCGCATTGAAATCAAGACGTTGTCTAGCCGAAGATGGCACGTCACTTTTGTTTGTGGACCGAGCCTATCGAACACTCTCTGACGCTGACCAGCGCCCAATACTTGTGCGGATATCGTTGTGGTCGCGGACGACTGTCTCGATGTTGCAGCTGTGAGAGGTCTCTCCTTTGGCTTGGCCAAAATAACAGTTGCTTTAAATCGACTGCATAAAACCACCGGCCTGTCCGCTTCCGTGCTGGAGTCAGACATGGTCTCTACGACAGCTGGTCCCGAAAAATCTTGAGGTGCCTCATTTGAAAATAAATCAATCTTGAGCCGTGGCCGAGAGTTCTATTTTGAGATGTGTTGTACCGGGATCGACTCGGCCTTCCCTTTTCCTTTGTTTTTGGGCGAACTGGCATCTACCATGCCGACTGTCGTCGAAGGGAAAAAGTCGACGTCAACAACCATTTGTTTCTCAGGAAATTTGAGATTGCCTTTATCAATCCAGCTTTGAATGGCATCCCGGAATACGACGCAGTTATTGGTCATATGCTTATTCGAATTATGGTATTTGCAATATATTTTTCCCTTTAGTTCTTCTGCCTTAGGAATGTTATGCCCTAGCCGAAGTTTGATCATTTTTGCGAGCAATAATTGGTCAAAAATCGCATCGGCCTTGGTGATATCAAAGGTGTAAACTTTCGATGTTTTGACTGTTTCTTCAGAGGCCGAGCAGGCTTTGGTATCCTTGGAGTTACTATGGGCTAATGCCTTGCATATATATGGCTTGTCGATTACTATCTCGGCTGCATCCACACTGGCACCTTGGGAATCTTAACCTTCGGCTGATGCATAACTTACTGTAAGATTCTTATAAATCATTCCTCGGGATGGGGACTTCGCGGTCTTTTCCTTTCAGAGCAAGTAATCATATTGCTTGACATGCTGAGCCAATTCATACATATCTTGGAAGTTTACCCCCAAGAATTTCTTTTTATATTCCACATCCAGGCCGTTTAGAGGTACTCAGCACCAGTTTCTGGCCGATTTGAACCTTGTAAGGTACTCCATTGGTGATTCGTCAGATGCTTGGCCCATCCTGGCCAAAGAGGCCACTGACACATCCATCCCGGGTTGGTAGAATTGCTCGTGGAACTTCTCGACCAGTTCCTCCCAACTCAGAGTTGGGTGGAAGATTGATATACCATGAAAAGTTGAACAATCGCAGTGAATCGAGCCACATGTTCTATTGATGATAGGGGCGACTCTCCGACAAAAAGGCTGAAATACGGGACCTTAAACCCCATGGGGTATTCGATTTTTTCCACATAGCTAAGATACAGATGGATGAATTTAGGAAACTTCGACCCCTTTTTTAAAGCCGAATCGATCATTCGCTGGACTTCAACCATATCAACATATGTCTCTGTCCTTGGATTAAAACCGTTTATCCTACTAGTTGATCCACCAACTTTTTCCAAATCGACCATTTTGGGCCGAGCGGATCCTATTTCAACCTACGTTGCTGGTAATGGATTGCTTCTGAAAATAGGCTGCCTAGTTCGATCGATAGATCCATTATCGTGGCCCTTGTTAACTAGAGCGTCTCGTATTTCTGTTAGTATGTTTACTTCTCGGCTGAACCACTGCTTGAATTGCCGAGTTTGCTCATCAAGTCGTCGCCGAAGAAATGACCTGGTTGGTGGGTCAGAAGTATCATCATCGTTCTTCATCACAATCTTCCGCTATTCCTTCGACCAAAACTCCTTTTGTTGTTTTAGTGAGGATCCCTGATCACAAAACGGCTCGTCGAGACCAACATCCCTCTCTTGTCGTGTCCCCTTCAGTGTTTCGGGCATCACGGCAATAGTAATATGTGCCTGTGGCAAACCTTCTGGCCCTGGGTTCTGAACTGTGGGGATAATGGTCGATTTTCCCATGGTTGTTTTCTTTCTTACTGACCGTGTTTCAACAGGCATGAACTTCGTAGTTTTAGCACTGCGTCCCACTGGGCGTGCCAACATGTTGACCCTAAAAACTACTAAGCCTATGTGGCACGCAGGCCGAGTAACTAATGAGCTAACTACGTCATTCGGTTGTGTGCGGGGCGTGCCAACTCGTCGGCCAAGCTCGACCGGGGAGTGAAATGTCGCGTTGGGCGCGCTGCTGACTTCTTCAATCTCACGACTATGGCCGAGGAAGGAACATGTCTCGACCTTCGGGTTCTAGAGCCTAAAGCCAAGGCTGCTAGTTCTGCGAAGTTCAATATTAAATTCGGCTGTCAATGTGCCGAATATAGTAACCTGTAACACCTTACTTCGCCGAAAAGGCTAATGAGATGACCTCTGCCAATAAGGATTCGAAAATCCTTCTCGACCGAGACTTGGATAGATAACCAGTCGGCCTCGACACAGTGCTGTTTATCCAAACTGAAGGTGCTCCGCGGTCGGCTAATTCTACGGCAACAATGTTGTTTATCCAAATTGAAGGTGTCACCGGTTGCCTTCACAGTGCTGTTTATCCAAACTGAAGATGTGTTGGCGAGAAAGGGGAAAAGTAGAGATTTCTCAAGGTTGTTGAGAAGTTCGCGTAGAGAGAGTTTGCCCAAGGCAGTTTTTGTGTTGAATTGGATGAGGCTTGAATGACGCACACCCTCCTCTGTTTATAGCAGCGAATCTACTCCTGGCCGAATCAAAGATGTACTTAAACTAGACCTCCTTATCCCATAAGGATTATGATTCAGTCAATCCTAGCTTCAGTAGGTTCCTGAACTAAACTCTATACTGAACCATATTCATTTCCTAATTCTCAACGTCTTCTGACTTGAGACTCCCTATTGTATCATGATTCGACCTCTTTGCCTTTATTTAATTCAATCCCTCTCATAATAGGGCTCGACCAACCCAATTAGGTGGCCCATGACCCAAAACCCCGCGAGAGCTCTGGAAAGACCACTAGGCCGAATGCAACTCCAAATTCGGCCCAAATCAATTATTTTGGGCCCAAACAGCAGGACATCGAGACCCATGGTGCACCCCATCCTCATATTGATGTACGTATTTTTCTTACTCCAATAAATATCGTACTTCTTTAAAAAAAATTCACCTACATATGATCCTATAAATCTCTAATTTAAAAAATAAAAATAAAAATATCGATACCAAATTAGACTACCTATTGTGTGGCTTAGCCGAACTCCCCATTCCCTAGCATTAAAATATCAATGTATAAAAAAAAAAAAACAAATACTCATCCCCCGTTTCCATGTTCTCTCTTTCTCCCCCCTCTCTTCTTCTCAATTTTTTTAAACAAAAAACCGTTGACTCTAGTTAAATTTTGTTCTCTTTCTTATTTTAAAAATAAAAATAAAAAATTGTCCACACGCACAAGTGTGTGGACATATGCTAGTTTCTTTTATTAAAACCCCTTGCTTGCAAACAAAGAAAAATAGAGATTGGACATAGAGGTTGACAACCATCAAATTTAATGGCCCAACTACTTTTTTCCCGTTTGATTATTATGATTGTATTAATTTGGGAAATTGATTATTTTCGGATCTCTTTCATAAGATCACCGAATTAAGTGATCCGGATTTTTAAAATTTGATCCAACGGCTAAACAATGATCCTTTTAAAAAATATGATAACTTTAGTCGTTGGATCAAATTTCAAGAATCCGGATCACTTGATCTGGTGACTTTGGTGAAAGAGGTCCGGACATGATATATTTCCATTAATTTGGTGGGTGCAATGTGGAAAGCAATTGTCGACCAACACGTCCTTCATTTTCAGAGAGAATTTAGCAACTCAAATCAATATGGTAGAAAAAAACAAGAAGCAACAATCTAGGCACATAACCAAACTTTATCAAATTAATGAGATAAAAACAAAGAGAGTTTTCCAATAAAAAAAAAATATATATATATATATATATAAATAAATTTAAAAAAAAAAAAACAAAGAGAGATTCGAAAAGGGGACGCAATTAACTTTTTATGTACTAAAAAAAGGACAAGAGAGAGATCCGCTTTCACCCGAAAGGCCAGGAGAGAAGACTGGTTGGTGGAGAATAAAATTTAAAAAACTGCCTCAACCCCCATGAACGTTAGCTGAACACGATTGATGAGAAAACGTAACCAAACAAAACTGCAAGGACGGAAAAACCAAACTGCAAACGAAACCAAAACAAAAACCCAAAACATGGAAAACCAGGAGAGAAGATCATGACACAAGAAGAAGCAGTAGCAAGAAATACAATATTTGTTTTTTGAATTTTTTTCTGGTGAGGAGGAAAAGTTGCACGGAAAGTATGGAGGAAATATTATTCAGGATGAAGAGGGAGGTGATTGAAGATGTTGCGATAATAGGGGGGTTGGTAGGGGTGCAATTTGTGTATGCTGGGAATGCTGTGTTGCTAAGCTATGTCATGTCTTTGGGGCTTGACCCTCTCACCATTGTTATCTTCTCTACCTTGTCCACTTTCATCGTCCTCTCTCCCATTGCCGCTTATTTTGAAAGGTACGTACGTATGCATTTCTCTCTCATCAATTCAGAAGTAATTGTTTTGATTTAATTTCAAAATTTAAACAATTATAACAGACAGAATTCAATTGGGTTTCAGTAGATTTTGGCGTTTGATGATATATGAATTTGTGTTTGCAGGCACACATGGCCGGAGAAAATCAGCTTGAAGTTCTTGATACAGTTGCTTTTGATCGCCTTTGGAGGGTATGAATTTCTAAAATCTTTTGTTTCTAATTAGTTATTATAATTTGCATAATTCCCATGAATTTTTCTGGAAAACTTTTTTTTTTTTTTTAACAAATAATATTATCTACTCTAAGAGTCTTAGATGAGGAATGGGTTACGCCTCATAATAGGCGTGCCATAATAATGTGATTAAAATTCGCCTTTGTGAAACCTTTTTAAGATATATTCATTTTTTATTTTTTATTTTTTATTTTTTTATATTTTTATTCTGGGTTACCTTTTTTTTTTCCCTGATAATGTGGTAAGTGAAAGATCACTCGTCCTAAATTCGGAAGATGCAATCTAATTAGTGTACTTCAATTTCACCGAACTCAATGCATCTTTTTAAGGTTTTTACTTCTATTATATTTCATTTGAGTCATTCTTAAAACTTTGGCTGGAAATTGCTGTACATGTTTTTAATCCCATACAATACTTATCTTGACTTAGTTATTGGTGAAAGAGCACATGCATTGTCATCCAAATTAAAAATCCTGCTAATTTACCACCAAAATTTTATTTTTTGTGTGAATTTACCACCTCTTTTATTTTTCGTCTGAAATTTTGTCAAAACTATTCATTTGTTATGCAAGAGATCATTTTTCATGCTTATTACTCTGAGACTCTTACAACTTCGGGTAAGAATTTCGTTAACTACAACTTGTTCTCGAGGAGAAGGAATATATATCCCACGAGCTTTGTTTAATGAAGTTTATACACTTGTTCGTCTATAGGTTTTAAGTGGCAAAAGTACCATTAAAAATATATTACATGTGCTGCAGATGACACATTTTAACTAAATTTTTAGCAAAAACTAATGGTGGTGGTAAATTCACACTAAAATATGAGTTTGTGTGGAAAATTGACAAGATTTTTAGTTTGGGTGTATTTGCACACCCCTAATAGGTGAGGTGCAAATTTCCCTTTGCAAACGCTGAAATTTAAGGGTTTAGAAAAACAGAAAGAATAGGAGAGTGGTTTTTGTTAAACTAAATGAAGCTCACACTATATACGTGAGGATTTAAGGTGTTCGTGTGAGAGTGCGAGAAGTGTTTTCCTAAGACGTGGGATGAACATTTTAAATTTTAAAGAGGTGTGCAAACATGAATTCTAGATAGATTTTCCTAATTTTGTGCATATACCTAAATCCATATTATGAATCCTAATGATTGTACACAATAATTTTTCCCGCAGGAAATCAGAAGGTAAAAATTCCCCTTAAAATTCGGCACGTTGGATAGCTATTTTATTGTTATTTTTAGTTTTTCCTTTGTTTAAATCACAAAGTTGTAATCTCTCTTTGATTTGGGAATGAAATTCAGATGTTATGATAAAAAGAAAAAAAAAACTACTTACATGGGTTTTCTGAATTTGGCTTAGTTTTGGTACTTAAAGCAACAACCAAACAAGTTTTTAATTTTTAGTTTTTAAAACGGATCCTTAATGATGATTGTTTTGGTTCTGAGTCAAGATAAATTAACTTTTCAACTGAAATATAGATTCTTTAAATTTAAATTGTTTTTACACTTACTTGTCCTCTTCCTGCTCTAATTTTAAAAAATAAACATACAAAATTATGAAAAAGTGGTAGTAAAGTTATTTTCCTTGTTTCTTGTTTTGCAGGGTAACTTTGTTCCAGACATTATTTCTAAAGGGGATCCAGTTGACTTCACCAGCAATGGCAGCAGCCATGCCAAACCTTGCTCCTGGGTTTATTTTCGTCATCGCGTGTACTGTTAGGTATTTGATCTCATCTTTTTTCTTTCTTTTTTCCCAAGTAAAGAAGATGATGAAGAGAAAGAAGTGGCAAAGTATTAGAATAGTTAACATAATGAATGGGGATAATCATTTGGACATTTTAGTCGCGACTTTGTTGGAAGAGATCATAATTCAAATCTCATGTACGGAAATTGTTGAATTAAACAAATACTAATATAATAATATTTATAATGGTTATGCAGATTGGAGAGAGTGAAAATTAGTTGCCTATACAGCAAAATGAAGATTCTAGGCACAATTCTGTGTGTGGTAGGAGCTATCACAATGAGCGTAATGCAAAGCACTGCCAGTCCTACCGAAGCAGAAGCACAGCCCCAATTTCGAGCTCTTTCTCCTGAATCACTCTTTGATAAGCAAAAGATTATTGGTTGCTTGTATCTCCTTGCTGCTGTGTTTGTTTTGTCCAGCAATATTGTCTTGCAGGTGAACAAACAACTAGCATGAATATACTTGTTAACTTTAATTGTTATCTGACTGTAGATCCAGATTCACAGACGGACAACATAAGCATTTGCCAAGAACAGAAGATTATAATTGTTAATATATTTTTCTTTTGACAGGCTACAACATTGGGTAATTTTCCTGCACCTATGTCCTTGTGCGCCATAACATCTTTGATAGGGGTGTTTCTAACTGCAGCTGTACAATTTATTCAAGATCACAAAATAGAAACTGGTTGGCCACTTGTGAGTGCAAAACAATTGATTGGCTTCTCTCTACTGGTAAGTCTCTCTCTCTCTCTCTCTCTCTCTCTCTCTCGCGATACTTTGGTATGCGTTGAACGTATAATCAATCATAACCCTAATCACTTTCTCCACCCACCATCACTCGGGCTAGTCCCAAGGGCTTAGTATATATGACCCCGGTCTTTAATCCCGCTATTTTTAATCAAATATACACAGGGAGGTGTAGTAAGCGGAGCATGTGTGAGCTTCAACGGATGGGCAATGAAGAAAAGAGGGCCGGTTTTGGTTTCCATGTTTAGCCCCATCGGAACAGTTTGTTCAGTTGTTCTCTCAGTTATCACATTGGGAGATGCCATTAGCGTTGGAAGGTACTTTAATTATCTAGTACTGAAGTAGTTTTTCTCTTTCTCTCTTTTTGAAATTTTTGTATTAATTTGTTGCTTTGGTCTCAATAATGCAGCTTTGCCGGTATGTGCCTCATGTTTACTGGGCTCTACTTCTTCCTATGGGCAAAGGGGAAGGAAGGCTACTTAGATGTGGGTGACTTAGAAAGTGAGTTTGATGCAGAGAAGCCTCTGTTAAGTTGATATCATTTGTTTGTGTATATATAGGTTTTGGTTTCAGTTCTAGACAAATAAGGATAAACAAAATTTGAAGGAATCGTTCTACGGGCTATAGACTAATCGCCTGTAAGTAATGTGCATGATTTTCATGCATAGTACTAGTGTTAATGTGACAACACAACTTGATGGAACAAGCTATGCGTGGCCGAAAAATTCAATAAAATTGTTATAAATTTGCTTAATTTTTAATGCTCAGCATTGAACAGTAAGTGTTCCCTGCATTTTTTAACTGTTTTTGCAGAATGATGAAGGGGCTACAAATACCACTTGTGATCATTTACTTTAAAGAGATGGTGCTGGGGAAGAGTATGGATTTGGGCAACTGAGAGTTTTAATTCTAGGGCTTTCTTTTTCTTATATTTTTGGGAAGGCTCATAAATTTTCTAACTACAAGTTGAGCCCAAAAAGGACTCATTTGGCAGACATTCTTCGAGAAGGAGTTACTAATTAACAGTTCTACCACACTGTTAAGTCATTTTTGAGTTATTGGGTCTAATATACTTAACCAAAAAACTACTTTGGGGTGTTTAGATGTGGTAAAACATTATACACAAAACCAAGTCTAGGCTGCTATGGAGTGAGCAATATTGTATATGATGTTGTAAAACCATATATATTATATTTCATTATAACTACTACAATTCTTCTTTAAAATATTTTTGATGTGCTTTCTTTGCCAAAGAATCTAGAATATGACCGCGCTCGTGACAAACAGCCATTGTGTAGAATTACCGTTAGTCACAATATGCAATGTGCAAACTATGATTTTATGACTTGTTAATTATTATTAATCAGATGGATATGTGACACAACAAATATGAATATGATGGACAAAGAATGTTAAATTGAGCATTGTCAGTAAAATTGCACTCTAGCTGAAATATAATTCCAGTCATAACTTTGCTTGGTGTTCTCCTAACCTAACCAGTTGAGGAAATGAGTGCTGAATTATTTGGCTTGATTGGGTTGGCTTACATACCAATTTTTGGTTCCAAGGCCTACTTGTCAGGTTTGTGTGATTCTTAAAACTAGGTACTTTGAAAAACAGCTCACCAAAAGAAGATAAATATGTTAGCTTATATTCGTGAGCGAGTAATGCTAGCAGTCATCGTGATTTTAAACATTGTTAGATGATTGATCATCATGATGACCTCTGTTCGAAAATGAGACTGATTGTCACAAAGTGAATTGTCAAGGAAGGTGTCTACTTTTTGTATCTTCTGTTGGCCAACAAAGTGTCTATTTAAAGGAACTAAATCCAGTAACCATTTAAGAATGTGGTTTACTTCAGGTGTGGGAGGATAAGTGCTTTAACGTTGTAGCTCCCTCAGCTTTTACATATTGTTGTAGTAATTCCTTCTTCCGAACTGGCTTATATGCGCAGTTAGATACGACATTGCGGAAAAAAACTGTGACAATGGCACACACCTCTACTAATTAGGTAAAATTTTTGCAAAAATTCATAAATGTATATATTACTGCCCATATTGTTAATGAACAGAAGCACGTAAATTGGTAGAGGCTCAAAATTATTACTTGTTTCCAAAGCAACAAAACTAAACCTGTATGGATGGTGGGAGTATTATGTCCAATTTTGAACTAACCGTTTTGTTGCTCATTGCAGGAATGCAAACCAGTCTTCTGGCCCTTGCCGTTGCAAATAGATTTTTCCAAGATCCGCTTGTTGGAGTGCTACCGGCAATCTCTGTGAGTCAATATCTGGGCTTATATACCAGTTTTGTTTTCTTTTTATACCAATTAAATCATGTCACTTAATCTTCACTATTTTTACTGTGATCTGCAGACTGTGATCATGTCTTTGATGGGCTTCTCCCTCGTCATGGTTTGGACCAAAAAGAAAGAAGAAATATGACAAAGCACGTCTCAAATTTCGGAAGTTGATTCTTGATGGCTTGCATATGGGGAGCTTTTTTATCAAATCGTATGGAGAACTATATATGACAAGTTTCAATGATTTTGTACTATCAGAGTTTTTCATTTTATACAAACAATAGTAGGGGAGGGAATAAATTGAACTTAGGACTTTTGTTCTAGAGGTAAATACTCTTAACTAATTGGTTACACCCGCCCACCATTTCCAAAGCGCTAAAATTTGTATCAACTCATTTTGTACATTATTCCTAGTGTAATCATTATGAGTTTCCACATTGTGAATAAAATCAATCTCTCTCTCTCTCTCGATGTTAGCAAAAGAGTATGGGAAGAAAATTACAGTAACTATCAATCCAACATCAATTGATCATTAATTCTTCCTTTCTTTACAAATGACAAGTCCCAAATTATGTAATCAGAATCCGAACACTTGAATATTAATGCTCTAAAACTCAATTCTCTCTCCTCACCATGAAAAAGTATCCAAAAGGTTCGCCATTTTTTCAAAAGAGTAAACTCTCTGCAAATGCAGTTTCCTGGAAAAATCTTACTAATCACTTTTATCAGTGCACAACTTTTGCATGATCACCTCCAACTCCACCAGAAACTGCACACATCTGTCGTACTCAGACTCCAACTCACTCTTCAGCGTCTGAACCTCTCCTGCTTGTCCCAACTGACCAATAATGATCTTCACATTCTCCATCTGCTCGTCCTATTTTCTTGCAATTTCATGCAATTCCACCAGCCGTGCATTGTTGCGGTTGGAAGACTCAGCCGGAAAGCTGGAAGTAGAAGACGACGCAGCTGGAATAACCAGGTCCAAAACAAACTTCTCCAAGTTATCCTGGAACTGCAAAATATCTTCCTTCTTGATCTCCAACTCACCCTTCAGCCTCTGAATCTCTACTTGATCATGTGTGCTCACCTCAACTGTTCCCTTCAACTGACGAATAATCATCACCACAATCTGTAATTGCTTTGCCAACCTCGTTGCAAATTTTGACAACGGGGATTTGCCGCCGCCAGAAGACTCAGAGCTGGAAGTAGAAGACGACTCAGTGGAAAAAACTGGGTTGAAAACAAAGTCGTCCTCATTGAAATTCCATCCGCTATATTCTCAGCCCTTAGTTCTCCATATTTTTCCTTGCTCAACAAGTCACCCAAACCCCTTTTCTTTTCTTGAACCTCTCCTCAACGCTCTCCAAATGCGGAAGCACAGTCCCCACCAGAAAATCCTTGCCACTGTAGTTGTGGAAAAACGAGTGCTTCAGCAGCGTCTCCGCCGCCAGCCTCTTCGCCGGGTCCCGATCAAGGCAAGAACCCACCAAAGTTTTGAAAGACGCTAGGCGCTAGTCGGGCGGCGGGCTGGGGCATAGCGCCTAGGCCGCTAGGCGGGGTCTAAGCGGGCGCCTAGGCGGACTAGGCGGATTTAATTAAATCTATTGTATTTTGTGTAAATAAATGTCTATTTATACTTAAAATATATATAATTTCATCATAAACTACAAAATAAAATGACATATATATTATAAGCATAATGAAAACATGGGAAATGTGTTCATTTAAGTATTCAACAAGTTTCTTATAATTTATTGAAAAAAAATAAAAGTTATCTATTTTATGTCTAAGTGAGTCGCTACCTAGATTGGTCTTGGTGGGCTAAGTGGGTGCCTAAACGGTCTAGGCGGGCGCCTTAGTAGGTCTATGTGCCATTTCTTAATTTTTAAACGCCTAGGCCTAGGCATTAATTGGGGCGGTGATTAGCAACTTAGCGTCTAGGAGAAGCCTAGACGGCGCTAGGTGGGGATTTTTAGAACAGTGCCACCAAGTCCTTGAAAGCCACAGAGTGCTTCTTGTTCTTGAAATCTTTAATGATGTTTTTGTAATCGGAAAACGGGAACCTGTTCTTGACCTTCAGAATCTGAGACTCTAAAAACGGTGGCAGGTCAGACACGGGAGGGCCGCCGAGAGCCAATTCCAGCGCCGTGATCCCAAATGCCCAGATATCCGCCTTGCATCCACCTCCGTTGGGCGCCACCCAATACGGCGTTGCAGAAGTGTCGTTTGTCCCAGTTGAATGATCGGCGCCGTAGAAAGAAGCAGAGACCCCAAAGTCGGCGAGCTTAACGGACCCATCAGAGTCAACCAAGATGTTTCCGAGTTTGATGTCGTCGTGGACGTGTTCCTGACCATGGAGATACGACATGGCGTTTAGCGTCTCTTCCAGGACAACAGCAACGCAGGGCTCTGGTAATCCTTCCGGGAAAGCAGAGGAGATTAGAGAGTCGAAGGACATGAACGGCATAACCACCCAGAGACGGCGGTCGGCGGTGGTGAAGGAGCAATGGTCGCTGAGAATGTTGGGGTGGGAAAGAGACAGAGTCTTGGTATCGCGTAGCTTGCTCTCGAAATCGGCCGTGGATTGATTGAGGTTTACGGACTTGATTGTGACGTTTGCAGAGTTCATGGGGACGCAGACGGCCTTGTAGACGACGATGTTGTCACCAGAGCCGATTTCTTGGAGGTCTGTGTACGCGGCGGAGTCCAACGGGAATCGGACGTTTTGTGGGTTATCTTGGTGGGAGGAAGAAGTCGAAGAAGTCGCCATTGGAGACGACAAAGATGAAATCTTGAAGAACGATTGTGGGTTGCTTGGATTTCGGGGAAATGGGTTTTGATGGAGTTGATGAATGTAGGGTTTCTGCAGTACTAATTCTTGTGAAAGGTTGAGGACGATGCATGAGAATGCGTGGGTGTGTACTGCTCTGCTTTTATTTACTTATATAATAAGAGAGGTTTCAATTTTTGCCCCTAGATTTTGTTAATTAGCAGAATCATTAACATTCTGTCATGAGGCGATTTTGGTAATTAGGATTGGGTGAGGTTGGTTAAGATAGTAATACAGTTAGTTCGTTTTCTGTTATTTGTCATCTCAGCGATGTCTTGGGAGGCAAGGCATGATGCCCACATATATATAAGACAAGCCCATCTCACCACCATATCAGTGAGATGTGTCATATCCTCAGCTCATTTGATCCAATCTCGAATTGTTAGTCCTGTTGTGAGTACCTCATATAAATATTTCGAAAGGACTATAAGGATATGATATACGAACAAAATACGTATTAAGACCTGCAAGTCCAATAACAAGACCAACCTACTAACCTATTGAAATCAATCATTCTCCAAGATGTAATTAAAAATCAAGTCAGTCCTATAAAAATCATAAAAAAGTTGTTGGTAATACCAAGGTTCTAAAAGGCGCTAGGCGCTAGTCGGGCGGCGGGATGGGGCCTAGCGCCTAGGCGGGCGACTAGGCGGACTAGGCGGATTTAAGTAAATCTATTCTATTTCGTGTAAATAAGTGTCTGTTTATACTTAAAATATACATAATTTCGTCATAAACTAGAAAATAGAATGACATCTATATTATGAAGTATTGGAACATAATGAAAACATAGGGAGCAAACATATAATGTGTGTTTATTTAAGTATTCAATAAGTCTCTTACAATTTATTAGAAATAATAAAATGCAAAAGGAAAGTTATCTATTTTTTATCTAAGTGAGTTGCAACCTAGGCAGGTGTCTAGGCGGGTCTGGGAGGGCTAGGCGGGTGCCTAGGCGGTCTAGGCGGGCGCCTCAGCAGGTCTGGGTGGGCTAGGTGGATGCCTAGGCGGTCTAGGCATTAATCGGGGCGGTGACCAGCCGCCTAGCGCCTAGGCGGGGCCTAGGCGGCGCTAGGCGGGGATTTTTAGAACAGTGGGTAATACTAATACTAGGGAGACCAAGTTTTGTAAATCATATGATGTGGTGATTGAATTATTATTAAGTGTAGATTAACGTGCTTATTTTCTGTTGGTGACACATCATATGGATATATATGATTTGCAAATTTGGTCTAAAAAATTGATCTACCTAACATTACTTTTTTGTAAAATGTGAATTTGAATATTAAACCGAAAAATAAACATAATTATAATTTTTTAATTTTTTAATTATATTTGAAATTTTGTCACTGTGATAAGCAAGGGCGGAGCCAGGATTTTTATCTTGGGTCGGCTAGCTGAAAATAGTACCATAAAATCATATGTTTATTTTTTTGCTTATATAAAATTATATAATAATCAATATAAAAGACAACAATCTAATATAAACTATTCTTAAAATCATAATTCTAACCGATAAATTCAATGACCATATAAATAATTAACCTACTATTTAAATCAAGAATAAGTAAATAAAGTGATTAAGAACGTACCAAAGGTGACATTCATTGGAAAATCGCAACAGAAAGTAAGGAATTGCGGAGATAGAGATTTAATTGTGGATTTAAAAAAAAAAAAAAATTCTTTTCTTGATTAAGAAGCATAAATGCTAAATTACATAGGGTAAATGGTCTTTTTCTTTAAAGAATAAGGGGGACTGGAGATACTAATTTATAATTTTTAGCATAAAACGTATATCATCTACTAAATATACATTAAATAATAATACGTATTGAAATTGAGTAGGCTATAAGCATGAGTTTACAAAAGAGTGATTCTATTCACAAACTCATTTTTACCTCCAACACAACCTTAATAGTTTTTTGTCAGTGATCATCTTCAATTCATTCGATCCGAACAACCGAAAATTGAGAGGGGTATGTGAGCAGTAAAAATGAGTGCATGAATAACACTACTCTTACAGAAAACCTCCCTGGGCTACAGCCCACCTTAGCCTTGTGGGTGGCTACGCCATTGGTGATAAGGCACAACTCTATCATCAATGGTAGGAACATTATTAGTATTTCCATAAGGATTATTAAGAAATTGAGAAATAATTCAAAAAAGCATGGAGCTAACATGTGAACTTTTTCTCACAAGAGATAAAGTGCACTCTTGAGAAGACCTGAGTTGCTGATTGCAACTTTTTCATGCTCTTTTACTCATGGCAAGGAAAAACTTCAAAAGAATTAAAGATAGGATTAATAACCAATCGCTTAGCACATAATGAGTACTTCATCTTTATTTGTCTTAATCCATAACTTAGTTTTTTTTTTATCAATAATCCATAACTTAGTTTCATTACTACGACTTAGCAATACAGACTAGTGATATTAAGTGAGAGATCTTAAATTTGATTCTCGTAAATGATGAAGTTGAACCAAATTACAAATATCATTTTATTCAAAACTCCTCTTGAAAAATAAAACTACATCTTACTCAGTTCAGATAAAGAAATGTCATTGCCATAACCAAATATAAAACAAGAAAGTGACAATAGAAAAAATGGGGAACGAGCCCAAATAGTTACAAACTTTAATCATAGATATAAATGTCACTTAGTACTATGATTTAGTGTATTTATTTTTACTTATAATTAACAAGTCTTAGGCTCATATTCAGAAATAACAAACTCATAACAGTTTTATTCTCTCATTCCTTAGTGTAAATATATCATTGTATATATTATAAAAATACAATTTACGTACAATTCAGCAATCTTTCTTCAATAATACTTATCATGAATTCATGAGTGGTATATGGAATAAACGGTTGAAACTAAAAGAAAATCTAAACAGTTAGAATAATCAAACCATAACGGCTAAAACACACCATGTAGCATTTCGTGTTTTTTTTTCTTTGATTATTTTCCATTGCAACTTAATACTAGGATAGTCATGTTCCTCTCGCTTTGGTCGGATTGTCCATCTCGTTTACACTCCACATGGGCCTTCACGTTTCCAGCGTCCTTGAACGGTGAGAGAGAGACAACATCTCTCTCATCTTGTTGTGATTTATGCAAATGGGGTTTTGTGAACTTGTTCTAAAATTGCATTTTCTTGTTAATTTTGATTGAATATTTCACAGTAATTGGTTGGTTGGTTGGTTGGATTGGTTGTAAGGATTTCTGTTACCTCCTACTTCTGTGTTAACCATTGTTTACTTGAATAGATATCATCTTTGAATTTTTTATTTTTGCTAGCGTAATTGGAAGTTAGAATATAAGGACACTAACAAACAAGCTCACAAGTTACAACTGAAGTTGGCCCTCGTTTCTACTTAACTGACCTTCCAATTCAAACGGATTACTCTGATATTTTAGAATTTGGCTTTTATCATATTTAGTCTTAGGTCAAAAGTTTAGCTTTACGAGTTACTACTTATCCCTTGCGAAAGAAGATGGGGTTGGGGCTGCCTGGTTGAGGAGCTTTATGTAGAGCTTGCTTTGCAGTTTATACACTTTTCCGCCGTAGAGCCTTCAAACCCAAGTAGAGTCCTCAGCCAAGGCTAAAAAACCATCTCACCCATCACAATGTTCCTCCACAACAACCTGTGCCAATTATCTTTATGGTTTACCTAAAGAATGACCAGTCATGCGGCCGAGGATGCAATGATCCAAAGGAATTAATTCAGATCTAGTAATCCTAGCCATAATCCAACACATTCGAGAAGCCAAAGTACAAGGTTCAAGGTCGAACCATATGTTGACATAGACGAATACAAAAACTCTCAGGATTCCAAGAATGCTTTTAGGCGCTAATCTCGCGAAGCAGCTCAGAGGGAGAAGATCCAGTTACAGAGTGACGAGTCAGTCGTAATGCAACTCAAGCTCCTTATAACTATATTCTAAATCACATTTGAAGCAGTTCTTCTTGGAGTAAATTGAAAGAATCACTTGTTGACACAAGGTCCAGAATATTTTAAAATTTCAAAACCAATTAACCACAGTTTGAGCTTCTAATTTATTGAAAATCTCCTTCACAATAACAAGAAAAATAAAATACAAGATTGATTTTTATGATTGAGCTTGTTACGATTGGGTTGACGATTTTGGCACTCATTTTCTGATCATTTTTGTTCTAGATTGAATTTTTATTTTTTTATTACTTTTTTTACACTGCAGGAGCGAAAAACAAATGTCAAAATCACTAGTCTTGTCATGAAGTTACTAAGGAAAACACCCAAAACGGGAAAGGGATCCTCTCTGGATCTCTTTCCACCAAATTCACCTAGTTTGGGATCCAAACCTTTAAAATTTGATCCAACGGTTACAAATAAGGAGCCATTTTAAAAGTTATAATAACTGTAGCCGTTAGATCAAATTCTAACCGTCTGAATCCTGAACTAGGTGGATTTTGTGGAAAATGATCCAAAGATGATCCCTTTCCTCCAAAACGCTATGTTATGTATGTCAAAACCAATAGCCTCAAATGAAACCACCAACACATTTAGAGTATTTTATTCACCGGATACTTTAAATGTGTTGGTGGTGTCATTCCAAATAGTAACGGGGACCTTGTTAGTAATTTAATCTGTCGTCAACATCACATCCCCTCTGCAGCTTTGATCGAGTTTCTGGCTGCTAGAGAAGGTGCTTATGGAGCCGTGGAGCTTCAAGCCAACAAGTTCTCCTTAAATGTGACTCTCTGCAAGGTGTCCAAGCCGTTAGCAGCAGCCACTGTTAACCAATATGCAGAAAGAGAACAGAGAGGTCGCAAAGGAAGAAGGAGGAGGAAACAGAGAAGGTTTAGAGAGAGAGAGAGTGAATTGCACTTGTATTTTCTTGATTAATTGAATGGTTACAAGGGTATAGTTGCTATATAGATGAGGTACTGAGCTAACTGCGTTAACCGACTCAATCTCTTACCAACAATCCTAACAAATTATTCTAAGAGGCACGCTCACTAACTGCCTTATCTATTTGGCTAATAACATGTGTCATGATCCACACCCTCCATATTGTCAATTTGGGGTTTAATTTTCTGATATTATTCTTCTCACCAAGGAGGAAAATATATAATGTACAAGAGGATTTACAAGGAAAGAAATATTAATTACAATCTGATTACAAGGACCTAGAAAAGGTAATTAAATAATCACAAGAAGTCAACTCTCCAACACTCCCCCTCAAGTTGGTGCATAAATGTCGTTCATGCCCAACTTGACAAGAGAGTTGTAGAACGCTTGGCTTGCAACAGCTTTAGTTAAGATATCCGCCAATTGATCCTCTGACTTTACAACATGTGGAAGTTGTCAGATAGTGCCTCTTTCAATGAACTTGGTGTGCTATCATTGGATATTTGTCGTACAAAAGCTTTGCCGAGTTCTGATAACTTCTGTGATGACACATAGTTGGCAATAGAGTATTTAGAGCCTTTCGTTGTGTCCGGTGAATATCGATTAGGTGGCTGTCCTCGATTGTGCCTGAAAGGTAATTGATAATTCGGAACAACGGTTTCATCAACAGGGATAGTCGAGCTTACCTTAGAAATATTCTCAGGAGTATGGTCTGGTGGTACTAAATTTGGAGAAGAGGGGGGAGTAGCCTCGGCAAGGGCAGCTGGCCGAGTCTCGGCGAGGGTAGTTGGCCGAATCTCGGCAGAGGTGGCTGGCCGAGTCTCGACGAGGGTAGCTGGCCGAATCTCGGCAGAGGTGGCTGGTCGAGTCTCGGCAAGGGCTGGCCGAGTCTCGACGAGGGTAGTTGGTCGAGACTCGGCAAGCCGAGTCTCGGCAATGGTGCAATCCTTCTCGTCATACCGTGTCTCCCCCTGAGGAGGAGGATTGGAAGAAGCCGAGGGGTAATACATTTCAGACTCAGAAAAAGTGACATCCATAGTAACATACAGTCGACGGGAATGAGGGTGATAGCAACGGTATCCTTTCTGATGGAGGCCGTACCCCATAAAATACATCGAAGAGCACACGGGTCAAGTTTCGTCCACTGATTTTTATGAAGATGAACAAATGCAACACATCCAAAAATCCGAGGTGGGAGTACTAAAACTGACGGTAGATGCACGAAGGTAGCAAGGACTTGTAAGGGAGTACGAAAATCCAGGACTTTGGATGGCAGACGGTTGATAAGATAAGTGGCGGTCTGAAGAGCAACATCCCAAGAAGAGTGGGGAACAGACGCCCCAATCAAGAGTGACCGAGCCGTTTCTAAGAGATGACGATTTTTGCGCTCAGCCACCCCATTCTGTTGAGGAGTCTGAGGACATGTAGTTTCATGAAGAATTCCCGAATTCGTTAAATAATGGGAAAAATCACTATTAACATATTCACCACCATTGTCAGAACGTAAAATCCGTATGTCAGTAGAAAACTGTGTCTGAACCATGGTGTAGAAGGTCTTAAAAACTGAAAACACATCACTTTTATGCTTAAGAAGATATAAGCATGTCATCCGGGTACAATCATCTATGAACGTTACAAACCATCGAATACCAGATGAAGTAGTAGTCGGAGATGGTCCCCAAACATCCGAATGAACAAGACCAAAAGGAACAATACTTTTATTAGAATTCAACGGATAAGACACACGGTGACTCTTGGCAAGTATGCAAGTGTCACATTTAAAGTCTGAAACTGAACAACCAACAAATAAATCCGGAAACATATGCTGCAAATAACTGAAAGATGGATGACCCAAACGGTGATGCCATAACCATATCTGACGCCGCTTGTAATCAACAGCTCCTTGGGCGAGATTGACCCGTCCTGTACTGACATCGTCCACAAAATAGAGATCCCCCCTCTTAGTACCACGACCAATTATCTCATTCGTGAGAATATCCTGTATAAGACAAAACTTTGGATACATTAGCACACAACAGTTCAATTGTTCAGTGGCTTGGCCAGGAGACATCAATTTATGCTTGAGTGAAGGTACAAGTAATGTATGAGGCAAAGAGAGAGTGGACGTGAGGCGCACGGTGCCAGCGCCAATGACCGGTGAGGTGACTCCATTAGCATTAGTAATATTACGTCGAAGTGGAACAGTATCACAAGCTAAATCAGTGGGATCATAAGTCATATGGTCTGTGGCACCGGAGTCAATGATCCATCCAGATGGAGTAGCATCATGATTCATATTAAAAACATAACCACAGTTACCTGAGGACTCCGGAGACATGTCGGAAGAACTCGAAGCCAGAGAATCAGCTTGAGATATCAAAGATAATTGGGACATGGAGGTGGCAAGATTGGCTTGCCCAAGCTTGGCTTGCTCGTCTCGTTCTTGTTGTTTCTGAAGCTTCAACGGTTCCCACCAGTCAGGATAGCCATGCAATTGGAAGCAATTATCACGGCCATGCTTCTCACTACCGCAGTAAGTACAACCACCGGCCGGGACAGGTGGTTTAGGTCGAGGAGGACGGGGGCCCATGGTGGGCCGTGAGACTGTCCTAGCAGCAAAGAACGAGCCCTGTGCCGAGCTCGGCGCAGGAGCCTGGGGTTGCAGTCCTGAGCTCGGTGGAGGTAACTTATCAGGGGCTCGGGGAAGAGATGAAGCTACGACTCGTGTGGTAGGCCGAGTTGTCATGGCAGGTCGAGCCACCATGGCCGCCCCACTCGGCAGCTGTCCTCCGGTACTCATCACAGCTTGCTGTATACCCTCTCGGCGAACATAGGCAAAGGTTTGTTCGACGGAAGGAAGGGGCTCAGTTCGTAGAATATCACTACGAATTTTATCAAACATTTCATCCAATCCTGCAAGCAAAGTGTACACACGATCCGTTTGAACAATTTTATTAAAAATTTCAATATCAGTACCGCACTTCATTGGATTAGGTCGACGATAATCAATCTCCTGCCACAAAGATTGAAGATCACTATAGTATGTCTCCACCGGTCGTCCATCTTGCCTCATGCAAGAAGCCTTGCAGGTAAGATCATAGACTTGAGATATATCTGAGCCATCATAATACTTGCGAGCAACCGCGTCCCACACTTCCTTTGCCGTTGGTAGTCGAAGAAAGTACCCAATCAAATTGGGTTCCATAGAGTTGATGAGCCAGCCTTTTACAATGGCGTTCTCCGTACGCCACTTGGTGAAGGCCGGATCGTCGATAGATGGTTGGGGATTACTCCCAAACAAGTAGCCCAACTTGTCTTTTCCAGCAACAAACATCTCAACAATCTGAGACCAAACTCCATAATTGGCACCATTAAGTTTGATGCCAATCGAAGCAGTAGATGAATCGTGATGAACAATCTGTGTAACAACTTGCAGAATAGGTGGGGTAGGATTCATGGTAGGATCGGTCAGGGTAGTAGTGTTTAGGGTTGTAGTGTTTAGGGTAGGAGTAAAATCAGTTAGGATGGGGTTGTGTTCACTGTGGAGTGGTGGTAGGTTCTCCATGGGAGGGCCGAGTTTTCTTGAGGGAACGGGCAGAGCAGAAACCCTAGGATCTCTGCTATGATACCATGTCAATTTGGGGTTTAATTTTCTGATATTATTCTTCTCACCAAGGAGGAAAATATATAATGTACAAGAGGATTTACAAGGAAAGAAATATTAATTACAATCTGATTACAAGGACCTAGAAAAGGTAACTAAATAATCACAAGAAGTCAACTCTCCAACACATATCCTGTATACTCTAACAGCCACCAAGATGCTCCTATCCTAAGCCCATTAATGGACGACACCAAATTTTACTTGAGTTCTCTTTCAACTTTTCGCATTACACATGCCCCACGCTTTGTCAATGTCGCGGTATATAGATTTGTCAAGTTGATTTTGTGCTTTGAACTTGAATTCATTTGCTTTGAAGAACTTCTAGATCTCATTCGTGGTGTTCGTTTGAAAGATTATAATGCTTGATTATCAATACAACACTATTCTTTCGCATCAAAAATATAAAATTCAAGATCTAACAACTAAAAAGTTAAAGAGAATATACTTAGAGCACCATAGAAATTTTATGGTGTTTTATGTGTGTAGCTTTGGCTCATTCTGCAATTGGTGGAAATTGCCACAACATATGGACAATCATAATGACTCGGTCCAATTCCTTTGAAGCTTTAGATAATGTTAAGGAGATTAAATTTGTAAATAAAATTTGTAAACTAAATAATGTGTCACTAATAAGAAATGAGCATGTTTATCAACGGTTGAGTAATAGTTCAATCATCAACTTCCATGTCATTTAGTTTACACTTTGGGTAATGCTAGAGATACTAAATTTGTAGACAAAATTTGCGAACTAAACGATATATCACCAATAAGAAATGAGCACATTTATCAACGCTTAAGTAATAATCCAATCATCAATTTCTATGTTATTTAGTTTTAAAAATTTTATTTACTAATTTAGTCTCGCTAACTTACCCGCAGGCATTTAGGCTTTGACAAGCTACACTTGTCATTTGCATGCTATAATTTGATTGCTCATTAGAATAAAGATGGATTAAATGTCAAGACAAATTGTGATGTGTCATAATTTTTTCCATTTTCTAACAAAATACAAAACAAAAACTGCTTCATCAACCAACCCGAGTCACATCATGTTTGGTGCCATAAAATGATCTACATTGCAACAACAAAAAGCAAACTAATATTGTTTGTACTCAGTTTTTCACTTTCTATTAGTAGTATTATTTATATTTAACTGCTTGTATAGATTGGGATTTTCTATGGTATTCCGAGTTTTCGAAACTCGGAATTTTTTAACCATTAAATTTTAGTGAAAAAAAAATCATAAAACTTAAGGATTAAATTTTTTAACAGTTAATAATCACAATTAGTTTTTCCTAATTAAAAAGTATTGAAATTCATATATCTCTTAGTCTTATATCCCAATAGTAAAATAAAAACGTACCAAAGTGATCAGAGCCGGCTTTCTTTGCATCCTATATTCTTACTCTCCCCTCGGTGACAATTTTTAACATTGCCGTAATCTAATAGAACTAGAGCATCCAACGCAAAAGTAATTGATAATTAAATAAGATTTGCAATAACATCGTATTACTGTCATGACGTGCGATTCTCCCGATGAGTCTTACCGTGGAAAAGTATAGCCGATTATTTGGAGGCTAGTCATGATCAAAGTCGTTCCCATTTAATTAGTAAGGTCAAGAAAAGGTCAAGGCTTGGATTATTTAGTCATATTGGTGTGTGAAGGAAGTTTGTGCTTAGAAATAATGTATGATCTTATTCGAATTTATTAAAATTTGAATAGAGTTTTAATTAAAAAAAAAAAGCATATGAAACTTTTTTTTCCTCTACGGTGAATTGTTTGCATGCACAAAATTTAAATTAGAACATTAATAAATATTATATTTTAGTAGTATTTTTATTCACTTAGCTCAAACTTTTTACTTTTTTTAATAAAGTACCTAAAGAAAATGGAAACATCGATTTTAGCACTAATTAACACTCGAAGTTCGTAATATTTAAGTTTCCAAATTATTGACGTGTTACCCTTTTGCACACTTTTTTAATTTTGTTTCTTAATTTTCTGTAATTTATTCAATCTAAATACTATAAAGAAAAAGCATGTGTCGAGGAAAAAAAAAATAGAAATGATTAAAAAAAGAAGGATCATTTTTGCTCACCAACTTAAATTTTGATGTATGCTCACTATACACTTAATTATCTCTCATGTGTTCTTTCAATTAACATACACCATAGTTATGGTCCAAAATATAAAATAAAAAAAGCACCAAAACGGTAGGTGCGTGGAGCACCGGCCGGCATGCTAAAGCGTTTTGTAACGTAACAGTTGGCGCTGATTACCCCGGTAAAAGTAACAGAAGCTCGAGCTGGTTGGTGCTCACTTAAATATGGATATTAATTTACTACCATTTTTGCTATAAGTATCACAACGTAGTAAATACCAGTAAAAGTACATATAGCTCCAATGGTGCTATCTGAAATTAATGACCATGGCTTTTAGGGTTTTAGCTTAAGTAATTAAATGTATTTATCTCTTTATTTGATGTCAGATGTTTTGTAGCAGCGTGACAAAAAGCAAAAAAATAAAAATAAAGCAATAACTTTGAAACATAAGAAAATTGAAACCGGCGGAGAATATGAGAAAACCTAAGTTCTTTATTGAATAAATAAAAGTTAATAAGTGTAACACCATAAATGACGTATATATACTCTCCACAACTATATAGGCTCACGAGAAATTTTAATATTATACAAAATATATAACAAAATACCGAAAATATTCTCAAAACTTTTTCCGTTTTGGGCTTAGACCATCTCCAATGGTGGGCTAAAAGCCAAATTACCCCCCAAAATTCCCCCACAAACTCACTCCAACCCAAGGGAAAAATTTGGGCTAAATGCTAAATGCTAAACCAAGGCCAGATTCCCCCCAGAATTTAGCCCATAAATTGGTGTGGGCTCCACCGAACCGAGTGAAAATATTTATCTGAATTTAAATTTTTTTAGATTAAAATGTTCATAAAATTAATTTACGATAGTCTACATATTTATTTTTAAAAAAAAAATTAATTTAAGAAGAAAAAAAAGCCTAAGTTTAATCTTTAATAATCCCGGGCTAAAATTTTAGGGATAGAACGGTTGAAGTAGAAAAACTGTTTTTGGACTAAAAACTAAATTTTCCGGGCTAATATATCAAGGCGAATACTATTTCCTATTCCTGATGGCGTTCTATTCCAAACGGCGGGTCATTGAGCGCAAATCGAACACTAAAGCAAAAATTTATAATGCTTGGACTTTGTTACCATATTTATGCCTCTCAAATCTCACCCTTGTCGGTCCTAATTGTGTAAAATGTGTGAGAAAAGTTCAATCCAGCATAAACTCAATAACATGCTAAGAAAGGTAAGCTTGAATTATATGGGTTAAGCAAATGTACCAATGAACAACAAGCAAATTAAATCGAAAACATATTGGTTAAAGCAGTGTTCTTGTTATGCATCTGAGTTTGAATTTTCCTCACTCCGTCTTGGATTAGTGTAAATAGATTATCGGTGGTAAAACAATTTAAAGATAAAATCTTTTTTCTCTTCGAAGAATAAAGGAAAAAATAAAAGTGGGAATCATTAAGAAATGGAAAAGAAAGGAAGCAGGAGAGGAACAAAGGTATGGACAAAAGGGAAATTTCAAGTCTTCAAGTAAAAGAAAACTTGGTATACCATAAAATTGAATTTGTTCAGATTAAGTCATGCAATGTGGCTTCCAGAAAGATTGCAAATGACCAAAACTGGCCGCCCATAAATTTTAAATTAAAACCATGTTACACAATCAATTTGGTCTTGAAACTAACAAATCCATAATGGCCTTGCAATGAGTACAACACTCACACCTCCAAGATGTGTACATATATGTATATGTGTGTGCGTGTATATATATATATATCCTTTTATACAAAGGATCTCTATTTATTTTATATTTTTTTATAAAAATGAGGACTAGTTGTGGAGTTTACTTCACATCGTACTTTAACGATCCAAAATCGATATTTTTCAAGTGTATTTCATAAATCATTATTGCAAAATATTAGCCAAAATCAGAAATGTTTGAGGTATATGATTGAGTTTAAAAAATTGATGAACACTATTTTCTAAAAGACAATAAATTTCATCATGACAATCACATGGACAAATGGTTCAGATTGAATTGATTTTTTTTTTTGCAAGGATAATATATGAATTAAGACTTAAAAATAGACGGTTCAGATCGTCAAAGTTCGATGTGAAGTGAGTCCACAACTAATCCCCATTTAAAACAAATGAAAATCTCTTTGGATAAAGGCTATAGATATGCATGTATGTATGTAAATATAGATACAGACAAAATTTGAAAAAATAAAACCCTTGAAAAAAAGCATGGGAGGAGTTTAATTGCCTAATCCAAAAAGTGGTAAAAAGAAAAGTTTACTAGTGAAATGGGTAAGGATTGCATGTTACTTGTCCCTCTTTCTCCATTCATGATCACACTTTATAAGTTTTTTGGCACACTTAAAAACTAATGAGATTATTATCATTATTTTTTAACATTTTAACATTTTAACAACTGTTTTTTCATATCTTGTTATGTTTTTTTTTTAAAAATGGTATAAAATTTTGGGTTGTGTGTGTCTTTTGGTGAAGGAATGCTTGTCACCTACTCCTTTTAAGTTCCCAATCCCTCTCCAATGCTAGTAGCAATCTCCAAAGGCCATAGCTTTAGAGAGAGAAATTAGAGAGAGGAGGGCCTTAAAGTTCTGATCTTTGCTCTGCTCTGCTGTGTACTGTGCCAATGGAGAGGCACAGATGCAAGCTTTGCTCCAGGGCTTTTGCTAATGGCAGAGCATTGGGTGGTCACATGAAGGCTCACCTCGCAACTTTTCCTCTTCCACCCAAAACCCACCAACTCACTGAGTCCGACTCGTCTTCGTCTTCCTCCTCCGGCGAAGAACCAGAAGAAGAAGATCAGCATTTACAAGAAGAAGAAGGAGAGGAAAAGGGTTTGATTTATGGGCTGAGAGAAAACCCAAAGAGGAGTTTCCGGCTTGCAGATCCTGAGTTTTGTTTTGTTGATGCTGGGTCGGTGATTCAAGACAGGGAGAGTGAGACCGAGTCAAGAAACCCAACTCGAAGACGATCCAAGCGGAACCGGAGATCATTCGTTGTTGTTACAGAGAAACTGCAGAGCCAGAATTTGGAGTTGAAGAAAAAAACCACGGTGACAATCTCAACACTGCCGCGTTTGGCCGAGTCTCCTCCTCCGGCGGCTGAGCCAGAACCGGTGAGCTCGGTCTCCGATACTTCTCCGGAAGAAGATGTTGCTATGTGCCTTATGATGCTGTCAAGAGATGTGTGGATGGTAAGATTAAACGATCATCTGCAAGCAGATCAGTCGGTTCAAGCTCAGGAACAACAAGGAAAACAAGTAGTAGCTGAGAAGTTGGATGGGATCAAATTGAAGAAGCTTCGAGGGAAGAACCGGTGTGAGAAATGCAACAAACTGTTTCGATCTTTTCAAGCAATGTGCGGACACAAAAAGATTTGTTTTCGCAACGAGGAGGAAGCAATCAACAATGCAGGTGGTGAGAAGCTGTTTGAGTGCCCGTTTTGTTACAAAATATTTGGTTCCGGTCAAGCTCTTGGCGGTCACAAAAGATCTCACATTTCGGGTTCTTCAAAATCAATGGTTGTATCAGTGGCTGCAAAAACTGGAGTTAGAGAGGGTTTCATAGATCTCAACCTGCCTGCTCCGGAAGAAGATGATGATTTCAGCGTGCTATCAGACGCCTAAAACTGTAAAAAGTAAGAGACTTTTCCAGCAAAACTCGGATCTAAAGGTAAAAGAAATTCGATTATTTTGAGCAACATTGAGGTCAAATGGTGAAGATTGAAACACTTTTTCAATACTTTCACTCATAGATCAATCGATTCGCTCTTTTTTTAGGTACTGGTATTGTTCATTTCTGACCGTATTCATTTTTGTTTATGCACTTTCAAGTTCAACAACTGCAGTAACAACTTGTTATATGTATTGTTGTTGACTAGAATACAGAAACGAGAATCGTTCTTTTTCTTTCTTTTATTATGTAGTAAAATTCAAGTAATTAGGTACTACCCCATCGCATTTAAGAAGATCGTAACGAAATGCGATACTTGCTGTAAAATTGCAGAATCTCGTGAACGATCGAATCTATTGTCCAAGTTGTTCTTGGGTTGTCAATGTGCTATGCTGCTTCTGCTTGAGGTCCAGTTTTCCAGTAATTCTTGCAAATTGTCCCATCTAATAAAAAATAAAATTTAAAAAGTTGATATTCTTTGTATGATTGATTTGTTTGTCCCATTTGCTCTTTCTCTCTCTCTCAGCTGGTTGTTTTAGCTTGAAGCATAGGATCAAATGATTTCCGAGGTCTCTGAACCAACAAACTGCAGACTTTTTTCCAAATGACCAAAATAGCCTTGAATTCTCTCATTTCTGATGGGGGATGTGTTTGATTGTGACTGGAGAAGATCCCAAAATCCCCATTTTTTTTGGTGAATTTAATTAAAAAAATTAAAATAATATCTGCCTTGAAATGAACGAAGTATCCGGGCACAGGAGGTGCCAGCCATCTGCTGCCATGCTTACTATTCTTATCGAAGAATCAGTCAGAACACTAGAACTTGTTTAAATCTTCGTACCGTACCATGGATGCTTTTATACGCTTTTTAAAATGCACAAAAATAAGAATTTATATTTCAATCTAGAAGTGTTTTTATTTACTTGATATTTATGTGAAAATTCTTAGTTTCGACTTGTGTTAAATTCGTTGGAAAATAAAATTTTGCATTAACTTTTATGATTTTTGAATGTAACCAATCATATATTTAGTCATTAATTCTAATTCTTGTAGTTTAATTATATAAAATTTTGCCACTAAATACTATGGACTAGTAATATTCTTCTTTACTGGTAAGTGAGAGGTCTTAGGTTCGAATCTCGTAGATAGCAAATTCGATACTAAATTAGGTTGTCCATTGTGTGGCTTGACCGACATCTCCCTCAACTTAGTGTAAAAATATCTAGGTACTAAAAAAAAGTTATACAAAATTCTATAATACAATTTACAAGCAACCTCTTATCCTTACATCACTTTTCTCGTCGCTTCTTGTACATATATATTTCAATTTTTTTATTTGTTTGAATTGGTTCGTCTTGTGAAAATTTTCATAAGCTAACTTATATTGTGAAAAATACATTATCAAGTTTTTTTGTTCATAAAAATTGACGAAAAATTTCTAGCTCCGCCCTTGCAACAGTAGAATGTCGTCTGTATTAGGTTGTTAAATTATAAGGTCCCGGCTTCCCCCGCGTAGGGTCCTTTTATACATGTGTGATTTTTTCATGCTTCATATGATCAATTTGTTAAAGGTTGACTAAAACCGATCTACTCAAATTATGCCTGTGATTTTAAAAAGTAGAGTAATTGTGGACGCAATGGTAGGTCACGAGTAGGGCTGTGAATCAAACTGACCAAATCTGTTGTTTCGAATCGTAGTGGTAAAGTTTGATTTGATTTTTTATTAACAAAAATGCCCAACGGTTCAAAATGGACCCAACTGTATAATTTTGTTCAATTTGGTTTTGAGCTTTTGTAAAACGACTTAATTGTACCGACCACTCAAGCGCAGATCCATTAAGGGACCAACTGTGTCCCTGAATTCTACGGAAGACAAGAAAATAGCTTGGGAGGTCCTATGGGTACCCTATGGCAATATGGGACAAGACCTCATAGTGACCAACAAGTCTAAGTGTTCAATGTAATGCATGCTCTACAAATGTTGTTAGGTTCTACATAACATGTCTCGATAAGTTCAACAGGCTTTGGCAGCATGACTCGTCGGATGTCGACAAACCTATCAAGTGCTCGACAAAATGCTCTTACTGACAAAACTCAATAGAAATCAATTTAACTCGAAATTTTTTTTTTTTTTTTTTTTTGGTAGAACTCGAAACTTTTGTGATCTCTTCTCACGTGTCTATGTTTTAAAAAAGTTTTTAACTTCTATACTAGAACCACATGAGCCATGAGGTATGATTTCTAGATTCACCACTTTGACCAATTATATATTCATTTTTGTATTGTTCTATGTTAAATGTTTAATATTCTTATTGGCTAATAACTAAGATAAGAATGTTGAATTTAATTTTATGGAATTTGAAGCTATTGATGTTGGGGTTAGTGTATTAATTTTTGAACTTTGAAGTTTGATGGAATTTTGAATAATAATAAATACATAGGAAGTTATGAGTTATGTAAATCTTTCTGCACACTTATCTATTGTTTGCTTTTTGATTGAAAAAATAAATGTGCAGAAACCAATTTTCTTTGTCAAACAAAAATATATTCAGAAAGAGAAAGTGAAAACCCTCCCATACAATGGAAAGGAAAATGTGACCAAAAGAAAGAAATAGTGGGTTTTTTTTTTAAACAATAAATTTTATAAAATTAGATTAGTCAAGGGATTTGAATCCACGTCGTTATGCAAAACCTTAATATATTTCTATCATTGCAGTGAATGACCACTTACAAATAATAGGTATTATAGAGAGAAAAAGATAGAACAATGTCGGCAGCATTTGTCGTGTGGCTTTAGGCGGCCCTTATTTTTGTGCATTGGCTTTGACCCAAAAGGCGTATAATTCTCTAGAGAAGAAGCTGGCTCATGGCTGCCTGCTTGACTTTCCTTCCTTCCATCCATACATCCTTACCTTGCTTTAACATCTTTATTAATTAATTAATTAATTAATTAAAGGGAGTTTTAACGAAAAGCCCACATTACTGTTCACTTTAACGAAAAATCATATTTTTACACTAAAAAGTCAAATCTAGTACTATTCATTTTACCCTTTATTTTGTCCTTATCGTTAAAACTCAAAGTTTTTAAGTCATTTTCACTAGTTTTCCTTTAATTAAACTCTTTTGCTTTCAAACTAGTAGGGCAGCTAATTAAGCTTTTACTAGTTATTCAATGCTAAGTCATGGTCAATGCACAGAAACTCATGCTTAGAATAAAATGTTAACATTACCATTACCAAACTGAATTGTAACTTGTGAGTTCCTATTTTATATGAAAACTACATTTGGGTCACGTTTGAGAGATTAAATTTTTTGCACTAAAAACCCTATGTGATCTCTATGTATTTTATTTATTTGAGTGACACGTCTTTTTAGCTTAATTCATTTTCAGTTTTTATTTTTTTTATTAAGAAGATAAGTTGAAGAGTTAACACTATTAAGTGAGGTTTAAATGAATGATCAAATGTCAACAAATGAGATAAAGACGCAGAAAGACCACATGCAAAAGATGTGGACTCCATGTTTTATGCCTGGTATTGAATTAGATTAGATAACTCACTAAATTTAAAATATGTTAAACTATAAAAGGAGGAAACGGAGGTTGACTTTTAAATTATGTTCAAGTTCAAGGTGGAAAATGGTAAATAACAAACACACTCTTTTTAACTTCTGACACACACTGTTAAATCTTGTTTGTCGATTGCGCTTGATTTATTTAATTTGAAAACCAAAACTTAAAGATGAGTATACGACCAGCTAAAAGATGAATTTGTGTGCCCTAATCTAACGGCCCCTGGTCGAGTAACGTCTCCACAATCAGTAGTCATGATGGCCAAGAGAAGTACCATAAAATAAAGAGGGCAACGAGAAGAAAAAGGAAGTTTAAAGAGACAGACAACGCCATGGTGATGATCCGATATTGATTCTAGGTGTGCTGCAATTTAAAGCATGGTATCATAAGCAAGACTTATGAGTGAGTCGAAAGCTAAAGGAATTGCCTTCTTTGGAAAGGGATGATTCTAAACGATCGCTTCAACCTGTCAAATTCCAAACAATTACCTACTTTTTATAAATTAGATTAGTCACTGGGTGTCAGTAGACATGAAGTAGGATCGATGGGTTTTCACTCTCAGATCATATAACAAGCTCTAATCCCTAAACCAACCGCTTTCAACTAAGCAAATTTAGAGTTTAACTTGGATAAAATGATCCATTCGAGAATACAGAACTCCATAAATCACATGTTAGTGATAACCAATTTCATTATTTGTCCACATTATAATTTAATGTCAATGAAATCGTCACTTAACGCTAACGCCATCACTTAACATTGGTGAATTAGCAAATTTCCATTTTTCAAAACGTTAGCTAATTATTTCAAAAGTTTTAAAGGGTTATTAGGACCAATTTAAAATTACACCAAAAGGGTGGGTAGTTCCATACTTACTGAATTTAATTTCCGAATAATTTCCATTGAAATTAAAAGTAGTATAAGTCTTAAAATTTTCAAATTGTGAAGAACACACATTGTAACTCTAGAAAGAAAATTGAGATTTACAAATCAATACAGAGGTTTTTCATCCATTCAAGTAGCCTTCTTCTTTGAGAGCATTAGTTGCAAATTATTCTCTTAATTATTAGTTAATATATGACAAGGGTTGTAACTTGTACGTCTTGATTTTCCTCTTATGCTTTCACACGTTCTGTTTGAAGCAATGCGTCTGACGAAATGCTTCGAAAAAAGGCGTTTTTAAGCTAAAAATGCAGGCAAACCCTGCCTATGTTCAACTTCACGAGCTTGTTTATCCCACCAAGTAGAGATCTTATCGCTCGAAAGACCTATCTCTTAAAAACCGATAAGCAAATGCAGTATGATGTTTGCTAAGGAGAATACCAACTAAGCTTATACACCAGAAATTGATGCTGCTGGATCATTCCAAATCTTAGTATTTTTATGAGCTTGTAGAGTAATTTGTACAAAGCACCAAAAAATTGAAACAAAAGCATCACTGAGGAAATGCAGACTATAAGAATAAGAACAACCGACAATACATAATTCATCAGAACGCTGAAAGATAATCATACCTTTTTTCAGTTGTGTTACAAAGTTGACTCGCTTATTACGGAAAGCCAATGCAGTCGTGTTCAAGTTTCAACTACTAATTACAAAGTGCATCAAACTCTTGAAATAACTGGTGGCAAAGGCTTGATCTTGCCCAGCAGCTTTTCAGCTTCAACAAATCCAATTGATCCCACAGACAAATACTTTATACGCTTCCATCTGTTCAAGTATAATTAGGTATGTCAGTTCAATGAACAAGCAGGATGTAATCATGTAAGAGAAATCCCCGAGGTACAAAACAACTATGAAAACCCCAAATAGCTTGCCTGGGTGTGTAGGGTAGTGCAAAACAATGTAGGTGAAGATGGTTAACGGAGTTGAATGGAGGCTGATGAAATCCAAATCTGTCAAAAAGAAAGTCTAAAATCATAATCAAAACTCTTTCATAATTGAAATCGTTTGAATCATGAAATCCTATTATTTTGATCCAATCATTTCCAATCAATGATGCGTGCATGCCCGGACTAATTCAAGTTTAAATGTCTAATTGTTGTGTATTCATTTAAGGATTCACAAGCAATCTCACAAACTCATTTACAGAAAGACCCTCTTCCAAAGAAGGCGTAAAGCAGCCTAGTTGGTCAGGCATACACCAAATTACAGAATTGATTAACATTCACATTCTTCACCAGCTCATTTCTGCATTAAGCAATCTGTTTAGATAGCATATAAAGATTTTATTAAACCAACCGATTGTTCTGATTCGGGATAGCACAATGACGTGAAACAAATCTTAGCACAAATTTACATGAAGTAGCTTCTCAAGATCAATCTGTTTGTGCACGCAATTACAAACCTGAAAATAATACTAAGAAAAAACTTAAATCGCAAGGCAATACCTGTACTGATGGCATTGCCGTGCATTTCGTTGTATTAGCGTTTTCCCCACTTCTAACATGTGACTTACTGTATAACAATGAAAAAAATGGAGAACATAATCACGAAACATATCAACAACAAAAGGCGAAAAATTAAGAAATAGCAAGAAAAGTCACACATTGGTTCAATCAGATATGATTTTGATCTAAAGATACCAACAAATTCAGATTAGATTACCCAAAGAGTAGTCTTCAGGTCTCCTCTGAAGATCCTTAACAGTTGGAATGTGATCAACAGGAATATCCAAGTAATGCCTACACAGGATTAGATTGGAATTCGACTTAAAATTCAATTAACATGGTAAAATTCATGCATAAAGATTGGGAAATTACATTCTATCAGTACCTTACAGCAGCAGGGTTGATGTCTTCAAAAGCAACGACCTTGTCATCCTGCAGGAAAAACCAGTTGACCAATTACTGAACAACAGCATCAAGATAATTACGACAAGCAGCGTTTGGTTGCTGAGAAAATGGGAAGGGGATAAAACCCAATTGGAAGGTCAACTTTCTGAGCAACCAAACTAAAGTGGAAAGGAAAAATAAATGGGTGGAGAGAGAGAGAAAGCAGACAGTGTGGAGGAGAGTGGTCGAGGTGGATTTTCCGGCGATCTGGCAGAAGATGCACGGTGAAGCTGCTGCTACCGCCATCGGCTACCCTAAGCGGCGAGCAGAGTTGAAGTTGATGGGAGTCGGACGCGTTTGGAGCTCTCTCCGTGATTTGTTTTGTTGCCAGCATTTTCTTAACTATTATTTTTGTATATGGATGACGCTTTCTCTGTTCTGCCTGATAAACTTTTTTTTCAAGTATCTGGTATTTGAGCTGGTATCTATCTCATAGAGATGGTAGTAACAGTTGAGTTTAAAAACGAAAACGCTATATCCATCTCTAAAATTACGAAAAATAACTATAATCATCGCAAAATTAGTTATCGGGAATTATTCATAATCGCTTACCGAGTAATGCATTATTCATCGGTTAACAGTTATATCCATTTTCACCAATACAGATAATATATTTGTTCAATTAACGCATTATAATATAATGGATACTAATTTCGTTATTAAATATCTACGTCTAATCATAAAAAAACATAACAATGTTCTTTTGTAATTGTTGATGATAAGCCAAATGTGATAAATTGGTCCAATGGAAAAAAAAATTGATAAAAGCAAAAACAACAATCACTAAAAAAAAAAAAAAAAAAGACAAGGCAAATTGTCAAATAATTCTAAAACTTGTGATGACAAAATTAGAGCATTGAATTTAAAACACTGATGATGTTGGATGATCTTTTTGATCTCTCCTATAAGCACCATTAAATTCACATTGGTTTGATTCAAAACTTATGAACTTTCCACAAAATGCAACTTTTGTAATTATCAAGATAATGAGTTCAGAGAATATATAGATCGGAGACTCATATAACCATAGTTAATACCTTAACCGAATAATATTTTTGGGTTTTCCCCTATCCAAAATATACCAGAATTTTCATCTCCAAATTCGTCTCATTCGTATAGTTATCCACAGTTATTGAGTTTAACGGTTTGAATTGTCATCCCTAATATCTCACGTATGATGCTTAATAAGATAGTAACTTTTATTATTAAAAGAAGATGAGAAGATTCAAAACTATTACAATAATCTAAAGAAGGGAGAGTTTTGAATTGAGATGCATGAGTGAAAACTCACCACCCTCTTTTTATTCTTCGGGATGAGGTCTAGTACTCTTTTGCTGGAGAAGCGAATAAAGCTTTAGTTGGGATGCCTTTACATCTCCTGTATCTAGCCCCCCATAAAATAGGAATGAGAACTCAAATTCTCTTATGTCTCATCTCTTGGGTTCCCAATCCAAATTAGACAAGAGCAGTAGATCCTCGGTGGTGAAGGAAGCAATGCTTTCTGAAAGCGCTTCAAGTATGAAGGTCTACCCGCAATCTTTTTCTTGTTGTGGCAAGATAGGGTATGAGATGTAGGACTCCACCAAGATGTTAGATGAGAGATAGACTTCTCAATTTTCCTTTTATTCATTGTTGTGCTTCAAATTTGATCAAACATTTTCCTACAATTTGACAGTTGCATGGGGAATTCTAATTCCTTCTTTATCTCTCAACTTAGCAAAAAGCTTGGTGGCGTCAATGAAAAAGGTCATAAGTGCAACACATGATATAATTTGAGATCTAGAGCAACTATTATTCAAATTCAGGAACCAAAATTAAACTAGTTGTATAGTTCAAGACCATTGTACAATTTAATATGGGAAATTATTAAACGCATTGATGATGATAAATAAAGTAAAAAAAAATTTATGAATATAAATTTGGAAGGAATTATAATTTAATTCTACATTAACGTTTTTAAACATTTTAATTAAAAATTATAACCTGTTGTGAAGTTAATTAATGGGTGAGATAGAGGGGGCAGTAGAAGGGCTCAGGTTATGCGAATTGTATGTTTACCTCCTGGCCTTTCACCTTCTTGCCTTACAAGTAATATAAATCCTATGAGAATTTAATCTCCAATCCTATTGGGATTCTACTTTAAGGACGCGTTTACTAATCCGTAATCAGATTGAGAGGAATTGAATTGAGGAGGAATTGGATTGATGAGGAATTGAAATGAGGTGGAATCAGAATTAGCTTCCTGTTGAAGTTGTTTACCAAAACTGCTTGGAATCGGAGTAGAAATGACATTGATCTATATAAACTGTTTACTAATTCATATGAATCGGAATAAAATCTAATGTAATTACTAAAGTACCCCTGTTTACTAATATATTTTATATGCTAATTATTTTTAGTAAAACTTTTACTCTTCCATTTTTTAAATTTTTTAGAGAGAATAATTTGTTTTTTAATATTTTTTAGTAAAACTTTTAGCCCAAATTTAATATGAAAAAATATTTTTTATTTGCTTCTACATGTTAGAGAAGACTCTTAATCATCCTAAACTTTATTAAAAATATCAACCTAAACTAAACTTAATAACAATTACTTCCTCTTCTCTCTCTCCCTCTCTCCAATATTTCTTAGCAGTCGTCTCTACTCCCTCGTCTCCTCCCCATCCTCTTCTCTCTCACCTTACACCGCCTCAACTCTCCCCCACACCCACAAGATTCTCCTCATCGCCAACCATGTTCCGCCGCTGATAAGAAGAAAGGGAGGACGGCGGTGATTCGGAGGTCGCCGGTGGAAAAGCCCCTGCTTTATTTTGAAGAAGATGAGGCTAAGGCCAAGGATATGAGAACAAATGAGAGCGCTTTTGTTCTTGCTTGGTTGGGGCTCGGCGGTGTAGTCCTAGCCCAAGGCCTTATTCTCGCCGCTTTGGGTAACTTTTCGTTTATTGTGATTGAATTGATGTGAATCATCCAGAACCGTGATGGGGAAGGTAGAAGATACGGGGGTGGTTTGGGTATAAAAGTTGGATTCCTGGAAGAGCCTTCTCCCAGGAATCCAAATACCACCTCCATCTTGGGGATTCGATTTAGGGAGATTAAGGAATTCGATTCCGGATTTTTAGTGGGCTCCACATACTTTTTCATTCCCTAAATATTAGTAAACGTTGGGATCCTTCGGGAGGAATGCGATTCCGTTTCTTTCCATTCCATTCCCGTTTGGTAAACACGCCATCAGTTTATGCAATCATATTCCCAATTAATAATTATATTCACAACTTAGTAGTCGCATCCAGTCTTCATAATTGTAAGATGGTTGTTGTCGTCAGTTCTCAGCATATATAGATAATTTCTAACACGAGTCTCATAGTAAGGGAGCATTTCAATGTTTCACATCTTCAGGATGATCATTAACATACACAAGGGTATGACCAACCCAGAGTATGTGCCTCATCGAAACCTCGTCAGGTTAGCAAAAATCTAGAAGGAAAAATGCTACTGATCGTAGAAAACAGAGTATATTAAGGTCATGTGAGTATACTATAGAATACTTGCTTAAGTTCGACAAAACTCTCCAAGAAAACTACGAGTGATACAAATATGAACGTTTACACAAACCAATTTTATGATAAAGCTTATGAAGGTAGGCTTCAACAACGACTTCATGAATAAGTTAATTAATTTGGACCATTGGATTTCAAAAAGGATTAAATCCAACAGCCCAAAAGTGGACTCGTTGCCCAGGGTAAGACTCTGACATTTTTTTTTATGCTAGAACGCGCGGCCACGCGCCAGCGGCAAAAAAAAAAGAAATTCACATAGCTGATGTCATGAATGCTGATCTCTTGTTCAACCCATTATGTGTTGGGCTCAAAACTAGTCTCATTTTGGACCAGCCTATTAGGTGGGGTGGAGTTGATTTTTTTTTTTTTTTATGGGGGCCCGGGGAGGTGGGGCGCGCTTTAAAAATAGAGATTGGGCTAACACATCTATTAGAAGTGAAAGTGCTCTTGATGTCGCATATATAATTGTACTAAAAAAAAAAATTTAAAATACATAAACTGAAAATTTTGGAGTGCTTATAATTCTCTAACTTTGTCAAGTAAGGGCTAGTTTGGTATTGCTGTGCTTTGAAAAAAAACTGATTCTGCTGTGATGTGAGAATAAGCAGCTGTGAAATAAAGCAGCACGGTGTTTGGTAAACTTTTTTGTGAAAGTGCTTTTGGGAAAAAAAGCAGTATTATAGTGTTTGGTAAACTTTTATGTAAAACAGCTGTGACTGTGTGAAATGACCAAAAAGGGTATAATACTAGATGTATCATTAATTTAATTTTCTTAACAAATAAAGGTGAATTACTAATTATACTTTATTTTTAAAAGAAAAATTTTTATAAACTTTATCTTAAATATTAATTAGTATGGCAAACTACTTCAATTGAAATATTTTAGACTAAATAGCTAGGATTCATTAATACAATATTGTTAATGTACTTGAAAATAGTCTAATTAGATGCATTCATGAAACTTGCCGACAGATATCAAGCTTTGAAGGTGATGGTAAAATACACCATAGTTTATTGTGGTGAGCAAAAATGCTCCCATAAATTCGATGTAGACAAGTTAAAGGAAGCATGCACAATCTGTTTGATAAAGCCAGTAATTTATTTGATAATCCATCAGTAAATTAATTTAGTACAAATATACTCAGGTACAGATTGCCACCAATTATAAAGTCTCCAGACTGCACATCTCCTTTTCTTCATGCAAGAATTTTACTGATTCTGGTCGTGGCTTGTGCATCAGTCGCCTTCCAGAAAGCTTTTCTGAAACTAGTGCTCTTATCTGGTGGCATCAATCTAGCCCCTCAACCATGTGTTTCTGTAAGATGAATTGTCGTGCAGCAAAGCATCATATGGCTTGTATTCCATGAGATAGTTGTGTGGAAGCTTCAAGTTCCGCTTGAAGCCATTACAGCCTGGTCAACAAAAGCAAGGTCAACAGATTACACTACACATTTGTAGTAATTTCCTTATAGAACTAAATGATATAGAATTGATAGTTGAATGTTGAATAATTCTTCCAACAAAGGTAAATTTACCTGCCATCGTACTTCACTATTTCTTCATAATAGTGTTTTTGGTGCTTTAGTATAGTGGCCACTTCTTGGAAAGAGCCAACGACATTGACAAGTCGGCAAACGCTCGAATAGACTACCAAAAAACCAAGGTTTTGTTAGAGCTTATCAGCACATTTGCCTAAACGAACAAAAAGGTATGCGATGCTCATTGTGGTAACAAAACCTCATCAACATTATACACAGAAAGGGCCATACCAGGCCCTTTGAAATTGTAAACATCAAGTGCAACAGGGGAGACTCCTTCTGGGACTTGGCATTACAAACAGATAAATGCAAAGCAGAAAACCATATTCAAGGGAAATTACTTCACCAGCACAATCATATGATCTAGAATGTTGAGATTTACTTACCAAAAACCATTTCAAGTTTTCATGGCCCTTTGACAACTGTATCAGGTTCGATACCGATCGCCAAATGCATGCCTACGAATACATATGGCTTCTTCCAACCTGTAAATTGGACATGAATTGAGCACTTCCCACAACATTTTACTTACACTCAAGATTAGAAATGACTTCGAGCCATTACCAGGAACTATTCTAGGGATGTTTTTACATAGAATAGGTTCATGAAAAAATAGCACCTGTAAAATAAAGCATCACATTTCAATTGGAGATTGTTCAAACAGTTAGGTAATCTTTCAAATGCTAACTTAAGTTGTAACTTATTAACGGAAACGAGTAACATAACTAAGAGTATTAAATTTTGTTTGTATTAAAAGGAGACGAGGTCTCAGATACAAACCGTCTAGAATGTTTCTAATTGTGCCATTTGGATTCCACATTGATTAATTAGATGAGACAATATTTTAAATGTCTAGGCAGAGCAGATAGATCATCTTATTGCTAAGGAAAGCATTTGAGCAGCCATAATGTCTATCGTAAAGGATTCAAGGTCCTTGTGATAATACATACAAAACAACATTATAGAAAAGCAAAAACAACTAACCAGGGGCTATTGTAGTACATTACACAACAACATTGTGCCTACAGGGCATAAAAGGTTAAAATCAAACAAATAGAAGAAGCAAAAACTAACAATTCAAAGGTAAGAAATACAAAGACACTAAACAAATTCTGAATCAAACTACTTAATAGTGGCTTCAGCACTCTACTGTAACTCTGTCATCGGTCGCATCACGGTCCAAGTCCAGATAGGGAAAAATAAGCAGTAATAGCATACAAATGAAAAACTTGGATTAAATCAAATAAATTCTACAACAAAAGCATCAGTAAACTGAAGTTCAAATAAATTCTACAACAAAAGCATCAGTAAACTGAAGTTCACATTGAAATGTATATCACACTTTGCCTTTTAATCGTTTTCTTTATGATCCTCGTCCTTACATCACCTAATTGACAAAATAATACCACAATTAATACAGCACACAATCACAACATCCAAAATTACAAAAAATAGCTCCAATTACAAAAAATCCACCAAAAATATTAGCAAGTAATGATGACGTAAAACCACAGAAAAGGGGGAAAAACCCTAAATAACGAGAGAACTTATGGAGAATAGATAGGATGAGAATTTGAAGAAAAATGATGAAACAACACCAACAAAAAACAAATTATCTTACCCGAAAGAGAAGAGATGACGTTGAATTTGACTTTCTACAAGCAAAAAGAAAGAATTGAGAGATGACGAAAAAATTAGGGATAGGGAAAGTGGAGATTTGAGAGAGGGAACAAGAACCATAACCCCTTACTTGGTTCAATTGTGGCTCAGCATCAATGGTTATGGCGAGAGTGGCAGAGAAGGCTTTAAGCTTTTGAAGAGAGGGAGATAGACGCAGAGCGAGAAGGAGAGAGGCGGAGAGCATGAGGGAGACTCGAGCGTCTGAATCTTATTTTAATTATTTTTTCTTTCTCTTTTAGCGCAGAACAAAGCGCCAAATCTAAGCGCGCAAATTTTTTTAGTGAAATTTAATATTTATTGCGAGGTCGCACAGAAGGTGTCGCAAATGCCATGTTTTCTTGTAGTGATCCCCAAATTAAAAAAATCCAAACAGATAAATAACAAAATTTTAGAGAAGAAAAGCTTACCAGAGGAAGGAGGGAAGGCGATGGCGAGAGAATGAGGGAAGGCGACGACGGTATCTGTAGTGCTGAGACCGACAAAGAGAGAGAGGAAAAGGAGGAGGAGGAAGAGGTGCAGCTGCAGAGGGGAAGAGGCCGAATGTTCTGCGATGGGTGTGAATGTTTTGCGATTTCAGGAATGGCCTGCGAGAGAGAAGGCAGAGAGAACGAGGGTAATGTTGGGAATTTGAAAATTTCATTAATAGGTGGTACTGTAGCTCCGTGTTTTCACAAGAAGCTGTTTTTCTAAAGCTGCTTTTTGCAGCTTCCCAATTTCAGCTTATTTCCATATGAAACTTTGAAAAAAAGCTAATTTGAGGTGTTTACCAAACACCAAAAACTCTCCCAGCTTTTTTTCATACCAACTTTTTTTAAATCACCTCAACCCCAAACCCACCCTAAATGCCCTACTCTCAGTCTCTCACCGTCACTGACTCGCTTGCCGAACTCACCACCGCCATGATTCTCAACTCCTCCTCCTCCTCTTCCTAATGCTCTCTCGAATCGCCAAAACCTTATTTCCCAAACTAGCCCTTCACTCTACACCTCGGCTTGCCCGACCCATGAGCTCCCAGCCGACTCAGCGCGCCTTCCAGCTCCAAGTCAACCCGCTCACCGGAAACTCCGAATGGATCGTCATTGAGGAAGACGAACCAGAGGAACAAACTTTCAACAATCCCCAAAATGCCCTTCTCGCTACAACGTCGTATCTGGACATGCTCAACGACTCCCCTCGAAACAGAGCATTCCGTGCAGCCATTGACAAGACCATCACAGCTCCCTGCCATGTTCTCGATATCGGGTTAACATCACAATTACCAATTAAATTTGATTTAATCAATTAAGTTTACATTTTGATTGATTTAATTAATCAAATTTTGAATTTTGTGCATTTTGATTGATTTGGTTGTTCAAATTTTGAATTTTTGTGAAGTGCTGGAACTGGGTTGCTGTCGATGATGGCAGCGCGGGCAATGGGCCCAACGACATGTCGTATGGTGACTGCCTGCGAGTCTTACCTTCCAATGGTGAAGCTAATGAGGAAAGTGGTGCGCTTAAACGACATGGAAAATCAAATAAAGGTCATCAACAAACGCTCCGATGAGCTCGAAGTCGCAGTTGACATCGCTTCTCGTGCTGACGTACTGGTAAGTTTACAAAAGGAACAAAACTTTGTGATTGTGCGAAAAATGGTGCGGTTTGATTTCCAGAACAGAGTGTATGCACCATTGTGACTGTGTTTTTAATGGGTAGGTTAGTGAGATTCTGGATTCTGAGTTGTTGGGAGAAGGGCTCATTCCAAGTTTACAGCATGCTCATGACATGTTGTTGGTGGAAAATGCCAAAACTGTGCCGTATAAGGCGACCACCTACGGCCAGGTATGTGAAGATAAAGATGTTACAATGTGGGATGGGATGGGATACCATATGTTTCTTATGTACCAAATGTTTTGAATAACCCATTTTTGGAAACCTCCCTCAGCTTGTTGAGAGTACATTTTTGTGGAAGCTTCATGATTTACATGGCAATGAGTCGAAAGCATCTGATGGGATTCGTCTAGTTCCAACTGGGTTGGGTGATATTCTAGGTGTTAAGCCGCAACAGTATGCCTTTCACTGCAATGCGATAGAGAATGAAGTGAAACTGGTAATGACATTGTATTACTCTTGGACAGACTTATAGGGAAAACACTTAAGGTTTAATTCCTACTAAATTTTGGATTCATCCAGCTGTCCGAACCCTTCAAAATTTTTGAATTTGATTTTTGGAAACGGCCCGACAGTTGTGGGGAGACTGAGCTATTTTTGAAGGCAACTAAAGATGGTCGAGTTCATGCTGTAATTTCATGGTAATTGGACTGAGTGGTTTGTTAATGCATTTTTGTTCGAGGCAGTCATGAAAATTTTGGTATCTGTTTGTGAGTGTTATTTCAGGTGGATACTTCAGCTTGATCGTGAAGGGACAATCTTTTATTCCACTGCCCCTAGGTGGATAAGTTTGCCAGCCAACACAAGTAAGTTATAGACAATTCCTTTGTGAGCAAGAACTAATGCCATATTAGTGCTATAATTAGTGCCTTTAGTGTTTTTTAAAGTAAGTTATGCAGTTTTTTGGTATGTTCACCCTACAAGTCTTATCATATGATATTATGATAGCATAGTATGATTGTTTTGCCGTTCTCAGTGACGAATTATCCACCGACCCACATTAGGTCATATAGGACAAACTTACTCTTCTATTCAGAATTGGACTGCAAATGAAATGATAGCTATTTGTTTTCTTTCATAGTCATGCGATAAAGAAAGTGGTTTTGTTTTTTTGCCAGGTCATGGGGATTGGTGTGACCATTGGAAACAGTGTGTTTGGTTTGTTCCTGGTGAAGGTATGTCCATAACAAAGGATGAAGAGGTTTGTTTACATGCTGCTCATACAGAAACTAGCATCTCTTATAATCTCAAGAACCAAGTGCCAAGAAATGAGACTCTACAGTATGGCCTCAAGAATGGGGAATTCAAACTCACACTACCCCCAGAAAGAATTGCAATTTACGGAGACAGTGAATGGAGGCTTTCCATGTTTAGTGCCATTAAACCTGTAAGATTTAAACACTATCTCTTTATATCTCTCTGTCTGTCTGCCACCGTGTACCTCCCACCCCAGAAGAAAGAAAATAAGTAATAATAATAAATAAGAAAAACCTTTCACATTCTTGACATGGATTGTATTCTTCACAGTTACAGGGGAGAGTTGACCCGTTATGCATTGTTGCAGATGACAGCATCTTCTTAACACTCCTCGTTGCACATATTTCTAAAACATCACATGTGATGTCATTTTTTCCGGGGTTGCAAGGCAAGGGTATTGGATATTTGCAAGCTGTTGCTAGTTCAAATGGTTTTTCAATGGATCGGGTGGAATTTATTAATAAGAGGAAAACAAAGTTGACCATGCATGACACACACCAGAAAAAGGTACTTTCTTCCCAGTGAGTTTGTATACTAGTATGACAGGGTACAGTGATGATATGTTGATCGAATGAAAAACAAAAAATAATAATAATTCTTTTTCATCCTCATCCTTCTAGTGGTACTATGACATTTTTTATTTTTTCTGTTGACAATTTAGAAACTGAATTGGCAGTTTGGGGCTTTTGTCCTATTTGTAGGTTGATCTGTTGATTGGAGAACCTTTCTACTGTGGAACGGATGGCATGCTTCCATGGCAAAACCTACGGTTTTGGTATACTATTATTTTCTGTTCCTGCAGTAATTCAAATTATGTGCTTTATGAGATTTTTATGCTTTTTACGGAAATACTATATGTAGACTCAAGTAGGAGTTGGTTTTAGACTCTTCTGTCTATGATAGCAATAACTATGTATATGCATACATACTCTGTTCATTAGATAATTGTCTACAGAACCATTGTCTTTTTTATCATTGGTTATATGCGGTGGCCATGGTTAGGCTACGTTGATTGATTTTAGATATATAAAAGTTGTTAAACCAATATATATATAATTCTTGTTGTGATTGGGTTTGAAGGAATGAGCGGACAATGCTTGACTCTGTCCTATCTGAAGATGCATTGGTACTGCCATGTAAAGCGATATTAAAGACTTGTGCCTTGTCTATCCCTGTAAGTTTTATTCTTACCCACCGCTCACCCTTTTTCCCAATTGAAAAGGCCTATATCTTATTTGTTTTGACCATGTACGTGGCTGTTCACTATGATTATAAGTTATGGTATGCCACCTTTTGGACAGGATCTTTGGAATAGTCGTCGCTGCTTGAGTAAGATTGAAGGTTTTGACCATTCAGTTGTAAATTCCACCTTAGGAGCATGTGGGGAATTACCTGCAGGGCAAGAGTCTCCTTGTCTGCCTTGTTTCATCTGGCAGTGTGGAAATGTTAGGGTAATCAATCAGAATAGTATATTTTCTGTGGAGTTTCATTTTGTGAAAGTTAAGTTCCTTTTTTGACTTATGTTGTGGTCACTGTTTAAAAAATATTTCAGAAACTCAGTGAAGAATTTACGCTCATGGAGTTTGATTGTTCAAAACCTATAATGCCATCTTATGGAGAAACCCAGGTACCATAATAGAAATCTTATCTGTGGTCATCCATGTTGAAATTTTGTTACAGTTTGTTTATTGCAAAGTACAGTAGTGGTGGTATATTTCTTAATTAGATAAATGAACATATGCTCTCCGTTTATCACAAACCATGTATGACATTAGCGGCCTCACTAACGTTGATTCTAGGACCTTGGTAGATCAAGAAACAATAGGCTTGCTCTATACTTTGTTGATGTGTTCTTTACGTCGCATCTAATAGGTAAATATCACATTTATCTTCTACATCTGAAAAAGATTTTTATAGAAACTATAATGTAAACTACGATTTTCCCCTAAGTTTTGGTAACAAATTGATTTACAACCCAATTCACATCAGATACAAAAACTGCAGTTCCCTCCTCCCTCCTTTCCTGTGAAGTGACGTTCAGATTTTGAATGAATAAATGCAATATTACATGACTGTTTATTATCCATCACTATAATAATCACTTCATTTAACGAAAAATTGGGTCAGAGAATTAATACATATAAGGCACGCTATGGTCTTGCTAATTGGTGGTTGGAATGCATTCTTGTCAGGTTGAATTTACGGAGCCTGGGATATGCCATGGATTTGCACTCTGGATTGATTGGGTGATGGATTCGGAGAACTCCCTTGTGTTCTCTACAGGGCCAGGTATGGTTGGGTTCCTTGTCGAAGTGGTTCAATGGGAAATTTGCTACTTATAATTGCTTTTTAGCACATTGTTGAACAACCTTGGCTTACTTGTGACTTCAGCCTTTGTTACTTTTTGCTCATATGTTGTGTTAAATGTGGATTCAGAAAAGAGATATTGGAAGCAAGGAGTAAAGCTTCTGGCCAAGCCTGTAGCAGTTAGAAATAACGAATCGAGTATGGGAGAAAGTCGGTCTGCAAGAATTCAAGCGTCGTTTGATCCATCAAACGGTGACCTCAACATCAGACATGATTTCTTATAGGCGGTCATGTGGTACCTGCCTCAACATCATTTGAACCAAGGTATTAAATATCGATGATATCGGAAATATCGGTAGTCCAAAAACACGGAAATATCGATGGAAATATCGGGATATTATCGATATCGATAAAAATTGAATAAAAACCACGGAAATTGTAAGAAAAACTTGGAAATTTTTATTGAAACTTTGCAGGATGTTTATTTAGTCAATTATCTATTAGTTTATCACAAAAAATTGGAAGGAAATGCATTGCATGATGGATTTAACTGATTTAAGTTGATTATATAGCGAGCTGGCAAACATTGTGAATGTAGAAAATATGTAGTAATTAATGAAAAAAATTTAAACACACCAAAATCATTTATATATAATGAAATTAACAAATGTGGAACAAACAATTTGAAAAGTAAGAAAAATTGACAATAATATATACATGTGCCATATGGAAAGTTTCACACGGCATTTCTAGCCATATGGAAAGTTTCACACGGCATTTCTAGCCACATGTGAAGAATTGATAGTTTTATCACAGTTAGGATTTTAATTATCTTTTAGAAACGTAAAGGGATTCGTGCAGGGCTCTCTCGATCCTTCTCCCAGTCTCCTTGTTTCTTCTTCCTTCTCCCCCCCATCTCTTCTCTGCAACACGCAGACCACACACGCACACACGCACACACCGCACACGCAGACCACCCACACGCAGAGAGCCTCTCTCGATCCTTCTCCCTCATTCTCCTTGTTTCTTCTTCTCCCCCCATCTCTGCAAGATTCTTTCCCGGAGCAGAGACACACCACACCCACCCCACCGTGACCTCCACCACAGTGGCGCACACTCCGGCGAGCACCATCACCACCTGTGGACCGTTCCTCCTCCCTTTCTCACCTCCCGGCGGCGGCCTACGACGAGGATCTTGGCAGATCTTGGCCTGCGACCATCACCACCGGCGCAGATCTTGGCAGAGAGGAGAGAGTCGCGATATTATCGATAGCAGATCTTGGCCTGCGACGAGGATCTTGGCAGATCTTGGCCTGCGACCATCACCACCGGCGCAGATCTTGGCAGAGAGCGGAGAGAGTCGCGATATTATTACGATATCAATTGGAATACTCTAAAAATATCGTTGTTGCCAAAAAACGATAATATCGACGATATTTCGCCGATATTATCGATATTTAATACCTTGATTTGAACCATCAACGGGATAACTGTTCGTCTCTCGTACTGTGTTCTCATGCGCTATCAATGTTGCCAATGTGTTTAGGATTTTGTTAGGGTTCATGCTCTCTGACTGAGGGTGCAAATCCTAGTTTTTGCAAGGGTTTGCACCCTGATGAGTGGTTCAGTGGTATATTTTTTATTTTTTATTTTTTATAATTTCGCTGGCTGTTACTAAGATCGACGAAATTTCACTGCATCCCCTTTCCCCTTCCCCCGTTTCACCTTATATACTTACCTTCTTAATTTTGGCTCTTGGTTCTCCTTTGCTTTGTTTTAATTCAATTGCTCAAAAAAAAAGGAAAAAAAAAAGAAAATAAATTGAAGGGTGGTTTCTAAATATAAAATCAGAAGATCCTATATTTGATTAGTATACCAGAGGTTTCTGAACAAAAAGGGAAATATGAGGGGATAGAACACTGAAGTTTGAAGATCCTTAAGAATCTAGTGTAAAATCATGTACAAGTGTTTTATCCACTAGATTTAATTTTCACAACTGTTAGGTCTTCTATCTTCAATTTTAACCATTCATTTTTGTACCACTCAGTGCTACGTACGTACCAGGGCTGGGCATTCTATATAAAAAAAACCGATTGAACCGTCCAAGCCGCACCGATGGTTTGGGTTTTTTTTGATTGTTTTCTAATTTTGGGTGACTAAACTGAACCGCACCAACCACAATCGGTTTGGTAATCGATTCCCAAAATTCTTAGGGTGCAGTTAACCGAACCGTCCCGCATATATTTAATTTAATTTTTTAAATCATAACTAATACGTGAAGTAATATAAATGGTTAGTTATTTACGAGTTACCGTATTTCTACCACCTGAAACAAAACCTGATTAATTTTTTAAATCATAACTAATACGTGAAGTAATATAAACGGTGACGTCAACATCAGACATGATTTCTTATAGGCGGTCATGTGGTACTTGCCTCAACATCATTTGAACCATCAACGGGATAACTGTTCGTCTCTCGTACTGTGTTCTCATGCGCTATCAATGTTGCCAATGTGTTTAGGATTTTGTTAGAGTTCATGCTCTATGACTGAGGGTGCAAATCCTAGTTTTTGCAAGGGTTTGCACCCTGATGAGTGGTTCAGTGGTATATTTTATTTTTTATTTTTTATAATTTCGCTGGCTGTTACTAAGATCGACGAAATTTCGCTGCATCCCCTTTCCCCTTCCCCAGTTTCACCTTATGTACTTACCTTCTTAATTTTGGCTCTTGGTTCTCCTTTGCTTTGTTTTAATTCAATTGCTCAAAAAAAAAAAAAAAAAAAAAAAGAAAAAAAAAAGAAAAAAAATTGAAGGGTGGTTTCTAAATATAAAATCAGAAGATCCTATATTTGATTAGTATACCGGAGGTTTCTAAACAAAAAGGGAAATATGAGGGGATAGAACACTGAAGTTTGAAGATCCTTAAGAATCTAGTGTAAAATCATGTACAAGTGTTTTACCTGCTAAATTTAATTTTCACAACTGTTAGGTCTTTTATCTTCAAACTGACTCGCGTATATTTAATTTTATTTTTTAAATCATAACTAATACGTGAAGTAATATAAATGGTTAGTTATTCACTGTTCTAAAAATTCCTGCCTAGCGCCGCCTAGGCGCTAGGCGGCTGGCCACCGCCCCGATTAATGCCTAGGTGTTTGAAAATTAAGAAATGACGCCTCGACCTACTGAGGCACCGCCTAGCCCGCCTAGACCCGCCTAGGTCCCAATTCACTTAGATAGAAAATAGATAACTTTCATTTTGCATTTTATTTTTTTTCCAATAAATTGTAAGAGACTTGTTGCATACTTAAATGAACACTCATTATATCCTTATTTCACATGTTTTCATCCTGTTCCAATACTTCATAATATATATATATATATATATATATATATATATATATATATATATATACATTATATTTTGTAGTTTATGATGAAATTATATATATTTCAAGTATAAGCAGACACTTACTTACACGAAATATGATAGATTTACTTAAATCCGCCTAGGCGCCCTCCTGAGGCCCCGCCTAGCCGCCTAGGCGCTAGGCCCCAGCCCGCCGCCTGACTAGCGCCTAGCGACTTTTAGAACCTTGTAGTTATTTACGAGTTACCGTGTTTCTACCACCTGAAACAAAACTTGATTAGTTTAAGTCCCTTTGAGAAGAACAGGGGCACCATTTGGAGAACGCAGCAGCTGCTGCTTTGGTGCTCTCCTTGGGTTGCTTCATTTGTGCTTTCCTTTGGGCAATCACTCATATTGGTGTTATGTTTTTGTTTGGGCCCAAAATAATATTGGGCCGAGCTCGGATCACCTTCGGCCCAGTGCCTTCTCAGAGGCGTTGTGGACTGATGTCGTGGGCCAAGGTCGGGTTAACCGAATTTTATTAGGAGTGGGAATGATGCGGATAAACATAAGAAAATGAGATAAAGGTTAGATGGCCGAGACCTGTTGGGAAAAGGAGTCCCAGGTGAGAGGTGATGCGGAAGTGAATCTAGCCCACATGTGGGACAGGTTCAAAGTCCTAATTAAGTTAGGGATCGGCCGAGATAAAATTGAATTAGGAAGAGGAGTCCTATCCAAGTATGATTTTGATTCGATTATGAGCATTGTGCTACTATAAATAGAGGGTGAAATACAACATTCAAAACCCCCAACTCAACACACAAACTGCCCTGCGCAAATTCTTGCTCTACGCGAAACCTCTCAACAACCTTGAGATTTCTATTTTCTTTTTCGCCAACACATCTTCAATTTGGATAAACAACACTGTTGCCGTAGAATCAACCGACCGCGGAGTATCTTCAGTTTGGATAAATAGCACTACGTCGAGGCCGATTGATTATCTATCCAAGTCTCGGTCGAGAAGGGTTTTCGAATCCTTATCGGCAGAGGTCATCTCATTAGCCTTTTCGGCGAAGTGAGGTGTTACGAATTTCTAGGCTCGGCACATTGAACGCCGATTTGTTTTATGATTGGATACTCACAGGTTAGTTTCAATGTTCGGCATTCTGACGGCCGAACCACTTTCACCATCAAGACGTACGTTTGTTTTGAGTATCTGTGTCCCTATACTCTGGTGTCGATTCGACGTGGTTATACCTTTACAAATATAATCATTGTGACCGAATCCGGCGTCGACGGTTCGTGAACTTTGCAAAGATTGGCAGCCTTGTCTTCAGGCTCCAGAGCTTGAAGGCCAAGACGTGTTCCTTCCTCGGCCGCAGTCGCAAGATCGAGAAGTCAGCCACGCGCACAAAGCAGCATCAACAAATTTTACTCACCGGTCGAGCTCGGTCGTCGAGTTGGCACGCCCCGCACACAATCGAAGGACATAGTTAGCTCATTACTTACTCGGCCTGCGCGCCACGTAGGCTTGGTAGTTTTTAGGGTCAACATTTTAGCACGCCCAGTGGGACCTTGTGCTAAATCTACGAAGTTCATGACCATTGAGACACGGTCAGTAACAAAGAAATCAACCATGGGAAAATCGACCACTACCTATATAAGTCAAAACCCCGGATCCGAAGGTTCGTCACGGGCACAGACTACTGCTGCCGTGAAACCTGAAGCGTCAAAAGGGACACGACAAGAAAGAGAGGTAAGTTTCAGTGAGCCGCCTCGAGATACGGGGATCCTCGCAAAGATAACAAAGGGAGTCGTGATCGAAGGCGTAGTGGAAGACTGTGATGAAGACAGTGATGATGCTTCCGATCCACCGACCAGATCGTTTCTTCGACGACGGCTCGAAGAGCAGTCTCGACAGGTTGAACAAACGTTCAGTCGAGATATAAAAGGGATACTCGATGAAGTGCGTGGTCAAAACACCATGCACACGAGATTGCTCGAGGCTTTGGTTAGCAATACCCAGAATATTGGCTATTCTGATCGATCCAGACAACCTATTCCAAAGAATAATCCCATATTAGGGTTATCAGCCGAGGCAGGCAAGACCCGCTCGGCTCAAAATGATTGATCTGGACAAAAGGGGTGGATCAAGCAGCTGGATAGATGACTTTGATCAAAGTGCAGAGACGACGTCCGTGGACATGATCGAAGTTCAGAGAATGATTGATTCGGCCCTGAAGAAAGGGCCGAAATTCCCAAAGTTTATCCACCCATATCCAGCTTACGTGGAAAAGTTTGAATATCCTAAGGGCTTTAAAATCCCGGACTTCAGCCTCTTTGTCGGGGATTCATCTCTGTCCTCATTGGAACATGTTGCCATCTTCACTGCACAATGTGGAGATGTTAATAGTGACTTCCATAAGTTACGACTATTTAACTTCTCGCTGACAGGCTCGGCGTTCGCATGGTACATAAATCTCCCACCTAATTCCATTCAAAGTTGGGAAGAACTGGTCGAGAAGTTTCACGAGCAGTTTTACAGGCCCGGCATGGAAATGTCGGTCTCCTTGTTGGCCAGAATGGCACAAACATCTGACGAATCACCGATGGATTATCTCACGAGGTTTAAGTCAGCCAGAAATTAGTGCCGAGTACCTCTGCCTGAAGTCGAGTTTGTCAGACTCGTACTGAATGGTTTATACGTAGAATATAAAAAGAAATTCCTGGGGGAAAATTTCAGTGACATGTACGAATTAGCTCAACACGTCGAACAATACGACTATTTGCTCCGCGAAGAGAAAGCCTCGAAATCCCCATCCCGAGGAACCATCTATAAAAATCCTACAGTTAGTTATGCCTCGGCGAAACCTGGAGAATATGCTAGTATAGACGCGGCCGAGATAGTAATCGACAAACTATATATCTCCAAAGCATTGACCCATGTCAATCCTAAGGACACCAAGGATCGATCGACGTCTGAAGAAACTGCCGTGAAGACGTCGAAGGCATATACGTTCGATATTACTAAGGTCGACGCCATTTTCGACCAATTGTTACTTGTCAAGATTATAAAACTTCGGCTGGGACACAACATTCCAAAGGCCGAAGAGCTGAAGGGAAGGACATATTGCAAGTATCATAATTCGAACAAACACATGACAAATAACTGCGTCGCGTTTCGGGATGCCATCCAAAATTGGATCGACAATGGGAAACTTAAATTTCCAGAGAAGAAAATGGGTGTCGACAATGACCCTTTCCCTACGGCGCGACAGTGGGCATGGTATATGCTCATTTACCTAGAGATAAAGGAAAAGGAAAAGCCGAGTTCATACTACACATCCCAAAAAAGAACTCTCAACCACGACTCAAAATTGATTTGTTCTCAAATACGCCACCCCAAGATTTAGTCGGACCAGCCGTCGTCGAGTCCATGTCAAGTTCTAGCGCCGAAGAAACTAATGAATCTACAACCCTGTGTACTCGATGCAAAGCAGATGTTTCGGTCAAACCAACAGAACGACCGCAATAAGTAGAAGCGCCACATGGGCGCTAAGCCACGAGGACACCCCAAAAAACGCCTGGCACGAGTCCACGTAATACAGTCTTCAACAGGCTCGGTCCGCAAGACGTCAAGCCATCTTCAGCTAGGCGACGCCTCAACTTCGACGCACCATTCTACAACGAAGACTATTATGCCCTCAATTCCAGCAGCTCGAGCTCTTCTGCAAACAAGAAAACCTTCAGACCCCCTGAACCCCGAGATCAGCGTTGGTATACTTATCACTCGCCTAAAGGCGTGTACACGGCACTGTCCAAATCACAGAAGCATCGGCGCCAAAGAATAGATTGCTTAGCCCGCCGACGAGCAGCGCAGGAGACTTCGGCCCCCAAGTGGCAGCCAAAAGAAAAAATTGGCAGCAAGGACGGCCGGCAAACCCCGACGGTTATGACAGAGTTGATCCAGGGTAAGCAGTCGGTGGATCATACTCTCAACACCACATTTGAAGAGGTCGAAAAACGGATCAAACTTCTTATTCGGCCCAGGGAAATGAAGGCACGTCTTGAGCATTTTAGGAAAGAGGCAGAGGACAAGCTTTCCCCATTACCCGTACAGGAACCTTTGATCAGAGTCCGACAAAATCTACATCCACCATTCCTCGGAAAGGCTCTGCAATACATGCGAGAGTTCCATAAAAAACATTCAGCTAATGATTTATACGGTTTGTCGAAAACATGTCAAGATACGATCGACTTCGTTTTAACCTGTCCAGATGCCGAATGAATCATTAAGAAGAATTCGGATCTTGGGTTGAAAGCTAGGTTCCAACACATACGCGAAGCGCGAGTCCTCAGCTCTAATGTCGATCCATATACCGATATTGACCCAACTGAACTTCCCTTTTCTCTTGAAGATCTCCAGTATTTACGACACCATTTTGAAGTATTTGCAGCCGTCTTTCTCTTCGGCCTTACGGCCGACGAGACAAGGCGTGTCGAGCGGTTAGGTGCTTATCTGGACATCAGAGACGCCCGTATCATGTACCAAGAACAAGCTCGTATCACTGCGCAAGTCCCAGACCCAATTCCAGTTCCGGAGAAATCAAAGACCTGTGAACAGGAGAAAAGAATCCTCGCAGACACACCTGATCATGCTTCAGTAGTGGTCGCGATAGTTTATGCAGACACACTCCACACGAGTCCGAAGAAAGATACCCAGAGGACGAGGATCTAGAAGAAGGAGGACTGGCAGAGGAGAGAGGTCACGACCCGATGGGCCCTTGATCCTTGACAACATGGAAATCAGTATGGTCCACGTTTTGCCTGCCGACTTTCAGTCAACCACGTCCCAGCCAAGTTTTTTAGACGGCGACGTAGTTGCAGACGAAGCTACTCAAGTCGACTTCGTCACTACCACCGATGTCGAGCCAACGACAAAAGACGACAACCTCAAGGCAGCTTTAGCCGAATTGTTTCCTCGCTCGTCATCGGCTAATCTTCGTCATCTAAAGCCATTGTATGTTACAGCCCACATCGAAGGATATCCGGTCTCTAAAATCTTCGTCGACTGTGGGGCTACTGTCAATATCATGCCTCTGACCATCATGAAGGCCTTGCATCGTTCTAACGATGAACTTATCCCGTCAGGGATCACCATGAGTAGTTTCGTCGGGGATAAATCCCAAACAAAAGGCGTACTCCCGTTAGAGGTAAGCATCGTAGGTCGCAACCACATTTCTGCCTTCTTCATAGTCGACTCGAAGACCGAGTATAATGCATTGCTCGGTCGAGATTGGATTCATCAAACAAGCTGTATCCCTTCATCATTATATCAAGTTCTCCTCTTTTGGGACGGTAAATCAATCGTGGTACATCTGGCCGACACCCAACCCTTTGCAGCTAACATGATTCAAGCACGGTACTACGACGACCACGTGGGCTACATCACTCTACAAGGGTTCAATGATGAAGGGCGACCGACTTAAATTTCGATTCAGAAAGCCATCGAGGTTGGTGCCGAATGTTCATCAGGATTCGGCGAGACTCGGGTTGGCTAACTTTGTTACCGATCCTGATGTCTGACACCAGTCAAGCCAGATGTCAAGCCGCGGTTTCATCGATTATGGAACGACTGCTGGCTCATTGGTATGCAATTTCCAAATAGTCACACTCTGATCTCTCTCTCGATAACATTCAAGCTGCTCCGGCCGAGCTCGAAGACAACCAGCCTCAAGTTAAAAACCCGTTAGAGGAAGTGAATGTTGGAACGGTCGATGATCCTCGGCCATTATTTATTAGTGCTTTGTTATCTCACCCTATCAAATCTGAGCTTTGTAAGTTACTTCGCGAATTTAAAGATTGTTTCGCTTGGAGCTATCATGAGATGCCTGGTCTCAACCGAACACTTGTCGAGCATGAGTTACGTATCAAGCCTGGTTGCAAGCCCTTTTGTCAACCCCCTCGGCGTTTCTCGACCGAAGTATAACTCGGTATAAAAGATAAACTCGTTCGTCTCCTAAATACCGGGTTTATTCGGATGGCTCGATACGTCGAATGGGTAGCAAATATTGTTCCCGTACTTAAAAAGAACGGTGCCTTACATATTTGCATTGATTTTCACAATCTGAATTTGGCAACGCCCAAGGATGAATACCCAATGCCAATTTTAGATTTATTGATTGACGCCTCGGCCAATCACGCCATGTTGTCCTTCATGGATGGTCATGCCGGTTACAACCAGATCTTTATCGTCGAGGCTGATGTTCATAAAACTGCCTTTCGTTGCCCGGGGGCACTCGGAACTTATGAATGGGTGGTCATGCCATTCGACCTTAAAAACGCCAGAGCCACATATCAATGCGCTATGAACATTTCATGACCTGATCGGCACGATTGTGGAGGTATACATCGACGACGTGGTGGTAAAATCGAAGAGCCGCCGAACGTATCTTGATGATCTTCGGCAAGCTTTCCTTCGTATGCGCCGACATCATCTCAAGATGAACCCGGCCAAATGCGTATTCGGTGTATCGGTCGGTAATTTCTTGGGTTTTCTTGTCCATCACCGTGGCATTGAGATAGACGAGAACAAGGCTCGAGCGATCATTACCGCTCCACCTCCAACGACCAAAAAGCAACTTCAATCCTTGCTCGGCCAAATAAATTTTCTCCGTCGTTTCATAGCAAATTCGGCAGGAAAGATGAAGGCGTTCTCAACGCTTTTGCGATTGAAAGACTCAGACAAGTTTGATTGGCACGAAGAACACCAAGCAGCTTCCACACAAATCAAAGTCTCTCTTACAAAACCACCCGTCCTCGTTCCCCATTGGCGCGATAAACCTCTAAAACTTTACCTTTCGGCAGCCGAAGAATCCATCGGATGCTTCCTCGCGCAAGACAAAGATGCCAGACGAGAGCAAGTCATTTTCTATCTCAGCCGGAATCTCAACTCATCAGAGATCAATTACTCCCCGGTCGAGAAGCTTTGCTTGGCTTTGTTTTTTGCCGCATCAAAACTCCGGCACTACATGCTCCCTTCGGTTACTCAGGTCATTGCTCAGACAGATGTCATCCGGTACATGCTGACTCGACCAATAGTCAAAGGTCGGATTGGGAAATGGACAATGGCATTGTCCGAATTCAGTTTACAATACGTACCCTAAAAAGCTGTCAAAGGACAAGCTCTCGTCGATTTTCTAGCTTAGCATCCTTCTCCATATGGCTTCGGGGGAAACGATGTCGAGATCAGCATGGTCGCAACACGTGATAATTATTGGACGCTCTACTTTGATGGTTCTAGTACCTCAACGTCGGCAGGTGTGGGCATCGTCATTCAATCCCCACAACAACACCGTTGGTATTTCTCCCTCAAACTTGACTTTGAGTCCACAAACAATCAGGCCGAATACGAGGCCCTCGTCGTCGGCCTCGGCGTTCTCCATGAGTTACGAGCACCTCGCGTGCTTGTCCTTGGCGATTCCGAACTTGTGATTAACCAACTCAATGGAACTTTTCGTTGCATGAGTTGCGCTCTGGCACCCTATCACATGGTTGCCAGCTATGTGGTCGAGTCATTCGACGATATTACATTTAGTCATATTTCTCGTGACCGGAACAATGTCGCCAATTAACTCGCTCAACTGGCCTCCGGAGCACAACTCTTGGTGGGTGAGTTAGGCTGGATGATATCCATACTACGCCAGTCATATCCGGCCCTGGTTAATCAACAAGTCCTCCATCACGACCATGTAATTCGTACATGTGTGATGTCCGTGCCTTCATTATTAGAACGAGAAGAGCCCGTGGATGTTTTTGCTGTCGAGGCACTACCAGACGATTGGAGGAGACCGATTATGCAATATCTTGATAATCCAAGTGACAGACATGACCGCAAGACGAGGGTTTATGCCACGAACTACGTCATGTACCAGAGTGAATTGTACCGAAAGGGTGAAGACGGTTTATTGCTGTTGTGCCTTGGACCACAAGAGGCCGCTCGAGCAATCGCAGAAATACACGAAGGAATTTACAGAGCTCATCAATATGGTCGAAAGATGCGATGGCTGCTTCGTCGCCATGGCTATTTCTGGCCAAGCGTGTTGAAGGATTGTATCGAATTCGCCCGAGGATGTGTACAATGCCAAATCCATGGTCTCATACAAAGGGTCCCAGCCGAGACACTACATTCGGTCAATAAACCATGGCCGTTTAGAGGATGGGCCATGGACGTAATCGACAAAATTTCACCACCCTCCAGGGCAACAAAACATGCATGGATACTAGTGGCGATAGACTACTTCACTAAATGGGTCGAAGCAAAATAATATGCCGAATTGACATCTAGAGAAGTTTCTAGTTTCGTGGAAGAAAACATCGTAACTAGATTCGATGTACAGGAGACAATCATAGCAGATAATGGTACGATCTTCACATCCGACAGGTTTAAAGAGTATACGAGTAAATTGAACATTCGACTGGAACAGTCCACACCATATTACCCACAGGCAAATGGACAGGCCGAGGCAAGTAACAAGGTTTTGATTGGTATCCTCGAAAAAAGGGTACAAGAAAGGCCTGGTATGTAACATCTAAAGCTAAACGAAGCATTATGGGCTTACCGAACCTCACCACGGTCTGCCACTGGAACAACTCCGTATGCCCTGACTTACGGACACGATGCAATGTTGCCGGTCGAACTAAGTATAAACTCGTTGCGAGTAATGAAACAAAGCAGTTTGTTCAGTGCCGAGTACAGTTAGGCTATGAGACAAGAGTTAGAAGATTTAGAAGAGGCTTGGCTCGATGCTTACAACCTATTAGTGGCACAGAAGAAGATCGCCGAACGAGCTTATAATCAACGGATTAGACAAAAAACGTTCGGCGAGGGAGAGTTAGTCTGGCAGACCGTCTTACTTGTTAGAGTTAAGGATCCTAGATTTGGCAAATGGTCGCCGAATTGGGAAGGGCCGTTCATCGTTCACAAGGTTCTCGGCAAGGGGGCATACCGTCTCAAGGATCGAATCGGTTTAATTCATAAATTACCGATTAATGGAAAGTTCTTAAAGAAGTATTATCCAGTCACTTGGGAAATGCGAGAATAAAATTTTCATTAAGTTTGCAAAAATCTACAAATAAGATTAGCTGGTCGATTTACAATAAATTAACCCTAAGGTGATAAAGGAAGGATAGATTCAAGGAAAGCCTTCAACTCCAGCCACCTTACTTCGCCCATGGTGACCTCTGCCTGCCGATTCTTCTTGTACATTTTTAGCTGCTGGACCCGCTTCCCATTGACTGTGTATTCGGTCAGGCATGATTTACCCGACTCGAATTCATTTGCGAGTTCAGAGGCAAATGCTGACCACCGATTTTGGAGCTCAGTAATTTGGCGATCAAGGTCAGCCAGCTGCTCTTTCTTTGCTATCAGCACTTCGACTTTTGTACGAAGAGCTTCTTGTGCAGCCGTGGCAGCTTTCCAGTCATCCTCGGCTCGAAGAGCTCTTTCGAAAATACTAAAGTATTCCCGGGTTCGCTTTAAGAGGGAGGACGCTCGGGTGACGGCGATATTGTCCAGATGACCGTTGGCTGCGAGATCATTCAAACATGCCCCTACGGAGTCAAGGCCTTTGCGCTCGAGGATTTGAGAGGCCGAGAAGGATAGAAGTTTTTGCAGCTTAGCAAATGAATCTGGGTCGGCTGGATCTTGTACGACAGTAGTCGAGGGCCCAGCCGTCCTCTTAGTCGTGCCGACAAGAAGGGCGTCGAATTTGGCTTCCCACGAGGGCTACATGAAGAGACAATATCTGAACAGGTCAAATCACAAGAAATGAGAAAATAAGGAAATAGTAGACCTGACGAGACGAGACTTCGGCCATGTCTGCTGGGTCATTGCTTGAACCCAGATAGCTTAAAGGCCGAGCCCAATGTTTGAGACTGCTTCTCAATTCACGCGGCCGATGAAGGTTATCTACATTCGACGGCCACTGAGGTGGCCAAGAGATATAGATAACCCCCATCGACGCGTAGAATTTTCGATGAAAGGAATGGGGAGGCACCTAGCATTTGGTATATCCTCGATTCAGAACTCTAAAAGGAGAAAGTGTAAATACAGTAAAGAGGCAGAAATCCTTATATAAGCCGATGTGACTTCTTGAGGTAGAATGCCAAGGTCGAGATCCTGCGGGTGCATCAGGGTCTCAGCCATCGCCTCTGGCTCGGTAGAAGGGACCATCTCCTGGGCAGCGGCACCCATCTCGACTGGAGCAGCAGCATCCGCCTCGGCCGGAGCAGCCGTATCCGCTTCAGTCGGACCAGCCACATCCACCTCGATCATAACAGGCCCAGCTTGTTGAGCTGTTTTGATTAAGGGTTGGGGGGAGGAGACCGAGAGTTTGGCTGGACGAGCACGACGATCCAACGGAATCTCTTCACTCTCGTCGTCCTGAGATAATAAGAGTGTCTTTAAATCAAAGAAAGAAGATTGCCTGCATAATCATCTCTTGCAAAACATGCTCATACCTTCTCCAAGATAATTGCCGATTGTTTTGGATGCTTGGGGGGTTGCTTCTCGACCAAGGGGGTTACCTCCTCCAGAACGGGTGCAACGGTTGGCACCAGAACTACAGGTTCCTCGACTGGCGAAGCAGCAGCTGGTTAAACCGCCTCAGGGATGGTTGAAACGGCAGCTGGCTCAACAAAATCCGAAACAGGTCGCACTTGGGACGCTCGGCCAATCGGAATTGGCTGTTGCTCCGACAAACCCTGGGCGACAAGAGCAGCGAGAGGGGCATCAGGAGTGGTCGCCTTGGTAGTTTGATTAGAGATAACGTGAATCTCCCGTTTTCCTTTCTTCGCCAATTTCTTGACACGTTTTGGAGGGCGGGGAGCTTCACGTACCGGCTCGGCTTCTTGGCGAGGTCGCTTGCTCGGCAGAGTTGACACGGCAGTGTCAGCTCTCTTGGAGAAAGCTGACCTTTTCTTGGCCACGGCCGCAACAATCACAACCGCCTGCTTTGGTACTCGACCACCTGAGAAAATAAAATAAATTAAGGTTGAATAGACGTTTGGAGAACAGAAATAAAGATAGCCGAATACCTTGGATTTTCTCCTTAGATGGATGGGCAGCAGCTTTCTTGGGACGGTCGTCGAAAATTTTGATGACGACGTCATCGACTGGTGCCCCAAAGAAGTCCTGGGTGTACGACTCCCACTAATCACCAAAGGTGTCGGTGCTCAGAGATTCAGGAACAACCGGTCAAAGACAGAATTGCTTGCACCACTCCTGGAATTCTTTCTCGGTGTCTCGACACTCTCTCTCTGAGAACCAGAGAGTCGTCCTCGGCTAAGGAGGGAGCGAGAGAGGAGTAGAGGCACCGAACAGCCCTGAAGGTAGCCGAGTTGTCTGGCTGTAAACTGGGGATGGTAGACCTCCTAGCTTGCCCGACGGGCATCACAGCCAAGGGGAAGGTCGCGCGACAGCACAAATGATCCCCAGTTTTGGCGAAGGGTAGCGTCCTCACTTTCACTCCAGGCCAAGATTGGAAGCTTGATGGAGAAAAGATAGTCTCAACGACGACATATAAGAAACTCGTCGTCGGAGAAATCTTCAAGGCTAAAGAAGTATTTGAAGACTTTTTCGGCTCGATGAGGAGGTACTGGTTGGGAAGCCAGCTGAAGGCCGAGTGCTTCAATGGACGAGAAGTTGCGAAGAGACGGTTCGACAGTTGCATGCGTCCAGAGGTATGATTGTAGACCGTTGGGAAGATCGAGGGTCGATGCGTGGCAGTGTTGGGAAGGATTCGAGAGGAAAAATCATTTCTCATAAATGGACGTGGTATTGTTTTCCAAGACGGACCATTAATTGCTGTAGGAAAGAAGAAACGTCGTTTCACTTCTTCAAGGCCGAGACTCGACCAAGAGCTGTAGGTCGACGACCTCAGAAGCGAGGGGGCAATGTTTGGGCCCAAAATAATATTGGGCCGAGCTCGGATCACCCTCGGCCCAGTGCCTTCTCAGAGGCGCTGTGGACTGATGCCGTGGGCCGGGGTCGGGTTAACCGAATTTGATTAGGATTGGGAATGATGCGGATAAACATAAGAAAATGAGATAAAGGTTAGATGGCCGAGACCTGTTGGGAAAAGGAGTCCCAGGTGAGCCGTGATGCGGAAGTGAATCTAGCCCACGAGTGGGATAGGTTCAAAGTCCTAATTGAGTTAGGGATCGGCCGAGATAAAATTGAATTAGGAAGAGGAGTCTTATCCAAGTATGATTTTGATTCGATCAGGAGCATTGTGCTACTATAAATAGAGGGTGAAATACAACATTCAAAACCCCCAACTCAACACACAAACTGCCCTGCGCAAATTCTCGCTCTACGCGAAACCTCTCAACAACCTTGAGATTTCTATTTTCTTTTTCGCCAACACACCTTCAGTTTAGATAAATAGCATTTTGAAGGCAACCGGTGACATCTTCAGTTTGGATAAACAGCACTGTTGCCGTAAAATCAGCCGACCGTGGAGTATCTTCAGTTTGGATAAACAGCACTACGTCGAGGTCGATTGATTATCTATCCAAGTCTCGGTCGAGAAGGGTTTTCGAATCCTTATCGGCAGAGGTCATCTCATTAGCCTTTTCAACGAAGTGAGGTGTTATGAATTACTGGGCTCGGCACATTGAACGCCGAGTTGTTTTATGATTGGATACTCACAGGTTAGTTTCAGAGTTCGGCATTCTGACGGCCGAACAACTTTCACCATCAAGACGTACGTCTGTTTTGAGTATCTGTGTCCCTATACTCTGGTGTCGATTCGGCGTGGTTATACCTTTAGAAATATAATCACTGTGACCGAATCCGGCGCCGACGGTTCGTGAACTTCACAAAGATTGGCATCCTTGTCTTCAGGCTCCAGAACTTGAAGGCCGAGACGTGTTCCTTCCTCGGCCGCAGTCGCAAGATCGAGAAGTCAGCCACGCGCACAATGCAGCATCAACAAATTTTACTCACCGGTCGAGCTCGGCCGTCGAGTTGGCATGCCCCGCACACAACCGAAGGACGTAGTTAGCTCATTACTTACTCGGCCTGCGCGCCACGTAGGCTTGGTAGCTTTTAGGGTCAACAGTTTTGTAGCTTTTGGAAGATAAATTTATTATGTATTTTCGTCTTCACACAAACTGAGAACCAATCCAAACCAACCCGCCACATTCGGTTAACCGACTTGATAAGTTTTAGACCCAGCTTGGTCAGTTTCGGTTTACAATTTGGCCAAACTGACCTAGTCGGTTTGATTTCGGTTTTGGTCGAAAACCGACCCAAACCAACCTGCACTCACCCCTACTACGTATCATTGATAATATAAAGGCATAAATTTTCTTCTCCCTTGCAACTTTCATCTCCCTTCTCGCTTGTATTTCCAGATAGATCCTAAAAGTCGCAAATATAACATAATTTTAGATGTTGCAAGAAGAAAAATAAATAAATAGTTCAATGTCAAATTTTTCATTGATAAAACGGAAAAAAATTTAGCCATGAAGTTTTCTCACGGAGAAACACTACTAGACCAAGAGCTAGTTTGGTTTTTTATTTTTATTTTTAAATACGAAATGAGTTGTTCGACGGTTCCTCGAGTGTTGTTTTCATGTTCTCTTGTTTGTCAATTTTTTTTCCTTCCTGCGGTATTTGCAGCTCGTCAAAATCGTGAACCGTAACCTGGTTCAAAAGTTTTAGTATTAGCCTACAACAACAGTAGTTAAGGATTCCGACCAGAAAACAAAACAAAGCAAACACAAGTGTAGTAGTAATACCTCGTATCGCCCGCCACCATAAGTGTTTAGGTTCTCCGGGACAGGGATTACAAAATCCCATAATGCCAGACTTGTTTACTCCTTTATAAAGCTGCCAGATTAAATTGATCAACCACTAGTGTTCGAAAAACTACTGCAGTTTTAAGGAACAATAGTATCTAGAGTCGAGATTTATTCTGGTTACAATAGACCCTGCAAACATGGCATGCCAAGCAGACGCACTTTGGCTGCTCAAGAACGTAACCCTTCCTTTCCCCTCAGGTCGACAGTCGGCGGGAAAAGCAGAGTTGCCAAAACTAAGGTTCCCTCACTTTTAAGTTTTGTAAAATTCATTTTCAGAGGTAGTTTCGGAAATGCATATATATTTTAGATGAAATTATTCAGTTCACCGATGCACATCCATCTCAAATACATTCCTAGGATGAAGATCTCACGAGCGCTTAAAACTGATGATTATCTCAAGATACTATAATTCGTATAACAACAAACCCCTTCCGTTCCCGAGATTCTCTGATAATGAAATTTAGAGGCAATTTAACATCTATGACCTGTGAATCGCTTGATTCTACTGGTGCATCGCTTTTCTTGAAAGCTTTGAGATTCCCCTACAACGCATTTGTGATTACCATACCCCTATTTCCAGCTGCGTATTTTGTTACCTAGTCGCTACATTCTGCAGTAACTTCTGAGTTTGGCCTGCTGCCGCTCTTGCCTCTCGAACTTGTAGAAACAGGGTTTATAATTCTTCCAAAATTCACAGGAAGTGTTAAAAAATAAAGCATAAAGAAAACAAAAAAGAAAGAGGGTATCTTGTGTAAAGGCTGCATTGTATTTATTCGAGGAAATAAATGGTAACACACAACGAACTCTGAAGCCTGCAATATGCTCTAAAGTATGCGCACACAAGCATCCAACTGAAAACTAGGTGCAACACGTAGCTTTAAGCATCTCACCCGGCATGACAACAGAGATTAAAACTAAATGCTCTAAAGTCGCACACATATTTCGCAACTATGGATAATCGTACCTTCTTATTTTCCCTTTTAAGGTACCAATGTTTCAGAACGAATTTCTGAAAGCGTACAAAAAGGACACAGAATAAATAGACAATATATTGATAAAAGACTAATTAATAAGATTAAACTGGAACTTCCAAGTTTCAATCCATTCAAATAAATATTCACATTACACAAAATTGATCCAGAAGGATCTCCACAAATTATTACATTATAATAAATAATTTTTAATAATAATTAATTATTAAATAACATAATGGTTAGGGGTTTTGACATTGTCGGTTCAAAATTAGACCTGGCAGTTTCTGACACGACACGATGACACGACACGAAAACGACACGAAAATAACGGGTTTCGGGTCAACACGATAACTTATCGGGTCATTATCGGGTGACCCGTTCAGAACCCGTTAATAACGGGTTCTTAACAGGTATACACGTGGGTAACACGTGGGTGATCCGTTTCGACACGTTAAGAAAAAAATTATTTTGATAATTTTAAAGTTTAATTACTAAAAAATTTATTATAAAATATTGATATATACAATATATTCTATATTAAATATATAGTTTTGTATTATTATTCTATATAAGTTAAAAAAAAAAAAGTTTTAGTCATTATTTATTTTTATTATGAGAGTTCTTTATTATCATTACTAAGATAATAAATTTTACTTAACATGTTCTTGTCCAAAATTAAAATAAACTAATATAGTATTTGTATAGACAATCACTAATAAGACATACATTATACATACAAGTATGAAAAATGTGAAAGAATATATAAACACTTGTGATTCATCATTATTCATGATTCATCATTATTCATATAAACACTTGCAATTTTTGGCGTATGCGATCTCAAAGCATATACAAACAAGTTTGACAGTTGGATCGTTGAAATTAGTTTCGTAGAATTCGTATCCCATCAAAACGATAGATTCACTAACACTTAGAGTTTATTTATACTTTCATTAAGTATAACATAAGATTTTGTGGTATCCACTAGTGTAAATATTTTAAATTGAAGATCGAATTCATTCATTGTATTCATATAGGGTCAAGGAGTGTAGATGTAAAAACTCATCAAAATCGGAGTTAAAATAACCGTTAAATCGTGATTTTTCGTTTATAACTGTCAAAGAGTTTTGTCCCATTACTTGATCTCTGAATGTTTGTTTTTTGCGATTTTTGGCGTATGCGATCTTGAAGCATATACAAACAAGTTTGATGGTTGGATCGTTGAAATTAGTTTCGTAGAATGCGTATCCCATCAAAACAATAGATTCACTAACACTTAAAAAGTTTATTCATATTTTTATTAAGTATAACATAAGATTTTGTGATATCCACTAGTGTAAATATCTTAAATTGAAGATCAAATTCATTCTTTGTATTCATATAGGGTCAAGGAGTGTAGCTGTAAAAAATCATCAAAATCGGAGTTAAAATAACCGTTAAATCGTGATTTTTCTTTTTATAACCGTCGAAAAGTTTTGTCCCATTACTTGTTCTCTGAATGTTTGCTTTTTTGCAATTTTTGGCGTATGCGATCTCGAAGTATATACAAACATGTTTGACGGTTGGATCGTTGAAACTAGTTTTGTAGAATGCGCGTATCTCATCAAAACAATAGATTCACTAACACTTAAGAGTTTATTCATACTTTCATTAAGTATAACATAAGATTTTGTGGTATCCACTAGTGTAAATATTTTAAATTGAAGATCGAATTCAATCATTGTATTCATACAGGGTCAAAGAGTGTAGCTGTAAAAAATCATCAAAATCGGAGTTAAAATAACCGTTAAATCGTGATTTTCTTTTTATAACCGTCGAAAATTTTTGTCCCGTTACTTGATCTCTGAATGTTTGTTTTTTTGCAATTTTTGGCATATGCGATCTCGAAGTATATACAAACATGTTTGACGGTTGGATCGTTGAAACTAGTTTCGTAGAATGCGTATCTCATCAAAACAATAGATTCACTAACACTTAAAAGTTTATTCATACTTTCATTAAGTATAACATAAAATTTTGTGGTATCCACTAGTGTAAATATTTTAAATTGAAGATCGAATTCATTCATTGTATTCATATAGGGTCAAGGAGTGTAGGTGTAAAAAATCATCAAAATCGGAGTTAAAATAACCGTTAAATCGTGATTTTTCTTTTATAACCGTCGAAGGTTTTGTCCCGTTACTTGATATCTGAATGTTTGCTTTTTGCAATTTTCGGCGTATGCGATCTCGAAGCATATACAAACAAGTTTGACGGTTGGATCGTTGAAATTAGTTTCGTATGATACGTATCCCATCAAAACGGTAGATTCACTAACACTTAGAGTTTATTTATACTTTCATTAAGTATAACATAAGATTTTGTGGTATCCACTATTGTAAATATTTTAAATTGAAGATCGAATTCATTCATTGTATTCATATAGGATTAAGGAGTGTGGCTATAAAAAATAATCAAAATCGAAGTTAAAATAACCGTTAAATCGTGATTTTTTGTTTTATAACCGTCTAAAAGTTTTGTTCGGTTACTTGATCTCTGAATGTTTGTTTTTTGCGATTTTTTGCTGATACGATCTCGAAGCATATAAAAACAAGTTTGACGGTTGGATCGTTGAAATTAGTTTCGTATAATTCGTATCCCATAAAGTTCAATGGTATATATATATATATTTATTAAGTAGATTTAAATCTATTTATTTTGTACGTATAATTGACAGGTACACGGAGTAGTATATCACATTATCACGTGTCATTATAAAAATAGTGGGATATGTGTGATAAAAAATTAATAACTTAAAAAAAATAAAATTTCTCACCACTTCTATTAATTTTCATTTTTCCCTCTCTTTTTTGTTTGCTTTTCAGCTTTTCTTATAATTTTCATTTTTCCCTCCCTTCTTTTTCTTCAAAGGGCGGCAGCCCTACCCATCTTTCCCTCTCTTTTTTGTTTCCTTTTCAGCTTTTCTTATCATTTTCCCTCCCTTTTTCTTCAAAGGGCGCGGCAAGAATGGAATGGAATTATGGAATCAATGGATGCATATTAATTAATAATTATTATAGTTTTTATAAAATTTAATTTAAAATTTAATATATATATATATAATTATTATAGTTAATATTTTGGGGGTATAATTATTAATTTATTATAGTATATATAATTATTATAATTATTATAGTTAATTTAATATAGTTTTTACTATGTGACAATATGATATGTATTCTCTAAAAAAAAATATTATGTTTTTTATTTAATTATTTATTGGTTTAAAATATATTTTTCTTAATGGGTAACGGGTCGGGTCAAATTACCCGTTAATATTATGGGGTCGATTTCGGGTCGGGTCATTTTACCCGTTTATTGTAACGGGTGTTACACGACACGACCTGTTAAGATATCGGGTATGACACGAAAACGACACGAACACGGGAAACACGACACGAATGCCAGGTCTATTCAAAATCATTTGGGGTGTTTAGATATAGGTACCTTAGTTTTGAAATTTTTAGATTTAACATCCATAACTTTTAGACTTTTGATCAAACATTCTTATCTAATTTTTAATAACAAAAATTACATATATTTGGTTTACCAATCAAATGACAAATTAATATCACCTAAATCATAAAATCTAGGAGATATATTATCCCATATAATTCATTTCAAACGACACTTTTCATTACTTGAATAAAAAATATCATTAAAATTCTAAAAATACAATTAACATCCTATTAAACATAACGTACCAATTATGGTCATGATACATGAATGCACATATGTATTATACATAACGTACCAATAACTTGGTACATAATTGGTACATTATATAATCTTAGTTTTGGTACGTATTAATATTTTGGTACATTACATATTACTAATTTTGGTACGTTATGTGATTCTTGTTTTAGTATGTACCATGATATTGGTACAATGTGTTAGCCTAACTTTGGTACGTACAATCTAGTGGTACGTTATGACCCTTAAAAAGGAGAGAATTTTTCATATTAAAACTTTGTACTGAAAATTAATTATATCAAATTATTAACAATTAATTAATGGGATAATGACTCAATCAAAATTTTCAAACTTATTTTCTTTCCACGAATTTAGGGATTTTAGATCTGATCAGTTTTAATATAAATAACTCTTATTTTCATTTTTTTTCTTTAAAATTTACTTAAAGTGATGAGTTGGAAATTAAAAAATGACATGGATAAAGATGGAAGCACCTTAATCAAAATACAAAGCGTTTTAATAAAAAGTTGAAAACCCACAAATGTTTAATTAATAAGATGTAGAATTGGAGCGCTTTTATCTAATTTTGCCAAATCATTTTAAACTAAAGGTTTTTATTTGTTTAACATTTAAAGCCATACAAAACGTTTGGCTTGGAATACTTTTCCTATTTTAGTCAATTAAATTAGAAATAGGGCTGGGTTCGGTTGGCAAACCATGCCAAATTCCTTGTGCCACCTACCAACCACATATACATAATTACCGAAAATCAGTTACCGCTAGCCAACTGTCTTCTTTCAGTTGCCAAAAATCAGTTCAGCCAAAATTATTGGCTGGTTCGGTTGGTAAATGGCACAACCGGTGGTTTGCAAATAAGCTACAAAAACAATAGCTCAAGACCATGCACCGACCCATAAACAACAAACTAGAAAAGCATATACATTTGATTTTCCACTTCTTCCTCGCTATCTTCCAGTTCCAAGGGCTCAATTTGATTTTTCAGATTGGGGTGCTTGTTCAGTTGCATTTGTGGTTCATTTTGGGTAAATTCATGTTGTGCACTAGTGGTTGATTGGCTAAAATCTATCATCCTAAACATAAGCAATGCATATACATTCAAAATCATATACATTTACGTGTATATATAGTATCAGTAATCATCATGCTATCAATTTGGTTAACAATATTTTCTATATTTATTATAGCATGAATCATATACATATACATATATGTTATATTGTGTAAACGTATAACATATATTTTTTAAACCCTAAAACTAAGGAGTCATTTATTTTCTAAACCCTAAAACTGAGGAGTCAAGCATGTAAAAAAATACCTAAAATATCTAAATAGAAAAAAAAAAAAAAATATATATATATATATATATATATATATATATATATATTGGTAGGTATGACATACCACCGGCATACAAAATCAATTACCAAAGCCATGCCATTAATTGTCGATTCGGTAAAATGCCAACTGACTATGCCAAAACTATACCATACCATTATGAGCCGACCGGTATGATTCGGTCGGTAAATCGGTTTATGGCAAAATTTCCCACCCCTAATTAGAAACTCAGAGTTATATAAACGAACGTTGAAACAAGCAGAACTAAAGCAAATGTTCTTGTTCTTTCTTTTGTTTCTCCAAAAGATTAGGTTCCCCCTCCCATATTAAAGAAGCGTATCTTCCGAAAAGAAGGCGCGACTCTTTACTCCTAAAGATTAGGAATTAATAGTTCTATCACCAATAAGTTTTGATCAAGTGGTATCAGAGCACCAAATCCAAAAAAGGTGATGGTGATTTATCCTGACGCGCAATCGATGAAAAGTTTCAAGTGAAGAACTTCTTGGTCCTTTGCTTTTGCATCGAAAGCCAAGATCAAAGAGAGGAGATATGATGCGAGAAGACAAACAGGAAACACCTGGTGGGGATGACCGAATGTCCAAATTGACAAGTTCTAAACTTAACATCAGTTTCTCAACTCGTCGAAAGTATAAACTCTCAAAAACCTCACATGCATACTTTTCTAAGAAGCCCGATCGTAAGCTCAAGAAGAAGTTGTCGAAGAGAGTGAAGAAGAAGATGATACAACACCTGACGTGGAGGAGAAATAAGCTAAACCAGGTGATAATAAATATCCAGTAGATACCTTAAAGATTGATTTTAAGGTTGGTATTCCTATCTTCAAAGGGGATATCGAACCTGAGAAGCTAGACAATTGGATAGGCGCATTAGAAACTATTACACTGTTTATAAGTATTCTAATACTCAAAAGATAAAGTTTGCAAGATTCAAACTTTCAAGCCATGCCCTTACATAGTGGGAGTCTTATCAAAGACGGTACGATGTATCGGATTTGACTTGGAGGAATTTCAAGATATTATTGAGGAAACAATTCTATCCAGTGGTTATGAGGAAGAAAGATGGTAGAAATTGCAGCGCACTTTAAGCAGAGTTTTGGCCAGACTGTAAAAGAGTATATTATAGAGTTCCATAGTTTTGGTTAGACTGCACAAGAGTATATTACAAAGTTCCTTAGCCAAGCTATGGTTTTGGACATTGATGTCGATGACTACGATGTATTTGTAAAGTATACTGGAGGTCTTGCTGATTATATACGAAGAGAACTCAAATTGTTCACCATAGAATCTATTGAAGATGCTACTGTGAAAGCCATAGTCATTGAAGCTAAAACAAACTAATTGACAAGAAAGATGATAACGCAAAGTCTTCTAGCAAATCTAATTGGAAATGAAAAGGGAAGTAGAATAATGAGCCTAAGTAGAAACAATATTGTGACCACTGTCGGACCAACAAACATTCAAAGGAAAAATGTTGGGTTCTTCACTCTGAGTTAAAGCCGAAAGACAAGAAAGGCAACCAAGGGAGGAATGATAGGAAGGCCACCTTGACTGTGCAGCAGACAGAAGAGCTTTGAAAGATGAAGAAACATGATGCTACACTAGCCTTCATGACAAGACCAACAGATGCTGAAGAAGCATACAATCGAGAAGAGTTGTTTTAAGGAAGATGGGCTTAGAGACAACACCTCACGCAAAACCTTACCCATTAGGCTGGATACAAAAGGACATTGAAATGTAAATTACAAAGCAATGTATCTTCAAATTTGCAATCACTAATTGTAATATCGATGAAGTGATGTGCGAGGAGGTTCCTTTAGACGTATGCCAAGTTATATTGGTAGTCCATATTTATGTGACCGTGATACAATTCATTACAGGAGGCTTCGTAAGGATCGCTTGGTGAAGGATGGGAAGAGCTCCACATTAATGCTTGCAAGCCTCAATCTACAGATAATCTCTTGACCTGCTAACCAAGCTAAGAGATTAGTTAATTCATGCGGGTGATTCATTTTGCTAATGATTCGACCTCAAAACTAGAATTCAGAAGCTGCTACTTTGCCTGCATTTTCTTTATCTCCAACACAATTTTCGAAATTGAGAAATTGCAAGAGGACTTTCAGGACTTGCTCCAAGATGTGCAGGAATTGCCACCACGGAGAGCTATAGAGCATGAGACATGAGATCCATTTGGTAGGATATTCACCTTTACCAAACATGGGTTTGTATTGCATTTCTCTGGCGGAATCAAAAGAGATCAAGAAGCAGATCCAGGAACTTCTTGAGTAAGGAGTTATCAAACCTAACTGCTCACCATGTGGTTCGCCAAAGTTGCTTGTGCCTAAGAAGGGTAGAGGCTGGTGAATATGCATTGATTTTAGGGAACTAAACAAAATAACCATCAAGAATCGGTATCCATTACTGAGGATTGATGATCTTTTAGATCAACTACATGGTGCTCTTGACTTTATGAAGCTAGATCGCAAATCTAGTTATCACTAGGTGCACATCAATTAAGAAGACAATTGGAATACTGAATTCAAGACGAAGCAGGGGCTCTTCGAGTGGTTGGTTATGCCATTCGGATTTTGTAGTGCTCCAACTACTTTCATGCGATTGATAAATGAGGTACTCCATCCTTTCATTGAAAGTTTCTTCATTATTTACTTGGTTGACATTTTGATATATAGTCACATGGGAGGACCATCTTCATCATATTGCTCAAGTTCTGGCGTTTTACAAACAAACAGGTTACAGTTAAACGGTAAGAAGTGTGAATTTGGGAAGCAACATATTGTATACTTGGGATTCGTTGTGGGTGCAGGAGAACTACAAGTGGATCTAGAAAAAGTGCAAGTTATTTCTCAATGGCCTACAACCCAATCTGTGACTGAAGTTCGAAGCTTTGCATGTGCAATGCCAATATTTGCGAAAGTTTGTTCGACACTTCTTACAAATTGCAGCACCATTACACTCTCTTACAAAGGCCAATAAACAATTTGAATGGTCAAGAAGTCATGAGAAATATTTTCAGTTATTAAAACGAAAGATTACCGAGGCCTAGTGTTAGCATTACCAAATATGTAGAAAGTCTTTGAAGTTGAAGCAGATGCATCTAACTATGCCATGGAGCCATTTTGTTTCAGGATGAAAAACCAGTTGTATGCCATTTTGAGATGTTTAGTAGGCCAGTATTTAACTATCCAACTTATGACAAGGAGCTTCATGCCTTGCATTAACAATGAAGCATTGGAGATCTTACTTGTTGGGGAAATAAATCGTGGTTCACTCAAATCACAAGCCTTTTCAGTTTTTTACTATATAGTCCAAGTTGTAGCAAGCTCGACATATGAAGTGGATGTCTTACCTTCAACAATTCAATATTGTAGTACAAGAAATGAGCAACAAATAAGTTGGAAGAAATGTTGTGTCGACCTCGAGCACCAGTTAATTCCGCATTGCAGGTGGCTATGCAGATTCAACCCATTGTTCATTCGAAGTACACCAAGGGGTATGCCACAAATGCTTATTTCAGCTCGCCTTATTCTAAGCTTCAACTAGGAAAGACTAATGAGCCTCAACTGAAAGATGAGTTGATGTATAAAGGGACATAATTGTGCATTATTGATGATGGTGATAGATTGCGGTGGATTTGTGAAGCTCATAAATCTAAAGTAGCCGGACATTTTTGGGGTAGATAAGAAGTTGAATCTTTGTCGAAATGTCTTATGGCCAAAGATGTATCTCAATGTTTCTTGATGTAAACGAGGTTGTGTCAAAGTCTTCCAATAGAAAGTTAGGTTTATATTTGCCATCGCCTGCACCTAGCTAACCTTGGAATAGCATTTCGACGGATTTTCTAGGCGGATCGCCTAAGACCAAGTTTGGATATAACTACTTGTTTATGATTGTAGAAGCAAGATGGTGATTCTTATCCCATGCAAGAAGACCGTTATTGGAGAAGGAGTAGTTAAGTTGTTTTTCAACATGAGTGGAAATATTTTTGCTTGCCTACGTCAATTATTTCAGTCAGAGATAATCGATTCTTAGGCCATTTCTAGAGGTTATTATGGGGAATGATGGATACTAGGTTGAAGCATGCCACTTCATTTCATCCACAGACCTGGACAAACATAAGTCATTAATTGGACTATAGTACATTTGTTACGGGATTATTATTCTAAACATCCAAAAACTTGGGATGAAAGTCTGCCTTACTTATAGTTTTCTTTCAATAGAGCCATTCATGGTTCTACACTCAAATCCCATTTGAGGTTTGTTTAGGTTACTTACCACAAAATCCTTTTGATATGGTATTCTTTGTAAGTGACAGTGCAGTTATTGGAAAGGAAGAAGAAGAACATTTTCGAGCATGGAGATTTCTCAAACGAGTAAGCAAGATCAATAAAGAGGTAAAGGAACAATTGCAACGGTCACAACAGGAGTATAAAAATCGCCATGACAAGCATCATGTACCATGCAACATCAAAGAAGGTGACCTAGTATGGTTACACCTTGTAAAGAGCGGTTACAAGGAAAATGAAAGAAACTTAAGCCTACCTGTTATGGACCGTTCAAAATCGTAAAAAAAAAAATGGTGATAACGTCTTCCAACTCGATCTACCACCATACATGCATATGTACTCATTCATTAATGCCGAGAATTTGGAGCTCTTTGAACCATCTCTATTGATCATGACGAAGACACGTGCCTCCCTTCATTTGATGACTTAAGGATGGAGGAAGAAGATCCTTTGGAGGAGGACATTATCTGGGAACAAAAGGTTCGTGAAACAAGGAATGTGAAGTATGAGAATTTTCACATTGGAAAGAAAGGGCAACTTCATAGCAAATCAAAGTGGTATAGACGAGACAAAAAAGAAAAAGAGTTTCCTTATCTCATGATTTGGCTTCACCAGGAGCTCTAGTGTCCTAAAAGGGGAGCCATGATCTAGGAGGATCTCAACAAATTATTAAGTTATAATTAATTAATTAATTAATTAATAACCTAATGGTTAGGGGTTTTGACTTTGTCCGTTCAAAACCATTCTAAACTAAAGGTTTTTATTTGTTTAACATTTAAAGCCATACAAAACGTTTGGCTTATAATTCTTTTCCTATTTAGTCAGTTAAATTTAGAAATTCAAAGTGTATATAAACGTGCATTCTAAATGAAATGAAATAAAACAAGTAGAATTAAAGAAAAGGGTGAAGTGCCAATTTAGTCCATAAACTATCATCTTAGTGAAAATTAGGTCACTGAATTATTTTTTCGGTAAAATAAGTCCTTAAATTCAGTAAAAATTGCTAATTTCATCCCTACTATTATATTCAAAGCTATTTTATCCAATTTTTCATCAACTTAAGTCATTTGACACACTTTAGAGTGTAATACCGTAATTTTCTTGCCTATAAGCCCTTAACATTTCATATAGGTTGCGAATCTAACGTCTAATTTACCATCCAAAGCTAACTTACACTATTTCTTATGAAAAACTACCAATTTAACCTTCAAAGTTAACTCCATACATTATTTATTTATGAAAAATTATCAATCTACCCTCAAATGTGTATCACGTGCAAGTAACATGATTTAAATTGACGGATAATTAAATATAGTAGCTTCGAATATAATATTAGGGATGTAATTGGCAGATTTTTATAATTCAATGACTGATTGTTCTGAAAAAATAATTTAGGGATCTAATTTTTACTGAGGTGATAATTCAGGGACCAAATTGGCAGTTCACCCTAAAGGAAATTCTCTTCTTCTTTCCTTTGTTTCTCCAAAAATTCAAGTTCCCCCTCTCATATTAAAAAAGTCTATCTTCCAAAAACAAGGTGCGACTCTTTACTCCTAAAGATTAGGAATTAATAGTTCTGTTACCATGAAGTTTTGGATCAAGTACATGATCCAAAATATCTGGGTGATAGATCTATTAGTAGGAAGAAAGAGTCGTTACTTCTCTTTGGAAGCAGACTTCTTAAATATGAAAGGATTTGTACGAAAGAAAAGATTGAAGCTATAAAACTGCTTTCAATTGTTTGATACAAGGCATAAAGCTCTTTGCCAAGTTTGATAGTTCAATACTGGCCCACTGAACGTTTTAGAATGGTATGCAACTAGTTTTCCATCCTGAAATAAAATGGCTCCCATAGCACAGTTAGATGCACTTGCTTCAACTTCTAAGGGTTTCTACATATTTGGTAATGCTACACTGGGGCCTTGGTAATCTTTCTTTTTAATAACTGGAAAGATTCCTTATGACTTCTTGACCATTCAAATTTTATATTGGCCTTTATAATAGAGTGTAACTGTGTTGCAATTTGTGAGGAGTGTCGAATAACTTTCGAAAATATTGGCATGCACCTACAAAGCTTAAAACTTCAGTCACAGATCATGGTGTGGGCCATTGAGAAATAACTTGCACCTTTTTGGGTCCACTTATAGTTCTCATGCACCAACAATGAACCCCAATTATACAAGATGTTGCTTCCTATAGTCACACTTCTTACCATTCAACCACAACTTGTTTGTAAACGCCAAGAACTTAAGCAATATGATGAAGATGGTCCTCCTATTTGACATCAATATGTCATCCAAGTAAACAATGAAGAAATCGTCAACGAAAGGGTAGAGTACCTCATTTGTCAATTGCATGAAAGTAGATAGAGCATTACATAAACCAAATGACATAATCAACCACTCGAAGAGTCCCTGCTTTGTCTTGAATGCAGTCTTCCAAGTGTCTTCTCAATTGATGCACATCTGGTGATAACCAGATTTGAGATCTAGCTTCGTAAAGTAACGAGCACCATGTAGTTGATCTTAAAAGATCAATCCTCAGTAATGGATACCAATTCTTGATGGCTATTTTGTTAAGTGCCCTGAAATCAATACACATTCGACAACCTCCAAATTTCTTAGGCACAAGCAACACTGGCGATCCATATGGTGAGCAGCTAGATTTGATAACTCCATGCTCAAGAAGTTTCTGGATCTGCTTCTTGATCTCTTCTGATTTCGTCAGGGAAGTGTGACACAAACCCAGGTTTGGTAGAGGTGAACTCCTACCAAATGGACCTCATGCTTTATACTTCTCTGTGATGGCAATCCATGTGTATCATGGAACAAGTCCTTGAAGTCCTCATTCCAACGACCCGTCCCCAAAAATTATATTTTTTATAATTTTAAAATGTGAATTTACGAAAATGCCTTCCGAGGTAAATATGTTGACTTTTGTTGACCACCTTGTTGTGTCATGTAAAATCTGTTTTCTTGGCGTATCCTCGTAGTACTCGTCGCTACGAACGAGTGGGCGCAAACGGAACGTAATCTGGAGTTATAACAAATGAGTTATTAATGAATGAAGTCGCGGGGGGGGGGGGGGGGGGGGGGGGGAATTGTAAATTTATTATTTTCTGGAATGCTCCAGATTTTTGGAGCAAAATCTGGAAAGCCACATGTGTGGCCCAGATTAAAAGAAAGAAAAGATGGGCGGTGGAGATGAAAGATAAAGGAGAGAAAGGAGGGGTGGGATGCCCAATCAGAAAGAAGAGAAATAGAGAGTGACCAATGGGGGAGAGAAGAAAGGAGGCGAAAAGAGTGGGTGAGGGAGCACCGGATCACCCTTGACCCAGCTCCTCCCCGCCGACCCGACCCGTTCCGCAGTCATTCTGACGGTTTTCTGTCAATTTTTTTGCCTAATTGCAGCCATCCACCACCTGAGAACTTCTCACTGGTCCTTATTCTTCAAATTTCACCCATGATTGACGGGTTTTTGACCCTAGTTTTACAAGAAACCCACTTTGGCTCCGAGGGGTGCACGGCAACGAATTCATCATTCTTGCAATGATTTCTTTCAATTTCCACCACCACTAGCCCTCCCTTGAGCTCAGAAACAATGCCCAATCATTGGTTGAAGTGTCGGAGTTGATTTGAGGACGAATCAAGAACACCCATTTTTAGGGTTTCCGACGGGTTCTAGTAAAATTGGGGATTTTCTCGACCAAATTGACCTTAATCACAGGTATGAAAGTTGTTCCTCTCATCGAGATCTTCATTCTTGTAAAATTTGAGAATTTTTGGAGTTGTTGGATTTTCCGGCGAGTCGGGGCGGCCGGCTGCCATGCGAGGTGACGCATGGAGGAAAAACCCGAGATTCCTCGAGGTTCTGAATCCGAATCTGCAATCCGTTTCCCCAAATTTTAACATTTTAATAGAGTTTTACTAATAGGTTCCTAATTATGTTTAGGCGCGTTGGCGGGAAGTGATCACATTCTCGATAGTTCGAGCGTCTTTTGGGCAATGGAAAATCAGTGAGTGGACCCCTTCTTAACTATATATTTTTATAAACTATTAACCTAGCATGCATTTCATATTTCATGCATTGAATATGCCTTATATTTTGTTTTCCGGATTTCTATAATTATGATTTATCGAAATTACGTTTTACTAAAGGGTATGAATTATTGGATTTGCATGGTTTTCGAATATAATTTATATTACGGATTTAAATTTATATTATGGATTTATGAAATATGGTGGATTTACAGATATGGATTTATTATGGTGATGATGATGGTTTGAACTAGAAAGTTATATGATTTTATGAGATGATGCTTTCAGCATTTGAACTCCGAGATTTAATGAGTTTTTGAGACATATTTTTAGTGCTTATCTAGTGGGTTATCAAACGACACATTCGCACACCACGAGTATTGTCTATGGCCATAGGACACAGATGATGGAGGAGTGAGATATGATATATTATAGACCCCCAGCTTCACCCTCGAAAGCGGTGTCGGACAGCTTCACTAGCCACGACTAGTGTCGGTGTGGATGTATGCCATTTTATACAGCTTCACCTATAGGTAATGGACAGGTTATTCAGCTTCACCTTCAGGTGATGGACAGGTTATACAGCTTCACCTTCGGGTGATGGACAGGTATTGCCTTTGGGCAACTATGATACCCCTAGTTGAGTACTTCACTGATGAGATTTACGAATTTGCCTTTGAGCGACGTTTTCATCATTTTTGAACATGGTTTTATACGTATCATTTTACGAACATTTTTCATAGCATGCTAGGGTTTTATAAAACCTGTATGTAGTATTATTTATGTTTTCAAAATAGGGGTTTAGTATGGTCATAAAGAAAATGGTTTTCCTATTACTAGTATTATTATAAACTTTGGTCAACTCACCTTTTCTGTTTTGCGCCCCTTTCAGGATTTAGATTCGAGGCACATGATCCTGACGTCAGGCTACTTCGGCTTAGCTATCCTCGAGTCTTCTTAGTATAGGTATCATTTCCTTGTTCATATCTTTTCTTAGTAATCCTTTCATGTTATTCTTAGTAGTTGTATGCTTTGAACATGATTATGCATCGGTTTATATCTTTCTAATTAAATATTTTATCGGTATGGATGTTTTAATGGCTTCATCACCCTTGGATATCGGCCAACATATGCTTACTCTGGTATTTGGGGATATCGAGGTTGGGGCATGTCAGTTTGGTATCAGAGCATACTTAGGATCTTATTATATTCTAGTAATGTGTTGGCCTTGATATCATTTGGATGTCATGGCATCCGTTAATTGATGTCATTCGGCATGGTTGTGCAACACCCATTCTACATGAATAGTCACATCATATTGAAGCATAAGGAATTCACGTCAGGATTGTTCCTCAAGTTAGACGTAATTGATCGATTGATGACGTTTGACATCAGACCGATACTCTGCGTTGTGCGTTCCATAGGAATGGCGGGCGGAGTCCGTTTCACATAGAGATGATGTGAGTTAGAAAAATACTAGCGGGATTAAGTCTAGTTGGGATTAGTTGAGGATCAGAGGCTACGATATACTATGCGATCTGCGTATCTTTGGAATGGCAGGCATATGCACACCGGTTGGGAGGTTAGTTATTAGACATTTATAGCCAGTTTTGTACAAATTCCTCAAATGTCGACCTTACTTGGATTTCGTACCTTTCTTGGAATACGTGAGCATAGCAGAAGTTGTTCTTACCAAATTCAAAATTATGATTGTTGGAAATCGAAAATCTCCTCGAGTATCGTGATTAACGAAAGATCATCGGACTTGTCGACTTTTATCTATAGTTGTTAATGATTATTTGATTATATCCCTATTTCTATTTCCTTCGATTAGGAAACAAGTCAGTCTTGTTCGAGAATGTTGCCTCACCCTACCATTTTTCTTATACTCTTAGCAAGCATCAATAAAGTTCAAATATGACGATGATGTTTTACTGAAGGTGTAGTCGTGCACGAATGCAGTGTGATTGGGTGACACTTTTACTTTTCGATGGTTGGGACCACCTGATGCGAACCGTCCTATTTACCACTTTCAGTCATCTGCTACCATCCAGGTTTGGAAGTTTAAGGACACCTTTACCGTGGAGGAACGCGTAAGATCTTTATCAACCTTGCACACTTTTTGGTTAGCTTCACTCGAAAATAGCTAAGTCTCAGGGAGCGGTGATGGTTAGGATATATCAATGACTACGATTGCACCATCGCGTACCACCCAGATTAAGCAATTGTAGTTATTGACGATCGCAGTAGAAAAGCTTTTAGGCATTGAATGCTCTTCAATCAGTTTTATTTTCACCATATGAGGAACCCTCGAATAGTTTTGTGAAATTACTTTTTGTTCATCAAGAAACTCTGTTAGTTAATTTCCAAATTCGACATTTCTACCTTTGGCCTGAGATGACAAAGGAATTGGTTAGTCATTCAACATAATCCTTCATTTTCGAAATTGTCAGATTCTTGATGTTTTGGTTTGCATCGGCTCTGTTCGTAACCTTAGTTTCACCTTTTAGTACTAAAAGATATCTTAGCCAATCGTGGGTCACTCTTCTATTCTCCGTATCATTTTTGAATTAGACAGATTGTCCGGGATGACCACTTAGACGTCAAAATTGTCAGTTGAGGTCAGCAGTCCTTGAATCACCCAGTTAACACCCTTTTGAGCGAATCGTCACCATTGGTGATTTAATATTCCTGGAGCTACCTTGTAACTCATTTTTGTAAATTTGGGTCAAGGAAAAATCTATGTCTCCATTCGTCAGTTTTCATTAGACTATCGTTTAAGTTGAGTTAGCGTTCGACCATTTCAATCCCTATCACATGATACTTATACGCATTTAAGCATCAAAATTGTATATTCAATCCAGACACCTTGTACTCTAGATTTAACGAACTTGTTATGACTCTCAAATTCTTGAATGTTCTTTTAGCCTCTTTGACATGGTTTCTTGCTCAATCAGTGAGGAATTCACAATCGATCGATTCGACGGATGTGTGCGCCCAGTTTCATATTGATACTAGCAGGTACATTTGAAGCATAATCTTCTCGTGAGCCTACCAGACTTATCAAGAAGAGTTTCATGCGGTCTTGAGGATGTTAAGCAGTAGTTCAACATGGTATTGACGAAAGTATAAATGTAGGTTTTGAGCTTGGCGACTGTAGCGTCAATTTCCATTGTGTCTCAAGACTACAACTATCATTTGCAGAATCTGGTCAAAGTTATGGTTTTTCTAATTCAGGTTTTTAGACCTTATACCCTCGATTTTGAGAGCGATCATCGTAACTAGTCCTGAAAGAATATTTTTTACGACAAGTGTTTGTCCAAATGCATTTTCCACTACTTCTGTAAGATTCCACATCCTGTAAGCTTTATATGTATATTCCCATCTCTACCTAGCACGAGGCCTTTTGGGAGCTCACTGGCTTCGGATTCCATCGGAACTCCGAAATTAAGCGAGTTCGTGTGAGAGCAATCCCATGATGGGTGACCCACTGGAAATTCTCGTGTGAGTTCTCAGAAACAAAATCGTGAGGGCGTGGTCGGGGCCCAAAGCGGACAATAGGGGTGGGCACTGGCCGGGCCGGGCCCAAAATTGAAGGAACCGGACCGGACCCGCTTATAAATAAAATAGGGGCGGGGCGGGTTTTGGATTTTTCAAAATGGGATCCGGACCTAACCCGGACCGTTGAAACGGGCCGGTTCCTACGGGTCCCCACGGGTCCAAATCTTCACTCACGCCTATCTGGTCTTCGTCATGCTCTTCGTTCCCCTCCCCAGCGTCTCCGCCGACGCCTTGAACAAATCCTCCAAACTGTAACACATATGCTAATCCCCTGCTCCGCAGAACACCAAACTCCCCAACCCTTCACCTTCCCACGAAAACCCACCCTGTTTCCCACCATTATTACAACCCCGCCTTTGCTCCTCCTCGCCTCTCCGCCACCGTCGCAACTCCTCCGATACACCATCCACAACAGAACCGAGCAGATTACGACCAGATGTGCAGCCCTCTTCCCACCATGTCCATCATACATCCCAAAAAATGCATACAGATTTGCACAAAAAACAAAATCAATTAAAACATAAAAATAAAGTAATTCAAAAAAATAAAATTACAACAAAGCCCATAAATGATTAGAGCAATTTTTTTTACTTTCTTTGATTTCTGGCCTTGTAAGCAAGAAACAATCTTGTAGGTATCTTCCATAAAATTATTCTTGCCCTTGGAAGCGGAGACCCCTAACTCTAATCCTGCCGAAGCAGACGGCTCCGTTTTGCCGGGTGAAATCCTGGAGCTTCTCCGTTTTAACTTCTTGCAGGACGTTTGGGATCTCAATCATCTGGGATGTCGTCGAGGACTCGAGGTTTCTGGGCCGTCGTGGTGGTCACCAGGGCCCAGATTCGCGACGGCGATGATGTCGGGGTGGTGGAGGAGGTGACTGACGGAGAGTGGCAGAGTGTTAGTGGAAGAACCGTGGAGGGGATGACGCACACGAGAGAGAATCGATTGACAGACAGAGAGGAGATCAAGGGTGAAACTAAAGGTTAATAGCGTTCACGACGGTGATGGGGTGGTGATAGTCACGACGGCAGTGATGGGTGACAATGGTGGTGAATCGGTGGTGGTGTGCGAGGAGAGATAGGAGTGTGAGTAGAAAGAGGCGGCTAGGTCACTTGGAGAAGAGAAACAAATCCCATCCAGATTGCATATTCCATTCATTCCCTTATAGAAACGGGCCGGGCCGGGGGCCCGTGCTTCTAGAGATTTGGACTCGCCCCGCCCCGGAAATACCACCACCCTCCCCGTTTCTTCTTTAAAAAAATTAGACCCGCCCCGTACCAGCCTTGAACTGCGATTACCCACCCCGACCCACGGTTCCTAGACCCTTTTGCCCACCCCTAGCGGACAATATCGTGCTACGGCGGTGACGAGCCCAGGATGTGGTGGGGGCACTGGCCGGGATGTGACAATTTGGTATTAGAGCCAATCCCTGGCCGGAAGTGTGCCGACAAGGACGTCGGGCCCTAAAGGGGGGTGGATTGTAATATCCCACATCCTGTAAGCCTTATATGTATATTCCCATCTCTACCTAGCACGAGGCTTTTTGGGAGCTCACTGGCTTCGGATTCTATCGGAACTCCGAAGTTAAGCGAGTTCGCATGAGAGCAATCCCATGATGGGTGACCCACTGGGAAGTTCTCGTGTGAGTTCCCATAAAAAAAACTGTGAGGGCGTGGCTGGGGCCAAAAGCGGACAATATCGTGCTATGGCGGAGACAAGCCCGGGATGTGGTGGGGGCTCGGGCCAGGATGTGACAACTTCACTCCAGGACTTGATGGTTCAGGCGTACGTGGATGACGATGCACTCCTAGTAGATGGGTGCGCTTTGGGGTAGTACGACAGCGCGATTGAGGCATGAATCGGACGATCAAGGCATATTTTCACGAATGGCGCAAAATGGTATTTTGGCATCCTCGAAACTTCTCACTCGCTTATCGAAACAATAGTGGGTTATCGGCGTTACAAGCTGCATATTGTAATATCGATGACTTATTTGTTGGGTTCGATAAGCAAGTGGGCAAGACGGCTCATCCTCGACAAAACTTACTATTTAGCTATGGTTCGAACTCGGCTCATGACATACACACTCATTCTCGAAAAACGTGACATGACGAATGCTCGGCAACGTCCATTCTCATTTTTTTTTGTTTTGAATTTTCGTGCAAATATTTTTCTACTACATTATTTTATTATATATGTATTTTTACCATTACAAATTTTAGGCGAATTATTTTCATTTTCGATTTTCAACTTCGTACAACTATTTGAATCTTACGTTAGTATATATATCTATTTTCGTCGTGTAATCGTTACCTTATTATACTCATATATTTTTGATCTTATGTTATTACTAAATTATTTGTAATTTTCAACTTTATGTTTTATATGAGTGTTATACTTCTTTATTATCGAGGAAGGAAGAAGGTATGAGCTTGGAGGCATGAAGGAGGAATAATTGGAATCTGATCACGACGGAATGAGATTCTCTTTTATGCAGCCTCTTTAACTCGATTTCTTCCTTGTATATATATACTTATATACGTATTTTCTTCCTATTTTCGAGTATGTTACTTATAAAAAGTTATTTTAAATTTCGGGGATGAAATTTTCTTAAGGGGGGTAGATTGTAACGACCTGTCCCTAAAAATGATAGTTTTTATAATTTTAAAATGTGAATTTACGAAAATGCCTTTCGAGGCAAATACGTTGACTTTTGTTGATCACCTTGTCGTGTCATGTAAAATCTATTTTCTTGGCGTATCCTCGTAGTACTCGTTGCGACAAACGCGTGGGCGCAAACGGAATGTAATTTGGAGTTATAACGAATGAGTTATTAATGAATGAACTTGGGGGCAAAATTGTAAATTTATTATTTTATGGAATGCTCCAGATTTTTAGAGCAAAATTTGAAAAGCCATGTGTGGGGCCCAGATTAAAGGAAAAAAAAGATGGGCGGTGAAGATGAAAGATAAAGGAGAGAAAGGAGGGGCGAGACGCCCAATCAGAAAGAAGAGAAAGAGAGTGACAAAGGGGGAGAGAAGAAAGGAGGGGAAATGAGTGAGTGAGGGAGCACCGGATCACCCTTGACCCGGTTCCTCCTCGTCGATCCGACTCGTTCCACAACCATTCCGACGGCCTTCCGTCAAATTTTTCGCCAAATTGCAGCCATCCACCACCTGAGAACTTCTCACCGGTCCTTATTCTTCAATTTCCACCCATGATTGAGGGGTTTTTGACCCTAGTTTTACAAGAAACCCATGTTGGCTTCGAGGGGTGCACGACAGCGAATCTGCCATTCTTGCAATGATTTCTTTTAATTTCCACCACCACTAGCCCTCCCTTAAGCTCAGAAACAATGCCCAATCATTGGTTGGAGCGTTGGAGTTGATTTAAGGACGAATCAAGAACACTCATTTTTAGGGTTTCCGATGGGTTATAGTAAAATTGGGGCTTTTCTCGACCAAATTGACCTTAGTCATAGGTATGAAAGTTGTTCCTCTCATCGAGATCTTCATTCTTGTAAAATTTGAGAATTTTTGGAGTTGTTGGATTTTTTGACTAGTCGGGGCGGCCGGTCGCCACCCTGCGGCGGCGCGTGGAGGAAAAACCCGAGGTTCCTCGACGTTCCGAATCTGAATCTGCCATCCGTTTCCCCAAATTCTAACATTTTAATAGAGTTTTACTAATAGGTTCCTAATTATGTTTAGGCGTGTTGGCGGGAAGTGATCACGCCTCTCGGGCAATGGAAAACCAGTGAGTGGACCCCTTCTTAACTACATATTTTTATAAACTATTAACCTAGCATGCATTTCATATTTCATGCATTGAATATGCTTTATATTATGTTTTCCGGATTTCTATAATTATGATTTACCGAAATTACGTTTTACTAAAGGGTATGAATTATTGGATTTGCATTGTTTTCGAATATAATTTATATTACGGATTTATGAAATATGGTGGATTTACGGATATGTATTTATTATGGTGACGATGATGGTTTGAACTAGAAAGTTATATGATTTATGAGATGATGCTTTGAGCATTTGAACTCCGAGATTTAATATGAGTTTTTGAGACATGTTTTTAGTGCTTATCTAGTGGGTTATCATACGACACATCCACACACCACAGGGTATTGTCTATGGCCATAGCACACAGATGATGGAGGAGTGAGATTTGATATATTATAGACCCTCAGCTTCACCCTTGAAAGCGGTGTCGGACAGCTTCACTAGTCACTGGCTAGTGTCGGTATCGATATATGCTATTTTATACAGCTTCACCTACAGGTGATGGACAAGTTATTCAGCTTCACCTTCGGGTGATGGACAAGTTATACAGCTTCACCTTCGGGTGATGGACAGGTATTGCCTTCGGGCAACTATGATACCCTTAGTTGAGTACTTCACTGAAGAGATTTACGGATTTGCCTTCGAGCAACGTTTTCAGCATTTTTGAACATGGTTTTATACGTATCGATTTTACAAATATTTTTCATGGCATGCTAGGGTTTTATAAAACCTATACGTAGTATTATATATGTTTTCAAAACAGGGGGTTAGTATGTTCATAAAGAAAATGGTTTTCCTATTACTAGTATTATTATAAACTTTGGTCCACTCACCTTTTCTGTTTTGCGCCCCCTTCAAGATTTAGATTCGAGGCACACGATCCTGGCGTCAGGGTACTTCGGCTTAGTTATCCTCGAGTCTTCTCAGTATAGGTATCATTTCCTTGTTCATATCTTTTCTTTGTAATCATTTCATATTATTCTTAGTAGTTGTATACTCTGAACACGATTCTGCATCGGTTTATATCTTTCTAATTAAATATTTTATCGGTATGAACGTTGTAATGGCTTCGTCACCCTCGGATGTCGGCCAACACATGCCTACTCTGGTATTTGGGGATATCAGGGTTGGGGCATGTCACTCGTACAATTTCTCAATTTCGAAAAATTGTGTAGGAGATAAAGAAAATGCAGTCATCATTTGTAGATTGAGGTTTGCACGCGTTAATGTGGAACTCCATCCCATCCTTCACCGAGCAATACTTACGAAGCCTCTTGTAGTGAATTGCACCATGGTTCCATAAATATGGACTACCAAATATGACTTGGTATACGTCCAAAGGAAGCACCTCGCACGTCACTTCATTGATATTACGATTAGCGCATGGAAATTTGAAGGTACATTACTTTGTAATTTGCACATCAACGTCCTTCTGTATCCAGCCCAATGGGTAAGGTTTTGGGTGAGGTGTTGTCTCTAAGCCCATCTTCCTTACTAAGGCTTTCTGAAATCAGAGTCTTTTGACTTCTTGGATAATTAATGGTTCGCGCAAGACTTTGTTTGACCTGGGTAGTAAAATGAAACAATTGTTCACAGCTATACGAATCTACAACATCTGTTGGTTTGGTCATAAGGGTAAGAGTAGCCTTTCTATCATTTCTCCACTGGTTGTTTTTCACCTACTTCAGTTGCAACTCAGAATGAAGTATCCAGCACTTTTATATGGCATTTCTACTTGTTTAACAGCAGTCATAGTTTTTCTTTTGCATTGGACTTCCTTGTTTTCCTTCCCTTTTTTCCTCCAATCAGATTTACGGCCAGGCTTTTGTTTGTCATCTTTCCTGTTAGCTTTTTTGTTTTTGGCCTTGATGGCGATGGCCTTAACAGTAGCTTCTCCAATAGTTTCTATGGTAATTAATTTTAGCTCTTTCCGTATGTACTCTGCAAGACCTCCGATATACTTCGTGAACTCATCATAATCATTGACATTAATATCCAAAGCCATAGCTAGGTTATGGAACTAAGTAGTATAGTCTTAGACATCTTGCCCGAACCTTTGTCGGAAGTGTTGCCACTTGTACCATCTTTCTTCTTCATAGCCAATTGGATATAATTGTTTTCTCAAGATCATCTTGAATTCTTTCCAAGTCAAATCAGATATATCATACCGTTTTCGGTAAGAATTCCACCATTTAAGAGGCGTGACTTGTAAGTTTCAAGCTTGCAATTTTGGTATTCTAAAAATTGGTGTAATGATACACAATAAAGTAAGTTACTAAGGTATCTATTCAATTGTCTAACTTCACTACATCAACATCCCCGCTGTAAACAGTGATACCAAACTTAAAATCAATTTTAATGTATCTATGAAAGTTTTATTCTTACATGATGATTCTTATTTGTTATCTTTTGTTTAAGGATTGTTGTCATCATCGTCTTTTGTCTCCTTATCCATCCTCTTCTTGAGCTTTTGATGAGTCTTTCATGTGAAGTGGATGAACTGGAGGGCTTTCTAGACTTAAAGCCATCAACAAGTTTAGCAACTGACTTTGTGAAAGTTTGAACTTGTTGTTCGAGTCTATTGATTCGTTCCTCTCCACCAAATGCTTCATGTTTGTCTTCTCCTGTAATATCTCCTCTCTTTGATATTGGTTTTCGATGCAAAAGCAAAGGACCAAGAAGTTCTTCACCCGACGCTGTTCATTGGTCGAGTGCCAAACCACTGTCACACTTTTCGGATCTGGTCTGATACCATTTGATCCAAAACTTCTTGCTAATATAACTATTAATTCCTAATCTTTAGGAGTAAAGGGTTGCACTTCTCTTTGGAAGATATACTTCTTTAATATGAGACGGAAACTCGAACGTTTGGAGAAACAAAGGAAAGAAGAAGAGAATTTGCTTTAATTCAGCTCGATTCATTTCAATAAATAACTTAGGTATTTATACAAGATTTGATTGCTAAAATTAACTAACTAAAATAGGAAAAGAATTCTAAGCCAAGCATTTGTATGGCATTAAATGTCAAAGAAATAAAAACCTTTAGTTTAGAATGGTTTTGAAAGGACAAAGTCAAAACACCAAACTTTACGTTATTTTAATAATTAACTTAATTATTAAATTATTAAATTTAATAATTTGTTGAGATCCTTTTGGTGTTAGGAGTATTAAGATCCTATGGCTGAGAAATAGACATGTGTCAAGAGATTAGAGAGTCAGTTAAGTTGGTTATAGTGTAGCTTAGAGTGTAAGCTACCAATGCAAATACATACACCTTGTAACAACCATTTGTAACTAACAAGAAAGATAATACAATTCTGAAATCTCTCCTCTCTCTAAACTCTCTTGATCTTTAACCTTTCTATTTCTTTCTCTCTTTCTGCATAGTCTTTTTCATCAACATTCTTCAATGGTTTACATGGTATCATCGGCGGAACAAGCAAAATTGCTTGACGGTCTTTCGATGGTTTCGTTTTGTTTTTTGCTTTTGCTTCTACAAATCTTCTTTCTGCAATACTGCAATCCTTTCTGGTAAATTGGGGTATTTCATCTTCGCCCATTCTTCTGATTCTTTCTTGTCAAAAGTATACCCACCAAGTGTTTGTGATTAGTCATTTGTCAAGATTTCTTGGGATTTCTTCATAATCTGCAACAATGGTGACTGTTGCTCAGTTACAGATTCTACAGTCTCCAATTGCCTCTTTGATTTCATCGGTTTCAAGCTCAGTAAATGTGAAACTGGATGAAACAAATTATTTGGCTTGGTATTTCTAGATGGAGTTACTTCTTGAAGGTTATAGCATCATCGATTTTGTTGATGGTTCTATACCTTAACCTGCTCAGTTTTGTCAAGAATTGTCTGATCGTTCTTCACTATCATTTGGTGATTCTACTACACGGGTTCAATTTGATGACTACAGAGTGTGGAAAATGCATGATAAAGCATTAATACAGTTGATCACTGCAACTTTATCTCCTGCTGCAATCTCTTGTGCGATTGGTAGTACTAGCTCCAAAGAATTCTGGACTCGACTTAAAGAACAGTTCTCTAATGTCACAAGAATGAGTATCTTTCAACTCAAGTCTGAGTTGCAAACTATAAAGAAGGGTAATGACTCTATCACTGTATATTTGCATAAAAATAAAGAAGCAAGAGATTTATAGTCTGCTGCTGGTGTATTTTTTGATGATGATGATATTATGATTTTTACACTGAATGGTCTGCCTGCTGAATTCAATACCATAAGATCTGTGATTAGGGGCCGTGAAACTGTGATATTATTGAAAGATCTTCAATCTCAATTACTTGCTGAAGAAACTGTGAACACGAAAATTTCCTGAAACGAAAGAGACAAGGAACACGTGTACAAAGTAATATTTGTGTTTGATGATTTGTTTTTGGGTTACAATCTCTTTTACAATTTGCCTCTGATTCGATCTCCGTAAGATGTTGATTTTTGGATGTGTGATTGGTCCAAGGGCCGTCGGGGCTTGATCTTTGGATGAACAATTCTTCAAGGGCCTTTGGAGGGCTTGATCTTGATGAACGAGGATGTGTGGATTTGTTGATGAGCTGCTGATCCAAAGGGCCGTCGGGGCTTGATCTTCAGGATGAACAGTGAATGATTTCCTCAAGGGCCGTTGGGGCTTGATCTTGAAGGTTGAGGATGAATGGATCTTCGAAGGGCTTTTGGGCTTTTGGGCTTGATCTTCGAAGAATGAATGCGTGGATTTGTTGAACGGATCTTCAAAGGGCTTTTGGGCTTGATCTTTGAAGATGGATGAACGATGAACGATGAACGGATCTTCGAAGGGCTTTTGGGCTTGATCTTCTAGGATGGATGAACGATGCTTCAAGGGCCGTTGGGGCTTGATCTTGAAGAACGATGAACGGATCTTCAAGGGCTTTTGAGGCTTGATCTTGAAGGTGGAGGATGAACGGATCTTCGAGGAGCCTTGGGGCTTAATCTTGAAGGTGGATGAGCGGATCTTCAAAGGGCCGTTGGGCTTTGATCTTCGAAGGTGGATGAGCGGATCTTCAAAGGGGTGGATCAGCGGATCTTCAAAGGGCCGTTGGGCTTTGATCTTCGAAGGTGGATGAACGATGCTTCAAAGGGGTGGATGAGCGGATCTTCAAAGGGCCGTTGGGCTTTGATCTTCGAAGGTGGATGAACGATGCTTCAAGGGCCGTTGGGGCTTGATCTTGAAGAACGATGAACGCTTGTTTCAAGGGCCGTCGGGGCTTGATCTTGAAGGCGGATTTGGCGAAGAACGAAGAGAGTTTCCTTGATTCTTCGGGATTTGCTTGAGAGCGTTTGGAGTTTCAAAGCTTCAAGGCTTTTGTGTAATGTGAATTGGTGAATTGAAATGAATGAATTGGTCTTCTATTTATAGAATTCCAAAACTTGATTTTTGGGTTTTAATAATCAGATGAAATAAGTCACTTCTGCCAGGCGTTGACATGTGTCCTGTTTGATGACTTTTCTGAATTATTTTGATTTTTCGTTGATTCACATGCTATGTATAAAATTTATGTGATACATGAGCGTTGAAATTTTAATTTTTGGTCAACATTTATTTTACGAAATTTCGATGTCTACAAATGCCCCCACTTCAAGGCGCGTCGCATACTTGTGCTTGTCACTTGTAGGCGATGTGTTTTGAAGTTTCTCAATGTAGATGTCGATTCAAGGGCCGTCGGGGCTTGATCTTGAAATGGACTTCAAATTTCTTCAAGGGCCGTAGAGGCTTGAATCTTGATTTTTGTGCTACAAATTTCTCCTAGGGGCCTGAGGGCTTGACCTTGGACTAGCGAATTTCTTCAAGGGCCGTAGAGGCTTGATCTTGAAATGGATTCAGAAATTTCTTCACTTTGTCTTTCCCATAGGTAGAAGAGTCTTGGGCAATCAGTCTTAGTTTAGACGTTTTGACCTCGGGTTCCGGTTGATCATTCTCCTTCTACTTGTCTCTCATTTAGCAACGAGGACAAAGAAAAGGAGAGGGAGGAGAGACGATATGAGATACTCTTGCTTTCAACGAAGTGGCCAATGAATCGACACGTGCTTTGTTGTGCTTGTTGACTTTCCACAGCTTTGATCTTGAACTGGGTTTGAAGGATTTTCTGGTTTCCTCCGGATGGATCATGCGATTCTGCAGACGAGGGCGTCATGCTATAGTGATCTGTTCCAGCTCACTATGTTACATTCTTCTCTGCTTGTTTCTTTTGCCTGGCAGAAGTGGTGCGCATCCTTTTGCTTTTAAATGGTCCTTCAGAGCACTTGAAGATGAGTACTTGAGAGCAAGGCTCGGTAAGCAACCAGGCAAAGGTTCCGGGCAATCAGTTCCAGATCGGACGTTTGATTTCAGGTTCTGACTGATTGCTTTCTTTCTCCCTGTCTTCCAGGTAAGAGCAAGGGTAAAGGAAAGAAAAGGGAAAAGCATGATATGAAATACCTTTGCTTTCGACCTTGATGATATGAGATACGTTTGCTTTTGAAGTAGTAACAGATGAACCAGCACATATATATGGGTTGCGCTTGTCTCCACATGCTTCAATGTACTAGCTTCACCTGCCTGCCTTATCTATTCTTCAGGCAGATGTGGTATCTTCCTGGAGGTTTGAGTGGAGGTTTCGACATATTGCTTTTCTTTATCCTTGTCTTGTAGGTAAGAGTAGGGACAAAGGAAAGGACAGGGAGATTGCATGCCATGAGATAGCTTTGCTTTCAACCCTGATGATATGAGATACCTTTGCTTTTGAAGAAGTCGTTTTCCACAGGTTTAATCTTGAACTGGGCTGGGAGGCTTCTTCTGCTAGACTTGCTACAAATGTCTGAATTTACTCCTTTTACCTGGAGTTGGGCTCGATTCAAGGGTGGTGGACACTTGATCTTGAATCGGACTTGTGATTTCTTCAAGGGCCGTCGAGGCTTGATCTTGATGAATGGAAACGGGACCACGAGCGGCTTCAGGATCCCGGCAAGCAGACGCGAGGTGGAAATGATGGCCTGTTTCTTTGTTCAATCTCCTCAATTCATATTGAAGAGGGTCAGGAGATGAATCCTCAAGATTGATGCTTCATTGTCGCTCGTCTTGTCTGTTCCCCAGCAGATGAGTACTCGAGAGCAAGGCTAGGTAAGCCATCAGGGAAGGATTTCTCAGCAATCCGTTCCTGACTGGGAGCTTGGCTCTGAGTGTCGTTGATCGCTCTCTTTCTCCTTGTCCAGTAGTGAAGAGGGAGGACAAAGAAAAGGTTAGGGGAAAAGCATGATATGAGATACTCTTGCTTTCGACCCTGATGATATGAGATACTTTTGCTCTGGTGTGATTTGTTTGTAGAGGTATTCTCGGGAGGAAGAAGACTGAGTATTTTGAGAGGTTTTGCTGGGAGTGTTACCCTCGGAGGTGAGGAAGAGTTGGGCATTTTTGCAGGTCTGCCTTGCCATGAAGACGAGGGTCGACATATGTAGGGATTTTTTTTACAGCAAGCAGTGGCACTATTCCTTTACTCTTGTCGGTAACCGTTGGGTAATTGAAACAGTAAGATTCACGCGTTTTCTTTTTCACTTTGTCAGAAATCTTTAACAAAGTTGCCCGTGATTTACGCAAAGCTGAGGTTGCGTGTGAGGAGTGGCGACAGATTTGATCCGGAAAATCCGGCTTTTAAAATCTCAGAGAGTGGTGCCTCTTCGATCTTTGAACAAACGGCCCGACTTTTGATATTCGGGGAGAGGTGCCTCTTCGATTTCTGAACCGGCGCCTCTGTTGCTTCTTCTTTTATGGAGGCGTCGATGGTGCGCCAAAAGCATGTTCAGAGAGTTGGTTGCTTGCAAAGAATTCCCTCTTTTGTATTTCTGAGAATTTGATTTCACCCGACCTCTCATTCCTTCATTATTTTCACAAATGGCTTGCCCATCTGATCATCGTCTTGACTTGAATGTTAGTGAAGAGGCATCTGCGTCTCCTCAAGACAATATATGGCGTCCATCTCTCTTATCCCCTTCTGGTCCTCTTACCATTGGGGATTCTGTAATGAAGAGTGACATGACTGCTGCGGTGGTGGCCAGGAATATGTTCACTCCCAAAGATAACAGATTACTCGCCAGGCGGTCCGATGAGTTGGCTGTTAAGGATTCTCTGGCTTTCAGTGTCCAGTGTGCGGCTTCTGTTTCCAATATGGCCCAGCGCCTATTTGCTCGAACCCGCCAAGTTGAATCATTGGCGGCTGAAGTGATAAGTCTCCAACAAGAGATCAGAGGGCTCAGGCATGAGAACAGGGAGTTGCACATGCTTGCCAATGGTTATTCGACGAGCATGAAGAGAAAGCTTGACCAGCTGCAGGAATCAGAAGGTCGGATTCAAAGTGACCATCGGATGTTCATGGCTTTACTTCAAAGGCAACTATTGCCTTCGTCATCTGGAGCTTCGCCGAGTGTTGAGGCTCCAAACAATCAACTTCCAGCGCCTCCTGGGGTTCCTCCGAGTAATGAGGCGCCACCTGGTCAATGAAGGCTTCTTTTTGCCTACATATTCTTGTAATAATTTTCTTTTTTTTTCTTTTTTTTAATTTTTTTTTTATCACTCATGTGAATGTATATCCTTGTAATTTTTCAGAGATGTCAATAAATGAGTTTTATTTCATTCAATGGATATCTCTATTTTTTATATATTATATATATATATTTTTTTTCTTTTGCTTTCCTGGTGCATGCCAGCACCATTCTTTTTGCTTTGATTTTTTCTGTAAGTGGCACAGACACCATCATTTTCTTTTGTTTTTTTTTTATTTCTTCTTTTCTTTTCTTCCACATGGTGCCAGATGCATCATCATTGCTTCTTTCTTTCTCTTTTTTTTTTTTTTGGTGCTCATCATCATTCTTTTATATATATATATATATATATATATTTTTTTTTTTTATTATTTATTTATTTTTTTTGGCTTTTCTTGCACATGGTGCACGGTACCCACACCAACAATCATTCTTTTTTTTTTTTTTTTTTTTTTTTTTTTTTTTTTTTAATATATTTCTTTTGCTTTCTTGGTGTACATCCACCTGGCAGGCATCATTTTCTCTTTTGTAAGTGGGTTGCTGTGCTGTAATGTAATACTGAAGACGGTGGAGCTGGTGCATGGATCAAACGACTGAGAAGCGCTGAGGCTCCACCATTTTTTTTCTTTTATATATGGTGCTCCGCAAGACTGGATTTGTGGGTGAAAACCCAGGAGGAGCTGCTGGGGCTGACCGGCTAGTCGTTTGACAGCGGTTACTGAGCACAGCCACTGAGCACAACCATCAAGCACAACCACTGAGCACAACCACCAAGCACAACCACCAGCGATGGAGAGCAAGAGGGGCTGCACGTGCTGCTGAAACTGTTGAAGCTGACCGGCTAGTCGTTTGACAGCGGTCACTGAGCACAGCCTCTGAGCACAGCCACTGAGCACAACCATCAAGCACAACCACTGAGCACAACCATCGAGCACAACCACAGAGATAGCATGATGCACAGAAGCTGGAGGGAGGATGCACAAGGGAGCTTGGAGTAGCAGCCATGGCGGAGGAGATGTCTGCAATGGTGGAGCAGAAGAGCTTCACGACCGGCTAGTCGTTTGACAGCGGTCGTTGAGGTTGTTGGCAGTGGAGGTGCGGATGCAGTGGGCGGAGGGGAGGGGCAGAGACAGGAGAGCTGCAGGAGGAGGCCCCCGTGAACACCAGCGCCGCCAACAACCTTTGGAATCGTCGTCAGCACTGTCAGCGCCATGTGTGATTCGTACCACTTGGAGCTCGGTTTGCTACTTGCCACCGCGCATCTAGATGTAGCTCCAGCAATTATCAGCACGTGGAGCAGTTGAGATGTGCGTGACATTCATGGGGAAGAGGCGAGATAGTCCAAAATCTGCTACCTTAACACCGAAGTTGTGGTCAAGAAGAATATTCGTAGTTTTCTCGTCACGGTGGATAATGTCAGATGCATGAAGATATGACAGTGCGCTTGCGGTTTCAATGGCAATGTTTATTCGAGTAAGCTATGGAAGTGCGCCAGGTTTTGCTCTTCCTCCGTGAAGATGTTCAGCAAGAGTTCCGTTAGGAATGTACTCGTACACAAGGAGGAGTTCACGGCTTTGTCGAGAGGTGCAACCATAGAGCAACACAAGATTTTGGTGGCGCAGGCGAGCTAAAATCTTGATTTCATTCATGAACTGCTCAACTCTCTTCCAATTGTTTTCATATAGACGCTGGACTGCAACTGCTCTCCCATCGTGGTCTCGCCGGAGTTGCAGGGGTTGGAGGTAAAGCCGCAGGTCGAATCCGAGAGGACGAAGCTCAGGTCGAGTTGTGACGATCTTGTGGAGCCATTTGCTTGGGGGGGGGTCTTTGAAACGCGGCCTCGACGTCGTCGTTTTCTTCGTCGGAGGAGGAAATGGGTTCGGCGGATGAGGGCTTAAAGTTGGTGACGGTGTCGCGACCATGGAAGCGCTTTGCAGCAACGTCGTAGGCCCTGGCGGCCTCGTCCTCTTCGTTGAACGTACCCAGCCAGACGCGCTGGTGCTTCTCGTAAATTTGGGCACCCCAGCGTCCGTTGGGCTGCGGGACCACGCCTTTGTACCTGGAGGAATGGAGCTTCCGGGACTCGGCCTCGACGCCGCCAGTGCCGCCGCTGCTGCTGAGATCGGAGTCGAGAATCACGCTGCTGGCGTCGTCGGTGTTCGTGGTGCATGCAGGAAGAAGGAGGTCGTAATAGCTGTGGTGCATGATCTGAATCTCCCTCCAGACGTTGTCGTAGTCCTCCTGGCAAAGGAGCTTGCGCTTGGGGATGGATTTGCAGGCGTAGTGGGCTGCTCCTTTTTGTGGACTTCAACTTCTCTTTCTTTGATTTGGCACGGGTCTTAGTGGAGGAAGACCCCACCTTAACATGTATACATTTTTTTGTCAAAGAATACACACATTTATATATAACATACGTACTTCCTCTTTTTTTTTTTTTTTTTTTTTTTTAAGAACTCCTTTTTTTTTTTTTATGATGATTGATCCTTCTTCTTTTTTTTTTTAGTACACATATACATACATACATACATACATATAACATATGTGTGTGTGTGTATATATATATATATTTAAGAACTCTCTCTTTTGTATGGAAAGATGAAGAAGAAATGGAGAGCTGGAGTCAAGCTTGGTGGTATCGCAAAGCGTTGAGCTTCACGACCGGCTAGTCGTTTGACGGCGGTTACTGAAGTTCTTCGCCGACTTTGATCAAGTGTGGTGACATTGCCGACCCTCTTGCCGCTGTTTGGAGCTTGCTGAAGGGCAAACGGAGAGTTGGAGTCAAGCTTGGTGACCGGCTAGTCGTTTGACGGCGGTCACTGAAGTTGCCGTCCCTCTTACCGTTGCTTGGAGCTTTGCTGAAGGGCAAATGGAGAATTGGATACAGGCCTGATTTCGATGGTTTTATTCTGCTTGTATTTGTAACGGAATTGACTCTTAATAGTCAAATGTTAATAAAACCTTATTTTTTATTTTGATGTGACTGAACTCAAAGTTGAATGTTTGAGCTGCCTACGTACCCTTCCAAAGAAGAGATCAAGTCAAAACGTAGTTCAAATACATATCTTTTTTGGTGCCGTTTGCAGTTTCAGCTCGTGCAGGCAAGGAGCGTTGGTGCCGTTTGCAGTTTCAGCTCGTGCAGGCAAGGAGCATTGGTGTCGCCTTTTAGGCTCGTGCGAACGAGGAGCGTGGTGTGTCGCCTTTTATGCTCGTGCGGACCAGGAGCGAAATTGTTGTGGATTTTGTCAAGCGGTATAGGGAAGGCGATCCTCGCAATCTTCATAGCAAGGAGCCTTGACCGAGTAACTGAAGAAATCTTCGGGGAAGAAATCGCGCATCATGATGGCAACGGGCGCTCTTTGTGCCGTAATTTCATCATCCTCAACACTTTCATGTAGATTTGGAGGTTGACGAGAGCTGATTTGCCCCCTTTCTGATTGGCGACCTTGCGGAGGAGATGTATGCTTCTTGTGCAGTTTCTTTGGAATGACATGAGTCCATCCTTCGACTTCACTTGACTTGACTGACATGGTTTTCGAGCATGCCCCCAGCGGTTGAGGTGAATATTTTGAGTCAAAAGAGCCAGGAAGTGACGGTGGTATAATTTGATTTCACCACATCTTCAAGATCTAGCTCGATGATTCATTTCTGAGCTAGCTTCATGATGAGATCTTTCAACACGAAGCATTTTTCCGTCGGATGACTGATGAAGCGATGGAATTTGCAGTACCTTGGACTGTCAGTACGATTCATCTCTTCCGGCCGTCTACACTCAGGTAGGTCGATCACCTTTTTGTCAAGCAAGTCTTTCAACATGGCAACCACATCAGAGTCGGGGAATGGATAAGTTTTCTCCTCAAGCTCCTTCCAAGTGCGTCTACGCATCTCTTGATTACGAAAAGCTTCGGTTTGAATCGCCTTGCCTCGTGTAGAGATTTTGACGGGAGCAGAAGAGGTTTTGATGGGGGTAGTGTTGATGGTAAGAGCTTCTTTGGCGGGCTCTCTCCCAGTCTTGTCTACCTTTGGAGTGAACACCTTGAAATCAGTGATCGGCTCCTTTTTCCCATGATGGGCGATGCTTAGCTCCATGTCGTGGGCACGGGTGGCCAGCTCTTCGAAGGAACGTGGTTTGATGCCTTAGAGGATGTAGTGCAAACTCCAATGCATGCCCTGGACGCACATCTCGATTGCCGAAATCTCCGAGAGCCTGTCTTTGCAGTCGAGGCTAAGGTTGCGCCATCGGTTGATGTAGTCCATCACCGGCTCGTCCCTCCATTGCTTTGTGTTCGTCAGCTCCAGCATGCTCACGGTGCGGCGGGTGCTGTAGAAGCGGTTGAGGAATTCCTTCTCCAATTGCTCCCAGCTGTTGATGGATTCGGGCTCCAGGTCTGTGTACCACTCGAATGCATTCCCTTTCAGTGAGCGCACAAACTGCTTGGCGAGGTAGTCACCTTCCGTCCCTGCGTTGTTGCAAGTTTCCACGAAATGGGCGACGTGTTGCTTCGGGTTACCTTTGCCATCGAACTGCATGAACTTCGGCGGTTGGTAGCCCCTTGGCATCCTCAAGGCGTCGATCGTCTTGGAGTAAGGCTTTGAGTACAACATGGAGGTATAGGAGCTCCCTTCGTACTGTGCCTTGATGGTGTTGGCGATCATCTCCTGCAACTGCTGGATAGAAAGAGCTTTTAGAAGTGCCGCCGGTTGGTCTGGCTCTTGCTTCTCCTCAGGCTTCTCCACCAGAGGCTCATTTTCTTCTTCGGCATCTTTCTTCAGGCCAGAGCCGTCTCCTTCCTCGTGTTGTGCTCCTAATCTGTTGGTGATTGCGGTGATCTGCAAGTCCTTCTCTTCCACAGTCCGTGTGAGCTTTGCGATCGTTTCGTTCATCTGGGCCAACTGCTCTTCGACTGAAATCACGCCGATGGTCATGACTTGTGCAACCAACATACGTGGCTTTCCTTCAGCAGCATACTTAGGTGCTCCTAGCGAGGTCAGGTTGATGACAGGCTCGCGTTTGTGATGTTCACCTTGCTCCCTTGACGGCACAAACTTTGTATCGGCATGTTGAGGAGTGATTGTGGCGCCAATGGATGCTCCGTTCACGGCGGAAGTTCTTAGGCTCCTTCCTTTGGTGGTCGTGAGAACAGTGACTTGCAAGTTTTGCTCCTCTGCGGTTTTTGTGAGCCTTGCAACTGTTTCCCTCATTTGAGCCAGCTTTTGTTTAATGGAGGAAGCTTCGATGGTTGTAAGAACGGCTTGGCCTTCCTTTGATGCCATTGCTTTTGGAGTGTGATTTGATTTTCTTGAACGGAGAAAGAGATGAGAGGTAGAGATTGTCCCACTGGGCGTGCCAAATTTGTGAACACGAAAATTTCCTGAAACGAAAGAGACAAGGAACACGTGTACAAAGTAATATTTGTGTTTGATGATTTGTTTTTGGGTTACAATCTCTTTTACAATTTGCCTCTGATTCGATCTCCGTAAGATGTTGATTTGTGGATGTGTGATTGGTCCAAGGGCCGTCAGGGCTTGATCTTTGGATGAACAATTCTTCAAGGGCCTTTGGAGGGCTTGATCTTGATGAACGAGGATGTGTGGATTTGTTGATGAGCTGCTGATCCAAAGGGCCGTCGGGGCTTGATCTTCAGGATGAACAGTGAATGATTTCCTCAAGGGCCGTTGGGGCTTGATCTTGAAGGTTGAGGATGAATGGATCTTCGAAGGGCTTTTGGGCTTTTGGGCTTGATCTTCGAAGAATGAATGCGTGGATTTGTTGAACGGATCTTCAAAGGGCTTTTGGGCTTGATCTTTGAAGATGGATGAACGATGAACGATGAACGGATCTTCGAAGGGCTTTTGGGCTTGATCTTCTAGGATGGATGAACGATGCTTCAAGGGCCGTTGGGGCTTGATCTTGAAGAACGATGAACGGATCTTCAAGGGCTTTTGAGGCTTGATCTTGAAGGTGGAGGATGAACGGATCTTCGAGGAGCCTTGGGGCTTAATCTTGAAGGTGGATGAGCGGATCTTCAAAGGGCCGTTGGGCTTTGATCTTCGAAGGTGGATGAGCGGATCTTCAAAGGGGTGGATCAGCGGATCTTCAAAGGGCCGTTGGGCTTTGATCTTCGAAGGTGGATGAACGATGCTTCAAGGGCCGTTGGGGCTTGATCTTGAAGAACGATGAACGCTTGTTTCAAGGGCCGTCGGGGCTTGATCTTGAAGGCGGATTTGGCGAAGAACGAAGAGAGTTTCCTTGATTCTTCGGGATTTGCTTGAGAGCGTTTGGAGTTTCAAAGCTTCAAGGCTTTTGTGTAATGTGAATTGGTGAATTGAAATGAATGAATTGGTCTTCTATTTATAGAATTCCAAAACTTGATTTTTGGGTTTTAATAATCAGATGAAATAAGTCACTTCTGCCAGGCGTTGACATGTGTCCTGTTTGATGACTTTTCTGAATTATTTTGATTTTTCGTTGATTCACATGCTATGTATAAAATTTATGTGATACATGAGCGTTGAAATTTTAATTTTTGGTCGACATTTATTTTACGAAATTTCGATGTCTACAGAAACATTGGTTGATACTATTCCTACATCACCTTTCTTGTATGCTAATGGCACAAAACAATGGCTTGACATCCAAGAATCAGTCTTTTTCCAGTTCTGGTGGAAATCATGCTAGTCCCAATTCAAATGCATACAAGTCATTTAATCAAAATAGTAAAGGAAAAAATTGGTTTAGATCCAAATTCAATCCAAAGTATGACAATAACAAGAACCTTCATTTAAGTCATGCACTTGGCATTCTTGGGACATCACCACCAAGAACATAGAATTATGGTTTTCAGGCTTAAATCTGTCAAATTTGTGGGAAAACTAATCATTTGGCATCTACATGTCGATTCAGAAACACAAATTTCTCATAAGGTTGTCAAATCTGTGGCAAGCACAATTATCTTGCTGACACTTGCATATATCGAAATACAAGTGGTTCCTCAGGATGTCTCATTTGTGGGAACTCATATCATAGTGCAGACACATGTTTTCAAAAGAATGCAACTACCAATAGTACTTACTCTTCATTCTCAGTGCCATCTGCACCTTCACAGCAACAGATTTACTGATTTAGGTGCAAATAATCATTTGACTTCAGAATTGGGAAATCTCTCATTGTCAACTCCATATCCATCAAATGAGATCATTTAGACAGCTAATGGTGAAGGTTTAGCTATCTCTCACATTGGTTCTAGTCTTCTCAGAACTCCAATGCAGCCTATTAGGCTTAATTCTATTCTATATGTGCCAAAACTGTCTCAAAACTTTATTTGTGCATAAGATCTGTTTGGATAATAATTGTTGGTTGATCTTCGATGCTTTTTCATTTTGGATTAAGGGCAAAGCCACATGGAGGATACTTTACAAAGGGCTGTGTAACAATAGATTGTATCTCATCATCTCACCAAGTTCTCATGTAGCTATCAATAAAGGGAGCATTGCAGCTTTTATGGGAAAACAAGTTACAATCAGTATTTGGCATAAGAGACTAGGTCATCCCTCTAATTCAATTGTTTCTGAAGTCTTAGCATCCTCACATGTTCCTTGTGTTGCTGATCAAGAACCTTCACTGTGTCACACATGTTTAGAGGGTAAATTTAGTAAACTGCCATTTTCTTCTTCAGTAGACAAGTCTATAAAACCTTTTGATATTGTACATAGTGATGTGTGGGGTTCTGCTCCTTGTGTTTCTTTAGAAGGTTTCCAATATTATGTCACTTTCATTGATCATTGTACAAAATATTGCTGGATTTTTCCCATTTGCAATAAAAGTGATGTTTATGGTATATTTGTTTCCTTTTACTATTTCATCTCAAACCAGTTTCAAGTATCCATTAAAACTCTCCAAAGTGATGGTGGTGGTGAATATATAAGTAAAGCATTTTAAAAGTTTCTATCTGATAAAGGAATAAAGCATCAACTATCATGCCCTCACACACCAGAACAGAATGAGATAGCAGAGAGAAAACACAGACACATTATTGAAACATCCATCACTTTGTTATAGTCTGCTTCCTTGCCATCTTTGTGTTTAGTCTTTTTCTTGCCAGACCTCAGTGTATTTGATTAATAGAATGCTATCTTCTTCAGTGGGAAATAAGTCTCCATTTCAATTGCTGCACAATTCCATACCTGCAATACAACATCTGAAAGTATTTAGGTGTTCTTGTTATCCTTGGTTAAGACCATATACTAGTACCAAATTAGATCCTTGAACAACAAAATGTGTCTTTTTGGGGTATGCATCTATATATAAAGGCTATCTCTGCTACGATGCATCTAAAAACAAAATGTATATCTCTAGACATGTTCTATTTGATGAGACAGAGTTTCCTTACCACTCTTTGGTGTCTAAATCTCACTCTAGATCTATTTCACCACTTTCATCACATATACAAACACCAACTCTAGTTCCAGATCACAGTAATGTTTTTGTGTTACCAGAGTCACACCATCACTCTAAAATGAGTCCATCATTAGGTCCTGCACCATTAAGTTCAGATCCTACACCTAGTATCATGCCAAATACTGCAATTCAACAATCTTCAGAAGACTCTACTATAGTACCAGTTGTAGTTTCAAGCTTCAGTGCAGAAGATTCATCTGTTAGTCAATCCATTGTTTCACTAACAACATATCCCTTATCATCTACACTCCCTGTGGTACCTGAATTCCAACCTGAACAACTAGAAGTGGTTTTCTCTATTCCTCCAGTTAATGTACATCTTATGCAGACACGGTCAAAGAATGGCATTGTTAAGAAAATGTCTCTAATTGCTGCTATTCATGAAAATTGAGGAGTTGATTTTACAGAAGTGGAACATGCAACATATAAGTTTGCATTGAAATCCCCAGTTTGGTATGATGCTATGAAATATGAGATCTCAGCTTTACATAATTAGGGGACATGGTCCTTGGTTCCACTGCCCAAACACAAGAACTTAGTTGGGTGTAAATGGGTGTATAAGATAAAAAAGAATGTTGATGGCTCAATTAGGAGATACAAGGCACGGCTGGTGGCAAAAGGTTTTAGTCAAGAAGAAGGCATTGACTATGGAGAGACCTTTAATCCTGTTGTCAAACTAACAACAGTGAGACTATCTGCATTATCAACACATTTTAGTTGGATATTGAGACAATTAGATGTGAAAAATGCCTTCCTCCATGGCATATTGCAAGAAAAGGTCTACATGGCACAACCACCTGGGTTTGTTGATAATAAACATGAAGATTATGTTTGCATATTACATAAATCACTATATGGATTGAAACAGGCACCAAGGGCCTGGAATGAGAAGTTCACCAATTTTCTACCATCATTGGGGTTTATGTCTACATATGCAGATTCATCATTGTTTGAAAAAACTGTTGACAGCTCTGTGGTGATCTTGCTTTTATATGTTGATGACATTATCATAACAGGAAGTGCTACAAAAGCTATCAATGAAGTTATTCAATCTCTTACTAAGGAGTTTGATATAAAAGACTTGGGACCACTTCACTATTTTCTAGGGATTCAAATTGTGCAGAAGAAGGATGATTTGTTTCTTTCCCAAGACAAGTATGTTATAGATCTGTTAACTAAATCTGAAATGTTGCTGTCCAAACCTTGTGCTACTCCATGTTTGCCATACAAAAGACTTCTCAATGATGGAAAGCCTTACAATAATCCTTCACTGTATAGGAGCTTGGTTGGTGCCTTACAATACTTGACATTGCTTTTGCAGTGCATCATGTATGTCAATTTATGCAAAGACCTATGGAGTCACATTTTATGGCTGTAAAAAGGATTCTCAGGTACTTAAAGGCTACTCAAGGCTGTGTTATTCAGTATGTCAGAGGCTCACTTGATATAACTGCATATAGTGATGCAGACTGGGCTTGGGATCTGAATGATAGAAGATCAACAACTGGAATGGTGGTGTTATTAGGTTCTGATCCCATTTCATGGATGTCAAAGAAGCATAACAGATCATCAATTGAGGCTGAATATTGGGCATTATCTACTACAGCTGCTGAACTAGATTGGATCAAGTCTTTGTTAAATTTCTTGCAGATTCCAATAGCAGATAAACCTCTACTCTTTTGTGACAACCTGTCTGCTATAGCACCGACTTGTAATCCAATTCAACATCAAAGAACAAAACACATTGAGGTGGATGTTCATTTTGTTCGAGAAAGGGTAGCAAAACAGCAACTGCAAGTGTATTTTGTATCTTTAAATGAACAGTTTGTTGATATACTTACCAAAGGAATCTCTGCACCGATTTTCCAGACTCATTATGCCAATCTCAGGCTCCATTTCTTTGCCCCTGTGCTTGAGGGGGGATGTTAGGAGTATTAAGATCTTATGGCTGAGAAATAGACATGTGTCAAGAACTAAGTTGGTTATAGTGTAGCTTAAAGTTTAAGCTACCAATGCAAATGCATACACCTTGTAACAACCATCTGTAACTAACAAGAAAGATAATACAATTCTGAAATCTCACTTCTTTCTCTAAACTCTCTCGATCTTTAACCTTTCTCTTTCTTTCTCTCTTTCTGCATAGTCTTCTTCATCAACATTCTTCAATGGTTTACACCTGGATCATGAGCTTCAATCTTTTCTTTTGTAGAATTCCTTTCATATTCAAGAAGTCCGCTTTCAAAAAGAAGTTTTGGATCAAAAATGCAAAGTTGTCGCAGCAGAACTATGCAAATAAACTAATATACTAAGCAACTAATGATGTCACCAATCTTAGATGTTAAATCACACAAGACCATGGAAACACAACATCAAATGATCATGATATAATAAATAGTGAGAGGAGGACGGAAATCTGAAAACTTGGCCACTAGATGAACGTACAAAATCACTATTCCACTTTTACATTGGGATCCAGATAAACAACAGTCGACCATAGAACATACAGTTCTCATTCATTTAATGACTACTTTCAAGTTACATGCACAAGACCAAATAGAAACTCGTTCATTTGATATATGCTCACGAGTCTAAATATAATTCACATTCTAAAAAATTATGAATAGAATGAGAGGCAAAGAAGAATAACATATTCAAAACAGATTGGCTAAAATTAATAAAATATATATTAACCTTGACTAAGAAGTATATTGATGTTGGAATTAGGAATGCTCCAGTTGCAAACACAGGATCCAAATGCCTCGACAGCAAATTCTACATGTAATGCCATTAGTAACAGATCAAAACCTTGTTAGGCCTAAACCTAGGTGATACCGGTAATATACAGTTGAATTTACTTTCATTCCAAAATGATATTAAGAGAGCCATGCGTAAATGACCAGAAGAAAACATTCCAAAAACACTTAAACAGATGACAACAAATAACCTCTGTTTTGCATTTTACACATCCAGTGGCTCTTTAAGAGCAAGTCCACCCCAAAGGGGTAGGCCGGCTCATAGTCCACAAAATGGCCTGGCACCCACAAAATGTGCTCCAGCCTAGCCCAAGCCGTCCTATAGGCCGGCCCAGAATGTGCTGAGCCAAGGCTTGGCCTATGTGACGTTATGTTGAGGCCAGCGTGACGTCACAGGCCGTTTCAATTTTTTTTTGCGCCTAGCGCGTGGAAAAATCGTGCGCGTGGTCGCGAGTGGCAGACAACATCGTAGTGGTGGGGCCCACTGTGCAGGCGCACTATGGGGTTCTTCCGTGTGGATACGTGGCACAATGGGGACCGTTGGATTTCCAACAACTATTTTTCTGAGCGGTTGGATTTCCAACGGTAAAAAAAATTTGAAATTTAAATTTAATGGCTACTGATGTGGCACAATGAGAACCGTTCAATTTTCAGATCAACGGTCTAGATTTTTTGACCAAAAAGCTTAAAAAAAAACAAATATTAGAAATTAATAATATTTTTTTATAAAGTCAGAAATTAAAAATCAAATTATTTTTATTTTATTACTTTATAATAAAAATTAATATTATTTTAATAAAATTGACTAGGCTATTTAGTTTTAGGGATGGAGATGCATTTGGCCAATTAAATTATTCATGGAGTCTATCACTGGCCACTGAGTGAATTAAATGAGTGGCAGCGCATATGTTAAGGGTGGACTTGCTCGAAACGCTACACATGAAGCATTTCTAATCCGCTAGTTATAGAATGAAAAGGCACACAAGCACATAGAAAACCTCTGATTAAAATCAAATACAGAAACTCGCATCTAATTAAACTACATAAAGAGTGAAATAATAAGATAATGCTTTCAGGAATAATTAACTTTTGGCCCCCGCGATGCAACTCAAACTTCCAAAAGATACCCTGCAAACAAGGGCGGATCTACATAGGAACCTGGGTGGTCCCAAGACCCTTCGAAGTTCTGAAGAAAGGCTTGAGAGAACTTTCAAGGACCGCCTGATTATCTGGGCAGGTTCTCTTTGTAAGATCCCACATCGACTAACGGAGAGGGGGTGATGTGCCTTATATGTACATGCTCCCTTCTCTATAGCACAAGGCCTTTTGAGAACTCACTGGCTTCAGATTCCATCGGAACTCCGAAGTTAAGCGAGTTTGGGCGAGAGCATTCGTAGGGTGGGTGACCCACTGTGAAGTTCTCGTGTGAGTTCCTAAAAACAAAACCGTAAGGGAATGGTAAGCCCAAAGCGGACAATATCATGTGACACTCTTGGCTGGGTTTAGATGCACAGTCGACGCTGCAAGGAAGTGTACAGCTTAAACATGAACTAACTGAACAACTGAAATACTGTATAAAAGAAAAAATTATTATATCCAAGTGAACTCTAAACAATAGGCAATTAGTAAAATAGAATAAAACAGATGGACCCAGAAAACATCAATTTCCTGATGAGTCTGTTGAAAAGAATAAAATAGAATAAAACAGATGGACCAAGAACCTGACCAAAACCAGCCTGTTCAACATGATCCCTTCAACTATAAGGCGCAAACTTGGTTTCAGAGATGTATAAACATAGGTCTCTGATAGGTATGCAATTCAAAGGTTTTAAAAATGTGTTGAAACCGAATGAACCAAGTGCACATCAATTGTCTAATTTTTCCCACATCAAATGTTCCATGTTTTCTTTTCCCCTATTTCTTGCTTCCCTTGTCTCTCCAAATCATTGAAACTTCAAACTTGTTCTTTGATCGCTGTGCCGGAAGAAATTGCAAGCCTACAAAAATGGTCGAGATATACAATCAGAAGTAGCAGGCAGACACTCAAAATTGTACAAAATAATAAAATGACACTCTCTAAATTCAATTTAAATTTCTCCCTTGGCATCAAAAGTCTTACTAGCGAAAGTAATGATATATTATATTGAAGACGATCGATTAAGTGAGGGGAGAAAAAGATAATAAATAGACTGGAACTGAGCTATACCCTCTCATGATTCCATGGCCATGTAGAAAGTGCGGCAAAGACATATTGGACAATATTGTACCAGGTCGGAAATGTGCTGCGACCTTCTCTTGTTCGTTCATTTCCGCAGCCTCGCCAGTTCTTCCTTCAACTCTTCTGCTTTATTCAGTTTTGTTCCAAGTTCTGTTGGATAATTATCCATTAGTTTTATGGGGAAACTTGATATAAGTTCAATTTTTTGAGCCAATAGTAGAAATAGTCCAATTTGTTATATTTAATTATTTAATTATCAATAGTTATCTGTTCAATAATAAGATTTATTATAAAAATCAAATTTCTTCCTAATTATCTCTTTGCTTATTTCTTTTTATTTATCTTTTTGTTATTTCTTGTTCTTCCTTCTCCTTTAAACCTATTTATAGATTTTATTTTTAATTTTTTAATCAACCTATATCACAGGTTAATTATATTTATCTATCTATATGATAGATTTTTTATTTAATTTTTTATAATCAACCTGTCACAAATTAATGTGTCTTACTTGTAGGTATGTTATGTTTTGTCTACCTTTTAATTAGGTTTCATATCTCACGCATAGGTATAATATACATTCATATATTTGTTACTTGAGTTCGGGTAGAATGTTTTGCAAATAAATTTATGTTAGTATATTAGTTTTTTTGTTATAAGATATTAATTATATTTTTTGGAGTTGGAAAATGCATAATATTAGAAGATTAATTGATTTTTAATATTTTTAAAAAATATAAAATGAGTATAAAAAAAATAAAAACATATAATTAGATAACTGGACTCACTCCTAAAAACACTCCACCTTTTTGGACCTGGATCTAAAAGCCCCTAGTTTTATTTGATTTATCTAGTTAATTTGCTTATGTTAATATAATCCCTATTTGTCAGGGAATATGGTTAGTGTTTGACCTAATCTTTAGGAGAACCCCAACAGTCTAGGGTTGTTAGACATGGAATATTTTGTTGCTTATTTTTCTGATAACTTGTTTCTTGTATGAACATTCTCTCAAACTTTTGCGCTCTTTAGCATCCTAAGTTCTAGTTCTTTAACGGTTCCAAACCAGAAGTCAACACTTCCATCCCATAAATGTCATATATCTTCCTTTTATTCTCATCCGACAATATTTCATACGCTTAGCATATCCACCGAAAGTTTTTTGCAGCGGTATCTTTCATTTGAAAACAAGCACTTCAACCACAGCACTAATCAGTTGAAACGCCTTTGAAGAAACATCATCATTCACTGTTGTCCTTCTTTAGGATACCTTGTCAAGAACGTGCGAGTGGTGGAAGTGTAGTGAACATCAGACATCATTTAGATTTGGATCGCCATTTCGAGATTCCTAACCAAGCTTTCCTTTCTCTAGGGCACATGAATCAAGGAATAAAAAAATTCGGAGATTGGGTACATTAGAAAAATTCAAAGAGATAGAAATTCGAAGAGAATTGCAAGAACTTCTTTGACATTTGAATCAATCTCTCAATGAAAGCACCCATTTGTGGTAGCAAAATTTCGTCGTCACGGATTTGATGAAATTGTACCTACAAACAAATTAAACACATGGGAGTTTTAGCCAATAAACCTATGATGCCTAAGTCAGTTTCTCTTAAAAAATAGAGAGATTTAGGGTTGAGTTGTGTAGAGTTCAGTTTAACTTACTTGAGAAGTGTGTAGAATGAGGTATTTATAGGGAGCATGGCAGTATCGAGGATAATCCTTGTTGATATTATTAAAGTTAATTAGTAATATCCTATCCTAAAAATTATCTTGGAGAATCTTTGATTGTGCTTCCTTGAGTAAAAGAATATGTCTTTAATTGGGAAATCTTAAAGGTAAGATTTAGTTATTAATTCTACTATTAATTCCCTTGCCTTATCTTATTTTCATTGGCAGAGGAGCTTGGAGAAATTATAATTAGCAACTCAGGTCATCTTGGTGGTTGAACTGCATGTGGGACGAATGTGGGATTCGCCAATTAATGACGGCATTTCCATCAATTGGGAAAAAAATCCACGTGCTAGCTCTATGATTTTCTGAATTATTTTTGACTCCATAAAACCCTACAGCTAGTAAGATGTGATTAAATTAGAATAATATCAGTGATATAGGTGGTGTACAATGTTGAGCCGAAATAGTTGATCATATCTTAATTTTGTGTACAAGATTGTGACCTGAATTCATGAGAAAATATATTATATCTAACATGTTATATGAGTATAGAGACAAAAGAAAATAATCTACATAATGCTCCCAAAGATTTCAATGTATGCATTGCTGCCCAAGAATTGTATACAATATCTCCACGCATCACGAGGCCATAATGATGGAGAGAAAGTTCCTGGAAATTTCCTATGCACAGCCATATAGGTCCCCTCAGTTCGTAACTTCATGTGCATTATGATGATTCAACGGTTGTCATTCTGTATGCGAAGTGGCTCATAAAGTCCTACTAGAATAGTATACAATCCAAAATAGGAAAATCCCTACTTAAATAATAGTATTAGTATAACTCTAAAAGTCACTTAGTACTACGATCTGGTGATATTTCTCTTCACTTATAACTAAGAGGTCTTATGTTCGAATTTTGTAAATAGCGAATTTGATACCAAATTAGGTTGCCGATGATGTAGCTTAGCCGAACTCCCCCCCTCTCCTTAACGTAAAATATATCGTTGCACCAAAAAAAATAAAAAAGACTTTGTTATTCTTCCGCTCCTTTTTTTTTTTTTTTTTGTGTGTGTGTGTGTGTTGGGATTATCAGTACTATTCATAAAAGATATGATGCAATAGACTTGCCATTGTGAAAACTTATTGTTGAGGATAGGGTTTCTTAAAAATATCTTTGGAAAAGTTGTGGCAGAAGAACTATGTACAAGGCAAGTGATATTCACACCACATTTTAACCTTATGTAATACAACTCTTAAATTTGGCCACTGATTCTTTTTTAATTTATTAATTTAATTTTTGAAACAAAAGAGTGCGAATAGTGAAAAGAGAGTGTAAAAATTATTGTCCATATAAAAATGTAGGACAACAACATTTACAAGAGAAAATTTTCCAATGCTAGTTTAGTCCAAGCAATATTCTAAAGGAAAAAGAGGGTTGAACTCAAAACGCAATAAATTGAAGATATCCTAAACACAATGACAATCCATCACGATTAAAAAATATAAAAATACAAGTTAATTAAGCTCTTATCTTTTGTTCTTTTACCATCAATCCATCATCCATGATAGAGTAGTTGCGCATACATCGTGCCCAGAGAAAAAACTTAGGAATTTGACACATATGCTGATATAAGACACCCCTTTCCTCATCTCCTTCTAGCTGCTGACAACAAAACCAAAACCTATTTTTCCATATAATCCCAAACCTTTTAATATTTTTCAAGCTCATCACTCTGATTCAACTTAGCTTGCTCATTAAGAGTCTCTCTCTCTCTCTCTCTCTCTCTCTCTCTACATATAGAGATGGGTTTTCACATGGCAGTTGTAGCACTCATCAAACTCAAAGTCGTCACCATGTCCGCCTCTCACAGCAGCGCTGTGCTGACTGGGTTGATCTGGCCGTTTGTCCTCAAACTCTCTTTCAGCTTCAGACTTCTTCATCAAACCTACTCCGAATTCATCCATGCATCGAGGCTCTTCTTTTTCCAGCTCAATCAGATTGCAGCTGTTGATTTGGATGACGATGCAAATCATCGTCATCGGCAACCAATTACTAGGTTGCAACGAGCTCTGAGGCTGCTGCGACACACTGTGACTCAAGAAAGACAGTTACAGGTCTTGGAATTGGATGAGCAGAGCATGCATGCCCTCGCCATGGTTGCACTTTGAGCTTCATGTGAGCGAGAATGTATGAATTACTATGTGACTGCGTTATTCTTCCTTTTCTTTTCTTTTTATTGGGATTCGGTAAATGGTTTTTACTTGTATTTTAACTTTTGGTTTGTTACCAAATTTAATATATGGAAATGTCGATCTAAGCTGTTAATTATGATTAAGATGTTTTAAACTGGCTGGTTAAATTCTATTCTCCGGCTCATGTGACAAGAGTTTCTATTAAAGAGAAATAATTTTTGCACACCTTTTTTCCTTGCAAAACATGTTTAGAGTTGTTCCTTGATTTTTTTCCTCGATCAATATATTAAAAATATAAAAGGGTTGTTCCCGTTTAATGGCATGTTTACTAATTTAGTGCAGAGGAATTGAATTAAGTAAGGCAAATGATACACACTTTTTTCAAGCCTCTCACATGTTTAATTTTGTATGTTCCTTTCGTTTGACTTATTCAATAAGATTACCAGATATAAAGAGGAGTGTGAGAAATTAAAAACAGTGAGAAAATCAACTCCTTTAAGTAAATATAATTCCTATTCCTTCATGAATGTACTCTTTTTATCTCTCACATCGATTTTATACGCTTTTCTCACACAAAACGCAATAGTTGGGATGTGAAGGTTTACGAGATAATTTTGACAAACTTTTTTAGCATCTCATACATTTGTCTTTATTTTTGTTATCATAGTGAATAAATCAAATGGAATTAACATGCATGATTAAAAATATAGGAGTGTATAGAGGAAAATAGACGTTGGCATTATTTTCCAAACTTATTATTAGTTTATTAATTGGGCCACTTTCATTTATCTTAAAATGAAATAATAAAAACATGAATCACATTTGTCATAAAAGTAGTAAAAAACATTTGAGCGCATTACTATTATTATTACTATTTTTTCCACGAAACCTCAGGTATCTTACACTCCGCACAGTAAAACTAATCTCTAGTGGGGCCCGTAAAGACTAAAGGTATTTTAACCTGGTCACGGTCAAATAACACTTGTCCTCCTAAAGTTTTCAACTAGGAAATCATCCTTGTTTTTACCAATTCCGTGCCTCGAATTGAAGACCAGAGAACAAATCTAACTTGAATTATACCGCATTTTTACGGGACCACTTGCCATGGTATTTTTTGGCACATTAATTGAGATGGCATGAAAATCACCCAAGCATCTCCAAGATTACAAAATATGCTTTTTCCTAAATTTGAAGCGCAACATATAGGATTTCATTGCTCTCTAAGATTTGATAAGTGTTAAACAGGAAGTCTAGCTGTCCAAGCAGTCCAAAAGCAGCCGTTCTCTTTAGGTTTAATAGTCATTATCGTGTCTTATTGTATTGTCCTCTTGTATTCTTCAGTTACATACTTGTACACTAATTAATTCATACTAACTAGCACATTTGCTGTCAATGAAATTATCAAATTCTACAACAAGCTCAGTCTACAAACATAGAACTTTTGCTCAATCTCTAGATGTGGAGACTTTCTATCTTACTCCACAAACATTTTTTTTTTTAATTATTAAAAGTTGTCTTTGTCAACTTTTTTCTTAAGAAAATGGTTTCGTCTATATTTGGAAAATAATAAAATACTAAGATTTGTAGAGTTTGCAGGAGTGTAATATTGATGTAGCAAATTATAGTCTTCAAATTGTCACATAGGTAAAAAAACTTGTATGTGAAGAGTCGTGTTTATAAAAATCTGTTGGAGATGCGCCCTTCATGTGAGATATGATGTGGTGCGGTCAAATACGGTTGCGAGAGTCCTCTGCTGTGAGTGCCTTTCTCTCTGTTGTGAGAGAATCTAGTCGTCATCTGTTTACGCGTGTTATCAATGGGCCGGAAGCAATGAGAGAGATCGATGCTACTTGGGAAGATTATGAAGACTTTGTTTCCAGATTTCCTACTTTTTAGTTTTAAAATTGTAACCTCGAGGACAAGGTTGTTTTCAAGGAGAGGGCCGGCAATGTTATGAATTGAGATTAGCATAATCGCAGTAGGAGTTTACTTAGTTAAATAATGAGTTTGTTGCTGGTGTTTAGGAAAGTTGTTGTAATTGCCAGCTAACAGATATTGTGTAAAGTTGTTATATTCTGTTGGCCAACGGTCATTGTATTAAGGGTTATGTTATTATTATTATTATTTTATTTTTTTTTGTCGAAGGATAGGAATTTTATTAGACTTAAATACGAACAGTTACATTTGCATCTTCTGCTAAAATATTAAACAGGAACTCTGGTCCTTACTCATCCTAGCCAAATCTCCCGTCATGCTTAATGACGTACGCTACTACCGAATGGGCTGCACACGATTGCATTGACGAGGGGTAAAGCAAAACCTCACCAACTGGAATAAACTAGCCATTCTCCAAATATCTTGGAGATAAATCTCGAGAGTCAAATCGATAATGATCTCCTTGCTCAGCATCTGAATCAATCCCTTGGAATCCGAATACACCACCAATCTACCACCGGCCTCCATAACATCACACCCCATGATCGTCTCCAACCCTTGCCTAATCGCCTCCGCCTCCGCCTCCGCCATAATAGTAGCCCCAAACCACACTCCTCCCACCCCTTTCACAAGCTTAGGGATCCTAGCAAAATCCAGAAGCACCCACCCAACCCCTCCCTTTTTCGTGTCTTTTCTCCATGCCGCATCACAATTCAATTTTAACTCCGCAAATGAAGGTTTTTGGCATTGACCCGCACCTTCCCCGAGCCCCACCTCCAGACACTTCCCCTCCCAGACCCCCAAGAACTCCTTTTTTCCCCTCATTCCACCGCCATATTAACCATAGCCTCCCTAAACTCATCCACCTGGTGCTGCCATAATTCAACCGCCACTTGTTGTAGGATCCGCACCCCTTCGAATACTACCTCATTCCTGCACTTCCAAATACGCCATAAGCCAAATACCACCTACTGCAATATCGAATCTCCATCCTCCTCCTTCTCCGTACACTTCATGAGCCCCTACTATCCCTCCAAAAACTAATTCACACCCATAGCCACCATATTAATTTGCAACGACGTCCCAAACCAAAATGCATGACTAAACTCATAATCAAAGAAAAGATGAGCCTCAGTTTCATCACTCGCTTCTCAAAGTTCACACCTATTCATTACTCGGATCCGCCGACGCTCCAAATTGTGCCTAACCGCCAACGCCTTCCTACTTGCCTTCCAAATAAAGAACCGAAGTTTATTCGACACTGCAAGAGTTCATATCCTCTTCCACGTCCCTCCCAATGCACCTGATGAGCTCAACATCACCCTCATTTTCCTCCCAAAATCGTCATTTTTCATCATCTCCATTGCTACATAGTACCCCGACCTCACCAAATACAACCCATTCTTTGTATAATGCCATATTCGTTTATCCTCACACCCACTTCGACTAATCGGTATGGTTCAAATCAATTCCAGATCCTCCGGTTCCATCATAGTTGCAATCTCCTCCAGTATCCACCCCTGCTTATCTGCCGTCATTAACTCACACACCTTTAAGTTGGGAGCCCCATTCCTCAATACCGGTTTAAACGAGTGAGGCTTAGGCAACCATGAATCAGCCACCCTGACCGTATCCCCATTCCCCATCCTCTACTGAAGCCCAAAGTGCAGAATTTGCCTCCTCAATATAATGCCTTTCCACCCCCACGATGACTTATTTTGTTTACTCGCCTCCAAGAATGATGAGTTGGGAAAGTATTTGTTCCGAAGCACCATGCCAAGCATCGACTCCAGTTTCCTTAGCACCTTCCAACTAATTTTAGCCAGCATAGCCAAATTAAAACCCATGAGATCTCAAAACCCCAATCCTCTAAGCTTCTTGCTCACGGTTATTTTATCCCATGCCACCCAATGACACCCCCTAGTCTTAGATTGAATCATCCACCAAAATTGAGCAATGACTCGTTCAATTTCCTTACAAATGGCCACCGGTAGTTTAAAACACAACATAGCATGGTTGGGCATCGCCATTGCAACCGATTTAATCAAAATTTTCTTCCTTGCCGGAGACAGAAATTGATTAGCCCACCTATCAATACGGCTTTCAATACCATGTCGAACTAATTCAAACACCGCCGTCTTCGAATGCCCAATGTCTGCCTAGATCCCCAAATACTTGCCAAAGCCATCTCTAGCTTGAATATTCATTCTTGATACAATACGCTTTTTATTCTTCTTCAAACAACCCTTCCCAAAAAATATAGAACTTTTCTCCAAATTAATAATTTGACCAGAGACCTTACCATAATCCTCTAAGATTTTAATTACGTTCCCTGCCTCCATCTCATTCTCTTTACAGAAAACCACTGAATCATCAGCAAAAAACAAATGTGTGATGGCAATTAGGGGTGGGCACGGGCCGGGCTGAGCCGAATTTTGAAGGGACTGGACCGGACCCGGGCGTAGAAGAGACTGGTCGGGCCAGGCCGGGGATACCATTTTCTAATATACGAATTGGACCTAACACGGCCCGGTTGAAACGGGTTGGGTCCACGGGTCTTTGGTGTTATTTTATTATATTATATTTTTTTTATTTTTTTTGCAAAACCACCACCTTCATCGACATCTCCGCCTCCCTTTGCCAAGGCCACACTGTCCTCTCCTTCGACGCTAAATCCTTAGCCCTTGGAGTCCCAATTCAAGTAAAATGATGAGAAAATCGAATTTGAAAATTATAGTTAGAATTCAGAGTTGAAAAGGCCACTCGGATCGGATTATGCACGAATTCAAAACTGCAGTTGAAATTGAGCTCAAGTTATGCGCAAATTCAACCAAACATAAACTGAAAAACTGGAAGAGAAACAGAGAGAGAAGCTCACAAATCACAAAAAAATCAACCCAACAACACCTACAAATTCAAAAAATCGATCTCCTAAAAATTCAAAAATTGATCACAAAGAGAGAGAGATCACCTTGAGATTCATCTGACGACGAAGAGCAGCAAGCGTCATGATCCTGATCTTACGAGCTCGAATCTCATCCGTTGAGATGTAGCTGGTAGTGATCAAAGAAGTGCAGGACTTGGTGGAAATGGAATCGCGGGAAACCTAGCTTTCTATGCAACCCTCGATCTTGCTTCGCTTCCGATCGTCGTCCAAACAACCTGCAAGTTCAAGCAAATGAATCAAAAGATATTAAAACGATCGAAACACAGAAACGCACAGATTAAAACGAAGTAAAGCCGAAGCAACTATGCGTTCGGTTGGAGACGAAAACGGAGCCATAGCCATAGCCATTGCTTCTTTCCCTCTAGCTCTGAAAACGAAGGTGTGGGAGAGAGAGATCGAAAAGGCGTGATAAAATAGGAAATGAATAAAAAAATGTTACAAATGGGCTGGTCAGGGTACCTCTTTTTTTAGGCTTTTGGAACCGGCCCGCCCCTAAAGATTCAAAGGCACAGTCCGGCCCTCTCCGTTTCTCTTTTTAAAAATTAGGAACCAACCCGTATCCGCCCCGAACCGTGATTACCCACCCCGACCCGCGGTTCCTATACTCATTTGCCCACCCCTAATGGAAATTGATCCCGGCACCACCCGCACCCCACTAATCATCCCATCCATTTCATGTTTCCGAATATAAGCCGAAATAGCTTCTGCACATATGAGAAATAAAAAAGGTGACAACGGGTCTCCCTGCCTCAAACTCCCTCTCAGGTAGGAAATAAGTTGACAGGACACCGTTCACCATCACACTATACGACATCGTAGAGATGCATTCACGAATCCAATCACAAAATTTGGGATGAAAACCCAAATTACCCAGAATCTCAATTAGAAAGCCTTATTCCACTCGATCATAAGCTTTCGCCATATCCAATTTAACCGCCATTGTCCCCTCCTCACCCTCCACCCTTTGCTTCAAAGAATGCAATATTTCATGTACTACCAGGATATTATCATGGATCTGCCTCCCCGGTATAAATGCCAACTGATTGGAACTAATAACCTGATCCATCACATTCTTTAGCACTCGCGTTAAAACTTTAGCAATTATCTTGTATACAACATTACATAAAGAAATCGGCCTAAGTTCCATCATCCGCCTGAGAGCCTTCACCTTCGGTATTAATACAATATGGGTATGATGAATCTTATGTAACAACCACTCCGAGTGGTGAAAAGCCTGCACCATCCGGATGATATAATCACCCACCACCTCCCAATGATCCTGAAAGAAACCAGTCGTAAACCTATTAGGTCCAGGTGATTTAGAAGCTGGGATCAGGAAAATAGCCTCTCGAATTTCGTCTGCTGAGAACGGCCGAATAAGCTCTTCATTCTGCTTGTCATCCACCTTAACTCCCACACAAGCCGCCACCTCCCCTCTTTGCCGCAAACCCCCATACTGGAATAAAGCGGTGAAGTAGTTAACCATAATCTCCTGGATACATACTGGCTTCTTTTGCCATACCCTATTATTATTTTCCAACTTTTGCAAACAATTACCCCTTATCCGTTAAACTGTTTGAGCATGAAAAAACTTAGTATTTTTATCACCTTCTCGGAGCCATGTATTTTGAGATTTCACTTTCCAATACAGTTCTTCCTTCTTAATAGCCACTGCTAACTCTTTCTCATTTCCCCTAATATACTTTTGTCGAACACACTCATCCACCATCCCATTCCTAATCTCCCCCCGAAGCTCCTCAATATACCGAGTCCTCTTCAATTTTTCACTTACTTTAAACTCCAAAGATCCCTCCACCGGTTCCCTCCATGCATCTGTAATAATCTATCAGCACTCCGGCTTCTTTCCCTACCTAGAGTCATAAAAGAAACGTCGTGGCCCTTTCAGAGTGGTTCTGTCAGAAGACAGAATTAACATAGAGTGATTAGAACCCTCCAACACCACATGCTTAATTTTCGGATTAGGAAATAAATTCATCCATCCCGAGGTCGCCATCCCGTGATCGAGCCTTTGTTGAATCAACCCATCATCCCGCTTATTTCTCCATGTAAAATGATAGCCTTCAAAGCCCAAGTCAAGAAGCTCATTATCCGTCAGGAAATCCTGAAAGTCCCTCGTACTCGCCATTGATCGATAGTTACCTCCTTCATTTTCTTCGTCATCCATAATATCATTAAAGTCTCCAATTACCATACATTTCCCTTGTGAACTACTAATCCGCTTACTTAGCTCGACCCATTGCCCCTTCCTCTGTTTATCATCCGTACCTGCGTATACCGCTATCATCTTCCATTCTGACTGAATCGGATCACTACCCATACCCAATTCTATATAAAAACTACTCTAAACAATGCTAGAAATATCCATCTCATCTTTCCAAAAAACACACAGTCCTCCACTAATACCTTTTGGTTCCACCAGTTGCAAAAAGTCTATTCGTAACAACTTAAGTAAATACTTGTAGCAATCACTCTTATTTTTTATCTCGAGTAAGATCACTACATCGGGGTTATGAAGCTGCACCTGCTCCACCAAGGCATCAACTATCAAGGAACCCCCAATTCCTTGACAGTTCCAACATAATGTTTTCATGGCGACCGTGGAGACCCTTCACGGCTGGTCTTCTCCACCTAAGTAAAAATAAGAGCCCGCTTATTGCAGGTACTAGTATCCTCCCTACCCGTCCACTTCACTTCCGCCTCTATTTCCTCAATGCTCCGCTTCTGTCTTCTACTCTCCCTACTTATAACATCAATAATGGGTCCCAATTCAAATGGATCCTAAACCTGGGTCCCGTTGTGAACCATTCACTCCGTAACTTACTGCACCAGCTCCCTCATCTGCTGCACCCCATCTGTACCACTCGTATGTTGCTCCACTACCGGGTGTCCTTCATCATCTATACCCACCGGGACGTTCAAATCCACCTGTAACCCTCTATGGCTCCCATCTTCAACCCCAACCATTATCCCCTCAGGTTCAACAAAATAAACGAACACCACATTCTCAATACCCGGCGCCATAACCCCTCCCTGACCAATGAGTCCCACTTCAAACGCCTTTTTCCTACGCCTTTTGAGCTTCTTCTTCCGCTGCCCGACTTTGGTTCCGTAGGTCCTCTCTACTCCCTCTCATCTCTCCAACCTGTCGAGCATATTTGTCTTGTTTCCTGGGTGATGAGGCCGTGTCCTCCATATCTCCCTCAAAATTATTCACAGCCAGCCTACTCTTCTGTTTCACTTTCCCTCCCCTATCACGCAGTCGTAATTCCCCCTGCATCCTCTCGTGATTCATATCCCCATCTCTTTGTGACTCCACTGTTCTTCCATTTCCCTCCCCCGTACTCTGACTTTTGGTTCTACGCGACGGTGATCTAAAAACATTTCCCCTTAAGTCCATACGAGCCTCTAACCCTTCATAATACAATCGCCTCCCTTGTCCCAATGGTTTCTCCCCCACTTCCATTCCGGGCACTTCATCCATCACTTTTACCTAGCACACCCTACTTACATGTCCTAGCTTTCTACAGTAGAAACAATAATTAGGCAATCCTTTGTATTTAAATTGAACCCAAACTCGACCTTTATCCGAAAACATGACCATCATTCCTTGTTCCCACAGATTGAGCCGAATGCGTACCCTCAAGAACTTACCGATACATTCCCGACTCACTGATTTGTCCATCGTGATCACCATGCCAATCTTCCCCTATTGCCATAGCAACGGCAGCCATCATACTCAATGGTGGCACCTTGTGAATCTGTACCCACATCTCACCCATTGACAAATCTTTCCACCGTGCATCTCTCCTATTTGTGCAGTCACCCACCATTACAAAATCCTCTCGGAATGTCTAAAGGAAGTCTGAGTGTAGCACTCTCTGCATGTCTTGCTTAGCCACGAACCTGATAAAAAACCCTTGATTGCCTAAGTCACGAATAGAAACCCCTTCCTTCCCCTGCCACAACGGTGTGAATCGATCAATGAATGCCTCCGCATTCATTGTCCTCTCAGTTAGCTCCTCTGCCAACAGAATATAATGGAACCCGGTCAGTGCCTCTTCCATATCCTTTCTGCTAATCACCACTCCCTCATTCTCTTTATCCGTAAGGTGAAGTTTTTTTCCCAAGTTCTACCCTAGTTCATCCATATTCCCTTCAGTATCTGGTTCCCCCATGGAACCCAACACCCCATGAAGACCCTGTCCTGCACTACCTTCCCGTTGGCAAGCACACCAGCCGCCTCTCTCACAATTTTCTGTACGCACCGTTGTCCCAACCCTAGGGTTTCGAGTGTAAATCATCAAGTCTCCCTAGCTCCAATTTTCTTGGACATAACCTCATTGCGAGGACATTAAGGGTTATGTTAGGGAGACTGAGATTTCTATGGTTTTGTATGGACTTCTTTCATAGATTTCTTAGGATTTTTCTCTTACAATATATAAAAATGAATTTCTTTCCTAGTACACAATCTGAAAGAAACATAAAAACTTAGCAAAGAGAACCTTGCTGTAGAAATTGTAATTTCTAACGTAAGAGAATTTTTGTTGGGAGTTTCTCACCAAATGCAAAGAAGAGACCTGATCGGAGTAAAGCTCCAACCTTTAATCACCAATCAAAAGCTTCACAGTGCCACCTTACTTCGGAAACCAATATACACCACTAACAATCTGCAATAACTTAAGCAGACACAACACTTTAAAGCAGAGCAGACTCATTCGGGTATAATTTCAATTCAGTCACATATAAGCAAACCAGAAAGACCCACAATTCAGTCACATAATATCATTAATTAAATTAAACACATCATTCATTAAACATAATCCAACATAATCCAATTAACAAAGAGTATGAATAAGCCAATTAAACATAATCCAAAATAAAACGAACAAATAAAAGTTAATGTATCATGAGTCAAATCATATATTATTTCAAATTATAGTTTATCCAATTTGACAGCTCTTCCGATGACATCTTCAGAAGTGCATCATTTTTTGTTTTAGTATCGAGTAAAGCGACCGCTTGATAGCGAGCATGTTCCTCCAAATTTGGGGTTTCCTTGATGGCATCCCATATAGAATTTTGTCTCTGTCTATCCTTAATTATCCTTTTTCTCCAACAGACTATGGACTCCTCTAAAGTCGGTGACAATTGAACCAAGAGTTAGTGAAATATTTTCCATAATTCTAGCTTGATTAGTGGTCTCAGATGATCTAGTATTCCCTTGGTATTCGGTTCGATTTTGTTTCCTATAATTGGTGATTAGTGGGGGAATCTCTGAGCTAGTGGCATGAGTGGGTAAGAATGGGGATGATTGATCAAATGATGAAGTTTGGTGTGATGCTTGGTTTTGATTTAGTACAAAGCCCCCATTTTCCTCATCGTAAAACAAGTTCTCTATTCCAACTTGTTCATCTTCCTCTATTCCACCTTGTCTATCTTCCACTACAAAAGTTCTTGCATCAGTTTCCTCACCCAATCCCAATGAGTGTTTTCTAGTAGCAGTTGCATCCCAAAGTACAATTTGCAAAACTTCAAAGTCAACACAAGATTTTTTACGAATGCTCTTTGGTTTGGGTGGGACTACAAAATAAACAAGAAAATCACAATTGTTTAGCAAACTATAAGTGTACACTGAAGTTACATATAATATTTTAAATAAAAGCCAAGAAGCTTATCTAAAGTATTCTTCCCAAACTTCGTCGTCAGCAACAAATCTATTTGTGTTTGCATCCCACTCAAAGCCAAAGTTGCTTCCCATAATCTAACTGTGAGATCCCACATCGCCTAGGGGAGTGATCCTTATATGTATATTCTCATCCCTACCTAGAGCGAGGCCTCTTGGGAGCTCACTGGCTTCGGGTTCCATGGGAACTCCGAAGTTAAGCGAGTAGCGCGCGAGAGCACTCCCATGATGGGTGACCCATTGGGAAGTTCTCGTGTGAGTTCCCAGAAACAAAACTGTGAGGGCGTAGTCGGGGCCCAAAGCGGACAATATCGTGCTACGGTGGTGGAGCGGGCCCGGGATGTGGTGGACCCCGGGTCGGGATGTGACAATTTGGTATCAGAGCCTAACCCTGGCCGTGGTGTGCCGACGAGAACGTCGGGCCCCTAAGGGGGGTGGATTGTGAGATCCCACATCGCCCAGGGGAGTGATCCTTATATGTATATTCCCATCCCTACCTAGAGCGAGGCCTTTTGGGAGCTCACTGGCTTCGGGTTCCATGGGAACTCCGAAGTTAAGCGAGTAGCGCGCGAGAGCACTCCCATGATGGGTGACCCACTGGGAAGTTCTCGTGTGAGTTCCCAGAAACAAAACCGTGAGGGTGTAGTCGGGGCCCAAAGCGGACAATATCGTGCTATGGTGGTGGAGCGGGCCAGAGACATGGTGGACCCCGGGTCGGGATGTGACACTAACTATACTTTGCATAGTCTTTCATTAAGTTCCATAAGTATTCTTGTCGTCACAATATCTTTGGTTAGCAAGCCATTAGCATCACGCCATCCACACAATGTAGCTTCAACAAGCAATTGTAACAACACTTTGCTCTCTTCCAAAGTCCAAGCATTATAATCACTCTTGGCCTTCACTTTTCCAATTTCTTGTTGTTTGTCTCCCATTTCTAATTACTAGTATGATGGAAGCAGTAGCAGTAACAAAATCAATTCAGGACATACTTAACAAAAACTATTCAAATCATATAATATGCAATGCGTTAATAAAGCAACAAAGTACCTTAATTAACCAAACAATGACAATGGAGAATTGAACACATATTAAAAACTAAACCCAAATATACTTCCAACAAAAAAGAACAATTCTTGAATTCTCACAGACCACATATATTTAAGAAATAATAAAAACCCATCAAATTTATCCAACCCCCTTTCAATTATTTGGAGTAAAATATCCAAAGTTCCTCTCAGCTGGTTAAAAAAGCATGCATATTAGCTAATCTATTACAAGTATATTAGGTTTTCTCTTTTCATTGCATCAAATGTATGGGTTTTTTAGCTATCAAACAAAAAAACAATACAACTGAAAATTAATCAACACAAAAAGCATGAATTCAGAGAAACTAGGGATATGTGGTATTATACGTATGGATATATATATGTATGAGAAGGAAGTAAGGGAGTAATTGATAAGTACAAATGTAACAGTAATCTATGAAACAAATAAACCATACAAGAATTATACAAGTTGGGAAGAGAAAAGCAATACCTTGAGGGGATAGCGGAAAACGTGTGAGAAGAAGACTGTTCCACTTCTGTGATGAACGTGAAAAGAAATCACATGTAGTATGGTTGGATTCTTGATGGCACTTTGTATTTATACCACCCATTCTCAAATCCCTCAAAATCTTTCAGCCATTAAAATCCTAATAAATCTATGACATTCTCACCATGCCTACATTTTAATGTATCACTAGTAGAAAAATAGCTTGTGCGATTCGTCGCACAACTTGTGCGACGAAAAAACAGTTTCGTCACGCAAAAAAGATAGGAAAAAAAAAAAAAGCTTTTGCGCAACAAAAATATTCGTTGCACAAGAAAACTTCACGTTATGAATACATGTTGTTGTCGCGCAAAGTCAGCAAGAAAGACGCGAGGTAATTTTTTTTGGCGCGAAAACCTTGCACGACAAAAAGGGGACCTTTGTGCGACAAAGGGTTCATCGCGTTGCTGTCAGTTTTACTCAGACCATTCACTGCCGGTGGATCAAAAGAATCAATACTGCATTTAGTACATATGTTTGCACGACAAAGCCTTCGTCGCTCAAAGGCCCTAACCTTCCTATAAATATGCCCTTCTGCTGTCCTTATTCTTCACAATTCTGTTCATGCTGGGATGGAGGATAAAAACAAGGATCAAAGTGCGCACGCAGCCAACCCGTATGATTTGAGGTAACATTTTGAGTTCGCGCACGCGATTGCTATAGCCATGCAGAATAATTATCTTACATTTGAGTGTCGTTTTGGAAATATGTGCTCGAGAATGTGAAGACGACGGTGATGGATGAATTATTAGTAAGTATACTGTTGATGGATCAATAATTAAACTCGTGAAATTTTTTGTTATATGTTGGAATTAATTATTTGCATATATGTGTAATAGTGTAAGTTGATTAAGTTGATGGAGGATGCGTTGGAGGGAGGTTACAATCGGTGGCGTTATGACGTCGAGCGGAATGGAGGACCATCGAAATAGTAGTTTTAAATTTATGTTTTTGAGGACAATATTTAAATTGAAGGTTTTTTTTATAAGTTAAGTATTTGGACTTAATTAGGCTTTAATTCCTGTTTGGTTTTTCAAATAATTGAGTGGATTAAGGTATTAATTATTTTTAGAATAAATATTAACTTAATATTTGTTTGTAATTATAAAGTTTACGTAAACATAGATATCTATGTTTACATAAACTTTATAATTACAATCAATCATGTTCGTCTCTAAACAGATTGCACGATGAAAGTGTCGTCGCGCAAGACAACTTTATGCTATGAAGGACACCATTCGTCGCGCAAGAAAACAGTCAGATTGAGTTCAAACGCTCCCATTTAGTGCGCAGTTATGACGCGTTTGCTCGACGAACAGAGGCCTTTGCGCTACTAATGGGTTCATTGCGCAAAGGGTTCCTATTGCTATATAAACACAGTTTTAGAACCCTAATTTTCAAAAAAAAATTTGTTTCAAAAGCAATGGCTGATTCTGGAGAAGGTTCTGCCAAAAAAAAAAAAAAAAAAAAAAAAACTTGTAGTGCGATCAGAAAGGTATCGACGGAAGCAAGTGCCGTACTTTGAAGACAAAAGTATGGCTGAGGCGTATGCCGAACTTATTTATGATATTGGTGGTTTGGTGCGGAGGGAATGTTCTACCAAGTTTGAGTCTTGGAAAAAGGTGCCTAAGGAGTTGAAGAAGTCCATGCTGGGGGAGTTATCGGTAAGTTTGTATTAAATAATGTATAATTATTTTTGTTAAAATGTAGTATTTTTAAAATTACTAATTTATTGTTATTGGCATTAATGTAGGTTCATTGGGATGTTGACGAAACCGATGAGAAGCAGCAGAAGTATCTGGATGAGCTTTTCAGGAAGCGTTTATGGCAGTGGAAGTTTAATGTGCTGCGAGATGTAGAGCAAGGTGTTGCTGCCCAGCAGAGGAGGCTTGAAGTTCAAATAATTTTTTTTTTTTTTTTTAAATAAGATCTTGTGGACTTTATATTTATTTTAATTAATAAATTTATGTTATGTGGATGAGTATTAATATTTGCATTAATTATAATTTGTATTTCGGATAGTAAATTAGTTTTGTTAATTAATTTAATGTGTAATTAGGTTTGAGTTTTTTATTTAGATTAAAATAAAAATTTACATTAAATAAAAAGAAAATGAAAAAACATAAAATATATATATGTATATGCATTGCGCGACGAAACATGTTTTCGTCTTGTAATTTGTTTAAAAGAATAAATTATAAAGTAAAGGAAATAAAATAAAAAACATTGTAAACTGGAGCGACGAATACATTGTTTGTCGCACAAAGGTTATTTATGCGACGAAACAACTGTTAGTCGCGCAAAGGACATTTGCGCGATGAATATCGTGTTCGTCGCGCAAAATCATTCATCCAAAAGTGCACTTTATAATCTGGATTGAGCTGCCAGAGGCAAACTGCAGATTTAGCCTCTGCACTCATCCCCTTCGGTTTTCCTCAATATGGCATCCGTCATTTCCATTTTCTCTCTATTTCATCATCTAATACTTCGTCGATCTTCTTCTCTAGGTTGATCGAGCTATCTCAGTGTGTCTGGTAAGCGTTTTTTTTTTGTTAGGGTAAAAGTATTAATGTAAATTCATACTAACACCATGAATTTCGTTGTCTATAGGGATATTGTGTATGATTAGCGATTGGTGGAGAACGATTAAGATGATATTTTCTTCGTTTTATTTTTAAAAAATATCAAATTAATTAAATTATGTTGTTATGTTTATATTGTGTTGTGAAATTATATTTATATTATGTTGTTAAATTTGTACTTGTTTTTTTATTTTTGGTAAAACTTAGTTCCCGTTCGAGGATTAGTTGGATTTCGCGCATGGATGCAAAAGCATGATTGCGGTCCAATTAATTCTTGAATTGTCCCATTATTTGGACAGTTTGGGAATGCACAGTTACGGTGCGTAGTTTATGGTTGAAGGATTAGGTTTCGGTGTCATCTTTGTATGTTCTTCAGGTGGCACATAGGTATTTGATATCTACGTCGTCTATCTGAAGAACTGTACCGAGATGTTGCCGAAATTCATCCACGTCGAAATAAAATCTAATGTAGCCGTAAATTACATGACATAACTATGCATTTCCGAATGGGATAGGGCCCTTACTGGAGGCATAAGGTGACACTATCATTTGTATGAAGTTGTTATGATTGTTGTACTGTTATTATGGTTCCAGGAATTATGAACAGGATGTGGATACATAAAATGAATAGATGCGTGGACGAATACTTGGATGAAATAGAGGATTTTATTGACTTTGCACATACACACAACCTAGGTGCAACTAGAATCTGGTGTCCTTGTAGGAGGTGTAACAACACGTTAAGGAAAACAATTGAAAATGTTCGATTTCATTTAGTAAGGAATGGAATGGTTGAGACATATAATACTTGGAACCATCATGAAGAACAATTAGACAATGCTTCGGCTTTAAACGCCTTAAGAGTGGACAATGTTGAACCTATTGTGAATCCTAATGCACAAGTCATGGATATTATAAATGATGCTTTTCCATTTGCATCGACAAATACCAATCAAGAAGGAGAAGATGACGTGCCTACACCAATGGACAGTACAGAGTTCGAAAAATATGAAAAACTATTAAAAAATACCAACCAAGAGTTATACTTGGGGCGCGAGAGCTTTTCGGTTCTCAAGGCCATTGTGGAACTAATGCACGGAACAATAAAGTATCATATGTCGAACCAGTGTTTCAATTACTTTTTAGGGGTTTTCAAGAGAATGCTTCCAAAGGACAATTGTTTGCCGAAAGACCATAGAAATGCACAAAAGGTGTTGAATGGTCTTGGATTGGGGTATGAAAAAATTCATGCTTGCAAAAATAATTGTATTTTATTCTACAAAGAGAATAAATTATTGGATAAATGCCATGTATGCAATGAGTCGAGGTTCAAAATGACATCTCAGAATAGAACGACTAAGATCCGACAAGTGATGCGTTATCTACCTTTGAAACTTAGGTTGCAGCGATTGTATATGTCGACACATATTACCAACGACATGAGATGGCACAAGGAAAAACGGGTAGACGATGATGTGATGAGGCATCCTGCATATGGGGAGGAATGGAAATAGTTTGATTGAACGTCCCCCGAGTTTGCTGCTAATCCCCGGAATGTTAGATTGGGACTTGCCACTGACGAATTCTATCTGTTCGGGGTTCTAAACCAACACCACAACACTTGGCCGATTTTCGTATTCCCCTATAATTTGCCCCCTTGGAAATGCATGAAAAAAGAATACATGATGATGACTATTTTGATAATTGAGGATCCTGGTAGGTCAATCGATGTTTACTTAAGGTCTTTGGTTGATAAGCTAAAGGATTTATGGATAAACAGTGTGCACACGTATGATAAGTGCACTGGAAGATGTTCACTTTACGGGCAGCAGTTATGTAGACTGTGAACGATTTTCCCGCATATGCAATGGTTTTTGGGTAGAGCACTAAGGGTTATATGGCATGCCTTGTATGCAAGGATAATGTAATATCTGGTTGGCAAGCCTGAAAAATTTGTTACCTTGGTCATCGGAGATGGTTGCCATGGGACCACGAGTGGTGAGAAAAGGAAAAAGAGTTCGACGGGAAAACAGAGCATCGCCTCAAAGCTAGAGAATGCTTCAGTGATCAGATTTTAGAACAACTTAACCGTTTGGATTTTGCTTTTTTAGGGAAAACAATGAGTAGGACCAAACCTTCTACACATATGAACTAGATGCATAAGCCTATATTTTTTGATCTCCTGTATTGGTCGAAACTAAAATTGAGACACAACCTCGACGTTATGCATGTTGAGAAAAAATGTATTTAACACATTGGTACGCACCATTGTAGATATCGAGGGAAAGACAAAAGACATGATCAAAGCTCGTTTTGATTTGGAAAGAATGGGCATATGGAGGGGTTTATGGATGAATAGGGACTGTGATAAAGCCAGAAGGGATCTTGTGCTTTTTTTTTTCATGAAACCGAATGATAAAAAAGAGTTTTTAAAGTTTGTATCGTCTGTAAAGTTTCCCAATGGGTATGCTTCTAATATCGCGCGTTGAGTGAACGTTGACAGGGGTAAATTTGCTGGACTAAAGAGCCATGACTGTCATGTGGTTATCCAACACCTACTTTTTGTGGGTATTCAACACCTATTACTCTATGGCAAACTAACAATTGTCGTGCAATTGCTTTACAAAGACCGATGCCAAGTGATCATGTTTAAGTGTCGATGGTTTGATACAAACCCAAATAGGCAGGGAAATGTTAAGATCGACCATGGCTTACTATCTGTGAACACTAACATAACTTGGTACGATGACGACCCTTACATTTTGGTAAACATGGAAAAACAGATTGTGTATCTAGATGACCCTAAAGCCAGGAGAGGCTGGAAAGTTCAAAAAATGGATCAGAAGGACGTGTATGCTATACTAGAACATGACCTTACTAACGACGACGTCGACAACGTCGCTGACCAATGTTTAGAATCTTCAATGTATGATGCGGAAACACTTCGAGATATAAATCTTATCCAAGAACCGTTTCAGATACAAGGAGTGACTTCAATCGAAATACCGATTCAGTCAATTACAATTGACCTTGGTAATCTTTCGCAATACGATGGTGCAGTGGGTCCGAACGACAACGGTGATGTACCTATCGAGGAAGAGGATTGGGAGACCTAAAGTGATGATAGCGACGATAGTGAAAGTTATTATAGTTCGGATGATGAATAATGCAATTTATTTGTGACTTGCTGTATAAAACATATTAAATGAATTTTTTTGTAATTTATTTATCTTATGTTATAAATAAATTGTTTTTATTTCAATAAATATAAAGTCAAACAAAATTTGAACCGGGTAAATTAGATTTTCAGCTCCTTACTATTAATTTCCTTTTCGCAGCCCAAGAAGTTGAAAAATTTGACTTTCAAGCACGCACGAAAATAATTTCCTGAAAATTTGAATTTTTGCACGATGAATATCTTCGGTTCGTCACGCAAGAACCTCGGGATTAAGCTGAAATCGCAAAGACTTTTCCCCTCACCTCTTTGTTTCTGTAAACTCTCTCCCTCCGACACACCCTCCCTCTATCTCACTAAATCTCTGTCACCCACCCTCTCGGCCTCTCACCCTCTCGCCCACTCACATTCTCTCTTCCTCCTCTGACACACCCTCATCACCACAAACCCATCTCTGGTGGTCCACAGTCCCGTACCCGTACCCGTACCCATAATCTGATCCACCCATCTTCGCTGCTAACAAGGTAAAGATTTCAATTTTTTTTTAATTTATTTCGATTTTTGTTTGGGGAGTTTTGGGCTCTAGTTTATAGAGCATTAGGTTAGAGAATTAAGGGATCGATTTTAGGGGGATTTGGGTTTAGGTGCTGGGGGTTTGATTTTTGGGGATTAGGGTTTACAATTTTTTAGATTTTAGGGGATTGGGTGGTGCTCACAATCCCACCCAATCCGCATAATTTTGTTACATGGGTGAAGTTACTTACTGCATAATTTTTTTTCTTAATTTATGAACTGTGTGTTGAGAATTTAGGGATTAATTTTACTGGACTTTGCTAGTTAAATTGTAGCAATGGTCCCTCAACTTTAATCAAATAGGAGCAATGGTCCCTCAACTAAAAATCCATTACCATTGGTCCCTCAACTTCTCAAAATGTGTAGCTATAGTCCTTTTCATCAATTTAGTCAAAATTTTGTCAAAATAAGTTATGTTGGAATAACCATTTATATAATTAGGGTCCCTCAACTCATCAAAGTGTGTAATTATGATCCTTTTCGTCAACTATGTCAAATTTTTTTGTCAAAACGAGTTATGTTGGAAAAACCATTGCTACAATTAGGTTAAACTCAAGGGACCATTTCTCCAGTTGAATTAAAGTTGAGGGACCAATGGTAATGGATTTTTAGTTAAGGGACCATAGCTGCACGTTTTGATGAGTTGAGGGACCAATGGTAATGGAATTTTAGTTGAGGGACCATTGCTCCAATTGAGTTAAAGTTCAGGAACCATAGCTATAATTTACTCTTTTTGTAATTGTTATCCTTGTGTACGTTGTTTTTTATTTGATTATTGTTTGATCGGTCTTTTATTAAATTTGTTTGTTTTGAACATTTTATGCGTGTAGGAAATGTATGATTAATAAAAGAATTATAATGTTTTAGTAAGATTATAAATGGGAGATTCACAACAAGAGAAGGGAAAAGGAAATTATAATCAATAGTCTGTGGAAGAGAGTAACATGCTGTTACAACTACTTGTTGAGGCCGTAAAACATGGATGGCGACATGCTAGCGGCATAATAAGCAAGCAAACCATAGAAGCCAAAATTGTTACAACTATTATGATATACTCAGAGAAATGATATAGATAGCATTACCATTAGGCAGTAAATAATATAATTTGGGTGTTTTCTTGGACATTGATCTCTATTAAGAGAAATGATAGTGTGACTCTCTCAAAAGTTCGAATTTTCATCCGACTTCTCATGACACAATAATATAACTTTAGCGTAAAACTATAAGATGATGAATAGTCTATATAAAAAATTTCTTTTCAAATGGTCCTTAGCATTCTTCTTTTTCTGAAAGTGCAGTTTTCTCCACATATGAGAAACAGAGACATAGTTTCTTTTCTTTTTTTATTTTTATTTTTAATCTTAGTTGAAAGGAGGGGAACTCATATGAATTTGAGAAAAACTAGTGAAGGATATGTTTGTGTTTATGTTTGGAGGCCTGCATAAGGCAGCTGCTGCCCAAGCCAATTGGCTCTAAGTACCGTATCTATTTTTGTTTTCTTTTGGTTTAATTGAATGGGGAAATGCATATAGGTAAGTGGACTGGTTTTTTGTTTCTCCTTTAATAAATGCATATAGGTCAAGATGCTTTTATGGTTTAATTGTCGATTTTATGCTTGATTTCAGATTTGGGGATTTAGGGATTAATTTAGTTAATGTTTGACGGTATATATATGGTTCAAATGCTTGATTTAGTTATGCGTGGGGTTGGTGTGAGTGATATGCCACATAATTAGGCATGTGATGAGATTCATGTATACTTAATGATTTTTTTTCTAATTGTGCAGATGTCAAACCTTATTAGAAGTCGTAAGGCGGTGAGGACTGCACCCCGTTCGATTCCCCCGCCTCCTCCGTTAGTTGCCACAGCTCCAACAGAAATGGACCACAGGCTGGTTGATCCGGTTGGTCATGGGATCTCCCAGGCACCGAGGTCATTAGCCTCATTAGTAGCGCTACCTGTTAGCGCCAAGCGTGGTCACTGCCTCCCCCGCACGCCTACACGACATCAGCATCCACTAATGATGTCTTAGGGTCACAACAAGTTAAAGTTAAATAACGCCCCGCACATTGATAACTTTTTTTTTTTTTATAATGCTTTGGTGATTTCTCCATATACACTGTTCTACGTCATATTGGATTGCCTAACGATGCTAGGAGGGTGGTCATTAGTTCTTTGTAGGGAACAACGTGTCTCTGAAAATGTTTGTTCAATTTTTCTGCTTAATTCCGAGTTTGACTAGTTTAATTTTGTTCAAAATTTGATCTGTAGCTGCTTTAAGTTCAATCTTTAGTTAGGTAGTTAGGTAAGTAGAAGGAAAATGTGTAAAGCGGATAATTTAGTTTTCTCTGCATGTCATTTATATAAAGGATTATCATCTGAATGATCATGGTAGGCGTTAGGCCGTTAGTCTTCAAGTGTTGAAGCAATTCATAATAGAATTTCAATTTGCTGCTTAAATTCCCAAGTTCTGCTATGTAATATTTCACTTGGCATCCACTACTGAAGTATTCAACTATTGTGATTGTTGTTGGATATCATATATTATCAATTAAAATGTTCAGAGTTCGGGAATTGTTATAACTTTAGGGGAGGTTCTGCCAAAGTTTTGGTTTACTTTGTTGTGCTTGATTCATTATTTTTTATTTTTTGCAGCAAAGAAAAATACCCAAGGACCTTGTCTCTAGTTGAAGATGGCGAATGTCACTCAGGTGACTAACGGACGTATCTCGATCGGATACGATGACAGGCATCGGGTTGCACCAACGGCGGAGCAACATAGCGCATTGGCCCACAACATTGGTCATGTCGTTCGGACCTATTGGCCTGTGCAATGGAAGTCTTGGAAGGTGATGCCAGACGAGGTGAGGACGAAGGTGCGCTCATATTTGTCGGTAAGTGTCTTGCCTTTTTATTGCTTTTCCTTTAAATTTTATTAAAGTATGTAATTATTTTGTTACATTGCAGACGAACTACAATTTCGATGACATCAACGATGATATGTTGGCGTACGTCAACAGGCACTTCGCTGAACGGTACAAGCAGTGGAAAAACCACCTGCACCAATATTTTGAGATTTGATGATCCGCAGGTCGCTCTTGAAGAGGGTTGCCTAAAGGAGTTTAAGGACCGGGAAGAAAATTGGGTGTGGCTCTGCAGTCTTTTTCAGGAGCCCGGCTATGTGCTACGTTTTTTTATATTAAGTCTAAAAGTATTATACGTATCTTACTAATGTTTATTGATTTTTTTTATATTTAATTTAAATTATAACTAATACGTTTATTTTTTTGTATAGCAGAAGAAGACGAAAGCCAACAAAATCAATAGGGGGAAGAAGACTCTTCTCCACCATTCGGGTTTGAGGCCCTTCTCATATAGGATGGAGGCGCCGCGGCAGGTAATAATAAAGCTTTTCATATTTAGTTTTTAATATGTCAGTAATATTAATTTTTTCTTTCTTACTAACATTTTTCTTATCTTGTTCTATTCAGAGGGGTTCAAAATTCCCGGAGATCGATGTCTTTGGAGATGTTTATGTTCCACCCAGGGATGAGTTGGCCGAGTCCCTTCATGTAAGTATTCTTCAATTGTAATTACTATCTTATGCATTCAACTATCATGGTTATTATTTGAATGTTATTATTAATATTTCATGTTATATTACACATACGACGATGATGGAGAAGAGGCAGTTGGTTCTTCAAGAGGCCGCCTCCCAGTTTCTTCCCAAGACTCTGCTCGAGTCTGTGGATACCCTCGAGGATGCGGGGTTTCAGATCGTTACAGAGACCTTGGATTAGACTCTCGGGCGGAGGCCGGGGAAGTATTGTAGGGGATGGGGAATGCCTAGCGGTGGGAACCTAGAACCTCTTCCTCATCGCAGTCGAAGGGTGAGGTGACAGCTTTGATAGCAGAAAATGGCCGGCCTTAAGACTGAGCTTGCCTCGTATAAGAGCCAGATGTCACTGATAGTACAGGCCCTCAGTCAATCCGGCATTCGTCTCCCCGATATGCATCCTCCGTCGACATCAGAGTCCTTCCAACCCGAGCATGCCTAGAACTCTGCCCCTTCAACCTCTGAGCTTTTCCCCAACCCCGAGACCTTCTTGCCTCAAAATTTCCAGCCGCATGCGAATGACGACCCGGTGGATTACTCTGCATTATTTCTTAGTTTTTTACTCCCTTACTCATTAAACATTTTCCATGTAGGTACATTTTTTATTTATTTACATAAATTAATTTTCTCTTCATTACATTTTTTAATTGCAATTTTATTTTATTATTTTATTACAAAATTAAAAACAGAACAAAAAAAAAAATTAAATTTTTTTTTTTGTGCGATGAATATATTCGTCTCGCTTAGTTTTTGCGACTAACAAGAGTTCTTCGCACAAAGTTTTTAGAGACAAATATTAGTCGTCCCATGTATATATCCTGGCATTTTGTGTGACGAAGAAAAATTTTGTGTGACGAAGGCCAAACCGTCACGCAATGTTCTTGCGACCAATGTTATTGTTCGTCGCGCAAAGTCTTTCTTCACGCTCTTTGCGCAACGAAGTTTTTGTCGCCAGACGTTTGGGCGATGGAAATACACCTTACACGACCAACTTATGTTCGTTGCACTAAGGGTTAAACATAGTAGTGTATTCTTTAAACTCTAAATCAACTACCTATTGATTTGAGTGTATTCTTTAAAATCCTCTTAAATTCTAATTTGACTACACCATGATTTCAGAATCTTTTAAAATCCTCTTTTTAAACTCTAATCGACTATTCCCGGATTTTATAGTCTATTAAAATCCTATCAAATCCTAATTTGACTACACCCCCTTAGTTAATAATTAAATCATTTACAACCACATAGTTTGCAAATTTGGTTTAAAGAATTTGATCTCCCTAGCAATTAGCGTTTTTTTAAAGAATACTTCTACAAAAAAGTTTTGCTCCTCCTTCTTCCCCAAGCTTCCACCTTCGTTGCTATCTGTGCTACAAGTTAAGGTCGAAGAGGGTCCTATCATTTTTCAATTCTAGGAATGTTTTTGGTTTGAGAGGAGTGATGGCTCGATCTGCTATAAGCTAATCTAGCTAAAAGCCAATTAAACGAGTAATTAAGAAAACGATTACAACTTTGCGAAGCCATAATTGCTTGGATGACATTACAAGTACTTTGTTGTGTTTCATATCAAGGCTCTAAAAGACGCTAGGCGCTAGTTGAGCGGTGAGCTGGGGCCTAGCGCCTAGGCGGACTAGGCGGATTTATGTAAATCTATTATATTTTGTGTAAATAAGTGTCTATTTATACTTAATATATATATAATGTCATTATAAACTACAAAATAGAATGACATATATATTAGGAGGTATTGGAACATAATGAAAACATGGAGAACATGCATATAATGTGTAGTCATTTAAGTATTCAACAAGTCTCTTGCAATTTATTGGAAAAAATAAAATACAAAATGAAAGTTATCGATTTTCTATCTAAGTGAGTCGCAACCTAGGCGGGTCTGAGCGGGCTAGGCCACCTCAGCAGGTTTAGGCGCCCTTTCTTAATTTTCAAACGCCTAGACATTAATCGGGGCGGTGGCCAACCGCCTAGGCGGCGCTAGGCGGAGATTTTTAGAACAGTGTTTCATATATAATGCATATTACGTGGGCTGGCAAACCCCTCAATCTAATTTTATTTCATCACAAGCTTATTGTTCAGACCATACCATAAAGCAGCAGATATATATGGTTCAATCAGGGCAGAAGCAACCCTATAGTTAGTCCCACCGGAGCATGTAAATGTGCTGCATGGGTCATCCTTTGGGTAACTATAAGCATCCCAACGCCAACTCTTAAAAAACCTAGACAAGTCTGCAGGGCCACAGCTCCCAGAATTGCAATAACAACAGTACAAGGGGTTGCTACGCCCTCCTGGTGCCCTCAATTGGTTAGGGCACTACCCACTAATATCAGCCATACACCCCTAGTGGACTCCTTAGACGTTGGGCTAAAGTCCATACGTACATTAAACCCATCTACAAGAGAGATGCCACAGCAATCCAAATTGTTGTATTGATTAAGGGCATACTCAGCTAGGGTGTTTGGAGGTCGACCATATCATTGGCATTGGAGGACGTCCCCACAATCACCTGTTTGGCATCGGCCACGTCCTACTGTATCAAAGTTGTATCCAGTCCGAGCCTATATGCAAGCCCCTTTGGTGCCATGACACACATCTAAGACCCAAGTTTGGCCTCTGTTGAGCTGGAGGCCAAACAGTGTATAGGGACAATTATTTTTTGTGTTGAATAGAGCTGGATTGGTTGATACAAAGAAGACAGCGGCACTTAGGATGGAGAAAAAACCTGAGGAGTCTCATTGTGGAAGCTAAGCAACACTAGATTTAATATACTGGTTTTTGGTGTGGCTGTGAATTTTAAATCCTGAGGAGGTTCATGAGGTTATATTTTGTTGTACATGAACTTACACATGGTCACCAAATGACACCATTTTCTAAGCTTGTTCATTTCCACCTATAGCAATAGGAGGACCAATATTTCTTCTTTCTGCTATTTTCCACAAGATAAAATGCGACAAACTTTTCTACTAAATGGTAAAACTTTGAGGGTTGAATCCCTGATTTGTGCCAAAGAAAACCTAAATGTTGACTGACAAAGAGGGCATTGGGTATCGACCAAAAAAAGGGCAGATAACATTTTTGATGGAAACACTATCCAACTAGTTACAGAACAATGGTATCAACCAGCAGAAGAGAAGTTGTAAGCATCAGACTTGTACCATCTTGCTCGGGCGAAGATTTCTGTGGAGAGGGATCCTCGGACCTCAGCATAGCTCCCCAAGGGATTGGCACTTTGGATGTGTAGTCGGGCTCTTGCTTGTTGATGTGCTACAAGAAGAGGACAAAGTTAGTTCTGAAATGTGCCATTGTGGGCCCTTAGGTATAGACCTTGAGTCTCGCAATCAAAACTAAGTGCTAGGCGTGCCACTACTATCTCAGTATAGCAGATGTAGAACAAGAGTGTATTTAGTCGATTACTTGCACCCCAAGTTACTCGGACTTCTTGTTATTAAAGGATTGGTCCACATTAAGTTCTTTTTCTTGCCTTGTAAACAAGGACTTTTAGTTTATAGTCTTGTTTTTTTTCGAATGAAAGGAGTCCAGATCCTTTTAAGCCATTTGCTTGGTTCTTGGTAGATTTTAATGATAACATATCCATTAAACTAACCAGATCCAGATACAAACGAGACACTTAAAGTAGAAAAACAGGTGGATATGACTTGAATACATGCTGGAGAATGCATTAAGTAATAGATCTACAAATTCAGAAAGCAAACAAAGAGCTTCGGGCAAGATTTCACCTTGTTTGTTGATGTGATAAAAACTTAGCACACAAATTATACCCTATTAAGATAGTTGTAGTATAAGAAAGTAGGGATCGTTCTAGGCCGGGATTAACTAGGGCTGCTAATCTACACACATATGACTCAAAAACACTAAACTAGACTCCTATGACTCAAAACTGACTAGAATAACTCAAAACAGCACAAAACAAGCAAATAGACACAAAACTGACTCTAGGGAGTAATTTGGACGAATTTAAGACTAGTAAGACTCAAAACACTAAAATGGACAGATTTGAACACGTTCTAACTAAGCCAACATAACACAATTAAAGGGGGCATTGTTTTGGACGAAATTAACTAAACTAAACAGAATGCAAAACAAAGTAAATTAAGCACGAATTTGGTGATTTAAATGGGTAAAGGGCTAGCTAGAGGGTCCTTCTCCACACATGACACATATGCAACACAAATCAATTTCCAATTATTATTTCTCTAAATCATGAATGACAATGCCCCAAGTTAACCGTGAACTGCACTAATTAACCTTCAGATTTTCCTAAGTTCATTGAATTGGACTCTGCGCCTCAACCAAATTATTCTTATCAAGTTCCCTACATGAACTGCATAATAGAGATAAATATCAAAGATCATTAAGTTCTATGAAAATCATAAGCATTGACAAAGCATTCGTAACTATGAACTGCATGATACTCCTGCCAGGAATTTACTTAACGCGATCGTGACTAGCAACCTCCACTACTTATGAATATAAGTTCATAACTATTAGGTGAAATTCCCTTATATTTTAGCATCAAATTCATGCATGAAAACTAAGTGTGCACCCTTAACCCACATACAAGAATAAGTTCTGAATCAAACAGTTAAGCAAATTGCATTCATGATTTATGAAACAATAACTGAAGGTAATCAATTCATATCAAACATATATGTTCATGGCTTTGAAATCGCCCCTAGCTAAAACGAAATTAGTTCCACATGATTGTAAAAATTAACAACGAGTTCAACATAATTGTAAAACTAAAACAAGGATAGAAGAAACCCCAGAGACGCTCCAGCACTCCCAAGGCTTAGGCAGAGGCACGGCACCAGCTTCCATTCTTTCTTCCTTCCCCTTGTTGTGGCACACCTTGAAGACTCTCTCAAATTCTCTCAATTGCTCTCAGAAATCTCTAATGCGTGTTGTAAATTGTGGTGAGGGGGTGGTGCGGCAGCATGTATTTATAGGGAGAAGGGGAAGGCCACGGAAAAGGCTGAAAAGGGTGAAGGATTAGGATTCCAAATCCTCATGGAAAAAGGTTAACTTCAATCAGATTCCAGGGAGAAATAGGATAGGTCTTTGCGGCAGGTTCTAGAACTTCTAGAAGGGGACAGTGCGGCATAGATTTAGGGATTGGATGTGGCTTCTAGAAATCATGTTCTAGATGTTCTAATATAAGTAGGAGTCCTTCTTTTCAGCTGAAAACAAGATAGGATAGGATTAGGATAAGGTTAGGATAAGATAAGGTAGTTTGGATAAGATAACGTAGTTTGGATAAGATAAGATAAGGTTTTGGGTAATGTTTGGGATAATGTTCCATGTTTCTTACTGTCTCCTTATCTTCTTTGTCTTGAATTTGTTTCTCCAGTTTTGTAGCATGTTCCTAGCCTCTTTTGAACTCCAAATTCGTCCATCCACCTTGCTCCATAAGTAAGCTATCCATTCCAAGCCCAAAACTGCTCCAAAATGCTCTAAAATGCACTTTATTGCCACTTTTGCCATTTGAACCTACAAACACACGAAAATAGCTTAAAACACTATAATTAATGTAATTTAGCTAAGTAAATGCACAAAAACAAGCTAACTAAGTCGTATAAATATGCTCCTATCATCTGTCAAGGTTGAACTTTTTGCAATTACTTCTCCTTGTGATTACAAGGGTTTCTATGCTAAAAATGGATGGATGGTAAACAAGTTTACACGAGGGAATCGATACTACGATGCTAGAAGGTAGCAGAGCTTTAAACTAGAGAAAGATAGGCTTTCTAAGGAAATCTAGGCAAGAGATAGCTTGTTGCTAAAATCTGGGTTGATTTCAGTTTTTGAATGTAAATTTGGCTTGAGAGCAGAGTTTGTATGTTTGTTTATTTGATTGGTTGAGTGTCCTTGTCTCTAGGGCCTTTTTCTTCCTTTTATAGGCCAATTAGCCCGACTGCTGTGACTTTGCTTTTGTCCGAAAGCATCTAAAGGGTAGTGAGTCATCAGCCTTTTTACTTGTAATACCACCAGAAAGTGTTTTTTTGCTGATTGTGAGTTAGTCTCCATCACTTGACATTTAAATCATAGGCACATGGTCTATGCATTAATGGGGAGGCGCCAATTTGTCTCTGAACCTGGTCCTGGGCTTCGGGCAAATCTTCTTTTAATTGGCATCTTTGGGTTTTCTCACATTTGCAGTCCAATGTTCAAATATTAACCCCAACACATCTGTCTTTGGTTTTTGTGTGGAAAATTTTGTATTAGTGATGACAATTAAGGTGCTTATTCCACCTTTCACAACCAAACAAGGATAGATAATTTCTTTATTCCGTTTTTATGCATTGAAGTAGTTTTTTATTTCGATTTAATTAATGGGAGCAAGGCATAACTGAAACTTTGTCAAATGACATGACCAAGTGAGTTTTCTTAAACAACACCGTGGATTCAACAAAATGATTTCAAAAAGCGTGTTTTCAAAGTTATTAGACTGCGCGATAGGGTATGCAAATTACTATAGTCTAAAGTAGGATAAAAAAACTATTCAACTTGCCAATGAAAGTCGGCCAGTTTTATGTTTAATAAATTGTACCACATTGTGCGTGGGTGTGTGGGCTGTGCTTCAACCGAATTGGCTTTCGTTTTTGGGCCTGAGGTCTGCCTTCAGGTTTTAGGCCTGGAATTCACCGAAATGGAGCAAATGACTAATATGCCCTCTAATCTCCATATCCAACGGCCACCATTTGTGGCCATTTTCTTTTTTTTTTTTTTGGAAAACCATTTGTGGCCATTTTGTAATTTTGAACTTCGGTATGTAGGGGGTTATTGGTTCTGATGAGTCGCTACTATACCATATATTTTACCTTAATCTTAGTATTAATTTATTGGTTATTTTGGTAGAATTTTAATACTTTACTTTATATTTTCAATGTAGGACATTCGATTTCCTCTTGAGTAAAACATAATCAAACGGAGGAATTTTGGAGTGCTTCAAATTGGAGGACGTTCGTGTGTTCCTTAGCTTGTTTGTGTCAAAATTTGGGATTTTTCTACCAAGCGGTTATTTTCTGGTGATTAAATGAAGGAGCTGTGCGCGTTGGAAATGAACTTTTCTGGGCTTAAACTACGTTTTTGGAGCCCAAGATTACTTCAGATGGGTTCGTGGCCTTCTGGAGAAGTGTTCAGAATAGTTCAAGCTTTAAATTCAGCTATTTTAGGCCAGTTTTGGAGCTGAATTGGGACCAAAACGTGGCTGTGCGGATTTCTAGACGAATTTAACAAGTCAATTTAGGATTATGTTTCTTATTTTATTTCAATTTATTTAGTTTCCTAGTTTCATTCTAAGACCTCTTACTAGAATGATTTTATTTAGGGTAGTATAAATAAGCCTTTTGGAGACCTAGGGTCTTGGGGAGGACGCACAGACATTGGAGATAAGATTTTGGCTAAAGTTTAGAGATTTTCAGATTTTATTCTACAAGGTGTTTTCAATCTTTTTCTATTTCAATACAATTATGTTGATGTTAATTAAGAATATGCGTAACTAATTCTCTTTGCTAGGTGAGGCCATGATCCTTAGCAAGAACATGTAGTCTCTTTTTAATTTTCTTATGGTTTTTCAAAAGGATTTCACAAAATGAGTCTTGCATGTTCACATTCGATTTTGACACCACGGACGAGTTGCATGTTAGATATACGTTCTATGTTGGGGGTTCCAAGTAGGGCATACTTTAGGAAAATCTAACCTTCAACATATGCATGTGTAATTATAAGGAATTAGAAGAACTACGTAGGATTGTTAAGGTGACGGCCGAACCCTAGTACTTTCTCATTTTGAATTTTAAAAATTGTTTCCTTTTTCTTTCTTTAAAATGTGTAGAATCTAATTAGCCTTTTTGATTAATTTCGTTTTTCTTAATTTAGGTCATTAAATCACCATTTTTCCATCTTTGTTTTCAAATAGTTAACTAGGATTAGGGTTTTTCATAAATTGTTTTAAATAATCCCCGAGGAAAACGACCTTACTTGAGCCTTTTATACTACAACAACCTTGTTCTCTTGAAAGTATTTTTAAATGTTTTTATCAAGACTTTTGTAGGTGGTAAAAATCCCTTTCAAGAAATTGGTGCCGCTGCCGGGAATTGTTTTAAATAATTTGTGTTTATCAACTCTTAGTTAATTACTTTTTGTATATATCTTTTTATTTCCTTGATTTTATTTTATTTTTAAGGTTACAAGTTGTGCAACAATGGAATTTGTTCCTCCTGGATTCAATATATAGCCCGGAGGACCGCCTTTATGGGTCAAATTTGCAGAATGGGATTTTTATGGATTTAAACATACAATTTGTGCACTTTTCTGTTTGAAGACCCATGATATTTCGCAGTGTCCCAAAAGGGAATATTTTCCAGGGTTTGTCCAAGAGCATACCAATATGATAAATGATTCAAAAAGAAGTTGGAACAATCCAAATTCAGAGTTCTACACCCCAAGTTTGCAAAAGCATCTTGAGCACTATTTTGAGCAGTTTAATGTGCCACAGAAGCTTCCGGTAGAGGACAAGCTCTCTAAATTGTTGGAATTAACTGAGTTGTACATTGAAATAACCAATCAAGGATTTCTGATTCAATCACTAAACTGTGGGACAAGCTATGATGATCGAGAGGTTGATGTTGGAACTGAGGAGCCATCTGCCTGTTGTTCATGCCCAAGGGAGGAAAAAACACATACTGATCTTGAAATCCTCCCAGAACCGAATGCTACCCATGTTTATATGCCACACGAACTTTTCCACAAAAATTGCAGAACTGCGTTTAAACTGATGGGTTAGACAGGGATGTTCACACTGAGTTAGGATTTGCAAAATCACATAACAGTGCACCAGCAAAACCAGTCATAATTGCAGAAATTAAGTGCAAGTCCATCAAGCAGACTACATTCTACAAGGGACAGAAGAGGCAGCTTAATGGCAGCCCAATTCTCCGTCACAAAATTCGCCCAAAGAAAAAATTGTGGATATTAAATACAAGATTGAAGTAAGTTCAAGGGAAACACAAGCATCAATGGAGGGAACCTATTTGATCACAAAGATTCATTCACATTGAAGGGCAATTATGAAGAATTCAACCACTGATAAACAACAACTAATTCCATATCTACTGTTGCCATATGATGCTATCAAGAAGTGGTTAACTCTAAGAGAACAAGTGACGTGATCACCAACCTCATTCAAATTCGTCTAGCTATAGACGTTAACTAAAGCGCTAATTGGGAAGCAACCCAATTTTTCTAACTCTTTTCTTTTTATTTCATTTCGTTTATTTTATTTTCTTGTTTTTATTCTTAATTACAAAAATCACAAAAAATATAAAAAAACATCAGAAAATTGAAAAAAAAAATTGCAATTTTTCATTCTTGTTATTTTTCTTTACTTATCTAATTAGGTTTTTGATTTGTGATTGCAGGCTGCATTCGGAACTGATTCGGTCTAATCTCAACTACGTGTGGATTCATACATGTGAGATCCCACATCGCCCAGGGGAGTGGATCCTCTATGCCTTATATGTACATGCCCACCTCCAATTAGCACGAGGCCTTTTGGGAGCTCACTGGCTTCGGGGTTCCATAGGAACTCCGAAGTTAAGCGAGTAGCGCGCGAGAGCACTCCCATGATGGGTGACCCACTGGGAAGTTCTCGTGTGAGTTCTCAGAAACAAAACATTGAGGGCATAGTCGGGGCCCAAAGCGGACAATATCGTGCTACGGTGGTGGAGCGGGCCCGGGATGTGGTGGACCCCAGGTTGGGATGTGACAATTTGGTATCAGAGCTAATCCCTGGCCGGAAGTGTGCCGACGAGGATGTCGGGCCCCTAAGGGGGGTGGATTGTTAGATCCCACATCGCCCAGGGGAGTGATCTTTATATGTATATTCCCATCCCTACCTAGCACGAGGCCTTTTGGGAGCTCACTGGCTTCGGGTTCCATGGGAACTCCGAAGTTAAGCGAGTAGCGCGCGAGAGCACTCCCATGATGGGTGACCCACTGGGAAGTTCTCGTGTGAGTTCCTAGAACCAAAATCGTGAGGGCGTAGTCGGGGCCCAAAGCGGACAATATCGTGCTAAGGTGGTGGAGCGGGCCCGGGATGTGGTGGACCCCGGGTTGGGATGTGACAATTTGGTATCAGAGCTTAACCCTGGTCGTGGTGTGCCGACGACGACGTCGGGCCCCTAAGGTGGGTGGATTGTGAGATCCCACATCGCCCAGGGAAGTGGATCCTCTATGCCTTATATGTACATGCCCACCTCTAATTAGCATGAGGCCTTTTGGGAGCTCACTGGCTTCGGGTTCCGTAGGAACTCCGAAGTTAAGCGAGTAGCGCACGAGAGCAATCCCATGATGGGTGACCCACTGGGAAGTTCTCGTGTGAGTTCCCAGAAACAAAACCGTGAGGGTGTAGTCGGGGCCCAAAGCAGACAATATCATGCTAAGGTGGTGGAGCGGGCCCGGGATGTGGTAGACCCCGGGTCGGGATGTGACAATACATTAACCGTTCATTCACGAATATACATGACCATATGAAAGCCTATAATACATGCATGATTCTACAATAAGGGATCCAAGTGTGCAAAAGGGTCCATATATCGCAGATCAAGTTTTGCGCAGATTTTCCGCGGCATTTATAATCAGAAGACATGCAAAATAAATTCAGTCATACATGATACCTGGACACAGAGACAAATTCCAAAGGGCAGTATATTGATGCATCGCATTACACACAAATCCAGTGATTACCTTTCACAAATTCAGATCAAGAAACAATGAAATAAGTTTGGGGGTTGTCTGCTATTTACCTTTTTTTTGGATTTGAAAATTGTGGACTCTGCGAAAACTTTTCTCCGTCAAATCGATGCTTGAGTTCTCTTTGTCACTTGAGTTTTCATGGGCACAGATTTGGACATGCATGAGTTAGAATTTAAGATATCGCCAAGTGGAGACCACAATCGCAGAGAAAATGCACGATGGTGACAATCTGGGCTAGAATCAATGATCGTCCTGGTTGGGTTCGGCTTTTGACAAGGATGGAAATGAATAGAGATACAGCTATGAAGGCACGGCTGGGTATCTGTGTTTGGGTTCGACAAATCCAAGACCATTGGAAGATTTGGAATGACTAGAGAGCTAGGTAGGAATTGTTCGGGTCTTTGGTTAGAGAGAAGGCTGCGAGAAAGGAGAGAGGCCTCTACTATTCTTGGGAGATATCTCTCATCTTCTAGGGAGAGACCTAGGGTTTCTAAAAAAAAAAATCAGAATTAAGGGAAAAGGGGGAGAGGGCTGAGATAAATGAGAGAGATAGGGAGCCGTTTGGGTTTTGGGCTCGAGGCAAGAGAAAGAGTGTCGCAGATGCTAAGGATTTTCAATTGAAATATGAAGCTGCTAAATTAGTATCTAGTGTGGACTCGTACGTGTTGGTCAGTGCATGGCAATTTTCTGTCTCATTTTTCTGTTCTGTTTCCAGCGCCTTTCCCTAGCTTCAGGTCCTGTCTTCGAATCCCAGGTGTGTCATTTGTCTTTTGTTTTCTGTTTTCTTTCTTATTTTATACTTTCTTTTATTGTTTTCTTTATTTTATTTTCTATTTATATTTTCTTCATTTATTTTCTTTGTCTTTGTTAGCTATTTTAAGTTTTTAATATTTTTATTTTCTTTCTTTATTTTCCACACCTTGAGGACAATGTGTGATTTAAGTCTGGGGGTGGGAATTAGAATTTTAGGATTTTAATTTTTGTGTCAAGTTAAAAAATTTCGTTTTTAAGTTAACATCCATAGAATATTTAAACATTTGAACAAATAGACATGGTGAAGATTATTTTCATAGTAGAGTCTTTCTATTTATCGTTGATTAGACACTAATTCATGAGTTATTGTTGACCCTAAAAACTACCAAGCCTACGTGGCGCGCAGGCCGAATAATCTATGAGCTAACTACGTCATTCGGTTGAATGCGGGGCGTGCCAACTCGACGGCCGAACTCGGCCGGTGAGTAAAATGTTGATATTGCGTTATGTGCACGGCTGACTTCTGAATCTTACGACTACGGCCGAGGAAGGAATGCGCCTCGGCCTTTGGGTTCTAGAACCTGAAGACAAGGCTGCTAGTCTTGCGAAGTTCACGAATCGTCGGCTCCTGATTCGGTCACAGTGATTATATTTGTAAAGGTATAAGCACTTCGAATCGACACCAAAGTATAGGGGCACAGATACTCAAAACAGATATATGTCTTGACGGTAAAAGTGGTTCGGCCGTCGGAATGCAGAACTCTAAAACTAACCTGTGAGTATACAATCATAAAACAACTCGGCGTTCGATGTGCCGAGCTCGGTAACTCGTAACACCTCACTTCGCCGGGAAGGCTGGTGAGATGACCTCTGTCGATGAGAACCCAGAAGTCCTTCTCGACCGAGACTTGGATAGATAACCAATCGGCCTCGACGCAATGCTGTTTATCCAAACTGAAGGTGCTTCGCGATCGACTGGTTCTACGACGATAGTGCTGTTTATCCAAACTGAAGATACCACCGGTTGCCTTCACAGTGTTGTTTATCCAAACTGAAGATGTGTTGGCGAAGAAGAAAATAAAAAAAATCTCAAAGGTTGAGAGAGTTTGCGCAGGGCAGTTTTGTGTGTTGAGTTGGAGAGCTAATGTTATGCTCCCCTCCCTATTTATAGTAGTGCAAATACTCCAAACCGTCCTTGGATAGAACTCATCTTCCTAGTCCAACTCTACCTCGGCCGATACTAATCCAATCCTATCTCGGCCGATCCTAATCCGACTGGGACTCTGAACCTCTCCCCAATCGCGAGTTTGATTCATTTTCTTCCTGGGACTCCTTCTCCTAATAGATCTCGGCCTCTATCACATTTTAAGTTTATCTATTCCTCTTTCTCTTCCAGATAGGATTCCTCCTAATCCGTGGCCCATAGTGCCAACTTACTGCCTTCACGCAAGTCCTGGGCCGAGAATGGTCTGAGCTCGACCCAACGTCATTTTGGGCCCAAACAGTTATACTTTGAAAATTTGCACATCCACATAAACATGGTTTGTGGGGAGTGAGATTGAAACCCTTACTTTTAGTCCAAGTGTATTTTAATTTTTGTTCGTAGTAAATTAAAGTTAGTTATTGTTATAAAGTAATAATTGTTCCACCCGAGACTTTACCTAGTAACCGGACTAGTCCTGCCTGATCAGCAGTGATTCTAGGGTCAAACGGTAGAGTCTTGGCATGGGGCAGAGTGGTTAGTTGGCTTTGTAGCCTTTTCAGCTCGAGTTAGTAAGTCCTTAAGGGTGTTCTACACCTAGTGCCCTAAAGCCTTATGGTTTGGGAGTCATTGACCTAAAGCTCGTTACATGGGTTGGATCGAAAGCTTAAGAGAACTGGCATTGCACGACCACTACTATTACTGAAAAAAAAAAAGAAAAAAAGTAAAACAAAAAGAAAGCAAAAAGAGAGGGAGAAAAATTGAAAAAAAGAAGTTATGTTTCAATTTAGTATATGCAAAATAAATAGACGAAAGGTAGGGGTTTTAGTCGAGTCTCTTTAACCATGTTGATTCACTTTACACCAAAGGAAGTTCATGAATTCTTTTCTAATTGATTCTAAATGGCTTAGTTAAGTTTCTAGTTTGTTAGTTTTTATTTTTGTTTTTCAGTTTTGTTTTGCTTGAGGACAAGCAAAAAGCTAAGTTTGGGGGTATTTGATGATTCGCTATTATACCATATATTTTACCCTAATCTTAGTATTAATTTATTGGTTATTTTGGTAGAATTTTGATACTTTGCTTTATATTTTTAATGTAGGATATTTGATTTCCTCTGGAGAAAAACATGACCAAACGGACGAATTTTGGAGTGATTCAAATTGGAGGACGTTTGTGTGTTCCTTACATTGTTTGTATCAAAATTTGGGATTCTTCTACAAGCGGTTATTTTCTGGTGATTAAATAAAAGAGCAGTGCGCGTTGCTGGAAATGTACGTTTCTGGGCTTAAACTACGTTTTTGGAGCCCAAGATGACTTCAGATGGGTTCGTGGCCCTCTGGAGAACTATTCAGAATAGTCCAAGCTTTAAGTCTAGCTATTTTGGGCCAGCTTTGGAGCTGAATTGGGTTCAAAACGTGGCTGTGCAGATTTCTAGGTGAATTTACCAAGTCAATTTAGGATTATGTTTCCTATTTTATTTCAATTTATTTAGTTTCCTAGTTTTATTCTAAGACCTCTTACTAGAAGGATTTTATTTAGAGTAGTATAAATAAGCCTTTTGGAGACATAGGGTCTTGGGGAGGACGCACGCGACATTGGAGACAAGATTTTGGCTAGAGTTTAGAAATTTTCATGTTGTAGTCTCTTTTTAATTTTCTTATGAATTTATGCATGCAAGTTTTGGATTATTAATCACAGTGTTTTAAACTATCTATTTGTCTTAGTGATTCGCGACCATTAGGATATTTAGAAAAGTAATTTGATTCAATTTTGGCGGAGGGCTGTCCCTAAAATTGATTAAGGCTTATTGTGGTTAATATGTGTAACTTCTTAGGATGGACGACGCGTCTTAAGGGTTATATGGTTTTTCAGAAGGATTTCACAAAACTTAATGAGTGTTGCATGTTCACATTCGATCTGGACGCCACATACAGGTTGCATGTTAGATATACATTCTATGTTGGGGGTTCCAAGTAGGGCATAATTTAGGAAAACCTAACCTTCAAAATATGCATGTGTAATTATAAAGAATTAGAAAAACTACGTAGGATTGTTAAGGTGACGGCGAAACCCTAGTTGTCACATCCCGGCCCGAGCCCCCACCACATCCCGGGCTCGACTCCGCCGTAGCACGATATTGTCTGCTTTGGGCTCCGACCACACCCTCACGGTTTTGTTTCTGGGAACTCACGCGAGCAGAACTTCCCAGTGGGTCACCCATCCTGGGAATGCTCTGGTCCATTCTCGCTTAACTTCGGAGTTCCTACGAAACCCGAAGCCAGTGAGCTCCCCAAAGGCCTCGTACTAGGTAGATATGGGAATATACATATAAGGCTTACATGATCCACACCCGTGGGTGATGTGGGATCTTACAATCCACCCCCTTAGGGGCCCAACGTCCTCGTCGGCACACTTCCGGCCAGGGATTGGCTCTAATACCAAATTGTCACATTTTGGCCCGGGCTCCCACCACATCCCAGGCTCGACTCCGCCGTTGCACGATATTGTCCGCTTTGGGCTCCGACCACACCCTCACGGTTTTGTTTCTGGGAACTCACGCGAACAGAACTTCCCAGTGGGTCACCCATCCTGGGATTGCTCTGGCCCATTCTTGCTTAACTTCGGAGTTCCTACGAAACCCGAAGCCAGTGAGCTCCCAAAAGGCCTCGTACTAGGTAGAGATGAGAATATACATATAAGGCTTACAGGATCCACAACCCTGGGCGATGTGGGATCTTACACTAGTACTTTCTCACTTTGAATTCTAAATTTTTTTTCCTTTTTCTTTCTTTAAAAAGTGCAAATTCTAATCAGCCTTTTTGATTAATTTCGTTTTTCTTAATTTAGGTCATTAAATCACCATTTTCCCATCTTTGTTTTTAAATAGTTAACTAGGATTAGGGTTTCTCATAAATTGTTTGAAATAATCCCTGCAGAAAATGACCTTGCTTGAGCCATTTATACTACAACAACCTTGTTCTCTTGCAAGTATTTTTAAGTGTTTTTATCCGTACTTTTGTTGGTGGTAAAAATCTCTATCAGGTTCGATGTGGACGAGGGATTCAGTTTGGATGAGGAGTTCCCGCAGAGGGAGAGGGATTAGGATTCTGTTTTATTTTTGTCTCTGGCTTGCTTTCTTCGATTTCTACTTCTGAGAAATGGTAACAAAGCTGTTGCTTATTTGGCGTTTAAAATTTTTCCTTTGGATTCTGGTTTTGTTTTACTGTTTAGCGATATAGAGAATTAGAGATACACTTTGCATGCATATTTCTTCTCATGACTTGCACTATTAGAGATACAGTTCAGAGTTTGTAAGGTTGTGATTTGAGATTTAAATACTGACTTGCCAATTTGTTTTTGGTTGTTTTAAAAAGACATAAATGATGCATGCAAATTTCAGAAAATAAATTTAAAAAATAATGCATGCATTACTGTCTAAAATTAACTGCTAAATCGAAGACACAAGGAGGTAATTACAATTACAACTCGGTCTTAGACTCTTAATAAAAATTTATGGGTAAATTATACAGAACTACCTCAACTATTGGGTCGTTAACAATTTCATACCCATCTTTAAAAATTTGCAATGTCATACCTTTGCTTACGAATTTGTTGCAATGTCATATCTTCGATCAGTTGACTGTCAGTTCCTCTGTTAAATGTTGACGTGGCTTGTGACGTCGTACACTTTATATTAAAAAATTATTAAAAATTTTAAAAAAATATTAAAAATATTAAAAAATTAAAATTAAAATAAATAAATAAAAAATAAATAAAAAAACTGAACCCGTGCAACCTAGAAGAAGAAGAAGAACGAGGAGGAGGAGGAGGAGGAAGAAGAAGAAGGAGTCAACCCAGAAGAAGAAGAAGGAGGAGGAAGAAGAAGAAACCGAACCCCTGCAACCCAGAAGAAGAAGAAGAAGAAGAAGAAGGAAAAGGAAGAAGAAGAAGAAGAAGAAGAAGAAGGAGGGAAGAAAAAAAAAACAAACAAACCAACCAAACCCAGTTCGTCCCCCCTCCCCAAAACTCAACCCCTTGCAACCCAGAAAGAAGAAGGAGGAGGAGGAAGAGGAGGAGGAAGGAGAAGAAGGGAAAAGGAAAAAAAAAAAAAAAAAATTCGTACCCAACCCCCTGCAACCCAGGAAGGAGGAGGAGGAGGAAGAAGAAGAAAGGAAGAGAAAAGAAAAAAAAAAAAAACACCAGTTCGGTCCGCAACCCAGAAAGAAAGAAGAAGGAGGAGGAGGAGGAGGAGGGAAAAAAAAAAAGAAAAAAAAAAAGAAAGAAGAAGAAACCCCAGTTCGGTCCGCCCCCCCCCCCCCCCCCCTAACCCAGAAAGAAAGAAGAAGAAGGAAGGAAAACAAAAAAGAAAGAAAGAAGAAGAAGAGAGAGAGAAAAAACAAAAAAAATTAAATGATTTTTTGTTTTAGTTTTTAATTGTTGCAGTCATATTGGAATAGGAATGTGATTGTGTAAATCTTAGTAGATATGGGAATGTATCTTATATTTCTATTAGGAGTAGATTACCTATTAAATCTTGTAATCCTAAAGGTAAGTAATTAATCTTCCCTACTACTATAAATAAAGGCACAATGGGGTGTGATAACATACACCCACAATTACACATCTCTCTGCTTCTCTCTATGTGCCGCACACCTTCTCTCTCGTTTGGCCTCCATAATTGTTCAGTAAATTATGCCTACAACACGTTATCAGCACGTTCTTGACGCTGCGCTAAAGTGAGTTTTGATAGGAGCATATTTATGCGACTTAGTTGGCTTGTTTTCGTGCATTTATGTTGATTATTCGTATTTAATTTAGTATTTTAAGCTATTTTCGTGTGTTTGTAGGTCCCAAGGGGTAAAGTATCAAGAAAGTGCATTTTGGAGCCTTTCGGAGCAGTTTTGGGCATGCTTTGGATAGCTTATGCTTGGAGCAATGTAGATGGACGAAATTGAAGGCCAAAGCATGCTAGGAATCAGCTGAAGAGAAGAGGAAAAATAAATTCAAGTCAAAGAAGGAAAAGGAATCCAAGAAGAAGAAGGGTTGACTAAGTCAAAGTTTCCTTACTTTGATATTTGACTTTCCTAAGCCTATTTTATCAAGGTTTCATTTACAAAGAGGGAATCCTAGACTTTTTGGGACACTTAAACCCAGCCACAAGAGGATGCCGCACCTACCTTATTGTTTTCCTTCCTTGCTGCACAAGTAAGGCACATTTCCTTTTCCTTTGGACTTAGCCGCAACTTTTCCTTACACTTCCCCTTTCTTGCCGCTTACTCCAGCCCTTTCCCTTTTATTTTAGGATAGTTTTGGACCCTAAAACAACAAGGAAACACTTTTCCTTGCATTGTAGGACCTTTCCCTTTATTTCCAACCCTTGCTGCATAGGAGAAGACCTTTCCTCTTATTTTCATCCTTGCCGCAATTCCTAACCCAATTCCCTTAGGTTTTTGACTTTAAATCCTATTTCCCTTAAGGTTTTGGTTTAATTTTTGTTACCCAAATAATCCCAGCTGTGCCTTAACCTTTTCTCTATAAATACTACCTATTGCCGCACCCTTTACCATTCATCCACTCATCCATTCACACATTCACACAATTTCAGCCACAAACCCTTCCTTGCCGCAGCCTTCTCACTCTCTAAACCTACATCCCTTCATCCAAACACATCCATACACAACCTTAGACACTTGTGCCGCAGCAAGCAAGGAAGGAGAAGGAGAGAAATAGCCTTGGACGTGCTTGCCATTCAAGACGTTGGATTGTTGGAGCGTTTCTAGGTGTAATTCGTTCTTTGTTCTTAATGTTTAAATTTAATTGTCTTTGTTTTGCTGTGAACATGAGGAGCTAAACCCCTCTTGGCTAGGGGTGATTTCAAAGCCATGATTATGTGTGTAATATGAATTGATAAGTTCCAGTTATAATTTCTTGGATCGTGAATGTGATTTGCTTAACTGTTTGATTCAAAACTTGTTCTTGTATGTGGGTTAAGGGTGCACACTTAGTTTGCATGCTTGAATTTGATGCTAGAATATAAGGGAGTTTCACATAATCGTTACAAACTTATATTCACAAGTAGTGAAGGTCGCTAGTCACGATCGCGTTAAGTTAAATTCCTGGCATGAGTATCATGATGTCATAGTTACGAATACCTTGTCAATGCTTATGATTTTCATAGAACCTAATGATCTCTGATTGTATCTCTATTATGATGTCATGTAGGGAACTTTTGAAGAATGCTTTGGGTTGTCGAATGATGTCATCCAATCCAATAACACAAGGAAAATCTGAGGGTTAACTAGTGATGTCACGGTTAATTTGGGGCATTGTCATTCATAATTCAATGAAGGAGTAACTGGAAATCGATTCGTTTGCATACATGTTATGTGTGGAGAAAAGCCTCTAGCTAGCCCATCATCCATCCAACTTCCCAAAAACGTTTTCAATTCTGTTTTTAAGTTACAATCTGTTTTGTTATTTTAAATTCGTCCAAACCAAAACCCCCCTTTACTTTCTTGTTTCAAATTGTTTTAAACTTGTTTTGTTTGTGTTTTTAAGTGTTTTGAGTCAAGCCCAAACCTTATTTTCGTCCAAAATTGTGTTTAGTGTCAGAAACTGCCTAGTTGGTGTTTTTAGGCAGTTTTGAGTGTTTTTAGCTTATTTTGAGTCTTGTGAACTTGTTTTGAGTCCTTTGAGTCTATTTGAACGTTTTTAACTTTGTTTTTGTATCTTTGAGTCAGTTTAGAGTCGATTAGCAATCCCTCCTAATCCCCGGTCCAGAACGATCCCTACTTGCATACTTACTACAATTGACAACAAGAAAGTTTAATTTGTGTGCTTAATTCATATCACATCAAATTTTTGGCGCCGTTGCCCGGGATTAGCAACTTTGCTAATCCCCCGGTTTTTTCCCCTTTGTTTCTTTTCTTGTCTTTTGTTTTTATTTTCTGTTTTGTTTATTTTACTTTTGATATTTGATTTAGTTTTCTTTCTTTGATTTTAGGTACTAGGGAAGTAAGACATGGCAATTGCTAATATTCAAGCTCAAATAGCGAATCTTACTTCTCAAAGGTCGCAGCACATCGAAAGGACCACAATGCAAAGTGCCCCTGCATATGGTGTGCAAGGATATCAAGCCCATGAACGTCCATAAAAAGGTTGGGAGAATGTCGATACCTGGGGTTATCAAAGCCCTAGTCAATCAAGAAACAACTTGTTTTCCAACACGTACAATTCAGATTGGATTGATCATTCAAATTCTATGTGGTGGGAACCTCAACAAGTTCAACACGAAACCTATTGGCAGCCCTATGAGGAGTTCTATTCAGAGCCTATGCCTCCCCCGCAACAATTCCAACCAAACTCAGGTTCGTCAATCAATTATGATGAAATTTTTGATGTATTAACTTCTTTAGCGCAGGGAACACAAAATCAAGCCAATGAGGCTCAACAAGAAGGATATTGGCAGCCATATGAGGAGTTGTATTCAATGCCTATGCAGCCACCACAGCCTCCCCCGCAAGAAGCCCAAACAAATTCAGGTTTGTCGATGGATAATGATCAAATTATTCAATTACTAACCACTTTGGTGCAGGGGCAGCAAAATCAGGCCAAGAAATTGGGCGAACTGAGGAATCAAATGGGCGAAATCGTAGAATTCATGGGGCAAATTCAAGAACAAAGTGGCATGGAGGTTGGAGATGAACCCAAGATGTCCGAATCAAAGCCAAAACATGGATGAACAGTGGCTGCTTGAGGAAGAGGAAGATGACAAGACCACGGCAAGTTGGGAACCACCTTTGCCGCAGACTACCCTTGCTCCACCACCCTTGCCGCAACCCCCTAAGGACCCTACACCACCCACCTTATGTAAGGTAGTTCCATATTCAATACTTTCTGACCCCGTTACACCAAATGTGCCTATGCCTTGCAGATTCATGCAATCCAATGAAGAAGAGGGTGAGAAAGGCATCTTCAAAACCTTTCCAATGATTCAAGAGAAAGAGGTGGTTGGGGATTGTCTTGAACTAATCAAAGAGGATGTGCTTGCACCAACAATTCCTAATGAAGTTGAATTTTATGACACGGGACAAGTCACAACCCCAAAAACACCCAATCTGGCCGAATTGTCCATTCCTGAAACTTTCGAATTGGTGTTTGAGTTCGTGTCAAATCACAAAGGTAAGCCACCTCCCCGAATTTCAATTTCGTTTTATACTAACATGTTGTTAATGATTCAGGCACCCACTCTTGAATTTAAACCGTTACCGGATCATTTCAACTATCATCTCCCATTCAAAGATAAAGGAGAGGTATCGTCCGGCTGAACGACGCTAAAGCAAGCGCTTCTTGGGAGGCAACCCATGCAATCAACAAAGGAAGAAGGAGAAGGAGAGAAATAGCCTTGGACGTGCTTGCCATTCAAGACGTTGGATTGTTGGAGCGTTTCTAGGTGTAATTCGTTCTTTGTTATTAATGTTTAAATTTAATTGTCTTTGTTTTGCTGTGAACATGAGGAGCTAAACCTCTCTTGGCTAGGGGTGATTTCAAAGCCATGATTATATGTGTCATATGAATTGATAAGTTCCAGTTATAATTTCTTGGATCGTGAATGTGATTTGCTTAACTGTTTGATTCAAAACTTGTTCTTGTATGTGGGTTAAGGGTGCACACTTAGTTTGGATGCTTGAATTTGATGCTAGAATATAAGGGAGTTTCACATAATCATTACAAACTTATATTCACAAGTAATGAAGGTCACTAGTCACAATCGCGTTAAGTTAAATTCCTGGCATGAGTATCATGATGTCATAGTTACGAATACCTTGTCAACGCTTATGATTTTCATAGAACTTAATGATCTCTGATTGTATCTCTATTATGATGTCATGTAGGGAACTTTGAAGAATGCTTTGGGTTGTCGAATGATGTCATCCAATCCAATAACACAAGGAAAATCTGAGGGTTAACTAGTGATGTCACGGTTAATTTGGGGCATTGACGTTCGTAATTCAATGAAGGGAAAAAGCCTCTAGCTAGCCCATCATCCATCCAACTTCCCAAAAACGTTTTCAATTCTGTTTTTAAGTTACCATCTGTTTTGTTATTTTAAATTCGTCCAAACCAAAACCCCCCTTTACTTTCTTGTTTCAAATTGTTTTAAACTTGTTTTGTTTGTGTTTTTAAGTGTTTTGAGTCAAGCCCAAACCTTATTTTCTTCCAAAATTGTGTTTAGTGTCAGAAACTGCCTAGTTGGTGTTTTTAGGCAGTTTTGAGTGTTTCTAGCTTATTTTGAGTCTTGTGAACTTGTTTTGAGTCCTTTGAGTCTATTTGAACGTTTTTAACTTTGTTTTTGTATCTTTGAGTCAGTTTAGAGTCGATTAGCAATCCCTCCTAATCCCCGGTCCAGAACGATCCCTACTTGCATACTTACTACAATTGACAACAAGAGGGTTTAATTTGTGTGCTTAATTCATATCACATCAAGTTTGATCTTCAATTAGGGGAGTATTACGTTTTAATCATTCTTTTCCTGATTAATTTATTATTATTTTGAATTTATCTACATGCTGTTGATTAAATTTAATTTTTCTGTGTTGAACGTGATACAACGCATTGGAGATGCTATTCGGCTTTCTGCGAAGGAACTTGTACAAATTCAAAGGCTTTTATTGTTTTCTGCCAATCAGGTACGCTTAAGATAAAATAAGATATTTGAAACGACTCTGAAGCATGAAAACATTCCCCATGATGCATGAACCCCCTATGTTTATATTTTCCTTCCGATATATATATTGTATATGTTCATATATTTGTCAATATATAAATTTGTTTCATGCATCGCACAATTAAATTGTTATGTGGAATTTGTGAGTCAAAGTATCAAATCAAATTAGAAGCATATTTAGGGTTTTCCTAAACCCTAAGGGATTTTTTGAAAAAAAAAAGAAAAAAAAAAGGGAACTTGGGCAATATTTTGGCATCATCGTGGCAACACCACAGCATTACAATGGATGGCAACCTGGACCACCTGCGCAGCCCTATTTTTGGGCCTGCTGCTCCCTTCCAGACTGAACCAAGCTTCGACTCTGGTTCCAGGGCACACGGGCCTGTAACCCTGTTTCTTTGCCTCGGCCCATGCCAGCAGCTGGGCTTTGCCTCTGCCACGGCCCGCGCCTTCATCTGCATTCAGCCCAGGTGGCTGGGCTCACGCACGCCCAAACCCACAGCCAACCTTTTGCTGCTGGGCTCCCTTCGTCAAACCAAAGGCCAGCTTTTGCTGGGCCTTCCTCCGTACCTTCCCTTCGGCCCAAGAACAGAACGCAGCAGCAGCTGGGGTTCTCTCCCTCCCCGTGACCCTCCCTTGGGCCTTGCCTTCTACTTAAGGCACCCACCCGTGCCCAAATAAATTTTGGGGCAATTTTTCAACCCACATGCTATTATTTTAGCATTCTAAATAATTTTAACCTGAATGTTATTATTATTTTTGCTTCTACAATCGACCTCGTTTGGTCCCGATTTATTAAATTAATTAAAAGTGACCTGCAGTCCATTAATCTGATAATGAATCCAAAATTATTGACCTGAATATCACTTTTGGACATTAACGATTCAATGATTTATTTTTATACTTTGAACCGTCACATACTTTCGTAGTAACGAAGCTCTCACACTTGAGTTCCCACAGAACCCCAAATCCACTACACTTAGTTAGTATATTGCATTATGTGTTTCTTGCAGGAACCTCTCTTTTATGAACTGAATGTTCATAAACTAAATTGAACTTGTAGTTTCAAATTTAGTGCCTTTGAAACCCGAAGTTTTCATAAAACAATACACCCATGAAAACCCGACGTTTTTCATGAAAACCATGTCTTAGAACTCGTATGTTCTAACTTTGATGCTTATGGATGATTCATTCCCATAGCACCAATCACAATCTTGTTCCCTCCAATTCAGTGGATTGTAGAACCGTCACAAGTTCGATTTTCCTGATTTGGACGTTTCTATTAGAAACCACTTAATGTGGGGTACAAGACGTGAATCTCCCATTGACTATCACGAAGCTAAGCAATCAATGCTGCCAGCAATGGCATGGAAGAGCTGAATAAGCCTCTGCCATGATCTTCATTCGAAGACTTATGCCCGAAGCATTACTAACGGAAGTACTTCCTGAACAAGGATTTCATGGCTCTTTGGCTCGCTTCTACGAACCGTCTAATCATGAAAAACATTGCCTGAAGCACACCATGATTACGTCCATGAATGAGTACAAATCTGAAGTTTATAAATTCGATTGAATTTTGACTGGAGAATACTTATCTCATCCTTCCATGTTTCTAACTCGCTCCTGAAGCAACAGTAGTGTAGAATCTGGAATCCCGGATCTGATTACTACCACAAACGTGAGAGAAAGTTATAGACTCAGTTCGGCTAGAGTCTACCGAATGGCTCAACCCAGTTCGGTCAAAGCCTACTGAACCCAAGTTTGGGTCTGTCTCTCTCATAATCTAATTTTGAGTTTGTTTTTACAACATATGGTAGAATCAGGGCCTGCCAAGGTGTACCATCATGCCCGAAGCATGATCCTTGGTACCTAAGACCTAAAACTTCAAGAATAAGTGTGACAGCCCGTCCCGAGAATTGTACGTTTATTATTTTCGAAATGTGAAAGTACGAAATTGCCCTCAAGCGTTGGATTGGGTCATTGTTTTGGGCTAAGTTAGAGGCCAAAAAATATGGGATTTTGGACCATTGATATTACTTCCTAAGTAGTGGGAACCAATAGTATTGTTTCCTAGTTTATGGGAACTTAGTAAGTAAGTTTTTTTAGTTAGGGTTATAGTAACCCTAGTTAGAACCAACTAGAACTATGGTTAGAGTGTTGGTGATGTGTTAGTGTGAGGACCACACACACACACACCCCTTGGAACTACTCTCTCTCTCTCTCTCTCGGATCTTCACTCCTTCTCCCTTGAAACTTGTACGAACAACACCCTAACTACCCTAAAACGTTGCAGATCGAGCTAGTTAGGACCACCATTGTGATCCTGGTGAGTTCACGAGAACAACCATAGCTTTAGCTAGTTGTGACTCCTCCGAAAACCATAGAAACCAAAGTCACCGTGGGTGCACAGTACACCAAATCAGATCGTGGAGGTTTCAAGCCGTTCTAAGACTCAAAAGGTAATCTCTTAGTCCTCTTGATTGTTTTGGGATAATTTGGAATGAGTTTGAACGTCGAAAAACCACGAAAATAGGATCTCCTATTTGGGTACTATTCACCAACTTTTTATTGGTTGATTTTCTGTGAATTCTAAGACCATAGCAAGCTTTGGGAGGTCCTCACGAACCTTAGAGTGGTTTGTTGACAAGTTTTGGACGTCGGGAAGCCCAGATACGACGAGTTGCAGAGGTCGCCGGAGATTCAAGCTTACTCCGACGTGATTTCGTGGAATCTAAGGTCTAAAACAGGTATAACATGATTCTCCATCCCTTGAGCTTCATTTTGGTTCAAGTTTCGAAGAAAATGGTTGAGAATCGAGTGAGAATAGTGAATTGGAAGTTTTGCCCAGTTTCCAGCGCCGGCGACGGTCGCCGGAGTTCTGAGGAAGAAGACAGAGAATATTCAGTAAGTTTTGACGGAATATTCTAACGCCGTTAGTTAGTTTTGACGGTTACCGTTAGCTTTTGACAGAATATTCCTAACGGCAGTTAGGCTGCCGTCCGTGTGCCAGGCACGTGCATGCGCGTGGGAGGCGCATCTGGCCGTGTCTTGGCCGGCGCGTGAGGGAGCATGAGTGGTCGAAAAATTATTCTAAAAATTTGGGGATTATCCTGAGGTTGTGTAGATCATTTTGGTATATTCACACACCTCATTTGAGCAATGTATGAGAAGTTATTACCTAGTTTCGTTTATGTGCTTTAAAATAACGTATTTATAGTTATTTCTCACATAGGCGAGACCTACCTGGAGGACGAGCGTAGCCAGGCTAGGCACGAAGGCTACAATCCATCTACATATCAGTGAGTGGGCTTTTGTTTTCCGTATATACCTATATACTACGTGTTTTTCCCAGAAAGTGCATTTTAAATGCTTTTATAAATGAAATGCCATGCCAATACCTATATACATCTGCTTATGCATCATGAATTTGTATGCGCATGATTGTTGGTGATGTGGACGCTCAGGTAAGTATCAGGTAAGATTATGTATGGTTAAATAAAAGTTAAGTTATGAAGAGTATGATGAGATGCATTGAGAGCTCATTAACCTGCACCTCAGTGTTAGTGCTCCCGCCCAGAGTTAGGGGCTAGTCTTTCACGTGATGTTCACCTCCCGCACCATACGCTCATCTTGGATCCAAGTTAGGTGCACAATCCTGTCGTATAGACCACTTTCAGTGGGTTCGACTCGTAGGTGACCTACGATCATTCACACAGTCTTCACGTGATTGTAGCACTATAGCATATTATTATACACCCAGATCTGTCGTATAGACCACTATAAGTGGGTTCGACTCGTGTGCAGGCATGATTTATGAGCTAGAGATCAGCTGACGAGCTGTACAGTTATTATTGCATATGATTCACTTACCTGATGATTGATATACATGGCAAGGCATATTCATGATTTGATTACGTGTTGTGATGATGATTACAGTTGAGCTATAGTATATGTACATACTATTTTCTGGGAAAGTATACAGGTTTTACGGCGAGGGGATATAAAGATTGTTTTGAAATATTTTTGAAAAGCTTTGTTTTTGCCCACTTACGCTTTTGTTTTGCGCCCCTCCAGGTTCTAGGTAGCGTTGTTGGTGGTATCCGAGGCAGCAGCAGCGATTCTGACAGAACTTCACCCATGTAGGACCCTTGGGATGTTTTTATTTAAGTACTCCTTATGTTTGACTGCCCCTAGACAATTATGCTCTTATTGTGTTTTAACACTCCTTGAAGTTGGTTTTTATTTATTTGTATCTCTTCTTATTTTAATGCTTCCGCACTGTGCACATGGCTACGTCACCTTCACGTGACGGCCAGCATGCCTCGATTTTGGTCGAGGTATGTCAATCAGGGATAGTATTCCCCAACCTTAACCCTGCAGAATCTATTTCCGTCCCGATGGAATAGATCATCGGTTATGCACCTATTCGTGCCCCTACCAATGTTGTTAAGGAGTACCATTCTAGTAGTCAATATGTGAGACTAAGTTTGATCCACCGAACATCGTTGGAAGAGCAGAATTTTCACATGGATGGCCTTGTTGGCCGAATCCCTTTGGTAAATCACTTATTTTGTGAACATTTTTCCATGTTCTTGGATTCAAGTTTGGTGTATGTTTTACTTATGGATAATCTTATTGATATTGTCCTCGAATATGAGTTAATTGAATCATGTTTCTTAGTACATGTGACCGATTCAATTAAACACGTGATTAGGTTGGAATGTGGGAAAGTTAGTTGTCTGGATGAATGCGTACTATGCACACTAACTTTACACCTAAATCACACCTCTAACAACAACTTCAGGTCTATCCAACCTGATTTTTTCGGTAACAATGAGGGGAGGAGAAGAGTCGGGAGGAGATGGGGTCCATTTGGGAGACTGGGACTATTAGGGACAGTGCATGTTTGTTTATTTTGATTTTTTTAATAAAATTTAAATGTATTAAATTATTATGCTATAAGAATACAAATGTCCATAGATTATTGGTGAGGAACACCACCTGTCATGCTGAGGTGTGTGTTCCAGTCACATGGAAAAATTTCTCGACGATGAGGGAAAGGATGAGAGATAAAATATTAAGTTTAATTGTAATTTTAAATATTTTTATTGTGTTAGTGGAGGGTCTCATCTGAAGTATTGATTTTGTAGAGGGAGTAGGATTATCTCCCCTCTATTTTTTCCCTCCTCTTCCCTCCCCTTCTATTTGAATGGTCACGGTTAAGCCACGTCAACATTTTCTATTAATTTTTTATAGAAAGAGAAAGACAAAATAGAGAATGTGAGAGTAGAGAATGTGAAGGGATGAAAAGAGGAGGAGAGATAATCCTAAAAGTAAAGAGTCAGAGGCTGATAGCATTTCCCAAGTTCCGTAATGTAATATTTATATTATTCTGACCAGACAATTAAGAGAATTAATTTTTTTTTTATTTGTAAACAAATAATTGATTATAAATAATCAATTTAAACAAAAATACTTGTTTACAATAACTATAAATATTATTGTAAAATGTATATTTTTAATTTATATTTTTAACAAATTAAGAACGAATCGAACTAAATATCGTAGTGTCTATGTGTATCCTCTAACGAATGGTACTTTAAGTTACTACCGAATTCTGTACCCAAACCGAACCAGGAACTCGAACCGAACCCGTATCTGGCAACTATGGTTGAAATTAAGGGGTTAGACTCTTAATAATGATTTATTGTTTGAGATAACTTTTAAGGGGTTAGACTCTTACCAAAGCAGAAAAGGCTCTTGAGGCAACTTTTACATTTATAGGATTTTAGAACTCGCATAAATACCATAAAACATCTTGAAAGACTACCATTTCAAGGGGATATTTTCTTTCATGCAAACCAAACTTCCTTTTTCTTAACTCATTCTACTAAAACTTCAAATTATGTTCAATTTGTTGATTGATTGTTAACATTTAAGTTGATCTATTTATTTCCCATGCACCCTTTTCTACCTTTTTCTATGCATGAGTGCTTTTCTGTTGCATGTTGATGAATGCATGAATCCTTCGGTAACCTTCATTTTTTTTCTATGATGTAGGATAGAGTGGGGAAGCGGAAATTAGATTGTATTAGCACAAGCGAAAACACATAAAACTTAAATTGAAACAACAATAAAGGATAACTGGAATCACTCCAGGCGCCTCTCACCCATTCTTGGCCTCGCACCAAGAATTGGAATTTGGAATCACTCCAAATAAGCTCCTATCGCAGCCAATTTAACTCAACTTTTATTCATAAACTCATTTGTCCACTATGAGGTACACGGAGGGGTTTTTATAGAGCCTTAAATCTAAATAGGAAAATAAATTTATCCTAGGAAAGAAATCCTAATCCAAAATAGAGTAGTAAAATCCTGCTCCACAATGTTTAATCCAGTCCTAATGGAAATTGGATAGTCTTCTTTCTCTTTTTATCTCTTCAAGCAATAACCCGCAAGAGTAGTCCTTTCGTGACAAATGTGTTTTTGGTTCCTGGAACAGCTATATAAAGCATGCAAGTGAGTGACTGCCATTGGTTCAAACTCAACGAGTCCCCGCCAAACAGGATGTTGTTCCCTTTATACATCGACAAGAAACTACTTCCATCGAATCTGTATCATCAAAATTAAACACACAGGTCAATATCAAAGTTTTATAACGTGTTAAGTAGAGAGTATTGTTACGAAGGCAAGTAAATTCCTGATTTGTGCAAATGTTCTCTCATCCTTAATCTATGTTGTTACGTCACAAGATTGTTAATCTGGATTGCACATTGAAATCTCTATTGTGCCCCTTGTCCATTTTGGAAATTTGGCATAATCTGAATGCATACGTTTGATATTCCCTTAAAAATCACATGCTACAGTTAATCTGGTGAAAACTTGACAAAATTCAGTGAATACATTTCATCGTTTTTTTTTTTTTTTTTTGGTGAACGAATACATTTCATCTAAGGAGGTCATTCTTCTATTTCTTAGATTCGAAATGCTTTTTTTTCACATTAGGGGAGGGGGAGTTCGCTAAGCTACACAATAGACAACCTAATTTGGTATCGAATTCGCCATCCACAAGATTCGAATCTAAGACTTCTCACTTCTAAGCGAAGAGGAATACCACCAGACCATAGTACTAAGTGGCTAGATTTGAAATGTTTTTAACATCTCATTGCTAACATAAGTTTTGTTAGATTTGGTCCTCGAATTTGAAAGTCTCTTAACTGCTAATGGATTTACTTTCTTTAGAAATTTCAGAAATTATAATCGTGGCAGGAAGAAGTTGGTTTTTTGGCATTTTGAGGTATATAATTATACACTCTGATTGCATATTCAAAGCCTAATTAGTTATTTACATTTTTTATTTATCTCTATAAAACTATCATACTTGAATTTTAAGTGTATGATTGGTTTATGAGAAATAAATGAATAAAAGAATCAATTTTTGAATTTTCTCCTCTAAACCCTAAATCCTTACCGTTTGTAAAAGATGTTAAACGAATATTATATTTATTTGCTGGATATGGGATTACTGTTGAAGAGGCAATATTAGGTATGGTGGAAAATTATGTCACATTAGGGTCGAATTAAAGAAGCAAATTATAAAGTGGTTTTATTATATGATTTTTACTTTATTTGTACAGTTCACATGATATTTTTTGGTAAACTGGATATTATTCCAGGGCAAAGCCAAAGTACAAGACCAACAAGTTACAAGAAGCACACAAACTTACAAACTAAACAACCAAAGGTCCAGACCAAAGTACATTGGCAAGCAAAATGGACCAGCCAAAGAAACCAAACCAAAGCCCAACCAACAGCGTGGGCCCAAAACAAAAAAAGAAACCCGAGAATGCAGCAGCGGCCTCCGTCGCAACAGTCGATCAAGAGTCGCCCAAATCCACGCCTCCGACCACACGCCGACTCGTCAATCATCGCATGCATCACCTAGGACGCAGTCACCATCGAAGAAATCAAGCAACTAGAAAAGGAATTCCGGCTACTTGAGGAAAGAAGCCTGTGCAAAGCCACGAGCAACACCGCCATCAAAAGTAGACAAAGAGAAGGTGGTGGTGTAAGGAACACCCGAGCCTGTGCAAGCACCGAAGCTCTACACACCATCTCAGAAGAACAAGACTACAGATTGGAGCAAGGATGACCAAGGAGGAGGGATGTCAGTAGGAGAATAAGAAAAGGGCAAAATGAAACAAAGAGCATGGGGAAACCACTGCCGAAAGGAGAAAGGGGAGACAAGGAAAGGAAGGGAAGAGTGGGTAACCAACCCTGACGAAAGCTAGGGTCGGCGCCCCCAAAGCTGCACAAAATCGAAATCCTCATATAAGCACGGAGAAGAACCCTCACTCAGAGAGAAAGGCTTTCACAAATGAGAGAATTTTTAAGGTACTGTTCACATGATTTGTAGGAGCCTACCAATCTGACCCTGCAATCTTCCCCATAAATACTAGAGTTTTAACGAAACACTTCCGGTACTGTTCATTTTTAACGAAAAATCACATTTTACCTTTCCCTGGTACTATTCACTACACCTTTATTTGTCCTTTTTCATTAAAACTAAAGTTTGTTTTTGGACTTTTTGTTAGTTTTCCTTAAATACTAATGTTAAGATTTTTCCAGTGATGTTCACTTGTGAAAGTTAATATTTTGTCCAATCGCCTTAGCAAAAAGGTTCAGAATAGAGAGAATATTTCTTGCTCCCTTAGGTGTAGCATTAGCAAAAAGTCCCAGCGAGACGATAAGTTACCAATGTGGGATTTAGTGCTATTAGCCATCACATTAAGATGCGTAATTAAGGTTCCATGCAAATGATGAAAATGTAAGGCGAGAGGGGATCTCTTTGCCTAATACCTCTTTTGGGGGGGGGGAAATCATGAGCATATCAATTACTTAAAATCGAAAAAAGAGATAGAGATGATGCATTCCATAATTAAAGAGACCCACTTGTTATCAAAGACAAATCTAAGAATGATGTACTTGTAATCATTTCATGAGCAATAAGAATGTTGTCCTGTATAGCCTTATAGGAGCAAAAGCTCCTTGGTTTTGAGAAATGCAAAAATCCAACAAAGGTTTTAACCGTTTAATGATGATCTTAGTGATAATTTTATAGCTAACATTATACAAACTAATAGGTCTATAATTACAAACCAGCTCCGGGTTATCAATTTTTGGAATTAAGGCTATATTAGTATGATTTATAAGACACAACGTAGATCTTTGGAACTAAGGCTATATTAGTATGATTTATTAGATGTAACGTAGATTCATTTTGGAAAAATTCTTTAATTATGCACATAACTAAATCCTTAATTAATTCCCAACACTCTCGGAAGAAACTAGCATTGAGGCCGTCAGGACCTGGAGCTTTAAGAGCATCAATACCATTAACAGCCTCCAAGATTACATCATCTGAAACAGGGCTCATCAGACTAGCATTTTGATCACTGGAAATACAAGGTTGTATAATATCTACTAGGTCACAAAGGTCATCAGTGGAAGGAGGGCTATCGCAGGAGAACCGTTTTTTAAATCAAGGACAAAAACCTCCTCTAGCCCCTCTCCAACAAACCACCAAAAGCCATTCCCGTCTTTAACCTTTGAAATTTCATTCCTTTTCTTTCGAATAGATGCCATAGTTTGAAAGAAGCGAGAGTTTTGTCTCCAAGCTGAAGCCAATTTTCCTTAGCTCTTTGAGCCCAAATAATTTCCTCAGAGATCAAAACATGATTAAACTCCTCCCTTAGGCACTTTGATGTGGTCATATATTCATGTATTTTTATCATATATTTCCTTTGGATTTTGTATATTCGAAAGGGTTAAATGCTAAATTCTATTGTTTTATTTTATAAGCATTCAATACCAAAGTTACATGAAAAATAAATGGAAAACGAGCTTTTCGGGTGCTAGAGTAATTCCAGTGGAGCTAGAGTCTAACTAATTGTGCCAAAACATGTGCATTACAACAAGAATTTGAGATTGCAACAATTTTGGATATCAAAGTGACATGGGAATGCTATTCAATAGATTTTAAAAGAGAACTTAATTTCTAGCTTTTATTATTTCCGTGTATTATTCTTTTATTTAATATGGACTTAATGTCCATGTGTTAGTCTTTTAATGGATTTTTCATTGGAATTTAGTAGGTTTTGGTTGGATTTCTAAGCCTTGCCGTGGGTTGTAAGGTTTTCTTATGCTTGATTTATGGGAGTTAGTCAGCCACCAAAACCAAAAATCGTCATATATTGGAGGAGAAGGTTGCGGGAAGGAGGAAGAAAGCTCGAGTTTTTTTTTTTTTTTTAGGGCCATGATGTAGCCTGATCATGAATTCTTAATTACCTTGTGGCATTATTATTATCATGTTTTTCTTCTTTATTGAGCTTTATTGAGTATCTTTTGCTATTAGTAATGTGCTTGATTTTTATTCGGTACTTGATCACCATCTAAGTTTTAGTTAAGTTGAGTTGATGCAAGTTAAGTAGATGCCATACTTAATTTAGGTTTAGCTTCTTGCATTTGGTACCATAAACACCTATTTGTAGATGCCATGCAATTAGGGTTTATGTGATTTTCCAACGATTTCCATAGAGCTTAATGGGTTCTTACTTGTTTAGATTCATCTAGATGCCATAGAGGGAGGATAGTTTAGATACAACCAGATGTCATGACCGTTGAATAATTTAGGGAAAATCGATCATCAATATTGGGGAAATGTTTGAGTATAAGATATTAAGGGAATTAAGTAAAATTGATTTTGGTGAATTTGGATGCCTAGGTCTTCTTTTCTTATGTTTTCCATTTATTATTACTACATTTTATTTTTTTAGTTTTATTTAATTTCAGTTTATTTCAAAATATCATATCTTTTCCGTTAAAGGTTCTTCATTATCATTTGTTTCAATTTAGTTAATAAGATTTTTAGAATCAATTCGATCTCTTTGGGACGATATCCGTGCTTATTTGCTATACTATCATATGATTCGTATACTTGCGAGCACTAAGATTCGAGATTTCATGAAGTTAATTTTGATCATCTAATTTTCGCTACAAGTTTATGGTGCCGTTGTCGGGGATCGAGTTTGATTCTATTACTCACTTATTGGATTTTTACATTTTTCAGTTGGTTTAGCTTTAATGTCAATTGTTAGTTGTTTTTTTTTTTTTTTTTTTTTTTTTTTTTTTAATAATAAATCATTTCCTAAGTCTCTTGTTTAGCTTACCCATTGTTTTGTGTGTTGCCAATACAAAATTCAAGTTTGGAGGTGGATTGCTATCTATATCTTCGCTTGCCCGTCTCCTTTAAACCCGGGAAGTACCATTGTCGTGGAGTTTTTACTTTTTTATCTTTTTTGTATTGTTTGTAGTTTGCGTCTCCTGCCATTGAGAACAATATGTGACTTTATTTGGGAGTGAATATTTTGTTGTGTTTTACGGAGTCACAAAGAGTAGCAACATCAAACATTTTGAAATTGCGAAATGCTCCCGAATTTTAAGCCCGTACTTTTTTTTTTTTTTTTTGGCCTGATTCAATTTGGCATGGCATGTGATTTCAATTAGTGGAGTCTCAAATTAGTCCTGGTTGATTTTTTTTTTTTTTTTCAATCTTCCGTTTATGTTTTTTATGTTTGTTGCATTTGTCATTTAATTAATTATCTAACTAAAAAATGAAAATACATAAATAAAAAAAATTGAAAATCCAAAAACGTTTCTTTAGCCAGGCCAAATTGTGAAAACACATGTAATTGTAAGATCCCACATCGCCCAGGGGTGTGGATCCTGTAACCCTTATATGTATATTCCCATCTCTACCTAGCACGAGGCCTTTTGGGAGCTCATTGGCTTCGGATTCCATCGGAACTCCAAAGTTAAGCGAGTTCGCGCGAGAGCAATCCCATGATGGGTGACCCACTGGGAAGTTCTCGTGTGAGTTCCCAGAAACAAAACCGTGAGGGCGTGGTCGGGACCTAAAGCCGACAATATCGTTCTACGACGGAGTCGAGCCCGGGATGTGGTGGGGCCCGGGCCGGGATGTGACATAATGATAGTTGTTTTACATGCTGTGAAGAAATGACAATCATATGTGGCTGGAAACCATTTCATAATCAAGATAGGTCATCACAGTTTGAAGTATTTCCTCCAAAATAGAGTCCATACACCTTTTCAACAAAAGTGGGTGTCCAAGTTGCTGGGTTCTGATTATGAGATTGTGTACAAAAAAAGATCTGAAAATCAAGGGGCAGATGCTCTTTCAAGAATCCCTTTTTCTGTTATCCCACCTACTTCCCTATATCATCTAGGAACTTTACTTAATGGAAGGTGAAATTTGTAGTATCTCTTATCCTTCCTTTGGTTGGATGAATTTTGCGGACACATTGAAAATGATGAATGGATTGTTGGAAAACTAAATGCGTTATCAGAATCACAGCATGTCCCCCTTGCTAATTTGCGGTATCAAGTTGATAATGGGTTTCTGAAATATAAAGGAAGGATAGTTCTTAGCCCTACTAGTCTTTGGAGAGAAAAAAAATCTTCCATGAGCATCATAGTAAAGTCCCTTGCTAATTTGCGGTATCAAGTTGATGTTTAAGCTTTGCAGCTGCTTTTTGATTCAAGCTTCCTTTGTAATTCAAAGTGTTTGTTTTTAGTTTGTAATGTAGGGCTCAGATTAAATCAAAGCTAATAGGCTAGATGTGTGCCAGTTGGAATGGCAGCTCACTGATAGGTGAGCATGTGATGTACACGTGAGTGTGTGATGTGGATGAGTGAGTGCAGCTATACCTCACTCTTCACTCCATGCTTGCTATGTGTGTATTCTGTTATAGCAGAATAGAATCCAACAGAGAAACTCTCCACCTTCTTCGCATCTCCATTTTTCCTTCATGCTCTTTTGAGCAGAGATCATATTCTCTGTGATTTTTCTGTTTTTGATTTGTGCTCTGATACTCCAGAAATCACATACCCACATAAAATCAGAAACCCTTTCATGGCCTCAGAGCCAGGTTCTTTTAATCTGGGTGTGAATCTGTGATTTCTGTGTGAATCGCTTTCTTTGAGCTTCATCGCTGAAGAATCGTGGTTCTCGAATCTGCAAAAATCGGAGATCTGAGTCTAATATGGCTGGATCAACGAGTTATGAGCTTCGTACTCCCATTTTCAATGGTGAGAACTATGAATTCTGGAATATCAGAATGCGAACCATCCTCAAGTCTCATGGACTGTGGGAGCTCGTAGAGACTGGGTTCACTATCCCAGAATCATCTATTGAGGTTGTGGTAGCTGATGAAATGAAGGAGAAGGATGCAGCTACTGGGACTCCAACAAATGTTGCGGAGATCATACTGAATGACGTTAAGGCTCTTGGGTTGATCCAAGGAGCGGTGACTGACCAGATTTTTCCCAGAATCTCTAACGAAGAAACCTCCAAGGGAGCCTGGGATATCTTACAGCAAGAATTCAGAGGTGACAAACAGGTTAGAAATGTGAAATTACAAGGGTTACGTAGAGAATTTGAGTATACAAGAATGAGAGATGATGAATCCTTATCTGTATATCTTACTAAACTGTTTGACATCATGAATCAAATGAGGGGTTACGGTGAAGAACTATCTAGGGAGAGGGTTGTTCAAAAATTACTTATAAGCTTGCCTAGAAGTTATGACTCTATATGTGCTGTGATTGAACACTCAAAGGATATTGAAACTCTTGAAATCCAAAAAGTTGTTGCCTCTCTGAAGGGTTATGAACAAAGACTAGATATGCATAATGAAAATTCTACTGAAAAGGCTTTCGCTAGTCTAAATGTTGGATCTAAGTTTCAAAAACTCAATGGGTTCTCTGGTACTCAAAAGTCTGGGAAGAACTGGCAGAACAAAGGAAAGAAATGGAATAACAAGTCCAACTTTGCTCCTAAGCAAAATATTTCTCATGATCTTAACAAAACAGGTTGCAAACATTGTGATAAACTCCACTGTGGAAAGTGCTGGTTTGAAGGAAAACCTAAATGCACAAATTGCAATAAGTTTGGTCATGAAGTCAAAAACTGCAATGGGAACAAAATGGTGCAGAAGGTCAACTATGCAAATCAGGTTGATGATATGGGAACCTTATTCTTTGCTTGCAACTCTGTGACTCAAATGAAAGTCAACAATACTTGGTACATTGACAGTGGTTGCAGCAACCACATGACAGGAAATGAAAACTTGCTGATGGATGTGAGTAGAAATCTGAATGCAAGAGTAAAAATGGGAACTGGTGAAGTAGTGAGTGTGGCAGGAATAGGCACACTTATCATTGAAACTAAGATAGGAAGAAAGCACATACAAGAAGTGATGCTAGTGCCTGGTTTGGAGGAAAATCTCCTAAGTGTGGGACAAATGTTAGAACATGGTTACTACCTACTATTTGGTGGTAATGCAGTTTGCATCTATGATAGCTGTAACTTAAATGGACTGATTGCTAAGGTTCAAATGACCGGCAACATGTGTTTTCCCTTAACTATGATGCTTGCTACACCACTAGCACTGAAAGCTAGTGTGTCTCACTGTACTCAGACTTGGCATAAGAGGCTAGGTCATTTAAACACAAGACGTTTGCTGCAACTAAAAGATCAAGAAATGGTTCATGGGCTACCTTCTTTGGAAGATTCGAAGAATGTCTGTGAATGATGCATGCTCGGCAAGCAACATAGAGATGAATTTCCAAAAGAAACTGCTTGGAGAGCCAAATTCCTACTTGAATCGGTACACATAGATATATGTGGCCCAATGCAAATAGCTTCAAATGCTGGAAACAAGTACTTCATTCTGTTCACAGATGACTATACTAGAATGACATGGGTCTACTTTCTAACCAACTCAAGGTTCAGAAGTTCCAGATGAAAGTGTACTTCCTGAGATCACTCCTGATACTTCACATGAAGATTTGGATTTGATCTATCATAGAGCTATGACTTTACTCCAAAGAAATGGAGATCTTTGAATGAAGTTCTTGCACAGTGTAATGTCTGCATTTTGGAACCTGAGAGTTATGAAGAGGCTGCACTAGATCTGTCTTGGATGAAAGCTATGCAAGCTAAACTAGATATGATCGAAAAGAATAATACATGGATACTAGTAGACAGACCATCTAGCAAACCTGTAATAGGAGTGAAGTGGGTATTCAAAACAAAACTGAATTTAGATGGAAGCATCCAGAAAAACAAAGCTAGACTGGTCGCAAAAGGTTACTCACAGAAGCCATGAATTGACTTTAATGAGACCTTTGCACCAGTAGCTAGGCTTGACACCATAAGAACTTTGATAGCCCTTGCAGCTTAGAAAGAATGGCAGTTATTCCAGCTAGACGTAAAGTCTGCATTCCTCAATGGTGTACTCAAGGAAGAAGTCTATGTTGATCAACCTCAAGGATTTGTCATACAAGGCAAAGAAGATAAAGTGTAAAAGTTGAACAAGGCATTATATGGCCTTAAGCAAGCTCCAAGAGCTTGGTATGATGAAATTGATTCCTATTTCACTAAGGCTGGTTTTAAAAGAAGTCCTAGTGAAGCTACTCTATACACTAAGACTGAAAACTCAGGGATTCTCATTGTTTCTGTGTATGTTGATGATATTGTGTACACTGGAAGCAGTGACACAATGCTTGACAAGTTTAAAAATTACATGATGCAGCACTATGAGATGACTAATTTGGGACTGCTGCACCATTTTCTTGGTATGGAAATTGTTCAAACCAAGAAGAGCATCTTCATACATCAGAAGAAATATGCAATGAAGTTGCTGGAGAAATTTGGTCTGAAGGGTTGTAAATCCATGGGAACACCACTTGCAGCAAATGACAGATTGGGCAAGGATGATGGAAGTGAAGCAGCTGATGAGTCCGAGTATAAGAAATTGGTGGGAAGTCTCCTGTACCTCACTGCCACGAAACCAGACATAATGTTTGGTGCTAGTCGCTTGGCAAGATTCATGCATGGTCCTACTAAGAGACATATGGGAACAGCAAAACGAAATCTGAGATACATACAAGGTACCATGGATTTTGGCATTGAATATGTAAAAGGAAAAACAACACTTCTTATTGGATATTGTGACAGTGACTGGGCTAGGAGTATTGATGACATGAGGAGCACATCAGGGTATGCCTTCAATCTTGGCTCAAGGGTGTTTTCTTGGGCATCAATCAAGCAACACACAGTAGCATTGTCCACTGCAGAAGCTGAGTATGTAAGTGCTGCAGAAGCAACATCTCTGGCCAAGTGGTTGAGGTTTGTCCTAGAAGATTTCGGAGAAGAACAGGTTGAGCCTACTGTGCTAATGTGTGATAATACCTCAGCAATAGCTATGGCCAAGAATCTTGTGTTTCACCAGAAAACAAGACACATCAGCAGAAAATTTCACTTCATCAGAGATGCAATACAAGGGAAGGAGATTGAACTTGTTTACTGCAAATCTAAAGAACAAATGGCAGATATTCTGACTAAAGCCCTACCAAAGGAGAAGTTCAACTATTTCAGAGAGATGCTAGGAGTTAAATCAGCTACTAGCTTAGAGGAGAGTGTTGATGTTTAAGCTTTGCAGCTGCTTTTTGATTCAAGCTTCTCATTTTCCTTTGTAATTCAAAGTGTTTGTTTTTAGTTTGTAATGTAGGGCTCAGATTAAATCAAAGCCAACAGGTTAGATGTGTGCCCCTTGGAATAGCAGCTCACTTATAGGTGAGCATGTGCTGTACACGTGAGTGTGTGATGTGGATGAGTGAGTGCAGCTATACCTCACTCTTCACTCCATGCTTGCTGTGTGTGTATTCTGTTATAGCAGAATAGAATCCAGCAGAGAAACTCTCCACCTTCTTCGCATCTCAATTTTTCCTTCATGCTCTTTTGAGCAGAGATCATATTCTCTGTGATTTTTCTATTTTTGATTTGTGCTCTGATACTCCAGAAATCACATACCCACATAAAATTAGAAACCCTTTCACATCATAGTACATCTTTTGCAGGTCATACTGGATTCTTAAAAGACTTAAAAAAGAATTTTTCGGTCCTTTTATTGGCAAGGCGTGAAAAATGATATCAAGGAAATGGTGGATGCTTGTGGTCCATGTCAACAAAATAAATATCAAACACTTGCCCCTGCAAGATTATTGAATCCTCTTATAATTCCTCAAAGGGTATGGTCAGACATCTATATGGATTTTATTGTAAGGTTGCCCCCTTGTAAAGGCAAAACTGTCATATTTGTGATGGTTGATATGCTTTTGAAATATGCCCATTTCATGCATCTTTCTCACCCTTACACAACATTGGCAGTGGCTCAAACTTTTGCGGACAATGTCTTCAAACTACATGGAATGCCCACTTCAATAATAAGTGATAGAGATCCTTTTTTCTCAGTGCTTTTAAGGAGTTTTTCAAACTACGAGAATCCAATCTTTGTTATAGTTTCGGCTTTCATCTTCAGACAGATGGCCAAACTGAGGTAGTAAATAGTTGTGTAGAGACTTAAATATGTTTCTGCAGTTTATAGCCAAAACAATGGTTGAAGTGGCTTTCTTGCGATGAGTGGAGCTATAACACAGCCTATTACTTTGCCTCTAAGATGACTCCTAATGAAGCTATTTATGGGCAATCACCACCACACATTCTAGTTTACGAAGCGAGGACAACTAAAGTTGATTTCGCTGATAAAAGCTTGCAAGACAGAAATCAAATGTTGTCTCTTTTAAAGTCAAATTGAAGCTGCACAATCCAGAATGAATAGGTTGGTGCCTTATAAAAAATGATCTTTAGCTTCCCATCCTTTTAATAAATTGCAACCAAGGTATTATGGCCCTTCTGAAATACTTGCAAAGGTTGGTTATGTTGCTTACAGATTGAAATTACCTTCCAATTCAAATATTCATCCAGTTTTCTATGTATCTTGCCTTAAAAAGCAATTGAGAAATTTGTGGTTCCTACTGTGCCTTTACCAGTATTTGAAGATGAAGAGTTGGTAGAGGCAACCCCATTGGCTGTTTTAGATAAAAGAGTGATGAAGCATGGCAGTGCACTAGTGCCAGAATTGTTGGTTCGGTGGAAGGGACATTATGTTGCAGATGCTACTTGGGAAAATCTTCAAGATTTCACTGCTCAATATACAGCTTTTACTCCTAGAGGACAAGGCTGATTTCATAGAAGGGGGTAATTGTTATGAAGCTAGATGGTATTCCTCTATTGGTCTGTTAATATTAGCTACTTTATTTTCTTTAATTTGGGTTAATAGTTTGTTAATATTCATAACCTTGGTTAGTTGTTAGTTGAATTATTGTAAGCCATGGTTAGTTGTTTGTTGTCAATCGGTTGAATGAGTCGTAGAAAAGCTTTATAGCCATCAATTGTAGCTTGGCTCATGAGTGAAGAATTTGTATTAGTTTCCTTGTTCAATGAAAGTTGTAGTTTCCCTAGATCTAGCAATTTCTTACATGACCCGTTAATACGATACGTAAACGACACGAAAATAACAGGTTTCGGGTCAACACGATAACTAATCCGGTTGTTATCGAGTCACACGATAAGAACCCGTTAATAACGGGTCCTTAACAGGTTTACACGAGAATGACACTCGAGTAACTCGTTTCGACACATTAAGAAAAAGTTATTTTGATGATTTTAATTTTTAGACTACAAAAAAAAAAAAAAAAAAAAAACTATAAAATACAATAGCCATGGTGTATGACACACCCCGACCCGAATGTCCACTAGGACTCCGAATTGAACTGTGTTGGCCGACACCTGGAAGGTGACGAAGCCATAAAGTATAGTGATGTGGAAATTATGAATAAATTTAAACCTAAAAGTGCGCAAAGACAGAAGTGCGCTGTGAGCGGGAATCGACCCATTTTATGTGCGACGTCAGAGCATAAGTACAGTACAGTAGTGTGGGTAAGGATCATACCCTCAGAGGTACCCACCTATATTGAGATTCGCCAAGAATCCTCGTCGATACGAACTTTCAGCAACTAAAACCTGGAGGGGCGCAAAACAGAAAACGTGAGTGGGTAAAAACAAAGTTTTTGAAAACATCTTTCTTTTTAAAATGTAATAACCCCTCACCATAAAACCCGTATAATTTCCCAGAAAATAATAATACATACGTTTATAGAAATCATGCTTGAGAGGAGTAAAAACCAAGTATATGCCATGTCAAGTATCTCATCAATAAAATAAAATAAGTAAGCCAGGTGAAATAAATCAATGTAAAATGATATGTCAACTGGAGTCATCTAACGTGACCTGTACGGCTAAATCTATAGCTCATCAACCAATTTCTGCACACGAGTCGGAACCACCTAATGTGGTCTGTACGACAGGCTGGGTGTAAATAGATACGCTCAAGTGCTATGATCACGTAAAGGCTGTGCGAAGTATCGCAAGTTCGAGTCGGAACCACCTAGTGTGGTCTGTATGACAGGCTGGCACCTGCCTTGGATCCAAGGTGATCGTGTGGTGCGGGAGGTGAACGATCACGTGAAGGCTAGGCCCTGGCCTCGGGCAGAGCACTAACACCGGGGTGCAGGATAATGAGCACTAAATGCATATAAACATACCCATACTCATAGCAATCACTATCATCAATATATACTCACCTGAAGCTTACATGGGCGTCCCCAGAGTCATGCAATACTATGCATATCTATACTAATGCATATACTAAAATGTAATGTAATTGACATGGCATTTAAAAACGTAAATCCATTTAAAACAATTTTTGGGAAAACGTAAATCTTATATACGTGTGTGTGTGTGTGTGTATATATATATATAGAAAACCAAAAGCTCACTTACCTGAGTCCACACTACAACTCCTTAGTACGAATACCGAGATGTCACGAACGATCGGCGCCTAGAACAATTATCAAATCACCTCTCAGAATTCTTATCGATAGAACATGTAACTTACATAAAACACATCCCTAAGGCCGTTCTAGAATGATTTGAGACCCATTGACCAAAAGTCAACTGTCAATCAAAGATCGACGGTAGGGTCCACAACTCTATGTAACTCGACCCGGAAGATCCACATCTCAGATTTCTGATCTGTAACTTTCAATGATCCAAATTATGCTTCTAGAATAATATACTAAAGTTTCGTTACAATCCAACAGTTGGATCACCCCCAATTGCCAAAACCAAGTGGCGGTTAACGTTTTATTTTATGAACATACAAATCCAATTCGGGAAGATTCGTATGTCGGATTCCCAATCCGTAAATTCCTAAAGCCCTTAAATATTACGTATGATAATTTATCAAAGTTTGGTGACGATCCAACGGTCGGATCGTTGATTCATATATTAACTAAGCTACGTATCGTAATGAAATTAGGCTCAAACGATCAACCTACGTCATTCGAATATCAAAACTGAATTCAAGACATTTAAAGTAGCCTAAAAATAGCATTGACGACCACTTGGCCACGCACCGCGGAGGGTGGCGATCGGCCGTCCCAACTCACCAAAAAATTCAACTATTTCTAAAAATTACCAAAATTTACAGGAATGAAGATCTCAGTAAGTAGAGCAACTTTCATACCTGTAACCAAGGTCAATTTTGCCGGGAAAAGCTCTAATTTCACTAGAACCCGTCGAAAACCCTTGAAATGGTGAGCTTCAATTCGTCAAATTCTCAGCTCCATCGCGCCCATACATGTTTGGGGTTTGCTCCTGGGTCCAAGGGAAACATTTTTGTGGTGGTTTTCATCGGAATTCCTTTCAGAAACGACGGATCGCCACCGTGCACCCCACGAAGCCCTCGTTTCAATTCTTGCGAAATAGAACCCAAATGGTATCAAATCTTCGATGAAAATGGAAGACGAAAGGTTGTGGAGTATTCCTAGGTGTTGTATTGGCATAATTAGCCGGAATTTAGGCGGAATGGGCATCAGAAACCCTTGTTTCCGTCGGGTCAGAAAGAAGCAAAACGGGTTGAGGGATCCCATGCTTCTCCTCCCCCTCATTCCCCCCCCCCCCTCATTCCCCCTCACCTCTTCTGTTTCTGATTAGGCAATCATTTCCTTTCTCCTCTCATAATTCCTCCCATTTTCTCCTTTTCTCTTCTTATCTTTTCATCACATTCGCCCATTTCCTTTTCCTTTAATCTGGGCCACACACGTGGCACTCTAAATTTTACTCCAAGAATCTGAAGTTTTATTGGAATTAATTAATTTACTAAAATGGCCCCAACTTCAAACGTTAATACCTCCTTTGTTATAACTCCAAATCGCGTTCTGTTTGCGCCCACGCGTTCATTATGGTGAGTACTACGAGGATATGTCAAGAAAACGAATCTTACATGACACGACATGGCAGTCAACAAAGGTCAATAAATTTGCCTCGAAGAGCATTTTCGTAAATTCACTTATAAAAATTATAATTTTTGTGGACGGGTCATCACAATGTATATGTACATATTGCATATTAAAATATGTATTATTTGTTGTAGGCCTAATTTACTGAACTATAATAAGAACAAAGAGAGGGGGTGCTGCACAGTAGAGAGAAATAGAGAGATGTGTAATTGTGAGGTGTATTATCTCACACCATTGTGCCTTTATTTATAGTACTAGGGAAGTTAAATTCTTTACCCCAATAGGATTACAACTTTAATAAGATAATATCTAACCCTAAAGAATCTTCTAAAGATATCCCAAATATACTAGAATTTATATAATCACATTCCTAATCTAATAGGACTGCAACACTCCATCTTAAGTGTGTCTAAGTAAATACCGCATCAGGTTTTCAGCGATGAAGTAAGTTTAGTTGATGAAGTCGTCGGCACAATGAGCAAATGCGAGTCTCAAATCAACGGAATAATGCATTAAAGGTAAAATTCACAAAATCTCGCTATGGTAAAACCCAAGGTGGGATAAAAATCTATAGACAAAGGAGAAAAGTGAGAAGTTGCATGAAGTCAAAAATATATGTTTTCTGGATGCAAGTAGAAGAGCTCACAATGGTATGACTAGCCTAGGATGGGTGCCTCATCAAAACCTAGCTAGGTAGCAAAAATGCAATGGGAAAAATGCTCCTAATCGTAGGGAAAAACTATATTAAGATCAAGTCAGTATACTTCTGGATACTCCCCCTGAGTTTGACAGAACTTCCAAATGAGAACTACAAGCATTGCATATGAATAGTTAGGCATACCAATTCCTTGGACAAGCTTCTGGAAGATTGACTTCGGTAGAGACATCGTGTTAAGGTCGGCAAGGTTGTCTAGGATAGGCTTGCATGACTTCAATCTCCTAATGCTTTGTTGATGTGATGTAGATGCAATATGTCTTGGCGTTGACTTTGTTGAGGTATCATGTCTTGGTCTAGTTGATACATGCGGCATAATCTTTATGCATCGTCGCCGGGACTCAACGATGGATGAAAACAACAAATACTTCAAATATGCTCAACAAGATCTCTCAACCATATCTCACATATGGCGTAGTGAAGTAAGGTGAGTCTTGGAATGATTCAAAGAATTCGCAACTAAGGTCATATCATGGACCTCCAAGATATTGCACTATCTCTAAGGGTAAAGACATAACCATTTGGGGATGTGCCTTGTGCAGGTTTGATAAGTAACTTGCGTCAGCATAACAATAAGGCAAGCATCATTCTGAGGATCAAGGGGGTCGGATCCGTTTGGGATGCGTTGAGATTAGCCCAAATCCGTAATATTTTTCAGAGTAATGAAAATACGTCTTTAATACTAATTTAGTGGCTGCGTGTAGGCGCGGTGATGCAGCTTTACAAATAGATTAACAATGAAGGAGATGTCGTGTCTAATGCAATGAGCTAAGTACAACAAAGCGCAAAGTTGAATTCAAATATGGAACTTCAGATTCCATAACCTCTTCAAGGGTCTCATTTGCATATAGCATATGGAAGATCATAGGTATACTCAAAGGTAACACCTTCAGGGTGTAGTTCGACTAGTTGACCAAGTACCATCAGAACAATGCTTTAACTTCAGGTCAAGGCATAAACGAGTTTTCCCAAGATCCATCATCTTAAATTTCGTCTTCAGGTGTGAGGCAGTTTTCTCAAGCACTTCAAGAGCCTTAGTGAGATGTTTGTCATCAACATAAATTGTAACTCTAACAATTTGGAATAAGACTTCATAGTTTAACACGTAAGGGCATAATATCATATCCATAACTGATCAAATAATCACTTAGAAAGGTATACCACATCCGTCAGCTTGCTTCAATCCGTAAGTGAAGGCCTCAAACGAGATGAGAGGGTATTACGTGGTTTGGAATATTTGAACTAGTCTGTGTTATTATTCAGGAATTTACATGTAAATCACTATATTAATATCCCCATGGAGAAACACTAACCATATTCGTAATGCTGCAATCAATCACAAGGCTTTTGAGAGAAACCTTGCGTCGTAAGGCATGCATTACATCGCACTATTTCATTCATCTCATTACGCTTACTTTCCCACTTGTAACACAACAGGGTTACCTTAGGCAGTGTAGGAACTACAAGTCCAAACACACTTTTGTAAAGAATTTAAACAGGATTTGATCTACGTTGTCACTAATCAACTAAACACAGTTCGATATCGTCGCTTTTCATTTATGTTAGTAGCTACCATATAAGTGAAAATATCATCGATGATAATCTCATTCCAATTCCATTATATCATCCAAACTAGTATACTGGACCAAGAACTTCAAGTCTCGGGAGTAATCCGAATTAATCTCATGAGATGGAAATGATCTGAAACAACGATCAAGTATGGATTCATATTCTGACGTGACCTTCATCTTCTAAGGAAGTGAATCCTATGAACTGAGTGATGTGTTGTGCTTCAGGCTGAAACATATTGATTGGCTATCCACCGGGGTATCGGGTCGTCCATCGAGGGTGGCCAAACCGTCCAATAAGGGCGGCTCACCCTTCGGGATGTTAACTCGACATCCGTTAAGTACTTCTTTCCTTGCAGGCATATTTGCAGTTGGTATATAATCTCGTCACTTTAGCTAGATCAGAGGAATGCATTTGAGCAACATCCTGAAAGCTAGAATACATCACACTTGTGCGGCACGGGGATTGAGATGAGACATAGTGGACAACGTCCACACAAATTCGCATCATTCTACAGGAATGTTGACGTTTTTATCTCCCCATAATAGAGGGAAGACTGTTTCATCAAAGTGACAATCTGCAAAAATGAGCAGTAAATAGCCCGCATGCAAAGGCTCTAAGAAAGCTAGTGCAAAGGAAAATTGTAATCGAAAAGGATTCACATCCCTCTTGGAGGACCCATATTGGTACATTGCGGCGGCGCAACTTAGCACATGGAATACACACTTAAATGTGTATGTACGAAATGTTGGGTTCGTACCCAGTAACCAACTGTAATGTTGAATAGGATTGGGTGGCAATGGGCCTCAAGGCAGACCAACATAACTACGTACAAGATTGCATAGCCTTAGGTAGAAATCGAAAGCTTGGTGCGTTTACCAAGGTCAGGGCGATCATTTAAATTGCGCTTTATGATCACTTCGTGAGGCTGGGATGAACATGGGAATTCGATGTTCAATTATAAACCTAAAAGAAATGCAATACTTATCAAAAACCTTCGATATAAACTCTCTGGCATTATCCAATCTTCCTGACTTTATGGAATAATTAGGGTGGTGAACCTTTAAAATTGGCCAGGGGTTTAGCAGCAATGTGTGTGGACAAACATGTGACCAGTTTGTCGATTCATTAACCAAAACCATAAATATTTATATGGTCTGTATTTTGGTTGGTTTAGTCCACATATATTCCCTTGAATCCACTGTGAAAAGAGGGTCATTTCGTATCTTTGCCAGGGATGATGTAGAAAATCAATTTCCCCAACGAGCAGGTTTGGCAAAGTGTGCTTGTAAGCACAACATCATTACTTCGGGTAAGGAGATGCGTCGTGGCATCATTGTTCGACCTAAGTGTCCCAAAAGGTTGTGTTAAAGCAAGTAAACTACTCAAATCACCCGGATCTAGGCTAGCCACTCGTGGTGTATCTTAATTAGAAGGTAGCTTATTGGCCCTAAAATGAAGCTTCAGGCTCATTTTTTGAGGTGGTGCAAAGATATTTCACTCTATTTTCTTCAGTGGTTTCATTCATGATCATTGTCATCTCGAATATCCTTAGAACTCAATGACGTTCTTCCGGAACGGGGAGAATACAAAGTATCTTAAATGGTAATGTAGTCTCATTCATACAACGATAAGTGTGCCAATGCTCTTAATTAGGTTGGATAAACCTGAAATCATTGCTAGAGATGTGATTTAGGTATAAAGTTAGTGACCGTAGTATCACATTCATCCAGACAACTAACTTTCTCACATTCATCACATCTTTAATTGAATTTGGTGACATGTATTTAGAAACATGATTCAATTAACTCATATTCAAAGACAATATCGATAAGATTATCCATAACTAAAACAAACACCAAACTGGAATCTAAGAACATAGAAAAATGTCCACAAAGTAAATGGTTTACTAAGAGGATTCGGCCAACATGGTCATTCATGTCAAAATTATGCTTTTCCAACGGTTTTTGGTGGAGCAAATTTAGTCTCACAAGTTGACTACGAGAGTGGTACTCCTCAAAGACATTGGCAAGGGGCACGAATAGGTGCATAACCAATGATATATTCCATCAAGATAGAAGTAGATTATGCATGATTGAGGTTGCGGAATAATATCCTTTATTTTCGAAGTTTTAGGTATAGGTGCCAAGGATCACGCTTTAGGCATGATGTCACACCTTGGCAGGCCCTGATTCTACCATACGTGGTAAAAATAAACTTGAAATTGGATTGTGAGAGAGACAAACCCAATCTTGGGTTCAGTAGGCTCCAGCCGAAGCTGAAGAGGTCTATTCGGTAGGTCTTTGTCGAAGCAGAGGAATACCTTTCGGTGCACCTCTGTCGAAGTATAGCATTGCCTCCATTTTATCCTTGCCGAAGCAGGGCACCACTATTCGTTGGACTCTAGCCGAAACTAGGTCTATACAGTTCGGTATTTCATAGTCGAATTACTAGGGGTACCTTTCTCTCACAAATGTGGTAGTAATCAGATCCAATAATTTGGTAAACTTTTGCTTTCTACACTACTGCTTTAGGAGCGAGTTAGAATCATGGAAGGATGAGAAAAGTATTCTCCAGTCAAAATTCGATCGGATTTATAAACTTTAGAATCGTACTCATTCATGGACGTAATCATGGTGTGCTTCAGGCAATATCTTTCACGATTAAACGGTACGTAAGAGCAAGCCAAAGAGCTATGAAATCCTCGTTCAGGAGGTATTTCCATTTGTAATGCTTCAGGCATAAGTCTTCAAATGAAGATCATGGTGGAAGCTTATTCAGCTCTTCCATGCCATTGTTGGCTTCAATGGTTTCTTTGCTTCTTGATAGTCAAATGGAGATTCACGTCTTGTACGGTTTCAATCAAGAAATGTCCAAATAAGTGAAATCGAATTTGTTATGATTCGATAACCACTGACTGGAGGGAACAAGATTGTGATTGGTGTTATGGAAATAAGATATCCATAAGCATCAAAGTTAGAACATTCGGGTTCCAAGACATGGTTTACATGAAAAATTTGAGTTTTCATGGGTGTATTGTTTTATGCAAACTTTGGGTTTCAAATGCACTAAATTTGAAACTACATGTTCGAGTTTAGTTATGAACTTCCAGTTCATAAAAAGGAGGTACCTGTAAGAACAGATAATACAATATACAACTAAGTGTGGGTTGTTTTAGGAAATCAAGTGTGAGTGCCTTGGGACTACGAAAGAGAGTTAGCTTCAAAGAAAAGAAATAAAATATTGAATCGTTAATGTCCAAAAGTGGGCTTCAGGCTAATAATTTTGGATGTCTAGTCAGATTAATGGACTGCTGGTGACTTTTAATTAATTCAATAGATCGAGACCATTCAGAGTCAATCGTAGAAACAAAAATAAAATTTGTGTAGGCCCATATATGATTTAATGTTGGCTATAGGCCACACAAGAAAAATAAGGCCTAAATTGGGCTCGGGTTGAATGAATAACAAACCCAAATAAAGTTGGGTTGGGGGCCAAGGCAAGGAAATAACCCAATAATAATTTTTGGGTTGTGAGGGACAGCAGCCCATCATCAGGCTAGCTGTGGGCTAAAACATATATAAAAGAAAAAAATCCAAAATTTCCCTTCTTTTTTTTTTTTTTTTTTTCCCGAATTCTAGTGTTAAAAACCCTAATTGCTTCTAAATTAATTTCGGTGCTTTGACTCACAAATTCCACATAGCATAATTGCGTATTGGATGAACAAATATATATATATATATATATATATATTGACAAAATATATGAACACATATGCAATATATATAATTGAAAGGAAAATATAAATATAGGGGATTCATGTATCATGGGGAATGTTTTCATCCTTCAAGGTCGTTTCAAATATCTTAATTTATTTTAAAACAACCTGATTGACAGAAAACAATTGAGCCTTTGATTGTGTATAAGAGCCTCCTCCACGATCCTTCAGTTCCTTAGCTTCTGGCAAGAGCGTGCTGATAACATGTTGTAGGCCTAATTTACTGAACTATAATAAGGATAAAGAGAAAGGGGGTGCAACACAGTAGAGAGAAAGAAAGAGATGTGTGTAATTGTGAGTTGTATTATCTCGCCCCATTGTGCCTTTATTTATAGTAGTAAGGAAGGTAAATTCCTTACCCTAATAAGATTACAACTTTAATAGGATAATATCTAACCCTAGAGAATCTTCTAAAGATATCCCAAATATACTAGGATTCACACAATCACATTCCTAATCTAATAGGACTGCAACATTATTGTATTATTATTCTATATAAATTCAAAAAAATTAAGTTTGATTTATTTTTATAGTATACTATAGGCAAAGAGTGAGATTAAAAAATTATAAAACATCAAAAATAAAATATCAAGTAATTTAAAAATACCAGACACATTAAAAAGAATATAATAATTAATTTACAAGTGCGAAAAATGTGAAAAAATATGCAAACGCTCGTGATCGCATCCTCTATGCTTTGAGGATGGGTACATCATCGTTTGAATTTTTAAAACCATACAAACCCACATGAATAGTATTTTCAAGGGAGTTCAAAATAAACCAATATCATTTTCCTTAGTGATTAATGAAAATTGAAGGATTTTGTTGTAAAAAACATGCAAGGTTTCCTCAAACTTGAAACGCAACTCCTTTCATTTTGCATTTCTTTAAAAATTTGGTATTTTGTAGTAATGTACTAATGTTTTTTCATTAGACTTTTGTTTTGGGGTATGTAATACTTAAAAGACAAATGTTGTTTTCTATGTTTTAAAGTAATATCTATGTGACAAATTATTATGTTTTCAATTTTTTTTGGGGTCAAATTATGTTTTTCATTTTTATTATTTATTGATTTCCTTAACGGATAATGGGTCAGGTCATATTACCTGATAATAGTAACGGATCGATTTCGAGTCGGATCAAATTATCCGTTTACTTTAACAGGTGTTACAGGATACGACCAATTAAGATATCGGGTATATCACGAAAACGACACGAACACAAAAAACATGACACGAATGCCTGGTCTAAGTTTGTCTTGCAATTAGAGTCAAGGTCGACTGAGGTCTTATAAGGACTTAGAACCTGCAAACCACTATATTGTGGCTTGAACTTGCCGATTCTAGCAACAACTAATTAAAAGGACACACTTGCAATGCAATATTAATTAGGGAAAACTAACGATAAGGGCTTGAAAACTTTGAATGTTAACCAAAAATCATGTAATAGCTTTATTTAATGGTTAAGACAAAGCCCGATATTGAATCAGTCCAATTAAAATGCCCCAAACACTGAATTTTCAATTTTACTCTTAAATCCTTCAACACTTGGCGCCCCCAACCCCGTTTAACATTTCTCTTTCTTTCTAGATCTCTCTACTATTCTCAGCTTCCATAACCTCAAATCCTTCCATACTCGGCACGCCCACACTCGTACACACGCATGCAGGGTTAAAGAGAGCAAAATTACTTTGAATATCAATAACCCAAAAAATAAAAATCTGACATTTATGTGATTGAAGCTTTGACTGCACATGTTGTGCACAGTAACCCAGACCTGAACTTGCCACCACTAGCTATATTTGGTAACCCTCACACACAAATCTATAATTTTTCTTAAAAAATTAATATAAAAAAGAAAAAAAAAACAATTTTTGGGGGTTTTCGCCACTTGCCCCCATAAGAAGACCAGTAGGAGTAGTGGTAGAGAAATTTTTTTTTTCTACCTTCAGCTTTTTCCTCACTTGCTATCAATGGTATGCTTTTGAAATTTTTTCTTGTAAATTTCAATTCTTTCTGGGAATTTGACTTATGCTTTCTTTTTTTTGGGTCACTTGGGTTGAGTGGCTTGAGTAATTTTGTACCTTTAATTGCTTCTTTCCCTGATCTAGGGGCTTTATTTATGATTCAAACTTTTGTAGAGCTTTAAGAGGAAGTGAGTGAGTGAGTGAGTGAAGGGGAGAGATAACTTTGGTATTGGAGAAGGAAGATTACTACTACTACTAGTTGATGATTTTGCTTGATTTGGTGACGAGAAAATGATGGATTTTGTGGTGGTGGTGGTGGAGGAGAAGAAGGAAGGTGGGCCTTCTCGGTTTTGACTTTTGACCATAGAAAAAAAGAGATGAAATGAAGTAGGAAAATTGGGGGAGGAGGAAGAAAAAAGAGATCCCTTTGGATCTTTATCGATTAATTCCAAATCAAAAAAAGGCTTAACAAGCATGACAGTAACAAAATAATTCACACTATTTCTGAACTGAACCAAAATAACTTACATTATTTCTAAAGTGAAAAAGAAACACTCTTTATGAATCTACAGCAAAATTACACATTATTTGTGAAACTAAATCAAAATACAACACAATATTTCTGGAACTACAGAGAATAACCCACACTATTTCTGAAATTGAGCTAAAATGTCACACACTATTTCTGGAACCACAACAAAATAACCACACTCTATTTCTGAAGCTATAGCAAAATAACTCACACTATTTTTTAAACTCAATAAAAATAATCCACATTATTTCTGGAACTACAGCAAAATAACCCACACTATTTCTGGAACTATAGCAAAATAACCACACTATTTCTGAAACTTAACCAAAATAATCCACACTAATTTTGGAACTACAGCAAAATAACAACATTATTTCTAAAACTTAACCAAATAATCCACATTATTTCTGGAACTTAACCAAAATAACTCACACTATTTCTGGAACTATAGCAAATAACCACACTATTTTTTAAACTTAACCAAAATAATCCACATTATTTCTGGAACTACAGCAAAATAAATAACATTATTTCTTGAAAAACAGCAAAATAACTGCACTGTTTCTGAAACTTAAGCAAAATAACCCACATTATTTCTAAAACTAAGCCAAAATAATTCATACTATTTCTGAAACTACAGCAAAATAACCCACACTACTTATGACCGATCGCTAAAATGCATGGGGGGTCAAATTCCATCTTCCTTGTAAAATAGGGCGCAATTATCTCGAAAGTGGTCCATCCACTCCTCAAGAATTTTTTCTAGTTGACGGGTACATTGACTGAGCTTGAGTTCCCCTCTAGTTAAATGATGCCACATATCTATTAAAATATTTAGTTTGGGTGGTTATTGTTACTTTATTAGCCAGGATGGTAAATGACATAAGGTAAAGAAATATAGGCGTCATTTGTGGAATTTTTTTTAAAATATAATTAATTAAGACTCTACGCATAGAGGATTTAAAATGGCCATTGGCCTAACAGTAATTTGAAGGTAAGAAATCAACAAGGATGTGAGATTCGTGCCTTTATGTTTCAGTTTTGCTTTGAGAATTTTCTGAGTTTCTTCTGCAAATGGCAATTTTGCTTTGAGAAATTCCTAATTTGTTGTGCCAATGTATGGTTTGAAAATGGGAATCCAAGTTCAAATGGAATTTAATTTGAACTTTTAAGTTTTGTGAAATGGGATTTGTGTTTGTGGAATTGTACGATTGCAAGTGATCTAAGATATAATTAATAAGGTGTTGAATTTCCACGTATACGTTCGAAAATTTCATTTTTCTAAATTATTATAATAGTAACTCACATCCTTTCTTTAATAATCATAATTAAAAAAATAAAAAATTGCACGACTTGCATGCTCTGTGTCTTAATGATGGTGATGAAAATGGTTGTATGACTTGAATGCTCTGCCTTAATGACAGTTAAAGAAATTGTGCTACTTCGAAGTTACCGTTTGATGAAAGCGGTTGGTGCTCTGCCTTAATGGCGGTGAGATTTATATGGTACATCTTAATATTTTTGAATTGACTAAGGGATTGGTTTAGGCTCTGTTAGAGGTAATTATGGGGAAAAAAACAATTTTATTGCGGATTGGGCTTCACTTCGGCCCATGTTTTTAATGTTTGTAGAGCTATTTTATGAATAGTTTTGTCTTTATGATTAAATCTCATGCCCTTTTGATTAAATAAAAGTTTATGGTGGTTTTTGGTTAGGAAAAAGTTGCCCCAAATCATTTTTATTAAAGTTTCCTATTAATTAACTAGGATAGTTGATATTCAAACATATAATAAAAAAGATAAGATACCTAAATCACTGATTCACTGTGCATGTTTTGTTTTAGAACGCAGTATAATTTAAATTGTAAGATGCACAATGATCATATACTTGAATCATCATCTAAAAACGAGCCTAAAGATGAAATGATGTTGATTCATCAGGCTTAGATGATAAAACAAACTCTAGTTGAAGAATCTAAATGAAAAATGATGTGATATCCAAGTGGTAACTGCGATTGTTTATATATATCTCAACAGATCTTTTTTGTAGGTTAAATGACTCTCTGAGTATCCTCCTTTGGACTTTCTTAACTAGGGAAATTGTGTAGCTAGTGTTGCTTGGATGATTAGTCCTTAAACGTCTACTTTTCCGCTTAACTACATAAAAGGAAAATATGTAAAAAATATAGCTTTCTTAATTAGGGAAATTGTGAAGCTATAGTTGCTTGGATGATTAGTTATTAACTTGTTACAAGTACTTTGTTACATAATGCACACCATTACATGTGCTGCCAAAGACGTAATTCTTTTAAAGCAAAACTATAGCTTTTTATCGATGATCAAGCAATACAATACAAAACAGCCCAGATGATATCCGGTAGCTGATCAAACAAGAAGAAAATAAGAACTGAAATAAACTGACAACTTGGTCAACTGATGTGCCAAGACATTATTGCATCGTATGTCTGTCTTATTGTAAACACTAGTAGATATATATGCCTTGTAGCAAAGGAAGCACATACATGCTTCAATCATGGGCAGAAGACAACCTTGTAGTTAGTTCCACCAGGACATGTAAATATACTGGTTTGGTCATCCTTAGGGTAACTATAAGCATCCCGGCACCGACTCTTAAAAAACTTAGAGAAGCCGGCACCGACTCTTAAAAAACTTAGAGAAGTCTGTAGGGCCACAATTTCCAGAATTGCAACAATATTGATCAGTCTTGAACACAGTGCAAGGGTTGTTGCACCCTCCTGGAGCCCTCAGTTGGTTAGGGCACTGCCCATTAATATCAGCCGTGCACCTAATCCCCCTAGTGCACCCACCAGACGTGGGACTAAAGTCCATAGGTACATTAAACCCATCAACAAGAGAAATGTCAAAGAAATCCAAGTTGTTAAATTGATTAAGGGCATATTCCGCTAGGGTGTTTGGTGGTTGACCAAAGCCTTGGCATTGGAGGACACCCCCACAATCACCCGTTTGGCATTTACCACGTCCTGCTCCATCGAAGTTGCATCCCGTCCGGCCCCAAATGCGAGCCCCTTTGGTACCGGCACTCACATCTAAGGCCCAGGATTGGCCTTTGCCGAGCGGGCGGCCACCGCCTGGCACAGCAGCTGCCCATACAGTGCCGGCACAGTTGTTTTGGATGTCAAATCGAGCTGCATTGGTTGAAGCCAAAAAGAGAATGGCACATAGGATGGAGAAAATTAAGAGGCTTTTAAGCAGGCTCATTGTCGGAGCTAAGCGATACCAAAATTTGTAGATTGGTTTTTTGTATGGTTGTTTTTTGAATTCTAAGGTGGCTCGTGAAGTTATATATAGAGCATTAATAGCACTTATGTTCCTCATCAAATGACGTCAGTTTATTAGCTCAACATTTCCGCCTAGGCCCACTGCTTTAAGTTTCCACAAGAAAAAAGTGAAAGACTTTTCCAATAAATGATAAATATCTCCAATTTTCTCTTTCTATACTATATCTTTTCAGTATTATTTTTTATTGAATAAATCAAAGAAGAAGTTATGTATAAAAATTTATAAAAATATGTACGGAAAAAAAAGTTAACCTTTGCTCACTATTTTATAAGAGTGGTAATCATTTCCATCATACTTATTATTATTGAATGAGTTTTAATATTTAGACTTATATATATTTATTACATAAATTTCGAAATTTAAATTAGAATTGTGACCATCACTATTACTTAAGAGCGGTGCGAAAAATATTTCTTTTGTTTTGGTAAACTAAATCAATGAAACACGAGTACTTAATTGTGCAATAGTTGCTTAGATAAAAATGCTACTACAGTAATGAGGAATGACTAGAAACAGATTTTTCCAAAATCAAAGCGTAAAATGTAGCCAAACCTACCCAGTTTGTAAACAGTTGGAATATATACGGCTATTCTTTACAGATTACAGAGAATTTAATTAAATTATTAATTATAGGGTTCTAAGTTTAAATTACAATATTTTTATATGAAGTTGTTTGGGAATCAGCTTTTCCTAGTTGTTGAAGATAGTACTGATTAGAATTGGTGGTTTCTTAACTTTCAGCCATCGCTGAGAATCCAGTCACCCTCTTCTTAATTAGTTCTAGACATGGATGTGGATGCAAATTTTCTCCTCTTCGATCTTGGACGGATTTGCACCTACAAAACAAATAGCACCTTAGGTTAAGGCCAAGAGCCTCACGCGCCCACGATGAATAGGGGGGGCTTTGGCAGAAGAACCTCCGATGCCAAAGTTAGAAATTTAGAGTGAAAAGTGTTTAGAGAATTTGGGATTTTTTCAAGAGATTTGGAATGACTTTTTTGTGAGAATAGGTGCCTATTTATAGGGTTAGGCTTTGCCCAATTTTGAAAAGGTGTGACCGGCCACTTTTAGGTTTTTGTAGGTTTAACTTTTGGTTTAATTAGCCAATTCAATGGCTAATTGAATATAAAAATAATAAATGGGTGGTTACAAAAATAATTTATTATTTTAATTTGGGTAATAACTTAGGGGTAATAGGAAAGATGAGGATGGAAGTAGTGGAGAGAATTGGCCGGCCATTCAATCACATTTTGGTTTGAATTGTATAATTTTAATAGGTAATTAATGGATTAAATGGGTAATTAATCCATTAATTTACCTATTAATATTATTTTAGAGGTTACTTTGCAAGAAAAGGATTTGATGAGATGCATTTGATTTGGTTACCTCTCTTTAGAGCATTTTTTACTTTTGTTGAAAGATGATTGTTTGCTGCTCGCGTGTAGAAATCCCGGTGTACCTCAGGGGTAGTTTGGTCCTTTTTGCTAAAATGTCCACGTGTCGCCTTTGTGATTATTTTTGGCTCCACAAATGCCCCCACACCTGTTGGGCTGCTCGCAGGAAAGGACAGCAGGTGTAGAGATTTCCTTGCTTTTAGGAGACTTAGGACTGCTTCCTATTTTGATGTAGATTCCCTCTTCAATAGGAAATTAGATCCTTTTAGGAAAGGGAAATAAATTTCTCTCAAAGCCTATTTAAGTCCACCTTAAGTGGGTTATTAAATCAACTTTGGAGAGCGATTTATTCTACCCTACAAGAGAGAGAGAGCTTAGAGGATATTTGTTCCCCCTCCTCTAACAATCTTCTACATCTTGCCCTGTGCAAAAGACCGTCTTTCGTTGATTTCTTTGTCTTCTCCGTGCCGCATCGATGTAAGAAAATTTTAATTTTTCTTGTCTTCTTCTTGGATAGTGCTGTCGCGGGGCAGCCGTCTGGGTGGTGCGACACGTCGGCTGGCAGGAGCCAGGAGTCGGCTCGGCATGGGCCGAGGAGGTGTTGTGGCAAGGGCCACTGCTTGGGTTGCTTGGCTTGGCTAGAGCCAAGGATTAGCTTGGCATGGGCCGAGGAAGTGGCGTAGTTTGGGCTACCACGTCTGGGCTGCTTGCCAAAAATGAGGAAACTGCTTGAGTTTGATTTCTCAGCTGCCGTAGATGAAGCAGTCAAGGATGGAGTTGCCAAGATCGGAGCTGCTAAAGATGAAGTGCTGGATGAGCGAACTGTTAAGTGCAAAAGTGGTTGCTGCCCCCTGAACATTTGCTGCCTATTTGATCTTCTAGCATTCGATCTTTTGAGCTATGTGGCTTTTTCGCACTGGAGAGCTTACCCATATGGGTGTTGGGGAATTAGTTTACCCTCTCGCATTGGAGAGCAATTAGTTTATCCTCTCGCACTGGAGAGCATACCCATATGGGTGTCGAGGAATTGGTTTACCCTCTCGCGCTGGAGAGCAATTAGTTTATTCTCTCGCACTGGAGAGCATACCCAGATGGGTGTCGGGGAATTAGTTTACCCTCTCGCGCTGGAGAGCAATTAGTTTATCCTCTCACACTGGAGAGCTTACCCAGATGGGTGTCGGGGAATTGGTTTACACTCTCGCGCTGGAGAGCAATTAGTTTATCCTCTCGCACTGGAGAGCTTACCCATAAAGGGTTTTGAGCAGTTTGTTGTAGACAGTTGTTGAGCCAAGCTTATGAATAACTTCTTGAATCTTAATTGAGAATAAAGAAATAAATCAACTGTGCTGGAAAGTAGAAACTGCATAACAAACTGAATAATTTTCGACTCGAGAGGCCTTGTTCATCAGGCTACTAAAGATTTCGAACTTATTTGGAAAAGCCCAAACGGGGTTCAGATGGTGATAGAGACTTCTCCTGCTTGTGTTTCGTTGATCCGTCAAGATACTCATCGCATCGACCCTCATTTGTCAGCTTCTCAAGGTACTGCTTCCACTTTAGGCAGCCATTGGTAGTGTGGCCCGGTCCTTGATGGAATGCACAATATTTTGTATGATCCAGCCTGGTAAGATTGCCTTTCATGGGTGGCGGTAGTTCGAACCAAGGTTCATCCTTGAGCTTGCGGAGAATTTGGCCAATTGGAACTGTGAACTTGGTGAATGTTTCAGGTGCTGAGTCTTCTCTGGTTGGAAAACGTTCCATGTGCTCCGACTCATTTTTGTTAGACTGCTTGGCTTCGTCCCATAGCGCATGTTTTTCTGCCAAAGCATACGAAGCTTCTAGGGTCAGTTCTTCTCCCATGATCAGTTTTCCGAATAAAGGGTGTTCGGTGGGAAGCCCATTTCTGAATGCTGCCGTTGCTATATCCTCATTGCAACCAACAATCTTGGCCTTCTCTGCTTTGAATCTCTTGACATAATCGCGAATTGTCTCCCAAGGATCTTTTACTATGCTGAAGAGATGGTCGGATGTCTTTTTGATTGAGCGGTTAGACGAATACTCCTTAGTGAAAACAAAGGAAAGTTCGTTGAAACTCCGGATCGACTGCGGTGGTAGAGTGTGAAACCAGTCTTGCGCCTCGCCTTGCAAAGTTATGGCAAAAATTTTGCACATAAGCGCATCGTTGTTCCTGTAGAGGATCATGGCACTGTGATAATGTTTAAGATGTCGATCCGGATCTTCCTCTCCTTTATACAGAGTGAAGTGAGGCATAGTGAACCTGCGAGGTGGATCTGTCCGCTCGATCTCATTCGTGAATGGCGACATGTTTATGTTGGTCATATCTCGTCGAAGCGCATCGTCAGCAACCCCGTTCCGTTGGAAATTATGCAATCGTTCGGTCAGGAGCCTCTCAACTTCTTTTTGAATTTGCCTCTGTTGGGGCAGTGGAACTTTCAGCTGCCCCCAGTCGTGACTCATGGGTCTGGGCCTCTCTTCCCTATGCTCAACTTGTCTACGTCGTGGCTGCGGTGCATGTGGCACGTACCTAGCAGGCGAACAAGCTGCTCGCAGGCTGCCGGTTGAACTTGAGTCGGATTGAGCGACTGTTTCTCTCCTTCTGCCATGCTGCCCACTCCGATATGAGGTGGAGAATACTCTTTGCGAGCCTAGTTGTGAATGAACACTTCGCTTGGAAGGTTGTCCATGTTGATAATCGGAGTGTGAACGTATGCTTATTCGTGGGCTTGATCGGGAATGCACGCTCCTCCGTGCTCTAAGACGAGAGTATACGCTATCCCAAGAACCCATGCGGTAACGTAAACTGCCAGAACGCTCGGATCGTGGCTGGTTGACGGGCTGCTTGCCGGGGCGCTGGTGGAAAGGTTCGTCTGTCCTTGTCCTACTTCGGGACACCTCGTCCGGGGCACGTTGGATCTCGGTGCGCTGCAAGAGTCGATTCACCAAGGTTGTCTGTTGTGCAAGGGCGCTCGTCAACTCTATGACTTGTCGAGGCAAGTGTTGTTCGCCATTTGGATTGGAAGAGCTTGGAAGAAATGTACCTCCGTGAATAGTGGAGAGGTGGTTGACTCTGGGCGCGAGACTTGAGTTGGGAAATGTCAAATCCGCGAAGAAATGTGGTGAAAATGTCCCCGGCATGATGGTTAGCCCGGATGGTTGAGATAGTCTTGGGCCGACTTGGGCTGCTTGAAAGGCCACGGGAGCAGGAGGGGCCGTAGGAGCAGTCTGGACCACGTGAGCAGGCTGCTCGGTGGGAGCAGGCTGGGCCACGAAGGTGGGCTGCTCGGTGGGAGCAGGCTGGGCCACGTGAGTGGACTGCTCGTCGGGAGCAGGCTGGGCTGCAGGGGCAGGCTTGGTCACGGGAGCAGGCTGCTCAGTTCGTGACGCACGTGAATGTGAGGCTTGGGCCGTGGCTTCGGCGGCATGGGCCTTGTGCTGTACGGCTTGGACTTGCCTTGGTGGCACGATTTGGGCCATGGTAGTGGTACCATGGACCTCGTCGCGGGTGGTCACCGCGGTGGTTGCCATGGTGGAGCCTCGTGGTGGTGGTGTCGTCCCCCCTAGAACCATATTCAATTTTGTAGATCCCCACGGACCCATTTCTTGAATGTTTGAATTGTCACTTGTGGAATTTTCTAGATTTCTAGCCATGGTATATTTTTCTTTTCCCCCTTTTTTTTTATACGTTTTACCAAAGAACTTTTGCAAATAAAAAATTATAATAATAAAAACGTATGAAAAATACAAATGGACTAGAAATTAGAGAAAAACCTTTTTTGAGCGAGAGTCTTTTTTGAGTGTAGATTTCTAGCTCTCAATGAAAGCACCAATTTGTGGATGCAAATTTTCTCCTCTTCGATCTTGGACGGATTTGCACCTACAAAACAAATAGCACCTTAGGTTAAGGCCAAGAGCCTCACGCGCCCACGATGAATGGGGGGGCTTTGGCCGAAGAACCTTCGATGCCAAAGTTAGAAATTTAGAGAGAAAAGTGTTTAGAGAATTTGGGATTTTTTCAAGAGATATGGAATAACTTTTTGGTGAGAATAGGTGCCTATTTATAGGGTTAGGCTTTGCCCAATTTTGAAAAGGTGTGACCGGCCACTTTTAGGTTTTTGTAGGTTTAACTTTTGGTTTAATTAGCCAATTCAATGGCTAATTGAATATAAAAATAATAAATGGGTGGTTACAAAAATAATTGATTATTTTAATTTGGGTAATAACTTAGGGGTAATAGGAAAGATGAGGATGGAAGTAGTGGAGAGAATTGGCCGGCCATTCAATCACATTTTGGTTTGAATTGTATAATTTTAATAGGTAATTAATGGATTAAATGGGTAATTAATCCATTGATTTACCTATTAATATTATTTTAGAGGTTACTTTGCAAGAAAAGGATTTGATGAGATGGATTTGATTTGGTTACCTCTCTTTAGAGCATTTTTGACTTTTGTTGAAAGATGATTGTCTGCTGCTCGCGTGTAGAAATCCCGGTGTACCTCAGGGGTAGTTTGGTCCTTTTTGCTAAAATGTCCACGTGTCGCCTTGTGATTATTTTTGGCTCCACAATGGAGTCATGGGGTTTAGTTATACACACTGTTCTAAAAATTCCCGTCTAGCGCCGCCAAGGCGCTAGGCGGTTGGCCACCGCCCCAATTAATGCCTAGGCGTTTGAAAATTAGGAAATGACGTCTAGACTTGCTGAGGCGCCTGCCTAAACCACCTAGGCACCCGCCTAGCCTGCCCAGACCCGCCTAGGTTGCGACTCATTTAGACATAAAATAGATAACTTTCATTTTGCAATTTATTTTTTCCAATAAATTGTAAGAGACTTGTTGAATACTTAAATGAATACACATTATATGCATGTTCTCCATGTTTTCATTATGTTCTAATACCTCCTAATATATATGTCATTCTATTTTGTAGTTTATAATGAAATTATATATATTTTAAGTATAAATAGACTTATTTAAATGAAATATATTAGATTTACTTAAATCCGCCTAGTCCGCCTAGCCGCCTAGGCGGACCCTAGTCCCGCCTAGCCGCTAGGCTCCAGCTCACCGTCCGACTAGCGCCTAGCGTCTTTTAAAACCTTGGTTATACATTACTAGGCATACAACATTGCGTGGTGTGGATCTCTCGATTGGCGGGCTCCGGCCACAGAGGTCTGGAATGGATCTCCTTCCACCTAGGCAGACAACATTGGCGATGGTTACTACCACCGTACCATGACGGATAGCCACAGAAAAGTCTCAACGAGCAGAAATTAACTCTAAGCATCAGACTAGCCACACAATATTATTCAACTTCACGTGGATGCAGTCAAGCCTAATGTGGTCCAAAGTGATATATCAATGCCATAGGAAAAGTTTGTCGATAGAACTTTGGCATATAGCCTAAGACCATCTCCAATGGTGACCTAAAACCTAAAAATATTTAGCCCCGAAACAGCTTTTTTGCTCCAATCCTTCTGGCCTAAAATTTTAGCCCGAGATTATGAAAAAATGAATTAAGGCTATTTTTTTTTTAAATTAAATTTAAAAAAAAAATTATATAGACTATCCTAAATTAATTTTATGAACATTTTAACCTAAAAATATTTAAATTTTGAAAAATCACTAAATCAATAATTTTTTGGTTGAATTTTAAGTTAAATAATTTTTTTAAATTATTTTAGTTGTTGGATTTAAATTTGGACCGTTAGATCTTTTTTTTTTTTACCGTTAGATTTGATTATATTCGATCTAAGCCGTTGGATTCAATAAATATATAAATATAAAACTAAAAAAAAAAAGTTGAACCTGGACCGTTGGATTAACCAACGGCCCATTTAAATTGAACTGTTGGATGAAGAAAAGTAGCCTAACGGCTACTATTGGCACCCCCAGGGAACAACCCCACGTGGGTTTGTTGATTTCAGAAGATGCCTAGCGCGTGCAGCGCGTAGGCAAGTAGCATTTGGACAGTGGGCTTCACAACCCCGGTTTCAGTCTCAGTTGGTGGAGCCCATTTTGCTTTGTGACCTAAAATTGGGCCGGAATTTGACCCCCATATCAGTTTTAGGTTTTAGGTTAATTTTAGGTCATGGGTTGGAGTGGATTTTGGGGGGGGGGGGGGGGGGGGAAGGGGGAATTTTAGGTTATAAGCCACCATTGGAGATGGTCTAATCAAATGGTATAATTCTATGGTAGATGCTTTGGCATATAGCCTAATCAAATGGTATAATTCTCTGGTAGAAGAAGAAGATTGATAGTGTTTTTGGTATTTAGGAAAGATTAAGATTTGTGTGGGTGTAGATATTTCTTTTTTTGTTTTTTTCACAAAATTCAAAATTAAAATGGAAGAGGAAGATAGGGTTTGTTGGGTGTACCGTGTACACATACCCCTCTTTAGTTCTTACCAAAATTACAGTTTGAGCATGTGTAGATAATTTTAATTAGGGAAATTTTTTGAAATGTCATATGAATTTGTACACATTTTTTAATTTGTCATATAAGCTAAAATTTTAAGCAATTTGTCATACCAACATTTTGAAATCATTAATTTGTCATTCCGTTAAGTTTTCTATCCAATATAAGTCATGTGCCTCAAGCAGGACTTGTGTTTAGGGTTATTTCGGTCATTTTAATATTTTACTTCCCTTTTATTAAGTTACTTCTGAATATTCCAAATATGTAATGATACACAAGTGAGAGTTTGCATTTTAGCATGTCACGAAGACATAATTTCATACGGGCTCTATAAATGAGAAATAAGTTGACGTTTTGTGCCATAAATTGAGCTGTAGATGCATATGCGCTAAAGAAAATTAAGAAATTTAAGTGTTTGTACTAAAGAAAAGTAAAAAGCTTATGAAAAGATGTTAAAATGACCAAAATAACCCCGAACATAAGTCATGTGAGAGGTACATGACTTTTATTAGATGAAAAACTTAACGAGGCTAGATTATGATGACAAATTAATGATTTTGTAAAGTTGGTGTGACAAATTGCTTAAGATTTTAGTTTCTATGACAAATTGAAAAATATGAACAAGTTCATGACATTTCAAAAAATTTCCCTTTTAATTAGTATCGAAATCGTCGTCCACGAGATTCGAATTAAAGACTTTTCACTTATAAAGAAACAACCATTAAATTGTAGTATTAAGTGAAAAAAATTCTTTTTCTTTACTGTGTTATATATAAACAAACTCATTTCGTGGATATACTAGGGTAATATCGCTCTTTGCCCCCATGAACTTTCGACAAATAGTCATCAAGTCATTTCATCATATGGAAAACGAAACGAAAACGAAAACGAAAAAAAAAAATCAACTACCAACATAAAGACCAAACTCACACAACATACGCACAACACTGCATTTGTACACAAAGCCCTCATATTTTCATTACACTCAAAACTATTGCGTACATAAAACCTTTAATTAGTACTTATTAGCGAATCCATGTCTCATGAGATCGGGGAAAGAATTAATTTCAAGGGTAGAACACAACGTTGTAGTCCCGTTAGGATCAAAAGTAGGAAAAAATGGGATTTTTAGTTGGTTTATATAATCTTTTATACAAAGTCTTAAAATGTCATGCTTGATTCATTCAAAAGTAAGAAAAAAAATGGGATTTTTGTAGTGAAATTGTCCTGTTTTGGTTCAATGGTTTAGGCAATATGGACAAAAGTTACATTGGTTTTCAAATGGCATGCTTGATTCATTCAAAATGACCAGAGAATTAACTGTTCTAATCCCCACTCTGAGAACTTGAGACCTTGGACTTATATGCATTTCTGAGATTTATTTTTTATTTTTTTATAGAATATTTAAAGGTGGTTTTAAACTTTGTGTAATTATAAAAGTATGGATCTTTGATTCCATATAAATTGCTGTTTATATATGCGAATTCAAGTGGGGAGCATTTGTATGTGGAGGTGTTGACCCTAAAAACTACCAAGCCTACGTGGCGCGCAGGCCGAATAATCTATGAGCTAACTACGTCCTTCGGTTGAATGCGGGGCGTGCCAACTCGACGGCCGAACTCGGCCGGTGAGTAAAATGTTGATGTTGCGTTGTGCGCGAGGCTGACTTCTGAATCTTGCGACTACGGCCGAGGAAGGAACACACCTCGGCCTTTGGGTTCTAGAGCCTGAAGACAAGGCTACTAGTCTTGCGAAGTTCACGAATCGTCGACGCCGGATTCGGTCACGGTGATTATATTCGTGAAGGTATAAGCACGCCGAATCGACACCAAAGTATAAGGGCACAGATACTCGAAACAGATATATGTCTTAACGGTGAAAGTGGTTCGGCCGTCGGAATGCCGAACTCTGAAGCTGACCTGTGAGTATCCAATCATAAAACAACTCGGCGTTCGATGTGCCGAGCTCAGTAATTCGTAATACCTCACTTCGCTGAGAAGGCTGGTGAGATAACCTCTGCCAATAAGGATTCGAAAATCCTTCTCGACCGAGACTTGGATAGGTAACCAACCGGCCTCGACGCAGTGCTGTTTATCCAAACTGAAGGTGCTTCGCGATCGACTGGTTCTACGGCGATAATGTTGTTTATCCAAAATGAAGATATCACCGGTTGCCTTCACAGTGCTGTTTATCCAAACTGAAGATGTGTCGGCGGACAAGAAAATAAAAATCTCAAAAGGTTGAGAGAGTTTGCGCAGGGCAGTTTTGTGTGTTGAGTTGGAGAGGGCTGAATGTTGTGCTCTCCCCTCCATTTATAGTACCGCGAATACTCCAATCTGTCCTCGGATTGGACCTCCTCTTCCTAGTCCAACTCTACCTCAGCCGATACTAATCCAGTTCTATCTCGGCCAATCCCAATCCAACTAGGACTCTGAACCTGCCCCCGATTGCGAGCTTGATTCACTTTTACTTCGGCTTCCTCAGGACTCCTTCTCCTAATAGGTCTCGGCCTCTATCGCATTCTTATACTTATCTGTTCTTCCTTCCCTTTCCAGATAGGATTCCCCCTAATCCGTGGCCCATAGCGCCGACACATTGCTTTCGCGCAGGCCCTGGGCCGAGGATGGTCCGAGCTCGGCCCAATGTCATTTTGGGCCCAAACAGGAGGTAATAAGGAGGGGTGGCTTTGAGAAGGTTTGGCTATCTATTTTATCTGTAGTTCTTCATTTCACTAAATTAAAAATGAATTATTAATTTTTCAATTTTAAAATAAAAGACAAAAGAAAATCATATGTACTTAATTATATATATAATGTGTGTAGGTAGTTGTAGAGAAGAAATGGAGGGAAGTGGGAGGTGTTTTCATGTTCTCCCCAACAATAACAAGCGCTTTGTTTGTGCTGAGGAAACAATACTCAACTCTTCTCTACCATTACGAACAGGTTCACTTTTTTAGGCACAGGATCCTTTATCTATCCCCACACCCTCACCCTCACCCTCAGGTACCCATTTACTTCTTACTGCTCTGATTTTTTACGCTTTTTTTTTACTGATGCAATTGGCTTTTATTTTTTGTATCTTGACTGCAGATATCATATGTGACCTTTTTGCTCATAAGTGCTTCCTTTTTCGGGATCATTTTGCACTGCTGGCTTTTGCTTTTTTATTTTTGGAGGTTCAAGTAAATAATAACCGTTCTGAGTCTGCAGAGAAACCAGAACTGGCGCTATAGGAATATTCCCCCAAAAGCAAAGGGGCCAAAGGGACCAAACCCATAAATGATTGTCCGCTTTTGGTCACTGATGAAGGTATAAGGTGATTTCAGTCACACAGCCACTCACTACAAGTTTGCTTTTTGATGTACTCACCACAAATGTTTGATATGATTTTCTGCCCCTATTTGTGAATTCAATTGCTGTTTATATTTGCACATATGGAAACCACTGTCATGCATGGTCTCTGTAGGAGGCGGTCTGTAGATCCATAATAATATATCAGATTGCCTGGTGTCGTGTCGAGTTAAGTGTTTAACGGATAAAAGATTGTTTTCAGAGTTATAGATGAGTTGACATGAATTTGATTCAGCTAAAGTGACATGGTTTTTACACTAGCCGAGCTTGAGTGAGCTCAAAAAATTCAAACCCAATACCGAACTCAAGCTATTTCAAGCTATTTTTATAGTAAATTTGCTCGTACAAAACTTTGCAATATCATGATAGGTTTTAGACTTAAGCGTGCTAACCTATCAATCTTTTTAATAGTGTCACATATTGTGTTGATGATTTCTTTCTGTTTGACATTTGGCACAAATAGGTGAAGGCTTTGCGTGATTGGACAGACTTTGCTTTGCATGATTGGGAAGATAATGTGAAGGCTTTGTTTCACCAAGGCTAGCTAATAATCTTTAATTGGCAAGAATTCATAAAGCCTTCTGGTTGCTGTTTATGATCTAACTTCTCTGCATCTTGCTGGCTGCAGACCTATATGACACTCAATGAAATCAACGCTGCAGTTGAAAGCTTCAAGAAGGCACTGGAGTTGGAACCAAATGATGGTCAGTGGTGTTACATAATCTACCTAACTTCATACTGAAAAATAGGCTCTTTTATGAACTAGGTTATTATTTCTTTTAATTGTTAATGTTTGCCAAGGTTGGGCTTCCTGGGATTAGATACTTGTTATAGGATTGTCATGCCAATCTTGAAATGCTTTATATGTTATTTTCTTTCAGATTTTTAGTTAAAATAAAGTTGCACATTTTTTTTCCAACGGCAAACTAGATTTTGTGGGAACCTCAATGGACATTAACTCGACTGTGGTTGGTTTTTGACAATCTGCTGCTAATGATTAAACCTCTATGCTTTCAGAGTTGATGTCCTGGACCAACCATACGTTATACTATCAATGACACTTATTTAGAATACTTCTAATGCATTTGACATTTCCGCGGCAACAAGCGGGCAAAAACAGCTAGTGGGAAAACTAAAATGAAAAAAAAAAAAAAAAACTACTACCAATATAAAGACCAACCTCACACAACATGCGCACAAAACTGAATTTGCACACAAAGCCCTCATATTTTCATTACACTCAAAACTATTGCACACATAAAAACTAATTACTACTTATTTGCAAACTCCATGTCTCACGAGATCGAGGAAGAAAACTAATTTCAAGGGCAAGTAAAAGTACGTTTTGGATTATATAGGTCCTCAGCTCCCAGAATCGCAACACTAGTACGTTTTAAACACAATACAAGGGTTGTGACACCCACCTGGAGCCGTCAACTGATTTGGGTACTGCGTGTTAATATCTTGAGCACATTTGATCCCCTTGTGTACCCATTTTCCGTCGGACTCAATTCCATCGGAAAATTGAAACCATCTACGAGTGAAATGTCAAAAAAGTCCATGTTGCCGAATTGGTTTGGGGCATACTTGACTAGGGTGTTTTGGGATGAACCACAAGCTTTTCATCTATGAAGCATGGATACGGATACGGATACGCTGATACGACACGGCACAGCGATATGAAAAATCTATAAAAATTAAGATACGATACGCTATGGATACGGCAAATAAAAATGTATATAGCAACAAAACTATACATTTTAAAACATAATTCATCATTCAAATTCAAGTACATTTGAGTTGTTAGAGAAGAAAAGTTCGAAATCTAATCCTTTTTATACAGTAGAAGAAGTGTAAGAGTCGTGTTCATAGTTTTAATCAGAGGGAAGCTCTTTGTATTCATCACATTTCAATTATAGATGTCTCCTATTAATTTTCTCCTCCTCATTACCTTTTTTTGAAAGTGTAAATGTATCCTAAAAGCCGGATACGTGTATCTTAAATGTAGGATACACGTATCTATCATGTCAAATTCGTGTCCATCAATCAGGATACGTGTCGGACGAGTATCCGAGAGTATCGGGCAAGTATCATATCCGATCAAGTATCGGATACGGGATACGGGACCAAACAGAAGTATCCATGCATCATAGCTTTTCATTGTAGGAGTCATCCACAATCACCAGTTTGGCATTTTCCACGACCTGAGTTGTCGAATGCTAAGTTGGTTCGGGCCTAAATTCGCGTAATTGTTGTTCCAGGGTTCACGTTTAGGGTCCAAGTTTCTCCACAGTTGAGTTGCCGTTGTGGACGCCAAAGCTTGCTGCATGGGACAGGGTAAAGTAGAAAGAGACGAGAAGGAGAAGGAAGAAATTAAAAGGGAAGTATTGGATGGAACTCATTTTTGGGGCTTTAGTTTTCTAGTACGGTTTGATGTTTGGGGATTTTAGGGGGTTTATATAGACTTCTAATAGAATGAGTAGATAAGGGTGGTGCTTGTAGAAGACTATATGCGTTCATAGATGCTTCTCGTAGACTTCAAACTCTCCACATCGACTCAATGGTTGTTGGAAGTTCAGGTCAGCCACTACTCACAAGGTTTTATGTTTTGGTCATTCAACCATCTCGGGTCAATATGTTGGTATCAAAGTAAGCTATTCTTTCAACACGTCTTGTGTTCGATTTATTGGCCCGAATTTACTTCCTTAAGTTGTGCTTTAGATAGTGAATGACTAGGCCTTCGAAATTAAAGTTGTGTTGGCCCTAGTGAATGAATGTTGACCAGGCTCTCGAAAAATTGTATTAGCTCCAGTATAATACTTGACCAGTTCTCAATGTAGGAATTGATTTCCCGTGTGGCACTGAGTGTGGCTACTCGTGAGGACGCATGTTGGAGAACAGAAGGTCAACCTAGAGTATGGTACTTTGGGCATGGTGAGGTTTCCCACCTTGTTCATTTCTCCCACGTCGGCAAGGATAGCGCCCATATTTTCCTCTAGGCTGGCCTAGCCTTCTCTTCTCGTCTTTTCTGTCTACTAGCTCCCTCGGGGGAGTATAGATATATGAATACTTGGCAAGGGACGTGCTTAGCTGGGTAGAAAACATAACTAAGTTGTATCCATTTTCTACATACGGTGCCAAACTGTTAACACTCAAAATTGGGACGTCAACAAAAAACCAGTATAGTCAACCTTTGATGGGGCTCGGTGACACAGCCTGACCTGGAATGTCCACATGGACTCCGAATCGAGTTGTTCTGGCCGACACCATGAGGGTGACGAGGCCATAAAGTGTAGTGATGTGAAAAATGTGAGTAAATTTAAACCTAAAAGAGCCTAAATGCAAGAGTGCGCATGTAAACGGGAATGAACTCATTTCACACGCGATGTCAGAGTATAAGTAAAGTATAGTAAAATTAGAATAAGAATTATACCATCGGGAGTGGTCTCCTATACCAACATTTTGCCAAAGATCCTCGTTGACACAAAAGCTTTGCCACTAAAACCTGGAGGGGCGAAAACAAGGATGAGTGGGCCTGAAAATAAAATTTTGAAAAACTTTTCGAAAATGTAATAACCCCTCGCCATAAAACAAGTCTAATTTCCAAATATATATCTACATATAGCATGAAAACGCTTACCATAAATAGTAATACCTCATAAATACGGTCAGTCATAATATTTCACATATAAAACATATAACATCCAATAATCACACTATCTCACGTAAATGAATATATAATATCGGGTGGTCATCGACTGACACACGAGTTCATGCAGAGATATTCTAACATGAATAGGACTGGGTGTAATAGTGATTTACGCTCTAGTATTACAATCATGTGAAGACTGGCGCTATGCGCATCACATACGAGTCCTAATTGCCTATAGCAGTCTAGGATAGAAATGGCACCTACAAGGGATCCAAAGTGAACGTATGGTGCGATGTGAACATACACGTGAAGCCTGGCCCTGGATCAGGCGAGTATAAACACCAGTATAACACACTATGAGCATATAACGTAAATATGATCATACAACCGTAAATTAATAATTCTAACCGACATTATATTATTCAATAAAATATTAATCATGGCCATAAATAAAATCTCATAGTAGTACGCATACATTTGCATCCTGTAGGATTTAGCATAATTTCGTAAATTCCGTCATTCCGCTAATTCTTATAAATGTTAGGCTAATCTAGGCATACGTAGAAAATTCTTTATAAAAAATATATGTGGAAACTAAATAAATATATAATATTTAAAAGCAAAGACCTACTAACAAATCATGTCGTCGGGTCAAACTTGCCTCGTGAGCCTTGAAGATCTTTGCGATGCATTTCACCTAGAAACAACCATTCTTGTAAATATATAACGTACTAACATAAATACGCGATTTCGAACAACGTACGGCTAATAAAGAATCTAATTTTAAAGCGATGGAATTTCAAAAAATGGAGGGCGGGTTCGGATTCGGCACGTTAAGAAACCTAAGGCAGACCTCAGGTTCCCTAATGCGTCGCTACTCGCACTGAGGACAGAGGAGCCCACATGCGCCCTCACGAGTGCGTGAGTACCAGCGTACTCGCCTACCTCGCGAAGGCCCTGGTTTTGCAGGTTTTTGGTCCGACTTCCAGAGCTCATTTCGAGCTCGATACTCAACAAAAATCATTGATTCAAAGACCTAAATGAAGTATGAAATGCAGGGAATAGATCTATACCAAAGGGGGACCGAGTTATGGTCGGCATTGACCAGAAAAATGATCTGAAAGTGGCTCGACGGCTACTATTCCTTCCTCCAAATATTTGGGGATATTTTCCCCGAGGTGTTTTTCTGCATCAAACTCTACCAAATCACATTTTGAAGGCTAAAGACATTATCAGGAGTCCAAAAATAATAAAGATTTGAGGTTGAGGGGTCCCGAGGCTCACCCTTGGTCGGAAAATTGAGAACTCGTCGGAGTTCTCCTCCTTGACGGAGCTTCACGATTTGAGGGTTTTTCCCCTCATGCTTCTGGTTATGAGTTACAAGGATGGTGCAGATAGGGCTCGCTAGAGAAGGTGAGTGGTGGTTGTAGCGTTGTTGTCATTGTTTGTTTGTTTATGCCTTCCCGGATAGGAAAGGTTATAGAGAGAGAGGCGAGAAGGATGAGAGAATAGAGAGTTAAAGAGAAGAGAAAGGTGAGAGGAGTTAGAGAGTGATCCCAAGAGATTGGGAGACACGGAGGAAAGGGGAGAGAATGGGGTGTGGGCCCCATTGGCGCAAAAAACAAGATCACAAAAAGACAAAACAGAAAATATATCTCGTAACGTGAATTTACTAAAATGCCCTTGATATTCAGTGTTTTGTAAAATCTTTGTTGTAGCTCCGAATTCAGTTCTGCTTACGCCCACGCGTTTGTGGCGTCGACTATTACAAGGATACGCTAAAAGAATGTTTTGTACGTCCCACCATACACTAGTCAACGAAAGTCAATAACCTCACCAGTTAATTCACTCATTTAAAATTAATAAAATCATAAAATTAAGGACGGATTGTTACACTCGGAGTAAAATGCTAAATGATAGACAACAAAGTTTAAGTGGTTCACCCTAAAAATTAGGCTACGTTATCTGCAGTGATCTGATGTGGGTTAACAAAATTGCTCTACAATAGTGTAATATTCCTTTTTTTTATGTGTCTGACCACTTATAAGAGGTACTCGTCCTTCTTATATAGGCTTTTCATGATCCCTAAAAGTCATGTGCTTTCAAGTACTTCACCGCCCTAGCATTAAATGAACTAAACGCGTAGACATGACTTACTAGCTAATCCTCCATTATTCAATTAACACCTAAAGATGAAATAACATTCGTTTAGGGCTAATTTCAAGGTTTCCTGGGCCAACACTTACTGAGCACTTCGCTCGACCCTAAATGGCCGGGAAAACACTTTCCCAAGTGCTAGTTCTGACAAGCTTTACGTCCTTTCATGAATTTTTTTTTTTTTTTTTTTTGTTAATAGTCAACACGTGGCTTGGAGTTGATGTATGGGTAGGCATGTCTTGGTGGCTTCGTGTCATAAAGTTGTTCATAAAGTTGTTAGTTTTGCCAACTTGCTTGAGTGGGTCAAATAGTATGATCTGATTAAGCACTCGTCTTCTTTGTCGATAGTCAATCCAAACCAATAAATGTTCATTTAGAGCGGTCGTCATTCTGCTCTTGTGATAGTGTTCAGTCATCTATTTCCATTGTGCTGGCTCATAGGCCTCACCTATAATATTAGAAAGTGTGTCAATTTTATGTTCACAAAATAATATTATCGATACTTTCTAATTGAGACGCACCTCATTATTGTACGTATGACCAACTTCTTTCAGAGTATGTGACATCAATATATAGTACCTGTAGCATAATTTGGATAGTCTCACATAATTCGAATAATTTGCCAAATCATTTCAACATGTCATATCGTGGTCAGATACACGATAATAAACATAACTCCCTCCAACTAAGCAAAATTGAACAAGAAAACAGTGATTTCCGCACACCTTTTCCTTTCTCTCTAAAACCCATATATAGCCCAGAACTATACAACGACCCATATCCAAATGAAGAGCCGAGAGCCCATCTCAAAATTTCCAACGCAATCTAACTTGCTCAAAACGCTACAATTTCAAACACAAAACGCTTACCGCTCGATTGATCCTCTGCTTCTTAAAGCTTCCACCGTAAGCTTCTTCTTCTCCAAAACCGCTTATATAAATACAAACCAACGCACTCACACAGTCTCTGTCACTCAAAATCTCACTTCTCACTTCTTCTCCCACTGAGTGAGAACAACCGACTCCGTTCCACTCACTCATTGAGTCGCTCACTCGGAATCGAAAGCTCTCGGCTTTCCCGCCAAATTCCTGCGCTGCATTCCCACCGACGCTTACTCAGACGAGGTCAGTGATCTTTCTTGTTTCTCTTGTTTTTACAATTCGTGGAATTGAATCGGTGCTCTGTTTGGTTGGTGAGAAAATGCGGGAAAATTACGATAAATGTTGTAGATTTCATACCCACTGTTAGTACTGAATTTGTGGAAATTGTGAAATCAATTTGGTGCTTTCGATTTTCCTTCAGTGATTTGTTTTTTCTCAGGAACCAAACAGAATGTTCAATTGTATCGGATAATCAAAATTCCCACTTTACCTGATTTAGTGCTTGCTTTCTGCTTGCACTAGGTTGAGTTTTCTCAGGAAAATTTATTTTTCCGAGAGATTATGACGAAAATCAATAGGGAACATCCAGAGGAAGCCGGTGTCGGTTCACACGAGAAAATGGGTTTCCTTTTTCAAGCATTATATGAAGCTGAATACTGTTCAGATTCCCCTTTTCCGAAGCCAAGCTCGATTGGTATATGGTTTCACATTTCATTTCAATTAACGTTTTTATTTGAAGGGGGAATATGTATGATAGATAGTACATGATTCATCATATTGGAAAATGCGGGAAAATTAGGGTCCATTACTTGACTACGCATTATCGCATTTAAGTTCATTTTTTCTCCGGTACTCAAAAGTTTCGGTCTGTGGTTTGACATTGCTCAATTTTCCGTCTTAGGAGAACCACTGGTCCAACAAGACGGTCAGCGAAAAGCTGGACAGCGGAAGAGGTCAGTGATAGATATCTTAGTTTGCTAATTGATAGTAATTGTATGGTGGTTTAGTCTCAGTGCAGGTTTTCTTTATGTATCTTCTGCTAGAATTCGCAGCTTCTCAAAAGCTTATCTCTTTATTAATCAGTTGAACTTTGGTTGACAGGATAATCTTCTAGGAGAGTTAGTCACAAAGTTCAACAGGAGCAGTTGGAAGAAAATAGGTGGGCATGCCAATTTCTCCTGTTTGCTTTCGAAAATCAGCTTTTAATTTCATGCGAGTTGATAACAAATGTGGTAACTAGTATAACTTTATGTCTGCACATGAATGTTTTGAGAGCTTAGGCATGGGATTCGTACTGATATAGGCTTCGGAGCATTGGTGGTGATGGATTCTAGACTTGTTTTGTGTACCTTGCATTGTTAGAATTTAAACATCACTTTCCATTTGATGGTTAATTATTGAGGCAGGTTCTTCGTTTGTTCATGAAGATTATTTTCTTATTTCTGCAGCTGCATGTCTCCCCGGGCGTACAGATATTCAGTGCCTGCAACGCTGGAAAAAGGTTTTAAATCCAGAAGTCGTCAAGGGAGCCTGGACAAAGGAGGTGCAAAAAGTTATTCTTGCATGCTTTTTTATCAATGCAGAACAATGTTTTGCTGCAGGGTAAACTCATATGTGATGGTCCTTTCCCTGTTCTTATTTTTCTTTTTCTTTGGATTTCAGGAAGATGATTGCATTATCAAGCAAGTCGAAAAACATGGTGCCAAAGATGGTCTGTTATAGCTAAGTTCCTGCCAGGTCGAATAGGCAAACAATGCCGAGAAAGGTACATGACCATGATTTTTGCTTGGTGTGTCAAACTTTTGGCATCAAATGGTTGATATCCTCTGTCTTCTGTAATTGTTAGCTTTCAATTACCCTTTAAGTGTAGATAATATCGTTTGCTTTAAAAATAAAAAAAATTGTATTTTAACCGTTCAGCTTTGCACTTACTGGTTTACAGAATAATGAAGATAATAACTATTTTCAGGTGGCACAATCACTTATGCCCGGCAATTAAAAGAGATGCATGGACAAAAGACGAGGAGCAGATTATTGCTTACTACCATCAGTTGTACGGTAACAAGTGGGCAGAAATAGCAAGATTTCTACCCGGGAGGTATGCAATTGATAGTTTGGAACATGAATATATCTAGTTAAACTATGGCTGGTTTGGAACATGAATATATCTGTGGTTTTTCGCCTGTCAGTTATGGTGTATGATGTAAATGGGGGAAAGTCTGGATTGCTCATCTCTTTGGTAGCGATTATTATACGACAAACTAGATTTGCGTCTTCTACTTCATTAATTGTTCAAATTCAGATTTCTGAAATGCATGTGTACTTTTTTGCTGCTGAAACAAAGCTCGGGAAAATACGCTATACAATGTTTATAGATATTGGTTCCTTCTGTTGAATGCATCTCATATCCATTGAAATTGGCAGGACCGACAATGCAATTAAAAATTTCTGGAATGGCACGTTGAAGAGGAAATTCGATTCATACTCACCTAATGGCTGTGAAGTGGATATGCAATCTGATGTCTCAATTGGTGAGGTAAGAACAGATCGTCTCGAGGTTGAAGAAGATGGACAGATTTCTGACAGTGTGGTCTCACTCAATCTGACAATGCTTGTTCTACTGAGTTGACTCTTGGGTTTTCTTACAGTCATGACATTTGTTCACAATGGAAATCTGTCAAAGTGCAGAAGCGCAGGTCTACGGAGAGACAAGCAAGCAGTTTAATAAATCCACAAATTGCCACTCCATTTGCTTTCATGGACGCATCCACTTGTACCAAATCGGACTGCATTCCTCCTACTAGGCCACCTTGCTATTCGACTCCCCAAAGCCTTGCGCAGAACACCTCTGTTAGCAGTGGCAGTCCGGGGTCTAGATTGAAGAACTTAGCATTGAGTTTCAAAAACACTCCTTCCATCATAAGAAAGAAAAGCTCCAGAAGGACTGATCCTAATAACTTCCCTGATGTCAACAGCTCAGAGGCATGCTCGACGTTGATTAGTACTAGTGAAGGAGGAGGTACCAACAGCACAGACTTTGCAAACGGGAAGTTTGGTTCATTTTCTTTCCGTCATAGGCTGCAAAATTCAGCGGCTGTTAAATCTGTAGGACGGCGCCTAGAACGCGAATTCGATGCAGAAAAGGATTCGGGTAGTGATCAATGTGGTCATGCATTCTCTGCATATGCGTCTCCAGATGTCGGTTTTGGTGCATAACCTGTTTTTCATTCTATTCATATGTAAAGGGAATTGGTCAAAGTGCGGTCATTGCAGACCTTTTAACAGGTTATCTGCAATTTCCATTGCCCAAAATGAAGGAATCAAATCCTTTTCTTTCACCTTATCTTGGATCTTAATAATTCTCATCGCATTGAAGCTGTAGCGTTTTTGTAAATTAATAGGCTCTTGCAAATCTTTCATTAGACCATAAGGTGGAGCCTGGGAGGATTCTCTGTCCTTCAAATTTCTCTCATGTCTAGCCTTTCTTTATTTAAATGATCACGATTAAATCAAGTCAAAAAATGAAGATAAATAAATCCAACTCAATATGGTCCTAATAATGAAAAAACTCCGACTTATAACGTTTGAACCATGATATGAAATGGGTTCAATAAAACAAGCAAAACTTAAATAGAATTTCTAAAATAGTAAAACTAAAACCAACGGCGCAATATGTGACTCGCCCAAGATAATATTTTAGGATGTGCAGTATCTCATTGGACAACTACAATATTGTCATCCCCACCCATTACTTATCTTCTGAGCAATAACGAGTGATCAATTGTGATCAATTAATAAAATTGGACATACATAATGAAATAAATATTTAATTTTTTTTATATAATATATATATATATATATATATATATGCAAGATAAATTGAGGTTACAAAATATTTATTGTGATAATAAAACGCTCTTGGTTCAGTTCGGTAGAAAATAAGTCTCCAAAATCCGACCCCAAATATTATTTAATTATTTAGAATTATCCTCATCCAATTCGAAAATATTTAATCATTTAGGATTATCATCATCCAATTCGAAAAGATTAAATATTATTTAATTATTTAGAATTATCCTCATCCAATTCGAAAATATTTAATCGATTGTCATCATCCAATTCGAAAAGATTAAGATACCGGTATCGTATTCGACAAGTCAAGCACGTCAATTATTTTATTCGTTACAATCTCTACAAAAAATATCGCTTTCAAAACAAAAATGAAAAATAAAACGACAAATGTGTAGATGTAGTACTTAAAAGACAAATGTGTTTTAATGTTTTGAAGTAATATTTATGTGGCAATGTGCGGTATGTGCAAATTTAAGGAAAAAAATATATTTTTCTTAACTGGTGGGTCAGGGTCACTTTACCCATTGGGTAAAGTGACTCGACCTGTTAAGGATCTGTTAAGATAACAGGTGTGACACGACACGACCCATTAAGATAATAGGTGTTACACGAAAACGACACGAACACGACAGACACGACCCGTTTGCCAGGCCGACACCACCCTTAACCCTTGAATTAAGACTAAACTGAAGGAGATTACTTTAGCCAAAAACACTCTTTCTGGCCACTTAGTACTAAAGTCTAGTGGTATTCTTCTTCACTTGTAAGTGAGAGGTCTTAGGTTTGATTATCACCAAAGGCAAATTTGAATTACATTATTGCTAGCTCATTGTGAGGTTTAACTCACTCCCTTACCTTTTGGTGTAGATAATATCATTTATTACAAAAAAAAAAAAAAAAAAAAAAAAAAAAAAAAAAAAAAACGCTCTTTCTGAAATCATGGGAGATTATAGTAGAAACAAGGAAAACAAAAAGCTCTAACTTCTAGGGCTAAACAAAAAAGGTTAAGCTGGAATTAAGGGGCTAACTTTCAGGTTGATTTTACTCCCTTTCACATTGACTTGTTACTTCCAATACTCCCCTTGAAGCTGGATCAAGGAGATTGATTGATACAAACTTGCCAAGTAAATGCTGAAACTAAGCAAAGGCCAATGCCTTGGTAAAAAGGTCCTCCAGTTAATCATGGTTGCCTGTAAACACCATTTGAATAACTTTGGACTAAACTTGGGCTTGTACATAATGACAATCCACCTTGATATTTGGTGCTTTCATGGAAAATTGGGTTGGAGGCAATATGCATCGTGACTTGGTTATCGCAGATGAAAGACATTGGTGTGCTGTTGGAGATTCCCAAATCAAAGAGAAGTCCTTTGGGCCATATGAGTTCACATGTTGTTGATGTCATGGCCCTTTATTTTGCCTCGGCACTTGATCGAGCAATGATGATGTTTTTGCTCTTCTAACTGACGAGGTTTTCTCCCACAAATGTACAGTACCTTGTGGTTGATTTGCAATTAAAGGCATTGCTTGCCCAATCAACATTCATATAGCATTGAACTTGTGTGGAACCATTATTTTGCATGAGAACTCTACGACTTATAGAAGCTTTGAGATACTGTAGCACCGTTTAACAACATAGAGATCTTGAGAGCAGGAGAATGCATAAATTGGCTAACTAAACTCACAATATAAGTGATATCGGCCCTGGTAATAGTGAGGTAAATCAGTTTGCTTACTAACCTTTGGTAATAGCTAACAGTGGTGAGCAATTCACCTTCCATGTCCATCTTTAACTTGCAATCCAAGGGAGTAGGGGCTGGTTTACATTCAAGCATCTCTGATTCATTGAGAATATCCAACATATACTTTCGTTGATTGAAAAACAAGCCCTTGTGAGACATTTTCATCTCAATGCAAGAAAATATTTCAACTTACCAAGGTCTTTGATAGCAAACTGTCGATGAAACCTTTTTAAGTGAAGCAAGCTCGTCCATATTATCACCAGTGGTAATAAGATCGTCAATATAAATCAAAATCATAAATTTGCATGCTGACCCAATTCAAACAAATAGTGAGTAGTCGACATTGCTTCTTGTGAAACCCACATTTTCTAAGACGAAACTCAAATTTGCGTACCAGGCATGAGGGGAATGTTTTAAGACATAAATGCCTTATGCAGTTTACAGATTACGCCATCAGTAGAGGCTTGAGGATGACCTTGAGGTAATTGAACGTAAACCTCCTCTTCAAGCTCTCCTAAAGAAACACATTTTTTGCGTCCATTTGGAACAATGACCAACCATGATTAACAGCCACAACAAGGAGAACCCTCACAGTATTCATCTTGACCACTAGAGCAAAGATTTCTTTATAGTCCACCACAAAAGTTTGAGTAAAACCTTGAGCCACCAATTTGACCTTGTGTCTTTCAATAGAGCCATCTAAATTGAACTTATTTTTGTAGATCCAACGACTGCATATAGCCTTTTTGCCTTGTGGAAGTGTGACAATACTCCAAGTACTATTGTCATTCAATGCACGTAACTCATCTGCCACATCTTGTCGCCATTCTTGAAGATTAGTTTCTGAAAAGTAGATGGCTCATAGTGCATTGAGATCGCACCAAGGAATGTAGCATGAGAGGGAGAGCATTTGTAATAAGCTAGGACATTTGGAAGTGAATGACGAGCTGCAAACGTGACATGGTCGATGAGTTTGGCAGCTGGTTGTCGAGTTCGAGGAGGATTGCGTCTAATATATGACTGTGGCTCAGGACTTGCAGCAATTTCTTGTGGCACATGAGCATGACGATGATAGGCTAAGGAGTATTGTGAGGGTTCCTCCTCGGAGTGGCTCAGTCACAGGATGAGCATGTTTTACTGGATGTGTGAGGAGCTATAAGTCACGATTGGAAGCATAACCCTCAAAGTTAGGGTTTAGCAGTAAAAAGAGATCAACATGCTTCCCCTGACATGAATTTTTATCCTACTTGAAGTAAGGAGTGTCTTCCTCAAACTTTACATCTCTTGACACAACAATTTTGTTAGTGGTAGGATCAAAACACTTGTAACCTCTTTGAGTTGAAGAATAACCCACAAAAAAGCACTTCAGAGCCCCAAGTTCTAACTTGTCATGATCTGGAGTTGTATGTGAACAAAATAACGTACCCCCAAATACCTTAAGTGTGACAAGTCAATGGGTAAACCCTTGAAAGTTTAATAAGGGGATTTGAATTCTAACACTCGACTAGGAAGTTGATTAATGAGACATGCCATGGTTCGAACACCTTGAGACCAAAAACATTTTGGAATGTTTTGTGAATCGTAAGTGCACAAGTTTTCTCGAGAATAAATCTATTTTTTATCTTTGCCATCCGATTTTGTTGAGGTGTGCTAACATAACTAGTTTGGTGAAGGATGCAATGTGTGCTCAAGTATTGTGACATGGTGCTAGACATGTATTCGGTGTCATTATCCAATCTTAGTATTTGAATTTTGGAATCAAATTGAGTGTCTTTAAACATGACAACAACTTCACTTTTAAACTTCAATAGATATAACCAAGTGGTTCTCGTGAGATCGTCAAGAAATGTCACAAAATATTTATAGCCGTCAAATGATTCAAGGATAGGACTCCAAACATCCGAGTGTACAATTTCAAAAGGCTTACTAGCTCTAGATAAAGAGGGATTAAAAGGTAATCTAGTAAATTTGAAAAATGACATGTCTCACACTTAATATTAGGCCTGGCAAACAGGTCGTGTCTGTCGTGTTCGTATCGTTTTCATGTAACACCTGTTATCTTAACGGGTCGTGTCATGTCACACCTGTTATCTTAACAAGTCGGGTCACTTTAGCCAACGGGTAAAGTGACCCGACCCGTTATGACCCGTTAAGAAAAATATATTTTTTTTCTTAAATTTGCACATACCACACATTGCCACATAAATATTACTTCAAAACATTAAATCACACTTGTCATTTAAGTACTACATCTACACCCGAAAATAAGAGCCTAATAAAAAAACATTCATACACTACTAGTCTATAACAAAATAGTAAATGTGCATGGATATGCAAAATGAAAGAGTTTTTGTTTTCAAGGTTGTGAAGCCTTTCATTAAGTATAACATAAGATTTTGTGGTATCCACTAGTGTAAATATTTTAAATTGAAGATCGAGCTCATTCATTGTATTCATATAGGGTCAAGGAGTGTAGCTGTAAAAAATCATCAAAATCGGAGTTAAAATAACCATTAAATCGTGATTTTTCGTTGATAACCGTCGAAACGTTTTGTCTCATTACTTGATCTTTGAATGTTTGTTTTTTGCGATTTTTGGCGTATGCGATCTCGAAACATATACAAACAAGTTTGACGGTTGGATCGTTGAAATTAGTTTTGTAGAATGTGTATCCCATCAAAACGATAGATTCACTAACACTTAGAGTTTATTTATACTTTCATTAAGTATAACATAAGATTTTGTGGTATCCACTTGTGTAAATATTTTAAATTGAAGATCGAATTTATTCATTGTATTCATATAGGGTCAAGGAGTGTAGCTGTAAAAAATCATCAAAATCGGAGTTAAAATAACCATTAAATTGTGATTCTTCGTTTATAATCGTCGAAAAGTTTTGTCCCGTTACTTGATCTCTGAATGTTTGTTTTTTGCGATTTTTGGCGTATGCGATCTCGAAGCATATACAAATAAGTTTGACGGTTGGATTTTTGAAATTAGTTTCGTAAAATGCATATCTCATCAAAACGAAAGATTCACTAACACTTAGAGTTTACTTATCCTTTCATCAAGTATAACATAAGATTTTGTGGTATCCACTTGTGTAAATATTTTAAATTGAAGATCGAATTCATTCATTGTATTCATATAGGGTGTCAAGGAGTGTATCTACAAAAAAAATCATCAAAATCAGAGTTAAAATAACCGTTAAATTATGATTTTTCGTTTATAACTGTAAAAAAGTTTTGTCCCGTTACTTGATCTCTGAATGCTTGTTTTTTGCGATTTTTAGGATATGCGATCTCGAAGCATATACAAACAAGTTTGATGGTTGGATTGTTGAAATTATTTTCGTAAAATGTATATCTCATCAAAACGAAAGATTCACTAACACTTAGAGTTTACATATCCTTTCATTAAGTATAACATAAGATTTTGTGGTATCCACTAGTGTAAATATTTTAAATTAAAGATCGAATTCATTCATTGTATTCAAATAGGGTCAAGGAGTGTATCTGTAAAAAATCATCAAAATCGGAGTTAAAATAACCGTTAAATCGTGATTTTTTCGTTTATAACTGTCAAAAAGTTTTGTCCCGTTACTTGATCTCTGAATGTTTGTTTTTTACGATTTTTGGTGTGTCCGATCTCGAAGCATATACAAAAAAATTTGACGGTTAGATCGTTGAAATTAGTTTCGTAGGATGCGTATCTCATCAAAACGATAGATTCACTAACATTTGGAGTTTATTTATACTTTCATTAAGCATAACATAAGTTTTGTGGTATCCACTTGTGTAAATTTTTTAAATTGAGGATCGAATTCAATCATTGTATTTATATAGGGTCAAGGAGTGTAGCTGTAAAAAATCATCAAAATCGGAGTTAAAATAACCGTTAAATTGTGATTTTTCGTTTATAACCGTCGAAAAGTTTTGTCCGGTTACTTGATCTCTAAATGTTTGTTTTTTACGATTTTTGGCGTATACGATCTTGAAGCATATACAAACAATTTTGACAGTTGGATCATTGAAATTAGTTTCGTAGAATGCGTATCTCATCAAAACGATAGATTCACTAGCACTTAGAATTTATTTATCCTTTCATTAAGTATAACATAAGATTTTGTAGTATCCACTTGTGTAAATATTTTAAATTGAAGATCGAATTCATTCATTGTATTCATATAGGGTCAAGGAGTGTAGCTGTAAAAAATAATCAAAATCGGAGTTAATAACCGTTAAATCATGATTTTTTTCGTTTATAACCGTCGAAAAGTTTTGTCCCGTTACTTGATCTTTGAATGTTTGTTTTTTGCGATTTTTGGTGTATGCGATCTCGAAGCATATACAAGCAAGTTCGACGGTTGGATCGTGTAAATTAGTTTCGTAGAATTTGTATCCCATCAAGTTCAATGGTATATATATATATATATATATATATGTATTAAGTAGATTTAAATTTATTTATTTTGTACGTATAACTAGGCCTGGCAATCGTGTCGTGTCTGTCGTGTTCGTGTAACACCTGTTATCTTAACAGGTCGTGTCGTGTCGCACCCGTTATCTTAACGGGTCCTTAACAGGTCGGGTCACTTTACCCAACGGGTAAAGTGACCCGACCCGTTATGACCCGTTAAGAAAAATATATTTTTTTTTTAAATTTGCACATACCCCACATTGTCACATAAATATAACTTCAAAACATTAAAACACATTTATCGTTTAAGTACTACATCTACACTCGAAAATAAGAGTAATAAAAAAAAATCCATACACTACTAATCTATTACAAATATTAAATGTGCAAGGATATGCAAAATGAAAGAGTTTTTGTTTTCAAAATCCTTAATTTACATCTATCATCATGAGGAAACTGCATTAGAACTTTGGCTTGATCTATTGCTTTCAAGAGCTATGTTGATGATGTTTTCAGTAAGGTTGTCCACGTCAGAACTCTCTTCCGCATAAACTAAGTATAGAAAAACCAAACATTAAAAATCATTCTAAAAATATATTATGAGAAGTTTACCAAAATAATTATGAAAAGAAATAAAACAATAATACTTTACAATATAAAAATATATTACCTCCTTTTCCAAATAGCCAATCTCGTGTGCACAACAAAGCTTCAACTGTTTCTGGTAACAATGAACTACGATACTGATCTAGTACTCTACCCCCAATACTAAATGCAGATTCTGATGCAACAGTTGAAATGGGAATTGTTAACACATCTCGTGCTAACTGAGAAAGTATCGGATAATGAAAACGCTCCATTTTCCACCAAGAAAGAACATCAATGTCTACTTTTCTATCCATTCTTTTATCCTCCAAATACTTCTGCAATTCATTTTTTTCAATTGAACTTGAACCATCGTAATTATTATCAAAATCCTACATCATAAAAAATCATGCATCATGTCAATTTCAAATATAATATCAACATTTTTTATAGTACTACTACTACAATCTACAAATATATAAAGTAAATAAAAATAAATTTAGGTTACCTCAAGGATAACTTCTACATATTCTGTTTGATGATTAGGCACTGAATTCACTGGAGTATTTGAATTATCAAGATGGGGAAGTTTTTCCAAGTACACACCAAAAAGAGCATTCAATTTGTCATTAACCTTTGTAAATTCGACTGAATTCACACCATGAAGCCTTGTGTAAGCCCAATCCACAAAATGCAATTTATAACGAGGGTCTAAGATGACTGCAATTGTCAAAATCAAACTATACTCTGACCAATACTTCTCAAACTTCATGTACATGTAAGTCCCCATCTTGTTCATGAAACTTTCAGAACCATCCATGGCTGCCTTAATTTGAAGTTGGATTACGAACACCTTAGGGAAGAACAAATTTGATGTGGGGTACTTTGTCCCAGAGAATAAGCACGTAACCTCATAAAAGTACCCCAAAAACTTGGAAATCTTTATTATTTTATCCCACTCTTTAGAAGAAGGACAAGTAGTAAAATTGGAATCACTCAACCCTAAATGAATCAAAGCATATCGATAGAAAATTGCACTATCTAGCATGATATAGGTTGAGTTCCATCTAGTAGGGACATCTTGTCTCAAACCTCTCCTACTATCCAATATCCCTACTTGTCTAACACATTCATAAAACTTTAATTTCCTAGCCTCAGAGCCCTTTATATACTTGATGCATTCACGAATTTTTATCACCGAAGAATCAATTTCTTTAAGTCCATCTTGAACTATCAAATTCAAGACATGAGCACAACAACGTACATGAAAGAAGTCACCATTCATCACAAGAAGACTTCTAAGATTCAATTGATTCTTCAAAATGCTAACAAAAGAAATATTTGAAGAAGCATTATCCAAAGTAATAGAAAATAACTTCTTCTCAATCCCCCACTCAGTCACCAATGCATTAATTTTCTCAGATAATGCAACACCAGTATGAGGAGGAGGCATGTGACAAAAACTTAAAATTCTCTTATGCAATTTCCAATCTTTGTCTACAAAGTGAGCAGTAAGAGCAAGATACCCATCAGTGCATTGAGAGGTCCACAAGTCTGATGTCAAACAAATTCTACCTTCAATTGAGCCTACCAAATCATGAAGCCTTTGTTTTTCATTTTTGAACATCCTCAACACAGAGGCTTTAATTGTATTTCTACATGGTAACTTGATAGCAGAAGATATATATGCAAACATAGCTCTAATTCCCTCATATTCAGAAAAACTAAAAGGAAGATTATGCTTGATGATGGCCTCTACCAATAAGCCACGGAATACCACAGGATCAAAGTTTTGGGAACAGAATTCAGACACCGACAATAATCCATCAGTTTGTCCAGGGCATGTTTTCAAATGTCTATTCATATTACCCGTCCCATGATGACTATCATCTATTACCAGTTTCTTACAATCTTTACATTTTTACCATCTTCAAAAATAGTAGTCAATTTGTTGAAAGTTTTCCAAACAGGAGACCTGAGTGTTCGCTTACCTAATTTGATCACTCTAGCCTTTTTCTTTGTTGGACTTGCATTTGTATCTTCCATATTTTCACTTCCATGATCAGGTTGTATTCCCATTGTCACTTCCACTGACCTTCCATCACTAAGGTTCGTAAAATCTTGCTCAGCATCCATTGCTTCAAGAAAGAAAAACAAAACTGTAAAAAATTGTTGGAACAGTTTATAATACAAATAATAACCATATACAACTTTAACCAAAGCACACACACTGCACACAACATACAGACACTGCACATAGAGCACACACACTGCACACAGAGCACACACACAGCGCACAACACACACACACAAAGCACACAACACACAGACACACAGACACAACACACAGCACACCGCACACACACATACACAGTGCACACAGAGCACACACACAGCGCACAACACACACAGTCACACACACACAGATAGCACACAGCATACAGACACAACACACAACACACAACACACACACTGCACACAGAGCACACACACAGCGCACAACACACACACACACACACACACAGATAGCACACAGCACACAGACACAACACACAACACACACACTGCACACAGAGTACACACACAGCGCACAACACACACACACACAGATAGCACACAGACACACAGACACAACACACAACACACACACACTGCACACAGAGCACACACACAGCGCACAACACACACACACACAGATAGCACACAGCACACAGACACACAGACACAACACAAATAGCACACTGCACATAGAGCACACGCACATGCACACACACACCCACAAGCGCACACACACATAGCACACACACACACAACACACAACAGATCAGCAGCACAACAAATCAACACAACAGATCAGCAGCACAACAAATTGAGCAAACAGATCAACACAACAGATCAGCTACACCAGTTCATCATCAGTCTCTCTTGCTAATTTATATTTATAGCAAACAGATCAGCACAACAAATTGAGCAAAGAAATCATGAAGCAAATTAACCTTCTCCAATTTATAAACCTTAATTTTAGAAATTCCTAATTACAAAAGCCCTAATTTAGAAACCCTAATTCCAAAAGCCCTAATTCAGAAACCCTTGAGTTTATTGCAGGAAATTTTTACCTTGTGCAGTGAGGAGGAGTGCGGACTGACTGAGACCGAGAGCTCGATTCAGGAACCGGTGAGGCGCCGCGTGACTGAGGTCGATCGAGATTCGAGAGAGACAAAGAATGATTTGAGGTATCTGGGTTAATATGAGAGAGAAGATAATGATTTGAGGGTGAGCCGGTGACGACGGGGCGGGGGTGAGCCTGTGAGACTGAGGTGAGGTGAGGGACTGAGACTCAGTGAGGCGCAGCCGCACGCAGTCGATCGAGATTCGAGAGAGACAGTCGGAGAACAATTTGGTTAATATGGGTTAATGAGAGAGAAGAGAAGATACCCTACAATGGACGGCTGAGATTAAATCTCAGCCGATCTAATGGTCATCAAATTTTTAAATTTAATTTAATATATATATAATTATTATAGGTTTTTTTTAGGGGTATAAATTGTTAAATTAATATATATAATTATTATATAAGATTGTTAAATTGTTTAGGGGTATAAAATTGTTATATATATATATATATATATATATATATATATATAATTTTTAGGGGTATAAAATTGTTAAATTATAGTTTATTTATATTTGTATTAAGTATAACATAAGATTTTGTGGTATCCATCCACTATGTGTAAATATATTAAATTGAAGATCGAATTCATTCATTGTATTCATATAGGGTCAAGAAGTGTAGCTGTAAAAAATCATGAAAATCGGAGTTAAAATAACCGTTAAATCGTGATTTTTTCGTTTATAACCGTCGAAAAGTTTTGCCCCGTTACTTGATCTCTGAATGTTTGTTTTTCTCAATTTTTGGCGTATGTGATCTCGAAGCATATACAAACAAGTTTGACGGTTTGATCGTTGAAACTAGTTTTGTAGAATGCGTATCTCATCAAAACAATAGATTTACTAACACTTAAGAGTTTATTCATACTTTCATTAAGTATAACATAAGATTTTGTGGTATCCACTAGTGTAAATATTTTAAATTGAAGATCGAATTCATTCATTGTATTCATATAGGGTCAAGGAGTGTAGCTGTAAAAAATCATCAAAATCGGAGTTAAAATAACCGTTAAATCGTGATTTTTGGTTTATAACCGTCGAAAAGTTTTGTCCCGTTACTTGATCTCTGAATGTTTGTTTTTTGCAATTTTTTGCTGATGCGATCTCGAAGCATATACAAACAAGTTTGACGGTTGGATCGTTGAAACTAGTTTTGTAGAATGCGTATCTCATCAAAACAATAGATTCACTAACACTTAAGAGTTTATTTATACTTTCATTAAGTATAACATAAGATTTTGTGGTATCCACTAGTGTAAATATTTTAAATTGAAGATCGAATTCATTCATTGTATTCATATAGGGTCAACGAGTGTAGCTGTAAAAAATCATCAAAATCGGAGTGAAAATAACCGTTAAATCGTGATTTTTTGTTTATAACCGTCGAAAAGTTTTGTCCCGTTACTTGATCTCTGAATGTTTGTTTTTTACAATTTTTTGCTGATGCGATCTCGAAGCATATACAAACAAGTTTGACGGTTGGATCGTTGAAACTAGTTTCGTAGAATGCGTATCTCATCAAAACAATAGATTTACTAACACTTAAGAGTTTATTCATACTTTCATTAAGTATAACATAAGATTTGTGGTATCCACTAGTGTAAATATTTTAAATTGAAGATCGAATTCATTCATTGTATTCATATAGGGTCAAGGAGTGTAGTTGTAAAATATCATCAAAATCGGAGTTAAAATAACCGTTAAATCGTGATTTTTCGTTTATAACCGTCGAAATGTTTTGTCCCGTTACTTGATCTCTGAATGTTTGTTTTTTGCAATTTTTTTCTGATGCGATCTCGAAGCATATACAAACAAGTTTGACGGTTGGATCATTGAAATTAGTTTCGTGTAATTCGTATCCCATAAAGTTCAATGGTGTGTGTGTGTCTATATATATATTCACGGAGCTTCTTCCTAACCTAGTGGAAATGTGTGCAAACATGTTCCTCTGGGGTCTGGGGTTCGAACTTCGAAGGTTGGTGTGGTGATCCACTGTCCATTGAGAGATGGTTGGATAACCTATTTATTTTGTACACATATAAATATTATATTTTTTAGGAGTATAAAATTTAATTTAAAATTTAATATATATATATATATATATATAATTATTTTGTCCACTGTCCATTGAGAGATGGTTGGATAATCTATTTATTTTGTACACATATAATTATTATATTTTTTAGGAGTATAAAATTTAATTTAAAATTTAATATATATATATATATATAATTATTATAGTTAATATTTTAGGAGTATAAATTTAATTTAAAATCTAATATATATATAATTATTATAATTATTATAGTTAATTTAATATATATATATATATATATATATATATATATATATTGATTTTTAGGGGTATAAAATTGTTAAATTAATATATATAATTTTTACAGTATTTTTTTAGGGTTATAAAATTATAAAATTAATATTCTGCTTATCGTGTTTCGTGTTACCCACGTGTATACCCGAACCAACCCGTTATCTTAACAGGTGCTTATCGGGTTACCCGATAACGATCCGATTCATTATCGTGTCGACTCGAACACCTGTTAATTTCGTGTCGTGTCGTGTCGGGTTATCGGGTCGTGTCAGGAATTGCCAGGCCTACGTATAACACTTGAAAAATTAAATAGTATGTATATTTAAGCCGATCCAATGGTCACCAATTTTTAAAATTTAATTTATATATATATATATATAATTATTATAGTTTTTAGGGGTATAAAATTGTTAAATTAATATATATAATTATTATAGTATCTTTTTAGGGTTATAAAATTATAAAATTAATATTTTGCTTATCGTGTATCGTGTTACCCACATGTATACACGAACCAACCCGTTATCTTAACAGGTGCTTATCGGGTTACCCGATAATGACTCGATTCGTTATCGTGTCGACCCGAACACCTGTTAATTTCGTGTCGTGTCAGGAATTGTCAGGCCTACTTAATATACACAAACTAGGAACCAACATAGACTTGGATAGGTGAGCTAGACGTTGATGCAACAAGTGTAGGTCTTAAGGTTGACTTGAACTAACTTGTAGTCCTCGTGATGGTGGGAAATCCTTTGACAAGTAGAGAGGCCATTTAGGAAATTCACAAAAAAAAAAAAAAAAAAAAAAAAAAAAGGAAGAAGGTAGATTTTATATTATATATTTAACCCTATTCTTAGTGTATTTGGGTTAATATTTTGGAAGAATTTTGATACTTTGAATTGTATTTCTAATATAGGACTTTCGACTTCCTCTGGAGTAAAACGTGGTCAAATAGACGAATTTTGGAGTAATTCGAGTTGGAGGATGTTCTTGAGTCACTTGGCTTGATTGTATCAAAATATCAGATTTTTCCACCAAGCGGTTATTTTCTGGCAATAAAATAAAGGAGCAATGCGCAGTGCTAAAATATTGATATTTTGGGCTTGAGTTGCATTTTTGGAGCCCAAGATGACCTCTAACGGGTTCGTAGCCTTCTGGAGATGTGTTCAAAACGTCTTGGTCTTCAAAACAAGCTATTATGGGCTAGATTTGGAGGATATTTCAGGCTAAAACGTGGCTGGACAAGTGCTTGGCAGATTCTCCTAACTTAATTAGGACTTTATTTTTTATTTTTATTTTATTATTATTTAGTTTCCTAATTGGAACAAGAGACTACAATTTTAGGGTTTGTGGCCGCTGGCTTTTAGGGGGATTTAAAAGGTTTAGTTGGCCCTAGTTTTAGGGACGCTTATTATTATTCAACTTCAGAGACAAAGAACTTGGCTAGGGTTCTTGGAGATTTTTTACTTTAAGGTGTTCTCTTTCCTTTTCTTTATAATAATATTTTCTATGATTTTAATCATGAATATGTGTAACTAATTTCCTTTTGCTAGGGCGAAGCCTTGAGCCTTAGCATGAATATGTAATTTTTATTTAATTGCTTATGATTGATTGCATGCACGCTTTGAATTATTGATCACTGTTTTAAACTATCTAATTGTCTTGATGACTGGCCACCATTAGGATGTTTAGACAAGTAATTGGATGCAATTAGGTCAGAATGTCACCGGAGGATTGAGTATTGCTTCTTGTGATTGATAATTGTAATTTCACTTAAGGTGAACATCATGCTCTTAAGGGTTGCATGGTTTTTCAAAAGGTTTTCACAAAGCTTAATGAGTCTTGCATGTTTATATTTGATCTGAACATCACAGACGGATTGTGTCACGCCTCGGACCCGGGGTCGGCAATAAGAAACTCGAACCCGAATCCGGGGCGTGGCAAAATGGTATAAGAGCTCTGGGGATTAGATACCCTTGGACTTGTGGCCTTAGGCCTCGTTTGGCAGCTCGGACTGTACTGACTATTTCAGTCGGATAGGATAAATAGTCACCGGATAGTATTGACTAAATTAGTCGGACGTTTGGTGCTTTACCGGATAAATTTGTGCATCGGATAATACATCATACTACAATAAATTTCTAAAAAAAATTACCGAATAATTGAGGTTAAAATGGAAAAAAGGAAGAAAACCCAAAAAAAAAAAAGAATTCATCCTCATTGCACCGACAAAATTAAAAAACAAAACATGAAAATGGAAGGAAAGAAACCCAGGTTTCTCTCACAGTTGTGTTACTCGTTTCTTCATCATCATCGCCGCGCATCAAATCTCACTCTCTCTGCTGAACCCACTTCCTCATTTCTTCAATTAATCTCCCAAAACCCATATGGATTCACCAACCAAAATAATATAATTGAAGATACAAATTGATGAAGAAATGAAATCAATTTGTAAGAAATAGACAGATCAACCAATTTCATAAGAGAGGGAACAGAGAGCAAACAGAGAGAGGGAGCGGAGAAAAATGACGAAGAAGAACGAATGATAGCAGATGCATTTAAGAGGAGGAAGAAGAACAAAGAACAGCATGCCTTAATGTGTCTTTGTAGGTTTGGATTGAAGTTTAGTAAATTTTGAGGACGAAATAGTTTAAGGAGGGTAGATTGTGAGACCCCGTAATATTTATTTTCCGGATGTAACCTACCAAGTATTTTTCCTATCTCCACTATTATTATTTATTCAAGCCATGTAGTTTGTATATATCCCTCTGATTCTTGTTGACAGCACATAGCCTTACTAAGCTATCCTTACATTATACATGTCAAGTTTCCTATGTGCCCATATGAAATACACGACACTTCATCATGTGAGGTGTCACTTAGCTTTTCATGGGTTGCCACTTGGCCTTGTATCCCATGAGTCATCAACCACGTGTTTTACTCTAAAGTTTATTCTCAGCCCATTTGTTTTCCTTATAGCCGACTTTGTCTACTATAAATAGCATTCAAACCTTTCATTGTTATTCATTCAATTCCTCCAATTCTTTATATTTTGTACGTTGCATGTAGTTTCCATGCAAAGTACATTAGTTTGTGTTATATTATATACATAATATATATATATATATATATATATATATATATATATATATATATCTATATGTGTGTGTGTATACGTTAAAGAGAGAAGAAAGAGAGTTTAGGGTTAGAATTAGTAAGTTGTTAGCACGAAGATTGCTAGTGGGCTTTTCTTGCTGAGGTTAGTGTGTATGTATATATATAGGTTTAATTCTTATATTTTTATATAGAGAGATAGCGAGCTAGGGTTTGAGGTGTGTGGAGATTGTTAGTTGGGTTGTCTTGCCAAAGCTTGGATTATCGAGGTGAGTGGTTTATGTAATGTGTTTCAAAATATTCTTATTTTCTGATAAATGAAAAGCACGAGCTATCGTGGGTTTTGATCTATTTACAAATACTTATCTATTTCAAGTCAAGCATGTTGAATTTTGTGAAATACTTTCAGAGTTATTATATATCTAGTCAGTGCATTGTTTGAGATGTTCATGGAGCATGAGAACTTTAGTGTTGCATTAATCTGAAGGATAAATGTAAACTGCATACGGGGACAATAGGGCGGAATGGCCATTAGGGGTCACGTGGTGAGTTACAATTTATGAAGGATATAATGGACACGTAAAGGGATGATGTGATATGAAATTATGTGATTAAAGCTATGATATTATTATTGTATTTTCTAGAGTGTGTAAAAAGGCATCGCTTGACTGGCATATTATATATTCTACTCACTGAGCGACTGTGGTTGTTGCTCACTCCTCACATATTATTTTACAGATGTTATTTGGCAAGACAGATGTTATTTGGTAAGACAGGTGTTAGAAGAGTTGAGGTTGTGATTGAGGAGAAGTTTAAGGATTTTAATTTATTACTTTTGTACACCCTGTAAGGATTTTAGAGCTATTTTAATAAGAGAAGTTTCTTTTTCCAACCCGTGTCAATTTCCTTTTATTTATTAAGCTTTTAACTCACGTTTCGGATTCAGGTTCGAGTTTCTTATTGCCGACCCCGGGTCCGGGGCGTGACAGATTGCATGTTAGATATACGTTTTCGCTTGAACATCACGAGGAAAATATATATTAGGAAAACCTAACCTTCAAAGTGGCATGTGCAGATCATAAGTAATTGGTAGAAATTCATAGGATTGCTAGGTGATGGTGGAACCCTAGTGCTGTTATAAATTGGTATTTAAAACTCTTTTCTTTTATCATATTAGTTTTTAATTAAAATTCGTTTTCAATATTACCCAATTTCAAAATTTCTTTTCTCAATATTTAATTCTAAGTATTTAATTAGGAATTGTTTCTACATAAATTATTCAAATAGTCCTTGAGGAGAACGACCTTGCATGAGCATCTATACTACAATATCTTTGTATTCTTGCAAGTATTTCATGTGATTTTAACCCTATCTGCATAGATGGTAAAATCGCTATCAAGAAATTTGTTATCAGAGCAAACATCTTTCAAAAACTTGGCATATGAAGCAATCTTTTTAATGGCTTCCAACAATGGTAAATTATTTTGGACTTTAGCCAATGTCTGTATGAAATCCTTTAATTGCTGATTCTTAGCCTTAGGAATTAACCGTTCAGGATAAGGCAATGGAGGGTCACAAACGCGCTCAGAAACCTGTTTTGGGACAGCTTCTGCATTGGGCAGATTTTGTTTTGTTGCAAAATATGCAAGTTCTGATGCTGTTATCTCAGATTCTGCAGAAATTTGCACTGCTGGCAGATTCTGTTCAGTGCAATTTTCACGGTTGTCATAACTTTTACCACCCCGTAAGGTCCGTATTGCACAACAATCCTCTATACCTCTTGGATTAGGCACAGTTTGACTAGGAAACCTTCTTTTTCTGTGTCTGAAATCTGGGTAGCTAGCTGTCCAAATTGTAACTCTAAACTTTTAATTGATGCTTCAATATTCTGAAATCTTTGATTGCTGCCTTCCTGAATGTTTGTGTTGTCCCTGCAAGTTAAGCCAGTTGATCCTCCAAGGATGGTTTAGGTGGCACAAAAGGTTTTTGTGCTTGTTGGAATGGTTTTGTATTATTTTGATTGTCACCCCATTTGAAATTAGGATGATCCCTCCATCCTGGATTGTAATGAGTTACATATGCATCAGGCTTTTGATAGCTGTTCAACATATTAACATGATGCTCAACAAGCTATGGGTAGGATTCTTTATGCGGGCAACCCAATATGTCGTGTGTAGCCCTGCTGCAGATAGTGCAAACTGTTGTAAAATAATGTCAAACTTTGCATCAAATTTCTTCTCCATTTTTTCGATTTGTGCAGACATATTAGGAGAACCTCCTAATAATTCAAAAATACCCCTTTTCTGTGAATGTTCTGCTGCCCATTGTTGAGATTCGGTTGCCATCATATCAAACAGTTCAAACACCTCTCTTGCATATTTATTTGATAACGATCCTCCGGCTGATGCATTAACATGGCTTTTAGATGTAGGATTAAGCCCATCAAAGAAAATATTCATTTGTGTATCTGAATCAATATTTGCATGAGGACACTTTATGTACATCTCTGTATATCTCTCCCAAGCTTCCTGAAACTCTCATTAGGCTTTTGTGTGAATGTCATAATTTCCCGCTTGTAATTCAATGTCTTGGATGCTAGATAATACTTGTTCAGGAATTTTGTATGTAATTGTTGCCAAGTGGTAACGCTATTAGCCGGTACAGTAAATAACCAAGTTTCTGCCTGATCAAAATATGTTTGCAACCCACAATAAATTTTGCAATATGTATGTTTGCATTCTCATTAAGCAGCCCACGAAACGTTGGTAAAATTTCAACCATGTGGTGCTTGATCTCAAACGAATCACCCTCCTCTTGTTCAGGACACAATGCAATTAGGAACATCATTGGCACAGGCAACCAATAACTCTCTAAGTGGTCGGCCTGCTTCAGGCAATTGCAACGCCATTGTGATTTTTCTATCCACAAAACCAGCAAACAATTCCTGGATAAACATGCCTTGTAGTGAACGGTCCCAAGCCAAATTATTTTCCTGTAACCGATGTTGCACTGTGCGCTCTGGTTCCGGATCAAACTCTGCAATCTGCTCAGTATCTGATCTGGTTTGGACCATGCAGTTTACAAAATCTGCAATAAAATGAAAATAGTAAAATAAACTGAATTAAATTTTTTTTTTTAACGAAAAATAAGAAATCAGAAAAGTTTAAACAAAAATTATCTAAAATAATCTCCGGCTGCGACGCTAATTTCTTGATAGCGATTTTACCGTCTATGCAAATAGGGTTAAAATCACGTGAAATACTTGCAAGAATACAAGGATATTGTAGTATAGATGCTCATGCAAGGTCGTTCTCCTCAATGACTATTTGAATAATTTATGTAGAAACAATTCCTAATTAAATACTTAGAATTAAATATTGAGAAAAGAAATTTTGAAATTGGGTAATATTGAAATCGAATTTTAATTAAAAACTAATATGATAAAAGAAAAGAGTTTTAAATACCAATTTATAACAGCACGAGGGTTCCACCATCACCTAGCAATCCTATGATTTTCTACTAATTACTTATGATCTGCACATGCCACTTTGAAGGTTAGGTTTTCCTAATATATATTTTCCTCGTGATGGTCAAGCGAAAACGTATATCTAACATGCAATCCGTCTATGATGTTCAGATCAAATATAAACATGCAAGACTCATTAAGCTTTGTGAAACCTTTTGAAAAACAATGCAACCCTTAAGAGCGTGATGTTCGCCTTAAGTGAAAATACAATTATCAATTAAAAGAAGCAATACTCAATCCTCCGGTAATATTCCGACCGAATTGCATCTAATTACTTGTGTAAACATCCTAATGGTGGTCAGTCATCAAGACAATTAGATAGTTTAAAACAATGATCAATAATTCAAAGCGTGCATGCAATCAATCATAAGCAATTAAATAAAATTACATATTCATGCTACGGCTCAAGGCTTCGCCCTAGCAAAAGGAAATTAGTTACGCATATTCATGATTAAAATCATAGAAAATATTACTATAAAGAAAAGGAATGAGAACACCTTAAAGTAGAAAATCTCCAATAACCCTAGCCAAGTTCTTTGTCTTTGAAGTTGAATAATAATAAGCATCCCTAAATCTAAGGCCGATAAACCTTTTAAATCTCCATAAAAGCCAGCGGCACAAACCCTAAAATTGTAGTCTCTTGTTCCAATTAGGAAACTAAATAATAATAAAATAAAAAAAATAAAGTCCTAATTAAGCTAAGAGAATCTGCCAAGCACTTGTCCAACCACGTTTTAGCCTCAAATATCCTCCAAATCTGGCCCATAATAGCTTGTTTTGAAGATCAAGACGTTCTGAACATATCTCCAGAAGGCTATGAACCCATTAGATGTCATCTTGGGCTCCAAAGATGCAACTCAAGCTCAAAATATCACTATTCCAGAACTGCACATTGCTCCTTTATTTTATTGCCAAAAAATAACCGCTTAGTGGAAAAATCACATTGCTCCTTTATTTTATTGCCAAAAAATAACCGCTTAGTGGAAAAATCTGATATTTTGACACAATCAAGCCAAATGACTCACGAACATCCTCCAACTCGAATTACTCCAAAATTCGTCCATTTGACCATGTTTTGCTTCAGAGGAAGTCGAAAGTCCTATATTAAAAATACAATTCAAAAGTATGAAAATTCTTCCAAAATATTAACCAAAATACACTAAGAATAAGGTTAAATATATAATATAAAATCTACTCATCGTGGACTCAACTTGTTTGGTGATTAAATGAATTTTCCCACTATCCATGACTGAGACTCCTTTTGCATTGGCAACTGACACTTTGGATGATATGTTTTTAAAATCACTCTAGTTTTGAATTTGATTTGTCATGTGATCGGTGGCACAAGAATCTATGATCCAACAATCATGTATAAGGCTAGTACTCATAGCAGTTGAGAAGGCTTTGAGAATACCTGGAGTATCTTCATGTGTAACTCCCTCAGCTAGGAATCCCGCAAATTTGCCAAGTAAGGCAGTGCTTCTCAACTCCAACTCTTGTTGCTCCTTCAAATTCACCATTCCCTTTTTCCCTTGAATGGTATGCAGCGAATTCATTTAACAACATAGCTGGATTTGAAGCGAAATCCAATAAACTGTCAGTTGAAGTAGAGGCTACATTTGCTGCATAGTTGGCCCTATATGGTGAGTTTGAACAGCCTTGAATGTTCCCTTACTATCTTATGCGAGACGCTTTGGTGCCTGGACGCACATCTAAGACCCAAGTTTGGCCTCTGATGAGCTTGCGGGCAGACGGTGTAAGGACAATTGTTTTAGGTATTGAATCGAGCTGCATTGATACAAAGAAGAGAGCGCCGGAATATAGGATGGAGAAAACTAAAAGGCTTTTGAGGAGTCTCATTGTGGGAGCTAAGCTACACCATTTAATATATTGGTTTTTGGTGTGTTTGTGAATTTTAAATCCTGAGGAGATTCATGAGGTTATATTTTGTTGTACATTGAACGCATGGTCACCAAATGACATCATTTCTAAGCCTGTTAATTTCCGTCTATGGCAATAGGAGGACCGATATTCCTTCTTTCCACTATTTTCCACAAGATACAGTGAGACAGACTTTTCGACTAAATGGTAAAACTTTGAGGGTTGAATTAAATTGCCCGTACTGATTTCGAAAACCTAAACGTTGACTGACTGAGAGGGCAGAAGAGAAGTTCTAAGCATGACTTGTACCATCTGTCATTGATTTTTTGTGTGGAAAACTTTATATTAGTGATGATAATTGAGGTGCTTATCCTACCTTCACAACCAAACAAGGATAGATAATTTCTTTATTCCGTTTTTATTCATTGAAGTAGTTTTTTGTTTCGATTTAATTAACTGAAAATATGACTTTAGCCCATAAAATTAAATTTTTTCCATATAAAACCCGACATAAGTTTTTTACTTGAATAAAACCCATTTACTACATTCCACATCAACAAATTCATTAATTATGTTTGACTTAACACATTTAAATTTTTTTTGATGCCTAAAATACCCCTATTTGAATGTTTGATGTACATAATTAATGCCATGCGAATTATAAGAGACAATGAATGATTTTACAAAAATAAAAAACATTAATGTTATAAATTTATTGCCTACTATATAATAACAATAAAAAATGTCTAATATATTACATGCTTAATTAAGTCACTAAAATTATATTTTACATATTAATGTAGGTAAATTATTTCACACATATATATTAAAAATGCCTAATATATGTAAAAATTCATGCAAAATAATTTACCTAAAAAAATAATGTTAGATTCAAATAGTGCACCTACTATTAAAAATTTAAAATGTTAGATTGCTCAAAATAATTTACCCTATATATGTAATATACATGAAAAATAATTTACCTACATAATAAATAAACCCAATATATGCAAAATAATTTACCTAGATAATATTATTAATTTACCTACAAAATATATTATTTGTTGATCATAAATTTACATATAGGTAAATTACTTACATATAATAATTGTTTACCTATATACATATATATATATATAGTACTATATACATATAGGTAAATTATATATATATATATATATATATATTATTTGCTAATCATAAATTTACATATAGGTAAATTACTTACATATAACAATTGTTTAACATATATGTTAGTGACACACCCCGACCGAGATCGAGGCATGCTGGCCGTCACGTGAGCGTGACGTAGCCATGTGCACAATGCGGAAACAAAATGTAACAAGAATTATGAAAGAATAAAACCACTTCAAAGAGTGCTAGAACCGAAACAAGTGTGATTACACATTCAGAGCATGAAAGTCTAGGTGCAGTCGATGCATAAGTACTAAAACAATTAACACCCGAAGGTGGTCCTACATGGGTGATGTCTGTCAGAATCTCCGATATGTCCTCGTGAGCCACCAACAAGCTACCTAATACCTGGAGGGGCTCAAAACAAAAGCGTGAGTAGGCAAAAACAAAGTCTTTCGAAAAATATTTCAAAAACAAACTTTATATCCCCTCGCCGTAAAACATGTATACTTTCCCAGAAAATAGTATATACATATAATAAATCTCAACTGTTATCATCAACATCAAATATGCCAACAAATCAAGAATATGCCATGCCATGCCACTAACTCATCAGGTAAGTAATGCACCTGCAATAACTACTGCAACAGCTCGTCAGCTGATCTCTAGCTCATAAATCATGCCTGCACACGAGTCGAACCCACTTATAGTGGTCTATACGACAAGACTGGGTGTAATATAATACGCTGTAGTGCTACAATCACGTGAAGACTGTGCGAATGATCGCGGGTCACCTACAAGTCGAACCCACTAAAAGTGGTCTATACGACAGACTGTGCACCTAACTTGGATCCAAGATGAGCGTATGGTGCGAGAGGTGAACATCACGTGAAAGACTATGCCCCTAACTCTGGGCGGTAGCACTAACATCGAGGTGCATGTTAATGAGCTTTCAATGCATCTCATCATACTCATCATAACTCAACTTCTTATTTAACCACACATAATCTTACCTGAAACTTACCTGAGCGCCCACAGCACCAACAATCATGCGCATACAATTCATAATGCATATTCGTAATTATAAATATGCATTGGCATGGCAATTCATTTATAAAGGCATTTACAATGCAATTCTGGGAAAAATACGTAGTATATAGGTATATACGGAAAACAAAATCCTACTCACCTGGAGTCCGCGCTACTGCTCCCTAACGTAAACATCAAGGCGTCCCAAAACGTTCGGCGCCTAAAACAATTATCAAACTACAACTTAGAACTCTTAGCCATAGAATTCGTAATTCACGTAAAACATATCCTCAAGGATATTCTAGAATCATTTAAGACCCTTAATCAAAAGTCAACCGTCGATCGTTGATTGACGGTAGGGTCCACAGCCCCACATACTTGATCCGGAAGATCCGTAACTCAAATCTCTGATCTGTAACTTCCCAAGATGCACATTATGCTCCTAGAGCAACATACTAAAATTTCGTTATGATCCAACGGTCGGATCTCCGCCAATTGCCAAAACCAAGTGGCGGTTCACATTTTATTTTATGAACTTACAAACTCAATTCGGGAAGGTCCGTACGTCGGATTCCCGATCCGTAAGTTCCTACATTTTTCAAATATTACGTACTACCACATACCAAAGTTTGGTGATGATCCAACGGTCGGATCGTCGGTTCATATTTTCACCTAACCACGAATCATAACGAACTTAAGTTCAAATGACCAATCTACGACAATCAACTATCAAAATTGAACCTAGGATGTTAAACACAGCCTAAAAATGATATTGGCGGCCCACTGGCCACGCGCCGCCGCACGGGCCGCCGTGGGTGGCAGTCGGCCGCCTGACTCGCCGGAAAATCCAACTAACTCCAAAAATTCTCAAATTTTGCAAAATTGAAAATCTCAAAGAGAGGAACAACTTTCATACCTGTGACCAAGGCCAATTTGGCCCAAAAACACCTCATTTTCATCAAAACCCTTCGGAAACCCCGATTTGGGTAGTTGTTGATTTGCCACCAAAACGAACTCCGCTGCTTTATCCAAGGCTTGGGCCTTGCTCCTGAGGTTGAGAGAAGTCTTTTGGTAGTGGTCATCGACTATGAAACTCGCCGGAGCCATCGGAACAAGGATTAAAGCCACCGGATGCACCCGTGATTTATGGCTTCGATTTGTGAATTTGAGTTAGAAATCTAGAATTCTAACACTACAGAGATGTTGGGCTTGAAGAGAGCTTTCCATAGACACTGGAATCACCTCAAACGGACATCGGACGGAGAAGTTACGACCGGGTTGAGGAACCGAGTCGGGTTGCCAAGATCCGGGTCGCTCATCCCCCGCGTCCCTCCTCTTTCCTTTTTCTTCTTTCTTCTCCTCCTAGTTTGTCAATCAACTCTCTCTCTTCGTCTAACTGGGCAATGCCCATCCTTTTATTTTTCTTTCCTTTCAATTCGCGCCCTTCATTTTGAATTTTCTTTAATCTGGGCCATCCAAATGGCACACCAGATTTTATAATAAAATTCATAAAATGCCCAAACTTCAAACTTCAATAACTTCATTGATATAGCTTCAAATCACGAACCATCTGAGCCCACGCATCTGTAGCAACGAGTACTACGAGGATATGCCAAGAAAACAAATCTTAGGTGGCACGACACAGCAATTAATCTCGAACAACGCACGTGCCTCAAAGGGCATTTTTGTAAAATCCTTATTAAAAATTTATAAAATTGTAAATCAGGGACGGGCTGTCACAATCTACCCCCCTTAAGAAATTTTGTCCTCGAAATTCAAACAACAAAATACATCACTGATACTCATAAAACAAGCGAGGATACATATCTCTCATCCGATCCTCAGTCTCCCAAGTAGCCTCTTCCACTGTATGGTTCCTCCACAGAACCTTTACCATACGAATGGTCTTGTTTCTCAGCACATTGTCCTTCCAATCCAAAATCGTCACTGGTTCTTCCTCGTATGTCAAATCCGGACTAATCTCAAGCTGTTGAGGAAGTATCACATGGGAAGAATCCGAAACATAATGACGAAGCATGGAGACATGAAACACATTGTGCACTCTAGCCAAGTCTGTAGGCAACTCAAGTCTATAAGCAACTTCGCCAACTCGCTCGCTAATCTGGTAAGGTCCGATGTACCTAGGGCTTAGCTTACCCTTCTTTCCGAACCTTACTACTCATTTCCAAGGCGATAACTTCAAAAATACCCAATCACCGACCTTATACACTCTGTCAGTGGCATGTCTATCGGCAAGGCTCTTCTGTCGATCCTGGGTCGCTTTCAAATTAGCTTTGATTACCTGTACATTCTGAGTAGTCTCCTCTACTATCTCAGGGCCCACCAATGGTCTCTCACCCACTTCTGACCAACATAACGGTGTACGGCAAACTCTACCATAAAGTGCCTCAAATGGTGCCATCCCGAAGCTAGAATGGTAGCTGTTATTATAGGCAAACTCGATTAAATCCAACTTTTCATGCCAATAATCACCCAAACTGAAGTACCGAAGATCTTAGCATATCTTCCAAAGTCTGAATCATCCTCTCTGACTGGCCATCTGTCTGAGGATGATACGCTGTGCTGTAACGTAGTTCTGCGCCAACAGCTTCTTGGAATGCTCTCCAAAACTTAGAAGTAAACCTAGGATCCCGATCCGAGATGATACTCACTGGCACTCCGTGGTACTTCATAATTTTGAGTAAGAACAACTCAGCTAGCTTATTCAGAGAATACTTTTCTCTCACTGGAATGAAGTGTCCTGATTTGGTAAGCCGATCAACGATTACCCAATCACCATCATACCCGTTCGTGTACGAGGAAGCTTGTACACAAAATTCATAGTGATATTTTCCCATTTCCACGGTGGAACGGGAAGTGGTTGTATCAAACCAAACGGCTTCTTCCTTTCAGCTTTAACCTGCCGACAAATTGCACACCTACTGACGTACTCTACAATTTCCCTTTTCATGCCCGACCAATAGTAGGACGGTCTAAAGGTATGATACATCTTCGTACCTCCTGGATGCATAGCATATGCCGAAATGTGTGCCTCATCAAGGATTTCCTTCTTTAATTCCACAATATTTGGCACGTACATCCTTTTATCTTGCATAAGCATGCCATCAGTCTCACGAACTCTGAGATCCTTTTTCTTCCCTTTAGAAATTGCAAAAATTAATTCCTGCACTTCCTTATTATTTCCTTGAGCTTTGAGTATACGATCAATCAAAATGGGCCTAACTTGGAAACTAGCAAGTAAGGCTTCCTCTCGTGCTTCCATCAAAGCTTCTTCTTTCTCTTCTAGTCCCAATTTCACTCTAGTGGATCTCAAATCTGCAAGAAGAGGAACACGGGATGCATACAATGCATTAACTCGACCTTGGGACTTCCTACTCAGTGCATCAGCCACTACATTTGCACGACCAGGGTGATACTCAATCGTGCAATCATAATCACTGAGTAATTCTATCCATCTCCGATGCCGAAGGAAAAGTTCTCTCTGAGTGAAAATGTATTGTAAGCTCTTGTAGTCCGTAAAGATCTTACCCTTCTCACCATAAAGATAATGTCTCCAAATCTTCAGAGCGAAAATGATGGTTGCTAGCTCCAAATCATGTGTAGGATAATTTATTTCATGTAGCTTCAACTGTCTCGAAGCATAAGCAATTACCCCACCATGTTGCATCAAAACACATCCTAAGCCAATCAAAGAAGAATCGCTATAAATCTCAAAGTTACCACTGTCGTCTGGAAGTGTCAGAACAGGTGCATGAGTGAGACAGTGCTTAAGTTGCTGGAAACTCTGTTCACAATTCTCATCCCACTTAAACTTTACTTCCTTCCTAGTCAACCTCATCTGTGGTAAAGCAATCACTGAGAAATCCTTAACAAATCGTCGATAGTATCCTGCTAATCCCAGGAAACTCCATACCTCGGTGACGGTTCGTGGTTGCTCCCAATTTACTGTTTGTGGATCTACCTGAATGCCCTGAGCTGAAATGACATGACCCAAGAATGCCACTTCTTTTAGCCAAAATTGGCATTTACTGAACTTAGCATAAAGGCGATGTTCCCTCAACTTCCTTAACACTAGAGTGAGATGTCGTCCTTGTTCTTCTCTCGACTTAGAATACACCAAAATGTCATCAATAAAAACAATGACAAATCGATCTAAGTATTGCTGAAATACCTTATTCATCAAACCCATGAAAGTTGCTGGTGCATTCGTTAATTCGAACGACATCACAAGGAACTTATAATGACCATAACGAATCCTAAAAGCCGTTTTAGGAACATCATCACTCCTAATCTTCAGCGGATAGTAGCCAGACCTCAAGTCAATTTTCGAGAACACACAAGCACCTCGAAGTTGGTCAAATAGATCATCAATACGTGGCAATGGATAACAGTTTTTAATCGTTACCTGATTCAATTGTCTATAATCAATGCACAACCTCAAGGTTCCGTCTTTCTTCCGAACAAACAACACTAGGGCTCCCCAGGGTGAAACACTCGGCTGAATGAAACCCTTATCAACTAATTCCTGTAACTGGGTTTTCAATTCTCTTAACTCAGCAGGAGCCATTCTATATGGAGTCAAAGATATAGGGTCCGTACCTGGCAATAAGTCAATGGTGAACTCCACATCTCTATCTGACGGTAATCCAGGCAAATCATCAGGAAAGACATCCGGAAAATGCCTAACCACTCGAACTTCCTCCTCACTACTGGGAGTAGTGTCATTCAGCACAACATGAGCTATGTATCCCTGGCACCCTTTATTCAACAACTTTTTTGCCCTCAAGGCAGAAATAACCTCATGTCTCACTCCACTACGTTCACCTACGAACGTAACTCCGGGTAAACCTAAGCGACGGAAAGTCACCGTTTTCTCGCGACAGTGGATGTCAGCAATATTGCAGTGTAACCAGTCTGCTCCCAAAATCACATCAAGTCCACGAGAGTAGACCCTAAAACTCGAGTCAAACAAGCAGAAAACGAGAAGTCATCTTTCCCAACATGCAGTATCTCTTGGAAACTATTGTAGTGTTCAAACCACCTCTCCATTTTTGCTTAGTTGCAGATTTCTAGTCAAACAAGGTCAACGTTGGTGGAAAGAACAACTCGTCAGTGATCAACCTAAAACCCCAAGAGAGCACACAGCCTTCCAGAAAAGTGCAACTTCTATATGTGCTAACGCCAAAATACAAGGAAACACAACGCGTCATCCAAGGTAATGTTGTTGATACACCCCTGGGCCTGCTGTCGTCCTCCTAGACCTCTATTATCGTGAACATCTCGGCCCTGCGAATTACGCCCCAGACCTGACTGACTGTGCTGTCTCGATGACACTCTCCAAAATGCCGATTATTGCACCTACGGCATAAAAGTGCGCATGTACCACCTAAACCACCTGCCTCTCTTGGCCTCTGAAAGCGAGATCCTCCAGTGAACCTACCACCTCTCCTTTGACTGGTAGCACTGAAACTCCCACTGGAAGAACTAGAACTAGTCCCACTTTTCTTAAAACTCTGAGTCTGTCGAGGTCCCTGAGATGACTGCCCTTTGTCTTTATCGTACTTCTTCAGATTACTGCCTCTTTCTTCTTCTTCTTCACTCTCACTAAGCATTTTATCTGAATCCTCAATCCTCAACAAAACATCATAGTACTCCTGATAAGTAGCACATGGTAAGATAGTTGCCATAGAGCGCCACTTCTTCTTCGTACCCAACTTAAAGCGACAAAGCATTTCAACGGGGTTAGCAGCAACTTCCTGATCATAGCAGAACAAATCAGTGAACTTCCTGTAATACTCATTAGTGGTCAGCTTCCCCCGTTTCAGGTTAGTGAATTATCTCTTATAGAACGACCGTCTAAAATTCTCCCAGTTCGCTTTTTCCTTAGGAGTCCATCCATAAGTTTCCTGATTTCACCAGAATGCAGGCTCTCTATCCAAAAACCAGGAAGTGGTCTCGACCCACCTTTCAGCAGGAAGGCTGCCCTGACTCTGCATCACCTGAAAAGTCATCTCCACATGCTCGAGCCAACGCTCGGACCCTTCGTGGCCCTCACTACCCTTAAACATAGGCAACTTTAGATTATACACCGTCTCCAACGGAGTCCTTTGGGGAGGGCATAGTAAAGCCTGAATGGCATTAGCGATAACATCCCCTAACTGAGCAACATCGGGGAAACTAGGCTATACTGAAGAACGTGGATCCCTACGAGGCGGCATAATTCTGACAGAAGACATCACAATGATTAACCTACTCACAAAATATGCAGGACTACGAAACCTAGGCTCTGATACCAAACTGACACACCCCGACCGAGATCGAGGCATGCTGGCTGTCACGTGAGGGTGACGTAGCCATGTGCACAGTGCGGAAGAAAAATGTAACAAGAATTATGACATAATAAAACCACTTCAAAGAGTGCTAGAACCGAAACAAGTGTGATTACACATTCAGAGCATGAAAGTCTAGGTGCAGTCGATGCATAAGAAGTACTAAAACAATTAACACCCGAAGGTGGTCCTATATGGGTGATGTCTGTCAGAATCTTCGGGTTGCCAAGATCCGGGTCTCGGATCCCCCGCGTCCTTCCTCTCTCCTTTTTCTTCTTTCTTCTCCTCCTAGTTGGTCAATCAACTCTCACTCTTCTTCTAACTGGCCAATGCCCATCCATTTATTTTTCTTTCCTTTCAATCTGCGCCCTTTATTTTGAATTTCCTTTAATCTGGGCCATCCAAATGGCACACCAGATTTTATAATAAAATTCATAAAATGCCCAAACTTCAAACTTCAATAACTTCATCAATATAGCTCCAAATCACGAACCGTCTGCGCCCACGCATCCGTAGCAACGAGTACTACGTGGATATGCCAAGAAAACCAATCTTAGGTGGCACGACATAGCAATTAATCTCGAACAACGCACGTGCGTCAAAGGGCATTTTTGTAAAATCCTTTATTAAAAATTTATAAAATTGTAAAATCAGGGACGGGCTGTCACAATCTACCCCTTTAAGAAATTTCGTCCTCGAAATTCAAACAACAAAATACATCACTGATACTCATAAAACAAGCGAGGATACATATCTCTCATCCGATCCTCAGTCTCCCAAGTAGCCTCTTCCACTGAATGGTTCCTCCACATAACCTTTACCATACGAATGGTCTTGTTTCTCAGCACTTTGTCCTTCCAATCCAAAATTGTCACTGGTTCTTCCTCATATGTCAAATCCGGACTAATCTCAAGCTGTTGAGGAAGTATCACATGGGAAGGATCCGAAACATAATGACGAAGCATAGAGACATGAAACACATTGTGCACTCTAGCCAAGTCTGGAGACAACTCAAGTCTATAAGCAACTTCGCCAACTCGCTCGCTAATCTGGTAAGGTCCGATGTACCTAGGGTTTAGGTTACCCTTCTTTCCGAACCTTACTACTCCTTTCCAAGGCGATAACTTCAAAAATACCCAATCACCGACCTTATACACTCTGTCAGTGGCATGTCTATCGGCAAGGCTCTTCTGTCGATCCTGGGCCACTTTCAAATTAGCTTTGATTACCTGTACATTCTGAGTAGTCTCCTCTACTATCTCAGGGCCCACCAATGGTCTCTCACCCACTTCTGACCAACATAACGGTGTACGGCAAACTCTACCATAAAGTGCCTCAAATGGTGCCATCCCAAAGCTAGAATGGTAGCTGTTATTATAGGCAAACTCCATTAAATCCAACTTTGCATGCCAATAATCACCCAATCTGAAGTACCGAAGATCTTAGCATATCTTCCAAAGTCTGAATCATCCTCTCTAACTGGCCATCTGTTTGAGGATGATACGCTGTGCTGTAACGTAGTTCTGGGCCAACAGCTTCCTGGAATGCTCTCCAAAACTTAAAAGTAAACCTAGGATCCCGATCCGAGATGATACTCATTGGCACTCCGTGGTACTTCACAATTTTGAGTAAGAACAACTCAGCTAGCTTATTCAGAGAATACTTTTCTCTCACTGGAATGAAGTGTGCTGATTTGGTAAGCCGATCAACGATTACCCACACACCATCATACCCGTTCCGTGTACGAGGAAGCTTGTACACAAAACCCATAGTGATATTTTCCCATTTCCACGGTGGAACAGGAAGTGGTTGTATCACATCAAACGGCTTCTTCCTTTCAGCTTTAACCTGCCAAATTGCACACCTACTAACGTACTTTGCAATTTCCCTTTTCATGCCCAACCAATAGTAAAACGGTCTAAAGGTATGATACATCTTCGTACCTCCTGGATGCATAGCATATGCCGAAATGTGTGCCTCATCAAGGATTTCTTTCTTTAATTCCACAATATTTGGCACGTACATCCTTTTATCTTGCATAAGCATGCCATCAGTCTCACGAACTCTGAGATCCTTTTTCTTCCCTTTAGAAATTGCAAAAATTAATTCCTGCACTTCCTTATTATTTCCTTGAGCTTTGAGTATACGGTCAATCAAAATGGGCCTAACTTGGAAACTAGCAAGTAAGGCTTCCTCTCGTGCTTCCATCAAAGCTTCTTCTTTCTCTTCTAGTCCCAATTTCACTCTAGTGGATCTCAAATCTGCAAGAAGAGGAACACGGGATGCATAATGCATCAGCCATTACATTTGCACGACCAGGGTGATACTCAATCGTGCAATCATAATCACTGAGTAATTCTATCCATTTAAAGTAAAGGTAGATATTTTGTGCTCTTTATTTAAAATAATGTTTTAAACAAAACACTTTCCTCAATCTTCACACCTCACTCTCTCCTCAATTCCTTCATTCCGCATCTCTATGTTTCCCCATTCAAACCCAACCTCTCCTCAATTCCTCCGTCTCTCATCTCTCTCTGGCTTTCCCTTTCCCAATCGAACCGAGCCTCTCTTCAACCCTAGGCTCTCTCTCTATATTTTGCCCAAATCTCTCGCCTCTCATCTCAATTCTCAAGTCACGCAGAAATAGAATTTGCAAATCCTTCCCCTTCAAATTTCACACACATTGCGAATAGGTGGATCTCAACTCAAGTCTTTAGTCAAGTTCACACATTCTCACAGACTCTGCAAATCAGTCGGCCTCAACTCTCATCTCATCCCCAGTTCCCCTTCAGTTTTGTGCCTGCATAATGCGATTCCTTCCTCTCTACTTCGTTCCAGGTAAAATGGTAACAATTTAGAACTTGTAATGGTTAATTTAGTTAATAATTTGTGATTAATTTTAGGTTAGGGTTAGGGTTAGGTTTCGTTTGAAACACAAGGGAACTGAGCTTTTTTTCTCTTTTGGGTTATAATCAAAAGGGGATTTGATCTGGTTCAGATTCAAACAGACCCATTTTTGCTTCAAATGGAAAGTGACCTAGCTGTCACTTCGAATAGGTTTAGACTGGAAGGTGATTGGCTATTTTTATGAATTAACAAATATTGAGTTGTATATGTACTAATTAGTGTATTAGCCAATGGTATATTTGGCTTTGGAAAGTTGTTATTCAGTCCGAAGCTTATATATGTGACATGGTTTTTCGTATTTTTTACTATGCATTTGAGGGTTTCTTTTTTTATTTATTTTTTTATTTTATTTTTTTATGTTACTTGGTTGATATAGGCAGCACGGATGAGGTACTGGAAGAGGCAGGATGCAGCACAAGTTATGGCTCTAGTTAAGTAGACAACTACCAGTTTCAATCATTTGAGCAAGTCATTCATACGTCCTACTGTTGGTTTTTTTAATAAATACTTTTCCTCTCTTCGTAATGTTTCTGGTTTTCCCTGAGCTTATAAAGTTTAACAGAACAAACAACTCATGAGAATAAATTGGTGGCAATTTCTGTGCTTGCAGTTAGTTTAGGAAGGACTTGGGCTTGGAGGGGGAGCTGCTGTTGGAAACTGGAATGGGTATATTGATTTTCATGAAAAGCTCATGTCTTTGTTTGCAATTTTAACCAAAGTTTGATGCTTCTCTAACTTCATTTTCTATATTATTGGCGCTCTAGGGAGAAGGATAAGAATAAAGTCTGCTATAAACGAGTGGGATTACCAGACTATAGATGATACTTTCTTCATCCCGTTCAGAACTTCGGGCTTGATCTGCTTCCTCCTTCCTTTTCTATGTCTCTGCAGCTTCTGCAACACCCATAAGTCTGGCATTACCCTCCCAGCCCCTTCTTGCTTCCTCTTCCATCTCTATCAAATGAACTGGCACTGGTAGTACTTTGATATGTTGTTGTCAAATTGCTCTGGTACTGGAAGTGGCAAATGATTTATTTATTCAAGTCTCTTCCAAATTTTCTCCTAATCTTCCCTTTATAGTTAATTTTATTTCCAACTAGCTTTTGTATGCTCTCGTCAAATTGTTTTGATATGATGCTGTTAATTTCCAACTAGCTTTCAGCTTTGGCAAACTGTATGTAAGCTGTAAGAAAGCTAGTATTTAGTAACTGTAAGAATCCAGCTACAATTCATTGTTGTGAATTATGAAATTCCTATTACCTTACTCTTGCTAAGGGTGTTGATATCAGATCTATTCATTTGTTTCCTTAAATTGAGTTTTATTTTTAAGGGTAAAGTACACAAAACTACCTCAACTATTAGTGTCACGACACTTTCATACCTAATTTTTTAAAATTGACAATGTCATACAACATCTTACGAATTTGTGACAATGTCATACCTTCGTCAATTTTTATGTTAAGTGCTGACGTGGCTTGATCTGGGGCCCATTTTCTAATCCAACTGGATTAAAAAACTATTAAATATATTTTTAAAAATTAAAAAATATATTATTTTTATATTAAATCTCTCTCTCCCCTCTCTCTCTCTCCCCACCTCTCTCTCGCCTCTCTCTCTTCTCTACATCCCCAGAACCCCCTTCCCATCTCCCCCCCTCACCCCGACTCCTTCCCGTTCCACTTCCCTGCAACCCTCCACCCTTCCCCACCCATCCCCACCCACGCCAACATCCCCCCCCCCCCCCGACTCACCTCCTCCTTCTCTGCCGCCCACCCCCTCTCCCCGAAATGGACCGACCCAGAAAAAAAAAAAAAAAAAAAAAAAAAAACATACACCCATCCCCCCCCCCGACCCCTTCCCCACCCCCGCCAACTTCCCCCCCCCCCCCCCCCAGACCCACCTCCTCCTTCCTGCAGCTCCTCCCCTCCTTCGTCATGTCCGGCCAGGCTTCGCCCGCCCGCCCGCCCATCTCCAAATTCCACATCGGATCTGTCGCGTACGGTCCACCCGAGACTTGGGCTTGCACACCCATGGCTCGCCGGACCTAGGTTGGGTGTCCTCTGGGTGCCCCGGAGCTTCACGGAGACGAAAGGAGAGAGGGATAGTCTGTGCGAGAGAGAGGGGGAGAAAGAGTGAGTGAGCTGAGAGAGAGGGAGATGTTGGCATGGGTGGGGATGGGTGGGGATGGGTGGAGGGTTGCAGGGAACGGGAACCGGAAGGGGTCGGGGTGGGGGGGGGAGATGGGAAACGGGTTTGGGGATGCAGAGAAGAGAGAGAGGGGAGAGAGAGGGGGAGAGAGAGAGAAGAGAGAGAGAGAGAGAGAGAGAGAGAGGAGAGAGAGAGATTTAATATAAAAAAAATATTTTTTAATTTTTTAATTTTTAAAAATATATTTAATAGTTTTTTAATCCAGTTGGATTAGAAAATGAGCCCCAGATCAAGCCACGTCAGCACTTAACAGAAAACCTAACAGAAAAATTGACAGAGGTATTACATTGTCACAAATTCGTAAGATGTTGTATGACATTGTCAATTTTAAAAAATTAGGTATGAAAGTGTCGTGACACTAATAGTTGAGGTAGTTTTGTGTACTTTACCCTATTTTTAATGGGTTAAACAAATAATGATGAAAATTTAATTTTTAAGTGAAGTACTTATTTGGCGTGTTTGTGGTGTTATAGGAAGCAGGGTCTAAGATAAATTTGTAGAACTTTGAAAGGAAGATGGGTTAAGATGGGTTAAGCGTTTATGGTTTTTGTAATTCCAAATTTCAAATTTGTTTTATTCTATTTCTGAATATGTAGTTTTAACATTTTTGAGGGTACAATGCATGTTAATTCTAAGAAGAGGAGATTTGAATCTGTAAAGTGCAGGTCTCCAACTGCTCCGCTCTCTCAGTGTAGTACATAGCTGCATATCTTTATTTTCTCAATTATATTTGACTTTGTTATGTTGAGTTCCCAAATTAAAGATCTTATACTATCTTTTTGTAGCTTTCTAAAGTTCGGAATTTTCTTGATATGTGCTTACATGGTGCTTAACATGGTTTGTGCTTACTTTCCGTTTCATGGTTGTAGGCTGTTTTCATTTTATGAAAATTTTAATTTTTGCATTCCCTCAATTCAGTTTTAGTTTTTTAAATTTTGATTTTTTTTTTAAATGTAATTCTTGTTGGCACAATTATAATATAAGTGTCAATATGGCTGGAAAAGGTCTTCTGATAAAGTATTCAAAAACAGGCACAAATAGTGGTCAATTTGTGCCTGCCTCTTCCTCTTTGAGCACCAAACAGTGTATTGTGCCCTTTTAGCAAAGGTGACGCCCATAGAGGGCACAGACACAAAGATAGTTGCTGTACTGTTGCTATTGGTCTATGAGCACAATTGTTGGTGCTTTTTGGCCTCAAAGGGCACTTTTTTTTTTTTTTTTTTTTTTTTGTAGTGAATGATGAATTTGCAAACCACCATACATACTACGAATTGAACTTGCCGATTCTAGCAACAACTAATCAAGTATACATACACTTGCAATTAATCAAAAAGATAGTATACCTAGCTAATCACTGATTCGCTGTGCAGATTTGTTCTAGAACGCATGCAGTTTACTCAAAATATAAGATGAATGATGAAAAAATGATGATCATATACTTGAATCAACATATATAAAAACGAGCTTGAAGATGAACTTAAACGATATTGATTGGAAAGTCATATCCATCATGAATGAAAAACGATGTGATGTTTCAAGTGTTTACTGCGATGACGATCTGGAAGATAAAGATCGTTTATACAAATACATCTGTATTTTTTTTTTTTAATATTTTCAAGATGAATAATAGGTCAAAATCATGACTTGCTGAGATATATATCCTCCATTGGAGTTTCTCAGTTAGAAAAATTATGTACCTATAGTCGCTTAGATGATTAGTCATTAAACTTCTATTTTTCCACTTAACCATATAAAAGGAAAGTATGTAGAAATATAATTAAGAACAATTTTTTATGAAGCTATTGTTGCTTGGATGATTAGTTATTAACCTGTTACGAGTGCTTTTTTGTTACATAATGCACACCATTACATGTACTGACAAAGCCGTAATTTTTTTAATGCAAAACGATAGCTTTTTATCGATGATTAAGAAATACAATATAAAACAGGCCGGATGATATCCGATAGGCGGCCAACCGATGTGCCACGACATTATTGCATCACAAACTTATTGTTCGTATACTTTATTGTAAAAACTAGTAGCGAAGGAAACATATATATGCTTCAATCACGGGCAGAAGACAACCTTGTAGTTAGTTCCAGTGGGACATGTAAATGTACTGGTTGGGTCATCTTTAGGGTAACTATAAGCATCCGGACACTGATTCTTAAAAAACCTAGAGAAGTCTGTAGGGCCACAATTTCCAGAATTGCAACAATATTGATCAGTCTTGAACACGGTGCAAGGGTTGTTGCACCCTCCTGGAGCCTTCAGTTGGTCAGGGCACTGCCCGTTAATATCAGCCGTGCACCTAATCCCCTTAGTGCACCCACCAGACGTGGGACTAAAGTCCATAGGTACATTAAACCCATCAACAAGAGAAATGTCAAAGAAATCCAAGTTGTTATATTGATTAAGGGCATATTCAGCTAGGGTGTTTGGTGGTTGGCCATAGCCTTGGCATTCGAGGACACCCCCACAATCACCTGTTTGGCATTGGCCACGTCCTGCTCCATCGAAGCTGCATCCCATCCGAGCCCAAATGCGAGCCCCTGTGGTACCGGCACTTACATCAATGGCCCAGGATTGGCCTCCGTCGAGCTGGCGGCCACCGCCTGGCATAGCAGCTGCCCATACAGTGTAGGCACAATTGTTTTGGATGTTGAATTGAGCTGCATTGGTTGATGCAAAGAAGAAAATGGCACATAGGATGGAGAAAAGTAAGAGGCTTTTAAGGAGGCTCATTGTGGGAGCTAAGCGATACCAAAATTTGTAGATTGGGTTTTGTGTTGTTGTGTTTTAAATTCTAAGGTGGGTGATGAAGTTATATAGAGCATTGGTAGTACAGTAGGTACTTACGTTCGTCAACAAATTCAACATAATGGGCCGCCCAATGCTTCTAGTTTCCACTGGAAAAAAAGTAAGAGAGACTTTTCAAAGAAATGATAAAATATCTCAACTTTTCTCTTCTACGCAATATGTTTTTGATTGAGGATCATCTCTTGATCCTCTTTGATTCTGAGAATTCTTAAATTATGTTCGTTTATCGTACATTATGCTGTTAAAAATCATTGTAAATATTTTTATTCAAAATTAAATATGAATAGTATCTGATGAAAACTGGCTGCACGATGTACGATGAACGAACACGATTTAAGGATCCTAAGAAGAATGTGTAGAAAAAAAGTGCATTTTTGCTCACCACTTCTTAAGTGGTGGTAATGGTCCTCATCCTATTTATTAATATTGGATGAGTTTAAATTTTTAGATTTTTGTTATCTACTATAGATTTCCAAATTTAAATTCATCTAGTGGTAATAAATAGATTGGTGAACATCACCGTCAGTTGATTGTTCTGAGCAAAAATATTTCCTTTGTTTTGGTAAAATAAATCAATGACATATGAGCACTTAATTGTGCAATAGTTTCTTCAATGAAAATGCTATTACATTAATGAGTAATGACGAGAAACAGATATTTTCAAAATTAACGCATAAAATGTGGCTAAACCTATCTAGTTCACAACAGTTGGAATAGAGTAATACTAGGTAGACCAAAATTTTAAATTAAATTTGTAAATTAAATAATGTGTCACCAATATGATATAAACACGTTAACCAACACTTGATTAATAATCTAATCATCAACAACCACAACATTCAGTTTACTAAGTTTGGTTTAAAATTTTGATCTACCTAGCATTACATGTTGGAATATATAGGCCTATTCTTTACAAATTAAAGAGAATTTAGTTAAATTTTAATTATAGGGTTCTAAGTTTACATTATTAGTTTCAGTTACATTATTCTTAGGGTTAATCTCAGTTTATTACCCTAAAGTTTCGTGGTTTTCAACATTTGGTACATGAAGCTTTTTTCATCCAGAGTCATACCTCAAGTCTTAATTTTGGGATAGTTTCATACATCCGTTAAGTTTTCCATTAGAAACTGATGACGTGGCGCCCACGTGGACAATAACTGAGCGCCACATGTCAATATGGGCTCACTTCAATATTAAAAAAAAAAAAAAAAAAAACCCCACCCTTCTTCGACCTCCCCCAACCCCCTCTGCAACCTGCACCCAACCCCCTCACTTCTTTCTTCTACGTCGTCGTTTCGGTTGCCGGCAACCCCCGACCCCCAACCCACGTAGTACTTCTCTCATCTGCACACCATGTCCTCTCCCGCCCTTGTACTTCTCTTGCTAATCAATTCCTTCTTATCCATCACCTTTGCCGCAAATACGCAACCCTACACCCTACCAGGGGACTTCAACTCGGCCAAGTAGATGGAGCCGATGTCATCGGAGCCGAGGTTAAAGGGAGAGTTGCCGAATCGGGGATTCAAATCGGATCTTGTAAATTGAGGACTAGAGAGGGTCGGAGGAAGATGATTGGGGTCGGGACTTAGGGACTACGAAGGCGGGGAGGCAAGCGGAGGAGGAGGTGGAGGGCGGAATCGTGGATTCGAAGCTGGTTGTGTAGCCGATTGCTCTGAACGGCTCGAATATTCCCATTCTCTTTCTCTAGGGTTTTCTGAAGCTTGTCGAAAGACAATAGATAGAAGAGACAGAGAAGAAAATGGAGACGCCAAGCAACGAGGAAGGGACTAAGACGGGGAATGAGGGTTTAGGCCCAGAAACTTGGTGGTGGTGGTGTTCGTGGTTGAGGTGGAGGTGAAGCTCAGTCTTTGGAGATAAGGAATGGAGGGAAGAGGTTGGGGGTTGAGGCCCATAAACCTTTTTTTTTTTTGTGTTTTTTTTTTAATATTGAAATGGGCCTATATTAACACGTGGCCACGTGGGTGCCACATCATCAATTAACAGAAGTTCTAACGGAAAACTTAACGAATGTATGAAACTGTCCCAAAATTAAGATTTGAGGTATGACTCCAGGATGAAAAAACTTCATGTACCAAATGTTGAAAACCATGAAACTTCAGGGTAATAAACTGAGATTAACCCTAAGAATAATGTAACTGAAACTAATAATGTAAACTTAGAACCCTATAATTAAAATTTAACTAAATTCTCTTGTTTTGTGAAGATGCTTTAGCTTTCTTTCCGGTTTTGGGAGCAATTTGGGCCCCTTGCCTATTTTAAGGAGAGATTTCCCCCCTTTGCGGAATTTTGGGAAGGTTTATTCTTCCTTTACTTGATTTGTCCCACATGTCATTGATGACTTGTTCATTTGTGATGGGTCATATGCCACATGGAGGTTTGTGATGCACCTTTTGTATGCAACGAAATTTACATGTCTACAAATGCCTCCACTTCAAGGCGCATTGTAGGCATGTGCTTGTCACATATAGGAAACATGGTTTGAAGTCCTGCAATGTGAATGTTCTAACTCAAGGGTCGTAGAGGCGTATTTCTTGAATTGAAATGATGAATTTCGTCAAGGGCCATTGAGGCGTATTTCTTGAACAAAACATTTCTTAAAGGACCGTTGAGGCTTGGTCTTGAATTGAAGTGATGAATTTCGTCAAGGGTCGTTGAAGCGTATTTCTTGAACGGAATATTTCTTCAAGGACCGTTGAGGCTTGGTCTTGAATTAAACGAAAATTTTCTTCAAGGGCCATAGAGGCTTGATCTTGAATGAAATGAAAATTTCTTTTTCAAGGGCCGTAGAGGCTTGATCTTGAAAGAAATGAAATGATCTTGAACAAATCGGGACCACAAGTAGTGTCACGTGGTTGGTGATCTTCAGCTTTGTTAGGGATGAATCAACACGTATTTATTGTGCTTGTTAATTCTCCAAGAGCTTGATGAAGAACACAATTGCTTGGATGTTCGAGAGATTGTTGGATGTTCGGAACTTTGACTGGCTTCCTTTTGCTCCCCCCGCTCATGAAGAAGTGCCTAATAATCATAGACAAAGAATTGGGCTTGATTTGAAAGACCAATTGGAGCATTAGACCCCATGCTATATATATAAAATATATAATATATATACACACATGGGGTACCATCACCATTTTTATATATATTTTTTCTTGCTTTCCACACGCCACCAAACTTCTTCGTCCCTGATTTCAGACGAAAATGAATCACTCTCTTCATTCCTATTTTGGACGAGAAATCAGCCACTTTTCCTCTTGATTTGTTTTCCTAATTTGCAGGACTTGATTGGGGTTTGACTTCTGTAAGGATTTTCTTCATTCATATATTGGGCACGAGCTTTAAAGTTCTTCACAGTAAAACCTTTGGTTTCAAAAGCCTTCGTCTTCTTTACCGACAACAAAGGTGTCACAGGCCCCAAACTTGCTCCGCAACAGCGATGACGGCAGTGGCCACGTGCCTCTTACGGTAACGGCGGTTTTTTTTTTTTTTTTTTGGTATATCTGCTGGAGAAGCCGTTTTTGCTGAGTTTTACTGGGAGTGGTTTAAAGATGTCTTAAGCCAATCCAAAGATGTACTTATTAATGTGGGCCCTTATCATGTTGTATACGCATCTTTGTTTAGTTATGATCGTCATCCTTCCATCCTTCATGTGTTCTCTGAGCATTGGTGTTTAGCAACCAACACACTTCACACAACTCAAGGGGAGATGTCGATTTTGATGATAATTTTGATTTTGTTTTGCCGTACACAGTTTATTCTCTTGTTGGACAAGAGCATTGAGTGTCGCCTTTTAAGCTTGTGCGAACAAGGAGCATTGGGTGTCGTCTTTTAGGCTCATGCGAACAAGGAGCATTGTTGCCATGTGCAGTTTAGGCTTGTGCATGCGAGGAGCTTTGTGCTTTGTGCAGTTTAGGCTCATGCTGGCGAGGAGCATTGGGTGTCGCTTATTAAACTCGTGCGAACAAGGAGTGTTGAGTGTTACCTTTTAAACTCATACGAACAAGAAGCATTGGGTGTCGCCTCTTAAGCTCGTGTGAACAAGGAGCTTTGTTTCCATGTGTAGTTTAGGCTCGTGCAAGCGAGGAGCTTTGAGTGTCGCTTTTTAAACTCGAGCGAACAAGAAGTGTCGAGTGTCACCATTTAAACTTGTGCGAACAAGGAGTGTTGGGTGTCACCCTTTAAGCTTGTGCGAACAAGGAGCGTTGTGTGTCTCCTTTTAAGCTCATGTGAAACAAAGAGTTGTGTCGTGCGCAGTTTAGGCTCATGCAGGCGAGGAGCATTGTTTGTTTGTTTTAGGGGTAGTAGCACTTCAGGAATCTGCCGTTGATGGGGTCAATCTTCAAGTCGTCTTCCGCCATGATTAGGTAAGCGTCGTTGGTGTAGACCTCTTGTATTACATAAGGTCCATCCTACTTTGATATGAACTTGCTTTTTGTCTTGTGAGTTGTGATGATGAGCCTTCGTAATCCCAAGACATGATTTACGGTTTGGAAAGACCTTGGGCAGACCTTCTTGTTGAATGCCTTGGATAGCCGTGCTTGGTAGCATTCCAAGTGTTGTTGAGCTTCGAGCATTCTTTCGGTGAGTGCTTCAAACTCTTGAAGTTGTAGCTTTGCATTTTCCTCTTCAGTCAAGCCTTCTTGTATAGCCATCCTTAGTAAGGGGATTTGACTTTCGAGTGGCAAAACAGCTTCCACACCATATACGAGAGAATATGGTGTAGCTTGGGTTGAAGTCCTATGAGTCGTCCTATATGCCCAAAGTGCTTGGCTTATTCTTTCGTGCCAGTCTCTCTTTGTTAAGCCGATCACCTTCTTCAGGAGGTTGCACAGCATTTTGTTGAATGATTCCGCAAGACCGTTAGTCGGAGCATGATACTTGGAAGACTTGTGCTACTTGAATTTGTATTTCTCACATAGCTCGTCCATGAGTCAATTAGAGAACTATTTTCCGTTGTCGGTGATGATGTAGCGAGGTACACCATATCGGTGGATGATATGTTTCTTGATGAAATGGACGATAGCTTCCTTCTTGACTTCCCCTAGGGGTACGGCTTCAACCCACTTGGAGAAGTAATCTGTTGCTACTAGGATGCGCCCTTCATACGCCTGAATGTGCTTCTTTCATGTAGTAACCCATTCTTTCAAGCTAGAAATGTAGCTTTGGTCCAGACTGATGCGCCCCGCATACGCCTGAATGTGCTTCTTCCATGGCTTCATTAACTTCTTCCTCACCTATGCATCTCAGAAGTACTCCTTCAAAAGAGCATCGGTAAAGTGTTCCTTTGTAATAGAGGAAGTGAGGTACTCGTCGACGTTTTTCAAAGCAATGTTTATGATCATCTGGAAGCTTTCCATGCTCCAAGTAGTCGATCAGTGGCTGTCTCCACTCTTCAGTGTCGACTGGAAATACTGAGATGACATTTGTATCATCCAGTAGTATTTCAGTAACGAGCGGGATCACCCATCTTTGGTAAACTGGCACGTCTGCAGCTTCGTCTTCTCCTAGCGCCATACTTGAAAGCTTCGGTTTTGGTTGTACGTTCTTTGAAGAGAGCTTTGGCAGCGTATAGTCTTCAAAGATTTGGCAAAGGTTCTCCTTTTGTGAGAATTTCGGCCTTGAGTGTAGAAATTGTCGACCTTATGCTTGTCTTGGGACCTTGTATTTATAGACTTCTAAAGCCATGCCTTTGGGTGGATTTGGCTTTGATTTGTGTCTTGATTAGTCCATGGGAGAATTTAGGCATGTTTTGGGAGCAATTTGGGCCCCATTGCCTATTTTAAGGAGAGATTCCCCCCTTTGCCGAATTTTGGGAAGGTTTATTCTTCCTTTGCTTGATTTGTGCCACATGTCATTGATGACTTGTCCATTTGTGATGGGTCATATGCCACGTGGAGCTTTGTGATGCACCTTTTGTATGCAACGAAATTTACATGTCTACAATTGTAAAGTAGGATTGTTTGCTCTCATACCATTTTGTAACGAACCAAAATTATAGAAAAATTATTTGGAAGCAAAATCCAGTGGTAGACCAAAAGCAATGTCATGGTTAATTAATACTCTATAAACTACAATAAACTTAATTCGGTCATTTTATGGCTGCATCTAACCTTCTTGTTAGATTGCCTACGTATCCTCAAACGGGATCAAGTCATTCGTAGTTAACCGTCAATTAAATCGTTTTCTAAAATATTCATATGGCGATCATTTACGATTGTAGACATTGAAATTTCGGTGAAACAAATGTACACCAATGCATTAAAGTTCCGACATGTCAGGGCATACATGGTATGAGCCACGTGTCGCACAAATTGTACACATGGCGTGTGACTCAATAAAATCGGACGACTCATCAAGAAGGACATGTGTATACACTTGGCGGAAAGGAATTATTTGATTTTAATTTAATTTAATCAAATGTTAATTGATTGAATCAAATCACGAACCGGCCCACAAATCAAGTCTTGGTTATTTCATCAATTAATCAAGGTCAAATCCATCCGTAGTCAAGGTTTGGAAAGTCTATAAATAAGAGGCTCCAAGACAAAGAAAGGTAGCCAGAAATCATTTCACACCCAGACGCTGAAGCTTTGAAATTCTAAAGCTCTCAAGCAATCAAACCCCCAAAACACTCAAACACTCAAGAAGACTCGGAAAACCCTTGGTGTTCTTCGTCAAATCCCGTGAAGACCCACCAAGCACCCATACACGTACCAGTTCCTCCATTGCCAAGAGCCAAAACCTTGTGGCATTTGTTCATCCAAGATCAAGTCATCGCTACCCTTGGATAAAAAACACTACACATCTACACATTTCAGAGGTCGAATTAGAGGATCAAGTTGTAAAGATATTGTAACCTACAAATTCATTAATACAAACAATTATTTTGTACACGTGTTCTTGTCTCATTCGTCGCAAGAAATTCGTGTTTACAAATTTGGCACACCCAGTGGGACAATCTCTACCTCTCATCTCTTTCTCCGTTCAAGAAATCCAAGCACACTTCGAACGTAATGGCATCAAAGATGGGACAAGCCGTTCTCGCAACCAAGGGAAGGAACCTGATCACTTCGCCGCGAGTGTAGAATCCATTAGCGTCACAACCCGGAGCAAGGCGAAGGTGATCGCCACTCTTCAACATGCCACTTCAAAGTTGGTGCCGCTTAGGGAGTAAGGGAAGCATCAAAGGCGCGAGCCTGTTATCAGCCTGGCCTCGTTGGGCACACCAAAGCATACTGTTGTGGCACGCACAAGGACACCTCCGAGCTGCGAGCAAGGTTCGTTCATGTCAAAAGGTTTACAAAAAAGATCTTTGTCACCAGCTTCGGACGCAGACTTAAGTTTGGGAGCTTACCGCGAATCACCAACCAGTAATCGTCACACGAAGACTTCGCCAGCACCCTCGATGTCTGCAGGAAAGTCGCATTCTTTGGTTGCCCAAGTTATGAGCACCAACGCCACCTCCGTTGAGGAAAAACTTGCACAAATGAATGAGGTAATCGCGAAGTTGACAAAAACCATTGAGGAGAAAAACGTGCAGATCGCTACGCTCATGAGTAGGTTAGAATCGCAGCATGGAGAAGCCGACCCTAACCCAAAGAAGAATCAGCATAACAAGGAGTCCGGCATGGAAGAAGCTCATCATATCGACAAAGTTGGAGGGAAACAAAAGCCAGAGTCTGAAGCTACATCAATGAGCTCTCTTTCCATCCAACAACTTCAAGACATGATCACAAATACCATCAAGGCACAATATGGAGACACTTTGAGGGATGTACTAATGTACTTGAAGCCATACACTAAGAGGGTTGATAGCTTGCGGATACCAATGATGTACCAACCACCAAAGTTCATGCAGTTTGACGGAAAGGGGAACCCAAAGCAACACATTGCTCATTTCGTCGAGACTTGCAACAATGCGGGGACTGAGGGAAATTACCTCGCGAAACAATTTATCCGCTCTCTGAAGGGGAATGTGTTTAATTGGTACCATTGTTCTAAAAATCCCCGCCTAGCGCCGCCTAGGCGCTAGGCGGTTGGCCACCGCCCCGATTAATGCCTAGGCGTTTGAAAATTAAGAAATGGCATCTAGACCTGCTGAGGTGCCCGCCTAGGCACCAGCCCAGACCCGCCTAGGTTGCAACTCACTTAGGTAGAAAATAGATAACTTTCATTTTGCATTTTATTTTTTCCAATAAATTGTAAGAGACTTGTTGAATACTTAAATGAATATACATTATATGCATGTTCTCCATGTTTTCATTATGTTCCAATACCTCTTAATATATATGTCATTCTATTTTGTAGTCTATAATGAAATTATATATATTTTAAGTATAAATAGATACTTATTTACACGAAATATAATAGATTTACTTAAATCCGCCCAGTCCGCCTAGGCGCCCGCCTAGTCCCCGCCTAGCCGCCTAGGCGCTAGGCCCCAGCTCGCCGCCCGACTAGCGTCTTTTAGAACCTTGATTGGTACACAGACCTATAGCCTGATTCCATCAACAGCTGGGAACAATTGGAGCGGGAGTTCTTGAACCATTTTTATAGTACTCGTTGCACTATCATCATGGTGAAGCTTACAAGTACAAAGTAGTGGAAGGATGAGCCAGTCGTTGACTACATCAACCGATGGAACACTTTAAGTCTTGACTGCAAAGACAGACTCTCGGAGATTTCCTCGATCGAGATATTCGTACAAGGCATGCATTAGGGATTACACTACATTCTTCAAGGCATTAAACCGCAAACCTTCGAGGAGTTAGCCACCTTCGCCCACGACATTGAGTTGAGAATCGCCCATCATAGGAAGAAAGAACCGGTAGCTGACTACAGAAAAGACAAAGTCTTTCGGCAGAAAATGGACAAATCTATGAGGGAGCCTTTTAATGAAGCAATGGTGGTCAACACAGCTTCTGTCAAAATCTCTACACAAGACACGGAAATTCAGACCGAAGCTTTTCGTGACCAAGAGAGGCATAAATGCACTTTGAATGAGCTTGAGGAGAAGACTTATCCATTCCCTGACTCCGATGTGGTTGCCATGTTGGAGGACTTGCTTGACAAAAAGGTGATCGATTTACCTAAGTGCAAATGGCCGGAAGAGATTAATCGCACTGACAACCCAAGATATCATAAGTACCACCGCATCATCAGTCATCCGGTGGAAAAGTGCTTCGTGCTGAAAGATCTCATTATAAAGCTGGCCCAAGAAGAAATCATCGAAATAGATCTTGATGATATGGTGGAGTCAAACCATACCACCGTCACTTTTGGCTCTTTTAACTTGACCTTCTCCTCAATCGCTGGGGGCATGTTCCAAAACCATGCCAGTCAAGCCGAGTGAAGTTAAAGTATAAACCCAAGTCATTCTGAAGAAACCGCACAAGAAGCATACACCTCATGTGCAAGTTAACCAATCAAAGAGGAGGCAAACAAAGCTTTCATCAACCTTCAAAGCGACATAAAAATGTCGAAGATGATGAAATTTCGACATGAATATCATTTGTCCCCATCACAATGCGCAATTTCTTCCCCGAATGCTTCTTTAATCAATCGATCAAGACTCCTTGCTATGAAGTTTGTGAGGGATGCATGTCCAAGATCACTTGACAAATCCACACCAAAGAGGCTCATTGCCTGCACGAGCTGAAAATGCAAAGGCACCAAATGCTTCTCGTATGCACGAGCTAAAATTGGAAACGACACCAAATCCACACCAAAACGCTCCTCGTCCGCACGAGCCTAAAAGGCGACACCAAATGCTCCTCATTCGCACAAGCCTAAAAGGCGACAACCAAAGCTCTTTGTCGGCACGAGCCTAAAAGACGACACCAAAGCTACTTGTCTGCACGAGCATAAAAGCAGACAACAAATGCTCATCGCCTGCATGAGCTAAAACTATAACACAGCACCAAATGCTCCTCGCCTGCACGAGCTAAAACTGTAACACAGCACCAAATGCTCCTCGCCTGCACGAGCTAAAACTGTAACACGGCACCAAAAGCTCATTGTCTGCACAAGCTAAAACTGCAACATAACACCAAACACTCCTTTCATGCACAAGCTGAAACTGCAAACGGCACCAATTCCCTACCAAATGTTCCTCGTCCGCACGAGCCTAAAAGGTGACACCAAAGCTCCTCATCCGCACGAGCTTAAAAGGCGACAATACATGCTCCTGGCCCGCAAGAGCTTAAACTGTGTATGGCACCCAAAAAAAAATGTACGTTGAGTTGAAAACTCGAAATGACGGCTCAAGCAAAAGTTAGGAAACAAAAAAGAAAAAAAAAAAAAAAAAAAAAAAAAAAAAAAAGACAAAAACAAAAACAAACAAACATATTTAAACTACGTTATGACTTGATCTCTTTTTCAGAAAGGTACGTAGGCAGCTCGAAAACGAAAGTCGAGGTCAGTCACATAAAAATGAAAAAAATAAACGTTCCAACCTTTGAGACGAAGATGCAAGATCAAAGCATCACTCTGAGACTAAGTCCACGAATGAGCAAGCGACAAGAACAATGTGAAGAAGAGATTCCCAGAAGAGGTGCAACCACAAACGCAATGTGCATTAAAGGGTAGTGTTGTCCCAGAGGCGGTGCGAGCGCATAAGTGACACCTACAACAATGGTAGCCAGCAACAACGTCACAGTAACATCAAAGCTTGTTGTCACAGTGGCATCACAGCTTGTCTTCACAACGACATCACAACTTGTTGTCACAACGGCTCATCCTCATAGGCACGGTGTGTCCTTGTCCTCACAGGCAAAAGCAGTGTATACAATCTGGCAACTCCCTTGCAGCAGCAGCAATACGTGCAGTCCAGCGACTCCCTTGCAGCATGCACACTCTGTTACGGCAAGCACACTCCTTTGCGGCTAGCAACCTCTTGTGACGAGCACCCTCTCTTACATGCAAGCATAATCCCTTGCGACGAGTAGCCTCTCTTGATACGAGCACAATCCCTTGCAGCGAGCAAGCTTCCTTGCGATAAGCAAACTCCCATGCAGTGAGCAGTCTCCATTGCAATAAGCAGCACTCCCTTGCGGCAAGCACACTTCTTTACGGCGATCACACTCTCTTGCGATAACAGCAACAGGCGTCGCAAAACCAATGCCGAAGGCCACAGCGAACCCAAAAAAAAATGAGCCGCCACCTACGATTTGAAACTGTGCTCGAGGACGGCATGCAGACTTGATTCGTAAAAGGCAAAAACTTGCAGAGAGCCGCCACTAACTGTAGAAACTTTTGGAAAGCCGCCACTAATTGCAGAAATTTGCAGAAAGCCACCACTAACTGTAAGCAGGGGAAAAAGAAATCTTCGTCGAAGTGGCAAGGAACTTCACTAATGTGGTGAGCACCTGCAAAAAAAAAAATCAAAACAAAATAGAAAGCCAAGAAGAAGAAAAAATAGATTTAAAAAAAAAAAAAAAAAAAAAAAAAAAAAAAAAAAAAAAAAGTGTCTTGTGAACTTTCCTAGTTTAAGTGTGATTGTGTAAATCCTATATTTGATTTAATTCTAGTTATTCTTTCTTATATGGACTTGTATTCCTTGGAGATGAAGGATTTCTTCTCTTTTTTTACTACTATAAATAGAGGCACTACGTAGGGGGGATAACACACATCCTCAATACACAATTCCCCCACGATTCTACAAACACATCTCTTCCATCTCTACCCTTGTCGCCGGCCCCCTTCCCCTTGTCAGATAAAATAGGCTACAACACATTATCAGCACGCTTCTACTGCTGCGCTTAGGAATCTGACGTTGAAGATTTTTTCTGCATCAAACCAGTTCATCCATATCATCACGCAATCAGATTCTTTCAAAACAACGGTTTTTATTTCGATATTTTTTCAGCCCTGATAGCATGAACATTCACCATAATGCATGACCCAACTTTACGTTTTTTGAATTTTAGATTCTACATTATGTGAATTTGATATTGTCATGAATTTCATCAAATATATGTCTATGCATTATAATATCTGAATTGAATATGCTTTGAATTGAATTGTATATGAATTGATTTGAGGAAAAAAAAATTGCAATCAGGAAACCTAGTGGTTCTTTCGAACCCGTGACCTTCATCATCCATTCATGTAGATGGGCCCCCGAGCCAAGAACCCAAACTGGAGCTTCTGCTCCTAGCCCAAAACCTAAAACCTGACACCCAGAAGGTGTCGCCACCCTTCAGCCATCGTGCTGCTTGGCCTGCAGCCATGCCCAACCACCTTGGCTACCTCCCCGACGACCTAAAGATTGTCCACGATGTACCTTGGTTGAAGATTCCTTCAAATCTCATCGGATTTCTCGAAATTCTGATTTTATTTTCTAGGGTTTTGGTTGAATCGTTGAGATTTCCCAATCTTCAATTCATAATTATGGTCAAAAACACCCACCAAGAGTGCCCCAAGTCCCTACGTTCAAGAATTGGCCACCTGCAGTGGCGGAGCTGGTCATATTCTCCGGCAACACCTCCTAGCTCTACTAGGACTTCTTGGTCCAACCCGACCCCAGTTTGAGCCTGGTATGATCTTGGGCCAAAAAAAAATTCTTTGGACTTGTTTTTCTGAGCCCAACCCGACCATAAAACCATAAATAAAAAATTAAAATTTAGGGCCCGCCTGCAGCGGCCCGCCAAGGTGTCCTGTATCCCCACTGCACCAGATTTGTGCCCTCTCTGTTTGGGCTTACAGCCCAGCCGAGCACAACCCAGCCCAATTTTTGGGCTTGGGCCACACGTCCCTAATTACTTAGCCCACCCGTGGGCTTTAGGCCTTATTTCGGGCCCCGAGTTTAATTGCCTAATTATTTTTTAGGCCCCATGGGTTTTATATTTTTTTCATCCACACTTTAAATTTGGCCCGAAGTCCAAATAATTAATTCAATTATAATTGTAGACCTGAAGTTCTATTTGCATATTTTCTTATTGCATATTTCTTTGTATATATTTGCATTTGTCTGCAGGAACATATGAACCTGAAGTTCATAATTATTTTGAAACCTGAAGTTTTTATAAACATGCCTTGTTTGAAAACCTGAAGTTTTTTCATGCAAATATTAACCAATACATGTCTATTAGAACATGAATGTTCTAATCCTATGTGAATGGATTGATTTTTTTTTTTTCTTCCTCCATTGCACTAATCACATATTGTCCTTTATTTTGTGATAGGAACATATGTTCACCAATGCATTAAGTTCCGACGTGTCAGGGCATATGTGGCATGCGCCACGTGTCGCACAAATTGTACACATGGCGTGTGACTCAATAAAATCGGACGACTCATCAAGAAGGACACGTGTCAACACTTGGCAGAAAGAAATTATTTGATTTTAATTTAATTAAATCAAATGTTAGTTGATTGAATCAAATCACGAACCGGCCCACAAATCAAGTCTTTGTTCTTTCATCAATTAATCAAGCCCACAATTAAGGCCAAATCCATCCGTAGTTCGGCCGGTTCTCCCTTTCTCCCCTTTCCCTCCTTTCTCTCCTCTCCCATTGGGCAGCCACTCCCTCATTTCTCTCCTTTCTCCTCTCATCTATCCATCCTAGCCATACACGTGGCACCCAGATCACTACTCCAGCAAATCTGGAGCCTTCCATATTAATGGTCAAATCACCATTTTGCCCATACCTTTGCCCCTTTATATCTCCTTCGTTTCACAGACGGTTTTTGCCTATGCGCTCGTGGGATCAAGCTCTATCTAAATATGCCAAGAAATACAAGGAAGCATATAAGGATAAAATATGTCCTCGTATAATTATGTTTAGCCAACTAGGGGCATTTTCATCTTTTCCACTTATCAAACAAATATACTCTGTAACATAAATGTGTCATAACCACGAATACGACTACACTGGATTCACATTTCCCCACTTGAATTTCATAACCATAAATCGATTTATTCCCGATTTCCTCCATATATTCCTAAACATGAATATGTAATTCATCTATCTAAAATTTATCAAGGTATTACATCTAAGGTTTGATTCTCACTAAAGGCAAATTTGAACCACATAATTGTCAGCTCATTGTGTGGCTAAACCCACCCCTCCCCCCTCCCCCCTCCCCCCTCCCCTTTCCCTTTTCCCTTTTCCCTTTAGATTAGATAATATTGTTTGTTTTAAAAAAAAAAAAAAAAAAAAAAAAAAAAAAGTTTTGTAACCATACCCTATTACAGTAGCCTAGGAAGCGAACCAACTCCAGTGTATAGCCAGATGTGCTATGGAAACCCTATAAATTATTTAGGATAGTTCTATTCACACATCCATTTCCACCCTTCACACATCTTTGTTAATTTGTTCATTTATTTGCTTCAAATCATTTGATCCGACATTCAAAAATTAAGACAGATGTGTGTGAGAAGTAAAAATATGTGTGTGGATAACACCACCCATTATTTATTATTTGTAGATACAGTTTTGTTTAATACTTTTTGTGAAGCTATTCAATACTTTTTGCATAAATTTTTGCTCCAAATAAAGAACTTCATTCAAATTGATAAACCTCTAGTACATCCAGTTCCCTATAATCGAATAACAAAGCATAATAAGCTTTTTCTGGAATACAAGAATTCCAAATATGTAAATTTTCTAAATTCTTACCAATCGTAGCTAATGCATCAGCTATGAGTTAACTTCCCTGTAAACATCAGAACCATCGGAGTCCGATGATCGGACTTCAGGAAATGAAGCAACGAGCCATTTAACATCCACCATTGTGGATCTCTAAAATTCCAAGGAGTTAGCCGTAAGTATATATACAAAATATTACATTTCTAACACTAAATAGATATATTTAAATAATTTTTAATTATAAAATCTAATATTCTGACATATGAATATCTTATTACTGAAATAATGAAGTGGATAAAAATTAAAGAACCTAGATTAAAAATTAAAAAAAAAGAATAAAGTTCAATTAATGAAATAGAAAAATGAAGTATTGAAACTAGTTTATCATTACACAAGTTACAATATTAAAATATATTGAAGGAAAATTATACGGATGGTAATGCTGACCTTGAAAATAATGCACCCAAGAAAACGTAAGAATAGTCTCAACCATTATTGTAAGGTCTTATACGACTACAAAGTCAAGTCTTATAATGCTAGCTATTATAAGACTACCAAGTCAAGTCTTCCATTATTGCTAGGTAAGTCAAGTCTTCCATTATTGCTAGCCATTATAAGACTACCAAGTCAAGTCTTCCCTTTTAGGTCCAAACTAACATATCAATGCAATAGAAAACAGTTTGTCGGTAGAACTTTGGCATATAGCCTAATCAAGTGGTATAATTCCATGAGACAAAATTCAAATATAAATTATAAACAAAGGTCCATATAAACACAACAAATCAAAAAAAGGATGGGCCTCCAAGACAATAACCAAATAACCCAACGCGAAGGTTGAGCCCGAAAAAGAAAAACGAAGAACACAGCACAGAACAAATCCTAGTCGCCAGGTTCTCCTACCGCCACAAAAGCACGTCCCGACTACCACGAACCAACTTCCCATCATATGCTAGAAGTGAAACCCAACCAAGCCCCAACAAAAGAAAAGAGAAGTCGTCGTCCTCAATCAAACTCCACAAAGAACCGATCTGCCGCCATCAATGGTAGAAAAACCAGGGAGGATGTCAGTGGAAACCACTGACAATAGTGCCAAAACCAACACAAGTGGAAGATGATCGTGTGAACACTCGAGCTGAAGCTCTACGCACCTTTCGATAAAGCCGTTGATTATGGGGAAACAAGAAATAAGCAAATCAAATCGAAAGTGAAATTGAGACCAGCGAAACCCATGTGGGAGAGAAAGAAGAGGAAAACAGTGGACACATAGAGGGGAAAGGCCGTGGGATGAAGAATAAAAGGGAGATCAAAAAAGGAAATTTCTGATTGAGGCAATGAATGGTTAAAATGAAAGCATAAGGATTGGGAAACAAAGGGGAAAAACAGAAAAAAGGAAAGGGGCTGCCACCAACCCAGGCTGAAGCCAAGGTCGACGGCTAAACTCGAAGCTGGAATTGGAAGCACTCACACACAGCAAGAAAAACTCTTACTCAGAAATTAGATTGATGCAATGATAGTGTTTTTGGTCTTCACGTAACTAAAGATTAGAAAGGAAGAGGAAGATAGGGTTTGTGTGGGTTTACACAACACATACCCCTCTTTAATTCTTAGCAAAATTAGGGTTTGTTTGGGTGAAAGTAATCTTAATTGGTGTCGAATTCGTCATCAAGAAGATTCGAATTTAGGATTTCTCACTTATGAATACTATTAAATTGTAATACTAAGCAATGAAATTCATTTTCTTTAGTGTGGTATACATAGACAAACTTTTGTCGTGGATATACCTGGGAAATAGTGCTCTTTGCCCCTTGAACTTTCGACAGATAGTAATTGTGACAGCCCGTCCTGAAATAATTTTATCGACGGTGTGGATTGACTATTTTGCCCTTGGATGTTAGTTGGTGTGTGTGTGACAAGTATGAAGATTTTAGTCCAATTAATTGATTTTCCTAAGTTTTTGGACCCAATCGGACTAAAGCCTTGTTTTAGTTGTTGTTTGGTTGGTTGGACCACGCACACACATAGAAAATAACACTTTCACACTCTCTCTCTCCCCCGTGACTACTCTCTCTCTCGGACACACTCTCCCTCACCCTCTGCAGTGGTACGGACCATAACCAAACCAACCCAAAACGACACAGATCGAGGATTATAAGACTTCCATTGGATTCCTGAGGTTCATACGAGTTGAACGGTACCCTTTTCAGGTAAGAAATCCTTCGAAAACCCATGAAATCTGAACTCCATTTCCATGCACTGTTCATGCTCACGTAAAATCGTTTGTTTTAGGAGTTTTTAAGCTTGTAAGAAGCTTTACGACACTTGTACGAAGCTCGGAGAAGAAAAATCCAAGGATTCGAACGTAAGGAACCCCAGAATATCGAACCCCCGAGTTGGTCACTGTTCACCAACTCTTTAATGGGTGATTTTCTTCGATTTTCAGGGCCATAGCAAGCTTAAGAACCTTCTCACGATGCTCGGAGTGCATCGTTGGTAAAATTTGGACGACGGGAAGCTTAGTTACGAAGAGTTGCAGGTGTGATCGAAATATCGAATCTTTTCCGACGAGTTTCCAGCGACTTAGGAACTCGAGACAGGTATAACGTGTTTCTCTGTGTCTTAAGCTTCATTTTGGTTTAAATTACATGAGAAATGGTTGAGAATCGAGTGAGATTACTAGATTTGAAATTTTTCCCAGTTTTCCAGCAATGGCGACAGTCGCCGGAGTCGAAGGTAGAAGACGACGAATATTCCGTCAAGTTAACGGAATATTCCTGACGGCAGTGGACGGCGTCAATCAAATTAGATGGAATATTCCCTAACGCTGTTAGGGTTTCTGTCCCGTGTGCCAAGCACGTGCCTTGCGTGGGTGGTGCGTCTGGCCATGCCTTGGCCGGCGCGTGAGGGAGCGTGGGATCTCCAAAAAATTATTTTAAAAATTTGGGGATGATCCTGAGGTTGTGTAGATCATTTTGGTATATTCACACACCTCAATTGAGCAATGTTTGAGAAGTTATTACCTAGTTTCGTTATGTGCTTTAAAATAACGTTTTTATAGTTGTTTCTCACATCGGCGAGACCTATCCGGAGGACAAGCATAGCCAGGCTAGGCACGGGGGCTACGATCCATCTACTTACCAGTTAGTGGGCTTTTGTTTTCCGTATATACCTATATACTGATTATTTTCCTAGAAATGTATCTTAAATGATTTTATAAATGAATTTCCATGCCAAAGCATACATACTTATGAATACGCATTATATATTGTATGCGTATGATTGTTGGTGCTGTGGGCGTTCAGGTAAGTTCCAGGTAAGTTCATGCATTGTTATTGAGAAGTTGAGTTGTGATAAGATTGATGAGATGCATTGAGAGCACATTAACCTGCACCCCAGTGTTAATGCTCCCGCCCATGGTTAGGGGCACAGTCTTTCACGTGATGTTCACCTCCAACACCACACGTTCATCTTTGATCCAAGTTAGGTGCATAGTCCTGTCGTATAGACCACTTTCAATGGGTTCGACTCGTAGGTGACCCTCGATCATTCGCACAGTCTTCACATGATTGTAGCACTAGAGCGTATTATATTACACCCAGTCCTGTCGTATAGACCACTATAAGTGGGTTCGACTCGTGTGCAGGCATGATTTATGAGCTAGAGTTCAGCTGACGAGCTGTTGCAATTATAATTGCATTTGAGTTACTTACCTAATGATTTGATTAGTATGGCATGGCACATTCATGATTTGTTGCATTATTGATGATGATGATTTTCATATGAGATTTACTATATGTACATACTATTTTCTGGGAAAGTATACAGGTTTTACGGCGAGGGGATATAAAGGCTGTTTTTGAAATGATTTTTTTGAAAGACTTTGTTTTTGCCCACTCACGCTTTTGTTTTGCGCCCCTCTAGGTTCTAGGTAGCGTTTGTTGGTGGCATCCGAGGTTGCAGCAGTGATTCTGACAGACCATCATCCATGTAGGACCCCTTTGGGTGTTATTTAATTAAGTACTCCTTATGTTCGACTGCACCTAGACTAGTTATGCTCTGATTGTGTATTCACGCTTAAATTCGTACTAACACTCTTTGATTTGGTTTTTATTTATTCGTAATTCCTCCTATAATATTGACCATCATCCATGTAGGACCCCTTTGGGTGTTATTTAATTAAGTACTCCTTATGTTCGACTGCACCTAGACTAGTTATGCTCTGAATGTGTATTCACGCTTAAATTCGTACTAACACTCTTTGATTTGGTTTTTATTTATTCGTAATTCCTCCTATAATATTGCTTCCGCACTGTGCACATGGCTATATCACCCTCACGTGACGGCCAGCATGCCTCGATCTCGGTCGGGGTGTGTCAGTAATCAAGTCATTTCATCATATGGGAAACTAAAATGCAAAAAAGAACAACTACCAATATAAAAACCAATGATAGGGATTTTACCACCTGTCAAAGTAGGGATAAAAACACTTAAAAATAATTGCAAGAGAACAAGGTAGTTGTAGTATAAACGGCTCAAGTAAGATCGTTTTCCGCAGGGATTGAATGAATAATTTATGTTAAGTCAAATCTTAATTAATTATTTAAAACAAAGATTGGAAGATGCTGATTTTGAATTTAAAAATAATAAAAATGAATTTAATTAAAATGAATAAAGAAATTAGCAAACTAAAGAAAACAATGGAAAACGCTTTGAAAACCAAATTGTAACAGTCTAGGGTTCCACCATCCCCTTAACAATCCTATGTAGATTTACTGATTACTTATGAATTACCCAAGCAACTTTGAAGGTTAGGTTTTCCTATTGCATATTCTACTCGTGGTATTCAAGCTAGAACGTATATTAAACGTGCAATCCGTCTGTGGTATTTAGATCAAATGTAAACATGGATGACTCATTACGCTTTATGAAAACCCTTTGAAAAACCATGCAACCCCTAAGACGTTGTATTTATCCTAGGTGAAATTACAACTATCAATTACAAGAAGCAATACTAAATTCTCCGGTGGTATTCCGACCAAATTGCATCTGATTACTTATCTAAACATCTTAATGATCGTGAATCATTAAGATATAGAGACAGTTTAGGCATAATGAATAATAATTCAGAGTATGCATGGGTAATATCATAAACAATTAAATAAAAACTACATATTAATGCTAAAGCTCAAGGCATCGCTCTAGCAAACGGAAATTAGTAACAAACAACCATAAAACAAAATATTATTAAAACCATCGATAGAAAACACCTTGAAAATAAACTTTAAAAACTCTCTTGATTAGTATGTGCGTTTTCTCCCCTCCTCTTTCTAATGGCTCAAAAAACCTTATTTATACTACTACAAAATAAAATCCTACCTAGAAAAGGTCTTCTAAAAACTAGGAAACATAATAAAATAATAAAACAGAAAATAAAAGATTTCCTATTTAAACTAAAATTCGGAGTTCTCAAAAAATTAGTTTTTCACTGACCAAATCAACTTCGATTTGATCCCAAAATGTCTTCTTTTTTTTTTAAAGCTTGAGACGTCCCCTACAAATCCTCAGAAGGAATCTTCCTTAAAATATGTCATCTTAACCTCCAAAATATCCAAAACGTCCAGAAACGTCAATCTGGGAAAGCTGGGCGCTGGGTCTTTATTTCATCGCCACGATCAAACGGCTTGGTAGAAAAATCTGAAATACAATCATCTTGAAAGACTCACAAACATCCTCCAATTAGAATCACTCCAAAATTCATCTGTTTGATCACTTTTTACTCCAGAGGAAATTGAATGCCTTACATTGAAAATATATAACAAAGTATCAAAATTCTACCAAAATAACCAACAAACTATGACTAAGAATAGGGTAAAATATATAGTATAATATGGATTCATCAACCAACCTCACACAACATGCGCACAAAACTGAATTTGTACCAAAGCCCTCAAATTTTCATTGCACTCAAAACTAATGCATACATAAAAACCTTTAATTACTACTTATTAACCAACTCCATGTCTCACGAGATAGAGGAAAAACTAATTTCAAGGGCAAGTAAAGTACTTTTCGGATTATTCTTGGGATAACTATTAGCATCCCTACACTGATTTGTAAAATACTTTGGACAAATTTGTAGGTCCACAGCTCCAAGAATCGCAACAACACTAGTCCGTTTTAAACACAATACAAAGGTTGTGACACCCACCTGGAGCCCTCAACTGATTTGGGCACTACGTGTTAATATCTTGAGCATATTTGATCCCCTTGTGTACCCATTTTCTGTCGGACTGAATTCCATCGTAAAATTGAAACCATCTACGAGTGAAATGTCAAAAAAAGTCCATGTTCCATCGGAAAATTGAAACCATCTACGAGTGAAATGTAGAAAAAGTCCATGTTACCGAATTGGTTTAGGGCATACTTGACTAGGGTGTTTTGGGGTGAACCATAAGCCTTTCATTGTAGGAGTTATCCACAATCACCAGTTTGGCATTTTCCACATCCTGAGTTGTCGAAGGCGAAGTTGGTTCGGGCCTAAATTCGCGTCATTGTTGTTCCAGGGTTCACGTTTAGGGTCTAAGTTTCTCCGCAGTTGAGTTGCCTACCACAGTCAGGCATTGCGGATGCCCAAACGGTGTAGGGGCAGTTGTTATGGACGGCAAAGCTTGCTGCATGGGACAGGGTAAAGTAGAAAGAGATGAGAAGGAGAAGGAAGAAATTAAAAGGGAAGTATTGGATGGAACTCATTTTTGGGGTTTTAGTTTTCTAGTACGGTTTGATGTTGGGGATTTTAGGGGGTTTATATAGACTTCCAATAGAATGAGTAGATAAGGGTGGTGCTTTGACTATATGCGTTCAAAGATGCTTCTCGTAGACTTCAAACTCTCCACATCGACTCAATGGTTGTTGGAAGTTCAGGTCAGCCATTACTCACAAGGTTTTATGTTTTGGTCATTCAACCATCTCAGGTCAACACGTAGTATCAAAGCAAGCTATTCTTTCGACATGTCTTGTGTTCGATTTATTGGCTCGAATTTGCCTCCTTAAGTTGTGCTTTCGATAGTAAATGACTAGGCCTTCGAAATTAAAGTTGTGTTGGCCCTAGTGAATGAATGTTGACCAAGCTCTCGAAAAGTTGTATTAGCTCCTGTTTAATACTGGACCAGTTCCCAATGTAGGAATTGGTTTCCCGTGTGATACTGAGTGTGGTCACTCGTGAGGGCACATGTAAGAGAATAGGAGGTCGACCTGGAGTATGGTACTTTGGGCATGGAGAGGTTTCCCACCTTGTTCATTTCTCCCATATCGACAAGGATAGCGCCCATATTTTGCTCTAGGCTGGCCTAGCTTTCTATTCTCTTTTTTTTTCCGTCTACTAGCTCCCTCGAGGGAGTATAAATATATGAATACTTGGCAAGGGATGTGCTTAGCTGGGTAGAAAACACAACTAAGTTGTATCTGTTTTCTACAGATAGTGGCAAATTGTTAACACTCAAAATTGGGAGGTCAACAAAAGACTAGTATAGTCAACATTTGATGGGGCTAGTTGAGATACCCCGACCCGGAATGTCTATCTGGACTCCGAATCGAGATGTGTTGGCTGACACCAGGAGGGTGACGAAGCCATAAAGTGCAGTGATGTGGAAAATGTGAGTAAATTTAAACCTAAAAGTGTCTAAATGCAAGAGTACGCATGTAAGCGGGAATGAACCCATTTCACACTTGATGTCAGAGTATAAATAAAGTACAATAAAATTAGAATAAGAGTTATACCATCGGGATTGGTCTCCTATACCAACATTTTGCCAAAGATCCTCGTCAACACTAAAGCTCTACCACATAAACCTGGAGGGGCAAAAAACAAGGGTGAATGGACATAAAAATAAAGTTTTGAAAAACCTTTTTGAAAATGTAATAATCCCTAGCCGTAAAACAAGTATAGTTTCCAAATATATATCTACATATAGCATGAAAATACTTACCATAAACAGTAATACCTTAAATACGGTAAGTCATAATATTTCACATATAAAACATATAACATCCAATAATCACACTATCTCGCATAAACAAATATATAATATTGGGTGCGCATCGACATATATGTTGACACACGAGTTCATGCAGAGATATTTTGACATGAACATGACTAGGTGTAATATTGATTTACGCTCTAGTACTACAATCACGTGAAGACCGGCGTTATGCACATTACATACGAGTCCTAATTGCCTATAGCAATTTAGGACAGGAATGGCACCTATAATTGATCCAAAGTGAGCGTATGGTCCGATGTGAACATACACGTGAAGTCTAGCCTTGGCCCGAGTGTGTACAAACACCTGTGTAACACACGATGAGCAGATAACGTAAACATGATCATACAACCGTAAATCAATAATTCTAACCGACATAATACTATTCAATAAAATATTAATCATAGCAGTAAATAAAATCCCATAGTAGTACGCATACATGTACATCTCGTAGGATTTAGCAGAATTTCGTAAATTCCATCATTCCGCTAATTCTCATAAATGGTAGTCTAATTTAGGCATACGTAGAAAATTCTTTACAAAAAAAATATATGTGGGAACTAAATAAATATATAATATTTAAAAGTAAAGACCTACTCACAAATCATGTCGTCGGGTGAAACCCGCCTCGCAAGCTTTGAAGATCCTTGCAATGCGTTTCACCTAGAAACAAACAATTATCGTAAATATATAACGTACTAACGTAAATACATGATTTCGAACAAAGTATGGCTAATAAAGAATCTATTTTAAAACAATGGAATTTCGGAAAACATAAGGCTGGTTTGGATTCGGCACGTCGAGAAACCTAAGGCAGGAACTCGGGTTCCCTCACATGCCGCCATACGCGCCACCACAAGGTGGCTGCACAGGCAGTCACGCGTTGCACGCACCGAGGACAGGGGAGCCCATACGCGCCCTTATACGTGGGCAAGTACCAGTGTACTTGCCTACCTCGTGAAGGCCCTTTTTGGTCCAACTTCCAGAGCTCATTTCAAGCTTGATACTCAACAAAAATCAATGATTCAAAGACCTAAATGAAGTAGGAAATGCAGGGAATAGATGTATACCAGAGGGGGACTGAGTTATGGTTGGCGTTAGCTGGAAAAATGATCTAAAAGTGGCTCGACGACCACGATTTCCTTCCTCCAAAAATCTGTGGATATTTTTCCCGAGGTGTTTTGCTGCATCAAACTCTACCAAATCACATTTTGCAGGATAAAGACATTATCAGGAGTTCAAAAATAATAAAGATTTGAGGTTAAGGGGTGATAACTCATATGTTTCATACATTTATACCATTCATTCCTAGTCCTTTGTGATATTTTTGAGTTAAAATGGTTGCATTTTACTTTCTTTTGTGTTAATGTGCAATTAATTGTATTTTAGAACTCAGTTTAGGACAAATAAGGAAAAGTGGTGCTGAAAGTGGAGAATTGAATAAGGATTCTGATGTAGAGAGAGATTCAAAGTTTATAATTGAATATGGTGATGAATATGGCCCTTTAAGAGACCAATAACAACAAAAAACGTCTGAAATAAATGCTCCATTACTAGGATGTCTTGGCATTCTATAACAACCTTTTTAACCTTATAAAACTGAGAGTTTCAGCCACTTTTACAAAAGCTCCCTCTTGGGGACGCCCATAGCTCTCTCTCTTCTCTTTTTTTGGCTTCTCTTCTAGAAACAAAATCCTTTCTCCATTCACCATCCGCATCCACCAAAGAAACCATGCAGCCGGGCTGTTCTTGGAGAAGTTCAGCATTAGAATTGCTTCAAGGGGGTTTCTTCTGTGAACTTTAATTTCACTCATGTTGTTTTTGATATTTATATATTCTGTAATCATGTTGTGTAATTAGGTTCATAGCTGGGAATTTCGATGTAGCCTTGCAAATCTACTCTATGTTATTAAGTTAAAGTATTCAAATTACCAATCTGTGTTCTTGTTTCATTCACTGATTTTATAGTATAATTTGTTTGTTAATCTTAATGTTGGATCACCATTAGGGCTGCTTATGAATTATTTAATCAAGGTTATAGTACACATCGTACTTAATCTTGGTGGACATGTGAATGAATGAAGAAACTGCTATGCATACATCCTGCCATGTGATTTCTTTGGTTCTTTGAAGTTTTCTTGTTCTTAATGGATTCTTAATTGGTAATCTAAGTTGAACATCACAACTAGGTTCAGAATAGGAGTACTTGATCACAACCACACATCAAATGGATGATCATAAATAAGTAAAACGATCCCTAGTTGCATATTGGAGAGTTGAATACGTTTTGACATAATTTTCATTGAATTGGCTTGTAATGGTGAAATCGGTATCCCTAGTTCCGTTCCCATTGTTTCTGAATCAATTTATCATTCATCTTTATCTTGTCTTGCATTTTAAGTTACTTTAGCTTCCAAAACAAAAATCTAAATTCAAATTTCCTTTTCATTGTTAGTGAGGGTTCACATAAAGCTAGTAATTTGTAGAGTTCTAATCAGTCCCTGTGGTTCGACACCCTTACTTGTGCCATTATACTATCCTTATATTTGCACTTGAAAAGGAACACAACAAAATTTTGGCGCCGTTGTCGGGGACTTATTTTAGTCCCCTTTAATTGCTTGCTTTATAAACCTTATCTGTTTTTGTTTTCTTAGTTTAGATTTTTCATTTAAAATTTAGTTTGTTTTGATTTTCAGTTTGTAACCAAGATGTATGGTGAATGTCCGTTATGCGCTAAAATTGGCCATCCCTTTCAATTCTGCCGAAGGAAAGATGAGTTTCCTACATTTGTTCGAGAGCACTCACACCGCATTTGTTTCTCTAACCAAGGGCCACTGTAACCATTGCCAAATACATACAGCCCCGCTTGGAGAAACTCTCATCATGACTCTTGGAACAACATACAAGCTCCAAATCAAGCATTTGCACCTCCATCACAGCAGGAATCCTTTGACACTACTTTGGAGGACACTTTGAAGATGATCGCTCAAAACAATTTGCAATTTCAACAATCAACGAGTAGCATTATTCAGAACCACTCCATTGCACTAACTAAGTTGGAAATTCAATTGAGTCAGATTGTCCAAGCTTTAAATGAACATCAATTTGGCAGTGATGATCAAGAAGAGAATGAGGAACAACCAAAGGAAGCTTTCTGTGCATATTTTCATAGTGAGGTTCTTGCGTTTTATGAAGATGAAGAGCCTTACACTCCTCCCAAGCCATATGTTCCACCAATTCTTTTTCCAGGGAGATTTGTCAAACAAAAGCATGATGAGCCACCCATAGATGTGCTTGAAGAAATTGTGCTAGACATTGTGTTTGAAGCTCTTCCTCAATCTTCTAATTCAATTGAATGTTTTTCAAAATCTATGTTGGATTCTCCATGTTGTTTTGCATCTTTTCAGGTGCCATATTTGGAGTCGTTGGAAGATGATTTGTTGCCATTTCAAGAGGGAAAAGAATTGAAGTTCGATAACGAGACCTTGCTACCATCTGAAACAAAGGAAGAGGATATTGTCTTGCATTTTATTCACAAGGAGAGACAAAAACGCCATCACAATCAAGTCCTTGTGGAAATTCAACGCACCATATTCAAAGTTCCTCGAAAGAAACCACTTCTTCCGACCAAGGTTTGGAGGTACCTTAACTTCCTGCCACCCTAGGTGTTCATCCATCATACCCACCAAGGTTTGGAGGCAACCAAGTTGGGTTTGTGTTCTTTCCTTTTATTTTGTGTCTTTTAGTTTTTGTTTTATTTCATTCCATGCTTACTATGCCTTCCTGCATTGCTGCATTCCATTCATTTTTTTTTTTTTACGCATCAAGGACAATGCTTAGTTTAGGTTTGGGGGTGTGTGATTGAAAGGTTTCCTTTGTGTTTAGTTTTGGTTAAGTTTGCTTTTGCTTACTAGTGTGAATGTATATGAGGGCTATGTTTACAATCAAAACTACAGTGTTGTCATGAAAAAGTTTAGTATCTTTTTTTTTTTTTTTACAAAGCTGTTACTCTTGGAATTATGATGGTTAAAGTATCATCCTCAAATTCTGGAAGAAGAATAGTGGAGACTACCCTAGTGAGCTATTTTGAGCCTATTTGCTTCTTTGAGAGGGTTTAAAGTGTTTTTGCTCCTATCTTTTTCTTTCAATTTCACTTCAAATGATCTCATTATTTTTCTTTGATTAAATGCTAAGAATGATCCTATGTTGCAGATACCAAGTGTTTATTATCACCTATGAATGAACTCATTGAGACGATGTTAGGCTATGCATGTTTTAACCACTAAAAGGCCTAATTCTCATCCCTTTGTATGTTCCATTCATCTTTGTTGCAGCCAAACACGTTTACGTTTAGCCTAGTTCTTTCATCACCCACACCAAACTCTACCCATCTTAGCCCATTACAGCCATACCTTATAGTTTGGAGAATACCAAAGTGATGAAGACAAAGATAGATTGAGCTATAGATCAAGAATGTGGCGTGTACCAAGGTAACATGTGCTGGAATTGCCAAACAAGAAAAAAAATGAATAAAGAAGATGCAATTTCCAAATCCTTCACTATCGCACGTGTGTCTTGGATGCCAAGAACAAACAACAAAGATCAATTCATGAGGAAAGCTTGCCGGTTTAACAACAAAGATACTTTGGTATGTCCCAAGCTCTAGTATTTCCTATCCATTCTTTCATAGCCCCTAGCCTAAGCCTTACATTACAACCTTGTGAAACACCTAGCTAATCTTTGGGGATATATTCATAGGTGCTTGTAAGTATGTATGATATCCATATTCTTGGTGTTTGATTCCTTTCATGTGATATATTCAGAAAAATGTGATTTTATTTCATATTTCATATGTCAGAATTTTTGAATCCTTTTTACATAATTTCACTCACATGTGTTTATGGAGAGACTACACCTTAGGGACTGAGTGAAAATTTGAGTGATATATGTGAGGACTAGAGTTGAGGCAAATTCTATCTTTGGCATTTGAGTATGGTGCCTTTGAAGTCATGAGTCATGGAGTAATATTTTTACACTCTACACATGATACGATTCTTTGAAGTGGCAGACTTTTGGTTTGAATGTATGACTCAGCTTTCATTGGTTCTTATTAGTTTGTTTCAAGTATGCTTTAACCAATTTGTTTGCAGAGTCTATAGATGTTTGTGGGCGTCATCGTTGTAAACCCTCAGGAGACACAACTCATCCTACTAGGGACACCTAGAGGTTTAAAGGCTTGTTGCACATTCTCAATGCAATCATTTAGCCAGGGAAAGTGGTCTAGTTAGATTTTTCTTTGTTTTGTTTGTTTTTAGCTTTAGTTTTGCTCGAGGACTAGCAAAAACCAGGTTTGGGGGTATTTGATAACTCGTATATTTTATACATTTATGCCTTCCATTCCTAGTCTCTTTGTGATATTTTTGAGTTAAACTGGTTGCGTTTTACTCTCTTTTGTGTTAATGTGCAGTTAATTGTATTTTAGAGCTCAGTTGAGGACAAATAAGGCAAAATAGTGCTGAAAGTGGAGAATTGAATAAAGATTCCGATGTAGAGAGAGATTCAAAGTGTACAATTGAATATGGTGATGAATATGGCCCTTTAAGAGACCAATAACAGTAAAAAAAACGTCTGAATAAATGCTTCATACTTCGATGTCTTGGCATTCTATAATAGCCTTTTTAACCTTATAAAACTGAGAGTTTCAGCCACTTTTACAAAAGCTCCCTCTTGGGGACGCCCATAGCTCTCTCTTCTCTCTCTTCTCTTTCTATGGCCTTTCTTCCAGAAACAAAATCATTTCTCCATTCACCATCCGCAGCCACCAAAGAAACCACGCAGCCACGCTGTTCTTGGAGAAGTTCAACATCAGAATTGCTTCAAGGGGGTTTCTTCTGTGAACTTTAATTTCACTCATGTTGTTCTTGATATTTATATATTATGTAATCATGTTGTGTAATTAGGTTCACAGCTGGGGATTTCGATGTAGCCTTGCAAATCTACTCTATGTTGTTAAGTTAAAGTATTCAAATTACCAATCTGTGTTCTTGTTTCTTTCAATTATTTTATTGTATAATTTGTTTGTTAATCTTAATGTTTGATCACCATTAGGGCTGCTTATGAATTATTTGATCAGGGTTATAGTGCACATCATGCTTAATCTTGGTGGACATGTGAATGAATGAAGAAACTGCTATGCATACATTCTGCCATGTGATTTCTTTGGTTCTTTGAAGTTTTCTTGTTCTTAATGGATTCTTAATTGGTAATCTAAGTTGAACATCACAACTTGGTTCAAATTAGGAGTACTTGATCACAACCACACATCAAATGGATAATCATAAATAAGTAAAACGATCCCTAGTTGCAGATTAGAGAGTTGAATACGTTTTGACGTAATTTTCATTGAATTGGCTTGTAATGGTGAAATCGGTATCCCTAGTTCCATTCCCATTGTTTCTGAATCAATCTATCATTCATCTTTATCTTGTCTTGCATTTTAAGTTACTTTAGCTTCCAAAATAAAAATCCAAATTCAGTTTTCATTTTCATTGTTCGTGAGGGTTCACATAAAGCTAGTAATTTGTAGAGTTCTAATCAGTCCATGTGGTTCGACACCCTTACTTGTGCCATTATACTATCCTTATATTTGCACTTGAAAGGAACACAACAAGGGGGTCCCGAGGCTCACCCTTGTCGGAAAACTAAGAACTCACCAGAGTTATCCTCCTTGACGAAGCTTCACGATTTGAGGGTTTTTCCCCTCACTAAGAACTCCCCAGAGTTCTCCTCCTTGACGGAGCTTCACGATTTGAGGGTTTTTCCCTCATACTTTTGGTTCTGAGTTATAAGGGTTGTTCAGATGGGGCTCGCCGGAAAAGGTGAGTGGTGGTGGCAACGTTGTTGTCATTGTTTGTTTGTTTATGCCTTCCCGGATAAGAAAGGTTATAGAGAGAGAGGTGAGAAAGATGACAGAATAGAGAGTTAAAGAGAAGAGAAAGGTGAGAGAGTTAAAGAGTGATCCTGAGAGATTGGGAGACATGGGGAAGAGGGGAGAGAATGGGGTGTGGGCCTCACTGGTGCACAAAACATGATCACAAAAAGACAAAATAGAAAATATCTCCCTAATGTGAATTTACTAAAATGCCCTTGATCTTCGGTGTTTCGTAAAATCTTTGTCGTAGCTTCGAATTCAGTTCTGCTTACGCCCACGCGTTTGTGACATCGAGTATTACAAGGATATGCTAAAAGAATGTTCCGTACGTCCCACTATATGTTGGTCAACGAAAGTCCATAACCTCGCCACTAGGGGCATTTTGGTTAATTCACTCATTTAAAGTTAATAAAATCGTAAAATTAGGTACGGGTTGTTACACTCGGAGTAAAAAGCTAGATGATAGACAACAAAGTTTAAGTGGTTCACCCTAAAAATTAGGCTACATCATTTGCAGTGATCTGATGTGCGTTACAAAAGTCCTTTACAATAGTGTAATGTTCCTTTTTTTTTTGTGTCTGGCCACTTATAAGAGGTACTTGTCCTTCTTATATAGGCTTTTCTTGATCCCTAGAAGTCATGTGCTTTCAAGTACTTCACCACCCTAGCATTAAATGAACTAAATGTGTAGACATGACTTACTGGTTACTCCTCCATTATTTAATTAACACCTAAAGATGAAATAACATTCGTTTAGGGCTAATTGCAAGGTTTCCTGGGCCAACACTTACTGAGCACTTCGCTCGACCCTAAATGGCCGAGAAAACACTTTCCCAAGTGCATTCTAACAAGCTTTACGTCCTTTCATAGATCTTTTCTTTTATTATTAATAGTCAACACATGGCTTGGAGTTGATGTATGGGTAAGCCTGTCTTGGTGGCTTCACTCTATAAAGTTGTTCCTAAAGTTGTTAGTTTTGCCAACTTGCTTGAGTGGGTCAAAAAGTATGATATGATTAAGCACTCGTCTTCTTTGTCAATAGTCAATCCAAACCAATAAGTGGTCATTTAGAGCGGTCATCATTCTGATCTTGTGATAGTGTTCAGTCATCTATTTTCATTGTGCTAGCTCATAGGCCTCATGTATAATATTAGAAAGTGTGTCAATTTTGTGTATACATACTTACTAATTGAGATGTACCTCATTATTGTACGTATGACCAACTTCTTTTAGAATGTGTGACATCAGTATAGTACCAGTAGCATAATTTGGATAGTCTCACATAATTCGAATAATTTGACAAATCATTTCAACATGTCATATCGTGGTCAGATACACGATAATTTGAAAAGTCATAAATGAGGAACATCATCCTACGGCGGATTCTTTTTCTAGGAATTTTGGGAATCAATGTGATCATGATTATTCATTGTATAACATGTAGTAAAAAATTATTTCAAAATTTAAAATTTAAATATAAATAGTACTTAACAAAAATTAACCGCACGATACACGATGAACGATCACGATCACGGGATCTTTAGAATCTCCATGAAAAGGATCTGGGCGAGGATCCTTTTCCTTATCCTACATAATAAACATAACTCCCTCCAACTAAACAAAAGAGTGATTTCTATACACCTTTTTCTTTTAGGAAAACCAACGAAAAGTTCAAAAAAAACTCTAGTTTTAATGAAAAATGACAAATAAAGATGCAGTTAATAGTATCAAGGAAAGGTAAAAATGTAATTTTTCGTTGAACAGTACCGGAGATGTTTCGTTAAAACTCGGTTTTATTTTTCTCTACAAACCCATATATAGCCCATAACTGTACAACGACCCATATCCAAATCAAGCGCCGAGAGCCCATCTCAAAACTTCCAACGCAATCTAACTTGCTCATAACGCTACAATTTCAAACACAAAACGCTTACCGCTCGATTGATTCTCTGCTTCTTAAAGCTTCCAACGTAAGCTTCTTCTCCTCCAAAACGCTAAATAAATACAAACCAACGCACTCACACAGTCTCTGTCACTCAAAATCTCACTTCTCACTTCTTCTCCCGCTGAGTGAGAACAACCGACTCCGTTCCACTTACTCACTGAGTCGCTCATTCGGAATCGAAAGCTCTCGGCTTTCCCGCCAAATTCCTGCGCTGCATTCCCACCGGCGCTTACTCAGACGAGGTCAGTGATCTTTCTTGTTCCTGTTGTTTTTACAATTCGTGGAATTGAATCGGTGCTCTGTTTGGTTGGTGAGAAAATGCGGGAAAATTACGAGAAATGTTGTAGATTTCATACCCACTGTTAGTACTGAATTTGTGGAAATTGTGAAATCAATTTGGTGCTTTCGATTTTCCTTCAGTTATTTGGTTTCTCAGGAACCAAACAGAATGTTGAATTGTATCGGATAATCAAATTTCCCACTTTACCTGATTTAGTGCTTTCTTTCTGCTTGCACTATGTTGAGTTTTCTCAGGAAATTTTATTTTTCCGGGAGATTATGACGAAAATCAATAGGGAGCATCCAGAGGATGCCGGTGTCGGTTCACACGAGAAAATGGGTTTCCTTTTTCAAGCATTATATGAAGCTGAATACTGTTCAGATTCCCCTTTTCCGAAGCCAAACTCGATTCACTGGTATATGGTTTCACATTTCATTTCAATTAACGTTTTTATTTGAAGGGGGAATATGTATGATAGATAGTACATGATTCATCATATTCGAAAATGCGGGAAAATTAGGGTCCATTACTTGGCTTCGTATTATCGCAATTGAGTTCATTTTTTCTCCGGTACTCCAATTTTTTGGTCTGTGGTTTGACATTGCTCAATTTGCTGTATTAGGAGAACCACTGGTCCAACAAGACGGTCAGCGAAAAGCTGGACAGCGGAAGAGGTCAGTGATAGATATCTTAGTTTGCTAATTGATAGTAATTGTATGGTGGTTTAGTCTCAGTGCAGGTTTTCTTTATGTATCTTCTGCTAGAATTCGCAGCTTCTCAAAAGCTTATCTCTTTATTAATCAGTTGAACTTTGGTTGACAGGATAATCTTCTAGGAGAGTTAGTCACAAAGTTCAACAGGAGCAGTTGGAAGAAAATAGGTGGGCATGCCAATTTCTCCTGTTTGCTTTCGAAAATCAGCTTTTAATTTCATGCGAGTTGATAACAAATGTGGTAACTAGTATAACTTTATGTCTGCACATGAATGTTTTGAGAGCTTAGGCATGGGATTTGTACTGATATAGGCTTCGGAGCATTGGTGGTGATGGATTCTAGACTTGTTTTGTGTACCTTGCATTGTTAGAATTTAAACATCACTTTCCATTCGATGGTTAATTATAGAGGCAGGTTCTTCGTTTGTTCATGAAGATTATTTTCTTATTTCTGCAGCTGCATGTCTCCCCGGGCGTACAGATATTCAGTGCCTGCAACGCTGGAAAAAGGTTTTAAATCCAGAAGTCGTCAAGGGAGCCTGGACAAAGGAGGTGCAAAAAGTTATTCTTGCATGCTTTTTTATCAATGCAGAACAATGTTTTGCAGCAGGGTAAACTCATATGCGACGGTCCTTTCCCTTTTCTTATTTTTCTTTTTCTTTGGATTTCAGGAAGATGATTGCATTATCAAGCAAGTCGAAAAACATGGTGCCAAAAGATGGTCTGTTATAGCTAAGTTCCTGCCAGGTCGAATAGGCAAACAATGCCGAGAAAGGTACATGACCATGATTTTTGCTCGGTGTGTCAAACTTTTGGCATCAAATGGTTGATATCCTGTGTCTTCTGTAATTGTTAGCTTTCAATTACCCGTGTAGATAATATCGTTTGTTTTAAAAATAAAAAAAAAATAAAAAAATTGTATTTTAACCGTTCAGCTTTGCACTTACTGGTTTACAGAAAATAATGAAGATGATAACTATTTTCAGGTGGCACAATCACTTATGCCCGGCAATTAAAAGAGATGCATGGACAAAAGACGAGGAGCAGATTATTGCTTACTACCATCAGTTGTACGGTAACAAGTGGGCAGAAATAGCAAGATTTCTACCCGGGAGGTATGCAATTAATAGTTGATAGAATTGAAGTTTTGTTTTGGATTTCTTATATATATTTAGTTAAACTATGGCTGGATTGGAACATGAATATATCTGTGGTTTTTCGCCTGTCAGTTATGGTGTATGATGTAAATGGGGAAAAGTCTGGATTGCTCGTCTCTTTGATAGCGATTATTATACGACAAACCAGATTTGCGTCTTCTACTTCATTAATTGTTCAAATTCAGATTTCTGAAATGCATGTGTACTTTTTTGCTGCTGAAACAAAGCTCGGGAAAATACGCTATACAATGTTTATAGATATTGGTTCCTTCTGTTGAATGCATCTCATATCCATTGAAATTGGCAGGACCGACAATGCAATTAAAAATTTCTGGAATTGCACGTTGAAGAGGAAATTCGATTCATACTCACCTAATGGCTGTGAAGTGGATATGCAATCTGATGTCTCAAGTGGTGAGGTAAGAACAGATCGTCTCGAGGTTGAAGAAGATGGACAGATTTCTGACTGTGTGGTCTCACTCAATCAGCTAACGGAAACGGAGATTAGTGACAATGCTTGTTCTACTGAGTTGACTCTTGGGTTTTCTTACAGTCATGACATTTGTTCAGAATGGAAATCTGTCAAAGTGCAGAAGCGCAGGTCTACGGAGAGACAAGCAAGCAGTTTAATAAATCCACAAATTGCCACTCCATTTGCTTTCATGGACGCATCCACTTGTACCAAATCGAACTGCATTCCTCCTACTAGGCCACCTTGCTACTCGACTCCCCGAAGCCTTGCGCAGAACACCTCTGTTAGCAGTGGCAGTCCGGGGTCTAGATTGAAGAACTTAGCATTGAGTTTCAAAAACACTCCTTCCATCATAAGAAAGATAAGCTCCAGAAGGACTGATCCTAATAACTTCCCTGATGTCAACGGCTCAGAGGCATGCTCCACGTTGATTAGTACTAGTGAAGGAGGAGGTACCAACAGCAGAGACTTTGCAAACGGGAAGTTTGGTTCATTTTCTTTCCGTCATAGGCTGCAAAATTCAGCGGCTGTTAAATCTGTAGGACGGCGCCTAGAACGCGAATTCGATGCAGAAAAGGATTCGGGTAGTGATCAATGTGGCCATGCATTCTCTGCATATGCGTCTCCAGATGTCGGTTTTGGTGCATAACCTGTTTTTCATTCTATTCGTATGTAAAGGGAATTGGTCAAAGTGTAGTCATTGCAGACCTTTTAACAGGTTATCTGCAATTTCCATTGCCCAAAATGAAGGAATCAAATCCTTTTCTTTCACCTTATCTTGGATCTTAATAATTCTCATCACATTGAAGTTGTAGCGTTTTTGCAAATTAATAGGCTCTTGCAAATCTTTCATTAGACAACAAGGTGGAGTCTGGGAGGATTCTCTCTCCTTCAAATTTCTCTAATGTCCAGTCTTCCTTTATTTAAATGATCACGATTAAACCACGCCAAAAATTGAAAATTAATGAATCCAACTCATTGTGGTCCTAATAATGAAAAAACTCCGACTTATAACGTTTGAACCATGATATGAAATGGGTTCAATAAAACAAGCAAAACATAAATAGAATTTCTAAAATAGTAAAACTAAAACAAACGGCGCAATATGTGACTCGTCCAAGATAATATTTTAGGTGTGCAGTATCCGTTGGACAACTACAATATTGTCATCCCCACCCATTACTTATCTTCTGAGCAATAACAAATGATCAATTGTGATCAATTAATAAAATTGGACATACATAATTAAATAAATATTTAATTTTTTTATATATATAATACATATATATATGCAAGATAAATCCGACCCCAAATATTATTTAATTATGGGGTCTTTTGATTTGGGTCCAATTTTATAAGCATATTTTGAATGGAATCCACTTAGATTACATAAGCATAAGTGGGGGCTACTAGTACAACAATCATCCATGTCAGCAATTAAAATAGACATAATTTACCAATAAAATTACAACAATTGCCATTAGATATTCATACGGTTTCCCCATGGACTCTTGCTATCAGGTATCTTGCGGATTAGTATGTTTATTCAAAACCTTATCCTCCTATCCTTCAAATTCGTTTGCGTCCGTATCCAGCGGAAACCTTGTTTTGAATCCTAAATCCGTATGAAGCTATGAAAGCTATAAATTTTCTCTCAGTATATGATGAAAACAGAAAAGGTGAGGATCTGATTGAGGTTTCCTGGAATACCTGGATCATAGGTATTGTAAATTCTCGCAAGATTTCAATTTCATACACTGCAATCTGGTTTTGTTTTTCTAATTTTTGGTTTGGTGATTTGGGCTTTGTTTTTGCAATGATCGTTACCTGGATAACAGGTATTGTAAATCCTCGCAAGATTTCAATTTCATACACTGCAATCTGGTTTTGTTTTTCTAATTTTTTGGTTTGGTAATTTGGGTTTCGTTTTTGCTGTGTTCGTTACCTGGATAACAGGTAGTTTAAATCCTCGCAAGATTTCGATTTCATACACTGCAATCTGGTTTTGTTTTTCTAATTTTTTGGTTTGGTGATTTGGGTTTCGTTTGCAATCTGGCATCAACAGGGGCTTCCTTTGTTTTGATTTCACCCGCAAAACCATTGAGTTTTGTTTTGGAGATTTGTCTATCACTATGTAATTTTCCTTACATTTTAGCTCCTCCTTCAGATTCTCGTTTTCAATAGTAAGCTTCATAATTTCTGAACGGTAGTCCTCCACCAAAAGACTCATCTCTTGTAATTTCCTCTCCAAATCATTAAGGTCCGCCTTACTGTTGGAAGGCTCTCCCAAATTGTTTTCCATAAATTCTGATGGCAGTATATCAAACATTGGGAGAAATTCTTCATCTGACACTTTGTGAGGCTCCACATTTATCCCCCCACCATGTGAACTCAGTTGTATGATTTTCTTCTGTTTTTCAGGTGTTTTTGGACTGCCCCCACCTACCTGTACAACTTCATGTAACATAAACACACCATGTGCATTGGTTTTTTTGACTAAACAGAGAGAGAAACATATCACTGATCCATGATAGAAATGGATTAGGAGAAAACAATCGCACAGCAAACAACAAAAAAGGAGAAAACAATTATAATATACCTACCTTGAACATCAAATGGCATTCAACTTGCTGTGTTTATTCCTTTGATACACGGAGAAGGTTGAGAATAGGTCTCCTGAAGATACGATCACAACATTGTACCTGGAGAATAGGTCTCTTGAAGATAAAACACATCTAATTTGTATAGAAAGCAGAAAGAGATTAAGCCTTCCTTAAAAATAGATTGATAAGAAATTCAAATTCAAAAAATTGTTATCAAGAAATCTGGAAGAAAAGATGGAGGAAATGTGATGCGGAAAAATTTGAATGCTGATAAAACATGTATAAACGTTGGAAACAACCTAATCAACCTAATCAGGGTAAAATAGTAATAATAATGCAAAAAAATAACCTAATCAGAAAAAATGCTGACATGGAATCCTAGTTATTGGATCTAATTCAAAAGTAACTAAAAATTGGACTAATCCTAATGTTGGGTTATAAAATTGGACATATTTCTAATAACCCCTTTAATTATTTAGAATTATCCTCATCCAATTCGAAAATATTTAATCATTTAGCATTATCATCATCCAATTCGAAAAGATTAAATATTATTATTTAATTATTTAGAATTATCCTCATCCAATTCGAAAATATTTAATTGTCATCATCCAATTCGAAAAGATTAAGATACCGGTATCGTATTTGACAAGTCAAGCACGTCAATTATTTTATTCGTTACAATCTCTACAAAAAAATATCGCTTTCAAAACAAAAATGAAAAATAAAAAATAAAAACCTCATCAAAAAGAAAATTACGGCACAGAACGTCAAATAGGGACCTGCAGGAGATGAAGCAGTCCGACGCGTCCACCGCAATCCGGTTGCTCAGTCTCCCTAGTCCCCAATAGAAAGAGACCGTGTAAGCCACGCTCTCCACTGCGCGTGCAACGTCCAATGACCCGCCCTAACAGAAAAGGGAAAATCGCGCCAAAGGAAACAAAGAAACAAACTTGCTTCTACCGCTGAAGAACTTGCCCTTGCCCTTTTGGGTTTTTCTGCAAATTATCGAAATCCGCGATTTCAATTATTTGATGCTTATCCGGATTTATCCTAATCCCCAAACAGCCGAATTCTCTTTTATATTATAAATAATTCAAATTCTCCACCCAGCAATCCAATTCGATTCGCACTTCACTTTCTTATCCGGGTTCCCAAGCAACCTCCTTGATTCGCTCTCATTCCGTTTCCATTTTTCAACTCTCTTTCTCTCTGCTTCTTTCTCTGAGCCGCAGAAAGCAGAAGCAGCATGGGGTCTATGGAGCAGACGATTCTGGTGACCGGCGGCGCGGGGTTCATAGGGAGCCACACGGTGGTTCAGCTGCTCGAAGCGGGGTTTAGGGTTTCCGTCATTGATAATCTCGATAACTCCGTTGCTGAAGCTGTTGATCGCGTCAGGGACTTGGTCGGCCCCAAGCTCTCTCAGAAACTCCACTTTCAGCTGGTAATTCTAGTTTTGGATTACTCTGTTTGGTTGCCGAGAAAATTAGGGAAATGAAACGGAAAATAATTTTGAACTTTTTTGCCGTTCTGTTCTTGTTAGTGTGTTAGTGTCCGTTGGATGACGAGATCTCTTTTATGCTTAGTAGACTAGCTGCTTTAGCTTTACATCGCTCTGTTTGGTTCCCAAGAAAATTAGGGAAATCAGGACTCGAGAAATAAAATTTTGACTTGTTAATTCTCTTTTTCTGATTTAGTCAACTGTTTAGGTTCGGTTGGATTATGACTGGTCACTTTAGATATTAAAATGACAGAGCTAGAGAAATATCAGCTTTTCTATTGGTTTTCAGGGAACTTTTGCCCTGTTTGGTTCCTGAGAAAGTCTGTGAAACTCAATTCTTGGTTTCTTGATCCTTCCAATTAATTAATAAATGTTGGCACTAAAATTCCTGTTTTTTTTTTTTTTTTTTTTTTTTTGTATTTTATTAAATTCCAACAGTTTCTTAGAAGGCCAAAACAGCGTTTTGTGTTTTGGCTTTGGTGTTATTCCACTAATCAAATTGGTAATCTCTGTGTGCAGGGCGATCTCAGAAATAAGGGCGATTTGGAGAAGCTGTTTTCTCAAACTAAGTCAGTAATTTTTTTTATTAGCATCTAAGTATGTCATTATAATGTTTAGGTATTGACATTTCTGCTGGATAACGTGACAGGTTTGATGCTGTAATCCACTTTGCTGGCCTAAAAGCTGTAGGAGAGAGCGTTGCACACCCGCACCGTTATTATGATAACAATTTGGTCGGAACTATTAATCTTTACGCGGTCATGACGAAATACAATTGTAAAAAGGTTTGCTTCTGTTTTCTCAGTTCTGCAGTGGAGCCTCAAATTAGGTTGCGATATTTTGTTTCCCGTACGTTAGGATCAGTGTATAACCAACCACAAGAAACCAGTGGAACTTGGATTCGCGTTTGAAATGCACGTTATGTCTGCATGTGAGTGCTAGATAGATAGGTAGACCCTCAGTATCTTACAGTTGAGCTAGATGATGAAATAACTATCAGTATCTTTAAATTACGCACTTAAGCATCGGTGAAGCTGTCATTTAAATTGGTGACTGTTTTTTCGCAGTCTCTAGTGCCCTATAAAACTAAATAGAAGCAAGCACAAAATATATTACGAACAGAAGAGCACTGCGGTTTTGAATTATTGGCTTCGCTATTTAGATTAAAGAAGCGCATGGTTTACTAACCGAATGAATATGATGTTTTCTGAGTGTAGATGGTTTTTTCATCATCTGCAACTGTGTATGGGCAACCTGAAAAAATTCCATGTGTTGAGGATTTCAACCTTGTAGCTTTGAATCCATATGGCCGTACCAAGGTATACACCATGTCTTTCTCCCGCAATTGTTGAATTCTCGTTTTGAGTTAAAACTGGGATAAAAGGGATGCAGCCGTTTTCTTCTCTAACATCAAATTTACTCTTACTAGCTTTTCCTTGAAGAAATTGCTCGAGATATGCATAATGCAGACCCAGATTGGCAAATTATTCTGCTGAGGTACTTCAATCCTGTTGGGGCTCATGAGAGTGGGAAAATTGGTGAAGATCCCAAAGGCATCCCAAACAACCTCATGCCGTACATACAGCAAGTAGCTGTTGGAAGATTGCCTGAGCTTAATGTCTATGGTCATGATTATCCCACCAAGGATGGTACTGCGGTATGTAAAATCCATTAAGATTTTCCTTTCTTTAAGACAATTGGGCAGGAGTGGTAAGAATTCACTTAGTTGTTTATTGACCTCCATCTACTACGAGTCCTCTGTTTAATCTAGTTAGCTTGGTCTGCATATGTTCCACTCATAGCATTGTCTTTAATCATGCCGCTGATACTCAAATTTCTTGTTCACCATATGTAATCAGGTAAATCCTAATTACCAGTTTCATTTTACTTTTCATTTTTTAACAGATTCGAGACTACATCCATGTTATGGACTTAGCAGATGGTCATATTGCTGCTCTTCAGAAGCTTTTTACTACAGAGAATATAGGTGATTGATCTAATTTCGACATTGATTTGTACGAAATATACTTGCTGTCCCCTGCTGGTAATTTTTCATCAGCATCTATATATAGAGCTGCCAAGGTTCTAAATCAACCTATCGTGTAAGTTTCTTTGGAATTGGGGTGTTTTAAAGTGAATTTCATGTCTTAGGTTGTGCTCCCTACAATCTGGGAACCGGACAAGGTACATCGGTGCTTGAAATGGTTGCTGGCTTCGAGAAAGCTTCTGGCAAGGTGATTGTTCGTCTTCTTCAAGTCTCTCTCCTCTCGCTCACACACACACATTAAATTTGCGATACTGAAGTAGTTCTTGATTGTATGTGCCAGAAAATTCCTATTAAACCATGTCCCAGGAGGCCAGGTGATGCTACTGCTGTTTATGCTTCAACAGAGAAAGCTGAAAGGGAACTCGGGTGGAAGTATGTACTTTACAATCTATTCGTTTATGCACTGCAAAGCAATACACAAGATTAACACGTATTCTTCACGATTTTATGTTTGCCCGTACGATGCATCCCATTTGTATACATATAACTCGTATTGAACTAGGTTTACTATCTATTATCGCGGAACTGCATAATTCTCTCCGCTAATCTGATATCGGTTTCAGGGCAAAATACGGAATAGAGGAGATGTGCAGGGACCAATGGAAGTGGGCAGTAAACAATCCGCACGGTTACAAGTCGAAGTATTGAAGGCGTTGGCATGTATATACGCGCGGCAGCACGCCGAAGTTCAGTCCGAAATTGGACCGAAGAAGATCCTGCGTTTGATATGAATAATTTCCTCACTGCCTAAAAGAAGTGTAGCTGGGAAACATCAACATATGTTGCTAAATCAATGTGTTCTTCCTTGTTTTTCTTTTTATTAGAGAGAAAAAAAAGGTAGTGGGAAGAAATTCCTCTGGCAAAATATAGATATTATAAACATCGAAAAAGAAAAGGTTTAAATGGTAGGATTGTGATGGGTCAAAATGTCCTAGGAGAATTGGAGAAACGTGCGGGTTTGGTAAAGTTTGAACAATTATTGAACGTTAGACTGAAGACCTTTTGTTTTTGTCATAGATTGAAGACGTAATTTGTGTTGCAGGATTACGAAAGGTCAAAAATTCGATCATTTTAATTAAAAAATGTATTTATGATTCTTTTCGAGTCGTCGTCATTCGAGATAATCACTAGCATAGACAAATGGAGATTAGTATTGTGGAGCGACGTTGACATACCATTGAAGAACATATTCTGCGTAAAAGTAAGGAGAAGTGCCAATTTAGTTTCTGAATTATTACTCAATGAAAATTCATTTTTTAAATTATATTTTTGTAAAATAAGTTCTTAAATTTATTAAAAATTGTTAATTTCATTTCTACTGTTATATTCAAAGTTATTTTATCTAATTTTTTGTCCAGTCACTTGACACATTTTAGAGAATAATACTTTCATTTTTTTGTCTATAAGCTTTTAACATTTCATATAAGTTGCGAATTTAACTTTTAATTTACCCTCTAAAGTTAACTTCATACATTATTTCTTTATAATAAAACTACCCATGTCCCCTCCAATGTGTATGTGTATCATATGCATATAAGGCCATCTCCAACCGATCCGGCTAGAGGGCCAGAGGGCCGAAAATGGCCCTAAAACCGTCTCCAACCGAGGGCTAGGCCAGAGGGCTCTGGAATCTGGGAGGGCCCCACGGAATCGGAGAGGGCTAGAGGGCTTGAGGGCTGGCTGTGTTCGGCCAGCTAGCCAGCCTGGGGCTGGCTCTTTTTTTTTTTAATGCTTTTCTTTGCTGTCAGTTAAAGCCGACAGCAGTAAGACAGTTTGATTTTTTTTTTAATTAATTAGTATTGCTGTCGGTTGTAACCAACAGCAATAGTTTGAATTTTTGAATTCTAACGGCTAGTTGACTCACTAGCCGTTGCTTCAGTTGTTTTTTTTTTTTTTTTTTTTAATTTTTTATGAATTTAAACCTTTTTTTTCTTCTATAACTTCAATTTAAACCTTATTTTTTTTCTTTTTTTTTTCTCTATAACTTCCTATAATTTCTATTTTACAAAATTTGTTTCAATTTTTTTTAATTCAATTTTTTTCCTATAACTTCCTAGGCCATTATACAACATTAAATTAAATTAAGTGAATTATAGCCCAACATTAAACAATATGAAACAACATTAAATAACATTAACCAACATAAAAATTATACAACATAAAACGAGCCCTCTGCCCTCGGTTGGAGACGGTTTTTTGTGACAGGGCTAAAACGAGCCCTCTGGCCCTCTGGCCCTCGGTTGGAGACGGAGGCAAATATGGCCCTGTACTGTTCATTAAAATATTAATATCTTGGAGAATCTTTGAGGGCCAGAGGGCTCAAACGAGCCCTCTGGCCAGCCCTCGGTTGGAGATGGCCTAACATGACTTAAATTGAAGGAAAATTGAATATAATGGTTTTGAATCTAATATTATGACTTGAATTGGTAGATTTTTATAATTCAATGATTAATTTTTCTAAAACAAAAAAAGAAATTAAGGACTTAATTTTCACTCAAATGATCATTCAAGGACTATATTGGCAGTTCACCTTAAAAGTAGATGTGTTTTGCTCGAGCAATAGTGACTTTTGAGTTTTTGGTCTCAGTCTCAATAGTTGAATGCATTTTTCTTTTCTTTTCTTATTTTGAATAAACGATATTATCTACACAAATGAGTATGGGAGTGGGCTAGCTTCACAATGGACAAGTCATAATAATGTAGTTTAAATTCGTCTTTGACGAGAATCGAACCTAAAATCTTTTATTTACAAGTGAACAGAAATATCACTATACTGTAATACTAAGTAGTTGGAATGCCGTTTTAATATGAAGAAAATATAAAACAAAAGGTTGCAGAATAATTCCATGTTTAATCAGAGGGACCTCTGACCTCTTAATCAGTGGCTAATATAATTTAAGTGGAGGTTGAATGTGAATTAGATGTTCTAGGGACCCAGAAAACATCATAAAAATAAATTAAAAATAAAATTTAAGAAACAAGGATGAAATTACAGTTGGCTACGTGTTACACTGTCTGTCCATTCTTCGTAAACAAGTATGATTTATTAGGATTATGATGGATTAGGATTAAGGATCCGATCTCTTGCGTCCTCTGCTATACCAAGCAATACTTAGAGATAGGATTGGGTTTTAGAGATATGATTGAACAGGGATAGGTTATATAATTCATGTGTGTGGTTGGGTCACATAATCCATCATATTTCCTTTATTTCAGATTTGTAACCAATTTATTCCGTGTTAATTTTTTTCTCACCAAATATATATTGCGCTACAAGTCCAATTTAATTGGAATACACTCATCTCATCCTGCCCACCAAACGGGACTTAAAGTATAAGCCTCGTACTTTATATATTTCCAATCTTTGTTTATGATATTTGATATGTTAGGAAGAATTGTCATCATGCAATCATGTAATACAATTAGTCCACCTGTGATGACAATTTTATGCTTTAGAATATAGTACTAATAACAAATTCATGTGTGTATGATTATGAATAGATTAATTATACTACGTGAACATATTTCACTAAACAAACAATAATTTTTATCTTCTTATTTATAGGGACATTTTTAATTTATTTGGGCATCTATGTTTGGTAGTAGTCTCTAATAATTATTGTGTTTTCAAATGCTCACCTAATAAAACCCATAAAAAATGATTTTAGGTGTATTAGTCTTACTTGATACCATGTCAAATCATTGAGTCCAATGACAACTTCTACATCTCTCTATTTTGGACTGGCTCTTTATTTTTATATTTTATATATATAACTACATACATGTATTAAGTGCATCCTTTCCACGTATAATATTTATCCACAAAGTCATTGTTCACTACCTTATAATAGGATCCTTTCCCAATTCTCTTTGTATGGATTCAGATGATCATTCAATTGTGTCCGTTTATCGTACATCGTGCAGTTAGAAATTATTTTTAATTTTTAATTTAAAATTAAATATAAATAGTATATAACGAAAATTGACCACACGATATACGATGAATGAACACAATTGATTGATCCCTGAATCCTTACAAAGAGGATCCAGAGAGGATCTTTTGTCCTTGCAACAAAGCTTTGGAGAGGCACTTGTTAAAAAAAATAAATAAATAAAATAAAATAAAAAAGTCAAACAAACAACGTAAGAACGTCTTACACTTTAAAGAATGTATATTGGACAGATTTATAAAACGAAAGTTTCTAATCCAATTGTGTTGAAGAAAATTATATGGAAAATTTTAAAATAAGAACGTGAGGTCACACGTCATAAAAAACAAGGTTCTGAAAGACGTTAGACGCTAGTCGGGCAGCATGTTGGGGCCTAGCGCCTAGGCGGGCTATATAGGTTTAAGTAAATCTATAATATTTCGTGTATATTAGTGTTTGATTATACTTACAATATATATAATTTCATCATAAACTACAAAGTATAATGATGAAGTATTGGAACATAATGAAAACATGGGGAACAAGTATATAATGTGTGTTCATTTAAGTACACAACAAGTCCCTAATAATTTATTGTAAAAAATAAAATGCAAAATGAAAGTTATCTATTTTCTGTCTAAGTGAGTCGCAACCTAGGCGGATGCCTAGGCGGTCTAGGTCAGCGCCTCAATAGGTCTAGACATCATTTCTTAATTTTCAAATGCCTAGGCATTAATCGGAACGGTGGCTAGCCGTTTAATGCCTAGACGGGGCCTAGATGGCGCTAGACGGAGATTTTTAGAATAGTGATAAAAAGCACCACAATTCCATAATTACAAACTCAGCAAAAAAATATGATATAAACCTATCTTTTGAAATGTATATTTTCTCTTTCAACCTTTTCAAATCTCTCTTATTCTTTCTCATATTTTTTTTATATTTGTCTTTTGAACTCCTCTCTTCCAGCATATTATTATTTAAATGATATTATCTTCATAGTTTAATTTTAAGTGACAATTAAATGCAAATAAGATAATATCAATATACTTGATTTTTTACGAGAATTTTTATTTTCTCTATTTCACTTAATGAAAGAGAAACTTTTTAAAAGGGACAAGCATGTTGTGGTAAGCAAACAATACCACATAGTAAAGATTATAGCACGTGAACTAAGAGCAGTTCCATCGGGGAACCTTTGGGCCGGCACCCAGCCAAATTATTGGCCCGACACCTAACTGTGGAGCCAAAAATAATCACAAGGCGCCACGTGGACTTTCGGATTAAGAAGACAAGAATGCCCTTGAGGGGCATCCGAAATCCTACGCGCGAGCAGCCGGTAATTATCGTCGGTCAAGTCAAAAGCGCCCATAAAAGGTAAACAAATCCGAATTATTTCATACATCCACATTTAAGGCAATTATCTCATAAATCCACCAATTATCCCACATAAATTGAGATAATTGGCAAATTAATGAGATTATTCCTCATTAATTGGCCAATTAACTTAGCCTTAAAATCCAAAAAACACCTTAAATGGCCGGTCCTCCCTTCTCCAAAGGGGGCCGGCCACTTCCCTTTTATTCCCCATATTTTCCTCCTTTTTTAGCCAACAATTCAATTACTCCTTATTATCTTTCTTCATAAATATAAATCTTTTCCCTATTTGATTAATTAGCCAATAAATAGGCTAATTAAACCTAGATCTCACACCCAAAAATCCCTCTAAGGGCCGGCCACCTTCTCTCCAAAGGGGACCGGCCATCTCCTATAAATACGACCCCCTTTTCTCACAAAACCCAATTCCAATCCTTTGGCAAAAACGCTCTAAACACTTTTTCTCTCTAATTCTAACTTTGGCATCGGAGGTTCTTCGGCCAAAGCCCCCCCCCCCCCATTCATCGTGGGCGCGTGAGGCTTTTGGCCTTAACCTAAGGTGTTTATTATTTTGTAGGTGCAAAATCGTCCAAGACCGAAGAGGAGAAAATTTGCATCCACAAATTGGTGCTTTCATTGAGAGAAGAAGTTTACGCTCGAAAAAGACTCTCGCACACAAAGGTTTTTTCTTCAATTTCTAGTCCGTTTGTATTCTTTTGTACGTTTTTATTATTAGAATTTTTTACTCGTAAAAAGTTCTTTGGTAAAGCGTATAAAAAAAAAAGAAAAATACATAATGGTTAGAGATCTAGAAAATTCGATGAGCAACAATTCAAACATTCAAGACGTGTGACCGCGGCGATCTACGAGATTGAATATGGCTTTAGGGGAGATGGCGCCACTAGCACGAGGCTCCACCATGGGAACCACACGCGGTGACCACCCGCGGCGAGGTCCATGGTACCACCGTTGCAGTCCAAGCCCCGCATTCGCGCGCACCTCATGTTGAGCAGCCTGCTCCTGCCCACGCAGCCAAGCCTGCCCACGCAGCCCAGCCTGCTCCCGCAGCCAATCCTGCTCCTGTAGCGCAGCCTGCCCACGCAGCGCAGCCTGCCCACGCGGCTAAGCCTGCCCACGCAGCCAAGCCTGCCCACGCAGCCCAGCCTGCTCCTGCAGCCCAGCCTGCCTCGGTGGTGTCCCAAGCAGTCAATCAATCAAGCCGAGCAGTCGAGCGGTGTGCAATCTCGACTAGGCCCCCGAGATAGCGGGGATTCCCGTCTTAGCGCGAGGAAGAGCGTGCATTCCCGGTTAGGCCCACGAGCGAGCATACAATCAAGGCTGGGCCCATGTTTTGAAAAACCACATGAGCAGCCTTCCAGGCAGAGCATTCATTCGCGCTTAAGCCCTCAATGAGCATTTTCCATGTCGCTCCGGGGAATGCAGCGCGAGCCCACGAAGAGATCCTTTGCCAGCTAAGAAGACCAGGACTCCACCGCCCCAACGAAGACAAATTCGTGTCAAGCCTAGTCCTCAAGTTCGCGATCTCTTGGCGAACGGTCTCAAGTTGCAGAGAAGTGGGAGCAGAGACGTTAGACCTCTTCAAAGCAGCAAGTTCAGACTCCAAACTTTTAACTTTCTCAACCAAGGAGTAAGCTTCAGCAGCCATAGACCTCGCCACCCCCTGGGCAGCCGTGGTATTCTCTTGATCAAAGACCATGGACTCGGCAGCCAAAACCGCCGTTTTTGCATCATGGTCAGCGGAGCAGCCTTTCTGTACTCAGGCGTATACTTCACGAATGAGCCTGGACCAATAATCCCTTTGACGCCGTCAACAAACCCAGCGCAGGCGTCCATATCCTCAAGAAGGTCCGGCCTCAAGAGCGCACAAATCTCAGCAGCTTACTTGGAGTTAGACTTGGCAGATTTATCAGGACCACTAGCGCAAGCAGTCTTTCTCTTCTCAGAAGACGACTTGGCCTCAGCAGCCGAAATGACAAGTTTTGGCGCCACTTTAGCAGACGAGGATGTCTTGCCATTCTTCATGGCAGCAAGCCTTTCCGAAAGAGAATCCTAAGTGGAGCGACACCGCCACCACGAGTTTCCACCGCGGGAACCACCACGGTAGCCCACCGCGGCGAGGTCCGTGGCGCCATCACCACGGCCCGAGACGTGCCATCCAAGGTCCCGGCCCAAGCCATGTTATTCCAAGCCCAACGCGAGCCCGATACGTTGCCTAGCCGAGCCCAAGCCTCGCACCCACGTGTGCCACACGCTAAGCAGTCCACTCCCGCAGAGTAGCCTACTCCCGTGGTCCATCATGTTCCTGCCGTCGACCAGCCCACTCTTGTGGTCCAACCTGCTCCCGCTGAGCAGCCCACTCCCGTGATCCATCATGTTCCTGCCGAGCAGCCCACTCCCGTGGCCCGTCATGCCCTAATGATCTGTCAAGCAGCCCAAGCCTGCTACACCATGGGAACCACTGTGGTGACCACCCGCGGCGAGGTCCATAGCACAGCTACCACGGCCCAAGTCGGCCCAAGACCATCTCAGCCTTCCTAACTCAAATCTCGCGCACGGAGTCTACCACTCTTCCATTACTCAAGGAGGCACATTCCTTACAAGCTCTTCCAATCCAAATGGCGAACAACACTTGTCTCGACAAGTCATGGAGTTGACGAGCGCCCTAGCACAACGGACGACCTTGGTAAACCAGCTCTTGCAGCGCACCAAGATGCAACGTGTCCCAAACAACGTGTCTCGAAGAAGGACAAGGGCAGATGAAGAACCTCTCCAGCAGCGTCCCGACAAGCAGCCACTCGACAAGCCCCTAACCAGGCGTTTGGGCAGAGCACGCTCCCAATTGGGCCCCCGAGATAGCGTATACTCCCGTCTTAACGCGCGGAGGAGCGTGCACTCTCGACTAGGCCCACGGACGAGCGTACACTCACGGTTGGGGTCACACTCCGATAATCAACATGAGCAATCTTCCAAGCGAAGTGTTCATTCGCGGCTAAGCCTGCAAGGAGCATCCTCCACATCACATCGGAGTAGGCAGCATGACGGACGGAGAGAAGCAGTCACTCAATCCGGCTCAAGTTCAACCAGCAGCTTGCGAAATCCCTCGCCTGCTAGGAATCCACCACATGCACCGCTACCGCGGCATATACAAGCCGAGCACATAGAAGAGCAGCCTAGACCAACAGGTCTAAACTGGAGGCAGCCGAGAGCTCCACTACCCCAACAAAGGCAAATTCAGGAAGGAGTAGAGAGAATCTTGACTAAGCGATTGAGCTATTTCCAACGCAACGAGGTCACCGACGAGGCACCACGGAGGGAGATGACCAACATAAGCCGATCACCTTTCACAGATGAGATCGAAGGCAGAGCCTCCACGCAAGTTTAGCATGCCACATTTCACATCCTTCAAAGGAGATGGAGACCCGGAAAGACACTTAAAGCACTACCGAAGCACGATGATCCTCTATCGAAACAATGACGATCTCATGTGCAAGATATTCGCGACTACTCTACAAGGCGAGACGCAAGATTGGTTCTACACCCTGCCGCCACAATCCATCCGGAGCTTTGACGATCTTTCCTTGATCTTCACCAAAGAATACTCATCTTACCGCTCGATCAAGAAAAATCCAATCACCTGTTCAAAAACCCGAAGGAATCACTCCGCGACTACGAAGATCGTTGGATGCGTCGACTCAATAGCCAGTGCAGCCTTTCAAAAGGGCATCCCCGCAGATCACCCCTATTTGGAGAGATGATCATGAAAGAAGACTTGACTCTAGCAGATTCCTTCACCCTAGCAAGAAGCATGCACTTTGGGACGAAGCCCGACGAGCAGAAAAGGCGCCCGAGCAGCCTAAAAAAGAATCGGTGGTGGCTCAAAGAAAGGAAGATGGAAAGCGGCCCAGCAAAAGCAGACAGAAGGCCAAGCGGAGGGACAAGCCCATGACCAAAGAAGGCTCCACGACCAGGAATTACTCGAAGTTTTCAATTTCGATCCATCAAATTCTCCACGACGTGAAGAATGAGCCGTGTTTCAAGCTACCAAATATTGCGCATTTCACCGAGGACCAAGTCACGCCACCGAAAGCTGCTGCACTTAGAGGAATTATTTGGAAAAGCTCGTGAAGGAAGGCAAAGTCGACAAGTGTTCGGACAAGCCGGCAGCGCAGCCAAGAATGAATGCTGAAAAGGAATTTCCAGCAGGCCCCATTGATCCCTCAAGTCTAGGCAGCCGACGCACTACCAGGGCCTATCATCGGCTTCACACGAAAGACAACTTTGATCTGATACCATGATCGAGAAGATGGCGCTCAAGCAGATCCGAGAAATTCTGGAAATGAAGTCTCCCATAACCTTGAAAGGGATCCAAAGCTTGACTGGACGAGCAGCCGTCCTCAACCGTTTCCTCTAGCGGTCTACTGATAGATGCAAGCCTTTCTTCAAAGCCATCAGGAGGGCGCAACGTGATGAGTGGGATGGAGAATGCGAAGAAGCCTTCCAAGACCTGAAGAAGTATCTCACATCGCCTCCATTGCTATCCAAACCGGAAACAACGGAGGACCTATTCGCATGTTTGACGGTATCTAAGGCAACAATAAGCTCTACCATCATACAGGAAGAGCTGGGGGCCCGACTACCTGTATTCCACAGTTCAAAAGGTTCAAAAGCTCTCCTCGATGCTACCAGAAATTCAAAAAACGAACTTTGGCGATAGTTGTTGCAACCTGGAAGCTCAAAGACGCACGCAGTCATTTTCATAACGCGCTATTCCGCCCAATCTAGACGTGCGACGATAAAGGCGCAGACACCGGCAATGCAAAGTTTCCTGACGAACGTAACAACTCAGCCCAAAAGGTGTGCCAAGGGCAGACGAACACTAGAAGGACGCACTCGGAATCAAGCTTTGTCCTCGTCGCCCAAAAAGATTCTACATAGGAGCATCATGTACCAGCAGTTGAGCACTACCTCCTGCTATGTGTCACAAGGCCCCAGCCGACCTTTATTCCATAATTCAACTCTAGAGTGGCCCAATACCAGCAGTTGAGCACTACCTCCTGCTATTTGTCACACGGCCCCAGCCGACCTTTGTTCCATAATTCAATTCTAGAGTGGCCCAATACCGGCAGTTGAGCACTTCCTGCTACGTGTAACATGGCACCAGCTCTACAGCTCCCTACCGCGCCTTCATGCCTAGCCTAGGCAGCGCAATAGAGTGGTCCAACGACGCCCCGGAAGCAGCCGAGCACACCTTAGCCGCACCTGCTCGCCCCGGAAGCAGCCGAGCACACCTTAGCCGCACCTGCTCCCTCAATGGAGATTTCCAGCATTTGCATGTTGACGACACATCCAACTACAAAGGTCCGGGAGCAGACATGGTCCTTGCCACCTCAGACGGTTCAACGCTCGAGCAGACGATCACTCTAGGCTTCAAGGCATCTAACAGTGAAGCAGAGTATGAGGCCCTACTGGCAGGCCTCCGCATGGCGAAAGACTTAGCGGTGAAGAAGCTGGCGATTCATTCTGATTCTCAGCTGATTACTAGCCAAACCGCAAGGGAATACATGGCGAAGCATCCAAGGATGGCGCAATATCTAAAGAAGGTACGCAAGCAGCTGGAGACATTTCAGACTTACACGCTCACTCGAGTTCCACGGACGAAAAATGCCCATGCGCTAGCCGCTCTGGGCTCTGCCCTCGATCACCAGCTCAAGCGTTCAATTTCGGTGGAGTACCTAGATAAGCCGAGCATAGAGTCCGAGCCAGTAGCCGAGGTGACACAGGTTAGTGCAACTCCGAATTGGCAAAGCCCTATCATAGATTACTTCGTCAATAGCATGCTCTCCACAGAAAGATTGGAGTCAAGGAAACTTCAAACCCGAGCAGCGCGCTACTACATGAGGATGGACATTTTAGTTCGAAGATCCTACACCGGACCGCACCTCCGATGTTTGGCACTTCCCGATGATTTAAAGGTCCTAAGTTCAACCCATGAAAGCGTTTGTGGGAACCATTCTGGAAGACGATCTTTGGCGCAAAAAGCTCTCAACGCAGGCTACTGGCCAACTATGCATCAAGATGCCCGGGAGTTAGTTCAAAAATGCGACCGCTGCCAATGTTACAGGCATGTACTGGCCCTGCCTGCCGTCGAGTTACATCCACAAGCAAGTCCCTGGCGATTCATGCAGTGGGCAGTCAACCTAGTAGGACCTATGCCGCCTACTACTGGGGGCAGAGGCATGATGATCGTGGCAACCGACTACTTCACCAAATGGGTAGAAGCATAGCCCACGACAACCACGACTCAGACGGACATAGAGTGCTTCGTATGGAGGAACATCATTTGCTGGTTGTCATCCCTTAGTTCATCGTCACCAACGATGGCCCGTAATTTGCGAACGAAGATTTGACGAAGTTCTTCCAAAAGTAAAACATCAAGCAGCACATGTCCATGCCAAGATATCCTCAAAGCAACGGGCAGGTCGAAGCATCCAACAAGACGATCCTCGACTGCCTCAAGAAATCCCTCGCCAACAAGAAGGGAAAATGGCCAGAAGAACTCCCCGGATGTCTATAAGCATATCGCACCACCAAGAGGCGAGCAACCGGAGAAACCCCTTTCTCTTTGGCGTTTGGCTCGGAAACAATCATTCCTCCCAACATCATCACGCCAAACATCACCACCCTACTGCCAGATATCGAGCAGAACAGTGAAGAGATGGCCACGAACCTAGACCTAGCGGAGGAAAGGTGCGAGCAGACCATAGCCCTCATCGCATCCAACCAGCAGCAGCTCATCTCTAGTTACAACAAAAGGTCCAAAATCCGGCAGTTTCAACCCGGAGATCTAGTTCCGAGGAAGGCTTTCATCACTGCTCAAAGGGAGAGATCGAAGAAGATGGACCCTATTTAGGAAGTACCACACGTGATCTCCAACTACGCCCAAAGGCTCAAGCAGCTCAGACGGGCACAACCCTCGCAAGCCGAGGACTACGCCCGAAGGCTCAAGCATCTCAGACGGGCACAACCCTCGCAAGCCGAGGACTACCAGTTGTTCCGCAATCTTTACAATTAAGTTGTTTGTCCACTTGTTTTTCAACAAGGAACGCTTTTACAACTTGATTACATTGTGGCAACTGACAACTCCTGCGCTTCAAAGAAGATCGCGCCCTTCTTAGGGACTCACTGCAGGAACAACGGCTCCCGAGGGGCCACTCTACTCTCCAACGCGGGAGGATAAACTCTTGACTCCGAATATCCAGACGTGGATGAGCCTGGCTGCCCTAGTGTAACTAGCTGCACGATGGCTTGCGCCGGAATTCCCAAGTAGCCACGATGGTCTTTTTCACGGCTTAGCTAACTGAAGGATTTTGGGTCTCTTGGCCTAATCCGCGGGAACCGGGCCCTAGAAACGGGGGGGGGGGGGGACACTACCCCGGGAAACCCTAAAGCTGCTACCGGACATGCTAAGGTAGCCTCCGGATCCCGGCAGACTGCCTACGGCTCGCCCTAGCAGTAAAGCCATGCTAGACTTATACAACCGCACATTCTTGTGAAAGGTTAAGCAAGCTAGCAGGCATATGTGAAGTTTTATCCACTACCGACATGCTACGTAGTCGATGAGCTTCACTTAAACCAAATCCTAAAGTGTTGTGGTACTAGCTGCGCAGCCTACGGAATTGGGAAGAACCAGAGTTGACAGCCTAGTGGTTACGCGGATTAGCCTGGTTCTGTAAGTAAGGCGTCCGGCTGCCAACCCTATGGCTGGCAACTTTGCAAGGTAACAGCCTAAGGATCGCGCGGAATGCGGCTGCTACAGTGAGTAAAGCATCCGGTTGTCGATCCCGCGGCTAACAACTTTGCGGCAACTTGCGCCAAGTCCTAAAGTGTTGTGACAATTGCTGCGCAACCTACGGAATTGGAGAAAGCCAAGGTTAATGGCCTAGTGGTTACGCCGATCCGCCTGCTTCTGTAAGTAAGGCGTCCGGCTGCCAACCCTACGGTTAGCAACTTTGCAAGGTAAAGTTCTACACCAACACCGACGACTATGTAGGCTACACGGCCCGTCTGCTTATAAAAAAGTGGCGCGCCTGCTACTGGCCTATAAAGTCTAAAGGTTAAGGCATGAACAAAGGAAGCGAAGATGGAGAAAAGCGAAGGAGACAAGTTTATTAAATTTTCTAGCAAAATTGATAAGCAACTGACAAAGACTGGAGGAGTTCAAGCAAAGCAAAAGCAATAAGGAGAAACAAATCCTAAAGGCTACCTAGAAGACTACTCTTCGGCAGCTTGGCCACCCGACGACTGCTCCATTGTCACACCTTCGGCAGCCACGACAACCCTAGCAGTGGTACCATTCGGCGCTTCACTCCTGGCTGCCCCGTCGTGGACACTCCCATCTCCAACTATTTCACCGATGGAAGACTCGAAAGTAAAGGCGAGGAAATCTTCTGGAGAAATAAAGAAGGTCTGGTCTTAAGAGCACACAGATCTTATCAGCCTCCCCAGAAGCAGGCTTAGTGGAACTCTCGCAGCTGCCCACGCGGACCCTCACAAGCAGTGGATAAAGTCTTCAATTTTGCCCAACCGGCATCTCTTGAGCAGCCTACCTTTCTCCCGACAAAGAAGACTAGGCAACTAACACCATTCATGGTACCCGGCAGAGAAGCTCAACCCAACATTCTAGCAGGCATGAGGCCTACACGCCCAACACTCCAGCAGCCTATGAAGCCCGCAACCTTCTCATTTCTCTCGATCGCCAGCTTGGCCCGCGTCAGGTCCTAAAGGATGTGAGCCGCGCGACTACCCTAGCACTGCGCCCCAGCGCCTCAGTTCGCGGTCCCAGCTGCTCAAGTTGCCCTGGGCTTTAGGCAAGCCGAGCTGCCCAAGCTGTGGTCCTTGCCACGACATCTCCTCGGCCCTTGCCGGGCCAACTCCTGGCCCCTGCCAACCGACGTGCCGCACCACCCCGACGGCTACCCCGTAATAGCACTATCCAAGAAGAAGGCAAGAAAAATTAAATTTTTCTTACATCAGTGCGGCACGGAGAAGACGAAGAAATCAACGAAAGACGGTTCTTTTCACGGGCAAGATGTAGAAGATTGCTAGAGGAGGGGGAACAAATATCCTCTAGTTTTCTCTCTCTTGTAGGGTAGAATAAATTGCTCTCCAAAGTTGATTTAATAACCCACTTAAGGTGGACTTAAATAGGCTTTGAGAGAAGTTTATTTCCCTCTCCTAGAAGGACCTATTTCCAATTAAAGAGAGGATCAACATCAAGATAGGAAGCAATCCTATGGTTCCTGAAGCAAGAAGATCTCTACACCTGCTGCCCTTTCCTGCGAGCAGCCTAACAGGTGTGGGGGCATTTGTGGAGCCAAAAATAATCACAAGGCGCCACATGGACTTTCGGATTAAGAAGACAAGAATGCCCTTGAGGGGCATCCGAAATCCTACGCGCGAGCAGCCGGTAATTATCGTCGGTCAAGTCAAAAGCGCCCATAAAAGGTAAACAAATCCGAATTATTTCATACATCCACATTTAAGGCAATTATCTCATAAATCCACCAATTATCCCACATAAATTGAGATAATTGGCAAATTAATGAGATTATTCCTCATTAATTGGCCAATTAACTTAGCCTTAAAATCCAAAAAACACCTTAAATGGCCGGTCCTCCCTTCTCCAAAGGGGGCCGGCCACTTCCCTTTTATTCCCCATATTTTCCTCATTTTTTAGCCAACAATTCAATTACTCCTTATTATCTTTCTTCATAAATATAAATCATTTCCCTATTTGATTAATTAGCCAATAAATAGGCTAATTAAACCTAGATCTCACACCCAAAAATCCCTCTAAAGGCCGGCCACCTTCTCTCCAAAGGGGACCGGCCATCTCCTATAAATACGACCCCCTTTTCTCACAAAACCCAATTCCAATCCTTTGGCAAAAACGCTCTAAACACTTTTTCTCTCTAATTCTAACTTTGGCATCGGAGGTTCTTCGACCAAAGCCCCCCCCCCCCCCATTCATCGTGGGCGCGTGAGGCTTTTGGCCTTAACCTAAGGTGTTTATTATTTTGTAGGTGCAAAATCGTCCAAGACCGAAGAGGAGAAAATTTGCATCCACACTAACCAATCCACTCCAGCCGAGCAGATAGGCTGGCACCCAGCCCAAGCTGGTCTCTAGGCTGGCTTAGAATGTTTTGAGCCCTTGCCTGGCCTACATGACGCCAGGCGATACCGTGCCTCCTCCACTGTCGCTTGACATCCGCGCCTCCTCTACTTGCACTCCAACGACAATTCCCAGGAGCCCAGCGTTCCACAATAGGTCCAACACAATAATCGCCCGGGAGTAGGCCTAGTCACTCTGGCTATCCTCCACCTGCTCCGTAGCGGCCTCACGGACTTTAACCGACGGCTCTAGCAGCATCCTTCACCTACTCCGGCTCCGGATGATGTTGTCGGCGATGGAGTGGCCTAAAAGCGGCGACGAGGCGTCGGAGGGAGAGGCTTGATACTGGTTTGAGCTCAACATTTTTTTTTTTTCAATTTTACTGAATTTCGAAGCTAATTGGATTGGGGATTTTCAATTTGATCTGGAAAAAAAATGCTTTTGAACTACACGCTGAAAGTAATTCTACGCTCAGATGCACATTAAATGAGGCAAATGTGATCTTAATAAATTTGTACTTCAGAAGAGGCATCTCTATTAAAATTACATAGCAAACAGCTTGATGTAATTCACAGGCCATAGAAAAGCATCACAGGCCATAGAAAAGCATCAGATAAAAAAATTAGTCCAGAAATATTTGATAGGCAATTCGAATTTAAGACATCTTGTGGAAAAATAAAAAACAAATTAGGGTAAATTATATAAAAATATCTCAACTATTGGGTCATTAACAGTTTCATACCCCGTCTTTAAAAAGTTTCAATGTCATACCTTATCTCTTCGAATTCGTTGCAATGTTATACCTTCCGTCAGTTGTCTGTCAATTCCTCTGTTAAATGCTGACATGGCATGAGGCGGAGCCCACTTTCTATTAAAAAATTAATTAAATATTAACTAAATAGTAAAAAAAAAAAACCAAACCCAGATCCCATCACCCACCCCCACCCCCACCCCCCCCCCACCCCCCCCCCCCCCCCGAAAACCCTATCCTCTTCCCATCTTCCCCTTCCGTCGCCCCCTCGGCACCCCCCAAAACCTTCCTTCCAAACCCAGAACCCCATCCCCACCCCCACCTCCCCCGCAACCCCCTATTTCTCCATCCCAAGCCTCCACTCTCTTCACCTCACCTCCTATTCAAAACTTAAAATAATAATAATAATAACAAAATAAATAAAACAATTAGAAACACATCTAAACCCATATCGTCGCACCCCACCCAACCCTTGGGGGTGGGGTTTCGCTGGGGAGGGGGGATGGGATCTGGGTTTGGGTTTTCAATTTTTTTAATTTTGTAATATTTATTTAAAATTTTTTTTAAATTTTTTTTAATATTTTATTATTCTTTGTAATAGAAAGTGGGCCCCGCCTCATGCCACTTCAGCATTTAACAAATGAATTGACAGACAACTGACTGAAGGTATGAAATTGTAACAAATTTATAGATGAGGTATGACATTGAAACTTTTTAAAAATGAGGTATGAAACTGTTAATAACCCTATAGTTGAGGTAGTTCTGTATAATTTACCCAACAAATTATTATTTGGGCTTTGAATAATTTTGAAACTAAAATTAACCATGCTTGTTCCTCTTCATTCTTGGTCAATAACCATGTTTGTTAGACTCGAAGAAGGAAATGGATCCGACCTAATCCTCATCATCAAACAATCTGGACCCTTGAAATTTGATCCAACAGCTAAAAACATGGGTTCAACTTAAAAGTTATAATAACTTTAGTCTTTGGATCAAATTCAAACAATCCAGATTCTTGAATGAGGAGGATTAGATGGAAGAGATCCGAAGAATATCTCTCTTCCTCAAAGAATTCTTATCTATTTGCCGACACGTATGAGACATCTCTGTATTTGGAAAAAAAATTAAATAAAATAATAAGAAAAGAAAAGAAAAGAAAAGAAAAAGAAAAAGAAAAACGAAGGAATGGGAGAAGCTTCTGGAAAAGACGTTAGAAGAAGAACCTACCACTCACACCCTCTCACAGCCTCCCTACTTCTTCTCGCTCCTTCCTTCCTATCCGCTCCTAATCACTTTCCCTCCCTTTCTCTCTCTTCTCCGTGGGCCCCACAGTTCCTTTTCCAAAAAAAAAAAAAAAAATCTATTTTTTATTATTTTCTCTCCCTTTCCTTCTCGAACCCACGAATACGCCCTTTTCCCGTCTCCCTCCTACCATTAACTCCACCTCCGGAACCTTCTAGAAACAACAAAAGCGAAATCCTCTCCCTCTCTCTCCCCCCCCCCCACCCTCCTCCTCTCTCTCCCTCTCTCTGAGCTGCTGCTTCCGGTACTGCCTGCTGCAGCAAGACCAGCAGCGGACGAGATCTATCGAGTTGGCTTTCGTGTCCAATCCAACTTCTCTGTTTGGTTGGTGGGAAAATCCCTACTCTCTGTTCATCCCCAAACCTTTAAATCCACGCTTTCAAGGTAATACACGCCGGCTCCTTGATTTAATTCCATTTTTTTTATTGAATTTTCCATTTCCAATGCCTAGAAATCTAATTACACAAAAAATAATAGGAAGTGAACTTTCGTATCTCCAGAAATTTTTGTTTTCTAATCCTCCGCGGTTTCTCGGCAACCAAACGGAGCGTTAAATAATTTTAATTAAATAAAATAACGTTATTTATTTATTTATTTGTTTGCTGAACGGATTTTTGATATATCAGTTGCTATTAGAGCTCAGATCTGAGAAGCCAAAGGCCAAAAAAACCATGTCCTCGTTGCCGGCCGAGCAGAACGGCGACTCGGCGCCTGCTGGAAGCGGTGGCGGCGGAGGAGATTCGCAGAGATCGCTTCCGACGCCCTTTTTGACCAAAACGTATCAGCTGGTTGACGATCCATCCGTCGATGATTTAATATCGTGGAGCGAGGATGGATCGGCGTTCATCGTCTGGCGACCTGCCGAATTCGCCAGAGATTTGCTTCCCAAGTACTTCAAACACAACAATTTCTCCAGCTTCGTTCGCCAGCTCAACACTTACGTAAGCCTCCCTCACTTTCCCTCTTTTTCTCGCCAGCCAAACAGGGATTCTTTTCTCGGCAACCGAACAGGATTGAGCCACTTCAGATTTACGGTTTCCTAATCTATTTTGCGATTGGATTTTGTAGGGATTCCGGAAAGTCGTGCCGGATCGATGGGAGTTCGCGAACGATTTCTTCAAGAAAGGCGAGAAAGGTCTTCTCCGGGAGATTCAGCGCCGGAAAATCTCTCCATCGGTGTCGGCGGCAGCTACGGTTGTTCCGCCAGCGATGGCGGCGATATCCGCGTTGGCTCCCCGGGTGTCTCCGTCTAACTCCGGCGACGAACAAGTGATCTCGTCCAATTCGTCTCCGGTGGCGGGTCCGGCAATGTTGGCGAGCCGAATCAGGAGCTCCACCTCCACGTCGGACGTTCTAGAAGAAAACGAGCGGCTGAGGAAAGAGAACATGCAGCTGAGTCACGAGTTGACTCAGCTCCGCGGGTTATGTAATAACATATTGGCGTTGATGACGAACTACGCGTCTGGTCAGTTAGAGAGCGGTGGCGGAGGAGGAGGAGTGGATGACGGTAGGACTTTAGAGCTGTCGCCGGTGAAAGTGGCTGAGCCGGCTGCAGAAGACGCCGGTTGCGACGGAGCGAACGCGGAGGCTTCCGGGGCGGAAGAGGAGGAGGAGGAAGAAGAGGAGGAGATGAGGCCGAGGTTGTTCGGGGTTTCGATCGGGGTGAAGCGCGTGAGGAGAGACGAAGACGAAGATGAACATCGGGAAGGCTCCGAGGGGGCGAAGCAAGAGCCGTCGGATGGGAGCTTGAAGCGCGGTTGTGACGCCACGTGGCTGGAGCTCGGAAAGTGATTGAAAATGATCAGATGACGTAGGCGATTGTTGTTTATGGAAGCCGATAATGGAAGCGTGGACAGCAACGCACGGGGAGGAATGCGCGCACGTGCGAGATAATAACTGGGATGGCGCCACGTGGATGGAAAAGATAAGAATCGAAACCCGGGACGGTGTCGTATGGGCGAGGAATGAGATTGCGTGATAACATATGAAGCGCGCCAGAGGACGGAAAGAAGAAGGTCCCAAATTCTGAGGTTTTTATAGGTGGTGCTCCGTACAATTTTTATTTTACTTTTTGTACTCCTTTTCCAATTTACTACCGTTTTATGAAATGAATTGAAACAGATCAATGAGCAAAAATTAACGGGAGTGCTTTAGAGGTAAAAAGAAGAAAAAAGAGTGGTGTGGTAAATGGCAACGGATGCTTAACTAGTGATAATTTATGTAGCGTTTGAGGAAAATGAAGAAAAAAGAAGTTGAAGATTCTTTTCCATTTGATTTGCTTTGCTTGCAATTTGTAGTCAAAGATATTTACCAAACAAAAATGCATAGAGAGAGAGAGAGCATGTGGATAAGGAGGAGGAAGAAATCTGAGCCTTTATACGTTCATTTGAACTGCCTCCTGTAATTCAATTTTAATGTTGTTTAATTTTTTGCCTGAAACGAAAATGTCGTCATCTGCATTGTGGAATTCAAGATTCGCTCTGCTTGCTTTAGCAAGATTTCGACAATTTCGTCAAGTTCGTCGGGGAGGGGTTAATAAGATGACGTGGAAGGGTAAATAAATACTTTCATCCTTGTTCGCAATTAGGAACATATATTTTAAGGCCTGGATTGTCTGCCCTCTTCCATCCCATCCCCTCCTATTTATGTGATCATAGTTAAGTCACATCAACATTTTATATTGATTTTTTTTTATAGAATTAATAAGACAAAAAATAATGGGAATATAAAATGTTGACGTGGCTTAACCGTGATCACAAAAATATGAGGGGATGAGAAAGGTGTGGGATGGAAAGGACAGACAATTCATTTCCATATTTTAAAAGGTGGCATGGCCATGGGTGGGCCCGAATGGATTAGATGGTAGCTGGGGTTACTGGATTATGGGAAATTAAAAAAAAGGAAAATTAATGAAAAGGGCTTGAAAAATTTTAGTTTTAATAAAAAACCATGTTATAAGTTTTAGTTTTAATAAAAAAACCATGCTATAAGTTTTGTTTAATAAAAAACCATGTTATAAGTTAAGTCACTGTTTCTGGAATTTAAGTCACTGTTTCTGGATTTTAAGTAACATTGTTTCTGGAATCTAAGTCACTGTTTCTGGAATTTAAGTCATTGCACTGTTAGTTTATTTCCAGCGACAGTGTTATTTTTTCCAGCGACAATGTTATTTTTTCCAGCGACAGTGTTTTTTTTCCAGCGACAGTGTTAGTTTTTTCAGCGACAGTGTTATTTTTCCAGCGACAGTGTTATGTTTTTCCAGCGACAGTGTTATTATTTTTCCAGCGACAGTGTTAGTTTTTTCAGCGACAGTGTTATTTTTCCAGCGACAGTGTTATTTTTCCAGCGACAGTGTTATGTTTTTCCAGCGACAGTGTTAATGTTCATTTTCTTTTCAGATACAGTGTTTGTTTGTGCATGGCCCAAAGGGCTTGGTGTGGTTGCTGCTCGCCGGAGCTAAACGGAAGGGAAGGCCGGATTTCGGTCGGAAAGTTGGACAAACTTTAAACGCTCATAACTTTGTCAATACTCAATGAAATCAAGTGATTCAAAAACGAAAATTGTAGTTCTCGCAGAGACGAAGAGAATGGTACCTTGCACGATAGCTAACTCGTTTTGGTTTGGCCGAAAAACGCCTCGAAAGCCTCGGAGGTCGCCGGAAACTGGGTTGGACAAACTTTAAACGCTCATAACTTCGTCAATACTCAACGAAATCGAGTGATTCAAAAACGAAAATCGTAGTTCTTGAAGAGACGAAGAGAATGGTACCTTGCAAAATGGCTAACTCGTTGTGGTTTGGTCGGAAAATACCTCGAAACCCTCGGAGGTCGCCGAAAACTGGGTAAGATTCAAATAGATATAACTTCTTCAATACTCAACGAAATAGGGTGATTCAAAAAGGAAAGTTGTAGTACTCAGCGAGACGAAGAGGAGGAGGAGGAGGAGGATGAGGGCCAAAGGAGAGCCCATGAGTGACTGGCTGGTGGTCGAGCTGTCTGTTGGTTTGGTGGGTTTTACCTTGTTCTGGGATGGTTTTTGGTTAAAAAAAGTTATAGGATGGTTTTTGGTTAAAATAAACTTAGTTCAAGCCCTTTTTATTAAAGCTCCCTTAAAAAAATGAACCAAAATTTGGAGTTTATATAAAATTATAATCACCGTTTGAATTTTATGATAATTATAATTAAAGCTAATATGAAAGTACTAATACATTCTTAATCCATCAAATTTCATTGTTTTAAGTCCTTGGATGTCCCCTCCTTTTATTTATTTTCTTTGAATTACAAGTGTAGTGCAGTATTGTTTATTGTGTCTGCTGAGCACCTTACCCATCTATTTTCTTTTAATCCTGGATTTGATGTGCCATTTGCTTTATTGGTTACCTCTTTTTTATTTTTGATAAGTTGCATGAGCTCCTCTAGCAAGGGGGATGAGCTCTTGAAGGCAGAAGCTGCTGCCAAGGTTTTTAAAAACGCTAGGCGCTAGTCGAACGGCAGACTATGGCCTAGTGCCTAGGCGGCTAGACGGGCACCTAGGTGAACTAGGCAGATTTAAGGTTCAAAAAGTTTACTGAATGGGCTTTGAAATGTATAGGCTTTCATTCTCGTTACCTAGGCAATAAGGATAGAGTTAACAGCAACTCATCGGTTGAGATCCAACTACAGTTATCATCATTTAAAGCGTTCATTGATTTTGTTGGTAACCATCTTTTCGGGAAGGGGTGAGCTAGTGCAAAGAGCTATTGGCTGTTCTAGTTTTTTCACAGTAAAAAACATGAGAAAGTTCATAACTTTTCACTTATTAGGGGTATATTACTATTTTCATATCAAATTTTGGTTATAATTATCATAAACTTAAAATGGTAACTATAATTTTATATGGGGTTCATTTTTTAGTTGTTTTTCCAAATTTCTCCAAAATTATTTGTGGTCATTTGGGAATGGGAGTGAATTTCTGGTGGAAAAATCGAGGGATCGAGTATTTAGTGTGTGGGAATTGGTCAGTGGGGCTTTACGAAGTGGGCCAAAAGCAATAAAATCTTCAATGAAAGTTGGCCGTTTGGCGATAGAGATAATAAGATGCCGATGAAGAACGGACAAGTCAGCCATCAAGTCGTCTGTGACTCAATCGAGCACGATTGTTCTAATAAAAACGAAATTCAAAGAATAAAAACACGAATAAATTATTAGAAATGGACTTTGATAGGGCAAGGCCATATGTATGGAATTCGAAAACTATGACCCTCCACGTTTTCATATTTCATGTAGAAAATGGTTATTTTTCTTCATTATCTACCTAGCATTATCTTTTTATGAAGTATATGTAATTAGGCTCGAATTCCGGAGTGGTTCGATGCCTCAACAGAGAAGGACGAACAACCACAACCCAAGGACCAAGTCCTAATTCTATTTGGTGGACTAGTTGGGATATGTTGTGATCAAATAAAATGAATTTGAGTCTCGTCCCTTAATTGTTGTGTCAAAATATGAGATGAACAAGACTAAACATGATGAGTTATGAATCCACAAGTTCATGTCTATCCAATCTTATCCCTAAGCTCAATCCTATCCAGCCGACCAAACGGGCGAGGCCTTTAGCTCGGAATTCGACCAATTCTCATCACTAAATGGCACCTCAAAAACTCTAAACTAACTAGTTGCGCCAAAAAATCATTTACGTTGTTAATATTGCAGAACCACCAATAAGGCCCCTGCTGATTCCGCTAGATAAAAGTACGTAAATATAGTGTGATCGTCGACAACTTGTGCGTAATTGGTCTGGCATCTTTGGATCCAAAACAAGAAGGGCTTCCAAAACCACAAGAAACAACGACTGCGTAATTCGGTGTTCAAGAAGGGCTTGATGGTAAGGCACAGTTGAACATCATGGAGCTTATCAAGTATTTTCGCAATATCGGGCAACTCAATTAGTGTCTTCTTAAACGGATGCAACATCCACAAGAAGAATGACAACACTTCCATTGCGCTTCTGGCAGATAAATCTCGTGCATCTTATCATTTCCGATCGAAGCCGTAAAACCTTCTACATGAACTATCACTTGTCTTCTAGTAATAAATTATTTCATGGTGGTCAATCTCCACGACTTACCACACCAAAACCAATAACATCTTCCGTGGAAACTATCCGTCGGTGATCAACCCTATGAGATATTGGGGAAGATTCGACCAGTTATGCATGATGCATAAAAGACCTGCGTAAAGGTGTCGAAAACTTAACTAAAAGTTAAGGTACAAGGAACGGTGCAGCAGCAGAGAGTGCAGATAGCAACACTACCAGTAGTCTAGTAGTAGCTATGTGACCCAGCAGCTTTGTATCTCTGTTGATATCCATGATTCACAAAACAGCACCAAAAGTGAAGAATTTATTCTCCCAAGTTTTGAAAATAACACAACGAAATTCTCTTGATCCGATCCGTCGGCCATGATCCAATACTCAATAAATCAGTGTGTGACTTGTTCTTGATCAAATATGTTTATGTTTTGTAATGTTGCATTGGAAGAAATCAAACCCGGAGATCGTATACTGTTGAAAACATTGAATTACTGTTGAGGAAAAAGCAGTAAACCTACAACTATAATTAGCACTGACATGGACCCCTAGGTTATTGGACCTATAATGTATCTTCTATGAATTGGGGCAATATTTACATGTAATAAAAGCCCACCTTTTAGTCTTCGTCCTAATGAGTTCGGGTCATATCTATATTATGACATGTTTACTTACATGTGTTGGGACCCAAAAATGTCACACACCAATTTAACCAAGTCTCAAGGTCTAATTGTCATGCAAAGCCTACATTTAAGCCCAAATACATGCCAAGGCACGGGAATGAGGAATATATTTACAAACATGCCATGCCACGGTGATTAAGTTGGATATTCACACCATGCTCATGCCTATTCATCACGCCATGCTTCCTCATGCTAAGCATATGTCACATATTGGGGGCTTGTCAAGTGGATGGTTACGAAAGGTTATTGGGCCTACGTGGAATCGGGGTCATGGAAGACTTTGGGCTGCTTGGGGACCCAAAGATCCAAGCCCATACCCTTTGTATTTCATGCATGCAACATTGAGAGAGAATTAGCCTAGTTTACCCTTTTTCCTAGCAAGCCAACTCTCTTAGTTAGGATGAAACTAGATTCTTACATTAAATGCATGTTAAGCTTAGCAAGTCAGGCATTTAATGTTGATTTTCCCTTCCTAGCCTGCACAGACAACCAACGTGCGAAAGCCATGAGACTCGCTTCCAGAAGTAGCCTGCGGAAGGTCGCCCTGGGAAAGCCGAGTCTCAGAAAGAAGCAAATTGCATGTCTTAATAGTGCATCTATCTTACACTAAAAGGGGAATAATATGAGGGCTAAGGAAATGAGGGGAAGACCAAGCCACAAACGGAGATTCCTTTGAAGCCTAGAGAGGAACCCTTCATCTATAATAGGAAAGAGAGAAGTCATTAGAGAGGAGGAACCGGCAGAGTAACACAAGGAGAGAGAGATAACGTAGTGAGAGGGAACCACCCCAGAAGAATCCCAGAGAGTTCCGTTTAGCCTAGAAGCACACTCCAAGCCTCATGAATCACCATTCATGCAACCTTAGTAATTCCCACAGCTATCCATCAAACAACTCAACCATTAAAAGCCTTACTATCACCTTGGGAAAGCTCAAATCATGCAACTAAGAATGCCATGTGTTGATGCAAATTTCCGCAGTCTCTAGCTTTGACAAAAATGCACCTGCAAAACAATCAACACATTTGATCAAGGACCTAAGCCTCACGCACTCACGAGGTGGGGGGTTAGGCCAATGGATCTCCGATGCCTAAGTTAATTTATCTGAGAAGAGTAAAGTGTTTAGGGCTAGCAAAAGCTTACCGAAATTTGGTAGAATATGGGGTATATATAGGGGAATGATCGGCCATGGTGTTAGGGTTTTACCCTACACATGGTGGCATCCTATTGGCCAAGGTTTATGATGAAGTATTTACAAGATATTAAATAGGAAATAATATCTTAAGTATCCCTAATTGATTTAAATTGGGATTACTTACTTGAATGAAGTCAATCTTCAATTGGAAATGTATTAAAGATAAGATTTGGGTAATTAATCCTTATCTTTAATGCTTTGACTTTTCCTTGCCAAGGGCATGTGAGCTGTGAGTAGTCATATTCAGCTACTGGGACCTTCAGAGGTGTGAGCTGAGCGTGGGAGTATCTAAGGAGTCTACCTATTTATTGAGGACAATCTTGTCTTTCTTGGGCAAAGTCCACGTGTTGCCTCTAGAATTTTTGGGATTATTTTAGGCTCCACAAATGCCCCCACACCTACTGGGTTGCACGTAGGAAAAGGGTAGTAGGTGTAGAAATCCTAAGTTGCATGGGTTTGTAGAGTTCTTTCCTAATTTGAACTAGATCTCTTTCTTTAACTTGGAGATAGACTCTTCTAGGGAAAGGAAACCAATTGCCCCCAATACCTATTTAATTCTGCATTAAGCAGGGGATTAAATAAATTTGGAGAACAACCTTCATTCCAACAAGGAAGAGAGAAACTAAAGGAAATTTATTCCTCCTCCCCTAGCTCTCTTCATCTCTTGCCCTTGCAAAAAGTCATTTCTCGTTGTTGTTATTCTTCTCCGCGCCGCACCAAGGTAAGAAAAAAGGTAATTTTCTTTGTCTTCTTGGGTGATGCTGCTGCAGGGCAGCCTTTGGAATGGTGCAGCACGTTGACTGGCAAGGGCTAGGAGTTGGCTCAGCATGGGCCAAAGAAATGGCGTGGCAAGGGCCACGGCTTAGGCTGCTCAACTCAAATGGAGCCAAAGGCAGCTGCACAACTGGGGTTGTGACTTAAGGTGTTGGGGCACAGTGCAGAGTGAACCACGGGGCTCGAGCTCTTTCTGGGGGCTTGAATCTAACATGGGCTAATCAGGCATGTTGGATGGTGTAGAGTAGCTAAGGTTTCGTCATAGGTTGCTTGACGCCTTGAGCAAATGTGATTATGAGTGGGCGAGGTGAACGGCACGTTGGGCGCAGAGCTGGGTGAGCCGTGAGGCTCTAGCCCTTCTGGATTTCAGCTTGGTGTTGGCCAAGTATGACGAGGTAGGCCCGGGCCTATTCTTCCTTTTGTTGCAACTGATTCGTCTACTGGGAAATTGAAGTCTGCTAGCACGGGTAGTTGTGAGAGATCCACCAAGTCTGAAGCTGAGGAGTTTCCCGAGATTAGTACGCTGCTGAAGGCTGACCTGCTTAAGGATGTCAATGGATGCGCCAAGTTTATTGATGATGTTGGGAAAGTTGTCGTCTGCTCAGACTCTTTTGTGAAGTGTTCTGCTGGTGGGAAAAGGTCCTCCCTGATTGCTATAATGCATAAGGCTTTGATCTTGGCAGCTGAGTTTATGAGTGTCGATCAGGCTGCTATCGAGTGTGCTGAGGAGGCTGAAGTGGCGTTGACGGCTTAGCTTCGCTCGGCTACTGAAAAGATCGAGAAACTTGAATCTAAACTCGCCGTTTTGAAGGGGTCTGATGTCTCTGCTCCTACTTCTATGCAAATGGATACCGTTCATCAGGAGGTTGTCCATTTGAAGGCTAATCTTAGTACGACTCAAGCAATGTTGGAAGCTGCAGAGAAAGAAGTTAGTCAGGTTGCACTAGTGGTCAAGGACCTTGAGCGTGTCAATTCGAAGCTACGATCTGCGTGTTTCACCAAGGATGAGGAGCTTGTCTTCATGCATGCTGAAGTGTCTCGTCTCAAGGATGTTGCCAGTAAGCTTGAGTCCAAGGAAGTGGATCTGCATGGTGCACTGTCTAGTAGTGAGAACTTGAAAAATGAACTGGGTAAGTTGCATGATGCTCACACTGGGCTTGTTGAGGAGAATGTGCAGTTGAAGAATGATAAGGTCAACCATGAAGTGGCGCTTGCTTCTTGTTAGGCTGATTTCTACAAGCTTGGCCATGTAGACCATCTTCAGGGTAGGCCGTTAGATTATGACTTTTTCGAGAAGGGCTTCAAGACTTTCTCCATTTCTCTAGTTAATCTGCTTGACTTCTCGTTTGAGGCTACCTTTGGTAGAGCAGCTGAGGGTTAGACATTCCAAGCATGAGTGACTGAGGATGGGCTAATGGAAGCTTTGGCTGCTGAGAGCGGTGTGGCTGCTGAAGGCGTGGCAGTTGAGGGACCAGTGATTGCGCAGGCTGCCGATAAGTAGTCTTTTTGCTTAAACTTAAGAATTTTCTTCTTTTCCTTTTCGTTCTGCTTTATTTGAACTTTGTTGGCCTTCGAGCCGATTTATCAATTTGCTGGAAATTTAATAAAGAGTTTTCCTTGCTTTGCTTCATCCTTCTATTTCGCCATGTTTTTTGCAAAACTTTACCGTAGACAGGTGGCTGGGTGTGTTGCCTCAATGAAACAATTGATCCCACGTCGTCACTTAGGTTTTAGTCTCGGCTTTGATGCTCACGAAGCTTTACCTGCATGAGGAAAAAAATGCAAGATTTCAAACTTATAGAGCTGGCGGTTTAACTCTTAGCGTCCAGAGGAAGCATACGAGTTTGTGTAGCTGTTATAGTCATGAATCTCAGCTTTAGCAGTTGCACGAGCCTTGGCCCTCCCGGGGCATGTTGCAAATTTTTTAACTTATAGAGCTGGTGGCCGGACACGTGCTTCTCGTAGAAAGTAGAGGAATCCATGTAGCCACTATAGTTGTACATTTTGGTTTTAGCTCTTGTAAAACTTAAATCGTAGACAGTCGACCGGAAGTGCTATTTTTAAATAAGTAAAGGTTCGCGTCGTTATAGTAGGTGTAAGTCTTGGCTTACAGATTGCCTATGGTTGCCAGCCATTGGGTCGTCGGCCAGGCGTCTTACTTACAGAAGCAGACAACCCGCATGACCACTTTAGGCGTTGGCCCTCGCTTTTGGAGGAGTTTTAGGTTTAAGGTGTAGGCGAAATTGCGCCTCAAAGGCCATATCCTTCCAAGCTGCTAGTCCATTGATCTTGTAAGCTGTACGCAACTCGATAAGGATTTCTTGGGCAACAATTGTAACTGATTCCGCAGGTCGCTTAACTAGTATTGCAACATTTTAGAAGTCGAGTTACGTTCATGAAAACTTGCACATCGAGGAAGGACCATCTAGTCACCCGAATTCTTTCATGGGAAGGGATTCTGCACTTAGCGTCTCTTCCTGTTAGAGACCCGGGCTCCTTTAAAACTGAATCTTTTAGTCGGCTAAGTCTTTTTTTAGAAAAAGTCTATCGTGGCCAATTCAGGGAGCAGTCCGATGCAGGTAGTCGATGCATTAAGGGGAAACTGAGTAGTCGCAAAACTCATCCACGTCTAGATATTCCAGAGCAGTTTACCCTCTCGCGCTGGAGAGCAAACCCAAATGGGTGTTGGGGAATTAATTTACCATCTCACGCTGGAGAGCATACCCAGATAGGTGTCAGGGGATTGGTTTACCCTCTCGCACTGGAGAACATACCCAGATGGGTGTCGGGGGATTAATTTACCCTCTCGCACTAGAAAGCAGACCCATATGAGGTTTTGAGCTAAGAACTTTCAGGTCGTTGGGAGACGATAGGCAGCGAAGATGTGGTCCTAAGAAGGTTCTGGGAACGAGAATGTCGTTCCATATGCAATATCGTGCTGCCTTCATCTGGAAGACTATAATCTTTCTATAGGGAGCATTCCATTGACTATGTAGTCGATGATGAGATCTTGCCAACTCGGAGTTGTGTTGATCTGCGCCACCTCGACTGCTGGTTCCTCATTTATGCTTGGTTTCTCCAAGTACTCGACCAAAATGAAGTGTTTGAGTTGATGGTCTAAGGCAAAGCCTAGGCCTGCTAGTGCGTCTGCGTGGGCATTTTCTGCTCTTGGAACCTAAGTGAGTTGCACGCCTGGAACGTCATTAGCTGCTCTCGTACCTTCTCGAAGTATCAGATCATTCTTGGATGCTTTGTTGCGTACTCCCCTGAGGTTTGGTTGGTGATCAATTGGGAATCGGAATAGATCATGAGCTTCTTCACTGCTAGATCTTTCGCCAATCAGACATCTGCTAGTAGGGCTTCATACTCTGCTTCGTTGTTTGATGCTTTGAAGCTTAAAGTGTTTGTCTGCTCGAGCATCGAACCATATGGGGTAATGAGAACTAGGCATGCCCCTGATCCTTGGTAGTTAGATAATTCGTTGGCGTGTAAACGGCAGAAATCTCATGCAGGTAGGGTTGTTGCGACTACAGTGTGCTCAGCTACCTTTGGGGCGTTTATGGGCTGAGTTGCTGCACTCGTCGGAACGTCCGCCAGTTTTTGCACCTTTAATGTTGTGTGTCTGGATTGTGCGAAATATTGCATCATGACGATGACTGCGTACGTCTAAAGGTACAGGCTAAGCTTCCCAGTTGCAACAACTAGCGCCAAAATCAAAGTTTTGATTTTCGGATATCTGATTTCTGCATCAATGAAAGCTTTTGAACTGTAGAATACAGGTGGTCGGGCCCCTAGCCCTTCTCGTATGAGGGTAGAGCTTATTGCTGCTTCAGATACAGCCATATAGATGCATAGGTCCTCCACTGCTTCCTGCTTGGACAGGAAGGGAGGTGATGTCAGGTACTTTTATAAGTCTTAGATTTATTTCTCGCACTTCTCATCCTATTTGTCTTTTTGCGCCCTCTTGATTGCCTTGAGGAAGGGCTTGCATCGATCAGTGGATCGCGAGAAGAAACGTTTGAGTGCAGTTGCTCGCCAGGTCAGACCTTGGATCTCCTTTAAAGTAGTGGGGGACTTCATATCCAGGATCGCTCTGATCTTCATTGGATGTGCACCTGACAGGGTTGAGCTTCGTCAGTGATTTCAATGCGCTAGAATCCACGCAACGGCTTTGTTATGAGCCTTTGTGCTGACCTGTTGATTTGTGTTGCTCTTCTGCATGTCTTGCTCGTTTGTACCATAATCGCAGTGTACGTGGTTCATCCTTGGCTGCTCATCGTCGCGCTTGATGGGGGCTGCCAATAGAACTCGAGTTGAACAGCTCTCACGCTCTTCTCAGTCCGTCATGTGGCTTCCTACTCCGGTGCCTCGCAAGAAGATCTCTTTGTTGGCGTAACCTCGTGTGGACGCTTCGCCTGGAATGTCCTGAGTGTTCATTAAAGTGTGGGACTAATCTCGAATGCATACTGACTCGTGAGTCAAGTTAGGAATGAACGTGTTTCGAGGGCCTAAACGAGAGTGCACACTACCCGAATGCATGGTTCGTGGCGGGTTGAACGACTTTTTGCTGGGACGTCATTGGTATGAGTCAAGTTCTTTCGCCCTCGTCCTGTTTCGGGACACTTTGTCTGGGGTATGCTGAGTCTCGATGCACACAAGGAGTTGGTTCACCAAGGTGGTCTACTGCTCAATGGTGCTTGTCAAATTGGCAACCTGCTGGGGCAGGTGAAACTCGCCATTTAGATTAGAAGAGTCTGGATAATGGGCATTTTCGTGTGTAGTGGAAGTGTAGTGGACTGCAAGTACAAAGCTTGAGCCCAGAGCAGACATTTCTACTGAAAAATAGGGTGAAAATAACCCTGGATCGATTATGAGACCGGTGGTCGGAATCTGGATCGCCAGAAGTGGCATCGGATTGGATTCAGCTGTAGGTCGGGTCGTCGGGTCGTCGGGACGGGTTACGGGGTGGGACAACTCGGCTGGGTGATCGGAGCGTGCACGGGGGCATGCTAGGGTCATGTGTGGGCTGGTTGAAGCTGGGACTGCAATGCGTGCTGGGCCGCGACTTGCTCATCGCGAGCTTAGGCTGGGATCAGCTGACAGTAAGCTGGGCCTGGGTCGCCTGCCCGTGGGCTACTCCTACTGGCTGGGCTAGCTCTGTTGGGCTTTTGTGGGCCTGTTGTGCAGCTAAGCTTGCTGCTAAAGTGGGTTGGGCCTCTTAGCCTAGGTTTGCTGGGGTAGCTGCCAAGCGCTGAGCCTCCTACCCGTGGGCCAAGAAGTGGACATGCGCCTCCTGCCCAGGGTTTTAAAGGTTGAGGCGTTGCAAGGGCAGCGGTGTCGATTTTTAGGCCGTGGCTATTGGGTCGCGGTGGCGACTGTGGCTTCGCTCAGCGGCGGTGGGGCTATGTCCTTGTCTCCACTCTCCGGTCCAAATCCTTGTACGTATGGGGTTCTGTTCGTTGTGGTTTCTGAATTTCTTACCATTGTATCCCTTTCTCTAGGGATTGATCAAGAAACTTTGTGAGGAAAAATTAATTGATATGACGTGTGAGAAATTCAACGTAACAAAAACTTGAAGAAACCAAATGCAAGAGGCTTTTTCGAGTATTTTAATCAGCTCTCAATGACAAGCACCAATTTGTGGATGCAAATTTATGTCGTATGTAGCTTTGATGAAAATGCGCCTGTAAAACAATCAACACATTTGATCAAGGACCTAAGCCTCACATGCCCATAAGGTAGGGGGTTAGGCCAATGGATCTCTGATGCCTAAATTAGTTTCTCTGAGAAGAGTAAAATGTTTAGGGCTTTTAGGGGTAGCAAAAGCTTACCGAAATTTGGTAGAATGTGGGGTATATATAGGGGAGTGGCCGGCCATGGTGTTAGGGTTTTACCCTACACATGGCGACATCATATTGTCCAAGGTTTATGAAGAAATATTCTCAAGATATTAAATAGGAAATAATATCTTGAGATAATGAAGTAATTATTCCTAATTGATTTAATTTAGGATTACTTACTTGAATGAAGTTAATCTTCAATTGAGAATGTATTAAAGATAGGATTTGGGGAATTAATCCTTGTCTTTAATGCTTTAACTTTTCCTTGCCAAGTGCAGATGAGCTGTGGGCAGTATTCAGCTGCTGGGACCTTCAAGGGTGTGAGCTGCGCGTGGGAGTATCTGAGGAGCCTGCCCATTTATTGAGGGCAATCTTGTCTTTCTTGGGCAAAAGTCCACATGTCGCGTTTAGAATTTTTGGGATTATTTTAGACTCCACGCCATGCAACCATTACAAATCCCTTCTCTCTCATGTTAAACTAATAATCTTCTAACTTCTACACCACACTTCGCTTGAGCAAGTCATTATCTTGATCATTCATGCTATCTTCGAGTCGTTGATGTTACCGGGGTATTTCCTATGACAAGCTAATTCTTTCGAGATATTTAGGGACTTGTTACGAATCCGTACCAAGAGAGACAAGAGGACGTTCTCAAAGTCCAAGTCCACCTCGACCTAAAAGTCTCCCAACAACGTGCAATAAATATTTTATACATGGAACGTCTAAATCCTGGATGCAATTTCTTATTGAACTCCTCTATCCTTGGATCGTGGTATCAGATGGCTAAACTTGTGTGCAATTGCTAACTTAAAGCTGGATGCAATTGCATCCCAATACATAGGTGATCAACATAAAATTCTTATCCCATCGTATTACCAAAATTAATTAATAAATTAAAACATTATTTTAAATCTGATAAAGCTTTAGCTAATCCGATTGATTACTTGTATCACACTTCATATAAGGGACTACGTAGCACCATAGGATTTACAATTACATTGTAAACCCTAGCACCACCAGGCCTTTTCACCATCGGAATAACCTTGATTTACAACTCAAAAAAACCCAATAGCACCATGAAATTCCCCGCTGGCTTGCTTCCTCGAAACAACATTGTAGTCCAACCCATCTGGAGTTATATAGAGACTTCTTTGGACGTCAAGTCAGTGGCAGAATCAGAATTTTGGGTTAGGAGGCAGTTCTCACAAGTAATTAAACTTAAATGTCTTTTTTGTTGAAATAATAGAATTAGTCCTCTAATCTGCGAAAAAAATAATATTGTTTTTTGAATTAATTTACAAATGAAGATTACAAGATATATGAAATTGGCAAGTTGCAAAAAGTTGAGAAACTGTTGACCCTAAAAACTACCAAGCCTACGTGGCGCGCAGGCCGAGTAACTAATAAGCTAACTATGTCCTTCGGTTGAATGCGGGGCATGCCAACTCGACGGCCGAGCTCGACCGGTGAGTAAAATGTTGATGTTGCGTTGTATGCGCGGCTGACTTCTAAATCTTGCGACTGCGGCCGAGGAAGGAACACGCCTCGGCCTTTGGGTTCTAGAGCCTGAAGACAAGGCTGCTAGCTCTGCGAAGTTCACGAATCGTCGGTGCCGGATTCGGTCACGGTGATTATATTCATAAAGGTATAAGCACGTCGGAATTCCGAACTCTAAAACTAACTTGTGAATATCCAATCATAAAACAACTCGGCGTTTAATGCGCCGAACCCAGTAACTCGTAACACCTCACGTCGCCGAAAAGACTGATGAGATGACCTCTGCCGATAAGGATTCGAAAACCCTTCTCGACCGAGACTTAGATAGGTAACCGGTCGGCCTCGACGCAGTGCTGTCTATCCAAACTGAAGATGCTCCCCGATCGGCTGGTTCTACGGCGATAGTGCTGTCTATCCAAACTGAAGGTATCACCGGTTGCCTTCACAGTGTTGTTTGTCCAAACTGAAGATGTGTCGGCGAAAAGGAAAGTAAAAATCTCTAGGTTATTGAGAGGTTTCGCGTAGAGCGAGAGTTTGCGCAGGGTAGTTTGTGTGTTGAATGGGTGGGGGTCTCAATGTTATGCTCCTCCCCCTATTTATAGTAACACAAACACTCCTGATTGAACCAAAATCGACTTTGGATAGGAATCCTCTTCCTGGTCCAACTCTTCCTCGGCCGATCCTAATCCAACCCTATCTCATCCAACCCTAATCCAATTAGGATTTTGAACCTGTCTCTAATCATGGGCTCGATTCATTCTTGCATCATGACTTATCAGGGAGTCCTTCTCCTAATAGGTCTCGGCCTCTATCACACCCTCATACTTATCCACACCTCTTTCTTTCAAAATAAGACTCGATCCTTCTAACCCCGTGGGCCATGACACTATTCTACTGCTTCCGAGAAGGCGTTGGGCCGAGAGTGGTCCGAGCTCGACCCAATGTTATTTTGGGCCCAAACATTGCCCCCTCGCTTCTGAGGTCGTCGACCTATTACTCTTGGTCTAGCCCCGGCCTTGAAGAAGCGAAACGACGTTTCTTCTTTCCTCCAGCAATCAATGGTCTGTTCTGGAAACCAAACCACGCCCATTTATGAGTGATGATGTCTCTCTCGAATCCTTCCCAACCTTGCCACGCGTCGATCCTCGATCACTCCCACAGTCTACAATCATTCCTCTAGCCGCACGCAACTGTCGAAACGTCTCTCAGCATTAAATTCGCCGTCACACACAATTGTGCATCCTCAAACCTTGAGATATGCCCTCAATCTGCGAGATCTTCGGTCCTTTCACCTGGATTCTCCAGATCCTCATCATGGTGCGCAGTCGTATTAATTGGTTCATTTTGAAATTCAAAGAAAACTAACTGATTGGTCTTCCTGTGAAGCGCCTATAAATACCCCTTCCTCTCTCATTTCAATTTTATGCCTCCAACTTTTCTGAAACTTCCTTGCTTTCCTTCTCAAACCTCTAGAGAACCCAGAATTTCTTTTTGAAACACTTCCAACCCAGAAATTCGTCTTCAACTCTTCTTCTTATTAATAATGGCTTCCTTCATCTCCTAGCTTTCCGAGGAATGCAACAAATGCAAGGACTTCATCGATCACTATGCTGTTAAGAATCTGCGTTTCGAGAGCGATTCAAGCGCCACGCATCAAATTCTTGGGCCTCTGTTCAAGAAACCCGTACCCACAACCATCACTAACCTTCTGAAGGATCACTGCCTGGAACCCTTGCGACAAGGCTTTGAGTGGTGGAAGTGGGAAATGTCGAAACCCCAAGGAGCCTGGCCCTCGACTACTGGGACCTGGGCCGCTTGGGTTGATAGCATGCAAAAATTCTTCGGCCAAGAATGGAAAGCTCTTGGAATCTACGATGCCATCAAACTCTCGACGGTGGAGATTGCTATGGATAAGGATCTTCTCATGGCGGCCTTGAGTTTCTGGTGCTCGGCAACCAACACCATGGTTCTCCCCTTTGGACCTATTGGCCCCAACGTCCTCGACATCTCTGCTATTCTTGGGACTTCTCCTTCTGGTCTCCCAATCGACGCTGCCCTCTTTGGATGCCCATCGAATCTGGACCTCAAAACCCTGTTCGATGCTCGGGCCGTTGAGACACTGAGCCGAAGCGGTCAAGAGCCTTCGAAGGATGAAGTTCAAAAGTTGCACAAGAACTTCTTCAACTATAGTGCCCTCATCGTTCATTTCGCCGATCGAGGGGAGGAGAGCCCCCGCAAAGGGGAGCATGAAGCCTTTCTGTTCTACTGGTACAACAAATTCATTTGTTGTACCAAATCGATCAAATGCTTGGTCGAGAATATGCCCGTGGCTGAAGCCCTGGCTAGTGGTCACATCCTGGCGCTGAGCCCAGCCATTCTCGCCAACCTACTGCGTTGCTTGGCCGAGACGACCATCCAGAAGATCGACCCGCACCAGAGTGGGCCTCTTTGGGTATTTCAACTTTGGCTGCAGACCTACTTTACCATGCTTCGGCCGGAAGTTCTCAACTTTCTTCCTACGGAGGCGCTCGGTCTTCAGCTGGCTTCCCAACCAGCGCCCCCTCATCGGGCTAAGGAAGTCTTCAAGTACTTATTTGGCCTTGAAGACCTCTCCGACGACGAGTTTCTTGTATGTCGTCGTCGCGATTACCCTTCCTCCATCAAACTCCCAACTTCAGTTTGGAGCGAAGGTGAGGATGCTGCCCTTCGTCAAAATTGGGGATCGTTTATGTTGTCACGCGACCTTCCCCTCGGCTGTAATGCTCGCCGGGCAAGCTGGGAGGTCTACCACCCTCAGTTTACCGCCAGGCAACTCGGCTACCTTCAGGGCTGCCCGATGCCTCTACTTCTCTCCTGCTCCCTTTTTAGCTGAGGACGATTCTCCAGTTCTTCTGAGAGAGAGTGTCGAGACACTGAGAAGGAATTCCAAGAGCACTGCAAACAATTCCATCTTCGACCATCTACTCTTAAGACTCTCAGCACCGACACTTTTGGTGATTGGTGGGAAGCGTACACCCAGGATTTCTTCAGGGGATCAATCGACGATATCGTCACCGAAATCTTCGGTAAGCGTCCCCAGAAAGCTGCCGCCCCTCCTTCTAAGGAGAAAGTTCAAGGTATAAAGCTATCCTTACTTCTATTATCCAGACGATTTCTTGATCCTAATTGTTTCCTTTCTCAGGTGGTCGGGTGCCTAAGCAGGCGGCCGTAATTGCTGCGGCCGTGGCCAAGAAGAGATTGGCTCTCTCCAAGAGAGCTGATCCTACCGGGCAAACTCCGTCGAGAAAACGGCCACGCCAAGAGGCTGAGCCGACGCGTGAAGTTCCCCGACCTCATAAACGTGTCAAGAAATTGGCAAAGAAAGGGGAACGGGAGATTCACGTCGTCTCTAGTCAGACGATTGAGGTGACCGCTTCTGACGTCCCCCCCCACTGCTCCTGTTGCCCACGGACTATCGGAGGAACGACCAATTCCAGTCGGTCGAGCATCCCAAGTGTCACCTGCTCTGGAAGCGGTCGAGCCAGTCGCTGCCTCGACCATAGCTGAGGCAATTGAACCGTCTGCTGCTTCGTTGGATGGGGAACCTGCTGCCCTAGTGCCACCTATTGCACCTATTCCGGAGGTAGCACCCCTTTTGGTCGAGAGGCAATCCCCACCACGTCCAAAACGAACGGCGATCATCCTGGAGGAGGTATGAACCATTTTAGGTATAAAAACAAGTATAGTGTCAGATTTTGCTCGACTCTGAAACCCTCTTATTGTCTATCTTTCAGGACAGCACAAGCGAGGAGATTCCACTGGCACATCGCCCTCGTCGAGCTCGTCCGGCCAAGTTTCCAATCTCCGCTCCCCAACCCTCAAACAAGACAGTCCAGCAGGCCGCTCCCGTAGTGGTCGAAACGGATGCCCCTGTTCTGGCCGAGATGGATGCTGCAACTCCGGTCGAGGCGAACGTCACTGTTCCAGCCGGGGCGGATGCTGTAAACCCGGTCGAGGCGAATGTCGAAATGTCTCCTCCTGTTGCGGTCGAGCCGACGGCGGAGACTCCAATGCATCCACAAGACCTTGACCTCGGCATTCCACCGCAAGAAGCTACATCAACTTATGTAAGGATTTCTGCTTTTTATTTCAGTGTGCTTTTTTCTCTGAGTTCTGAATTGAGGATTACCAAATGCTAGGTGCCCCTCCATTCCTTTCATCGAAAATTCTACGCGCTGAAGGGTGTCGTCTATATTTCTTGGCCACCTTCGTGGCCGTCGAATGTAGACAACCTCTATCGGCCGCGTGAATTGAGAAGCAGTCTCAAACACTGGGCTCGGCCTTTAAGTTCTCTGGGCTCGAGCAATGGCCCAGGGGATATGGCCGAGGTCTCGCCACGTCAGGTCTACCATCTTCTCTTTTTTTATCCTTTGTGACTTAACTTGCTCTGATACTTGTCTCTTCATGTAGCCTTCTTGGGAAGCCGAGTTCGACGCTCTTCTGGCCAGTACGTCGAAGAGGCCAGCTGGGCCTTTAACCTCCACTTCACGGGACTCAGCCGACCTGGACTCTGCTGCCCAGCTATAAGAGCTCTTTTCCCTCTCGCCTTCTCAAATCCTTGAGCGTAAAGACATTGATTCTGTCGGGGCTTGTTTGAACGACCTTGCTGCCAACAGTCGCTTGGATAATGCCGCTGTCACTCGAGCATCGTCGATGTTAGAACGAACTCGAGAATACTTGGTATTTTTGAAAGAGCTCTTCAAGCCGAGGATGACTGGAAAGTTACGACGGTTATGCAAGAAACCATTCGTCCGAAGGTAGAGGCGCTCGTAGCGAAGAAGGAACAACTGGCCGACCTCGACTGCCAAATTGCTGAACTTCAGAGTCGACGATCAGCATTTGCTTCTGAACTTGAACAGGAGTTTGAATCGGGTAATTCCACCCTGATCGAATATGCATCCAACAGAAAGCGGGTCGAGTAGCTGAAACTGGACAAGAAGATTCGGCAAGCTGAGGTGACGATGGGCGAAGTGAGATGGCTGGAGTTAAAGGCTTTCCTTGGATCCATTCTTCCTTCTTCGCCTTAGGGCTTTTATTGTAATCTTAACCTGTACCCCTTTTGCGAATATTAATGAAAATTTATCAATCTTGCACTTGCCAAGTAACTGGATAGTATTGTCTTTTAAGAACTTCCCATTAATTGGTGACTTATGAATTAAACCGGTTCGGTCTTTAAGACGATCTGCCCCCTTGCCAAGAACTCGTTTGTTATTCTCGCATTTCCCAAGTAACCGGATAATATTTCTTTAAGAACTTCCCATTAATTGGTAACTTATGAATTAAACTCGTTCGGTCTTTGAGACAATATGCCCCCTTGCCGAGAGCCTCATGAACGACGAACGGTCCCTCCCAATTCGACGACCATTTGCCGAACCTGGGATCTTTAACTCCAACGGGTAATACAGTCTGCCAAACTAAATCTCCTTCGCCGAACGTTTTCTGTCTAACCCGTTGATTATAAGCTCATTTGGCGATCTTTTTTTACGCCGCTAATAGATTGCAAGCATCAAGTCGAGCTTCTTCTAAATCTTCTAACTCTTGTCTCATAGCCTGGCTGTACTCGGCACTGAATAAACTGCTCTGTTCTATTATTCGCAGCGAGTTTACACTTAGTTCAACTGGCAACATTGCGTCATGTCCGTAAGTCAGGGCATACGGTGTCGTTCCAGTGGCAGATCGTGGTGAGGTTCTATAAGCCCATAATGCTTCGTTTAGCTTTAGATGCCACATGCCAGGCCTTTCCTTTACCATTTTCTCGAGAATACCAATCAGAACCTTATTACTTGCCTCGGCTTGTCCATTTGCCTGTGGGTAATACGGCGTAGACTATTCCAGGCGAATATTCAATCTACTCGTATATTCCTTCAACCTGTCCGATGTGAAAATCGTGCCATTATCTGTTATGATCATCTTTGGTACACCGAATCTCATCACGATGTTTTCTTCCACGAAATTACAGACTTCTCTGGACGTTAACTCGGCATATGATTTTGCCTCGACCCATTTAGTGAAGTAGTCTGTTGCTACCAGTATCCATGCATGTTTCGCTGCTCCGGAGGATGGTGTAATTTTGCCGATCACATCCATGGCCCATCCTCTAAACGGCCAAGGTTTGGTAACTGAATGTAGTACCTCGGCTGGAACCCTTTGTATGGGGCCATGGATTTGGCACTGCGCACACCCTCGAGCGAACTCGATACAATCCTTCAACAGGCTCGGCCAAAAATACTCGTGGCGGCGCAGCAACCATCGTATCTTTCAGCTTGATTGTTGGGCTCCGCAAATCCCTTCGTGCACCTCCGCGACTGCTTGAGCGGCCTCTCATGGTCCCAGACACAACAGCAATAGACCGTTTTCACCCTTTCGGTATAGCTCATTTTGGTATACGACGTAGTTCGTGGCATGCACCATTGCCTTGCGATCATGTTTGCCACTTGGGTTATCAAGATATTGCATGAGTGGCTTCCTCCAATTGTCTGGTAGTATCTCGACCGTACAAACATGCACCGACTCTTCCCGTTCTAATAACGAAGGTAAGGACATTACGCGTGTACAGATTACATGGTCGCGGTGAATGACTTGTTGATTAAACACGGCCGGATATGATTGGTGTAATGTGGGTATCATCCGGCGTAGTTCGCCCCCCAAGAGTTGTGTTCCGGAGGCCAGCTGAGCGAGTTCATCGGCGACGGTATTTCGTTTACGAGCAATATGACTGAATGTAATACCGTCGAAGGACTCGGCTAAGTAGCTGGCAACCATGTGATAGGGTGCCAGAGAGCAAATCATGGAACGAAAAGTGCCATTGAGTTAGTTAATCACGAGTTCGGAATCGCCAAGGACGAGCATGCGGGACGCTCGTAACTCATAAAGGACGTCGAGGCCGATGATGAGAGCTTCGTATTCGGCCTGATTATTGGTGCATTCAAAGTCAAGTTTGAGAGAGAAGTACCATCAGTGTTGTTGTGGAGATTGAACGACAACTCCCACACCGGCCGACGTGGAGGTACTAGAGCCGTCAAAATAAAGCATCCAGTAATTGTCGCGTGCGTCCACCATGCCAATTTCGACGGCAGTTTCTCCGAAAGCGTATGGTGAGGGGTGTTGAGCGAGGAAATTGGCAAAAGCTTGTCCTTTGACCGCTTTCTGGGGCACATATTGTAAGCTAAATTCGGATAACGCCATCGTCCATTTCCCAATTCGGCCTTTGACTATTGGCAGAGTGATCATATATCGGATAACGTCCGTCTGAGCAATGACTTGAGTGACCGACGGTAGCATGTAATGCCGGAGTTTGGATGCGGCGAAAAATAGGGCTAAGCAAAGTTTCTCGACTGGGGAGTAGTTGATTGGTGAGTTGAGATTTCGGCTGAGATAGAAGACGGCCTGTTCTCGTCCTGCATCATTATCTTGTGCAAGGAGGCAGCCGATGGATTCCTCGACCGCGAAAATGTAAAGTTTCAGAGGTTTATCACGCCGAGGGGGAACGAGAACATGTGGTTTTGTAAGAGAGACTTTGATTTGTGTGAAAGCTTGTTGGTGTTCTTCACGCCATTCGAACTTGTCTGAATCTTTCAATCTCAGAAGTGTGGAGAACGCCTTCATTTTTTCGGCCGAATTGGCTATGAAACGACAGAGAAAATTTATTTGGCCAAGCAAAGACTGAAGTTGCCTTTTGGTTGTTGGAGGTGGAGCGCTCATGATTGCTCGAGCCTTGTTCTCATCTATCTCAATGCCCCGATGATGGACAAGAAAACCCAAAAAGTTGTCGGCCGATACACCGAAGGCACATTTTGCAGGGTTCATCTTGAGATGATGTCGGCGCATACGAAGGAAAGCCTGCCGAAGATCATCAAGATGCGTTCGGCGACTCTTTGATTTTACCACCACATCATCGATGTATACTTCGACGATCATGCCAATCAAGTCGTGAAAAATGGCGTTCATGGCGCGTTGATATATGGCACTAGTGTTTTTAAGGCCGAAGGGCATGACTACCCATTCATAAGTGTCGAGTGCCCCCGGGCAACGAAAGGCAATTTTGTGGACATCAGCTTCGGTAATGAAGATCTGGTTGTAACCAGCGTGGCCGTCCATGAAGCATAACATGGCATGATTGGCGGCGGCGTCAATGAGTAGGTCTGAGATTGGCATTGGATACTCGTCCTTGGGTGTTGCCAAATTCAGATTGCGAAAATCGATGCATATGTGGAGGACGCCGTTTTTCTTGAGTACTGGGACGTTATTCGCTAGCCATTCGACGTATCAAGCAGTCCGAATGAACCCGGTGTTTAAAAGACAAACGAGTTCATCTTTTATGCCGAGTTGGACCTCGGTCGAGAATCTTCGGGGTGGTTGACGAAAAGGCTTGCAACTAGGTTTGATACGTAATTCGTGCTCGACGAGTGTTCGATCAAGACCGGGCATCTCATGATAGCTCCAAGCAAAACAATCTTTAAATTCGTGAAGTAGCTTGCAAAGCTCTGATTTCATAGACTGGGGAGAGCACTAATAAATAATGGTCGAGGATCCTCGGCCGTTCCAACATTCACTTCCTCCAATGGGTCCTTAACCTGACGCCGAGTGTCTTCGAGGTCGGCCGGAGCGGCTTGAATATTATCAAAAGAGAGCTTGGGACAGCTATCGTCTTCGGCAAGGAACTCCACGAGATTGATACCCGAATGAGATCGCTTGGATATGATATGCCAATGAGCTAGCAGTCGTTCCATAATCGATGAAACCGCGGCTCGACGTCTGGTTTGACTGGTGTCAAACATCAGGGTCGGTGATAAAGTTAGCCAATCCGAGTCTCGCCGAATCCTAATGAACAGTTTCGGCGCCAACCTCGACGGCTTTCTGAACTGAAATGCGAGTCGGTCGTCCCTCATCATTGATCCTTTGTAGAGTAATGTAGTCAATGTGGTCGTCATAGTACCGTGCTTGGATCATGTTGGCTTCAAATGGCTGATGGTTGGCTGGATGTACGACGATTGATTTACCATCCCAAAAGACGAGGACTTGATATAACGAAGAAGGAATACGACTTGTTTGATGAATTCAGTCTTGACCGAGCAATGCATTGTACTCGGTCTTTCGAGTCAACTATGAAGAAAGCCGTCATATGGTTACGACCTGCGATGCTTACCTCTAACGGTAGTACTCCTTTTGTTTGAGACTTGTCCCCGACAAAGCTGCTTATGATGATTCCTGATGGGATAAGTTCGTCGTTAAAATGGTGTAAGGCCTTCATGATGGTTACAGGCATAATATTGGCAATAGCCCTACAGTCGACGAAGATTTTCGAGACCGAATATCCTTCGATGTGGCTGTGACATACAATGGTTTGAGGTGACGAAGGTTGGCTGCTGAAGAACGGGGAAATAACTCGGCCAAAGCTGCCTTGAGGTTATCGTCTTTAGCCGTTGGCTCGACCTCGGTGGGAGAGACAAAGTCGACTTGGGTAGCTTCCTCAGCCACTACGTCACCGTCTAGGAAGCTTGGTTGGGACGTGGTTGACTGAAAATCGGCAGGTAAGACATGGACCATACTGATTTCCATGTTGTCGAGGATTAAAGGGCCCATCGAGTTGGGATCTTCCTCCTTCGTTAGTTTCTCTTCTTCTAGATCCTTGTCCTCTGGATTTTCTTCCTCGTCGTCCAAATTTTCTTCCTCGTCCTCCAGGTTTTCTGGCATGGTTGCGGTTATTGTCTTTTCTGGTTCAGAGACCTTCGGCTTTTCCGGAACTGGAATCGAGTCTGGGACTTGCGCCGTGACACGGCTTTGTTCTTGGTATGTGATACGAGCATCCCTGATGTCTAGATAAGCATCTAACCGCTCGACACGCCTTGTTTCGTCGGCCGTAAGGCCGAAGAGAGAAACGACTAAGAATACCTCAAAATGGTATCGCAAATACTGGAGGTCTTCTAGGGAAAAAGGAAGTTCACTTGGGTTGATGTCGGTATATGGATCGACAATGAAGCCAAGGACTCGAGCTTCGTGTATGTGCTGGAACCTAGCTTTCAACCCGAGATCTGAATTCTTCTGGATGATTCGTTCGGCGCCTGGACAGGTTAGAATCAGGTTGATCGTATCTTGACATGCTTTCGGCAAACCGTATAAATCATTTGCAGAATGTTTCTTGTGAAACTCCCCCATGTACTGGAGAGCCTCTTCGAGGAATGGTGGATGCAGATTTCGTTGAACCTTGATCAAAGGTTCCTGTACAGGTAACGGGGAAAGCCCGTCCTCGGCCTTTTTTCTAAAATGCTCAAGTCGTGCCTTCATTTCCCCGAGCCGAATAAGAAGTTTGATCCGTTTTTTGGCTTCTTCAAACGTGGTCTCGAGAGTATGATTGACCGGTTGCTTACCTTAGACCAACTCAGTCATGATCGTTGGGCTTTGTCGGTCGTCCGCACGGCCGACTTTCTCTTTCAGCTGCCATTTGGGGGCTGAGGTTTCTTGAGCTGCTTGTCGGCGGGCCAAACAATCTATTCTTTGGCGCCGACGCTTCTGTGATTTAGATAGTGCCGTATACACGCCTGTAGGCGAGTGATAGGTATACCAACGTTGATCTCGTAGTTCAGGAGGTTTGAAAGTTTTTCTGTTTGCAGAAAAGCTCGAACTACTAGCGTTGCGGGCATAATAGTCTTCATTGTAGAATGGTGTGTCGAAGTCGAGACGTCGTCTAGCCGAAGAAGGCTTCACGTCCTGCGATCCGAGCCTGCTGAAGACCATATCTCTCGAGCTTGTGTCAGGTGTTTTTTGAGGCGTCACCGTGGCCGATCGCCCATGTGGCGTTTCTGCTTGTCGCAGCCGTACTCTCGGTTTGGTCGAAATGTCTTCTTTGCACCGTGTACATAGGGCTGTAGCTTTGTGAGGCTCTTCGGCACTAGAACTTGACATGGATTCGACGATGGTCGGTCCGACCAGATCTTGAGGTGGCACATTGGTGAACAAGTTAATCTTCAGTCGGGGTTGAGAGTTTTTTTTTATGATGTGCCGCGCTGAGATAAGTTCGATCTTTCCTTTTCCTTTGTCTCTAGGAAAATGAGCATCTACCATACCTACTGTTGTTATGGGAAAAGGGTCAATGTCAGCACCGATTTTCTTCTCTGGAAATTTAAGTTTTCCACTGTCGATCCAACTTTGAATAGCATCTCGAAACACGACACAATTGTTTGTCGTATGTTTGTTCGAATTATGATACTTGCAATACGTTCTTCCTTTCAGTTCTTCGGCCTTGGGAATATTGTGCCCCGGCCGGAGTTTTATAATCTTAGCAAGTAACAATTGGTCGAAGATAGCGTCGGCCTTAGTAATATCAAACGTATAGGCTTTCGACGTCTTTATGGCAGTTTCTTCTGATATTGGCCGAACCTTGATATCCTTAGGATTGACGTGGGTCAACGCTTTGCAGATATATGGTTTATCAATCACTATTTCGGCCGCAGCTATGCTGGCATATTCTTCAGTTTCCGCTGATGCATAACTAACCGTGAGATTTTTATAGATGGTCCATCGGGATGTAGACTTCGAGATTTTCTTTTCGCGGAGCAAATAATCATATTGCTCGACGTGTTGGGCTAATTCATACATGTCACGGAAGTTCGCCCCCAGGAATTTCTTCTTATATTCCACGTCTAAACCGTTCAGTGCGAGTCGAACGAACTCAACCTCAGGCAGGGGTACTCGGCACCAATTCCTGGCCGATTTGAATCTCGTAAGATAATCCATCGGCGATTCGTCAGATTCTTGCGCCATTCTGGCCAACGAGGAGACTGACATTTCCATCCCCGGCCGATAAAACTCTTCGTGAAACTTCTCGACCAGCTCCTCCCAACTTTGAATGGAATTAGGTGGGAGGTTGATGTACCACGCGAATGCCGAGCCTGTGAGTGAGAAATTAAACAATCGTAGCTTATAGAAGTCACTACTAACATCTCCACATTGTGCAGTGAAGCGGGCGACATGCTCTAATGATGATAAAGATGATTCCCCAACGAAAAGGCTGAAATCTGGGATTTTAAAGCCTTTAGGATATTCGAACTTTTCCACGTAAGCTGGGTATGGGTGGATAAACTTTGGGAATTTCGGCCCTTTCTTCAGAGCCGAATCAATCATCCTCTGAACTTCGACCACGTCCACGGACGTCGTTTCCATACTTGGATCAAAGTCATCTGCCCGACTGCTTGATCCACCCCTCTTGTCTAGATCGACCATTTTGAGCCGAGCGGGTCCTGCATCGGCCGGTGATATCGATACAGAACTATTCTTTGGAACGCGTTGTCTGAAGCGATCAGTATAGCCAATATTCTAAGTATTGCTAACCAAAACCTCGAGCAATCTCATTTGCACGGCGTTCTGACCACGCACTTCTTCGAGTATCCCCTTTATCTCTCAACTGAATGTCTGTTCAACTTGTCGAGATTGTTCTTTGAGCCGTCGCAGAAGAAACGACCTGGTCGGTGGGTCGAAAACGTCTTCATCGTCTTCGTCACAGTCTTCTACTATGCCTTCGATCATGGCCCTCTCTGGTGCTTTTGCGAGGATCCCTGTATCTCGCGGTGGCTCACTGAAATTCGCCTCTCTTTCTTGTCGAATCCCTTTTGATGCCTTCGGCGTTACGGCAGCAGTAGTCTGTGCTCGTAACGATCATTCGGACCCCGGGTTCTGGCTTTTATGGGCAATGGTCGATTTTCCCATGTTTGATTTCTTTGTCACTGACCGTGTCTCAATGGTCATGAACTTCGTAGCTTTTAGCAAAGTGTCCCATTGGGCGTGCCAAAATGTTGACCCTAAAAACTACCAAGCCTACGTGGCGCGCATGCCGAGTAACTAATAAGCTAACTACGTCCTTCGATTGAATGCAGGGCGTGCCAACTCGACGGCCTGAGCTCGACCGGTGAGTAAAATGTTGATGTTGCGTTATATGCGCGGCTGACTTCTAAATCTTGCGACTGCGGCTGAGGAAGGAACACGCCTCGGCCTTTGGGTCCTAGAGCCTGAAGACAAGGCTGCTAGCTCTACGAAGTTCACGAATCGTCGGTGCCGGATTCGGTCACGGTGATTATATTCGTAAAGGTATAAGCACGTCGGAATGCCGAACTCTGAAACTAACCTGTGAATATCCAATCATAAAACAACTCGGCTTTTAATGCGCCGAGCCCAGTAACTCGTAACACCTCACGTCGCCAAAAAGACTGATGAGATGACCTCTGCCGATAAGGATTCGAAAACCCTTCTCGACCGAGACTTAGATAGGTAACCAGTCGGCCTCGACGCAGTGCTGTCTATCCAAACTGAAGATGCTCCGCGATCGGCTGGTTCTACGGCGATAGTGCTGTCTATCCAAACTGAAGGTATCACCGGTTGCCTTCACAGTGCTGTTTGTCCAAACTGAAGATGTGTCGGCGAAAAGGAAAGTAAAAATCTCAAGGTTATTGAGAGGTTTCGCGTAGAGCGAGAGTTTGCACAAGGCAGTTTGTGTGTTGAATGGGTGGGGGTCTCAATGTTATGCTCCTCCCCCTATTTATAGTAACGCAAACACTCCTGATTGAATTAAAATCGACTTTGGATAGGAATCCTCTTCCTGGTCCAACTCTTCCTCGGCCGATCCTAATCCAACCCTATCTTGTCCAACCCTAATCCAATTAGGATTTTGAACCTGTCTCCAATCGTGGGCTCGATTCATTCTTGCATCATGACTTATCAGGGAGTCCTTCTCCTAATAGGTCTCGGCCTCTATCACACCCTCATACTTATCCGCACCCCTTTCTTTCCAAATAGGACTCGATCCTTCTAACCCCGTGGGCCACGGCACTATTCTACTGCTTCCGAGAAGGTGTTGGGCCGAGAGTGGTCCGAGCTCGATCCAATGTTATTTTGGGCCCAAACAGAAACATAGCCCTATTCTTGGGTGACAATTCTTCGTTCTCCATTGAAGTCCCGACCTATCCTCTGGATGCAAATCGAATTGCATATACTTCACAGATTATGTTCCCAACTGTCTAGTTGTGATGATCATATTGTTATTAAGATTGTTAAACTTAATATGATGATTAAATTGTTATTAATTAAGATTCATTAGTTATTTCTTACAGTGATGAAATCTTCCGCCAGCTTGACCTGCCAGATATTTTGAAATCTGTTGACAGATTTTGTTACTATGGTTATCAGTTAACTACACTTGTTGATGCAATATATTCTACGTTGCGGAATCATAGATTCTACAATGCGGTTAACTGCATTTGTGGACATAATATCAATAATATCTTAACAATCATATCAGCTACATGTTGACTATTTTATATTTGCAGTATCACAATAATAACAATGTTGACGTCATATTTATTACATATCAATGGGGATCCCCCTCCATAGCGATCATGTATTACTAAAAGCGTTGGGCTTCAATTTTGAAAAACATCACTTGTCATGCCAAAAATAAGCAATTTCAAAAGGGCACTTAATAAGCCAATCTAGACGTGACAGTAATACTAAAACACTGGGTGCAAATTTAGTCCACTACTCGGAATGTGACTTAGCTTTAAAGCCCTCCACAAGAATCGAAAATATGTGCCTTACCATACAAAAAACTGGAAAATTAGAGGCAAACGAATCCGGATTTCTGCTGGGCACCTTCTGTCGAGCACGTCATGTGTGAACCGTTCCTACAAATGCTGCAACTAGGAGTCTAGGACCAAGATAGAACTTTTGCTAGTGAACTTCTGTTTTTATTTGGAACCAAGAAAAATGTAGTAAAATTTGTTTATTTAATTTATTTATTAATCCAAAAATATTGTGTGCATGAGTGTATACCTGTGAGAGACTCACTTGTTTGCATATTGCGATTTGAATGAGTTTGAGATCACATTGTTATGGCTATTTCACAAATTAACTCCAAGGATATTTGAAAAGTTATTGCTAATATTAGAATATTGTGGATTCGCTTGCTTTATACTTATTAAAGTTCTTGATTAATGAAATTCTTTGATGGTTATTTAGGGAGAAGCTGATTTTTCCATGTTAGTTCTTGTTGTTGAGTTAGTGCCGGAGTTTGATTTTTTGTCGCTTGAATTGCTAGAGACTAGGAATTAATTAGTTGGGGGTGGATAATTGCTCAAAAGTGCATGTTTAATGCGCTTTGATTATACCCGTTAAGTGCTTTTTTATAATAACTTATTGGATTTGTGTTTTATTATGTATAACTGATCAAATAGATTTTATATCTAATTTGTTTAATTTTAACTTATGTTATATTAATTTTAATGTACCGGACCATGAGAATGATGCAAGGCAATTAAAGAATGAGGAAAAGAACTGTTGGGAGGCCTCGGCTGAGACAAGACAGAGATTTGGGTTTTTGAACTTATTGGCCCAGCCCATGAGATGTTGTCTTTGGCTGGGTTAGGATGGGATGAGGGATATGAAAAAGAGGAGGTTGCGGCTGCTGCTTTTTTTAAAAACAAAAAATGATCAACTGGTAACTTCGACATGGTAGATTACTCTTTGGAAGCTCAGGAAGACTTATATAGGCATTTTAGCTTTTTTGGACACCATCCTATGATTTTCTAGCTGCAAAAATCGAACGCTAGACGTACCGTGTGGAATACGGGCCTGAAATTCATCCCCAACCACTGAACCACAGCTGCTGCTTCTCTCCCCCATTTTTTCATCAGTTTTACTCTTTATTTTAGGGGTTTTGTTCTCTTCATCTATGGAGAACTAATCTTCCTAGCTATGGATGGGAGGGAAATTTATATTGCGATTATGTAGTTTTATTATTTTGATTCTATTCTAGGGTTTCAATGTTAGTTTTACATTGTGGATGTTCAATGAAAATTTTTATTTATTCTATTTTCGAATTGATGGATGTCGGTTATGATTCATAGGTTCAATCATGTTTTTCCTACAATTTTGTTTTAACATTCATGCTTTTCGTGAATTGAATAAATTAGTAGAATTGTAAGATTTCGGTGGAGTAATTTCTTAATATTTTGTTGTTGCATGTAAAAATTATATTTGGGATTATTCCTATAAGGAATTGAATGGGTGTTTATGTAAGATCCCATATCGTCCAGGGGTGTGGATCATGTAAGCCTTATATATATATTCCCATCTCTACCTAGCACGAGGCCTTTTGGGAGCTCATTGGCTTCAGATTCCATCGGAACTCCGAAATTAAGCGAGTTCGTGCGAGAGCAATCCCATGATGGGTGACCCACTGGAAAGTTCTCGTGTGAGTTCCCATAAACAAAACCGTGAGGGTGTGGTCGTGGCCCAAAGCGGACAATATCGTGCTACGGCGGAGTTGAGCCCGGGTTGTGGTTGGGGCCCGAGCCGGGATGTGACAGTTTAGTTTTGAATATCTACAATGAAAATTACTTTTCAAGTAGATATGGAGAAAACTTAACTGCCACTCATTAGTTGAGTTTAAAAAGCAATCAAAATAGTGAAACTGCATAGTTATATGTAGTTGGAATCATGATGCATTAATGTTTCTTCTAATTGTTGAATGTTTCTTCTATAAGCTACATTTCATTCAGTATTGTTCTTTAAAGAATTCGACACTCAGATCCTTCGAGTTTAGACACATGCACTTGCCACTTGGGTTGGCAAGCACAACTAAAACAAACGAATAGATTAATCAAGTCTGTTGGTACGGCCACAAGTGACACACCTGAACACGCACTCATTTGAGATAGCCTCGGCCTTCGAGGGCCGCTTTAAACTGACATCGAGTCTACCACGATCGTGGGAAAATTAGGACTCCAACAGGATTTGTTCTTTAAAGTCGGCACATTCTATCGAGCACATCATGTGTGAACGTTTCCTACAAATGCTGCAACTGGGACCAATCTAGTACTTTTCCTAGTGAGCTTCTGTTTATTTATTTTATTTTTATTTGGAACCAAGAAAAATATAGTAAAATTTGGATTTGGATCCCATCCATAATCTTTTTTTTTTCTTTTTTTTTTTTTTTTTGAGAATCTTAAGAAACTTCACATTTTATCCGTTTATCGTATATCATGAGGCTATAAATCATTTTGATATTTTTTATTTAAAATTAAACACAAACAATACCTAACGAAAACTGACCGCACAATATACGATGAACAAATAGAATGTGCGAATCCGAAGAGAATCCTCATATGTAATATTTATCAGAGTTGCTTTCTGACGTGTTTTGTTATTTGTATATTTGTGCCGACCACTAACTTCTACAATTTGGCATGTAATTTTCGTGCACGACCTAATTTATGAAACTAAGTGGATTCGTTAAAAGACTTGGATCAAATAAGTAACACTTGGACCAATTCCAACAATTATTATAACTTTTGAATCTACAACAAATTCTCTATTGATTTTTCTGCAGTCTGATATACTTTCCCAGTTTCCACCATGCAATTGCGTTGCAAATTAATTTGCATGGAAAAATGCTCATCTCTGCAGACCAGAGACGGCTAGCAATCAGTAATCACTAATTAATTAAAACAACAAGAATAATGTGTATGACAAAACGACTTTTTTTTTTTTTTTTTTTTTTTTTTTTTCTTGGAAACACAAAACGACTTTCACACCCCGCCATATGCTGCTCGACAACTTTGTGGAAAAACAAATCAAAAGAAAAGAAAAGGATTATTCTTAATTAATATTCATATATGTATCTGAGTCTGTGAGTCACGAGTTTTGGAGTATTGACTAAGCCCTTGACTTATTTTTCGTGAGTGCGTGAATGCACCAACTGCTGCCAGAGACGTCTGTGCTATGCTTCCAATCAAAGGGCATTTGGTCAATATTAACCTTGAAATTGAACAAAATAATCTCCAACCAAAGAGCATTTACAAATAGGCGTATTTGGGGCTTAAATCAGCCCCCAGAAGGCCTAAAAAGTGCCACCCCAAGCACTTAGGCCTCTCCAACCGACCCGGCCAAAGAGCCATAGGGCTAAAAATAGCTCGAAATGACACGAAAACGGTATCCAACCAAGGGTTAGTTAGGCCAAATGGCTTGTGGGCCCCACCGGGCCAAAAAACTGAAATTAGGCCAGTGGGATGGCCTCATCCAGCCAACCAGCCAGCCCTCTCCCAGCCCAACAATTCAAATGCAATGGTAACCACCGTTGCATTTGAAAAAAACATTTCGGACGAATTTAAAAAAAAATATCTAATTTTTTTCTATAAATACCTAAGCCATTCCTATACCATTTCTCACATAATTTTCACCATTCCATACTATCTTACCTTATTTTATTTCAGTTATTCACATTCAATTATCTTACCTCTTCCAATAATCTTTCCTTCAATTTTTTCAATAATTTTCAAATTTCCACATCTGCAATGAAAAGAAGGGCTTGGACCCAAAAAGAAGATGAAGATCTTTGCAGGGTTTATAGATGGGTCTTGGAAGATAGTGTCAAGGGGAGTTCTCAAACAAGTGAAGGTATTTGGACTCGTACGTCCAAAAAGTACTATGAGTTCTACGAAAGCACCACTCCACCGAATCCTCGAAACGACAAGAGTTGTTCTTCAAGATGGAAAAAACATCTTCAACCAAGTTTGAATAAATGGCATCAAGCAGTGTTAAACGCCCAAAGCAGACATGAAAGCGGAGCCGATTACTACGTTGGAGTAAGTGTTTTCACAAGTTATTTTAAATATTTATTTATATTACATTTAATTTCATAAATTAATTTCCTTTCATTTTTGTAATTATATTTTCTAGGTACGCCAAGCGGAGGAATTGTATATGGATGACATGAAAAAAACCCTTTAGTCATCATGGTTATTGGAAAATTTGTTAAGGGTGGGTGTTATTTCAAGATCCACCTCAAGAAAGATTTGGTCCTACGTTGGTGTTCAGAAATGTTTCCTCAAATGCAGCTGGGGATGAACAAGGATCTCCTATCATTCAAGAAACAAGGGTAGAAAATCCGTCTCCTGGTGAATCTTCCATACCTAGGGCTATAGGACCAAACAAGGCCCAAAATTGAAGGAAAAGGGAAAGGCAAAGGATGATTTATCCTTTCGAGAGGAAATGGCGTCCTCATTACGATTAATGGCGGAGCAAAATACCCTTGTCGTGAAAGAAAGGAAGCGCAAGCACGAAGAACGGGCAAAACAAATACAAGAAGAGATGGATGATAAGAATATGCAAAGAAACACTTTGGAGTACACTCCAATGAGTAAGGCATATTTTGATAGGAAAAAGAGGGAAATTATGGCTCGACGGGAGTTGTTTATATCCGACTATACTCCTACAACGGCGGATGAAGATGACAATTACAGTCTTTAAATTGAAGTTGTTGTAGTCTTTCATATTTAAGTTGTAGTTTTTAAATTTAAGTTGTTGTACTCTTTAAATTAAACAACATTAAACAACATCAAACAACATGAAACTTAAACAACATTAAACAACACAAACTCCACCCTAGTACTACTTGGGGAAGTTATTCAAACTTAAACAACATTAAACAAAACATTTAACAACATAAAACTTAAAAGCTTACTTCATGGTTCTTTTGGCCCAAAGATGTGCAACAAGATCATGTTCTAGGTATTAGTTTGTGTCACGCGAACTTATCATCCTATGGCGCCTCATGTACTCATTTAAAGAGATATTACCAATTCTTCGATCCAAAGGCAAATTAGGCCCATCATATATTTTCGCACGAGCCCTCCTTGACCTATTTGGATCATCTTGGTCATCATCAGACTCTCCATCAATATAGCCATCTCACTCATCCTCCACAATCATGTTATGTAGTATGATGCACGACATCGTGATGGAGTTCCATTTATCTCGACTCCACCCTCTTGCCGATTCCTTAATGATCTTCCACCGTGCTTGTAGAATACCGAAAGCTTTCTCAACATTTTTCCGGTATGCCTCTTGGTGTAAGGTAAACCACATTTGGGCGTCATCCACAAGTGTCATCCACTTTGGGTAGATGTCATCTGCCAAGTAATACCCCATAGTGTACTGACACTCATTGATGTAGTAGTCAAGTTAAGGTGATTTACCCTTCGTCAAGTTATTAAAGAGGGGTGAACGCCTGAGTACTGTAATGTCATTTTGGGATCTTGGGACTCCAAAGACAGCATGCCAAATCCATGTGTCAAACGAGGCAACCGCCTCTAATACAATAGTTGGCTTTCTCGATCTTCCGCTAAATCCTCCTTGCCATCTGGTGGGACAATTCTTCCACTGCCAATGCATGCAATCTAATGACCCTATCATGCCCAGAAAGCCACAGTCTTCAGCTTTGCGAATGAGCCGTGCCAGATCTGCTTGATTTGGTTCACGGAGGTACTCCTCTTTGTAAATTTGAACAATTGTGTGGCAGAATTCAGCAAGATTATCAAGGCATGTAGACTCAAATATACCATATGTATCATCCATTGCATCAGCTGGGGAGGCATAGGCCAACATTCGGAGTGCAATAGTAACTTTTTGATGAGGTGAGAAACCAGGGCGGTCAGCTCCATTCATCTTCTGTCAAAAGTATGGATTGACATGTTGGACATCATGAAGTAAACGCTCAAAGATATGACGCCTTATTCGGAAGCGATGTCTGAAATCTTCTTCTGTGTACACCGAGTTAGAGTTGAAGTAGTTATTCATCAAAGACTCATACGCCATCTCTCTATTTCGTGGTTTGTAAGAGAGACCAACAATAGAGCCACCCCATTGAGATTGTTCTTCAGTTTCCTCACACGCCATAACCTCAACCATTGCTGCCATATATGTTGTGTTGCGCCATGCTTCATCGGACTCCTCATATTCTCGTCTCATTTGCACCCATTTATCTTCCAATTCGGAATAGAGGGTCCAAAGTTGGAAATCATTGCAAACTTGAATTGAAAGAGATATTGGAGAAAGCAAAGATGAAGGTGTGTGAATTCTACCCCAATATCCAACCAATTTATTAACATTAGAAGCTGAAGATGAGAAATGCCACGTAGATAAGAATCCTATCTAAAATTTGCACAACCAATTGCATCTCGACATGTGGTCCTCGAAATCCTATCCGAAAAATTATTCAGATTACATAAAGATAAGAAATCTTGAGAGTTACTCATGTTAGTGACACAAGTCACTCGAAATCCTATCCAAAAAATTATTAAGATTATATAAAGATAAGAAATCCGGAGACTTATTCATTTGGCGTCAAGTGGCACTCAAAATATGTCCGAAAACCTTATTTTAATATGGTAGTTTAACTTAAGTAACCATGTTAATTCAATTAAAATAATAAATTACGTTTAGCCTATTGCCCTTTGGCCCTCTCGGTTGGAGATGGTTTTTTGTCAAAGGGCTATGTTTGGCATGTGGTCCTTTGGCCCCTCGGTTGGAGATGTTATAAAATATGGTATGACATTGTTCATTAAAATATAATTTCTTGCAGAACTATAAAGCTAAAGAGAGTCATTTAGCCCTCATTCGGTTGGAGATGACCTTAGACTTTTTTTTTTTTTTTGAGCTTGGTAGTTAATGACATGGTGAAAAAGGTACTTGGGCATGCTAAAAAGTAACTAAAATATAGAGAGAGTAATATTTAGCCAATATGGTTGAAGACGGAAAAATTTAGTTTGTTAATATTCCTTAAAAAATTATATTTTTGAGGCCTATGTGGCCCTCCATAGTTGGAATTGCCTTAGTAGTGTATCCGATTCAAGTTTTCGTTATTAGAGTGATAGTGTTTGGTGCTTGGAGTGGAATGTCAGGAGGTTTGTGAAGGCCGGCCAAACAAAGGCATGGAATAAGAACCTCTTGAGGGAGGAAATAGAGGAGAGGTCAAGATTTGAGATGATACTACTTGAAAGAGCATTTTACCATTTCGACGACCTAAAAAGGTTTCAATTGGTTCTCTACAAGAATTGAACCTAACACATTTTACTTATAAAAAGAAATAAATACTACTAGCTAGATTATATTATTAAGTGACGTCTTATTTATTATATTTACTAAGATTGGAAATGTACTCTTATGTTATGATTGAGAGACGTAAAAACAACAATTAAGACACTTTCGCTATTGACCGCTTGTGAATAGGATGAAAATATCAAAACAAGCACCAAAACCTCTCACTCAAGTTGACTTGACAAGCGGGAAAATTCCATTGTTTTGCTTTCCTCAGTGTGAGCAAGTCTGAGTCATACATTGCTGCACATATACCCCTTAAATTTCCATATCTATTTCCCCCACAAGGAAACTGCACTGTAAGAAGCCTTGAAGCTCCCAATAATTCCCTCCTCTTAAATATTTCTCCACATCCCTTGTCAAATAAATATATACAGCTTGCTACACGCACACCCATATATTATATATAGACATCCTCCAAGTCCAATATATATAAGATCTCAATATATATAACATATATATATTATATTTATATATTGTATATGTATATGTAACTATGTTGAAGCAGCACAACCACCAGCCACTGATGAAGATGGAGATCACAGTGCTATCAGCCCAAGGTCTGAAGACCTCATCTCCCTCTCTCTTCTCCAACAAAATCAGACCCTTCATCACCCTCACCACTCTCCCGCCCACTCTTGCTCCGCCATGCACACCCAAAACCAACGGTGATCGCACCCTTCACGTGTACAAAACAAGGGTGGATGATCAAGGAGGCGTCAACCCTACATGGGGTGACAAATTTCATGTCCCTATTGATACAGCTTTCTTCAACAATAGGTATTCTTGCATATATCTCCAGCTCTTCACCAAGCGGCTCATAATGGGCCGGGTTCAGCTGGGTTGGTGCCAAATCCCGGCCAATGATATTGGGTTCCCGCCGGCCAGTTCGGCACGGTTCTTGAGTTACCGGCTACGGGCTAGGGACGGTTCCAGGACTAATGGGATTGTGAACCTTTCTGTGAAGTTGGAGAATTTGGGCCCGGTCACCGACGACCGGCCTTTAAACTCAATGACTGCACCGGCTTTTGGTATGTGTGGCACAGTCATTGGTACGCCGGTCACAACCCTACTGCCACCATTGGGTGAGTGCTCTGTGAGTCGTCAAGGTCGGAGAGGACACATGGGTTTTGGTTGTAAAGAGGCTGATGGCTGGGACCATGTCAATAATTTGCACTAAAACCACACACTTGGACGTCTTTACTTTGGTCGCGTTTAGTTGCGGATTAGTTTTTTTGGGAATGTAACTTTTATGTCTACTTTCTGGAGATGAGATGAGAAATTATTATTATCATGTTTGAAAACCATGAAAAATATGGTGAGTTTAATTTACTTATAAGTTCAAGTAAGATTTTTTTTTTTTTTTTTTTACTAACAACGAGAAATGAAGATTTGAACTTGGATTACGAGCTAGTTGATAAAACAATGTTGTTTATTTCATATGATTTGAAAAAATGCATTCCTATGTTTAGCAAGTGTAAATTGATTTGGTATAAATTTAGTTTCACTTGAAATGAAATTTTGGAAAAATCAAAATGAGCATGCAATAAAAATATTAGAGTAATAAATCTATTTTGAGAGCTCTATATAAAATTTATATTTTAACGGTATTTCTTAGGTTATAGCTTAAGGATTCCCTTCCTTGTCCTTGAGCTAGCTTATCACTCAAAAATATTAAGCTACACCGAGATTCTATATTTGATTTCTCCTTTTCCCAATATATTCTTGTGTTTTTTCCCGGTGGAGAAGCTAGGGGTACACATCAAAATGCCCAATGTCGTGAAAAGATTGATACTTGAATCAAATCAATGACGAGAGTGAGGAGAACTTTCTTGCAATTTTCTTTCTAATAAGTAGTAGTGGTTGAGACGTTAGAAAAACAAAAACAACCACTAGTTGTCTAGTATTTCCAAATGTAAAGATTAAAAGCACATCATATCCAATCAATTGACTTTCACTACGTTGGCAATTCATCTTGGGTGGTGCAATCCACATTCATTTTTACTTCTTAAATACGTCTCTTAATTTTGTTCATTGTATTGAACGAACTGAAAAGAAAAAAAAAATAACAGACAACAATTAACAAGTGTATAGAAGATTAAAAAAAAAAAAGTGTGAAAATAACACCACCTTTTGTCTTTCCATTGGATAAGTGTAGATCCATGACAACTTCAGAGATTGGTGGGTTTAACTTACTATCATTTCAATCCCCCAATCATATCATTTTGTTTTTTCCGGAAAGAATCCTATCATTTTGTTTAATTGATTTGATCGTGATAGGCCATCTAACTTGCAACCATATTTAGGGGTGGACAAACGGGCTGGACCCCCAGTCGGGGCGGGTCCAGAAATTCTATAAAAAAAGGGACGGGGCAGGTTCCGAAAGTACCCCATGTTATTTTGCCTCTCATCAATTTCCATCTGTTCTCACGTGATGAGAGGCAAAAGAATAAGGGGATACATCCTTATTCAGGTCAAGTTTATTCCATAAACAATTGACTCGTGATCATTTTCTTCGTTTCGTTACTCAATAAAAACTTGGTTTATACGAACACAAACGCGTGTTACGTGTTACAATATAAACAAACTGAGTAGCAACACTACAGTAGTTACGATCACACCAAAAATTTATTCCGTGTTCTGATATAGCAGCCCTTTTTGAGAAGAAACAAACATTTTATAAAAGAAAAGAGAAATACACAGAAGTGGATAAGAAATCCACCATTTACAAGAAACAAGAAAACTCTCAATAGGATTTGGCTACAGCAACAATAGCTAGACCTAACTCACTTGACTGCTGCTAACAAATCCCACAGTAATTGAGAAAGAGAGTAATTATTAAAATCATTTGAGACTGAAACCCATAGGGCTGCCCAATATTTTACTCTTCCCCAAAGTACTTCTACCCCCACACCAGTATAATCCTCAAAAATTCTTTTGTTACGCTCCAGCCAAATGTTCCAAAAAATTGCCGAGACCATACAACCCAACAAAGCTTTAGCTTTCCTCCCAATTCCTAGGGCCTCAAACTTGGTGCTTAGAAGCTCGAAACAACCCTTTGGAATGACCCAACTAGCTCTGACCTCCTGAAACAGTTTCCACCACAGTTGAATCGTGTAAGAACAATGGAGAAAAATGTGGTTTACACTCTCCTCCTTAGCTTTGCACAAGCTGAACCATTGTGGGGATAAGCAGATAAAAGGGCTTCTCCTTTGAATTTGGTCGCAAGTGTTGAGCTTCCCTTTGGCCACCAACCAGACAAGAATTTTAACCTTCGGGGTAACTTTTGATTTCCAAATCTGTGAATAGGGTGGAAAATATTGCACAATCCCATTGTTACTCAAGAAGGAACGATAGGATTTGCATGTGAACAATCCTGATGCTTCCAGTTTCCACCTTCTGTTATCCGTTCTTGATTGAGACAAGCGAACCTCTTCCACTTTCTGTAATAATCTAGCCGCCTCTTCTATCTCCGCCTCATTCAAATTTCTCCTGAAATCAAAGTTCCAACTCAAAGAAATGGTAGAGAGATCCGCACAACTTGAAATGTTCTGATTGTGCTTCCTCGATAGGAAGAATAATCTAGGAAATTGCTCTTTCAATGGTCCTCCTTCTAACCACCCATCCTCCCAAAACCTCACCCTCTCCCTGTTGCCCACCTCAAACTTACAGCAATGAAGAAACAAATGGGAACCACTCGAAATATTTTTCCATGGGCTACAGCTTGAACCCTTCATCGGAGGATATGCATTCCATCCGTTATTCTGTAGCCCATACTTGCTTCTTATCACCTTGTGCCAGAGAGAATGAGGTTCCTTTGGGAATCTCCACAACCACTTAGCAAGTAATGCTTCGTTCCGATTCCTTAAATTCCCCACCCCTATACCTCCTTCCTCTTTACTTTTAATAACTATCTCCCATCTTACCAGGTGGTTTTTCTTTCCTTCCTCCACACCTTCCCACAAAAACCCTTTCATTAGTTTTTCTAGGCGTCCAATCACCCCGCAAGGCATTTTGAACAAAGACAGATAGTAGATCGGCAAGCTTCCCAAAACAGATTGAATCAGAATTAATCTACCTCCTCTGGATAAGAAGGCCTTCTTCCAGCTTTGAAGTCTTTTTTCCATCTTTTCTACCACTGGATCCCAAAACTTAAGTGCTCTTGGCCTACCCCCAAGAGGGAGTCCCAAATACTTTATAAGCCAGCTACCCACCTCACAACCCCAAGAATCTGCCAACCTATTTAATTTCTCACAATCTGAATTTATTCCAGAGTGCCATACAAAAGTAGACATTGGGATTTATGCCTTGTTACGACTGTAATTTGCAAAGCACATCGAATACTAACAAGGGTCCGGCCAGTAAATAATCTTATTAACTTGTGATAACACATTTCTACACAATCAAGTGAACTTTCTTTCGAAAGCAGTTTGTTTATATATATAATTTACCGTGGAAATGCCCTGGCAACACCCATGTAAGGCACCCAAAGAACGCCAGGGCAACAACGAAAACGATGTGCCGTTGTCATAGTCACTACTACGCCAACAAGATCAATGACAACTGCTATGCCTACTCTACAACAGCAAACAACATCAAAAATGACAATATAGAAGACCTGCAGTGTGTCGAGGGCGAAGCTCTGCATTTGGTTACTCTCCAGCAGGACGTCTAAAGCCTGCTTTTAAGTCCAGGACCAAGCTTTGCATATGATTACACTCAAATCTCGAGCACGAATTTGTATGTAATTCTGCAGCGTGCCCAAGCATAAGTCTATGATGAGAAGAATTTTAAACTTCCCCTTGATCCTGGCTGCTACTCTTCAAGATATTGTACTTGCAGAGAGGACAGGTAGCGTTGATAAAAAGCCACTTGTCAATGCAGGAACAGTGAAAATGGTGGCCACATGGAAGTTGCCTCAGTTCCACTCCGTCGTCATAAGACGAAAGGCAGATGCAGCACTCCTGTAAATCGCAATGATCATCTAACTGATGTGAGAAGAATTTTTTGAACAGTCCATTTGTGACACGAATACAAAACAAAACCAACTTTATGACAGATCACGTAGACAAAATCCTCGTTACTAAAAGAACACGAGAGTAAACAAGACTATAAGTCAAAAATCAAGAGCAACTTACCGCATCCTCCTGAGAAAGAACATGTTCAATGGGTGAATCTGTACCACATTCAGTCATTACTCCTCCACCTTGTACATCGCCGGCAACTTTCTCATTACCAACTTTTCTGAATTTGAATTTTGGCAGCTGTTCGATGTCTTCCTTAGATGCTCCATCCTGCTTCAATAGCAGGTCACACAAACATAATACAGGGACAAGAAGAATGCCATTGATATTAATGCTAAGAGCTAACAGCTACACTTCGGTAAATTAATAATTCAAATTACTTCCAAGTTTTAGTTACGACAACAAAAATCAAGCACATTCCCATCAAATTTTTGTCAGGCCCAATAAATTTGATGCAACTAAAAGAGAGCGAGAAAATTTAATAAATGAAACAAATTAGTATAATATTAATAAAATCTTTCATCCCCAAAGTGCTCCAAGAGAAACTACTATGCATCAAGTTTGGTAAACCTCACTCATATATCAATCGAAAGAAGAGATCTATGAATCTTAAAAGTTACATAGGGTGCTCTACGGAGACACCATGAAATTCAACTATCTATGATTAGTATCAAATTCTAAGAAGGATATGCCTGATAATTTCTAAGGTGATGAAAGTTAACAGTTAATGAAAGAAAGGAATGGTTTAATTTAGTGCAAACTGTTTTACCAACACGGGAACTTGCCCGTTATTTTGAGCTCATAAAGGCTATCCACAAACTTTCTTCCATACAAAACATCAGAACTGAACTTTCCAACCCACCCCACATAAAACCGGAAGCAAGCCCATATAATTGGGTTCCATTTTAGAGTCCAAATTCTCCAACTGAGAATCTTAATACATCGAAATTTCTGTTCAAATTAACAAGATTCGACTAATTTTTGTTATTATCAAATATTTGGTAAATAAAGTTTGCTATCGCAGAATTATATAGAACGTGTCAGGTTCCTGTTTCATTTGTCAACCCTCTAGTCTAGGACTTATAAACCAGTACTACAGCAATATTCACCTAACTTACGGAGTGGTAATGATAGAAAACACTGATAGTTATGAACATGAAAACCAACACAGCCCCACACACAGAAAAGAGAGATAACTGGGCATGAGAACTACCTGATCTGCGACAGCATATAAAAGTGCAATAATGCACGGAAGACAGCAACAAACCGCGATACCAATGATACATGCCAGCGCAACACAGAAAACGACAAAAAACACATCAAAACCCAGGAAAATTATACATAGCCTGCAGAAAAAGCCACATTGCCATAGTTAAGAGTTTATCCTTGATTTCAAATAAATGGATGAGAGTGAGAGAGTGAGAGAGTGAGAGAAAGCCCAAACCAGTAAAGCTGCGGGGAGGCGTTTGCTAAAGATTGACCGCCTGCCGATACCCAATAGAACCCAATGATCCACCAGATAAACGAAAACATTGTATTTGCAGATTCCAGGTGTTTAGCAACGCTGCTGAAAGATACAAGCAAAAACAATGAGCAGATATGAAATTACGATAAACGTAACAAATAACAGCATATGTCATTAACTTTTCACACAGTACTGGCTCCAAATATAACAGCATCCTACAATCCCAGTACAAAACCAGTTAAATCGTCAATAACCAATTCTAACAGACAGGTAGCATACAAAATTTCAGATTTATAGAGCTTCAAACGAGAGAAAACCGGTGCCATTAGCAATCCGTAAACGCAAAAAGACTCATTTAACTAGTCCCCTACTCTACATCATAATTTCGCATAAATACCGATCCCTCTACTGGTTTCAAAGAGATTGGGGCCAAGCTACAAGTAAAAGTAAATTTTACTAAGAATCAAATGGCATGAACAACAATGCCAAAGACAGCAAAAACATTATTAAAAAAAAAATAAAAAAATTCACCATTATTCCAGCAACATTTACGCATTCGAATCATAAATTGCAGCAACTAACAGCAACCCACCAACAAACACCACATAAGAAGAGCAAACATTACAATTGCGAAGCACAACTAACGTTGTTACCTGGTACCCTCCTCAGTCATATGATCAGCCAACGACACGTACTGGGATGACGAATCCCCCTCTCTCGACCCAGAACCCAAATTCCCAACACTCCCCACCCCTTCCTCCGCAGAATTCACCCCCGAAAACCGGCTTCTCTGCCGGGACTGCCGCCTCCGAAACTCGACGCAAACACAAACCATATGCACCACGCACTGCACAGCGTACCCCACGATCCACAGTCTCAGGGGCACATTCGGCAATTCGTACCGGCTCAGAACCAGGACCGTCACCGCCACGACGACGAAGGCGAAGTTCCAGATGATGTCGAGAACCACCACCGGCTTGGAGTACGCCCAATCACTCTGCCTCTCCTCCAATTGCTCCGCCGCGGTCTCGCGGACCAGCATCGACGGCTCGCGCATGAGGCGGCGGCTGCTGGCCTGACGAAGAAACCGAGCGGCCTGCTGCAGGCTCTGTCGGCGCACCAATCGCTGGCGCCCCGAGTTCGAATCGTCAGACGACCCGCCGGAGTTGGTCAACAACGGCGTCGTGTCGACGATGTTCTCCGCAGATCGGTTTGGCGAGGCCATTTCGGTTTGAATCAGAATTTGGGGATGTTTAGTTTCTAGCGAGGTCGTCGAATGGAATGCCCTGACTCGGTGAGTTGAAACGGCTCAACCCATGCAGATCTCCGAAACGGTGCGTTTTGAGCGGGAGCTCTGATCGTTCTATGGCGGTGAGAACGATGATGGAGACAAGACACACGCCGACGATGACGATAATGTCGTTCGAATACGGACACGGCTTTGGAATTTTAACTCTGTTTTCTTGGTTTATTTGACCAGTGCTTGGTAAAATTGATTTGACCATACCGTACACGTTTCGTTTGATATTTACAGTTTTACTCGGATTTTTTCTTTTCTTTTTTTTTACTTTTGTAATTGTTCTTTGTAAAATAACACAATATTTCGATGGAGAAAATAAATTGAGAATTTAGACAAAATTCATAATTTATGTATTAAGTGGCCGCCACCATCACTATTATGGATGCCGCCATCATCACATATTATTGTCTTTCCGTCGCTCTTGTCACCATTCAGTATCACAACAACCGTCTCCATAACCTTTGCTAGCAAATTTTTTGACTATTATCTCTCATTTCGTACTTAAGTTTTATTTTTCTTTTTGGTTTAACTAAACAAGAAAATTAACAACTTTAAAAAAATAAAATTTCGTCATTTCAATTCCATTATTTTATTATTCTAAGTAATTTTAAATTTTTTCATCTGTTATTTTATAATTCCAAGTCATTTCAAATGGTTCCACTTCCACCACATGTAAATTCATGGGTACATGAGGGCATTCTTAACGGAAAAATGCTAAGAAGATTTTTTTCAAAATAAAACTCTCGGCATCCTTATGTTTTGGACACAAGTTTTTATAATGTTGGCACAAAAATTGTGTCAAAAATATAAAATGACGAAGAGTTTATAGATAATTCTATTTTTGAAAGTCTCCTTTGCATTTCCGTTCTTAACGAACAGAGAACTTAACTTACATAGGAAAAAATGTAAACAAACTACAAATAAAACCCCATCCAAACATGGACAGAGTGCAGAGCATTTCCTCGTGCAGCATATGCAAAAGTTGATACAACTAAAAAAAAAGACCTCCAACGTAATCTTCATCATATTTGGTTGGAATGTTTTGATGTCCAATAGGGAATTGATCCTCTCCGGATCTCCTCATTGGGGATCCTAGGAATCAAGTGATACCAACTGTTCATCAAAAATCATATGGTCACAATATTTTCTTTTTTATATTTTTCACGCAAAACTAGGCTACCTTATTGTTGAAAATATAAAAAAGAAAAAAACTTTGGCCACAAGATTTTTGATGAACAATTGATATCACTTGATCCCCGGGATCCCTAGCGAGGAGATCCGAAAAGGATCTAATTCCATCCACTAGTAAATATCACTGCTCTAAAAATCGGCCTAGGCGGTGGTGCCCCGCCCCGATTTTGGGCAAGGCGTTGGGAAAAATCGGCTGGAAGTTAGGCGGCGCCTAGGCGGTTTTTTTACATATTATATATATATATATATATTTGTTATTAATTGAGTGTTTTTTTTTTTTTTGGTTTCATGGTAGTATTCTTATGGAAATGGTGTACCTAATTTGCAAATGATGGATTACTACAAGTTCATCTAATAGTGAAACGAATTGGAGCATTTTTTAGGGGATACATACAAAGAAAAGAAATAAACTAGATACAACACGGTTAAATAATTTAGTCTATGTCTAATCCAATACAAAGATCATGATTCATGAACAAGAAGAATTTAGTCTATCATCCAAATCCTCCTCATTATGATTATATGCTTACTATTTTTTAAATGTTGAACTTTTAGGATGTATATAATTTGTGTATTCTTCTACTTCAATTTTTGCATTTTATCATTCTTTTATTTTCCATACAAGTATAGTTTTTTTTTTAGGTGTAAATAGACACTTATTTACAAGATATATAATAAATTTACATAAATCCGCCTAGGCGCTAGGCCCCTGCCCGCCGCCCGACTAGCGCCTAGCGATTTTTAGAACCTTGGTAAATATAATGGTGCTAAAAATCATGTGTCACTTAACTCCCTGCCGGGAAGCATGGGAGGCGGTTGGGATGCCTCTTGAATGCATGTACAAACTAATAAGGTCTAATAAGTATAAATAAATGCTGAAATACTTTTGTGAGTCTTCTTGCCTTTGGAATTGGTGGATAATCGTGGCTTGTCAACAGTTGTCCCCCTTTTTAAAGAGAAAAAAACAAGTATAAATAAAGGAGTTCAAATATTCTGCATCCAGAATGGACTGTGGTCTTTCTGTGACATTTTTATTTGATTGACACATATCTATACATTTAATTCCCTATTAAGGGAAGATAGGGTATTCGGAAGATAGCCCATGTGATAAAAAAAAATCGGATATAAACCTTTGTGGTGAACTCCGTTAGGAATTAAGCCCAAAACAAAATTTCCGTTAGTTTCTCCGTTAATCATTTTTTAAGGGGTTAGGAATCCCGACTCTCTACATTTAGGCTTCATACATTTCTCTGCATTTCGCTACATTTATGTCATTATGTGCCATTAGGTTTTGCTCCCCTTCATCAGTTGTTACTTTCGTGCATCTTACATTGTGTTCTTCCTTCACTGGTGTTCCTTCTCCTGTTTGTGGCTCACTGGACATTCACTCATGGTTGAAAGAATCTTCAAATTCAATCAAGTAATCATTGCGCCTATTTTTTCCGCATGTGTTTTGAATAGAAAGAGGGCCTTACTGGTTCTTCAATGTCATCTCACATCATGTGAAAGAAACAGAAATGAGACCATAAAGAGAAGGAGATGGATGGGCTGGCCAGTACAAACAGATGCAAAGCCTCGTTCCTCTCTGAAACATGCACGAAAACAATTTAGGAGTAAAGAAAACACAAAGGAACAATATAGAATTTACATTTTTACTCGATTGGATTAATCATGGGAGCATTTCTATTGAGCCACAATGGAGGGTGTGCAAAAATTCACATAAAAAATACGAAGTTTTGTTTTTGGGGTTAATAGAGAGAGAACGGAAATTTGTTTTTTGTGGACTTAAAGTTTAAAAGATTTTACCACAAAGGTTTAAACCTTTTTTTTTTTTTTTTTTTTTTTTACCACGAGACTATCTTTCAAATACTCCATCAACATGATGATTATTTATCCAATTAGGCCTATAAGAATAAAACCATCTCCAAATGAGATGTCAAATCCTAACTGGAATGTTATGTAATCAAATTTGAAGGTCATATGTGGATTGACATATGAGTTTTCATATGTCAAATTTGACATATGAGAAAAGATGATGTTGAATAATTTTTAATTATTTTATTATGTGGATCTCATTAATGCACAAATTATAGATCTTGAAAATTTATTTTTGATTGATTTCTTTTTAAAATAGGTTCTATAAATATCATTTCTAACAAAAAAAAGAACATATCGGTTGGAAAAAAAGAAAATATGAAATTGTCATGTCGGCTATCAAATAAACATTTGACATTTATCTTTTGACATATCCATTAGAGATGCTCTAAATAATTATAATAAAAATAACAAATGTAAAATAATGACAAGACATTGAACACTGATAATTTTTCGATCGCCTTTTTTTTAACTGTTCTTAGGTTGGTAATCTTTTTAGAGACTGAATGGTGCATTAGACTTTCGGATCAAAGGGCCATGTCCCTATTTCGATAGCAATCGTGTAAATTAAATATGAAAATGAAAATAGAGAAATACTAAGGAGACTCTCTCAAAGTGGGTCTCTCAATGAACTCTTATCTCATTTGTTTGACACAATATTTTATAATGTTTTATAATATTGGCATGAAGAATTGTGCCAGCAACATGAGGGTGTCAGAGAGTTCGTAGAAAGTCTAACTTTGAGAAAGTCTCCTTAGCATTTCCCATGAAAATAAGCTAACACGATGAAATTCTATGAAAATTATAATTAATTCACTCAAAATCCGTTAGAATTCATTATTTTTTTTCTCTCAAATTCTATGAATTTAAATTCCCTGAAATTCTATAAAAATCATTATTAAACACACTCCTTAAGACCAACTCCAACTCTTAGAGAAAGTTATAAAATTTAGCACCCCCTCCCCCAATTTCCTTCCAACCCTTAGAAGTTAAAATTGAGACAAATTCCGGCCAGAAATGTGGGCTGGGTTAGTGGTGTGCCCCACATATGAAAGTGGAAAACCGGATGTGAAGCCTAGTCGCCCATGCCTTATTCTTGAATGTGTTGGCACGCGCTAGCTGCAGCACCAGCCGGACCCCACCCACATGGGCATGTCCCCCGCTTGTCGGCAACCATGATGAGCCTAACGGATCTTTTCCTGATCCAATGGCCACAATTTAAATGGTCGTTGGTTGATCCAACGGTCCACATTCAATTTTTTTATATATATATTTATATATTTATTGAATCCAATGGTTGAGATCGAATATAATCAAATCTAACGGTAAAAGAAAAGATCTAATTGTTCAAGTTTAAATCCAACGTCTAAAATAATTAAAAAATTTATTTAACTCAAAATTCTCCCAAAAACTCTATAAATACCTATGTATTTGTTCAAACATCCATACAAAACTTACTTTTCTCCTACAATTCTTCCAATTTTTCTTTCTACCATCTTCCAAAACCATTTCTTCCCATTTACAATTCTTTCAATTTATATCAGGTGTTTCATATTCTTCCATAGTGTTTCATTAGTTTTATATGTCGATTTAGTGATTTTTCAATATTTATCGAAATTTAAATATTTTTAGGTCAAAATGTTCATAAAATTAATTTAGGATAGTATACATAATTTTTTTAAAGTTAATTTATAAAAAAAAATTAGCCTAAATTCATTTTTTAATAATCTGGGGTTAAAATTTTAGGCTAAAATATTGGAGCAGAAAATTTGTTTCTGGGTTAAAACCTAAATTTTTTGGAGTAAAAATTTTAAGTTTTACTCCAAGAATTGTAGATGACATAAGTGGATTATTCCCAAGTGTCTCATAAAATGAGATTAATATAAAGTTATCTATAAAAAGATTAAAAGATTAAAAAATTAAAAAAATACAACTACTGTAAGTCAAAGCACGTTGACTTGAATCCAAATTTAAGCTGCAGTTGTTGAAGTTTCCTAATTCTAGTAGTAATGATCCATCACAATTATAAAAAGAAACCTTACAAATCCCACGCCCATTAGGAACGATCACGATTATAAAAGGAAGGGTACCCCAACCCAACCCACATCTAATTTCACATCTCGAATCTCTTGCTCTCTCTCTCTCGTCTCTCGCATACCAATCAATGAAGATGGTTTCTACTGGTTTTGTACGACGGGAGGAGGCTCTTCGGGATTGAATCGTCGCCGCTTTGTCACCCGCTACCTTGAATCGTGTTTTTGGGCCGCTGGACGACGCGTCGATCAGAGCAGCGGTGATCGGTTGCGGGTTCTTGGACAAGTTGGTGTATGATTTTGATGGAGTTCATGGGATCGGATTGGATATTAATTGTATAATGTAGACGAATTAGTTCAACTAATTTAGTTGTGCTGTAAAGTTGTAATTCAGACAATTATTGACTTGATAATTTACAATTTTTATGATTGCAAATATCTTTCATATGGATCTTCAACTTTCTGCGGATTTTGATGTTCCTTTTCTCTATATTAGTAGTCCAATTAACTTACCCAAATCGCCATTACGTTAATTCTTTGGAAGGCGCGCCATTGGGCGGGCGTCGAGGCCGTGAGGCGTAACAGCAGCTGAGGCGCAGTCCTTGACCAGCTCCGTTTCGTAGTACAACGCTGCGTCTCTCTGACGCCTCATTACCCACACATTTCTCTGATAAAATAAAGTCAAAATTTAATAATAAAAAAATAAAATCATGTATGTCACTACTACCGCCACCATTATTACCACTATCACCATTCCACTACCATCACAACTGTCACCACCACCCCACATCACCACATCTTCATCTATCATCTTTGACACCACTACCCCCACCACCATCGTTGCCACTATCATATTGACCTCACCATCACCACCATTTTTGACACCACTACCATCCACAACGTTCACATCTCGATTCTCTTGATTACATTGTTGGTTTTGCAACTAGGCGTACCAAGAAATGTGATTCAATTCATATGCAATTTAATGTGATTCAATTCTTGAGTGATCGAACTGTTTTTTATTTTATTTTTCTTTTGATTTTCAGTTCAACGTTGTCGTAGAGAACGAAGGAGACGCCATAAATAGCGTTACGAATTTGGGTGTCTTCAGTGGAAGTAATCTTAGTTTTGAACTTTGTATAGCTTTGGACATAAAACGCTACCTGGAATCGCGTACCAACATCTTCGATTCTTGTCATGTAATATGAATGAAAATAACACTCTTTGGCTATGCCATACCAACATTTCAATTTTTGTTGACTTTTGTTCCTTACGCATAACTTGTAAGGAACATCTAAACACATGGATCGAATATATGTATGTAACACTACTCTTTGCCGCATATATTTTTGAGACAGTCCACACGTTAAACAAAGTTTCAAACCCCACAACAACGCGCTTATACACCTAATAGTATATACTACAACACAATTAACATAATCAAAATATAAAATCATCTCAAAAAGTAAGAACTATTGAATTCGAACCTTATAAATACTCCAATTTCAACCTAATTTATTTTCGAAAGTTTTTAACGAAATTTTTAGGTTTAGAATAAGAAAGTTAGCTTGACCCAAAAAAAAAAAGAAAAAAAAAAGAATAGGTTGAGACTTTCTAGAACTCTCTCTATTTCTCTCCCAATTGAGTCTAATTCTGGTGCCGCCGATCCTAGCTATGGCTGGGATCTGTGGGTTTTCTTTTCTTTTCTTTCTTTCTTTCTCTATTTCTCTTCTCTCATCCATTGTTTTTCCCCTGGTTTTCTTGGCTGATTTGCCTTTTTCTCTCCCCTTTGATCTCTCTCATCCATATTCATCCCATTTCTGAGCTTTAGTCACGTGTTGCCGCGATTTGTTACGGTGTTTCGAGTTGGTGAGTATAGATCTGGTGCTTCCACTGGGTCGGGTGTTTCTCGCACCACCACCTTCTCTTTGCTATTTGCCTTTGTTGGCAATGTTACTTGTGGAATCCCACGAGCTCTTAGGTTCTTTGTTGTCTGTAGTTGTGTTAAGTGTGAAGCTTGGGATTAGATGCTGGTATCGATAAGGCAAGGCTTAATTAGGGGCAAGAATTTGTGTGGATCGACATGCACAGCTGCTATGTTGGTGGTTGCAGCGGTGGTTATGACGGAGTATGCAACAGAACTGGCTGTTTTCAGTTTTCTTTTGTTTCGGTCTCAACTTTTGGTTGGGCCACGTTTGTTTGTTTGTGTTTTTTTTTGGGCATTTTTGTTGTAAAATTTGGTCCTTTGTGTTGTAAAGTTTGTTGTTGGTAATTAGGGGTGGGCATTTGTGCGGGTCAACCGACCAACCCGACCAACCCACCTAACATTAATTGGGTTGGGTCGGTTAGAAAGCCTAGAAAATTATTCCTGGCTTTAAACCCGGCCACCCAAAGTCATGGCTAAACTTACATGGGTTGCAATATTACAAAGCCGTCGAAATCCGGCTACCCGAATATAGATATATGTTAGCCCATTTACGCGATTTCCTATCTCAATTACTCAATCTCCTCTTTTCGTCCAACCCCAGACACAATTTCAGAAATCAAGCAGTTGGACGCAAGAATCAATTTCATCCCCGATTATTCTCTATGGCCTCTTCAAGATTGATCCCTCCTCTTTTCACAGTCTATAAAAACCCTATAATTTTATTGATTTTCTCTGTGCCACTGCATCCCAAAACCTTAATATTTCAGTTTTTGTCAATCTTGATTAGTTGGCTGCTGCTTTTAGGTGATGATTTTAGTGTTTCACTCTTTTTTTTTCTTCAATTTGTTTTCTTGTTCAACTAGATTAAAATTCTAACTTGATTGTCTCTTTTTGGTGCAGTTTTATGAGGCTTTATATTCTTGGGTGATAAGGACTTAGCCTTTATCCTTTCAGTGAGTTTTAATTTGAGTATTGGTAATATCATGATCTAATTGTGATGATACTTTGGTTAAATTTAAGTGAATGAAATTTCAATTGTGAAAATTTGCATATTGTTTTTGAGTATAAGTTGTAAATTCATGTATTATGTATTGAGTAGATTTTAATTGACAATATATTGGTTACTGATATATTGTACATTAGGTTTGTTAATTTCCAGAACATACAAGCATCTTTCTTATTAATGTAAATTCATGTATTATATATTAAGTTGTAAAGTCATGTATTATATATTGGGTTTGATATCTAATAGACTAATATTGGTATATTGAATCAATACTGCACATTCAGATTATATTATCCATGTTAGAGTGTTTTTCCCACTTATTTTCTATGTATTATTTGACATTCATATTGTATTTTATTATATCAGATTGAGTGAGTTTTTTTTTTTGGAATACAATGGCTGGGAAAGATATGTCTGTTGAAGCTACTGAAATAGCAAGTTCTCAAACTTTGATTAAGGTTGATGTTTCATCAATGCCACCTTCTCCACTAGTGGATAGTGGTAAGAAGAAAAAACCAAGTAGGAAAATGTCCACAGTGTGGGATCACTTCACCAAAGTTGATGGTGATGAATCTTTTGATCCCAATGACCCTAGAGCTACTTGCAACTACTATAAGAAGAGTTATGCTTGTGATACTAAGAAGTATAGGACCTCTAGTTTATGGAATCATTTGTCTAACCAATGTAAAAGGTATCCCCATAGGGTTGTGGACAAAAAAACAAAAAATCTTTAGCTTTGGGGCTGGAAAAAGATGGTAGCCTTATGGTAGTTGGCTTTAGTAAGGAAGCTTGTAGGGTTGGGTTAACCAAGATGGTAGTTCTTGACGAGTTAGAATGAAGGGTTTAAGCTTTTTTGTGGTATTAGTTCCCCAAAATCTACCCCTCTCTCACGCAGAACTATTGCGAGATATATGTTTCAATTGTATTTGGATGAGATGAGACTTTTGAAACATGTGTTGACCACAAATGCACAAAGAGTTTGCATTACCATTGATTGTTGGACATCTGCACAAAACATTAGTTATATGGTTTTAACTACTCACTTTGTTGATTGTGATTGGAATTTGCATAAGCGCATATTGAATTTTTGCCCTGTACTAATCACAAAGGGGAAACAATGATTGAATCATGTTTGATTGACTGGGGAATAGAAAATGTGTTCACTATAACTGTTGATAATGCTTTAGCAAATGATCAGGTCGTTAATTATGTGAAAAGGAAACTGAAAAATTGGAAAACTGATGTTCTTGTTCTTGATGGTGTGTACATGCATTTATGATGTAGTGCTCATATTGTGAATCTGATTATGTCTGATGGGTTAAAGGAATTGCATGAGTCTATATTGAGAATTTAATCTACTGTCAGGTATGTGAGGTCTTCGCCTTCAAGGCTAAAGAAGTTTAAGGAATGTGTGGATCGTGTGAAAATAGAGTCTAAGAGTCTTGTGGTTTTAGATGTACCAACAAGGTGGAATTCCACCTATTTAATGTTGGTTGCTGCCCTTAAGTTCCAAAAAACATTTGAAAGGCTGGAGGAAAATGATGGACGTTTTGTTACTTACTTTATACATGGTGATGCAAAAAAAAAAGGTCTATTCCTCCTTCAAGTGATGATTGGGATAATGCATCAGTTTTTGTTAGGTTTTTGAAAACCTTTTATGATGTGACTCAAGTTCAGTGGATCTTCAATTGTGACTTCCAATATTGCATTTCATGAGATGTGCTCAATACAACAAGAATTAACAGTCATTAGTTGCAGTGGTGATCATTTGTTGTAAAAAATGGTCATTAGTATGAAATCCAAGTAAGACAAATATTGGGGTTATGTGGGAAATGTTAATAAGCTACCGATTATTTCAATGATGGTTGATCTAAGATTTAAATTGGATTATGTTTCATTTTGCTTCAATTTTGTATACAGTGCAGATGAAGTGACTGAATTGACCAATGGTATTAAAGATGTGTTAGTGCAACTTTATGACTTTTATTTGAAGTTTAATGAACAAGCTCCCCAAGCTCCTAATGTTGGTTCATCTAGTAGCAGTGTGCCAATGGAAGTTGCTGATAGTAGTTCTATTGAAGATGCAAGGTTGTCTCAATTTCTGAAGATAAGAAAACAGAGAAATAGAGATGAGTTAAGAAGTGAGGTGGATAGGTTCTTACTGGAACCTCCTGAGATTTCAACGGATAAGCAATTTAAATGCTTGAAATGGTGGAAGGTTCACTAGGAAAAATATCCAATTTTAGCTAAGATTGCAAGGGGATGTGTTTGCAATACTAGTTTCCACAGTGGCATCTGAATCTGCCTTTAGCATTGGAGGGCATATTCTTGATGATTATAGGAGTTCCCTAACTCCTAAGATGGTAGATGCACTGATGTGCACCCAAAACTGGTTAAAGTCATCCCCTATCTCTTTAGAATCATCATCCATTGAGGAGATGGAAATCCATGAGCAGATAATATCAGGTAACAAACTATTTAAACTTGTGTTTGGTTTTCATTTTTCAATTAAATACTTTCTGACTTCTTTTAATTTAAATATGCCATGTAGAGCTTTCAGTTGCCTCCACATCTGAAATGGATACCGTTGATTAGTACATGGTCGATTTAAGGTACTTTGCAATTTCTATGAACTAATCAATGTAAACTTATGTTACACCCCACCCCCATTTTAATAAAAAAAAAAGGTTTTTGGACCTTAATTGGTGAGCCAAGAGGGCCCACCCCCTTGATTTTTGTCCTCTGAGTCTCTCTCCTCTCTTCTTTGTCTCTTGAGCTCACTCTACCTCTCGAGCTCTCTCCTTCATGACTCACTATCTCTCTCTCAAATCTTCCTCTGTCACTCCTTTACTTCCCGATCACGCACCAAGACACCCATACACCCATAACTATAAATAACGACGACATCACCACCATGATTAGCTCTCTCTCTCTCTCTCTCTCTCTCTCTCTCTCTCTCTCTCTCTCTCTCTCTCTCTCTTTTTCTCTCCTCCTCCTCCTCCTCTCTTCGTCTCTGTGGGGCACAGAGGAACTCCGGCGAGTCCCTCGTCTTTCCGATGATTGGTAAGTCTCATGAACACTTGTAATATCTCTATTTCCGTCCTCGTGGCCTATTTCTAACCTGGATTGCGTTGTTGGGATGGCAAAATTGCACGGAGGCATCACGGGTGTGCTAAACCCAGTTTCAGGTGAGCCGTGGGTGTGTGAGCCCAGTTTCCGATCACCCCGATCCTCTTCTCGACGAATCGTGGGTATAAACCTCTTCCTTTCATCTTGTACTCTGTTGTCTTACTTAGATCGCACCTCTAGGTTGTTGGTTATGGAGTTGATATGAGCTAGGAAGCCCCGGTCTTCTTCTCCAGCGAGACCAAGAAACCAAGGTTTTTAGGCCTCAACCCATTCGAACCAGGCCCTTTGGGCCGTGCCTAAACCCAACCCGAACCTTTTTAATTTGTATTTATTTAATTATTCTAAAACCCAAAAGGCATTCGGGCCGTTTCCTTTAGGCATTCGGCCGTTGGCCCAACCCCAAAAACCCTTATATTTTGGGCCAGACATTAAGCCTGGGCCCGTGTGTTTAAAACCCAGAGATTAAGGCCAAATAGAACTTGGGCTTCCATCCCATTTCCTTAAACCCATTTCCCTATTTCCGTTTAAACCCTAGTGCCCAAACCGGACCCAAAACCCTAACCTGGATCCAAGCCCAAACCCGGGTTGACCTTGACCCGGTCAACGGTCAGTGTTGACTTTGACTTTGACCGGTCAACGTTGACTTTTCTGGTGTTCGTCCGGAACCCTGCTAAGCTAATTTCGATGTCCTGAACACGTTTTCGAAGTCTGTTTTCCCAAATTAAATTGTTTGAGTAGAATTTGACTAAAGGTACCCTTTATGTGCTTAAAGGCAATTATTGTGGCGATTCCGTGTTCTCTAGTTTGCGTGGCTTTTTTACGGCGAAGTACTGTGAGTGGACCCCTTCTAAAAATGCATGTTTTAATAGTAGAAATGCATACATGGAAAAGCATGATTTAATGATTATGTTCTATGAAACGCTTTGAGATAACATGCTTATTGAGACTAGATTGAATTACTGCTATTTTTCCTATAACCCATGTTCTTATAGAATATCTGATGGATGGCGATATGATATTTAGAACATGTTTCAAACACCTCTTTATAGTATAGATGATAGATGACTTTATACTATGAAGTTGTTTTCAATATATGTATGTTCAATGGTTTTGTACTTACCTAGTGGTCCTTATTCCGCTACGGGATGTAGGGATAGATTCCGGTCCGTCCCGGGCGACGGTTTGGTGTTGGCATAGGGCCTGGAGTGTGTTTCCTCTGGCTATTTAGCACAGGGACAGGGAGCCGGCATGAGGCCTGTAATGTGTTTTCCTCTGACTGTCTGCTTAGAGACGGGGAGCCGGCATGAGGCCTGGAGAGTTATATTGGACATTCACTAGCGATTATTATATATGAGTTATGATTTGAGACATTGCACGGCATGCTAGGTTTCGGAAAACCTATTTTGATCATGATATATGAGTTTTAATAAAACCTGGGGGTTAGTATGTTGATAACTGTTTTATTATATATATCAACTTGGTCCACTCATGTTTGTTTTGCGCCCCCTTAAGGATTAGAATCGAGGCATACAATCCCGGCATCTTCGAGTCCTCTCGGTGTAAGACCCACTCCTTTGTTCATTCAAATTTTATATTAATTCTTTTAGCGTTCTAGATTAGATGTGTGCTCTGAACACGTTCCTTCAATGCATATTCATTATTCTTTTATATTTATAAGTCTTATTTATCCCTTATTCTCAGCATTTGCACTCAATAAATGGCTTTCGTCACCCTCGGGTGTCGGCTAGCATGTGCCTATTCTGGTATTCAGGGAATATCGGGATCGGGGCGTGTAAACCTCTATCCAAATTCTAATGCTTTGTGTTGTTATTCATGGTTTACTAATGATTTAATGAATGTTTGGAATCCATTGCAGGCTTACAACCCCTTTTGAATGCTTTGGACATTTGACTTTGGGAATAAATTAGTAGTTGTTGTCTCGTGTTGCTGATGGTCGTCAACCTTTGCTGCTCAAAGCTCATGGATACTGCTACTATCTTAAAGCTTTTCATTATGTTTAAGTTTAGAATTTTATTATAATTTTGGGATTATATGTTAGTTTATGTTTAGCTTTGGATTTTATTAAGATTATAGAATTGTTAAGTTGATTTTCTTTTATGGTTGAAGTTTGGAACATGGATTATTTGAGATTTCAAGTTCATTTTTGTTAAGGAAATTTGGATTTACTCGGTTGAATGATTTTAGTGTTTGTTTGTGAAGAATAATAAAATTGCTATTAAAAAATAGTATGAAGCCCAAACCGAGAAAGCCGCCCAACCAACCTGCATAACAATGGATTGGTTGAGTTGGGTTATATGTTTGAGCGGTTGGAAATGGATTTAAAAAAATACTACCCAAGCCCATTGGGTCGACCAACGGATTTGGGCCCAATCTGGTCCGACCTGCCCATTGCCCACCCCTATTGGTAACCTTTGAGCGGAAAAAAAAGGAAGAAGAAAGCTAGCGGACTGTTGGATATGTAAATATCAAAAGGAAATCTTATTTGAACTCATGTAACCTCTTTTTACACCCAACTTTTCTTCACCCATATTGTTTTTTTATTAAAAAATTAATCTCTCTTTAAACCCAAATTTATTACCTAAATTACCCTCTCAAACCCAATTCAAAATGTTAAGCTATCTTTACATCCATTCTCTTTATAAAATAACATGTAATTGATTTTTTTTTAAAAAAGAGGCGTCATTGCCCCGCCTCTCCTCTTCTTCCCACTAGCATTTCCATGGCTACTTTTTTTTTTTTTTTTTTTTTTTTGCTACCAAACCCAAACGTTTGCCTTTTTTTCTTTCTATTGATATGCATAAGTAACAAATCAAACAATTCATCCCCTTATATTTATCAACAAGCAAGGAAGTTTATAATCTAAGAACATTGGTAAGAAGTTTTTCCTTAAAGTTTAACAAACCATTCGGGATTGATGAAAAAAATTGAAACCCAAATACTCATCTTCTAAACTTTTAAAAAAATTGAAATCAAACGAACAAAATATTTATAAATTGAGTCATACCTTATTTGGAAGATTCAAAACTTCAAAATCACCATCCATCAATAAAAAAAACTTGTTTTTCTCTATAAACCTATTAGGATTTTAGTCAAAATGAACGTAGGATAAACAAGTTAACAATTTAAATTTAAATTAGGGGTAGAAAAAGGTTACAAGGTTAAAAAAAAAAATTCCCAACATCAAAAGCTCAGGACCTAGAAACAAATAAATAGGACCTTCTCCAAGCCCTTCGAAATAAACAGCAGAAGGGCAATTTTCCCTCCAAATCGAAGCAATAAGGCAAAGAGGGCTGTTCGGGAGAGGGTTTTCAGTTCCAGTCCATCTTCTTCGCGAGCCGCCACGACCTCTCCTTCTCTGTCGCAGCCATCAGCAGACGGCAGCAGCAATGGCGTCGTCTTCTTCTTCGTCAGCCTACGACATGCCGTGGGTGGAGAAGTACAGGCCCACCAAGGTCGCCGACATTGTGGGCAACGAAGACGCCGTGTCCAGAATCCAGGTCATCGCTCGCGACGGCAACATGCCCAACCTCATCTTAGCCGTACGTTTCTCTCTCACTCATTTATGCACACAATCCAACGTTTTCAATTTTACTAAAACCCTAAACCCTAGCGGAATGTTAAATTTGTAGCTTGATTATGTGGATTTATTCTTTGTAATTTTGTGTTGTGGTCTGTCATTTGTGTATTCGTTGAGGCAGCGGTCGCTTTTCGCACAGGTAAAGTCGAATGAGCATTGTAGTTTTGAAATTTTGGACTATCATCTGGGCTCACTTTAGCTTTTGAATATGAGGAGAGGAATGGGGCTTTTTGATTTGGTAGACAATTCGATAAATTTATGCAACATTGTTTGAATTTGTCGACTGGAAATTGAAAAGTTGGAGAGAAGATTGGTTAAAGGCCATTCATTGTGTTGGATGCCTGTGTTCTCAGACTCCATGGGTATTCATAAGTTTGAAATTGGGGAAAACTGTGTGCCTGTTCATTAAGAAGAGTGAGGGCTTATATGAACTTGAAATTTCTGTCCGGTTAACTAGAATTTGAATCAATTTGCTGAATTGTTAATATTACCCGGAGTGGAAATGAGGTACATGCTTGAAGCAACTTCAGTTTGCTATCAAATTTTACGTCGACAGAAACTTTGGGATCTCATGCTTAGAAGAGAGATGAAAGTATAAAAACTATTGGCCTGTTTGATAACCATTTTGACTTTGATTTTTTTCGTTTTTATTTTTTGTGCTAGAGATAGAGAGAAAACGAACATGTTAGAAATGATGAATAAAGAAGGATGAAGGAGGTGGTGGGCGGGAGGAGGGAGAAATGAAGGATCACATTTTTCCACCATCCATCCTTCACACTCTTTGTTCCTCCTTTCTCCTTTTACTTTTCCTCTATCTATAGCACAAAAAGTGAACTCTAACAACTTATAACAAAATGGTTATCAAAATGTGCCCTATGGCATTATGAAAGACTTCCTCAATACTGAGCTATTAAACTCGTTTGAGTGGTGGTGTTTTGTGTTTGGGATTATCAATGAACTAAGCGGGAAGGTTATAGTTGCTTCAATTTACTTAACCTATGCCTTGACTGATCACTTTTTATTGTTTTCAGGGTCCTCCTGGAACTGGTAAGACCACTAGCATACTGGCTCTTGCGCATGAGCTTTTGGGACCAAACTATAAGGAGGCTGTTTTAGAGCTGAATGCATCAGATGACAGGTGAGTACATAAATGGTCTTGATGGAGTTCAGTTTCTAAACTGTTATTGGCATTTATCATCAACTTATTTACTGTCATTTCTTCTTTAGGGGAATCGATGTTGTGAGGAACAAAATTAAAATGTTTGCTCAAAAGAAAGTTACACTGCCTTCCGGACGCCATAAAGTTGTCATCTTGGATGAAGCTGACAGGTAAACCTAGTGATATTCTCCATGAAACCAATCTGAAAACTTCAAATTGCTCTTATCCATCTGCCTATGTGTTTAAGTTTTAACTTTTTGGTGCATGGCTGTTCATCCTTTTGTCTATTTCTTTCATCGCAGAAAACATATATCTCTCTTTTTTATTTGTTGCTACAATATTGTTATTTTCATTACTTCGTTTAAATATTAATTTTTGAGTTTGGCACTGGGTATCGGAAATACTCTGGGCGTGTATTGTACACAATTCAGCATGACATCTGGAGCACAACAAGCTTTGAGGCGAACAATGGAAATATATTCAAATTCCACTCGTTTCGCTCTTGCGTGCAATACATCTTCCAAAATCATTGAGCCTATTCAGAGTAGATGTGCCCTTGTCCGGTTTTCTAGATTGACTGATGAGGAGATACTTGGTCGCCTAATGATAGTGGTTCAAGCTGAGAAGGTAAAGAAATTTCTCTACATTGTATGTAATGTCATTTTTGCATACTGTCATTAGTTAGCTTCAAATGTAAAGAAATATTGGTACAACTTTCCTTAACTATTAGTTTGTATTAATTCTTTTTGATCTGTCTACACTAGTTTATTAGTCAGAGCATATTATTTTTTCTCTGCCAAAGCTTAGGTTCTATGGTGATTCCATTTTTATTTATTTCCCAATCTATTCTACTTTATTTCTTTTCCTCACTATGTCTGGAGCTTGAAATACTGACATTGCTTAGCCATTTTGTTTATCAGAAGGTTGTTCTTTTACTCAACAAAATGACATTTGCATGTCTTCCTTAATCATTTCCTCTGTCGGTGTGTCTCACTTGCAGCACAACATGGTAACATGTGTTTTTCAATCCATTTGTGCTATCATTGCCAGGAGATTGGGAAAAATACCCTTGCAACCAGTTTCTTATCTTTCTAAATTCTAGCAGTCTTAATAGTGGTTTTTAGGTTGACATTTGAATTAGCCTCTTTAACTCTAGGGTTGCAACGGGTGTTTGATAAGATATTTAATAATTGTGCCTTCAGATGAAGCTTAATAAAGCATCTCTTTTCTTGGGCTTCGAGGTTTTTATTTCCTAGGAATTCCACCTACTTCCTAGAACATATGCCTCACTTGTTGAGCTTCACTTTAATTTGAGCCTTTCCTTCCAATGATCAAAAGTGGTTTCACATTCTACCATTGCCATGCATACATTATATTTGAAATTTGGGTCGTGTATGATTCATCTGCGTTTGCTGTAAATGAAGGTTCCATATGTTCCAGAAGGTCTTGAAGCCATTATTTTCACCGCTGATGGTGATATGAGGCAGGCACTGAATAACTTGCAAGCTACAAACAGTGGATTCCGGTTTGTGAACCAAGAAAATGTTTTCAAGGTCATAACTACGAAATACCCTCAAATATTCTATTGTTTTGTATGTTCTTTGGTAGTCCTGAAGGATTTGTTTTGGTTTACAGGTCTGTGACCAGCCTCATCCATTGCATGTAAAGAATATGGTGCGCAACATACTGGAAGGAAAATTTGATGATGCTTGTTCGGGTCTCAAGCAGCTCTACGATCTGGGTTACTCCCCAACAGACATAATCACAACCTTTTTCCGTATCATAAAAAACTATGATATGGCAGAGTTTTTGAAATTGGAGTTCATGAAGGTACATATGCACACTATGCAGAGATTTCCCTCTCATTCTTTCTGAGATCTTGTGTTTTGACAAGTATTTTACTCATGAGAGTTTGCAGGAAACTGGATTTGCTCACATGAGAATCTGTGATGGAGTTGGCTCGTACCTTCAGATGTGTGGTCTTCTGGCTAAGCTTTCCCTAGTTCGTGAAACCGCGAAGGAAACATAAAAAAAAGGTCGTCTTAACTACAAGTAGAACCTGCGACTTTTCGGTGGTGAATATTTGTATTGTACTTGGTTTCGATTCAGAAATCGTTTTGTTTTGTCTGGAGAAATGGATTATGTGCAAGTTCGTTGTGTTTGTCTAGAATTGCCAAGCACACTATTTAAGTAATGGAAATTTGAAACATGATATTCAGTTTCCTTCAAAGGTATACATGTTACAAGCTACAACGTTCTCGTTTCTCGTATAATTTAAATGAAGACAAATTGTGAAGTCATGAAGCCATTAGTTATTTTCTATCGGAAAAATGTGAACTTGAGATAAGAAGTGGACAATTGAGTGTATTTTTTTTGGTAACGGAAGAAATTGAACTCTCGACCTAGCTTAAACCTAATTCGTCTTGTTACTCACCTCACCAATTGGGCAATACCTTAAGGAATTGACTGTTGAGTTTTTTTTTTTTTGGTCGAACGATAAATTTGTTAGATTAGGAAATCGATTGGATTCGAACTCACGCTATGGTGCAAGAGTAACACTACTCTCCATCATTGTGGTAAATGACCACTTTGTGCTCCATATGCTGAAGCCTGCTAGAGATAGTTGTATACAACGTGAACTATTGAACAATCTAATTTCTATGCTTGTGGTTGTGGGTCTCACAAAACATCAATGGTTGGGTCTCAAGACTACAAAATGTACCAGCGCATTTTTAGACTGGGTGACGGCGCATTTTTTTACGGGTCGAGATGCTTTGGCCTATTACTGTTCATTGGGGTATATTACTGTTCACTGGAATGAATAAATGGGCTGGGTGCTGGCACAAAGTCCTTAGACCATCTCTAATGGTTGGGCTAAAAGCCAAATATTTTAACAGCGGAAAATTTAGCTTTTAGCCCAGAAACAGCTTTTCTGCTCCAACCTTTCTGGCCTAAAATTTTAGCCCGGGATTATTAAAGAATAAACTTAGACTATTTTTTTTCTTAAATTAATTTTTTTAAAAACAAAAATAAATATGTAGACTATCGTAAATTATTTTTTGAACATTTTAATCTAAAAAAAATTTAAATTCTGATAAATATTGAAAAATCACTAAATTTTCCACAAAGCAAGCCTTCAACTTTCACCAATCTTTCAACTCTGGGCTAACTTTCAATTCACCAACCTTTCAACACCAAACTTTCAACTTTCACCAACCTTTGAACACCAAACTTTCAACTTTCACCAACTTTCAACTTTCACCAACCGTTCAACTTTCACCAAACTTTCAACTTTCATCAACAAAACTCACAATTTCTGTGGCCTCTTTCCACTATCCATGCCAACCACGACTTTCTCCAAGCTTCCTTCCATAAAGTGCATGCTTTGTTGATAGTCTTCCATCGATCATAAACACCACCACCATCCCGCCCGCCGCCATTGCAGTTTTCTTGAAACTTTGCAATGATTTTATCCCACAAAACCTTCTTATTTTGATTTGTGCCAACTGCACCATCTTCGCTAACAGAAACTCATGTCAAGCATAAAGCAACATCTTATTCACAGGTCCAATTACGACCTCTCTTGCCATGTTGAACAATTTGGAAATGGAAAGAAATGGTAGAAAGATAAATTGGAAGAATTGTAGGAGAAAATTGAGTTTTGTGTGGATGTTTGAACAAATACATAGGTATTTATAGAGTTTTTGGGTGAATTTTCAGTTAAATAAATTTTTTAAATTATTTTAGCCGTTGGATTTAAATTTGGGCCATTAGAACTTTTTTTTACCGTTAGATTTGATTATATTCGATCTCAGCCGTTGGATTCAATGTATTTTAAAATAACATATTTAAAAAAATTAAATTTGAATCTGGACCATTGGATCAACCAACGGTCCGTTAAACCAAGCCCTTGGATTCAAATTATAGCCGTTGGGATTTTTGGGTGGCTGACAAATGGCTGGCAGCGGGGCCCACCCCTGTTGGGAAAGGTCACACCGCGTGGGGTGCGTTGGAGCGTGAGTGGGCCAAAACTGGCCCAATTGCCAGGGAGTCCAGTCGCACAGGAGGGAATTTTGGGGGGTATTTGGCCCAGCTTTTACATTTGGCATTTAGCCCAATGTTTTAGCTTGGGTTGGAGATTGTTTGAGGGGGAAATTTACAGGGTAATTTAGCATTTAGCTTACCATTGGAGATGGTCTTAGGGGATGGAATTGCTCTCATAAAATAGCCCAGCGCTTCCTAAACGGCGTCGTATTGGGCGGGGGAAACAGCGATCGCCTGTGGCAGTTGACGTAAAATTGGGTACCCGAGGCATTAGGGTTTTAGAGTTTGGACAGGTCGAAGATTTTAGCAGAGGAGAGCGAGCAGCAGCAGGGGCGGCGGCAGATATCAGCGGCACAGAAGCAGCGGAGGAGCAGCCATGGTTCTGAAGACGGAGCTCTGCCGTTTCAGCGGCGACAAGATTTACCCGGGAAAGGGAATCCGATTCATCCGCTCGGATTCCCAGGTCTTCCTCTTCGCCAATTCCAAATGCAAGAGGTACTTCCACAACCGCCTCAAGCCTTCCAAGCTCACCTGGACCGCCATGTACCGGAAGCAACACAAGAAGGTAGAACGCTAACATCCGTGAAACGCTGCGTTTTGGTTTGAATCGTTGATTTGTTTGATGGATGAATGAGGGATATTATCGTAAGCTCATCTGTCTCTGATGTGAATTGCTGTTCAGGACATTGCTGCTGAATCTGTGAAGAAGAAGCGCCGGTCGACCAAGAAGCCCTATTCGAGGTCCATTGTTGGTGCCACATTGGAAGTTATCCAGAAGCGAAGGACCGAAAAGCCCGAAGTTCGTGACGCTGCCCGTGAGGCTGCTCTTCGGTATGTTTAATTGAATGAATTATATTGATAAAAATGGATTCTGGGTTTTGTTCATTCACATCTGTATAGGGTTTTGTTCAATTGATCGAAGGGCAATTTGGAAATGATTCTGCAAACTTCTGCTCATAAGCACTTCTGCTAGAACCACTTTTGTTAGAAGCATACGAACATTTTAATCACAAATACCAGTGCCAAGAAAAACACCGAATTTAGAATTCAATAGCACTTTCTGCTAGAGGTGTTTTTGGTATCCAGAAGCGCTTTTAGCCTTACCAAAGCTTGGTTTTGTTCAACATGCACTGTTGCTCTTTCATGTTTATGTGTATTTGTTCAACAAGGACACTGTTAGCTCATTTAAATCTGCGCGTGTGAATTTGGCAGTGAAATTAAGGAGAGGATTAAGAAGGCCAAGGATGAGAAGAAGGCGAAGAAGGCCGAATCGGTGTCCAAGTCAAAGGGCCAGTCCAAGGGAAATGTGCCCAAGGCTGCTGCTCCCAAGGCCGCCAAGCTTGGAGGTGGTGGTGGAAAGCGATGAGTTTTCTTCCTCTTCCTATCTTAACAATTTACTCAACTTGTTTTGCTCTGACAATTTAAGTCTTTTCTGCTTTGCATTTTTGTATGGATCAATATTTGCATTGTTGGCCACTACAATTTTGGATCTTCCTGTTGGGTTTCAATTGCATCACTGAAAGCTTGTCATTTTTAATATCATACCTTGAACGTAATAAGTTAGCAGTCCAATTCAGTCCTAGATGTCAAACGGGTCGTTTTTATGGGGTTTGGGTCGGTCTCAGACCAAACTGTTAAGTCAACGGGTTGCCCAAACTAACCCACTAAACTAACGGGTCACTCAGACCCAACTCTTAAGCTAATGGGTGGTAACACTTTTCAAGGGATGGAGAGGTTTTTGGCAAAAGTGCGGTGGATGAAAGAGGAAGATGAGTTTGTTTGGATAAACGGGTAGGGTACAAATTGTCACCTCTACTCAACCTTAGAGAAAATATTGTTGCTTTGTTACATGACAACATATTATTGAATTGAAACAAATGATCAACGTAGCTGCGTTTTGATGAAAACAAATTAAAACCTTGATTTACGTCTGAAACCCAAAGTTTACCGACTGGCGATTCTTTGATTCCAGCTAGTAAGAGGGACCTTGAACTAAGAAATAAATTCTACTAGCTTAAAAAGCATATCCTGAGCAATTTCAATAATCGTTGGTTGATATTCCTAGTACAGTAAATGTAGTTATGTAGTCATGGAAATTGGGGATCTAATTAAAGTGGCTTTGCACGTGGAAAGTTCAAATTTTGTTTATTTCAAACCTTGGTTGAAAAAGGTTTTGCTAAACATAATTGTTCATAGAGAGATGAGTGGTTGTGAGTACTGGTGAAAAAAGTCCCACAAACCTTAGCTTAGGTGGCAAGAAACACTGGGTTTAAATTTCCATGTAAGCAACAAAAGCTAGGGTTTGCTGAAAAAGTAGCAGCTTTGACATGGCCCCGTGGTCGTGGATGAACTATTCTTATCTATAAAATACTAATTCAATCAAATAAAGCACCCCTTCCCTAACTCCTTAATTAAATACTTTAAATTAACTAGTTAATTACATTTTAATTAACTTGCCAAGCTGAACAAGCAAAAGACACACAAGAATGGCAATGCACCGATGGCAAAGAAAACAAAAACCGAATAGCATGTAGCTTCTAAGCAACTGCATGTGTCCAACTTCATCCAACCTCTTCCAAATCCAACAACCCAAAGTAACTAACATGAAACAGCTGTATGATACAGGTACACCGTATGATGTCTCGTGTCAATGAAAAAAAAAAGACACGTGCATCAATTTACACATGTCTTTATTTTATTGACACGAAAGATCACCGTAAAAATGTGTGTGTATATAATTATATATATATATATATATCATATAAGTCAATCTCCCAAAAGCCATTGTTTGGTACAAATTTGGATATATATATACACACACACACGCATACGGCTGGCATACGCGTAAGTTTTGCTCATGCATTGTTCTCTTTCCAAATGTAATGTCCCCTTCGTTCATGCTATCATATTCAATACACACCAAAAGCGCACCTTACCTATAATTTATGCCTACTCCTCATGTCCTTTTCACCACCAAATTCACCATCCACGTATTCAGATTCAAAGTGGCTTAAAGAGGGAATTTAATTAGTTAATTACCACATTATTGCATTCTGCATATTTATTGAGAAGAAAAATATGTGTGAAGATGTCGTTTGTTAACGTGACTCGAATCTTCATTCTAGGTCAGTCTCTACTCATCTTCCTGGTGTTGATCTTGTGTTTATATTCAGAATGACATCGTTTTAGAATTGTCAGATAAACGGACCAAAGGTCTACTTCCAACAACATCAATATTATCCTCAACTTGGTAATTACCACCTGCACAATCTATCAGGTGTGAAATTTTATCACAAAATGCCTCGGTATTAGTTGGAGTGAGGTTAAGATATTTAAACTCTTCTTTTCTCAGAGATACGGTTGATGTGGGATATTTCAACACGTCTCCTCATGTGATACCCGATTAGTGGTCACATGTAAGAGATCCACACATCGACAACCACGTGGAGCCAAGAGGACTGACTGTACACGCAGGCGTCAAGGGACCCACCATCATCGCGTAGGGACCAAGGGACCCACCTATCGCATGGCAATACATATCTGCTCCTTAACTCTGATACCATGTAAAAATTATCAGAAAGACGGGCCAAAGTCCACTTCCAACAACTTTGGTAATTATTTTAGTTTTAAAAAATGAAAACTAAAAAGTAAAAACTCAAAACCAAAATTTGAAAACTAGAGAAAGTAGTTTCACTTCTTTTCTTTTTTAAATAAAAAGTAAAAGGAAATGGTTATCAAAAAAAACTTTTGATCGAATAAATAAAAACCCGAATTTTATGATAATTTGGTAGTCTAATAATCATGTCGATCCATTTCTTTGTTTCTTATTTTGATTTTATGATGAAATGGATGTTGCATCGGCAGGTAAGTGGGTAGGTTGTTCTTGTTTAACTGATGCTATGTTGTTGTCATGTTGATAACTTCTCCAAACAATCAAACAAACTAAGGAATAAACATTTGGCCTTGACATTGTAAACCTTTCTACAACTTGCAATGCAACCAGCTGTGACATATACAGTTGATTTTACTAATTAAGCAACTTGGTTAACAGAATCAGTCATTATTTATAATTAATTCAATAAAAATTATACTAGTGCAGACACAGCAAACCAAAACGAAATGTTTAATTTTGACTTTGTACTGTGCAAGAATTAGGGCTAGCAATTTCTTACACGACTTGTTAATTCGATACGACACGAAAATAATAGGTTTTTGGTCAATCTATTAACGATTCGGGTTGTTATCGGATAGCCCGTTAACATGTCGGGTCATTATCGGGTCAGCCATTAAGAACCCGACAAGATATCGTGTGCTAGATCTAGACATTAGGCATGACAATTTCTTGCATGACCCCATTAACTCGACACAAAATTAAATGACATGATCCGGTAACGAATCAGATCGTTTTAGGTCACCTATTAAGAACCCGATATCTTAACAGGTTTGACACGACACGACTGGTTAAGATAACAAGTATAACACGAAAGCGACAAACACAACCCGTTTTCTAGCCTAACAAGAATTCAACCAAAGAATGTTCAATGTACTTAAAAGACGAGTTAGTATACCACGTTTATAATACAAGTGTCATAACACTAAAAAATATATATTATCTCAACTTATATTATGACACATAATGCACAATCTTGTGCTTCATGTACATTAAAAAAATATATCTTTTGAATACAACACAATACTAAGATTACAAAGGTTTCTTTGGCACGAGCAAATACAACTTTAGAAGCATACGTTTTTTACTTTTTAGTCACTATCTAAATTCGTGTTGTTTATTTATAAGTAAGAAGAGCCTTCTTGTGGAGCCAAAAATAATCAAGAGGCGACACGTGGATTTTTTGGGTAAAAAGACAAAACTACTCTCGAGGCACACCAGAATTCCTACGCGCAAGCAGTGGACAATCATCCCTCAATCAAGTCAGAAGTGCCCAAATAGGTATTTATTTACAACCTATTTCATCAAATCCCTTCTACAAGGTAATTCCCAAGACTTATTTTATTCTATATATATTTTCTACTTCATTATTTAGCTAATCAATTAGCTAAATAATTTATTCATTTCATAACTCCTAAAACCTTCTTTCTAAAATCATAATAATTGGCTAATTAATGGATTAATTGCGTAATTAATCCCTTAATTGTCAATTAAGTCATCCATTTTACCCCAAAATCACAACAAAGGCCGGCCATCCCCATCCAAAAAGAAGTCCACCATGCTTTCTACCTTTTCTACCACTTTTTCTCCTTTAATCACACTAATTAGCTAGTTAATGAGGCAATTATTCAATTTGCTAATTAACTAGCCAATTAATCCCATAACTCCCCAAAATCATCAAATTAAGAACCTAGCCCACAAAGGGAGCTAGGGGCCAGTCCTCTCTCATCCGAAGAGGCCGGCCATTCCCCTATAAAAGGCCACACATTTTCTCCAAAACCAACTTCCAATTCTCTTGCTAAAATGCTCTAAAATTCTCAAACACTTTTCTTTCAAAATTCTAACTTTGGCATCGGAGGTTCTTCGGCCAAAGCCCCCCATTCATCATGGGCGTGTGAGGCTCTTGGCCTTGACCTAAGGTGTTATTTGTTTTGTAGGTGCAATTTTGTCCAAGAAGAAGGAGGAGGAAATTTGCATCCACACTTCTCACTTTACCAAGAGTGTTGTGACCAAGTAACATTTTGTCATGGTACAATTTACATGACTTATATTGTACATGCACAATATGTGATGAATATCTTCACGAATATAAATTTACATCGAAAACATTAAAAATAAATTATTATATCTTATTTATATTGAATGGTTTCATTCTTAATTGCACTGAAGATTTTGTGATAAAATTCAATATTGATCGGTTTTGCAGGAGGCTAAGTTGGGACAACATCGGTATAATTAGTAGTGAATCATTGATTCAACTTTGAAATTTTGATGAAAAAGTTGTGCCCTCTAGCCTTATTGTTTACTAGTGATCCAATATGACATATAAGTGACAGAAGACTAAATGAATCGAATTCTCAACCACGTAGTGTTCCTGTCCATGGTTTCATGTAAAACTCTCCTTAAATGGGGTTAATATGTTGGTCTCACGAGGGTTTGAAATATTTGTTACAAGATTGCAGTGGTAGTTGAGTCACAACTATATACTCACAATTAGATAAGGTAGGCCATCCAAATATGTGAGTAGTAAAAGTTGCTTCTTTTTTCTCCTTACATGATGCCCCAAAACAGGATTCTCAAAATAGACTCATAGCAAAGAAATTTGGAGATTGAGCTCAATTAGTAGATGGTTTAAACTTTTTCTTTTTTGGACATGAGCTGGCTTAACTTATTTATTTCCCAACTTTTAAAAACAAATTTACGCAAATTATGTTTTATTACAGTGATCGAAAGTAATCATATCTATGCACCTTGATATGGGTTTGATCCCCACCAATTCTCCTTTCTTTTGGTAACTAATTATTTAACCTACTAACATTATCGCTCTATAAAAAAAAATAGATTAAATAATAAAATAAGTACTGAAGAAAAGAAATTAGCTTAGAAAAGTTGCATAAATTTTTTGTAGCCTTTATAGGGAATTATGCTTCATGCTCTATCATCTTTTGAGAAATACTAAGGAAACTCTCTTAAAAGTCTGATCCTTTATGGACAATTTTCATGCAACATTATAAAATATTATATTAAAAACTTAAGGTGGCATAAAGTTTATGAAAAGTCACACTTGAGAGAGAGAGAGTCTTCCTAGCATTCCTCTTACCTTTTAAGAAAGATGCTATAATCAAATGTGCAGAACCAAATATAAATAAGGGTTGGAATCTCAAGTAAACGTTTAAATAAAAAGAAGAGTTTTAACGAATCAGGTCGTTATTGAGTTAGCTGTTAAAAACTCATTATCTTATCTTAATGGGTTTGACACGACATGATCCGTTAAGATAACGAGTATGATACGAAAACGACAAACACGACTTTTTTTTAGCATAACAAGAATACAACGAGAGATTTTTCAATGTACTTAAAAAACTAGCTAGTACACCACATGTTATAATACAAATGTCAGGACACTCAAAAATATATATTATCTCTGTTTTTATTGTGACACATAGCATACCGACTTATACTCCATATACATAAAAATATTCTATAGAATACAACACAACATTAAGATTACAAAGATTTCCTCGGCACGAGCATTTACAACTTTAGAAGCTTGGGTCTTTTACTTTTTAGTCACTATCTAAATTCGTGCTGTTTATTTAAGGAAAGCTTTCTCACTTAATTTGCCTGTAGTGTTGTGACCAAGTAATATTTTATCATGTTACAATTTACAAGACTTTATATTCTACATGCAAAATACGTGATGAATATGTAGACGAATATAATTATACATAGAAAACATTACAAAATAAATTATTTCATTTCATTTATATTGAATAGTTCTACTTTTAATTGCATTGAAATTTTTTGTAATAGAACTTAATACTGGCCGGTTGTGCATGTCATTAAGTTGAAAAACAACATTGATATTGTGACAACCCGTCCCTAAGTTAAAGTATTTTATTTTTGATGATGTGGAAGTGACATTTTTACCCTTGAGCGTTGAGTTATATTTTGTGTTTTGGGCTAAGAAAAATGGACAAATGGCTTGAGGTCCTAATTATTTGGAACTAATTAGAGTTTAGGGTTTTGTAGGGTTGTTTTTTGGTTATTGGCCCAATTAGAATTTATATTTTTTTTGGGTACCCAATCAGCACACGTACACACACATGCAGAGACCATCATCTTCACACCCTCTCTCTTCTCGAACTCTCTCTTTCCGTACAGGTTGTACGGACAACTCACAAACCCTTCTTTCTAACCACATATCGAGCCTTTAAAGTTTATTTTCGAGTTCTCAGTAAGCTTTTGAGCACAACCATACCTTTTGTGGGAAGTAAGACCTTCGAAAACGTGGAAACCAGGGAGCTCCGACAAGGGTACAGTGACTCCGTCGTGATCGCACGTTTTTCACGAAGTTTTAAGGGTTAAGGTATCTATTCGATCTTCCTAGTGTTTTAGAGCAAGTTTGAGCTAGTTTTAACGTCGGGTTATGCTTGTTCTTAGAGTTGTAGAACTGACCAGAGTTGTTGAAGTTTTTCCGGCCAGTCTCCATTGGTTTCAGGGCCTAAAAGTGGTAAGGTTTTATTCTTCTCGTCTCTAGCTTCATTTTGGTTCAAGTTTCATAGAATTTGGTTGAAAAACGAGTGAGAAATTAGGTTTAGAAAATTCCCCAGAAACCGACGATAGCAGAGGTGACCGGCGCCGGACTCCAGCATTCCAATGAAGAAGGAGAAGAATATTTCGTCAAGTACGACGGAATATTCTAATGGCGTCAATTAAAAATAACGGTATATTCCATTTTTAACGAAATATTCCCTAACGCCGTTAGGGATTCCGTCCACCGTGCCAGGCACGTGCCTGCGCATGGCTGTGCCTTTGTCGGTGCGTGAGGGCGCGTGGAGACCTAGAAATTTTTTCTAAAAATATGGGGATGTTCGTGGGGTTCAGTAGGCCACGTTAGTATATTCAAACTCCCCAATTGAGTAATGTATGAGAACTTATTACCTAGTTTTGGTTATGTGCTTATAAATAATGTTAAACTAGTTGTTTCACATATAGGGGAGACATACCCAGAGGACGAGCGCGGTCAAGCGAGGCTCGGGGGCTACGACCCTTCTACATATCAGTGAGTGGGCACTTTGGTTTTTTATATATATATGCCTTGTGTTTCCCAGAAAAAAAAAATCATTTAATTGGTTTTATGCTTTGAATCATCATGTTAAATCTTTATAAGTTAGAATACGCATTTATTAATTGCATATACTATGGTTGGTGCCGCAGACGCACATGTAAGTATCAGGTAAGGTTATGTGATAAATGGTAAGTTTTATGCTTTTGGTTATACTTAGAGACATTTAGAGCTCATAAACCTGCACCCCAGTGTTAATGCTTCCGCCTGTGGCCAGGGCATAGTCCTTCACGTGATGTTCACCTCCCGCACCATACGCTCATCTTGGATCCAAGTTAGGTGCACAGTTTTGTCGTACAGACCACATTAGGTGGTTCCGACATGTAGGTGACCCGCGATTATTCGCACAGCCTTCACGTGATCGTAGCACTTGAGCGTACTTATTACACCTAGCACTGTCGTACAGACCACATTAGGTGGTTCCGACTCGTGTGCAGGCACACTTGATGAGCTATAGATTCAGCCGTACAGGCCACCATAGGTGGATCCGGCTGACATATTATTATTCTTCGTTTTATTTCATCTGGTTGATTCGATTATTCATATCAGATCTTGCATGGCATACATTTTGAGACTTTGGATGGTGGAAATGATTTTTGGTATACATATGTGTTTATGTATTCTTTTTTTGGGAAATTATACAGGTTTTACAGCAAGGGGTTAGAACTTTTGAGAAAAGGAAATGTTTTTGAAAAGCTTTATTTTTGCCCACTCACACTTTCTGTTTTGTGCCCCTACAGGTTCTAGGTAGGAGTGCTTGCTGGTGGCTTACGAGGACGTGACAGCGGTTCTGACAGTCTGTATTTTATGTAGGACCATCCTTCTGGTATTGTATAATTAGTAATTGTCCTGCTGGACTGCACTTAGGCTACCTATGCTCTAATTGTGGGTTGTCACACTTAAATCTCGTCACTTGCACCGTAGTATTCGCCTCGATTAAATTAGTTACTTTGGTTTTTAATTACTCACATTTTTATTCTCTTATCACTTCCGCACTGCGCACATGGCTACGTCACCCTCACGTGACGACCAGCACGCCTTGATTTTAGGTTGGGGTGTGTCAGATATGATTAGTGGTGAGTCATTGGTTAAACTCTGAAATCTCGATGAAAAAAATTAAAGCCTCTAATCTTATTGTTTGCTAGGGATCTAATAGGACATAAGTGAGAGAAAAATTATAAATAAAACGAATTCACTGTCACGTGATGTTCTCGTCCATCGTTTCATGGAAAACTCTCCATAAATGGGGTTAATGTGGGTTTGAAATATTTGTTATTGATATGATAGTCAAGATTGGAGCGGTTGTTGAGTCACAACTCCAAACTCACAATTAGATACGGTGGGCAACCCAATTATCTTGATAGTAAAAGTTGCTTCTCTTTTCTCCTTACATGATGCCCAAAAAAGGATTCTGAAATAGACTCATAGGAAATAAATTTGGAGACTGACCCTGAGCACAATTAGTAGAGGGTTAAAACTTTTATTTCCGAGGTGAGATGGTTTAACTTATTTATTTTTTCCTATTTTAGAAAACAAATTTAGGCAGATGGTGTTTTGGTGCAGTGACGGAAAATAATCATACGTATGCATCTTGATGCGGATTCGATTCTCACCAATTCTTATCTTAATAACTAACTATTTAACTCACTAATAATATTGCTTGATTAAAAAATAAGTTTGGATTAAATAATAAAATAAGTAATGAAGAAAAGAAATTAGCTTAGAAAAGTTGCATAAATTTTTTGTTGCCTTTATAGGGAATATGCTTCATGCTTTATTACCTTTTAAGAAAGATGCTGTAATCAAAGCGTGCTGAACCAAATGATGAAATTAGGGTTGGAATCTCAAGTAAAGGTTCGTTTTTGGAAACTGAATCGCAAGTAAGGTTTAAACAAAAAGAAGGTAGGTAATCTAAACTAAAACTATATTTGGTTTAGATTATGTTATTTGTAAAATTTCCCTTTTAACTCCATTTGTTCCGTTGCAAGAATTGCTGAGTCACTGCCATCTGGCCGAGAGATTTTTTATTGTGATCGGAACACAGGTGGTACATATCGTATTTTTATATAAGTAGTATAAAATTTTAATATTTTAATTATTAACTTTTTAACACACATATCACATCATTTATATAATAACACGTAATGTACCACCTCTTTGTTTCGGTTACAAAAAAAATCTCTCCATCTGGCCAAACAAATTTGCAATTCTGATGTGTTGCTGCTTTTGCATTCTACGTTTTATTAATATAAACGAAAGCATTGTCGACTTAAATATTTAGTCAATAGTTATTAAAGAGAAGAAGATTTGTGGAGATTAAACGCGTCTCAATATGTATAAACACGATTCTTTTACGTAACTTCAAGTTTAATAACACGTGGAGGCATTATCCTTTTCACTCAAATTTTTTAGATTGGACATCACCATATGGTGTTTTCCATACGCAAATTTATTTATTGGGCATGACAATGAGGAATCAATTTAATGGAAGCTCTCTTTCAGTCCCTCTAATCAATTAAACAAAGGACTAAAAGTGTGATTTTGAGTTTTGGACTAATATGACAACTTTTATTATTCCTTGGCTGTTGCCATTTTCTTTTGCCCTTTACATGTTTGGAAATTGGAGTTCACTAGAACTAATAATTTAGTTTAATCTCTTAAAAAAAATATTCACATCACTTTTTTTTATAGGAAAAGGAAGTTTTTTTTTTTTTTTGAAAATTTTGACAATGTGCAAGTGACTGGCTACTGCCTCAATTAATTTTTAAGCGTTTGAAAATTAAGAAATGGCGTCTAGTTCGTTTAGCACTCACATAGATCGTGATTCTCATTTAGATAAAAAATAGAAAATTTTCATTTTGCATTTTATTTTTTCAATAAATTGTAAAAGACTTGTTTAATACTTGAATGCACTCATTATATGCTTATTCCCATGTTTTCAATATGTTCCAAAACTTATATATTTTTTTTACCAAAAAATTTATAATCTATACGTCATTTTCTGCAATTTATACATCTCAATACAATTATGTATTTTTTAAAGTATTTTTTTAACAAACGATATTATCTACACTAAGAGGAGGGGTTGGGTTAGCCTCACAATGGGCTAGCCATAATATGGTTCAAATTCGCCTTTGGCGAAAATCGAACCTAAGACCTCTCACTTTCAAGTGAAAAGGAATACTACTAGACCATAGTACTAAGTGGCGTATTATTTTTTAGTATTAAGTAGACATTTATATTTACACGTTAAATAATAATTAATAATCCGCCTAGGCCCAGGCCTTTGTTTGCCTAGGCGCTAGATCTTAATCTATCGCCCGACTATCGCACAACGTCTTTTAGAACTCCTGAGTGAGAGATGTGGTTTTCTTTATAAGAAAAAAAAAAATAAAAAATAAAAGAAAATTTAAATTTTTTTTGTTTTTTTTTTGACGTATTTACACATATTTAATTAATTTGTTTTTAAAATTCAGTTAATATATAAAGACTTAAAATTTTAATTTAATGGATTTTTGGTTGATTTGGAAAGTTAATACCAGCACCGCCTAACATATAAATATTTAATAGACGGTTAACCCAGAAGAGAGAGAGAGTGAGGAAGGATAGAGAAAGCTACCATTTTACATTACTTCTCTTTTTCGACTGTTAAATCTACAACCTTCTCTCTCTCTCTCTCTCTCTCTTCTGCTTCCAATTCCTTTCGCTTCATCGAAAAAACACGTCTTCCACTCGCTTCCAAGTTACTTCTCAAATCTCTACTCCCCAATTCCTCCTTCCTCTGAAAATATATACCTCCGAATCCACCCAAAAACGAGACGCCTTTCTCACTCTACAAGCCCAAAGTTTCACACTTTCCAGAGAGAGAGAGAGAGAGAGAGAGAAACAGAATCTGAACAATCGAAACTATGGCTGATCCAGAACGAGGACCGCCAGCAAAACCCAGACCCACCAATTACAATTCCAACCACAACCAGTACTACGTGGGAACATCCGAAACCCAATGGACATCGTGGCTGATTCCTATGTTCGTGGTGGCCAATGTTGTTGTCTTCATTGTCGCCATGTCCATCAACAACTGCCCAAAACACAATCTTGGTTTCGGCGACAAGTGTGTGGCCAAGTTTCTTGGTCGGTTTTCGTTCGAGCCTCTCAGGGAGAACCCTCTGTTCGGTCCTTCTTCTGATACGTGAGCTCTCTGACTTTACCCATCTCTCAATTTCTGATTTTTTTTTTATTGCGAGTTTTTGTTGGTTTTGTGTTTTGACTGCTTTATTGATTTGGGATTCTGGGTTTTTGTGGAATTTGATTAAGATTTGGAAGTGGGCTAATTTTACGGTTTCTTCGTTGGATGTGTATAGATTTATCAGAATTTTACTGTTTTTCCTCAAAATTCTATATTTTCGACCACATTTTCATCGTTATTTTCGTTGAAGGCTAATATCGAAATATTCTTCGATATATTCATAAATTGGATTTGTCAGTATTATGTAAAGTTCGAGTTTTAAAAACTTGGTTATATGTTGTCCAGTATGTTAGTAAGCAATTGTTAGTGCTGTAGTTTTGCGGCTTTTTTTTCGTTTTTGTTTTGTCTTTTAAATTTTTGAGGGGCAATTTTTCAAATCATGCTATGTATCCTGATTTGTTGTTTGTTAAATGTTAATGTTACTTTTAAATGTCAATCTAATTCGTATTCATGTGGATTTGGTCGGACTCTAATTTATTGGTTTTCCTAATTATTTGGTTCTCCTAATTATTTGGTTCATACGTTGGTTGGATTTGCCAACTTCATTTTTCGTATTCTAGCTGTCCTTGGTTTCGTCGTAGGTGAAAAACTGTTGATTAATCCACTAAGTTTGTGTCACGACAATTTATCCTTCAGGATCAGGACTCGGAAGAATGACCTTTTTGTGATTTAAAGAAAGAATATTGAACTCATTGAATGTAAAAAGTTCGGAAATATTAATCTGCGGTGTTATAGTTAAAGGACCGGAGTGTTTATCTGCATCTTAATTTAGAAGTTTTCTTTTGTGCTTGTTGTACTTTAATGGAAATGGTTTTCTGGTGTTTCTCGACGGGCAAATACTATGTCCTTCTTCCTTTTCAGTTTGCATTATCTGTGTCACCTGCTTTTGCAGATTGGAAAAATTGGGAGCTCTTGAATGGTTCAAGGTTGTACATAGGCATCAAGGATGGAGACTTTTCACTTGTATGTGGTTGCATGCTGGTGTCATCCATTTGCTTGCAAACATGCTCAGCTTGGTCTTTATTGGCATCCGTCTTGAGCAGCAGTTTGGGTTTGGTATGCCATTTTTCGTCCATGTCGTCATATACGTGAAATATGGCAAATCAACTATATGTTCTCTTCCATGTTGATAATTGTCTAAATACTTGTCGGTTTCTTACTAATTTATTTCATTTTACATCTTTTTCGTGATGTTTTTGTTTCGTTCTGACATAAATTTCATGTTTGAATGATCTGGGCAGTACGCGTGGGGATAATCTACCTGTTGTCTGGATTTGGTGGGAGCATACTATCTGCCCTTTTCATTCAGAACAATATTTCTGTTGGTGCTTCTGGCGCTTTGTTTGGACTTCTCGGAGCTATGTTATCAGAGCTTATTACTAACTGGAGTATATACACAAATAAGGTTTGTCCAAAGTTTTACAGTTCTATCAAGTGAAGTTGATATTCTGTTAATGGTTTTGATGCTTGTATTTGTGTCATGGCTTCGTGTTAAATTTTGAATGTTTCATAGTTATTGAAATTTCACCTCTCTCCGTCTTCCAGGCCGCGGCACTATTGACGCTTATAGTCATTATCGCCATTAACTTAGCTGTTGGGATTCTTCCTCATGTTGACAACTTCGCCCACATTGGAGGATTCTTGAGTGGCTTTCTCCTTGGCTTTATTTTTCTACTTCGTCCCCAGTTTGGATGGATAGAATCTCGGAATCTTCCAGCCAACGCTCGTGTCAAATCTAAGCACAAGCCTTACCAATATGTTCTTGTGTTGGTTGCCTCTGCCTTACTGATTGCCGGGTAAGCTTGTTGCTGGAATTTTAATTCATTGTTTGAATTTTCGTATATAATTCAATCAACTTTCTTGTATCGGATGAGTTTTAGTATACGTATTGGCATACATGAGGCATCTTTTGAGATGATTAATTATCGATTTTCTTGTTAAACGCAGATTAACTACAGGATTGGTGTTACTGTTCAAAGGAGATAACTTAAACAAGCACTGCAGTTGGTGCCATTACCTAAGCTGCGTGCCAACATCAAAATGGAAATGCGGGAACTGATACGAGGAGTGTCGTCCTGTGTCTCTGACTTGCTCATCTCGTTTCCTATTCTTTTCTTCTTTGTGTGATGATGTGTTTCTTTCTTTCTTTCAATGGGAGCTTTCAGTCACTAATGTACATGCATAGGACATATGATTATGAGATGCTCTAGCTTTGCTTTGGAACATGGGGATACTAATGTATATTTGATACAGGTTACGGACGATGTCGTGTCCCGTTATATACTGAGATTTGTTTCCAAACGATGGATTTTCTCCTCCTTGTGCGCTTGTGTAGCTTTTTCTTCACCAATTAATATTCGTCCATTATGGTGTGGATGATGGAGGACTTGTGTTTACACAAGAAAGGATTACCAAGTACACTACGGTGGATGGTCTTAATCTAGCTTTCATCTACTGTGCCGTCAAATATTGGCATGTGATCAGCACGTGATTCACTCTTTAAGGGTAAAATTACGTCAGTATTTGACGACAAAGTAGATTAAATTTCATCGAATCTTACGGTAAAGGATTAATTGCCTAATTTTAACTAGTGAAGGGCGTTAACTTATCAAAAATATAATTCACGAGTCAATTTTAACTGGATTAATAATTGGAGGTCAAACGAATCTTGTTTAAAATACCGTTCTAATAATAAATAAATAAAAATCTGTTCAGATAGGCCTGAACTAGACAATCCATTTTAAGCCCCATGGCCCAAATTCGGAATTTTGTTTTTGATTTCTTTATCACAATTTTGTTCATGAAAGGTGAAAAATAAATAGATATGCTTTTAACATTTAGTCTAAACCCTTATATCGGATCTAATATAAATTCTTAACCATCGGGTGATTAAAAGGAGGAAACCCTTATCCTAAAAAACACACACATGTTTGGTAAAACAAAGAAAAAAGTAAAATACAACGTAAAAGAAAGGGAAAAGAACAAGAAAAAGAGGAGATCAAACCCACAATATTCCTTGACGGAATACTCAAGTCCAAGGTCAGTGTGACTATGTTTGCAAGATCGTCTTTTACCGTTACTCCAAACTCGAAATCCATCGCCTGCTAGGAATATGAAGGATGAAGAGAATCAAAACTAATTCACTCATTATCTTTTGTTTGTATCTCAAGACCATACGTATTTTGATGAAGTATGGTGGTAAAAGTTTTGTCCGTATGACTGGGTAGACCTTTTAACGCAAGGTCATTTTCGATCCACAAAACAGTGCAGGTCGGGAAGAGATCACAAAGGCCCAATTAAAGTCGAAGCCCAAAGAAGATTAAGAAGCCCAATGTCCACGGGAGTTAAAAAGAGGATACGACCGAGCGCTAAGTTCGACCGATCATCAGTTCAGTCTGACCAAGCTACATAAAGTACTTTTCGACTGCCAGGGACACGTGGAAAGGTCGACAACTTAATGGCACAAGATTTTAGGAGTAGGCCTGCTCAAACATTAATTAGGGCATGTGTCAATCAACAATCAAAAGCTAAAGTCTAGGATGAGACATAAAGGTGGTCGGGCCATTGTTCGGAGTGACATGGTTAATTAATCGAGGCCATGTAGGTTGCTCGTCATACATTGATCTAAAAAGGCGAGCAATCCTGACTTAGCAAACATCACTTCACCGTCGAATATCAACTGATGGTTAAAAAAGTTGTCAGCACGTTAATCAATGCAGGTGTCGCATTAAATGCTAGATGGTGAGATCAAGTGAGCCCAAGGTTGACTGAGTTCATTGAGGGCCTATATAAAAGGGTGAGAACCTCTTGTAAGGGACCGGACAACTAAAACTCTTAGCTGAGTGCTACTTGTAACCCTTGAAATCAATATAATTCGAGCAACACAGTGGAGGTAGCCTAATGCTGAGGGGTAAACCACTTAAATTTTGAGTTCATTTCATTTTAGTTTTATCCCAAGCCCACCAGTGGCGGAGCCAGGAATTCAGATTAGGAGGGGCCTTTAAATCATATAAAAAAATTAGACAAAAAATATAGCAATATAACTACTGAGAGAAAATTAAAGGTTCCTTTTTTGTATTGGCGCCGTCTGTGAAAAATGCACACAATTTGGTTATGTTTTCTCAAGGTTCTAAAAAACGCTAGGCGCTAGTCGGGCGGCGGGTTGGCGCTTAGCGCCTAGGCGGTTAGACGGGGTCTAGGTGGGCACCTAGGCAGCCTAGACGGATGTAGGTGAATTTCTTGTATATCTTGTAAATAAGTACATATTAACACTTACAAAAAATTATACTTGTATAAAATCCATGAATAAAATAATAAAAGAATGATAAAATGCAAAAAGAGTATCCAACAAGTTCAAAATTTAAAAACACATTAAGCATATATGCCATATAAGCATAGTGAGGAGTATTGTAGGATGACACATGTACAATCAGTTCACAATTTAAAACCACATAAAATGCAAATAGGAGGAAAATAAGGAAATATAGTAATGTAGATAGGATTTTTTTTTTTTAATTTCAAAAAAAAAAAAAAAAAAAGGGCCTAGCCGCCTAGCACTGCCTAGAGCCCAGCCGATTTTTATAACTGATTTGCAAGAAAACGCCTCGGGTCACCGCCGCCCAAAGCCTAGGCCGCTTTTTAGAACACTGTGTTTTCTACCACGCTGTGTCTTAGACACATTTTGAGATCGTACCCAACCGAGCAGAATATATTGGGTTTCTGAGCATATTATTAGGATAAATTTAGTCAAATAGTTAAATATGCAGCATAAATTAACAAATAACATACAATATGTTATCCCAATTATATATCTGATTAGTTGTAATTGATAAAGCAACAAATTAAGAAGTAGGAGAGATTAACTTACTTGAATCTAGTCACGTGCATGCAGATTGATTGGATCATCCATATCTTTGCAATTTTCCTCTTCATGATTGATCATGTGATGCTCCCCAAATGTTGAGCCTCTAAGAGTATCCACATTGATAAATCTAACAATGAATGATTGAGTGATGGATTTAAATGTGCTAGCAATATCTCTCACTTAGATCAATATAGAATGGACGGCACAAGGTGTATTTGGCTTAAGGGTTTTTCTGTCTTTTTTCTAATAAACAAAACTGAACAACTTTTACATTGTGTGTATGAGAAAAACACAAGTATTTATAGACTCCTTGAAGCACCCTTATGCTACATCTCCCCTAGGGTTTGGCGCCTCGGGCTTTATGCCACGTTCCAAACCCACTCACTTACCCACTATGGGTTTGTGAACTTGGACTCCTTTTAATAAAATAAAGCATAATGCCTATTTAATTAAGATAATGTCCAATATGCCGAAATAATTAATACAATATAATTAACAATTAATTATATCTTATCATTCATATAATGTTACTAGAACGTATCATATGTGTGTGACCTCTTAGGTTCTAACTAAAGACCACATTGAAATTAATTAATGAATTTATTTAATTTCACAAACCATGAGTGACACCTGGCAGCAAATCATGGCTACTCGGTTTAGTAGAAGTATACGTGAACAAGTCATGATATTTTTTCGAACCTTGATTGTAGTTACAATGCAATTATGTTCTTCTATCATCCATATCTTGATCAAGATTTATGTGATATGAATTTCTGTCAAATCACATGTTGTAATCGATGATCACCATGATGCATCTCATATTGAAGTAGTTCTTACAACCATAGCTTGATCAACAAGTACTTCGGCCGAAGATTTTAGAGATGAATCTTCAAGTGGCTTCAAGGAATATCTCCTTCTATTGAATAACTACCAGAAGGTGACAGATTTCTTATTGCGCATTCATCTATCTTCATACTCATACACATAAACCCGAATATCACAGTATTGGGCCCTGCGATGTCATTGAGGGCTTTAAGGTGAAATCAAATTTCATATCTACAAATATAAGTTACATATGATGCCTTAGAAGTATTTGCATACTGCAACCAGAAACTTTGTAACATTTGACATGTGGTAAGCATCCATACGTTTAAGCTTTTTGGATGGTTAGTGTTCAATGAACTTTACACGGACAAGCACCTGTATATCCATCACGTGTCCAACAAGCATAGAACGAGACCATGCTAACCTTAATGTTATATACACCAACCTTTCCAGACAGTTAATGTTCGGTTGACTTTCCAAATGGCTAGGAACTTTATTTAAGGACTAAGTGACTATGAAATACAAGTAGCGCTACCTTAACCTCGTTTAGGACATTGCTTCCATACCTTAAATCTTATGGACTCATTCATAGTATATTATGTGTATAATATAAAGCCAAACTCATGAATGAATAAATCTTGCCCATTTATATATTAATTAATATGAAGTTGCTACTTAATATCTAATATTATGAAATTGGCTTTTAGGGCACAACTCCAACAAAATGACCAGCATGAGGATGAGAGTTAAGACCATTTATATCAGGCTCGAAGCGACCATCCATAGAAAAATACAAGAAGAGAAGGCCAAGCTCGCCATCATGGAAGAAAAGATGAATGATATACTTGCCGGTGTTGGAGAGATGGGTAAGAAACCTCACCTCATCCATGTTCAAAACTCCTTGCTCCAAAAGAAGCATGCCGACCTCTTAGAGCAAATTACTCAGACCAACGAAAAGATCGAGAGCACATCCCGCCTAGGGGCTAATCTTCCAAAAAACCCAACGAATGCAGGTCCTCCACCACTAGAGGACGTCGAGAACATAAGTGAAGATGGTTGTGAAGACATCAATAGAAAAGGGTCACAAGCCGCTGAGCAGGCAACCAAGGGTTCGATCGAGAATCTACACGACCACTATGACTTGAGGAACACCCTGAGGGAAGTCATGAGGGAGGAGATGAAAAGTGTTTGGGACCAACTAGGAGACATAGAAAGGATGTCTAAGACCAAAAAATCTGACTACTCCAAGAAGGAGGTTCCTCTGTCATTCTCCAAGGACTTGCTAGACGAGCCGACAAGTGGCGATACTCGAGCGCTCAAAATGCAAAGCTACGAGGGACTTTCCTATCTGTGTGACTATCTTGACGGATTTATCTATGCAGTTAAGGGTTGACGGAACAATGACGCCACCAAATATAGGTTATTCATGGCCACCCTTAGAGGAACGGTCAGAGATTGGTTCAAACAGATAGCCCTAGGATCAGTCACTTCATTATCTGGGCTTAGGCAAGTTTTCCTTGACACATGTATGATTATATCTAAGAGACATAACGCATTGACTAACCTCGCCTCAGTGCAGCAAGGTGCGATAAGGCAACTGCCCACAACGCCCTCATGGGGGGATTTGCCAAAGGCAACTTCTATTTCCATCTGAGAAGGAATCCCCTCAAAACCTCCAAGGACTTGCTCCGCGAGGCAACCAGTTACTCTCGAGCTGACCAACTAAATATAACCACAATGCAGATCGTGTAAGACATATTCTGAAATCACAACAACAAGACATTAGGATCACGAATAAATCAAATCAATATGAAATAGAGATCGACTAATTATATTGAACTTATCTTCCAAAGTAGGGAAAGAAGAAGAAGCATGACTGCTAGGGTTTCAAGGAGGAACTTCTACACTCTAGCAGCCGAAAGTCCTTGTGCACAAAATAGGGTTTTGCACTAGAATAGGATCCTACTGTGAGTGCAGGGACCTCCTAATATATAGACGCTCACCCTTTAATCCGGCCTATTAACTGATTAAAGGGATATTCCAAATCAATTAGAGTCCCACCATGATACAGTATCTTCGTAATAAATCTATTAGATTTCCTCTAGGTTAATTGCAAGGGATAAGACTCCATAATCCTTATTAGGTTAGGATTATCGGATCACTTTGTTTGCTAACCACTCGGTAGACAATGGGCTTACAACAAAATGATCCAATACAACATTCATTGTCATTCACAATCTTACAGATCGCTGCTACAACAGTAAGGACCGATCACCTGAGCATTCCAGCTAAGGGAAAACATGATGCAAATCATTGACCATGCGCCGCCTCATGCGACGACCGACAGCCAAACTTCGCCGAAATGCGGCCAATACTAAAATAGGCTCAAATTATACCAAAAGGAAGCTTGTGAAGAATATAGTAATGTTTGTACTTTCAGTAGGGTGTAAAACTAGTTGGAGATAGTTGAAATTCCCCAAAAACAGTTGGACTACACAAAATGGCGCACCCTCGCCGGAGCTCCGATGACTACTACAAACCATGGGTTTTGTAGCCAGGTTCATGACGAGTCGATTGTTGGTGGTGGCTGGCGTCGAGAAGCACAGAAGAAGACATATTGTTGTTGGAGAATCTCTAAAAACCCCGAGCTTTGCATCGTTGCGACAAGTGGCCAAACAGGGAGGTTCTTGGGTGGAAAAGGATGATGGGATGTCACTAATTTGATTTGTGGTGGTGGATAAGTCCATCATTGCTAGAATTCGCCGGAAAAAAAAAAGTCAAAAAAAAATGCCCAGAAACAGATTTGTTTTTACAGATCGTGAAGGAGCAATTCGGGGTTAACAAAGATCGACACTCTTTATTGGGCGAGGTCACTCCAGCAAAGCTGGAGTTGCTACTTATAGACGTGCCAATTATAAAAAATGCCTCCGACTTTACACGCTTATTTCTCCATGATTATAACTCTGATTCACGAACGGTTTTCGTCCACATGTTTTTAGGATCAAGCTCTATTCGAAATACTAAGAGTGAACCTGAAAGTTGTACGGGTTTTAAGGGTAATGATGAAAAGTCAAATTTTATAACTAACAAGAATTTACGAAAATAAAATAAATTTGCGGGAATGAAATTTCACATGTACCCCTGCATTTCAGCAGTCAGCTTCGGAGAAATCTACTGGAATCTTGGCCACTGGCCCACTGGTTCTCTAGTACTACTTGTACGGCTCATCTTTTCATTCGAGTTTGAGGCTAGGGCTCTTAGGATTTTGAACTGCAAGCTGAATAAATAGCCAGGCTTATGTATTTTAGACTCTTTTTGAAATGCTCATTTGTTTTTCTTCCTGCACTTTAGATTAGTTTAAAGTAGAATTATGCTCGTATACAAAAGAAATCCCCATTAGCAGCTCGATTGGACTCTGCAATTTGCATTTGTCAAGTTCTCTCAGACATACTTGTAAATCACGTTTCTTCTCATGAATTTTATATAGATGTTTAGGTCAAGTTCTCGAAGCAATTTAAATACTAGTATGAAGTGCTTGAGCCAATTTCTCACTCTCTTCCTCTTTCACACTCTTCCAATGCCATCTACTTACTTGAAACGGGTACGTCACGAAACCGTAAGTCAGTTAGCTAATACAACTCTAAACATTCCTCGGACATTAAAAGTAGTTTACTACCACATCAGTTAGCCAAATTAGATTCAAAATTACAATGGATGGCGAAAGCACCCCCCCGCCCGAAGAGTGCCATATCAGTATCTGTAACCCACTGGCATCCCAAGCTTGTCCAAGCGACCAGAACCCGGGTAGGCTTTATTTGCAAAGTTAGCGTGCAAGGTGGATGTCCGTTGTGTAATTGATCTCGACTCACCATAGCCGTGAATGGAGAACCTATTTCTTGAGCTAGACCTATCATAGTGTGGCCTCTGCTTCGGAGCACTAAGAGACCTTAACTTAGCCTTTGATGATTCAGTGCACGCCATGTAATTTGGGTAATCGGAATAGCCACTTAGGTAACTTTTTGAGCCATCACTCCTTGTAGGAGTGAAGGGGCTTCTCTTCAAAGTAGCTCCCTGTGATGAAGCAGAATACAACTGCGGACTACAGTTGGCAGTGCAGAAAGAGTCTTCCTCAACCTCTCGAGAGAGCTTCAATGGGCTAAAAGACTGGAACTCACAAGACGATGGACTGGGAAGTGTGTGATGGCTTGTGGAGTCTTTTGAAGTGGTAAAGCTATGGCTGTATTGGTCTGAGGCCACAGCAAGATGGGTAGAGTGAAAAAGATTTCTCCGTTTAGGTGCAATGTATGATTTCCCAGTATCGATTTCGAGGACCCTGTCATTCTTTTCATCATCAGTAGTTCCATTGGACTTGGAGCTATTTCTCTGCAGGATGTAATAGGCATGAGAATTTTATATAAGTAGCACACATGGAAATCCAGAGAAAAAGACAGGATTTGAGCATACCCGGAGTGTTGAGAACTGCTCATGCTTTGTACTCCTTGATCGGATAGGATGTTCAAATTTTTCAGGGGTTGCTGGATCCTGCATGTAGATGAAATTTTTCTTGTTTAATGAATAAACAAACATTTGGTAAACACAGATGATAATTTGGTCACGACGACTCGTAAAATACACAAATCAGATGCGAATACACATTCAATTTAAAGAGTATTTCCCTCATATTGTCCTCAACCAACAATCACACAGAATGAGAAACAAAATATGTACTGCAGATTACAAAACATAGTGATTTACACGTAAACAGTTAAAATTAGACAGCTAAGTAGCAAGTAGCTAACTCAATTAATTTCAATAACTAAATTCATATTGTTTTACTGAGATAAAACCGTATATAAGCAGTGCTAGTACACGGTTAAATTGATGCGAATGATCAGTGGGACAAGGTAAATCTACGTAGTAGTCGTTTGTAAACCATCAATGTGTCCCCTCTACCATGTTATATGCCTCCCAAGTTTGATAATGTACAATAACTGTTATACGTATCATGCCACTTGTCAATCTGCCACTCTCATTTATTCGACTGTGAAAGTGGTGTCCACACAAATAAAGCATGTAACTACACATGAAGGCACTTCATCACAACATTATATGTCTGTACTGAGAAGTACATGCGGGAATCCAAAAGTTTAAAAACAATTGGTCCCCCCACTCAAAAGTCCACGATTTCAATTTTTTAAACCTATTTGAAAAACAAACTCAAATTGGAGGGACAAAAATTTTCCTTACAGGTTGGTGAAACTGAGAAGATTTGGTCCTTGAGTGTGAGAGCTCAGAAATCTGGGCCCGCCGTGCTCGAGCTCTTGCCTGCGCTCGCAATATGGCTTGCAGCCGCTGCAACCGGTCAGCATAAAACTTCCTCACAATATGACCTCTAACCAACGCCTGAAGTCGCACCAATCCCTTTAACGCTCGCAATGCTCTCCTTGCCTTCAAAATATCCATTCAATAAAGTAAGTTGACTTGTGAAAACCCAATTAAACTCAGCGGAGACGATGCTAATCACAACTAAAGTAATAACGAAAAGCGTTTCACAAACCAACATTTCCATAATAATCAAATCATAACAAATTGACAACATAACCAAGATATGTGGCTTCTTTTCGTCAAGGCATCAGTAAACAGATTCATAATCTCATTCATTGAAGAGCCTAAATTCAATGACACTTGAAATTACGGCGCCAAGGAGACCAACATAGAATTTTGAATCAAACAGGCGCCTAAAGGAAAGTAATTTTAGGCCAGTGAAAGCAAATAAATCTATGACCCTGACATGGCAATGAGCAAACGACGACATTTCACTATCAGCCCTGCAAAAAAGTAAAAAAGTATTGTCCACTGTTTGACTGGGATCTATCTACATATTAATACGAAATTGAAGAACCAACCCAACCTACACTACACCCGGGAAAGACTTCCTGTTACCTACACCCCCAGGATCCACCGTGGCATCCCAGACAATGTGGGGAAGTTAAAGCACATGACACTGTATCATTGGTCCGGGACGTGACGGTGGCATCCCTGAAGGAAAGTATCTCTCCTCTCCTCCCCTCCTACAAAAGTCAATTAGGAAAATTCTTTTTTAGGAACTCACCAAACTTTAAGTGAGCAGGACCCAACTGGCAAAAACGTCAACAAGCATGGAGTTGAACTTTTAGCCATCCATGCACTCACTAAAATGCATATAACTACAAAGGGATTGTTAAACCAACTTGATTACGTTCAGAAAGTCCCATCCTACTAACTCCTCCCCCACCCCACATGACCAATTTGTATTAAATTAGCCTAGGAAAGATCAAACACTTTAAAAAATGCATTTGTGCAAAAAAAAAAAAAGCTAAAAGCTTTAAGAAATCACTGAAAAAACCCTATTGATTAGAGAACCTAAATGAGTGGTAAAAAAAGAAAAGCCAAAAGTTTTAAGATATCACTTAAAAAAACCAATTGAAATAGCGAACACTGTAGTAATTAAAACCCCCATGTGCGCAGTAAAAACAGAAAAGCCAAAAGCTTCAAGAAATCATATAAAAAAAACCAAAATGTACTTAAAAATGAATAAGGATTTCTATTCATCATAGATCGTACAGCCAATTTTCATCAAGAACTGTTTATATTTAATTTTAAATAAAAGAATTTACAATAATATCTAATTACACGATGTACGATGAACACATGTGATTAAAAGATTTCCAGGATCCTCTTTGAGGATCCTCATTTCTTCAAAAAAAAACCTAATTTGCAGTAAAAGAACAGAAAAGTCAAAAAGCTTTAAGAAATCACTTCAGAATAAACCCAACTGAAATAATCCCCAACTGATTAAATGAAGTAAGTGTTAGGTAGGAAATTAAAGAGCCTAGCCTCAGTAAATCCATGACACTGACATTTAGACAAACATGTCACAGGCAAAACCAACTCATCCACATTTATCTCCAAAAACCACCTACAAAACGCAGAAAACTAAAATAATTCACCCTAAAAAAAAAAGAACACAACAAAATTAGAAACCAGATTTTATGCAATCTTCCAATCACCAACAACCAAAACTTTTTTGAATATACGATATTATTTACACTAAAAGGAAGAATACGGGGTTAGTCTTACAATAGACTAGCAATAATATGATTCAAATTCGCTTTTGCCGAGAATCGATCTTTAAGACCTAAAGAGGAATACCAATTCACACCAACAACCAAAACTTAATCCACAAAAAAAACCCTCACATATTAGATTCTGACCCACCCACTCTGTGAAAACGCCAACACATAAAATATGGAAGGCCTCTAAATGGAAGGGCCATGTGGGAGATCCAGTGGTCCACGCGGTTTCCCTTGGATGGGAGTGCATTGCGCACCCACTGCGCATTATAGTGGGGTTTCGAGCAATGAAAAATGCAGAGGTGTACCCAAAATGGCAGCGGGAAAGAAGAAGCTGCACGCATTGCCGTTTTGGGAAAAACGACACGGAATGTACAGCTCGATGCAGCGCCAACAGGGTATTAGAATAATTCTACGAAGACCAAAACGACGTCGTATCAGACCTTCTCTTACAGAAGGTGCAACAGCGGAACTGTGTATAGTAAGAAGTACTGTTTGTGTAAGCACGAACCAGAAAGTGTGGAAGAAGGGACACGTGTCAGCTTCCGGGCATAATGCTAATCCCGGTAACTTAATCAGAGATTAACGGTCGATTAAAAGGAATAAATAAAATAAATAAATTATTAAAGGAAATAATAGGGGGATACGAACCAAACAGCCTCGGAAGGCAGCTTGAATTTTCACAGCGGCCACTTCTTCCTCGCGAATTCCAACGCGATTCCCGCTAGCGTGCACCGCGGGGCTTCTGGCGCAGCGTCCGCTGCTAGTGAGCCGGACCACCGCCGCCGCGGCGTGAGCAGCGGATACTGCTGCTTCGGCCACGGCGGCTGTCGCGGCCGCCACGGCGATTGCGTGTGTGTTGGGGTCGCCGGCGTCGGTGGAGGAGTCCATGCGGTGGTGGAGCGGTGCGGCGTCGTTTTGGTGGTGTTTTTCTCTGTAGGACTTGACGAAGCTCCAGCGGCGTTTGTCTTTGGTGGGTGGTTTGGGAGAGGAGGAGGAGGAGGTGGTTTGGTGGGCGGGGTTGGGCTTTTTGAGGCCCAGGATGCTCCGGAACCATTTGGAGGCTTTGCCCATTGTTAGGGGGTGGGGAGTGTGGAGGCTAAGGGTGGTGGGATGGGAGTGGGGTGGGCAAGTGGCGGTGGTTATGGAGTTGCATTTTGCAGTTGCAGAGGAGAGAGAGAAGAGTGGGAAGGGGAAAGGATTGGGAGTGAAAAAGAAAGAAGAGGAGGGAATTTATATTTTATACGGTGGAGATTTTGTCAAAAGGAGGGAAGGGCCGTTGATTAACACATATTTGTTGTTGGGAAGTGAAAATCCATGCTCTCTCTCTGCATGGCGCGTATGATTCACTCCATTGCTACTTTCTAATTCTTTTTGTTTTTGGTTTTGGTTTTTTTTTTAATAATTTTTTGGCCAATTAAAAAATATCAGTAAAGAACAAAAAGGTTGGAATAATTTGAGGTCGTTGATAACGTTTTGTTTTCTAGCGTTTATTTTTAATACAAACAGATAGAAAAGATGATGATATAAAAAATTACAGTAGATAAAGTCTCGACGGAGAGAAACTTTTCATACATGCAATTGTTTTTTTAAAATAAATACATACAAGAATAATATTCGCGCTTCCTTCTTGAGAAATGAGTTCTTTCTTCTGCTTGTAAATAATATATTTTATAATAAAATTTTCATAATTATAATCATTTAATATCTTAATATTTTTATAAAAAAATTTATTTGAAAATAGATTGTTTAGTTCTTAAATATATCAAATAAATTAACAGTTTATCATTAATATGTTTTTGCTTGCACTGTTGATTTATATATTATTATAATTAATTTTGTATAAGTAATTATAACTAATTTTACTAGTCAATTTTCTTCTTCCGTTCATACCTTTTTTTTCTTTCTTGCATCTCCTTTTTTATAGCTTCCGTTGAATGCGCATGCGTATTCGTAAGGTGTTTTAAGCTGAGAGAGGTTGAATTCTTCTTAAGACATAAACCTAAACACATGCATAAAACTAAGGATTGCCAACACAAAGGAGATGTTCAAGGTTTGCTTAATATTGTGTTGTAGACTAGAGTTAGTCACAACTCACAAGCAATTCCCTATTAAAAGACGTCGTGAAGTAGGTATAGCGTTATCAAACTTTATTTAAGCTAATTAAGCGGAGGCAATTATTACTACATCAAACGTTAAGGAGATTAAAATTTTAGGCTTTTTATATTAGCACCCCACAAAATATTGAATGTACCCCACATTAAAATTTAGTATTAAATGATTTATTTACCCTACTATGCAATGGCAATTTTGACCTTATTAGGTTTAAAAGAAATATAAAAAAATTCTATATACACCCCAAATCACTTTTAACGTATTATTTATTTTCTTCCACTATCAAAACCCTCCAACCCTCCATTGTTGAACAAAATCCTAACCATTGAAACTACAAACTTGTTGATTGAGAAAAAATATTTTTGACGAATGAACACGAAATCGATGTTTCCGAAGCTTCACATGAGGTAAGACTTCATATTTTTTTATTGTTTTAGTGATTTTGACAACATCGATAATTATTTAATCTTGCTTTTGATGCGTTATTCAAGCTTCTATGTTCGTATTCATCTTTTAGGGATTATAGGGATTACATGAAGAATTAAACACCTAAAATTATCACCAAATATTAAAAATTGACAAGATGAGTTTAATGGTGGAAATGAAAACAACCCACATATGCTTTAAATCCTAGGCAGCATCTTTTGTCAAAATTTCAGTCGGCATTTTTTGTCCAAATTAAAAGCTTTATAAGATTTGTGAAATGATGGAATTGAAAATATGGGGTGCATGTAGAAAATGTAAGGTGTATATTAAGAATGTGGGGTGTGAGGGTATTATGGGAAAGTAAGTGGGGTGTATTAAGATAATTTTTAATTAAAAAAGCAAATGTGGGGGGTATTAAGTATGTGGGGTTTATTCAACAATTTGTGGGGTGTTAATATAATAAGCCAAATTTTAAACCAAATGAAGTGTCATTGATAAAAATAAGCACGTTAATCAACACTTAAGTAATAATCCAATCATCAATAACCACATCATTTGGTTTGCAAAATTTGGTTTCCCCATCACGTTAATCAACACTTAAGTAATAATTCAATCATCGATAACCTTTGGTTTCGCTTAAAGATGGGCAAGGTCTGGTTTAGTGTGGCTTAGAGGTGAAACCAAAATTGAAATTGAATTTTTTTGTTGTTCGGTTCGGTATAATTTTGAAGCTTTACACGAAATGGAACCAAACCAATTGGTTGTGGTTCAGTTCGGTTTCAAACTTTTGCAAACTAAATGCTTTATTCCATTAATACAATCCAATTGAAAAAAAAAAAGAAGAAAAAAAAATCATGATCACCACACGAAAATTCAACTTGAAATAAAGTTCAACGTCAAAATGCCTTATGACATAACTTAAGTACAACTCAATCGAAAATGTTAAGTTTATCATACAAAAACTAAAGTTCAAACAAACTTCAATATCAAAATGCCTCATGGCATTAGTAGTACAACCCAAAATAATATATTGTTTATGCAATTCAACAAAAAAAGTTTTGGTGTTTCAACTTTGAAGTACTTTGCATCGTTCAACCCTTTCCATTCCTCTTTCCTTGTGGACATTTACTCTTCGAAGCTTGATGAGGCCTTTGAGCTTGTGAACATGATTGAGAAGACGATACTTGAGAAGACCTTCGACCTTGTGAAAGTGAAATCAATGGATGACAAAACCAATGAACCATGTGAACTAGAAGCTTGAGATTGCCTTGGAGGTTATTGTTGTTGTGGATGCAAATTTTCTCCTCTTCGGTCTTGGACGATTTTGCACCTACAAAACAATTAACACCTTAGGTTAAGGCCAAAAACCTCACGCGCCCACGATGAATTGGGGGGGGGGGGGCTTTGGCCGAAGAACCTCCGATGCCAAAGTTAGAATTTTAGAGAGAAAAAGTGTTTAGAGTGTTTTCGCCAAAGGATTGGAATTAGGTTTTTGGTGAGAATGGGAGAGTATTTATAGGAGATGGCCGGTCCCCTTTGGAGAAAAGGTGGCCGGCCCCTTGGAGGGATTTTTGGGTGTGATCTAGGTTTAATTAGCCCATTTATTGGCTAATTAAACCAAAAGGGAATGTATTTGTATTTATGAAAAAGGGTTATAATGAGTAATTGGATGATTGGCTTAAAAAAGGAGGAAAAGAGGAAGGAAAATATGGGAAATAAAGAGGGAGTGGCCGGCCCCTCTTTGGAGAGAGAGGGCCGGCCCTTTGGGGTATTTTCTTGGTCTTCAATGCTAATTTAATTGACAAATCAAGGAAGAATAATCCCATTAATTTGCCAATTATCTCCATTTATGTGGGATAATTGGTAGATTTATGAGATAATTGCCTTAAATGTGGATGGATGAAATAATTCGGATTTGTTTACCTTTTATGGGCGCTTTTGACTTGACCGACGATAATTACCGGCTGCTCGCGCGTAGGAATTCTGATGCACCTCAAGGGCATTTTTGTCTCCTTAATCCGAAAGTCCACGTGTCGCCTTGTGATTATTTTTGGTTCCACAAATGCCCCCACACCTGTTGGGCTGCTCGTAGGAAAGGGCAGCAGGTGTAGAGATCTTCTTGCTTTAAGATCCATAGGATTGCTTCCTATCTTGATGTTGATCCTCTCTTTAATTGGAAATTAGGTCCTTCTAGGAAAGGGAAATAAACTTCTCTCAAAGCCTATTTAAGTCCACCTTAAGTGGGTTATTAAATCAACTTTGGAGAGCAATTTATTCTACCCTACAAGAGAGAGAAAGCTAGAGGATATTTGTTCCCCCTCCTCTAGCAATCTTCTACACCTTGCCCGTGCAAAGGACCGTCTTTCGTTGATTTCTTCGTCTTCTTCTTGGATAGTGCTATTGCGAGGCAGCCGTCGGGTGGTGCGGCACGTCGGCTGGCAGAGGCCAGGAGTTGGCTCGGCAAGGGCCGAGGAGATGTCTTGGCAGGGACCACTGTTTGGGCAGCTTGGCTTGCCTAGAGCCAAGGGCAGCTTGAGCGGCTGAGATCGCGAACTGAGGCGCTGGGGCGCAGTTCTAGGGTAGTCGCACGGCTCACATCCTTTAGGACCTGACGCAGGCCAAGCTGGCGATCAAGAGAAATGAGAAGGTTGCGGGCTTCATGGGCTGCTGGAATGCTGGGCATGCAGACCTCCTGCCTGCTAGAATGCTGGGTTGAGCTCCTCTGCCGAGTACCATGAATGGCATTAGCTTCTTAGTCCTCTTTGTCGGGAGAAAGGTAGGCTGTTCAAGAGATGCCGGTTGGGAAAAACTGAAGACTTTATCTGCTGCTTGTGAAGGTCCGCCTGCTGCCGAGAGGTCTGTGATTGGCACGACTTCTTCCAATGAGAAGAGAAATGAGGCTGCTAGATGTGCCCCCAATGCCGAAGTCTGCTGGGATGGAAGAGACTGCTTGCGTGGGCAGCTGCGAGAGTTCCACTAAGCCTGCTTCTGGGGAGGCTGATAAAATCTGTGTGCTCTTAAGACCAGACCTTCTCTATTTCTCCAGGAGATTTCCTCGCCTTTACTTTCGAGTCTTCCATCGGTGAAATAGTTGGAGATGGGAGTGTCCACGGTGGGGCAGCCAGGAGTGAAGCGTCGGATTGTACCACTGCTGGAGTTGCCGTGGCTGCCGAAGGTGTGACAATGGAGCAGTCGTCGGGTGGCCAAGCTGCTGAAGAGTAGTCTTCTAGGTAGCCTTTAAGATCTATTTTTCCTGGTTGCTTTTGCCTTGCTTGAACTCTTCCAGTATTTGTCAGTTGTTTATCAATTTTGCTAGAAAATTTAATAAACTTGTCTCATTCGCTTTTCTCCATCTTCGCTTCTTTTGTTCATGCCTTAACCTTTAGACTTTATAGGCCAGTAGCAGGCGCGCCACTTTTTTATAAGCAGACAGGCCGCGTAGCTTACATAGTCGTAGGTGTTGGTGTAGAACTTTTCCTTGCAAAGTTGCTAGCCGTAGGGTTGGCAGCCGGACGCCTTACTTACAGAAGCAGACAAATCCGCGTAACCACTAGGCTATTAACCTTTGCCTTCTCCAATTCCGTGGGTTGCGCAGCAAGTGCCACAACACTTTAGGACTTGGTGCAAGTTGTCGCAAAGTCGTTAGCCGCAGGATCGGCAGCTGGATGCCTTACTCACTGTAGCAGCCACATCCGCGCGATCCCTAGGCTGTTAACCTTGGTTTTTCCCAATTCCATAGGTTGCGCAGCAAATGTCACAACACTTTAGGACTTGGTACAAGTCGTCGCAAAGTTGTTAACCGTAGGATCGGCAGCCGGATGCCTTACTCACTGTAGCAGCCACATCTGCGTGATCACTAGGCTGTTAACCTTGGTTTTCCCTAATTCCGTAGGTTGCGCAGCTAGTGTCATAACACTTTAGGACTTGGTACAAGTGAAGCTTATCGACTACGTAACATGTCGGTAGTGGATAAAACTTCACATATGCCTGCTAGCTTGTCTAACCTTTCACAAGAATGTGCGGTTGTATAAGTCTAGTGTGGCTTCACTGCTTGAAGGGCAAGCCGTAGGCAGTCTTACGGAATCCGTAGGCTACCTTAGTATGCTCGGTAGCAGCTTTAGGGTTCCAGGGATAATGTGCCCCCTCCGTCTCTAGGGCCCGGTTTCCCGCAGATTAGGCCAAGAGACCCAAAATCCTTCAATTAGCTAAGCCTTGAAAAAGACCATTGTGGCTACTTCTAGGAATTCTGGCGCAAGCCATCGTGCATCTAGTTACACTAGGGCAACCAGGCTCATCCACGTTTGGATGTTCGGAGTGAAGAGTTTATCCTCCCGCTTTGGAGAGCAGATTGGTCCCTCGGGGGGCGCTATTCCTGCAGTGAGTCCCTAAGAAGGGCGCGATCTTCTTTTGAAGTGCAGGAGTTGTCAGCTGCCGCAATGGAATCAAGTTATAAGAGCGTTCCTCATTGAAAAACAAGTGAACAAATAACTTGATTGTAAAGACTGTGGAACAACTGGTAGTCCTCAGCTTGCGAGGTTTGTGGCCGTCTGAGCTGCTTGAGCCTTCGAGCGTAGTCATCGGCTTGCGAGGTTTGTGCCCGTTTGAGCTGCTTGAGCCTTCGGGCGTAGTTGGAGATCACGCATGGTACTTCCTCAAGTTGTAGGCGTTCCACTGCTTTTCGATCTCCTCGTCATTCATGGTGGCGGGGGTGTAGCTCCCCTTGTCGCCTACTCTGCTGATCTTGTAAGGTCCTTCCCAAATAGGGTCCATCTTCTTCGATCCCTCCCTTTGAGCAGTGATGAAAGCCTTCCTCAGAACTAGATCTCCGGGTTGAACCTGCCGGATTTTGGACCTTTTGTTGTAACTAGAGAAGAGCTGCTGCTAGCAGGATGCGATGCGGGCTATGGTCTGCTCGCGCCTTTCCTCCGCTAGGTCTAGGTTCGTGGCCGTCTCTTCATTGTTCTGCTCAACATCTGGCAGTAGGGTGGTGATGCTTGGCATGATGATGTTGGGAGGAATGATTGTTTCCGAGCCAAACGCCAAAGAGAAACGGGTTTCTCCGGTTGCTCGCCTCTTGGTGGTGCGATATGCTTATAGACATCCGGGGAGTTCATCTGGCCGTTTTCCCTTCTTGTTGGCGAGGGATTTCTTGAGGCAGTCGAGGATCGTCTTGTTGGATGCTTCGACCTGCCCGTTGCTTTGAGGATGTCTTGGCATGGACATGTGCTGCTTGATGTTTTACTTTTGGAAGAACTTCGTCAAATCTTCGTCCACGAATTACGGGCCGTCGTTGGTGACGATGAACTGAGGGATGACAATCAGCAAATGATGTTCCTCCATACGAAGCACTCTATGTCCGTCTGAGTCGTGGTTGTCGTGGGCTATGCTTCTACCCATTTGGTGAAGTAGTCGGTTGCCACGATCATCATGCCTCTGCCTCCAGTAGTAGGTGGCATAGGTCCTACTAGGTCGATTGCCCACTGCATGAACGGCCAGGGACTTGCTTGTGGATGTAACTCGATGGCAGGCAGGGCCGGTACAGGCTTGTAACGTTGGCAGCGGTCGCACTTTTGCACTAACTCCCGGGCATCTTGATGCGTGGCTGGCTAGTAGTAGCCTGCATTGAGAGCTTTTTTGAGCCAAAGATCGTCCTCCAGAATGGTTCCCATAAACGCCTTCATGGATTGAACTTAGGACCTTCAAATCATCGGGAGGTGCGGTCCAGTGTAGGATCTTCGAACTAAAATGTCCTTCCACATGTAGTAGCGCGCTGTTCGGGTTTGAAGTTTCCTTGACTCCAATCATTCTGTGGGGAGCGTGCCATTGACGAAGTAATCTATAATAGGACTTTGCCAATTTGGAGTTACACTAACCTGCGTCACCTCTGCTACTGGCTCGGACTCTATGCTCGGCTTATCTAGGTACTCCACCGGAATTGAACGCTTGAGCTGGTGATCGAGGGCAGAGCCCAGGCCTGCTAGCGCATCTGCATGGGCATTTTTCGTCTGTGGAACTTGAGTGAGCGTGTAAGTCTGAAATGCCTCCAGCTGTTCGCGTACCTTCTTTAGATATTGCGCCATCCTTGGATGCTTCGCCATGTATTCCCCTGCGGTTTGGCTAGAAATCAGTTGAGAATCAGAATAAATCGCCAGCTTCTTCACTGCTAAGTCTTTCGCCATACGAAGGCCTGCCAGTAGGGCCTCCTACTCTGCTTCATTGTTGGGTGCCTTGAAGCCTAGAGTGATCGTCTGCTCGAGCATTGAACCGTCTGGGGTGGCAAGGACCATGTATGCTCCAAAACCTTTGTAGTTGGATGTGTCGTCAACATGCAAATGCTGGAAATCTCCATTGAGGGAGCAGGTGCGGCTAAGGTGTGCTCGGCTGCTTCCGGGGCGTCGTTAGACCGCTCTGTTGCGCTGCCTAGGCTAGGCGTGAAGGCGCGGTCGGGAGCTGTAGAGCTGGTGCCATGTTACACGTAGCAGGAAGTGCTCAAATATCGGTATTAGGCCACTCTAGAGTTGAATTATGGAACAAAGGTCGGCTGGGGCCGTGTGACACATAGCAGGATGAAAATTCTTTGGTGAAAACCGAAGAAAGTTCGTCAAAACTCCAGATAGATTGTGGCGGCAAAGTGTAGAACCAATCTTGGACCTCGCCTTGTAAAGTAGTGGCGAATATCTTGCACATGAGACCGTCATTATTTCGATAGAGGATCATCACGCTTCGGTAGTGCTTTAAGTGTCTCTCCGGGTCTCTATCTCTTTTGAAGGACGTGAAATGTGGCATGCTAAACTTGTGTGGAGGCTCTGCCTGCTCGATCTCGTCCGCGAATGGTGACCTGCTTATGTTGGTCACATCCGGTCGTAGTGCCTCGTCGGTGACCTCGTTGCGTTGGAAATCGCGCAATCGCTTGGTCAAGATTCTCTCTACTTCTTCCTGAATTTGCCTTTGTTGGGGTAGTGGAGCTCTCGGCTGCCCCCAGTTTTGACCTGCTAGTCTAGGCTGCTCTTCTACGAGCTCAGCTCGTCTATGCTGCGGTAGCGGTGCATGTGGTGGATTCCTAGCAGGCGAGGGATTTCGCAAGCTGCTGGTTGAACTTGAGCCGGATTGAGTGACTGCTTCTCTCCGTCTGTCACGCTGCCTACTCTGATGTGATGCGGAGGATGCTCCTTGCAGATTTAGCCGCGAATGAACACTTCGCCTGGAAGACTGCTCATGTTGATCATCGGAGTGTGGCCTCAACCGTGAGTGTATGCTCGTCCGTGGGTCTAGTCGAGAGTGCACGCTCCTCCGCGCGCTAAGACAGTAGTATACGCTATCTCGGGGGCCCAATTGGGAGTGTGCTCTGCCCAAAGGCTCGGTTCGGGGCTGGTCGAGTGGCTGTTTGCCGGGACGCTGCTGGAGAGGTTCTTCGTCTGCCCTTGTCCTTTTTCGGGACACCTCGTTTGGGACACGTTGCATCTTGGTGCGCTGCAAAAGCTGGTTTACCAAGATCCTCTGTTGTGCTAGGGCGCTCGTCAACTCTATGACTTGTCGAGACAAGTGTTGTTCGCCATTTGGATTGGAAGAGCTTGGAAGGAATGGGCCTCCTTGAGTAATGGAATGGTGGTAGACTTCGGGCGCGAGATTTGAGTTGGGAAATGTCAAATGCGCGGAGAAATATGGTGAGAATGCCCCCGGCTCGATGGTAGGTCCGGATGGCTGAGATTGTCTTGGGCCGACTTGGGCTGCCTGAAAGACCACGAGGGTAGGACGGGCCACGAAAGCAGGCTGGGCCACGGGAGTGGGCTGCTCGACTGGAGCAGGCTGGACCACGGGAGTGGGCTGTTCGTCGGGAGCAGGCTGGGCTGCAGGGGCAGGCTTGGCTGCAGGAGCAGGCTGCTCAGTACGTGATGCACGCAAGTGTGAAGCTTGGGCCGTAGCTTTGGTGGTACGGACTTTGGGTGGTATGCCTTGGACTTGCCTCGGTGGCACGACCCGGGCCGTAGTAGCGGTGCCATAGACCTCGCCGCGGGTGGTCACCGCGGTGGTTCCCATGGTGGAGCAAGCTTGGGCTGCTTGAAAGATCATGAGGGCATGGCGGCCCACGAGAACAGGCTAGGCCACGGGAGCGGGCTGCTCGGCAGGAGCAGGCTGGACCACGAAGGCGAACTGCTTGGCGGGAGCAGGTTGGACCACGAGAGCGGGCTGCTCGTCGGGAGCAGGCTGGACCACGGGGGTGGGCTGCTCAGTGGGAGCAGGCTGGGCCATGAAAGTGGGCTGCTTAGCGTGTGGCACACGTGGGTGCGAAGCTTGGGCTCGGCTAGGCAACGTATTGGGCTCACGTTGGGCTTGGAATAACATGGCTTGGGTCGTGGTGATGGCGTCATGGACCTCGCCGTGGTGGGCTACCGTGGTAGCCACCGCGGTGGTGGTGGTGCCGCTCCACTTAGGATCACATTTAATCTTGTGGATCGTCGCGGTCTCGTTTCTTGAATATTTGAATTGTCACTCGTGGAATTTTCTAAATTTCTAGCCATTGTATATTTTTTTTTCTTTTTTTATACGTTTTATGAAAGAACCTTTGTAAATAAAATTCTTATAATGAAAACGTATGAAAAATACAAATGGACTAGAAATTAGAGAAAAAACCTGTTTGTGCGAGAGTCTTTTACGAGTGTAGATTTCTTCCTCTTAATGAAAGCACCAATTTGTGGATGCAAATTTTCTCCTCTTCGGTCTTGGACGATTTTGCACCTATACAAAACAATTAACACCTTAGGTTAAGGCCAAAAACCTCACGCGCCCACGATGAATGGGGGGGGCTTTGGCCGAAGAACCTCCGATGCCAAAGTTAGAATTTTAGAGAAAAAAAGTGTTTAGAGTGTTTTCGCCAAAGGATTGGAATTAGGTTTTTGGTGAGAATGGGAGAGTATTTATAGGAGATGGCCGGTCCCCTTTGGAGAAAAGGTGGCCGGCCCCTTGGAGGGATTTTTGGGTGTGATCTAGGTTTAATTAGCCCATTTATTGGCTAATTAAACCAAAAGGGAATGTATTTGTATTTATGAAAAAGGGTTATAATGAGTAATTGGATGATTGGCTTAAAAAAGGAGGAAAAGAGGAAGGAAAATATGGGAAATAAAGAGGGAGTGGCCGGCCCCTCTTTGGAGAGAGAAGGCCGGCCCTTTGGGGTATTTTCTTGGTCTTCAAGGCTAATTTAATTGACAAATCAAGGAAGAATAATCCCATTAATTTGCCAATTATCTCTATTTATGTGGGATAATTGGTAGATTTATGAGATAATTGCCTTAAATGTGGATGGATGAAATAATTCGGATTTGTTTACATTTTATGGACGCTTTTGACTTGACCGACAATAATTATCGGCTGCTCGCGCGTAGGAATTCTGATGCACCTCAAGGGCATTTTTGTCTCCTTAATCCGAAAGTCCACGTGTCGCCTTGTGATTATTTTTGGTTCCACAGTTGTGGTTGTGGAATAAGAGTAAGAGAAGCAATGCTTGAATTCAAATTGGCCAAATCTATATGATCATAAACAATATAAATAACATTAGTTGTTATAAACTTTAACAAGTCTACAAAAGTAACAAAACACAATGAAAAATAAAACGAAGAAAGCCTACAATATAAATTACCAAATATTGGTATTAAATTGATATTTATTTTATTGTTGCAGTGAGGTTTGGTTTCATTGTGGTTTAGATGTTCAAGACCGAAGTTAAAACCGTTTTTTCATATTGCTACATCATATCGTTTATTTAGAGGTAGTGCAATAAAATCTGTTTATATATTTCTTTTGGATCAATTAAGGCCATTTCTTAGTAAAATGCTTTAATCATCTTCAACTTTTGGGTTAAAACTTGAAAGTTTTAACCTAGAAAATTCAGTTTTTAACCCAAAAATAGTTTTTATGCTCCAATACTTTTGGGATAGATTTTTAGCCCGAAATTATTAAAGAAAGAATTTAGGATAAATTTTTCCTTAAAGTAACTTTTTTTAAAATAAAAAATTATGTAGAGTATTCTAATTTAATTTATGAACATTTTAATTCAAAAATATTTAGATTCCGATAAATATTGAAAAATCACTAAATCGACATCATGAACCTTGTGGAACATTATAAAAGAATATGAGACACATGAAAGATTTTTTATTTATTGTTGGATTTAAATTTGGACCCTTAAATCTTTCTTTTTTTTACTGTTAGATTTGATCATATTAGATCTTTAACCGTTAGATTCAATGAATTTATAAATATAAAATTAAAAAAAATACACATATATGGTGGACCAACCCACTAATTCAAAGGGAATTTTGGCCTACATTTGTCTCAAAAATGAGTTTTGGGCTAAAACTCATATTTGACTCAAGTGTTGAAGCAAGTTGGAATATGTGTAGAACCTAAAATTTGAGTTTTACTTCAAGAGTTGTTATAAGTCTTACACTATGTTTGGATGAAGAAATTTAAGACACTATGTTTGGATGAAGAAATTTAAGATTATTAAGGAATTTTAAAATGACAGAAATTGAAATGACGGGATTTTAATTTATAGAATTTATGAATTTTCTTGTTTGGTTAACCCTAAAAGAACAATGGAATTGAATACCAAATTTGTTATTTTTAAACTCTCATTCATAGAAATTGGGAAATGACACCTATTTACATGGAATTTAAACTTGGGAATTGGAGGTCTCAAATTCCAAGTTTTTTTTCCACGCGAATATTCTAAATTTCTATGTTTATGAATCCAAACAAAGGAATTGATGCATGTCAATTTATAAATTCTGACTTTTATCCAAATTCCAAGTTTATTTCTCTCATCCAAACATAGTTAGACTACACTATTATTATTTTTTTTTTTTTGAGAATTCATTTTACTAACACTATGTTTGGACGAGGGAAATAAACTTGGAATTTAAGTCAAAATCAGAATTTATAAATTGATATGCACCAATTCCCTTGTTTGGATTCATAAACATAGAAATTTAGAATTTCCTCGTGGAAAAAAACTTGGAATTTGGGACCTCCAATTCCCAAGTTTAAATTTCATGTAAATATGTGTCATTTCTCAATTTCTATGATTGAGAGTTTAAAAATAACAAATTTAGTATTCAATTCCATTGTTCTTTTAGGTTTACCAAACAAGAAAATTCACAAATTCTAGAAAACAAAATCGTAATTTCAATTTTCTTCATTTTAAAATTTCTTAATAATCTTAAATTTCTTTATTCAAACATAATGTAAATAATATAAATAATGTACTTTGATTAGTGACAAAATCGAGAGTCTTCAATTTCGATGGTCCGTGACAATTTGTTGGGAAGAGGATCCTCGCCGGATCCTTTTCCTAAGGATCCTAGGGATCCTTGAATCCCAACCGTGTATCGTTTATTGTGCGGTCAGAAATCATTTCAAAATTTAAAATTTAAAATTAAATATGAATAGTACTTAATGAAAACTGACCGCACGATATACGATAAACGGTTAAGATTCAAGGATCCCTATGATCCCTAGGAAAAGGATCCGACGGGGATCCTTTTCCAATTTGTTGAACAACGCATGGGACGCCATGCCCTTCTAGTTGTACGTCGTGTCTAAAATAAGCAGACTTATCATTGATTTAACGTCATCTTCAATTTTGATGCGGTGGGTAAGTTCTTGGCTTTTATAGTTTGGTGCACATGCCACAACTTAAAAAATTAATTAAATTAATTATGTTATATGCTGAGTCTAGTAGTGTAGATTTATAATAATAAAGTAGGGTATTAAGTGATTAGTTGTGATGAAACTTATTTAAGATGGGTAAGTTTTTGAAATTTGATTTGTGACTACTAATTTGGTGTGTGAAGTTATATTAAGCACGTTCTATGCTACTCATGCTAGTAGTCACAATTAGTTGATAACAAGTCACAAATTCATTTTGCTACGTTCACCAAAAAAAACTTATCTACGTCTCTGAAAATGTTATAATACATCAAACTAATGATACAACGTAACATGTTTTAAATTTTTTACTTAACGTCGAATCATTATCGGACGATCCGCTACAACCCGTTTCTCGTGTGTTTTCGAGACGAAAACGGGGTTTGTACTCTAACTGCAAACTGCAAACTACAAACTAGAAAATGGTCAAACAAAATGATCTCCAATTTACCTTTACTTCCTGTTGCTGAGCTGATTAATCAAAACTAGGGTAAAAGCGCTTAGATGCTGTTGGACCCACCTTTCTCCATCATCAAACGAGCACAAGTGGGCCCCCACATTAATTGATCAGATCAGAAAGAGGAGAGGGGAAAATCTTGACGATATTGATACCTCCACCTTAGACCAATGGGTATTCCTGGGGACCCACCAGAGGGACCCAGCAAAGCTAATCAAATGGGGACAGTGGAAATGTCGGGGAAGGGACTGCGTGGCCTGGGACGATATCTAGGGTCCAGTCTCCGAAGATGAGAAATCTTCCGAGTGCACAGAGAGACAGATAAAAGACAGAAATTAGAGAAAAGAGAGGGTCACGTGTACGGTGTACCCTATATTTACAGGGGGGTGAGGGGAACCTTGAGTGATCAAAGCCCTAATGGTGTCCGATCAAATCACTAATGCATTGTCATTTCACAAATCTCCAATCGGATTCTCTACCCTCAATCCCCTCTTTATTTAAAAAAATGATCAGCGGATAATTGCATTACGGTACTTCATTTTTTTGAAGAACAAAAAAAATTCATAAAAGTATTTTAATTTTTTTTATAGATGTACTGTTCAGAATACATATTTGAAATTCATCATTATTCACTGAACTATTTCGCGGTGGTTCTCATTCCCCTTCCTCCTCTCTCTCACAGTTTTTTTTCCTTTTTCTTTCTAGTTTTTCTTCCTTTTGCTCTCTGTTGGCTTTTTGCAGCCGCACCGGCCACTCCAGGCTCCAGCCGCTGAATCATCGGCTTCCAACCTTCAAAGGTAATTTTTTTTAATTCCTAAATTTATAATCCCCAACCCTAATTAATTATTTAATACGAATTTTGTTTAATTGGTACATAATCTTATGGTAATGCACTAATATGGTTATTGGTTATTGGTTATTGATATGATTCTATGATTATTGATATGAAATTATGAAATTATTTTTTAGGGTGAAAGTTAAAATTTGAATTCTTGATTATTGATTAATTAATTGAATTATTACATAATGTATACAATTATTCATATGATTAGTTGAACTGAATATTTATTTATTGAATAATTTGTATACTTATTGGTATTGATTAATTGAATTGTTGGTTGGATTAGTTATTATGCATATTTGTATAGTCTACTCAAGGATTAAGAGTCTAAGAAATTTTTTTTTCTCTCCATTTTACAGTTACGTAATGGAACGATACTATAAGAAACAATGCTTAAATCCTTTTTCAAACATTTCGGGTAGTCCTTCTCCTTCATATATTCCAAGTAGTCCTCATCCTCATTCAAATATTCCAAGAAGTCCTCCTTCAAATATTCCTAGTAGTTCACAACAAAATGAGGCCACTGAGTTAGATGAAATATTGGCTTATCTTCCTGCAGACCTTGGACATAGACGTCGAATACTTGATTATCCACCTAATTATCGTGAAGTTCGTAGACATTATCTCCAAAGTGATCCTTGTCAACCTAGAGACCACATCATGCCAAGGAAAGTTAGCGACAAAAGATGTTTTATCACCGGTTGATTTGATAAGTTTAAGTGGTTAGAGTATAGTATATCAAAAGACGATGTATTTTGCCGTTATTGCTATCTTTCAAATGTGATTTCGATCAAATGAGTAGCATTATCTCCAAAATGATCATTGTCAACCTAGAGACCACATCATGCCAACGAAAGTTAGTGACAAAAGATGTTTTATCACCGGTTGGTTTTATAAGTTTAAATGGTTGAAGTATAGTATATCAAAAGATGCTGCATTTTGCCGTTATTGCTATATTTCAAATGTGATTTCGATCAAATGAGTAGCACTAGAAGTGATGTCTTCACTAAGAAAGGGTTTACAAATTGGAAGAAATGACCTGAAAATCTTCGAGTCCATAAGGGAGGTGTTGGAAGTCTTCATAATAAAGATGTACAACAAGCTAGAGATTTGATGACACAAAAACAACATATTGAAACATTTGTGATTAAGCAAACCGATGAAGCTCGCATTAATTATTGTACTTTATTGAGTGTCTCACTTGAGTGCACAAGATGGTTGTTGGGACAAGGTTTGCCTTTTTGTGGTCACGAGGAATCGTTGAAGTCAATCAATAGGGGTAATTATTTGGAGCTTATGCAGTTTCTTTCCAAGCATAATGAGCAAGTTAGGAAGGTTGTGTTTGAGAATGCTCCCAAGAATCTCAAGTTTACTTTTTTCTATATTAAAAAAGATCTTGTCTATGCTTGTGCCATTGAAACTATAGATGCAATCACTAAAGATATTGAAGGTGCATTTTTTTTCTCTTTTGGTTGATGGATCACGTGATACTTCAAGTAAAGAGCAAATGACGGTGGTATTGCGTTATGTGAACAAAAAATGAGAAGCAATTGAAAAGTTTTTGGGTGTGCAACATGTCTCCTCTACAACTAGTAGCTCGCTTGAATAGGCTATTGAGAGATTCTTTGCTACAACAAATTTGAGTATGTCCAAGTTACGAGGACAATCCCATGATAGAGCTACTAATATGAAATGTGAGCTAAATGGCCTTAAAACAAAGATTTTGAACAAGTATCCTCAAACATTTTATGTTCATTGTTTTGCACATCAACTTCAGCTAGCTCTTGTAGCCGTTGCAAAGGGAATTGAGGGTGTCGCCATTTTCTTCAACAATGCTAGTATTTTGGTCAATACTATTGGATCATCGTGTAAGCGTCGTTATGCATTTAGAGAGAAACAACTAGAACAAATTAAGAAAGCTCTTGATATTGGTGATCTTGAAACGGGTAGAGGGTTAAATTAAGAGAGTAGTCTCATGCGTCTTTGTGATACATGTTGGAACTTACATTATGGTACTACAGTTAGTGTTATTGTCATGTTTGAAGCTGTGGTGGAGGTGCTTGAATGGATTAAAGATGATACCAACCAAGACAATTTCAGTGAATCAAGTTATTCCATGACATACAAACTTTTGATTTTGTGTTTCGCCTTTTTTTTGATGAGACTCATATTGAGAATTACAAATGAATTATCACAAGTATTACAAAAGAAAGATAAAAGATATTGTGAATGCGATGACGTTAGTGGAAGTATGCAAGAAAAGACTACAATCCTTGAGAGATGATGATTTTGGTGACTTGCTTGATGATGTACAAAAGTTTTGTGAAGAGCATGATATTGTCATTCCTAACATGGAGGATTTGCATTTCGTACCCGGAAAATCAAGGCGTAAAGATCCAAGACTCACAAACTTCCATTACTATCGTGTGGACTTCTATTTTCAAGTCCTTGATATGCAATTAAAGGAATTAAATGATCGCTTCAATGAGGTAAACACCGAGTTGCTTCTTTGTATGACATGTTTGAGTCCAGTGAATAATTTTGCATCTTTTGACAAAGCAAAAATTATTCTTCTAGCCCAACTTTATCCTCAAGATTTTGATCGTATGGACCTCATGAATCTTCCAATTCAACTTAACAATTACATTCACGATATGAAGATGCATAACGAGTTTTCATCATTGAGAGAAATTGGTGATCTTGCAAAGGAGTTGGTGAAGACCGGGAGGTGTACAAGCTATATGTTAGTGTATAAGCTTCTTACATTGGCTTTGGTATTACCGGTTGTAACTGCTTCAATGGATAGAGCTTTTTCTGCTATGAAGATTGTGAAAACACCATTGCGTAACAAAATGGGAGATCAATGGTTGAGTGATAGCATGCTTGTTTACATTGAGATAGATGTATTTGTTTTTATTGATAATGAGCCTATTTACAACGTTTTCATGATATGAAACCTCGCGGGCAACAATTGTAATTTGTTTGTATTGATAAATTATGGAAGACATTACTATATAAAAGGATTTGGTTGTTGCTATTCTTTTGAACCTTGCAATCTTTTAACTTCGCTTCTCTTCCCGTCAATTCCTAACTTCGCCACTGCGGACGACGAAAAGTCCTTGGAGAAAGAAACACCTATGATATTTGCCATGTCATCTTCCATTATTTGTAAATAACGTAATGTCAGTATTTTATGTTTTTATATAATTATAAGATTGGCTTGAAAATTACGATTGCAGTCCAAATAATATATATTTCTTGAAAGATGTAACATAAAATTGGAAGAATATAGAAAATATTAGCATGAACAAAAAAAAGAAAATTGAAAAAAATGAACCATAGTTCGAACAAAAAAAGAGAATTGGAAGTAAAATAACATTGTTTGGGCACTTAGGCTAAGATTGGCGTCTAAAATTAAATCAAATCATATAAATGCTAGACTCAAAGTATGTAGTTGAAAGAGAAATAGGTGCAACTTATAAATATTTCCATAATGAAGTAGAAGATGAAATAAGATCATAAAAGAAAGTATTCTCTTTATTTCTTATACAAAATCATCTGACACAAATTGCACATAACTAATACGTCTAACCCCTTCAACTGATACAAAATCAAATTTGGCCTTTTTACTATTAACATAGGTCGCTTCAATAGAAAACATAACGTTATTCTAGTGAAGTATCATATGAACATTTCTAATCAAATTTAGACAACAACATAACTTGTCCATGATATGACATTCTTACGTACCTACAAATCACAAACCTGTGAGAATATGACGACAAAGTCTCACATCGACGAAGAATTAAACCATGTAAGAGTCAATAAAGAGATTAAACCACTCCTTATATTACTTATTAGTTTTGTAAAGAAACCTTAACTTTTTTTCAAACCGACACCATTACTAACCTAAAAGTAGAAAAATTTGATAATTGCACACACATGTTAAGCGTTATTGACAAGAAAATAATTGAGGGAGTGAGTGTCGGATATATAAATTGGACGGTGGGGGAAACAGCAGCCAGAATTCCAGAGCCGCCTGCCGACAGGCACCGAGGACAGACCGAGACCCGGTCAACCACGCCTACGTGGTGGTACCAGATGGAGCGGGTGAAGAAAACCATGGCGTGGGTCAACCAACGTGGGTTTGATTTATAACTGTTCACACCTCACGAGTGTGGAAGTTTGACGAAATGGGTCAAATTCAAATTTAGCGGCCGGGTCATGCTTGCACTAGTTGGAGCAGTTAAGATCATCTCCAACCGATGGCTGGTCAGAGGGCTCGTTTGAGTCCTCTGGCCTTCCAAGATTCTCCAAGATATTAATATTTTAATGAACAGTACAGGACCATATTTGCCTCCGTCTCCAACCGAGGGCCAGAGGGCTCGTTTTAGCCCTGTCACAAAAGACCGTCTCCAACCGAGGGCCAAAGGGCCATAGGGCCAAACATAATTTATTATTTAAATTTAAAAACTACAACAACTTAAATTTAAAAACAACAACAACTAAAATTTAAAAACTACAAATATATTGAAGGAAATATTGAGAAATTGAAACAAATATTATAGATGAAGGAAATATTGGAAAATATATTGAAGGAAATATTGAGAAATTGAAACAAATATTGAGAAATATATTGAAGGAAATATTGAGAATGAAATATTGAACAAGCAAATATTGCAAATGAAGTGAAGAATTGAAAGAACTTACCATATTTATAGAAGAAAATAAATGTTTAAAAAAAAAAAAAAAAAAAAAAACAACAAAACTGAAGCAACGGCTAGTGCCACTAGCCGTTGGAGTGTAATTCAAATTCAAACTATTGCTGTCGGTTGTAACCGACATCAATGCTAAAATAAATAAAAAAAAAATTTGTTTGTCTTACTGCTGTCGGTTTTAACCGACAGCAAAGAAAAGCTTTTAAAAAAAAAAGAGCCAGCCCCGGGCTGGCTGGCTGGCCGAAAGCAGCCAGCCCTCTCCGATTCCGTGGGGCCCTTCCAGATTCCAGAGCCCTCGGTTGGAGACGGTTTTAGGGTCATTTTCGACCTTCTGACCCTCTGGCCCCTTCGGTTGGAGATGGCCTAATAAGTACCGCTGGAAATCCAAAAGTTTGCACGTAAGGTAGGATTCTTCGACTGCAAACTATGCACCGCCAAATAATAGATAATGTGTTACTATGGTCTTAATGGCAGAAATATTATTTTTTCTGGAGTTATGTTTTCCACACATTTCTCTTTATTTAGCATAGTCATTAATTTCTTTTATTCTCTCTTTTGATTTATTCTGGCTAGGGACCAAAACTAGATAGAGCTGTGAGAGGATGAGAATTAGGTTGTAAAAATCATATTCCAATGCACATTGTCAAATTTTCCTTCGGAACAAGACATACTATTGACCTGAATGAGAAGGGACAAGTTAACAAAAGCGGTAGCAAATGGGATAGCGAGGAGAGGTTCTTTCTTACAACAATATAGTATCATTGCTCAAATGAATGATTAAAAAAGTGAACCATTTGTCTAATAAATAATCACGCATGCTGTATTTGTTATTTAAGAGTAACTCTGGATATAAATTTAGAAATCTATTACTCCAAAAAGCCCATAACAGTGATAAAATCCAATCGAGCAGAAACATGGAGGCTGATTCTTCTCCTGGAGCAGACCAATGGAGTTTTGAGGTAAGGACCGAGATACCCACAACAAATCAGAGGAGGAGAGATCGTATCCGAGATGATTTAATTAATAGGCTTGTGGGGATTTGTCATTTTGGTGGTGTCAATTGAATCCAGAAGCTGTCTAGCGAAGCAATGCAGGTCCGTCCGATCTGGGTTTGAAAATGATTTGTGGGATGGGAGGGGCGAAGCGGAGAGGTTGGTCATAGCCGTCTGCTCGATTTTGCGGTGTCTCGCCAAGGCCGTCTAACGAAGGGTATTGTGTTTAGTTGAGTCCAGATCTTCTGCATCCAAATACCCCTGTGGCCCCTTTGTGTCTTTGTTTTTTTGCTGAGGATTTGGTTTATTTTTTATTATTTTAATTATTGTCAAGTTAACATTAATTATGTTTAGTCCAAAAAACAAAGGCACAGAGGGGCCACAGGGGTATTTGGGTGCAGAAGATCTGGACTCTGTTTAGTTGGGGCGACTCTCTTTAAAGCTAGTCCCGACATATAAGAAACATAGGACAGCACTAACATTTAGGGTTGGTTTAAATTACAATTATTGACCCTACATTATTGTCTTTTGACAATTATTATATCATATTAAATATCAGATCATTTTTAGTCATTTAATATATTCAGAGCAATTTATACAAAAGTTTGCCAACACTCATACACTTTTTTTTTTGTTAAAGCACATTTACAAAAAAAAAAAAAAAAAAAAAAAAAAAAAACTTACCAAACACTCAAAAACTTTACTTTACAATTGTTTATTCTCAATGTACAGAGAATCATTTTTTTTTTTTTTTTTTTAAACACAACAATATCAAACTAGCCTTAGTCTAATCTAATCCAGTAAAAGCTAGTGAGGGCAAACAAACACACCCTAAAAGTAATGTTGAGGAATTGGAGGTGTCCCAACAGTGGTGAAAGTGCAAAACTTCTCCAAATGAAAGGCCACCCACAAGGAGAACAAGACATGCATTTTGAACCTCATTTCGAACTAAGTCTCATACTTCTTTTTCAAAATCTCAATTTACATACATCTTAAAAAACTTATCGTTCACCATTTTCTCAACAAATAAAAAGGGGGAAAAAATTACTCTATGCAATCTAATCTAATGAGCCTTATACTCATATTGTTATGGAGATGGTTGGTCACTGTTCTAAAAATTGGCCTAGGCGGCCGCCTAGGCGCTAGGCATTTGGAAAAATCGGCTGGAAACTAGGCGGCCCTAGGCAAGCTAGGCGAGCCTAGGCGGCTCCTAGGCGGAGAGCTAGGTGGTTTTTTTATATATATTTTTATATTTTTTATTAATTGTGTGTTTTTTCTTTTTTGGTTTCATGGTGATATACTTATGGAAATGGTCTACCTAATTTGCAAATGATGGATTTACTACAAGTTCACCCAATACTTATGGAAATGGTGTACCTAATTTACATTTTATCATTATTTTATTATCCATACAAGTATAGGTTTTTTTTAAGTGTAATTAGGCACTTATTTACAAGATATATAATAAATTTATATAAATCCGCATAGGCAGCCTAGGCCTCGCCTAGCCGCTAGGCCCCTGCCCGCCACCCGACTAGCGCCTAACGATTTTTAGAACCTTGTGGTTGGTACATTAAATTTGAAAAATTTCCTAATTTCACAAAGTCCATTATATTAATAAGGTTTTTTTTTTTTTTTTTTTTATCATCAATGGTCCCCTGAGATTGACCAAACTCTTCATTTTGGTCCCTCACTTTCAAAATCAATCAATGTCATCCATGACATTCACCAACGCACATCAATTTGGTCATTCCGTTTAGATTTCGTCAAATATTTCTGTTAGTTTGCATGTGAGACCCACAAAGCCAATAAAATGGTAACACGTGTATTACACAAAAGAAGGGTTTTATCACAAATGATCCCTAACATTGATCAAACTCCTAATTCTGGTCCCTGAGTTTCAAAAATCAATAAATTTGGTCCCTGACTTTCACTATCGCACATAGGGGTGGGTTCGGTTCTAAACGGTTCCGTTTTTTGCCAAAACCGAAACCGAACCAAAATTTCGGTTTGGTTCGGTTCGGTCCATTTTTTTTCGGTTCGGTTTTTTTTTCGGTTCGGTTTTTCCGGTTCGGTTTCGGTTCGGTTCCGGTTTTTTTTCTTTCCTTCTTCTTCCCTCCAAAAAAATGGAAAATAGCAGCAAGCATAACATAAGTTACTAATTAATCTAAAAACATAAAGTCTCAAAAGTCCAAATTTAAACATCACATAAGTCAAATAAATCTTCAAGGTTTCATCACTTAATGTCTTGCACAAGTAAAATCCTCCTCCAAGTCCTCAAGCTCAAGCTTAATGCTTAGGTGGCCTAGGAGGCAACATAGTACCTTTCTTTGAGCTTCCACTTGCCATTTCTACATACATATAAATAAACAAAAGAACATGATTAAAGCAAGCATGTAACATAGCATCTAATTAGTCGACAATTAACTGTCTAGGTTTCTAATTAGGGAGTGATCCATAGCCCAGTTGTTCTCCCAGTGGACTGGTAGTACACTCAATGACTCAAACATGACAAACAGATAGTAGTTTGCTAGCAAGATTAAAATCCAGTTGCCCAGTTCTAGCTCTCCCATTGCCCAATTGTTATAGCTCGCCCAGTTGTTCTTTAGCCTACTGTTTTTTAATTTGCTAGCAAGATTAAAATCCAGAAAATAGAAAAACAATCACATTGAATATTAAAGGCAGATATGGAGTCACAAAGTCCTATCCTTCTAACCCAGAAACAATCACACTGAAAATGAGCACACTGTGAAATTCACAAGTCAATAAAATACCAGATCTGGAAGAATCGGTGAGCAGAAGCCCAAAGTAAGCAGAAATCCAGATACATGTGCTTTCATAACACTAATAAATCCAAGAGTAAGTAGTAAGTGCAAAGTATGAAATGAATCATTCTCTAATCAGAACCAATTTCAACAGATAAATAGAACAGAAAATTAAACACAGAGAAATCAAAAATTCAATTCACATTCACAGCAAGAAACCAATATATTCACAGAAAGCAAAGGGTTGAGATTTTTATTACCGGCCGGTCGAGCAACAGCAACCAACGCAACAACCCCAATTCAATCCAACAGAAAACCCTACGTTTCACAAATTTATAGAATTAGAACCACACTAATGAAATTGAAGCCAAAGTTTTAAGCTGAAACCCGAAACTGAAATTGAAATTGAACAAACCCCATTCAATTGAAGCCCCTCTAAAAACGCCACACTGATATTGAAATTAAACAAAACCCCTCCCTGATTTCGAAATCTGAAAATCGACCTCATACCTTATATTTGAGTTTCGAACTTGAAGAGAAGAGGAAGAATGATATCGTCTGAAACTACAAAGAATTGAAGCGTCTGGTTCGATGTTCGGGTTTGGGTTTGGGTTTGGGATAATTGGGGATTTGGGATAATTGGGAATTTGGGGAGTACTCTTTCAAGGAGAAGGGTCCTGCCGTCGTGGATTCGCGGGTCGCCTGGGATTCAAGACCGAGAGAGACAGAGAGTGATTGAAGTTGAAGACCGAGAGAGAGAGAGAGAGAGAGAGAGAGAGAGAGAGAGAGAGAGAAGTGATTGAAGTCGAAACGGCTAACCTTTTGCTGTCGAGATGAGAGACTGACGGCGAGGGCGAGGTGTGAGAGATTAAGAGTGAGAAGGGTCACGCCGTCGCGGGTCGCCTGAGAGATTGAGAGAGACAGAGCGATTGAGTTGAAGACCGAGCGAGAGAGAGAGGAGGCTCAGGCTGCGCGAGAGGGTTACTGGGTTAGGGTTCATGGAGGGAGTTTGGAGGCAGGGAACGAGAGAGAGAATGAAAAATGAAGTGCGGCTGCTACGCTAGGGTTAAAGGGTTTTGTTTCTCCCAAAAATTTAAAAAAATTCTTAGTAGAGACATGAGGGCTCGAACCCATGAGGGCTCGAACTTGAAAAGTTTCACAGAAACCAACTTGGCAACAAGTTCTGTTTTGTTAAGATTGTATGACTAAACTATTTATAAATATTGAAAAAAATAATTAAATATATATATTTCGGTTCGGTTCGGTTTTCGAACCTCAAAAACCGAAACCGAACTGGCCAGATTCGGTTCGATTTTTTTTCGGTTCGGTTTTTTTCGGCCTCGGTCCGGTTCGGTTGTCGGTTTTTTTCGGTTTTCGGTTTTTTGAACCCACCCCTAATCGCACATCAATAGAGTCCTTCCATTAAAATTTCGTCAATATTTTTTGTTAGTGTGCTGATGTGGTCTCACTAGTCCAATCATATAGTGCAAAATGGATTAACTATAAGAAACTAATTTTTTTAGGGTGAACCAACTGGCGTATATTCTGCGCTGACATTTATCTCGCATCCCACAATCCTGATTGGAAAATAAGATTCAATCTAAATTCGATAAAATCGAATCCAAATTCAATTCAAATTTGATAGGATTATAACCATGTAGAGAAAATGAGAAGTGAGTTCACAGAGGACAAGATGATGATGTCTTTTTTTTTTCCTTTTAGTTTTTATTTTTAATTTCTTATAGTATTTTTAGTTTTAAATCTTAAAAAATATTTTTTTATAATGAATTCATGTGGCGCCATATGATTGGATCAGTGAGACCATATTATCACACTAACAAAAAATAATGACCAAAATTTTAACCTAATGACTAAATTGATGTGCAGTACTTAAAGTCAGGGAACAAATTTATTGATTTTTGAAACTCATGGACTAGAATGAGGAGTTTGATCAATGTCAGTGACCATTTGTGATAAAAACCTTCTTTTGTGTAATACTCATGTCACCATTTTATTGGGTTTGTGGGTCCCACATTCAAACTAATAGAAATATTTGACAGAATCTAAATGGAAGGACCAAATTGATGTGCATTGGTGAATGTCAGGAACGACATTGATTGATTTTGAAAATGAGGGACCAAAATGATGAGTTTGGTCAATCTCAGGGACCATTGGTGATAAAAATCCTATTAAGAATACCTCATTGCATTTCGTCATGGGTCTCGGTTTATACTAGGACGGCTCCGCTCCAGAAAAACGAGTCCATCTTCTAAAGAAAGATTGTAAAATTCAGCACTACCCAACATATTCCTTTTATTTCTTCATGTTCCACTTGAAAAACATATGTATGCATTTGTAGGGCAGTGAAAAAAAGACTATCTAAAGCAGTTGATGAAATTAATCTATTCGGAATTTTAGTAAGAAATGGCTTAAAGGTGTCTGTCTGACCTAAACCATATTATAGTTATGATTCTGAGCTCCTCCTCACAGATAATGATGCAACTTTCTGGATTAGGCCCTTCATTCTCTGAATTATGTCTTCAAATGATGGACGTTGTTCCAGGCCGCTGATTGTTATTGGCAAGAAAGAATGATTTTAGTTTCAACACGTGAGTTCGAATTTCAGCAAACAAAATGAGCTAGCCAGCTGAATGTACTTACCTTCGCCAACAGTCTTCAATGATGGATACTACTTGGGGATCGAGGCCTTCTGGTATGTCTAATCTTCTATCCATGAACCCTACAATTCCAACCACCTTTCGTATGAAAGGAACAATTTTGAGTGAGATTACAAGACCAAAAGGGAAAAGAGAATCAAAGTTTTTGTGCTGTTATATGCGCACAAGCGTGCTCACTGAGAAAAACAAGAGAGAACCTGTAAGGAATTGAGGTTATTCCATGGGACCAATTGAGTCATTAGTTCCCACAGGATGACACCGAAGCTAAACACATCTGACCTGTTTAAAGAGAAGACAACTCAATACACGGAAAAAGTTTGGACGTAAATGTCACCAAACGTTTGCTCAATAATGGAAAAAAACAAGGTATACAGGCTCGATTATTGTTAGATAGTCAATTACAGTGCTATGACTGCTCGATCACTTGGATGGGCTGCAATAAAATTCCAAGATCATATGATTCTATAATTTCAGAACTACAGCATAGCAGACATAATGTTCGATAAAATTTTCATCTAATACAATGGTAACAGATGAATACATTTGATCCTATGTCTGAAGGATATCATATTCTCCAAAAAATCCGCATTTGACATAAAAGCTTCAAAAGGGAGGACATGTAAGGCAAGTTATAGATCAGTTTTCAGAAATTACTTCTCATTAGATGGTTCGTTTCGAAGGACTTCAGGGGCCATCCACTGAGGCTGCATTTAGTAAAATAAAGACGTCAAAGTCAGATTATTACATAAAGGTGGTCATTGTAATCAACAGAGATTCAAAATATTCCACCGAGGTTTCTCAAATTTTGTAACGCATAACATGTCCGTGAGCACATTCCACAATTAAAGGGACCTTTAGAAGGAGACACTTACTGTTCCTCTCCCAGATCTTGCACTCAAGAAGGTTGCATTCTTCAACTTTGACAGGTCAAAGTCTCCAACCTGACAGAAAAAAAACTAGTCTAAGCAACTGGTGTATACTCCATCTCCTTGAAGTGAGGCCATCGATCAATTTACATTACCTTGACAGTCCAATTCTTGTCGACCAGCAGGTTAGACGATTTCAAATCTCTGTGAACTATAGGTGGATTTCTATGATGCAAGTAATTCATACCTCTAGCCTGTAGTATAAGAGAATTTGTTATTCCATTGACAGCAGAAAGCCGGAAAGGCTTAAAACGGCTTATGTGAAAAATAACTGATTTGCGTGACTTTGCATATACAAATCATATACAAAACTGCATAAGCACTGTTAAATGTGAGCGTGACACCCTGATGTTGTGATCAAAATTGGATTTGTGCATGTTTCATGCATCTCTAATTCTTCGAAAGGATAACTTTTGTTGTAACGAAAATGTGAGCACAAGCAACCGAGTGCAGACACAAACACAGAGAGAGAGAGAGAGAGAGTAGTATAGACGCACAACATCAAGAGCCATCACCAGCCGTCGCCTGATGTCTAATGTCTGATTGTTCTTGTGAAGTTGTTTAAAGAGACTTCCCCTGCCCAGACAAAATGAAATCAGTTTAATACTCGTCCATAATTGCCATATGATACGGGGAGCAGGATCTTATGATATCCGCATATTATGGCTTGACCAGATTGGTTAAACCGTTAAGATACCATTCAGAATGATATTAACAGTACAAAATCAAAGGCCTGGTACCTAGTAGCACAACATGAAATAAACCAACTTATCAACAATGTGTGAACTCTTAATATCTTTCACTGACCAATCTTTGAAAAGTAATATAGTTCCAATTACCTAGGTAAATACTCTGTGATGATGGCAAGGCGTTCTTGTGAGCACACTGCTCCCATAAACAGTAAGACATTAGGATGTCGCAATCTTTTCATTATATCAATCTAAAGAAAGAAAAAAAAGGGATTCTGGATCAGCTGCTTCCTTTCTCAAACAACAATACAAACGATACACGTTAACTGAAAATTTATAGCACCTCCTTCTTGTAGTCTTGTAAAATCCCTTGACTGTATTCATTCTTAAAGTAAACCTTAATAGCAACATCCTACACAAAACCCACACAAAAAGTCAAATGTGAAATTATTGACTATTTGGGTAAGATATTAAGGACATTTTGATATAGACATGTACCGATCCATTCCAGATTCCACGATAAACAATGGCACATGAACCTGTGAGGCAAGAACAAACATGGATGCTTAGATACCGAAGATCCAGTCTCTTGTACACTTCTTAAGAATTTCCACCTTTTAAATTAAAGATAGCTACTTGGGACAAACCACCCAGGCTTTTCAAATTTTGAGCAAAGGGCACTAGATTTAAAACACAAATAGACACATCTACCTTGTCCAATTGCATCTCCCAATTGCAAGTCATCCCACGAAATCTCACAATCTTCACTGGAGTTAGAGTTGCTATCCCCTTTGCTCGAACAACTACCACTGCTGTCTAAATTTGGTAGTTGTTTACCATTTTGTCCATGCACTGAATCTTGAATCTCCAAGGTATTCAAGTTGCGTTCTTCAGGTTTTGGATCCTTCCCCTCCACTTGGTAGCGTAATCTTGGCAACAGATACCCCGGTCCGGGTGACCCAAAATCCTCATTGCACTCCCTTGAAGAGGCTAAAACGGAACCCTCACCTGAAGGAATTGAGTTTTTGTGCCCATCTGCATTTGGATGAGTTCTATTATCGTCATGAGAAGAATGGCCATTACCGGGTTTTTCTTCCTTACTGTCTGTATCAACAAAGCAGTGGCATGTACTTGATGCTTTTGACTTTCTTGGGGAATTAGTATCCTTAGTCACTTCATTTCTAAATAGAGAAGCACCGGTTCTACCACTTTGTTGAGAGCTTCTATCGTCTTGGTTTCCACCTTTGTTGGTTCCTAAAGTACGCAGCTTTGACAAGAACTTTGCTGCCTGCAGCTATCTCACTAAAATAGTTTAGACACACTCTACAGGGAAATAAAAAGAAATGAAAACATAGAAACCATGATTTAGCACGACAGATACTCACCAGTTTACCAGGTTTCTCTAAGTCAGCATCTTCGGTTTGTATTGTAGAGTCCTCTCTGCCCTTGTTCATCGCACTTGAATTGCATACATCGTCTTCATTTCTTGATAGAAGTCTTGAGGCCTGATAAGTTCACCAGCGTAATGAGTAAAGCACAATTTCAGTTATCTGAATGAAATCAAAAGAATTGTGATTGTGTAGCACATAAGCACCAGATTAGAAACAGACGATGCAATCTGTGGCAATGGTGCAATAGGTGGCCGTGGGTGCTTTGATTGCCATCCACTACATTGGACATTGGCACGATCCTTGAATGTTTGCATTTTTTCTGCTTGTAATCTATTAAACAATGCCGCGTCATTTGAAATGGTGATAATACCGACAAGCTCATTGTTCTCATACAACGGGGTTTTGGTTACCGTCGCCATAAATATTTCTCCAGAGCTCTTCTTAAGAGGGAACTGACCTGACCATGATAGCCCAATGCTCAACTTTTCCATGATTCTCTTTAGAGGTCCAAAGTATTCCTCAGCAATGATGTTCTCAGAATCTCTTTGTCCAAGGACTTCATAGTCCTTCCATCCATAGAGATCCTCAGCCGCTCGATTCCTGAATTAATACGCGATGCAGTGTCAACGAATATCAACTTTTCGAGCAATTTAACTTCACATGGGATAGCATATGTTAGCTGCCATCTAAAGTGCCTACAATGAGGTTTCAGAAATGAATTCAACATGCATGAATCTTGACAAATTCAACTTCAGGGATACATAAACCCATCCGCCCACTACTAATCACTCTGTGTCGAATTCTGTCACCTATGAAGCATGGATACGAATACGGATACGCCGATACGACACGACACGACACGGCGATACGGAAAATCTCTAAAAATTAAGATACGATACGCTATGGATACGGCAAATAAAAATGTATATAGCAAAAAAACTATACATTTTAAAACATAATTCATCATTCAAATTCAAGTACATTTGAGTTGTTAGAGAAGAAACGTTCAAAATCTAATCCTCTTTATACAGTAGAAGAAGTGTGAGAGTCGTGTTCATGGTTTTAATCAGAGGAAAGCTCTTTGTAGTCATCACATTTCAATTATAGATGTCTCCTATTAATTTTCTCCTCCTCATTACCTTTTTTTGAAAGTGTAAATGTATCCTAAAAGCCGGATACGTGTATCTTAAATATAGGATACGCATATCCATCATGTCCAATTCGTGTCCATCAATCAAGATACGTGTCAGACGAGTATCCGAGAGTATCGGGTAAGTATCGTATCCGATCAAGTATCGGATACGGGATACGGGACCAAACAGAAGTATCTGTGCATCATAGTCTGTCACAAAAGATCTTGGTGTAATATTATATCAAACGTGATTGCTGATATAAGCAAAAACGTGATTACCAAAATCCAAATTTGTGAAGTTAAATTTATAAAATGAACCGTTTCATCCAATATCACATATACAGTACCACCAACCTGTAACAGTGACACCGTAAAAACACATACAACTTCACGAAACAATCACAACGACGTAGTTCTAGCACTCGCGTACCAGTAATTGATCTCTCCGCTGGATGCTACGCAGACATAGACGGCGTGGCCTATGCTATCCAACACGGCTTTGTACGGGCTGCCCGAGAGGTAGAAACCGGGCACGTTGAACAGCGAACCCGGACAGTCTGACGTCAGCACCTCATCCTCCTCCTCCTCTTGCTTCTCCTTCTCCTTCCTCGCCTGGTGGCGGAGTTGGTGCAACTCGGCTCGGAGCCTGGCGTGGCTCGCCTCCAGGCTCCGGCACCGATCGAATAGAACTTGGTACAGAGTCTCCGGTTGGTCGTGGGCCGCCATCGACACCGATGCCGAGGTCTCGCGTAGGAAAACGGTGCGCAATGCGCATAGCTGCTAAATATAGCGGGCTGCTTCCCTCTTTTGGTTTCTCATCGCGCGAGCAGGTCTGCTCCAAATGCTCTGATATAATATTTTATTTGTTTTTAATTAGTTAATACACAAGTCTGTACTTGCAACTTGCAACTTGCAAGTTACTAGGAATAGGAAACAGATTGGTTGCTAACTTTGATGGCAATGATTTAATCTTGACCGTTGAGGTGTTGTTGGTGACTTGAAGCCTGAGTTCATCCACATCCACATTGTTTGCTTCCTTCTCTGTAGCTACTGTCCACTTTTTGGATTTGTATCTGCTGGCTACAAACAAGTTCAATCGTAATCATAAAAGTACCATTCAGATTTATTTATACACAATCTCAACGTATTGAATTGCGACATAAATAACGACATATAATTATATTATGAAAATTGTTACTACTAAACTTTCTATATTTAAAAAGATAAACACACTTGTAAGAAATGCTAATAACAATTTTCTTTATTAAATTGACAAAAAATGTTGTACAATTAAGATATCATGTTAAGGGTGGGCACGGTGCTGTCGATGCAGTTCCACCCCTAAACTGGAACAGAAACCGAAAAATATCAATTATTCAGTTTGGTGCGGTTCCGTTTAAATTTATTACTAGAATCGTACGGTTCGATCTACACCGGTTCCGATTACTAAATTTTTTGAATACCAAATCACCATGCATTCACATACATCTTCTAAAACGATTATATAAAGTTGCATACAACACAAATCTTTTTTAATACAAATGTCTTTGGCAGTGGCACCAAGTTAATTATATATATATATATATATATATATATATATAATTTATTATTAATAAAATGGTTCAGTTCGGTTTCGACCGATTCTTGTTCCTTCGAAATCGAAACCAAAATAAATTTGAACCGGTCCGGTTCGGTTTTTTATTTAAAGTTGACTTTTTCGGTCAACGTGATTCTTTTCGATTTTTTTTCCATACAATTCAATGCGATTTTACGATTTGACGATTTTTATGGCCATACCTGATTCATGTTGGTATAGCGCTGTCGTGATTGTGAAAAAACAAACCTTTGTAATTACACCCAAGTAATTATAATTGCGTGCCAACTCAGCTATGTCACTATACATATGCACACTTTTCAAAATTACAGAGTGATCATATAATAATTATTTCGTTTTTTATTTTCCTTTTTTTAGAAACTAAAAAATGAAAACTTAGTATATAAAATCTAATCTTTTTAGTTTTTCATTTTTTTTTCGTTTTAAAAATTTAACTTACATTTTAAAACTTTTTAACATATGATCTAGTAGTGTTCAATTCATCTTCACTTGTAAGTGAGACGTCTTATGTTCGATTTTTGGCAGATGCGAATTTGAACCGCATTATCATAAGCTCATTGTGAGGCCTAACCACACTCTCATCCCTTAGCGTATGTACTATCGTTTGTTAAAAAAAAACTTCTTAACAAAAAAAAAATTAAAATGATTATCAAATGGCTGCACAATCATCTAAAACTACATTAATGAAATTTTTTTTTGTCAATCAAAAGAGGGTGAAAAGACATTTTTGTCTTTTATCATAAAAAAAAAATAATTAAGGACAGTAACGTAATTTCACAAACAAAATTTTGCTATTTTTTTTAAACCTCACATACATGTAAGTTTATTATCTCTAATTTAAAAAATAACATAAAAAACAACCTCTATCCCACTTTCCTCTCTCCCACTTTCCTCTCTCCTTACTCCCATGGTATCTCTCATTCTCTTCCTCTCTCCTTCAATTTTGACGACGAAAATAAAAAATTTCACATACTTTGTTGGTGCCCATATGCTAGTGGTTCCTATCAAAATCGCTTCACTGATCCAGGGTCATCGATCAAGATTGGGTAAATTACATAGTAGCCTCTCAGGTTTGAGGTCTATTACAATCCCATACAACATATTTAAAACATTTCATTTTCATACCTCACGTACTATTTTATGTCAATATAATACATCCGTTACATTTTTTATCCATTGATCCGTTAAGTGCTGACATGGCTGCCAGCCACGTGGCAATTTTTTTAAAAACCTGAATTTTCTCATAAAAAAAAAAACTTAAACCCATCCCATCTCCCCGCAAACCCCCCCCCCCCCCAAAAAACCCAGATCTCTTTTCCCCACCCCACAACCCAGATCCTTTCCGTTTTCCCCCACCCAACTCACAGATACCTCACCCCTGCCTTCCAGACCCACCCCAGCCAGAACCTGCCACCCTCATTCGATCCCCCCTCATGCTCCCGCGCGACGCACTTCACCCTCCCCTCGCCCCCTCCCCCCGCGACTTCACCCTCTCTCAACCTTCCAACCCCACCCCCCCACCCACCCAACTCACATAGACCTCACCTCGCCTTCCAGACCCACCTCAGCCAAAACCCGCCACCCTCCTTCGGCCCCCTCCCGCTCGCGCTACCCACCTCACCCTCCCCTCGTGACCCCCTCTCACCCAGAACCCTACCCCTACCCCCCTTTATCCCTTTACCCACCATTTTCTCATCTCTACAAGTCGAACCCTGCTCGTCGGTCGGCTCTGACAACAAGGTATGTATTTAATTTTGTCCTTTCAAATTTTGAATTTTTTTCGGTGCTTGGTTGGTGGTGGTCTGAAAATGGAATTAGGTTTGCTAAGGGTGGGTGGGGTTGCAGATGAGAGAAGGGAGAAAAGGGGTGGGGTGAAGAGGAGAAAAGGATCATGGAAGGTGGGGGTAGGGTGGGGGTTTGCTGGGTTTTTTGATAGGATGAGAGGTGAAGAGAGTGAATGAGAAGGAGGTGGGTCGGGGGGAGGGGGAAAGGTAAGGTTTCCGGGTTTGTTTGTGAGGATGGGGGGGTTAAGGGATGTGGGTTTCAGTTTTTTTTTTTTTTTGCCATGTGGTGCGCCACGTCAGCACTTAACAGATTAATGGATAGAAAATGTAACGGATGTATTATTTTGAAATAAAATAGTACGTAAGGTATGAAAGTGAAATGTTTTAAAGATGTTATATGGGGTTGTAATAGACCTCAAACCTGAGTGATTAGAGCAAGTCCACCCATGGACATTGCTCGGGGGAGAGGAAAGGGCCCGAGGCCCGGTGGACAACACTCCAGCGTTGGGCAGCCCGAGTGAGGGTGGGAGCCCGAGGGCCGGGGGGGGGGGGGTGGGGAATTGATGGGCCTGCAGCCCGAGGGTCAAGCCTTTTTTAATTTTTTTTGTGTTAGGCGTGTGCCCCTCACTCGCGAGTGGGGGTGCGTCGCCCGACCGGAATTCAGGGCACTGGCCCGCGCGCGCAGAAGCATCAGGTGACCGTTGGGAAGCCACGTGGCTTCCCACGGTCCGTTCGATCCCAACGGCTCTTTAATAAGAGCCGTCCGATTTGCAACGGTAATAAAAAAAAAAACTGATTTAATATCAACCGTTCGATATGAGATCAACGGTTGATATTAATCTGCTTTATAAATTTAAAAAAAAAGAAAAAATAGTTTTAAAATTAAGAAAAGTTACCGTTGTGACACGTGGCACAATCTGGAGTGTTGGAATTCAAATTTTTTTAAATCCAACGGCAGAGATTAATTATTTGAATAAAAATAAAAAAAAAATGTAAAAAATCCGAAAAAAATTGTAAAAAATCTGAAAAAAAATTTCTGAAAAAATTTGTAAAAAATTCTTTTTACTTTTCTATAAATACCACTTCTTCTCCATCTACCTTACACCACAATTTCATATTTTCTCAAATACTTTCAATCAAATTCCTATCTTTCTCTCAAAGTTTCAATCCTTTTTTTTCCACAAAATGACTACTGATGCAGTTACGAATTGGTCGCTTCTTGAAGATGTTGCGTTGTGCACTAGCTGGGTTGAAGTTACTCATAATTCCCTTACGGGTAATGAGATGCAGTTGCGAGAAATGTGAAGTTTAATTCATACCAAATTTCTTGAGCAAATGGGTGGGAAAAGAACCAAAGAATCGGTGTCCAGTCGTTGGAAATTACTTAGCCATTCCTTTAGTACGTGGAGAGACGCCTTGACACAAGATAGTAGTAATCTTCGAAGTGGGGCAAATTATGCGGATGAGGTAAGAATATATTATAATTATTTGTTTGTATTATTATTTTGTTACCTAATTTGATTATAATTATTTGTTTGTATTATTTATTTGTTACTTAATTTCATTATTATTATTTGTTTGTATTATTTATTTGTGACCTAATTTCATTATTATTATTTGTTTGTATTATTTATTTGTTACCTAATAATTTCATTATTATTCATCTGAAAAGATAACGACACGTGGCACGATCGTATTGGATAAAAATCTTATCGAAATCGATCTCCAATAATTATCTTTTCGGATAATGACACGTGGCGCAATTTCGAACGAGTTAAAATCTGATCGAAATCTATCGTCAAAGATTCTGAAAAGATAACGACACGTGGCACGATGACATTGGATAAAAATCTTATCGAAATCCATCGCTAAATAATTGTTTTTTTGGATAAAATGACACGTGCCGCAACGAGAACGATTTAAAAATTCTTATCCGAAATTACAAATAATTTTATTTTGTATTATTTAAATAAATAAAAAAACTAATATTTTATTGCCTATTGACAGGGGGAGGGCTCCAAGGGTGGATATGCAAATGGCAATTACTGTTTATTAAGGGCAATTACTATTCATTAAAGGTAGTTACTGTTTAATAGGATGGATTGAATAGTGGACTGCCTGGGGAGGGCTCCAAGGGTGGAGTTGCTCTTACTGTGTAATTTACCCATCAAGATTTTTGCAGACCAAATCCAACCGTTTTTTTCAAAATGACGAAACCGTCCGTTTAAGTTTCAAAACCATACCACTACCCGCCCTCCCCAACCAACCCCCCACCAAAAAAACCGCCCTTCTCCTCCGTCTCCCCCTCTCACACTCTCCCAAATCACAGAAACGATGCGAATCCAAGCGCTGAAATTAGGGCACGCAACCCTCCTCTTCCTCATCCTCATCTGCTTCGTCCATTTTCTGACTCCCAACGACGTCGTTGCGGTTCAGATTCTTTCGAAATCGAAGCTAGAGAAGTGCGAGAAGAACTCCGATTCCGGAAACTTGAACTGCACCAAAAAGATCGTCCTCAACATGGCCGTTCCTAGCGGCGGGGTAAATAGCAAACCCTAACTTCATTTCCCCCTCTCTTCTCTGATTTTCAGTTTTTGAAATTCAAGTGTTGTAGTAACAGTGGATTCCTGTACGGATTCGCAGAGTGGCGGAGAGGCATCGATTGTTGCGGAAATTGTGGAGGTGGAGGAGAATTCGAGTCAGAAGATGCAGACTTTCCGGATACCGCCTGTTCTGACAGTGAACAAATCCGCAGCTTATGCCTTGTACGAGCTTACTTACATACGGGTTAGGAAGCCGAAATTTTATTGTTGAATTGGTAATTTGAATGCAATTTCAACGCATTTTGTGATTTTTTCTTGTGACATTTGAACAGGATGTCGCCTATAAACCCGAAGAGTATTATGTTAAAACCCGCAAATGCGAGCCAGATGCAGATGCCAAAGTTGTGAAGATATGTGAGAGGCAAACAATCTTTTGGCCTTTATTTTTTCCCACTCTTTTTTATTTGACAGTTACAAAATTTTCGTTCGAAAAAGAAAAATATTGTCTTTGGGTTTTGGTTGGTGTGAGTTAGTTGGGATTATATGCATTTTAAGAGTTGCTTGGAAGTTAAAGTTAGGATTAGGCGTTGACTTTAAATTGTTTTAACGAAAATGTTGACTGAGAAGAAGATGTATTTTGTTTAGAGAGGGGGTATCTTGCACTTGTAGACAAATGTCGTTTTCTTTACCTTTCCTATAAACATGACCAGTGGACCTTTTTTGTTTGTTCTGTAGGTTACGAGATGAAAATGGTCACGTTGTTGAACACACTGAGGTATCATTTCTATGATACTTTCAAAGTTATCACTTTTATTTGTACCAGTAGTATTTTTGAGTCTTTCGTAGCAGTTTATTTCTTTATTTGCTTCCTAAATGCCGGCTTGCAATTTTAACTGCATTATGTATGGTATGATCATACGACATTGTACTATGTAAACCTTAGGATTTGTATTGAATACCCACCTCAGTTTCAGTACATTGTTCTTCGAACTTGTTCTTTGCTTTGATAGGCATGTGCTATGTGATGCTTTGATAAGTGAGGAATCACATGAAACTTGCCCACTCGTATTAACATTTTCAAATTGTCCACAATACCTATGTCACAGTTGATCTCTTAATCAGTTGTCACTGTCTCGTTATAGGGTTAATTGTTATGGATCCATACCCTGTGATTTTTCTTTCCTTTTATTCTTTTATTCCTTCCTATAGATCAGGGGATTTATAGCATCCTACGTATACATATTTGGCCTTGTGGCATCAACGAGACAATTTAGTTGTCCATTCTTGATCCTTTCTCCATGTTCCCGTACTATTGAAGTACATCCCATAACAATGTTTGTTGCATATGGTTATTTTCTCATATTACTTACACTTTTGCTATTTAGCTTATGTTCTAAGGTCACTCACAGTTTGTAGTATATCGCCCTTGCTGAAATGGAATGCCATATGTCGTGAGTTATATGTTAGGTAGTCTATTGACACTTAATAGTTCTTATTTATCATATATTTTTTCTTTAATCAGTTTGTGATGTACACTCTTCTCCCATTATGTCTGTTTTATTCTCTGTAGCCAATGTGCTGTCCTTGTGGGCCTCAGCGGAGGGTACCTTCATCATGCGGAAATGTTTGTACGTGCTTTTCAATTTGTTTCTTGTTTCTTTAATTTTACATGCACGATGCCTCTTATGGTCCTGTGGTATTGAATTTGCAACTTTCTTTTGGTTAGTTGACAAGTTGATGAAGGGAAAAGCCAATACTGCCCACTGTGTTCGTTTCCCGGGTGACTGGTAAGGTCCTTGCACTAAGTACTAAGTTCTTCACTGTACATGTTTTTTCTTGGACGGTTGATAATTGATTTTTGATAAGTTCTAGCAGATATGCCATAGCCCTCTGATATTTTTGAATATATGTGAAATGAGGTGGGTGTATATAGCAATATATGAGGCTAAGTCATTTTTCTTGGTAGTAGAGTTGTAGTTGTGTAAAATTTTATTTGTTTCCATATTCCTTTTGTTTTCTTTGTAATATTGATACCATATTCATCATTTTTCATGAATCTGTGATATTTGATACATTTTTATTGTTAAGTGACCCATCAATTATAAATCATATGAAGACACTTGATTTTTCTTTTTCTGGGAGTTAAGCAGCTTGAACTAAGATTACTGAGAGTTTGAAATTATTTTACATGCAATAATTGTTTGTTTTGGCAACACAAGTGATGGAAGATACAGAATATAAACAATTTCACATGGACAATTGTTTAGGCCCAAAATTACACAATCGGCCCGAACGGTCGAGGCCGTTGAGTGAATGAAGTTCTAAGCCGTTCTAAGCCGTTAGGTGACTGAGTCAGGATAATTTTAGTTATTGTTAGGGAATAATATTGTGATTTTTATCATAATAATTATCTCATAATAATATATTGAATTATCTAGAACACGAGAATGTGATAAAGGTTAAGTGGCCGAAACCTATTGGGATAAGGAGTCTTAGGCAAATCATGGTGCATGAATGAATTTGGCCTGCGGTTGGGGGCAGATTCAAAGTCCTAGTTGAAGTAGGATCGGCCCAGATAAGGTTGGATTAGGATCGGCCGATGTAGAATTTGATGAGGAAGATGATTCCTACCCAAGGACGATTCTAACTCGATCAGGAGTATTTGCACTACTATAAATAGAGGGAGGAGCACAACATTCAAGGGATCTCCAACTCAACACACAAATCTGCCCTGCGCAAATTCTCGCTCTACGCGAAACCTCTCAACTTTGAGATTTTTATTTTCTTTTTCGCCAACACATCTTCAGTTTGGATAAACAGCACTGTGGAGGCAACCGGTAAACATCTTCAGTTTGGATAAACAGCACTGTTGCCGTAGAATCAGCCGACCGCGGAGCACCTTCAGTTTGAATAAACAGCACTGCGTCGAGGCCGACTAGTTATCTATCCAAGTCTCGGCCGAGAAGGGTTTTCGAATCCTTATTGGCAGAGGTCATCTCATCAGCCTTCTCGGCGAAGTGAGGTGTTACAGGTTACTACATTCGGTACATTGAAAGCCGAATTTGATATTGAACTTCGCAGAACTAGCAGTTTTGTCTTCAGGCTCTAGAACCCAAAGGCCGAGGCGTGTTCCTTCCTCGGCCGCAATCGCAAGATTCAGAAGTCAGCCGCGCACACAATGCAACATCAACATTTTACTCACCGGCCGAGCTCGGCTGTCGAGTTGGCACGCCCCGCACACAACCGAAGGACGTAGTTAGCTCATTAATTATTCGGCCTGCGCGCCATGTAGGCTTGGTAGTTTTTAGGGTCAACATTTTGGCACGCCCAGTGGGACAGTGCTAAAACTACGAAGTTCATATGATATATCAAGATTCTGATTCGGCTCCACGTAGCCGATTGTATGAGGAAAAAGTTCTTTCTAGCCAAAGAGAGATGCAAAAGTCATTCACTCACATGTTGAGAATAAAAGCTCCTGTTACCCTCCAAGAGCAATGGGTAAATGAAGACAGGGCTCGATTTAATGCGTGGCTAGATCGAGAACATTTTCCTTATGTTTTCGACTACAAATCAATTCCATTTGATGAATGGTTGGTTGAAAAGACCAGGGGCAATTTTTCGCTCCGGCCACAATTAAAATTCGGCCTCAGAAGATTGCCGAGACGGCCGAAGAAGAACCTAGGCCACCTGCTGTCTCGGTCGAGACTAAAAGTGTGGTAGGCCTAGAAGAAAGAGTTCGAATTTCTGAGTCAGAAATTGACTTGGAAAATGGTTCGTCAGAAGAATATTCCAATGACGAACAAGACCAATTCATTGTTTTAGCCGAACAAATCACGCCAATCGATATGATTATTGGTGATACAGCCGATATGGAGAAATCTCGTTCGGTTAAGTTGTTTGAATTAAAAGCCGAAATTATGCTTGGGGGGCATAATAATTGTTCAACATATTCGGCGGCCGGAAATGAAAAATATTTCGCCAAGTCAAAAATATTGGGAAAAAATTCTTCATTCGGCCTAAAGCGAAATCAAATTGAGAATTTTGATATAAAAAGATCTCTGCTTGGAATAAAGCATCGTTGGCCTCCTCCCAACTATGGTTCGGCCACTTTTCTTTTCGTTTGCTAAAAACAAAAAATATACATATATATATGCAATAAAAAAATTATTTTCTTACACATACGGCTATGCAAGCCGATGCATAAGAAAATAAGGGGGGCAACCAAATGGCTCGGCAAACAAAAATGGTGTGCTCGGCTAACAATAGTCTATGCAAAAAAAAAAAAAAAAAAAAAAAAAAACGAAAAAAAGATTGGTAGATTGAGGCCAGCTTTGGAGTTACTTGGTGGCGTTTGCCGGGAGAAGAATTCGACCACTATATCAGGCCATGTGCTCGGCACAAGTTCTTTTTATATATGCATGGTCGACAAATTGTATTAGGTAATCAGGTTACCTATATATTTCGGCCCTCGACGCCATTTGGTTTTCCTCGGTCCAAAATTTTCTCGGCCACATTTGCAAGTTGTCTTTCGAGATGGTTGAATGGGTTATTTATTAAAGTGGCCAAGCCTTGTATAGGATTGTGGCAGCCGAGGAAGACCATAGCGTTGGCAATACAATAGCGTTGGCAATACAGAGATGTTGTTGCCAAGTAAAAAGTTTCATTATTGGCGATATGAGAGTTCTTCGACTGCGCTAATTTCCTCAACCATTCGGCTTACGAGCCGAAGCTCAAGGAAACTGGGAGGCAATGTTTAGGCCCAAAATTACACAATCGGCCCGAACGGTCGAGGCCGTTGAGTGAATGAAGTTCTAAGCCGTTAGGTGACTGAGTCAGGATAATTTTAGTTATTGTTAGGGAATAATATTGTGATTTTTATCATAATAATTATCTCATAATAATATATTGAATTATCTAGAACACGAGAATGTGATAAAGGTTAAGTGGCCGAAACCTATTGGGATAAGGAGTCTTAGGCAAATCATGGTGCATGAATGAATTTGGCCTGCGGTTGGGGGCAGATTCAAAATCCTAGTTGAAGTAGGATCGGCCGAGATAAGGTTGGATTAGGATCGGCCGATGTAGAATTTGATGAGGAAGATGATTCCTACCCAAGGACGATTCTAACTCGATCAGGAGTATTTGCACTACTATAAATAGAGGGAGGAGCACAACATTCAAGGGATCTCCAACTCAACACACAAATCTGCCCTGCGCAAATTCTCGCTCTACGCGAAACCTCTCAACTTTGAGATTTTTATTTTCTTTTTCGCCAACACATCTTCAGTTTGGATAAACAGCATTGTGGAGGCAACCGGTAAACATCTTTAGTTTGGATAAACAGCACTGTTGCTGTAGAATCAGCCGACCGCGGAGCACCTTCAGTTTGGATAAACAGCACTGCGTCGAGGCCGACTGGTTATCTATCCAAGTCTCGGCCGAGAAGGGTTTTCGAATCCTTATTGGCAGAGGTCATCTCATCAGCCTTCTCGGCGAAGTGAGGTGTTACAGGTTACTACATTCGGTACATTGAAAGCCAAATTTGATATTGAACTTCGCAGAACTAGCAGCCTTGTCTTCAGGCTCTAGAACCCAAAGGCCGAGGAAGGAACTCCTCGGCCGCAATCGCAAGATTCAGAAGTCAGCCGCGCACACAACGCAACATCAACATTTTACTCACCGGCCGAGCTCGGCCGTAGAGTTGGCACGCCCCGCACACAACCGAAGGACGTAGTTAGCTCATTAATTATTCGGCCTGCGCGCCACGTAGGCTTGGTAGTTTTTAGGGTCAACAACAATATATTTCCTTTTTGATGTTTGTGTTTATTCATCCTGTAATTTCATTATTCAATAAATGAATTTATTATTTATTTTAAACCATTTAGGTTCCATGTTTTTGCCATTGGACAGCGGTCAGTGGGATTCAGTGTTCTAATTCAGGTGAAGACAGGGTCTACAGTTTCGGTATGTTTCCTTTCCAAATGCATATACCATATCCATTTCTTGTAATATAAAGTCCTTGTTTATGCCATAAACAATTATTCATTGTACATAACCTGATTTGATCTTGTACATGTGATTGAATCTTGTATTTTGGCTGTGGTGCTGAAAATTAGATTTCGTTTAATGTTCATGCTGTACTTTATACAGTTTTCCGTTCCTTGTAGAACAAATTTCCCTATTCTCTTTTACTTGACAGTATTTCATCCTCTTATGTTGCTTATAGTAAGTGTACAATTTAATTTCATAACCAAGATTTATGTATACTTTATTTGCCACCAGGAAGTGCTTGTTGGTCCTGAAAACAGAACAGCCATATCCAATGATAACTTTTTACGAGTTAATCTTATTGGAGATTTTGTTGGTTACACAAATATACCATCATTTGAGGATTTCTACCTCGTAATCCCAAGGCAGGTATGCTTGCTGCACTGATGTAATTGTCATTAGCATCTGCTATGAGACTAGATAATATGAAAGTTCTTAGAAGTGATTAAGCTGGTCTATTAATTTTTTTTCTGAACTCCAGTTCTGCATCTTACGATTTTCGTATATTGCTGAGAGTTTCCTCTTAATTTTGTGGAAGGCGGGCCCTGGTCAACCCCAGGATATGGGGAGGAACTTTTCTATGTGGATGCTGCTGGAGAGAGTTCGATTTTCTTTAGATGGTGTTGAATGTAACAAAATTGGTGTCAGTTATGAGGCTTTCAATGGGCAACCAAACTTTTGCTCTTCGCCGCTATGGAGTTGCTTGCATAATCAAATATGGAATTATTGGGTGGTTTGTATATCCAGCCTGAAATCTCCATCTTTTCTGGTGTATGCTCGTAATTTTAGTCTTCTCTTATCATTGTTAAATGGTATTTCTATAGGTACTAATTGCTATTGATTTTCTTGGTATTTGTGTAAAATTGTTTTTCTCCGAAATGTGCATGAAAGTTGCATACTTGCTCTACTGTTCTTCACATAAACCATGTTGAATTTATGTTCTATTGTAGATACTTGTTAGGTAAGCAGGAGTTTCTTTCCTTCTGTATAATGAGATATTTCAGATCGTCTTGGTTATATACTTGGTCTATAGTTATTTATAGTTGGTTTGAAACTGGTGAAAATGTTCTTATTCTGACAGGCTGACCAGAACCGAATTCAAAGGAATCAGTTGCCACTTTATGGGGTGGAAGGAAGGTTTGAAAGGATAAACCAGCATCCAGTTATGTTTCAGCAATTTTAGAAGTACATTCACAAGGATTTATACAGTTTGGATTTACTTATCATTTTTCTGATCGGATGCAGAATGCCGGGACTCATTCGTTCTCCATAGGAGTCACTGAAGTTATTAATACAAATCTCTTGATAGAACTAAGTGCTGATGACGTAGAATATGTCTACCAAAGGTATGTACTTTTTTGGGCTATTCATTTTTCAAAGTTTTTATTATTTTCCTTAAACACTTTACCTTATTCCTTGTATGTTCTCTCTATCAGCATCTGTTTGCCTCTCAACATGCATATGAGGGAGGGCATTACACTGTCAATCCCTTCATTAACGGCTTAAGTTTTTTAATCTAGTGGTTGTCTGATGATAAAATGGTGTCTTCACTTTGACATCTAAAACTAATCGCCGGCAGCTGTTGTATATATTTGTAGGAGTCCTGGGAAAATCTTAAGCATCAATGTCCCAACATTTGAGGCCCTTACTCAATTTGGAACTGCGACAATAACAACCACCAATACTGGTGAAGTGGAAGCATCATATAGCTTAACGGTATGCTTTTAATTTTCTTTATGTAGATCTTAAACTTGGTTGTGATTACTGCACGTGAAGAAATTCATGTGTTATTTATTGGTCCTCTTAGTTCTATATTTTTTATTTTCTATTTGTTAAAGGGTAAAAAAAAAATCAAACACCATTGCTTATAAGAATTTGAGAGCATGCCCTACTACATCTATTTACAGCTTCAATGAAGTATTTTTGTCTACAACTTCAGTGAATGGCTGTTACAATATGTAGTTTCAGATCTGATGAATTTTCCCGTTTGCAGTTTGATTGCTCTAGTGATGTCACCCTTATGGAGGTACGCTTTTCCCTAGTGCTCTTGTTCTTAGTTTTAAACATGATCAATGACTATGTATTTATAATTTTATAAAGGATATTGTTTCGCAGGAACAGTTCTTTATTACGAAGCCAAAAGAAATGTCAACCCGATCCTTCAAACTTTACCCACCAACTGATCAAGCTGCAAAATACGTATGCGCAGGTAAGATGAGCAGCGGTTCACACAGATGATAGAATGGCCTAAATTTATAATGACAGGACTAACTTTTGAGTTTGAATGCACAGCTATTCTAAAGGACTCAGAATATAAAGAAGTAGATAGAGCCGAGTGCCAATTTTCTACAACGTCTACTGTCCTGGATAATGGAACACAGGTTGAGTTGAATCAACATATGAGGCAGTTTAGGCCTAGTATATCAGCATGTTCCTTTCTTTAAAGTCTGAATACTTTCGAAGTAATATAAACCTTGTGGCTATTGATTTATATGATTAATGAACCACTGAAGTCATTCATTTCGGCAGGGTAATCCCTTTAGTCCACCAAAGAATGGCACTGCCAGTTTTTTTGAATCTATGGAAAGTATTTGGAACAATCTGTGGAATGTTTTGGTAGATTTCATCACGGGAAAAACTTGCAGGTACTTGCAAAGTTCATTCTCTAAATTCACGTTCTCAATTAATGGTTCTTTGATTGACTCCTTTTCTCTCCAACCTTTCAAACATGGATTGCATTATAACTGTCGTTAATTTCTCTACATTTTAACAATCTTGTGATTTTTATGAAATCTCATTGATTTCTCTCTTTACGTGCGCAGAAGGAAATGCTCTGGATTCTTTGACTTCAAGTGCCACATACAGTACATATGCATGAGTTGGATTGTGATGTTTGGTCTATTCTTGGCAATTTTTCCAACAGGTAAACCTAATTTCTCAGTAAACTTACATATAAGCGGATGATTTTAGAGATGCAACAAGTGCATGACATATTATACGTTGAGGTGCAGTGCTTGTGCTTCTGTGGCTTCTACACCAAAAGGGACTTTTTGATCCTATATACGATTGGTGGGAAGATCATTTTTGGGATGATACTCAGCACAGCAAGGATCATCGAAAGCAGAGAGTTGATGTAGACCGCCCAAGCACTCATGCTCTTAAACATCAAGGGCATGAAGCGATGCACCACAAGCATGGTTCTCACTATAAGCGAAGAAACATTCACCACGATTACAGGCATAACCAGCTTGAAAGAGGCAGCGATTATTACTACCATCTTCACCATGTCCATAAAGACAAGCACAAGCATGGGCGAAGAAAGCATTCAAGAGTTATGCAGATAGTTGACGATAGTCATGGATACCATGCCAAGAAAAAAGGAAGGAGAGCAACAAAAGACTATTGAAAGTGACAAGACACGATCAAGAGTGACACAACCTCGCACGGTAGATCTGTAAATAGTAACAGCACAATATATTTGTGCACTTTTGTTTTCTCAACCAAATGTCAATAATTCACAACTAAATTGACTTCATATGCATTGAAATTCAAGCAAATGTCAACCCAGAACCTTTTATTTTCTCCTCTGTGATATGATCCACACGCTTCGCCATCTCGTCTGTGAAATGATGCTTCCAATCGCCAATCTGGCCCTTCCCGAAGAAGTCACGGTTATTAACAATGAATTTGAGGCTACTAGCATTCGGCTCTTGGAGCTGGGCGGGTTTTTTAATCACCAAACTGCTCAAATGCTCAAAACTGCAAAGCTTTATGATTTGATCCACCACCCCTTGGCTCTTTTCCTCCGCTGAAAAAGGCTGACCGACGAACTCAGCCAATCTCTTCACATAAAGAACCGGCTCCTGCTTCATAGTCTCATACTTCAAGAATAATACTTTCTCAGGAAACTCCAATTCTTGCTTTCCAAAACCCTAGTACATGGTCCCAGAAGGGTCCATAATCCACGACGCCTTGGCAGAAAAGCTCGAATGCTTCTTCCAGTGAAAGGGGGTCCAATTCTTTAGCCCTCAACTCATAGGGTGATACATATGACGGGCTAGGATTGATTTTTAAGAGAAGGATCTCTCTTCCTCCTATTTCCAACGGTAATATCACACACTATGTATGATAGAATATTCACTCAACACACATCATCATCTTCTACTTTCTCTCTGCAATTTTCCCAGAAATCCAAAATATATCATACCTCCATTGAAGATCAGTAAACGTACCTAAACACTAACACCCGCTATCGGCTTATGCATCGACAACTATTTCTTTTCTGAGGAATTATTGAAATGTTCTTACATAAGATTGAGTGAAGTTTTTGAAAATTGGGATATGTAATCAAATAAGTAGTTCTGAACTGATATAATAAGGTGATGTTACGTTTCCCATATGATCGAAGTCTCAGAACTTAACACTCACATCCCTTACTTTCGATTCCGTTGCGTTTGAAATTTTTACACATGCATGCATACTGATCATTTAATATATATGGACTTGAATAAAAAAATAAAAAAAAAAGTTTTGGATTAGGGCTTATATATTGGGTCAGGTTGATAACAGTTGGACTCGTAAGTCACCCGTTAAGATACCGATTGAGTTCGGATCAAACCGAAAATCACCCGTTAAAGTGTTAAAGAGTAAAACACTTGGACAACTAAAGTAACATCAGATAAAAAGCCTAGATGTTTTAGGGTTTAATTGTTGTGTATTATTCTTCTCCGTAGGAGGTAAATATATATTTGTACAAGAGGTCCTATAACAGGAAATAAGGATCTCAATTATACAAGGAATCAATCACATAATTATATTCCTAAACTAAATGGTTGACTCACACCAACACTCACCTTCAAGTTGGTGGGTAAATATCTCCTAGACCCAACTTGCTAAGTGAGTCTTGAAACCTCCTCGTTGACACTGCATGAGTTAACACATCAGCTAACTGTTCCTTGGACCTCACATATGGAATATCAATTAATTTGACATCCAACTTCTTTTTAATGAAGTGTCTATCCACCTCCACGTGCTTAGTGCGGTCGTGCTGAAATGGATTATTCGCTATTTCTCTTGCCGCTTGATTGTCACAATATAACGATATAGTCTCCTAAGGTTTAAAGTCAATCTGTAGACACGTAAATTTCTTTTCATACAAATGATGCACCACAAAGCTCCACGTGCCATATGACTCATCACAAATGGACAAGTCATCAATGACATGTGGCACACATCAAGCAAAGGAAGAATAAAACTTCCCCAAAACCCGGCAAAAGGGGGAAGAAATCCTTTAAAATCGGCAAGGAGCCCAAATTGCTCCCAAAACCGGAAAGAAAGCTAAAGCATCTTCACAAAACAAGCAAGAATTGAAGATTGCTCACAAAATAGGCAAGAAAGCCCTATAATTCGGCCAAGCAAGGGAGAGTGGCTGAAATTAAGACACAAAACATGCCTAAATTCTCCCATGGACGAATCAAGACTATAAATACAAGGTCTCAGGACAAACAAAGGGTCGACAATTTCTACATTGAAGGGTCGAAATTCTCACAAAAGGAGGACCTCTGCCAAATCTTTGAAGACTAATACACAGCCAAAGCTATCTTCGAAGAACGTACAACAAAAGCCAAAGCTTTCTTTTGACCAAAGCCGAAGCATTCCCGTGAAGAATCAACAAGCACTTGTGCCGATTCCTTCAAGACTTTGTTGCAAGCTCAAAACTTGTAACGACGTTCGATTCAAGATTAAGTCGCCAAGACCTTGAATCAACAAAATCCTACATCAACACTACCTTTGCCGCAACTTTGAGGTGAAGACCATCCACGCATTGTTTTAAGCTCAAAATTTGAAGCATTCGTTCAATCGTTCGTCTGAGATCAAGTCATCACGACCTTTGGATCAACAACCTAGGCATCTACATCAAATTTGAAGACTGAATCAGAGGAAAATTGTAAACATAGATTGTAATCCTACAAATTCATCAATACAAATCTACTTTGTACACGTGTTCTCCTTTCATTCGTTACAGAATTTTCGTGTTTACAAATTTGGCACGCCTGGTGGGACCTCTCTGCCTCTCATTTTTATCTTCAAATCCACAAGAAACACACATGGCATCAAGAAAGGATCAAGTTGTTCCCGCCACCAACGCGAAGAACAAGAACATCATTGCCGCAAGTGGTGGCACTTTGGGCATCACAACCTGAAGCAAGGCAAGAGCTCTCTCTGCCGTGCCTTCCACCCCTACATCAACTCTACCGAAGAAGCAAGAGCACACGAGGCACGAGCCCGTGATCACCCTGGCCTCTCTAAGGGCGCCAAGGGAAGAAAGCCTGAGGAGGTACTCCGAGTCGTTGACTTCCGATGCCGACTCAAGCAGCAGCTTGTATCCCATAGCCATGCAAGTCATGACTACTGGTGCGACTTCAATCGAAGAGCAGCTGACACAAATAAGCGAAGCAATTGCAAGGCTGACAAGGACCGTGGAGGAAAAAGACTTGCAGATAAGTGACACCACCTAATAATTGGTTTTTTTTCCTCTTTCCAGAATTCCTCATTCTTTTTCATCATCTTCTTCACCCTCTCTTAATCCTCACCTTCTTCTCTTCACCGTTTCCAGTAAATCAACGTTGCTTGCGTCCTATTTTGCTTTTCTGTGTCACCTTCCCCTCGCCTCCTGCATCTCAGATTTCAAAACAAGTATATTTGTTGGTCTCGTTCTTTCTCATTGGCAAGGGTGGTTGTGCTCCGCAATGAATTGCCAATCGACACCTCTTCCATGAAGTACTGCACTGGCGACTTGTCCACTGAAAATACATCTAAGAGAAGAAGCCAAAATAAATGTCAAAATTTGAAGAATTTGTACATAGAAATTGCATGAGGGAAAAGCAAAAGGACTCACAATTTGGATCTTCGACCATGAGCCGCTTCCAATCCAATGACTCGGCGGTCTGCAATTTCAGGATCGTGTTCCCATTGGGCTCGCTCCTTTGCTTACTCGCCGAACCGCCGTCTGCCACACTTTCCTCCTTGGCCTCGCCTTCAATATGAGACGTCGTCGTTTTCGTCTCTTTCACGACTCCCCCGGCGCTCCCAATGACAGTCCTCTGCCTTAACTCGGCGACCTCGCGCAAATTTTGAAACTCGGGATCGACGACCTCCGTCGTGACGGGCAGGAGCACGGTTTGGGCTATGTTGAATTTGAAACAGCAATTGCTGCTGCTACTGTTGTGGCTGCGAAGAAGGATCTGCTTTGCTGAAGGGGCTGTGTTATCTTCCTTTATATTTAGAATTTTGTGCGGGAGTCTACCAGAGTGGTGTGAAAATTTCAAATTTCAAAATGTTTGAAATTTTGCAGAAGTTTAGTGACCCGCCTTTTAAATTTTTTTTTAACTTAAGTATATATGAATTTGGTAGATAACAAAACGGCACCCGGTTTTAAAATAATAAAAAATATTATTAGTGTCGGCTACAACCGACACAAAGTTTTAAAATAATTTTTAATGTTAGTTAGAAGCGACACTATTCTTTTTTAAACCGACATTAACTTTATATCAGTTGAAAGCGACACTTATTTCTTTTTATACGACACCATTATTTAAAAAGATTAAAAGTTATGTCAGTTATAAGCGACATTAACTATTTAAGTCAGTTAAAAGTGACATAGACTATTTATGACGCTTAAAACTGACAATAAATCCGACGTCATATTCAGTAGGTGTCGCAAATGTCTTATCCGCCACTATATTATATTAAAACGACATCATCCAGTGACACAATAAGTCCATTTTGTAGTAGTGACTCAAGGGATCTCTCTCTATCCAGCAGCTGCAAGAGATGATCACGAGCACAATCAAGGCGCAGTACGAAGGAATCTCGCATGACTTCGTGTTGTATTCAAAGCCCTACTCTAAGAAGATTGATGCCTTGAGGATGCCAGATGCCTTGAGGATGCCAAGGGGTTATCAGCCACCAAAATTCATGCAATTCGATGGAAAGGCAATCCCAAACATATTGCCCATTTTTCATCGAAACTTGCAACAATGCTGGGACAAAGGGAGACTACCTCATCAAGCAATTTGTGTGCTCACTGAAAGGTAATGCATTTAACTGTTACACCGACCTCGAGCCCAAGTCCATCAACAGCTGAGAACAGCTTGAAAGAGAATTCCTTAACCACTTCTACAACACTCGCCGCACCGTAAGCATGCTAGAGCTGATGAGTACAAAGCGATGGAAGGACGAACCTGTCGTCGACTAATAATAAATGGCATTCATTAAGTCTGTGTTGAAAAGATCGGCGTTTAGAAACCTCCGCCATTGAGATGTGTGTTCAAGGCATGCACTGGGGGTTATTTTACATATTCTTTCAATATCAATAGTCAATGGAGAGTCAATTTTACATTGTCCCAAACCTTGACCATATGTCTGTCTAATTACGAAGATCAAGTACTAGCTATAACATTGGTTTAATGGTATTTTTCTTATTAATGTCGAAATAGTTTTTAAATTCGAATTTCTTACATAGACCATAATTTTTTTTTTTAACTAAATAAAACCTTCAACGAGAGGTGAGTCAATTTTGAGTGACCTAAACTTTTCTTAAGCTTTAGTCTAAGGCATGCACTGGGGGTTATTTTACATATTCTAAGGCATAAAACCGAGAACATTTAAAGAATTGGCAACTCGATCCCATGATATGAAGCTGAGTATTGCCAATCATGGGAAGAAGGAGCCGATCACCATCTTTGAAAAGGATAAGGTGTTCGCCCCAAGGGTAGACAAGACTGGGAAAAAGCCCGCCAAGTAAGCCTTTACTGTCCATACTACCCCCCATCAAAACCTCATTTGCGCCCATCAAGATCTTCTCTAAAAACAAAATGAAGGAGATGAAGAGAGATGAGCCTTCTTGTACCCAAGACAGGTACAAAAACACCTTAAGGTAACTAGAGCAGAAGACTTACCCTTTTCCTGACTCTGATGTGGCTGCAATGCTAGACGACTTGTTGGAAAAGAAGGTGATTGAGTTACTTGAATGCAAAGGCCTCAAAGAGATGAATCGCGTTAACGATCCTAGGTACTGCAAATACCATTGTATCGTAAGTCATCATATCTGTAAGTACTTCGTCCTCAAGGAGCTCATCATGAAGCTAACACAACAAGGGAAAATTGAACTCAACCTGGAAGACACGGCCGCAACACATACTACTACGATTGTGTTTGGGTCATTCGATCCCGTGCTTCTCGAAGTAACGCCTGACCACTCCCGTCCATGCTCAAGCTACACGGCACCTTCTGCACAACCATAAATGAGGGTAGGTGACCAAAATGCATTTATCGACAATGAAGAAAGGTGGACACTGGTGACCTACAAAAAGACAAGGAAGCCAAGACCACAAGCCACATGGCCAAAGGTGGAACAAGGGAGAAAACACTGCCGCCGCAACCATAAGAAGCTCAAAATGAGCGTAAGAGCTGCTAAGCCAACGTATGTAGGGGAACCTATGGAGCAAGAGCCGCACATTCCCGTCTCCTTGCACGAGTACTTCCCGAAGGACTTCTTCCAACATTGCACTACAGCTGCCTGTCACATGGTTGAAGTTGAGATAAAAGAGCCTTCAAAAGGCAAAGCTATTCGCCATCGAGGAAGAGAAAACTCCCACACCCAAAGAAAGCTTGCCAATATACTTTAGCATTGAGGAAGCACTACGATTGCCCAAGGAGATGCGAAAAGCACTAATAGCGATTTTGGCGAGCCTGACGACCATAAAGTGCAAGAAAGCAATGATGAAGGCTTGAAGCTTCGACCACACGAATATGCCGCGTGTTGTGCCACCCATGACGTAATCAACTTTACTGACAAAGACTTCTTACTGGGATCAAAGCCGCACAACCGTTATCTCTTCGTCTCTGGGTACGTGAGAGAGAACAAAATCAACCGCATGCTTGTGGATGGTGGGTCGACCATAAATCTCATGCCAAAGTCAACAATGACCACAATTGGCATCAAGGTGGATGAATTATCCCAAAGCCACCTCCTAATCCAAGGTTTTAACCAATGGGGACAAAAAGCAATAGGCATGATCCGAGTGTAAATGACCATTGGCGAACTCAATTAAGCATGCTATTCCACATGATTGATGCAAGAACTTCCTACAACTTGGTCTTAGGAAGGCATTGGATCCACGAGAATGGAGTAGTGCCGTCCACCCTTCATTAATGCTTAAAGTTCTATTAAGAAGGAGTAAAGGTGATACAAGTGACACCAAGCCATTCACCAAAGACGAATCACACTTCGCGGACGCCAAGTTCTACATGGATAAAGACATGATGCCCGAAGCTCTTCCAAAAGAAATCAAATCCACAAGCAAAGCTGCACCTAAGAAATAAGAGTGGGCAAGCCGTGCCCAAAAAACAAGAAGGGGAAGCCATGCCATATTCAAGCAAAAACGACGATGAGCCTGCTAAGCCCACAACAATCAAATGGAGTGTGACACCTCAAAAGGACCTAACACACCCATCTTTCGATACATCCCAATGTCGAGAAGAAAGAATGGGCAATCCCCGTTCAAAACTGGAACAAGCAAAGCCAACACACATCTGCATAATGAAGATGTAAAACTGCTCAAGACAAATGCAGTTTTACCTCTGACACAGCTAGGCGACGCTAAAATTTCAAAACCACCGCAAGGTTTCGTAAAACCCCTACCAAAGGGGGTGGAATCAAGCTTTCTTCCAACCAAGAGGACCGAAGAAGTTTCAACCCAAACTCCTACAAACTCATGTCAAAGGCTGGGTATGATTTCGCCTCCCCTTCAAATCTTGGAAAGAAGGTTTCAAACACCGTTAACAACAAAGAACGTGACCTCATCGAGACTCAAACGAAGCTAAAAGAGCATGGTTATAGAGTTGACAACAACAAAGCTAGACTTGGCTTCACACCAAATATGCCCGTGAAGATTTCAAGAAAAGCAAAAAAACGCTAGCGCTTAACACATCAGTGTGAGCATTGTATAAAGTCAAAATAAGCCTAAACCCGCCCCTTGAACATCAATCTTCGTATGTTGAAACTTGATCGCATTGGTGGTCAAGATCGAACCTCCGTCTTCAAAAGGCTTAACACGCCAACACCTCAAAGCTTTGTTTTCGAAAGGTTGTCAAAACCCAATAAACAAAGCAACACGACTAGCTCTTCTCCCAACGGTCAGCCTTAAAAAGACTCAAAGAAACCAAGAAGACTTCTAGAAAGAGGAAGACAAAAGACCCAAGGAAGAAAAGCTCGACTGTCTAGCAGAAAAAGACGACGTTCGAAGCTCGATTCTTTCAAGAATGAAGCGCCAAGCAACCTTGGAAGTTGATACAAAAGGATAAGTGAAGGTAAATAAGCGCACCATTGTTTACACTGGCCAATCTTCACGCCAACAAGCCCAAGATGACGACATTGAAGAGGAGGTCCAGGACATCTACCGCATGAAGATCCAAGAAAACAAAGAAGATGAAATCCCAGAGGAAGGCGTCACCGCTGCGCCACCACAACGTGAGGATGAGGGGAAAGCTATGAGGGGCAAGCGAGGAACCGAAGCCTATCTTCGTAAGTGCACTATTAAATGCATACGAAATCGAGGAGTACTACCAATTGTTAATGGAGTACAAAGACGTCTTTGCTTGGACCTACAAAGAAATGCCCAGCCTTGACCCTACCATCGCCGTGCATTGTCTTGTAGTCAAGCCTGGAACGCGACCGATAAAGAAAACTCAAAGACGCTATTAATTCGAGCTCATCCCACAAATTGAGGTCGAGATTGACAAGCTAATTGAAGCTGGCTTCATTCGAGAGGTGCAATACCCTAAATGGATCTCCAACATCGTCAATGTCCTTAAGAAATCTGGATAAAAAAGTGTTTGCGTAGATTTCTGTGACCTCAACGATGCTTGCCCGAAAGATGACTTTCCCTTGCCAATCATCGAAATCATGGTGGACACAACCACTGTCCACGAGGCACTATCATTTATGGACGAGCTCTGTGAGGAATACAAATTCAAGCAACACAAGTCTTCCATATATCATGTTCTGGCCAACGATCTTGCGGAAGCATTCAACAAAATGCTGTGCAACCTCTTGAAGAAGGTGATTGGCCGAACAAAGAGTACTGGCATGGAAGAATAAGCGAAACACTTTGGGCATATTGGACGACACATAGGACTCATACCCAAGCTACGCCTTATTCTCTCGTATATAGTGTGGAAGCTGTTCTGCCACTCGAAAGTCAAATCCCCTCACTAAGGATGGCTATACAAGAAGGCTTGACTGAAGAGGAAAATGCAAAGCTACGACTTCAAGAGTTGGAAGCACTCGACGAAAGAAGGCTTGAAGCTCAACAAAACTTGAAATGCTACCAAGCACGGCTATCCAAGGCATTCAACAAGAAGGTCCGTCCAAGATCTTTCCAAACTGGAGATCTTGTCTTGGCATTACGAAGGCCCATCATCACAACTCACAAAATAAAAAGCAAGTTCACATCAAAGTGGGATGAACCTTACGTAATACAAGAGGTCTAGACCAACGACGCCTATTTAATCATGACGGAAGACGGCTTAAAGATCGGCCACATCAACGGCGGGTTCTTAAAGCGCTACTACCCTTAAACCAAACAAGCAATGCTATCGCCTGCACGAGCCTAAACTGCACACGGCATAATGCTCCTTGTTTGCACGAGCTTAAAAGGCGACACTCAATGCTCCTCGCCTACACGAGCCTAAACTGCACAGGCACAATGCTTTTTGCTTGCACAAGCTTAAAAGGCGACACTCAACGCTCCTGGCCCGCAAGAGTATAAACTGTGTACTGCAAAACAAAACCAAAAAGAAAAAAAAAATCAAAATCATCGTCAAAATCACCATCAAAACCGTCAAAACCATCAAAAAGCAACCTATCATTCCTTTGAACTATGTTATGACTTGATCCCTCCTCAACTGAGGGTACTTAGGTAACTTGAAACTTCAAAACTTCAAGTATAGTCACATCACCAACAAAAAAAATGCAAACACTGTGAAGAATAAAGAGCAAATTCAAAAATGTGAATACTTTATTTCTTTAAAGGAAGAAGTCGGTTCCAATGCCTTATTACAAAAAAAAAAAGAAGGCTTAAAGTACAAAGAACGGAAGACACTACTTGAATGCTATGTCACTAAAACTACGGCGACAATCTTCAAGCAAGCCTTCCAAAGTCTTCAAAGTCTCCACATCGGTGGGAGACAAGATGGTCAACTCCATAGCCATGCCTTTCTCTTGCTCTAGGCGTGAAATCTCCTATTAATGCTGAGAAAGTGTAGCTTTTTGCTCCGAGAGAACACCCTGAAGTTGTGATGCTTCGACTTCCAACTGTTCTCATTCTTGTGCCAACGCTTCTAGACGCGCCTGGACAAAAGCCAAAGAAGTCCTTGTGGCTTGATAACCTTTCGAAGCGGCTTATTGCGAAGACCAAACTTGGGCAATTGATAAGTCTATTGCCGCAAGTTGTTGAGCTCTAACCTCTTCGAGGAAATAGCATGCAAGGAAGAATACTCAGTTGAGGTGGCCACAAGTTCGGCAATCTTGACTCTCAAGAATGAGGAATCAACGTTAAGGTTGTCAATCGCAGAAACAAACTTCGACAAGTCCTCATTGAGCAACGCAAGGTCTTTTAATGGGCACTTTGAAATCCTCTTCTCAATATGGCTCTTGATATCCATGGCCGCGCGAAGGTTGATGCGATGGATAAGCTGCTCATTGCCATTAAGGTTCGACCCTCTTAGAGAGATCTCAAAGCCAGCTGGCAAATGTGTTGGATGCATGACAGGTTCTTGCATACCTTCACCTATAGACGGAAAACTTGGGCAACTTTGTGGATTTAGAACAAGCTTTGCATTGGGCGGATCCCCAATCTCCTCGTCTACAGGTAAATTGCCTCCAAATAACATCTCCGTAAAGGAATGACACCTATGTTCGCCAAATCAAAAGAACAAGAGGGCCCATCCTAAAGAAGACAAAGAAAAATGTTAGAAACAAAAGCTAAACCAATGAAAGTAGAAGAAATCACAAGAAACAAGGAAATATACATCTTTCTCAAGTGACACACAACCATCGAATTGAGGAGGCCTAAACATTTTCTTCTTCTTTTGACGAAACTTGACATTGTTGTCATCCTGAGCACCTTCAAGCGGTCGCTTGTTCAAAACTTGTTGACGCTGCCACAAAACAAGTTCATCTTCGTGCGAGTCAACTTCATCACCCGCCTCTTCAGAAGCATCCGAACTATGATAAGACAAACACGGGCGTTGAGAAGCTAATGTCGCATGCCCATCTTGCAAAGGAGCTGCACTCGCACAATCAAAAGGTGCCAGCTGCGTAGGGACAGTAGAACAACCCCTTCTTGGCGCGTCATGGCGTGAATGAGAAGAATTGGTGCCACTTGCTTTCCTTAGGTCTTCATGATGTACCTTTGACCACCAACCAACGTAGGCACGTGTCACCAGATTGCTCTTGAACTCGTCCTTGGCCCGTGGGTGATAGAAGCATTTGTGCATGAAGGGGTACAAGACTCCCAATGCATATACACGGCTTGCAAGGATCTCGGCTGTGTGTTTTCTTTCAGCTTTCCTGGCACATGTTGGACAAAACCAAACTGCCTGCTGAAACAGTGAGGACTATACGGATGAACAATACATTGGTCTCCTTGCCGTAAAGAAACATACCCTGAGCGAAGACTTGTAAGATAAGACAATTTTGAGAAACAAAGGTGCAAATCATCTATAAGGCATCGCCGCGCCGAGCCAACCCTTGCTAGATGGTCCATTCTCAAACCTTCACAGCTTCTAAACAATGCCTGCACCTGCAAATCATCAAGGCTCTTTGCAGAAAGCATGCCAAAGTACTTTGTCATCAAAGGCCCAGCTTGGCCGAAGTTGATGAAGAAGGCCCCAACTTGTCTAAAGTTGATGAAGAAAAATGAGTGCCAAAGTACTCACCCAACCAACCGTACACATAGTGGTAAGGAAGTATTGCAGCATAATCTTTGATGCTTGCCATGTTCGAAACAAAACTCAAGCCATCATAAATATTAGCTAAAATCGGAATAGCAAGGCCGAAAGATTCACCTGCAGCCATCTTGCTAGCCACTTTGAAGACTCCAGGGCGGATAAAGTTGACGTTGTCTTTGGGGAAAACAAACTTACAAAGCCAACATACTAAGAAAGCGGCAATGTAAGATTTTTCCACGTGCTCTGACACTACGCCAAGATCCTCAAACGCTTTTGACTCGGCATGAGCACGACACCTAGCTGAACCAATGGCACCTGACGGGTCTGAGTCTCCATTTGGCTTAGTAGTCTTGTTGCGACCACTTTTCTTCGAAGGCTTCTTGTACTTCATGGCATCCCAATACCAAAATCAGATCTATGAAGAAATCTTCACGCTTGACTTACCCTGAGCCTCCTTATGTACGCCCAAAACAAATAGCGGCTACTCGCAGGCAATCCTCAGTCATTGCCATGAGAAAATTCCTCCACGCTAGGAACAACCTCGTCGTAAAACTTACCCTGGATTGGCAAACCTCTTATCTTATGGTGATCCCAAAGTGAAATCGACATCTACCCTTGTGATGTGTGAAGTGTGTTGGTTGTTGAACACCAATGCTCAAAGAACGCACGGAGGACAGAAGGATGACAATCATAACTAAACAAAGATGCGTACACAGCGTGATAAAGGCCCACGTTGGTAAGCATATCTTTGGATCGGCTCAAGACATCTTCAAGCCACTCCCAATAAAACTCAGCAAAGATGACCTTTCCAGTAGTAGACAAGATGCCATTCCAAGTCATAGCTCCGCTACAGATGCAATCACCAAGAAGCTCAAATGAAGCCGGTGAATTTTCGCGAACATGGTGCGAATGATTCAAGATAAGAATCCTCGATGTACACGTCTTCTTCTTCGTATTTGGTCGACCAAAATCTGTCAGCTCCCAAGATACTTCAGAAGACCACGACTTAATATGCATCGAGTTATCTTTGGCAGGAAGAACAAGCGCCTTAGGGCCAGTCAACGGCGTACATCAATTGCTTCCTAATGCTATAGGGAGATTACATACCAAATAACAAAAGGAAAATCAAAACAAGGAAGTACATTCCAGCTGCAAAAAAAAAAAACAACAATTCCAAGCAAAAAAAAAAAGGAAGCTAATTTAGGCCACAAAGGAAAAAAAAATGCTTTTTTTTTTTTTGCAATAAAAAAAATCAGCAAAGAAAAGAAAAGGAAACAAAAAAAAAAAAAACGAAGAAAAAAAGAAAAAGGAAAGGGCTTCAAAATTTCCAAATCAACAAAGGAAAGTACCTTTCCTTGCCAAAATACAAAAGGAAATCCCTCCAAGGCAAGGACAAGTCTTCAAGTTTCCCAAAACAAGGAGAAAAATACCCTCCTTGTCGTGGAAAAGAGAAAGGGGAAAGAAAAAAAAAATGCAAATCCTACTTACCTATGGACAAGCATTAAATCTTTCTAAAACCTTGAAGGAAATCACCAAAGCTTTCCAACACTTTGAAGGAAGTCACCCTCGTTACCAAAATTGACGAAGATTCCTAAGGAAGGAAAAACAATTTTTTTTCCCGCAACCACAAGGAAAAATCAAAGTCTCAAAATACACCAAATGTTCTTTGTAAAAAAATTATGGAAAATCAATACGCACAATAAGTATGTGTCGATTTATCCATTTCCAAAATTTCTTTTAAGATCAAGCCTTTACAGCCCTTGAAGAAAAATTTCATGCCTTTTAAGATCAACCCTCTACGGCCCTTGAAGGAAAACTTTCATTTCTTTCAAGATCAAGCCTCTACGGCCCTTGAAGAAAATTTCCATTTCTTTCAAGATCAAGCATCTACGGCCCTTGAAGAAAGTTTTCATTTATTCAAGAAATCCGCCTCAATAGCCATTGAAGAAATGTTTTGTCCAAGAAATACGCCTCAACGGCCCTTGACAAAATTCATCATCTCAGTTCAAGAAATACGCCTTTATGGCCTTTAAAGAAGCAAAATAATTCAAGATCAAGTCTTGACGACCCTTAAGTTAGAACATTCACATTGCAGGACTTCAAAACATGTTTCCTACATGTGACAAGCACATGCCTACAACGTGCCTTGAAGTGGGGGCATTTGTAGACATGTAAATTTCGTTGCATACAAATGATGCATCACAAAGCTACACGTGCCATATGACTCATCACAAATGGACAAGTCATTAATGACATGTGGCACACATCAAGCAAAGGAAGAATAAAACTTCCCCACAACTCGGCAAAAGGGGGAAGAAATCCTTTAAAATTTGCAAGGAGCCCAAATTGCTCCCAAAACCGGAAAGAAAGCTAAAGCATCTTCACAAAACAAGCAAGAATTGAAAATTGCTCACAAAATAGGCAAGAAAGCCCTAAAATTCGACCAAGGAAGGGAAAATGGCTGAAATTAAGGCACAAAACATGCCTAAATTCTCCCATGGATGAACCAAGACATAAATCAAAGCCAAATCCACCCAAAGGCATGATTTTGGAAGTCTATAAATACAAGGTCCCATGACAAACAAAGGGTCGACAATTTCTACATTGAAGGGCTGAAATTCTCACAAAAAGATAACCTCTGCCAAATCTTTGAAGACTAATATGTTGCCAAAGCTCTCTTTGAATAACGTACAACCAAAGCCGAAGCTTTCTTTAAACCAAAGCCAAAGCATTCCCTTGAAGAATCAACAAGCATTTGTGCTGATTCCTTCAAGACTTTGTTGCAAGCTTAAAACTTGTAACGACGTTCGACTAAAGATCAAGTCGCCAAGACCCTTGAATCAACACTACCTTTGCCGCAGCTTTGAGGTGAAGACCATCCACGCATTGTTTCATGCTCAAAACTTGAAGTAATCGTTCAATCGTTCGTCCGAGATCAAGTCATCATGACCCTTATATCAACAACCTACGCATCTACATCAAATTTGAAGACTGAATCAGAGGAAAATTGTAAACAGAGATTGTAACCCTACAAATTCATCAATAGAAATCTACTATGTACACGTGTTCTCATTTCATTCGTTACAGAATTTTCATGTTTACACAATCTCAATAAGAAAAATTTTGAGCCATAATAACTCACAAATTCCATGTGTCATCCCCCTGTACTCTGCTTCCTCTGTGGACCTTGCCACTACATTTTGTTTCTTGCTTTTCCATGTTACCAAATTTCTAGCTACGAAGGTGAAGTAACCTGATATGGAGCAACGATTAGTAATGTTTCCAGCCCAATTAGCATCAGTATACCCCTTTACCACCATATGTCCATGCTTCCTGAAGATTAGTCCCCTGCATGGTGCTCATTTAAGATAACTCAATATACGCATGACAGCTGCCACATGATCTTCACTAAGAGCATCCATAAACTGGCTTACAACACTAACTGCATACGTAATGTCTAGACGTGTAAGCAACAAGTAGATCAACCGCCCTACCAATTTCTAATATCTCTCTTTATTGGTAGGAATTTGATCTGGATATATTGCCAGGTGATGATTCAGCACAATGGGAGTTTTTGCTAGTTTGCAAGCCAGCATTCCGGTTTCCCAAAGAAGGTTAAGCACATACTTTCGTTGAGACAAGTAAATACCATCAGTATAACGAGCAACTTCAATACCAAGAAAGAATTTCAAACCCCCTAGATCTTTCATCTCAAATTATGAAGAGAGATATTCATACAACCTCTTTATCTCGTCTGTATCATCACCAGTGATTACCATATCATCCTCATAGATTATCAATAAAGTAACCTTACCTCCCATGCGTTTAATAAACAAGGTATGATATGCATTTCCCTGTCTAGGTAACTGTTTGAGTCCATAGAGAGCCTTTCGAAGTCTACATATCTTTCCTGCTACATTTGGCGCTTCATATCCTGGTGGAAGATCAATGTACATTTCTTCTTCTAGATCCCTATGTAAGAACGCATTCTTTACATCAAATTGTTTCAACAACCAATCCAAATTAGTAACTAAGGGTAGAAAAACTCGAATATTATTCATTTTTGCTGCTAGGGCAAACGTTTCTCGGTAGTCAACCCCAAACGTCTATGTGTACCCTTTAGCTACCAGTCTTGCCTTATGCCTATCAATTGATCCATCTATTTTGTGTTTTATGGTGTATACCCACTTGCATCCTACTGGTCTCTTCCCACGTGATAGTGATACAACATTCCATGTTCTATTCTTCTGTAAGGCTTCCATTTCTACCTCCATTACTTCCGTCCAACAAGGATCTTGTAAGGCCTCTTCCACTTTTGTTGGAATTTTAATCCCTGCCATTTGATTCACCAAGGCTTAATACTTAGGTGATAGTCGATGAGTGGACATATACTGTGCAATGGCATATCTCACTTTTCCATCCGGAGAAAACCTGTCAGGTGGTTTCCCACGGTTTTGTCTAGGAGGTAAAATATAAGAATTTTCAACAATATCCGAAGTAAGGGAACTTACCTTTTGGATATCCGCTAGACATGAGCGTGTACTAGTGGAAAAAGATGAGGGTTATCTTCTACTTGCACGATCTTGATATCACTTGTGGACCCATTAATTTCTTCAGATTCCACAACCTTTGCAGGCCCAAATCTCAGTGCTGACTCACCACTAGACAGCTGATGTCCATTACTTTTTGGGCTGCTGCAAAAATTTCGCCGTGGCCCATCACTAAGCTTCAATATGGGCTATTACCGTGGCCTACTATTGGGCTGGTGGTGGTCACTGTTGGGCTATTTACACCCACTTCCTCCATCTCTGCCTCACGCCCATCATCAACGCTGCTAGGGCCATGCCAACATGGAATATCAAATCCACTATAGTCTTCATTTGTACCGTGCAATTCCCCTTAAAGAGTGAAGTGGGTTTGATCAGGGATGAAAAACATTTATTTTTCAGAAAATGTGACATCCATAGTGACGTAAATACGCTTAGTAGGAGGATGATATCACCGATATCCTTTTTGTTGGGCATTAAAACCCAAAAAACACACCGAAGGGCACATAGTTCTAACTTGCTTCGTTGATTTTTGTGAAGATGCACATAAGCCATGCATCTAATATGCGAGGTGACAATTGGAGAGAGGACGGTAAAGTCACATGATCCATTAGGACTTCTATAGGAGTTCGAAATTCATGAAGTTGGGAGGGCATTTTATTAAGAAGATAAACAAAATATGTAAATGCATCTGCCTAATAGATGTGGGGTGCACGAGGACCAATAAGAAGGGCACACGTGGTCTCCAAAATATGCCTATTCTTGCATCTTGCTACCCCATTTTGTTGAGGGGTTTGAGGACATGTAGTCTCATGAAGTATGTAGTGTTCAGGGAAAAATTGTGACAGCTCAGTATTTAAATATTCTCCACCATGATCGGATCGAATGACCTTGATAAGAAGAGAAAATTGATTTCCAATCATGCGATAAAACTATTGAAAAATTTGCCCAACATCACTCTTTTGTTTCATAGTATAGAGCCCGTCATTCTAGTGCAGTCATCGACAAATGTAACAAACAAACAAATTCCATGGTGTGTTGCGATTGGTGAAGGACCCCATACATTAGAGTGAATTAATTCAAAAGACACTATTCTTTTATTGAAACTTAACTGGTAAGAAGTACGATGACTTTTTGCAAGAATGCAATCATTACATTGAAAATCAGAGTCTGAAACGCCACTAAATAAAGACGGAAGTAATTTTTTCAAATAACCAAAAGATGCATGTCCTAATTGACGATGCCATAACCAAATTTGCTTGACATTATTGCTATGACCACTGCGGACTTGGTTGACTCGGCCCGGTATCACATCATCCATATAATATAACCCTCTTCTCTTAGTACCACGCCCAATGATCGTCCGTGTCTGTATATCCTGAAGTCGGCAAAAAGAGGGAAACATCAATACACCACAATCTAATTGTTCTATAACTTGTCCAACATAGAGTAAATGATTTGATAATGAAGAAACGAGGAGAGTATTATGCAGAGATAAAGAGGGGGTGCAATAGAGCCCGCTCCTGTAACCGGAGCAATTTCACCTTTTTCCATAATAACTTTCTCTTTGGGTGGCATGGTTATGTGGTGCAATAAAGATTCATCGTATGTCATGTGATCCGTAACTCCGGAGTCGATTATCCAGCCATAATCTCGTTCAGTAGATGCTACAAATACAGTACCAATTTTACCTGGATCGTCATCACCATCGTTCATTGAAATCTGTTTGACTAGAGAGAGCATTGAACCCACATCTTCAACCGGTGTTGCAGCCTTGTTCCTTTCTGGGTGGTGGTCTGGGACAGATGTCCTAGGCTCGGGCCTGCTCATTGCAACAGCAGCACGACCTGCAGCGTCTCCAGCAGTCATGGGCTCTTAATGGTAAATGGTCCTGCTGCCACAACAGCCACTCCAGGGCTTGCTTCAGCAAGCTTGGCCTGACCCAGCTTCCCCCTCTAGCTTTTAGTTGTTTATTCCTTTCCCATTACCATTCTGGGTATCCATGTATTTCAAAACATGTTTCTTCAGTGTGCCTTTTTCCATTGAAGTGGTTGTAGTGGAGCTTATCCTTGTCAATATCCTTTTGGTTGCGAGGACGAGTTGATCCCATAGTTGTTGGACGAAAGAGTGATAAGGGGGACTTGGAGGCCATTGCCATAGACAAGTTTGTAGTTGTGGATTTCATCCCAAGCATGGTAGTTTGTCTCTGACCTTCAAGTCCCACCAGGTTAAAACACTCTTCAATCCCAAGGATAGGTTTCATCCACAAAATTTCACTCCTAACTTGATCAAAAACTTGATCAAGCCCCGCAAGTGTTAAAACCTAGAATGAACGTTTGCCAAGAATGTATGTTTAAACTTGCACACAAGAACTGGGAGAATGTTTCTTATTTAATTCAAGAACATAAGATGGCATTAAATAGCCATACAAAACAAACAGAAATAAAAGCTTAACAACCCACGTTTACACAACCCTAATTACGTGGTGCATGACTAGTGATGGAAACAAACTAAACAACGTATCCCTCAAAGGTAGGGATTATTATCCACTACTTGAAATAAACCTACAAACAAGGAAGCCCAACCCTAACGGCTAGATAACCCTAAAAACTTCAACATCCTCCCTTAAACTGATTCTTATTAGCAATTAGTTTATACTTGGATATAAACAAATACCCAACAAGTCACGTGGCTTTAAGATCACATTAAGCTTCAGAGGTTTTGTCATTATATCTGCAACCTGCTCTTGAGTATGGCACTGAAACAACTGCACAACTTCATCTTTAGTAAGCTGACGAAGAAAGTGAAAGCGTACATCTATGTGTTTGCTACGGCCATACATCATAGGATTCATTGAAAGCTTTATTGCTGAGTTATTATCACAGTATACTGTTGTGACCTTACATTGAAAATGACCAAGCTGCTGCAAGATTCTTCTTAACCATACTGCTTGACAAGCACTCGATGCTGCATCAATGAATTCAGCTTCGGTGGTAGACAAAGTGACCACTGATTGTTTCTTTGAAGACCATGACACTGCCCCTGAGCTTAGCATAAAAACATACCCAGAAGTACTCTTCCTATCATCCTGATCACCGACATAGTCACTATTTGTATACCCAATAAGCTCCTCATTTCCTCCCTTCATGTAAAACATCCCAAGATTGTCTGTGCCCTTCAAGTATCTCAACGCCCTTTTAGCTGCTCGTAGATGAATTTCAGTGGGACGCTCTATATATCTACTAATCAAACTCACTATAAACATCATGTTAGGACGTGTGGCAGTCAAGTACATTAGACTTCCCACGATTTGTTTATAGAGAGTGCTGTCAACCCGTACCGTCATCTTTATCTTTGACAAGCTTGAAACCAGGAACAATAAGATTATGGACTGGGTTGCACCGATCCATGTTGAACCTCTCTAACACCTCTTGAGCATATTTCCATTGACCAATAAATACACCATCCAGCCTCTGCAGCACTTCAATACCGTGGAAATAACTTATCCTCCTAAGATCAGTCATATCAAACTCAACCATCATAGAATGCTTAAACTCTTTGAACATTAACTCATCATTTCCAGTAAATATAAGGTCATCAACATAGAGACAAACAATCAACATTTTACCTCCATCCGTTGCTTTGATGAACAAAGTGTGTTCATAGGGACACTTTGTAAATCATTCCTTGATAAAGTAGGACTCTATATGACTATACCAAGCTTGGGGAGCTTGTTTAAGGCCATATAGAGCCTTTTTAAGCTTGTATACCTTCTGCTCGTGACCCTTTTGTACATAGCTAGAAGGTTGTGCAACGAAAACTTCTTCACTAAGTTTTCCATGTAAGAAGGCCGATTTGACGTCTAACTGGTAAATGAACCAATTTTCTTGTGCTGTAAGTTAGATCACAAGTTGAATGGTGTCCATATGAGCAACTGGTGCAAACACCTCAGCATAGTCGACTCCATGGGTTTGACTGTACCCTTTTGCAACTAAGCGAGCTTTGTATTTATCCACTTCACCCTTCTTATTGATCTTCATTTTGTAAATCCATTTTACACCGATCATTTTCCCCCCATGTGGCAGGTCTGTTAACACCCACATGTCATTTTTCTTATGGCTTCAATATCTGAGTTCATTGCTTCTCTCCATTTTGCATGCTTCTCGGCTTCTTCATACGAAATGGGATCACTGTAAACAAACATGGCTAGGTAAGCTATGTCTTCTTCCTCAGAAAGACCCTGCCCGCTCTCGTAACCCCTCATCCATATGGGTTATCTTCTGATTCGTCCTTCACTAGGGAAGTTAGAACCTTCATTGTTAGCTTATTAGATGAGTTATCTGAACTATCAATCTAGTTAGAATCTCCATCTTCCAGTGTCTCTTCAGTTTCCTCTCCATTTTCTTCAATGTCTTCCCCTTCTTCCATTGGCCATTCAAGATCTTCCATAGCTGCCTTATGATGATTGCTGTCCCATTCCTAGCCTTTGTCTTCTTCAAAAATTACGTCTCGGCTCACAACTATTTTTTGAGAAACTGGATCAAATAGTCGATAAGCCTTTGATTCTTCACTTACTCTAAGCAAGATGCACTTTGAGCTCTTTTCATCAAGCTTAACACTTTTGTTATTAGGAACAAGAACATGAGAGATGCACCCAAAAACCCTGAAGTGGTTCACTAATGGTTTAGATCCACTCCAAGCTTCTTCCAGAGTCATATTCTTCATTGCAAGTGTCGAGCTCCTGTTTAGAACATGAATTGTCTAGTTCACTGCTTCTGGCCAGAATGTCTTTGGAACCTTTTTCTATGAAAGCATGCTTCAAACCATATTCATGATGGTTCGGTTCTTCCTATCTACGACCCCATTTTGTTGGGGAGTGCACGCAGTAGTTAACTGGCTTTGAATACCATTTTCATCACAAAAGTTTGTGAACTCACGTGATGTGAATTTGCCCTCTCGATCAGTACGAAGCCTCCTTATGCATGCTCCAGTTTCTTTTCCAATTTTAGCCTTGTAACTTTTGAAAGTAACAAAGGCTTCTGATTTTCAACCAAAAAATACACCCATGTCTTTTGACTAAAATCATCAATAAAGGTAATGAGATACATTTTCTTGCTATTTGAAGTAGGGTTAATTGGGCCACATATATCAGCATGTACCAGTTAAAGAATCTGAGAAGCTCTCCACGTGCTTGTTTTTGGGAACAGATCTTTTTGTTGTTTTCCCACCAAACAGCTCTCACACATTTTCGTAGGGGCCTTGAACTGTGGTAATCCTTGCACCATCTTCTTCTGTTGAAGGACCTTGAGACCATTCCAACTTAAGTGACCATACCTATAGTGCCAGAGTTGAGATTGAACCTCAATAGCCGAGTTGAAACACTGTTGCTCTTTTAGCAGTGAGCGAGCAAGAATGATAAACATTCTGTTGGAAGACATTTCAGTTTCCATGATCAAACCCCTCTCAGGATGATAAATCTTGCATTTTCCACATTGCATGAGGATGGCAAGGCCTTTTTCTTGCAGCTGACTAATGCTAAGTAAATTGTTCTTCAATTTCGGCACATAGAATACTCCTGTAATCACTTGCACGAGGCCATTCACTTCCATTTGAATATTCCCTTTCCCCAGCACAGCAAGGCTTGAGTTGTTTCCCATCTTCATGTATTCTCTAAAGCTTCCATAAAACTCTGAGAACAGCTCCATTTTCCCACTCATATGGTTGCTGCAACCTGAGTCAAGAAACCAAAGTTCATCTCTGCCAGCATCCTGGACATCCACATAAGCCAACAGTAACATTTCTTCACTTGTTTCTGCGTAATTGACTTTTCCATCTTTGTCTTTGTTGGTACACTCCCACTGAAAATGACCAAGTTCATGACACTTTTAGGATTCAATGGTAGACCTATCAAGGCCATACCTACACCTTCCTTGACTTCGTCCTCAAAAGACACCACGTCCTCCTTCTTTTCCCCCTGATTGAGGGTCATAGGTAACCTTCAGTGCTTGTTCATCCACAGTGTGCCTACTCATCTGTTGTTCATGAATAAACAAGCTACTTTGCTTCTCATCAATGGACAGGGCATCTAGATCGTTAGACTCCTCAATAGAGCATACTACATAGTCATATTTTGGAGTCATAGATCTCAGAATTTTCTTAATAACCACCACATCTTCCATTTTCTCTCCATGAACCCTCATCTTGTTGGCTATGGTGAGGGTTCGTGCGAAATAATCGTTCACAGATTCGCCTACCTTCATATGAAGCACCTCAAACTCGTTGCGAAGAGCTTGCAACTGTGCACGCTTGACTCGTGCAGTTTCCTGATACTTCTGCTTCAATGAATCCCAAATGTCATTCGCAGTTTCTTTCTTCAGAATCGTCTCTAGGATGGAACGATCAATATCTTGAAACAAATAGTTCTTTGCCTTCAAGTCCTTCAACTTTTGATCTTTGATCGTCTTCTTCTGTGCATCAGTGGGATCCACTCCTTCTGCTGCTGCAGGGATCCCAATCTCCACCAGACTCCAATACTCTTTGAAACACAAGAAATTCTCCATGAGCATACTCCAGTGATCATAGTGTCCATCAAACTTGGGTATCGCAGGTTGCACAAAACTACTCTCCGCTGCCATGTCGTTGTTTTAGCTACGGTCTTTTCAAACTTTGAGCAAGCTCCGTGATGGGGCTCTGATACCAGATGTTAAAACCTAGAATGAACGTTTGACAAGAATGTATGTTTGAACTTGCACAAAAGAACTGGGAGAATGTTTCTTATTTAATTCTAGAACATAAGATGGCATTAAATAGCCATACAAAACAAACTGAAATAAAAGCTTAACAACCCACGTTTACACAACCCTAATTACGTGGTGCATGCCTAGTGATGGAAACAAACTAAACAACGTACCCCTCAAAGGTAGGGATTATTATCCACTACTTGAAACAAACCTACAAATAAGGAAGCCCAACCCTAACAGCTAGATAACCCTAAAAACTTCAACAGCAAGAAAGTCGTAAACCCTGTCCTTCAAGAGTTCCTCCTTACGACTTTGTAGGTCTGCTACGCATATCATCTTGATAGGACGCCTCTTATCGAGGTCTTGTCATACTCCTTTGAGTTCAGTGAAGTACAGATTCACCAAACAACCGTCTTGTTTGGTATACGTAGCCTTGCACCAAAGTTCATAATATTAAGACTCGTCTGAACCGTCATAAAACATCTGGGTTACGCTTTCCCAGATGTCTTTGGCTGTTGGCAAATCAATAAAGAGACTCAATAGGTGTGGCTCCATGGTCTTCAATAGCCATCCTCGTACTATAGCATCTTTGGTGACCAACTTTGTATATCCAGGTAAGTTTTCAGCAACAATGGAAGTTTTTCCTATCAAATACCCCATTTTGCCGAGACCAGAGGCATGGGCTTCCATCATCTTCGACCAAACCTTCGACTCGCTCAATCTCAACCCGAAAGGGAGGCTGCTGATGTTGGTAGACTCACCTTGAGTGGACATGGTTTGCATGGGAATTATCTCACCAGTTTTTACCTCTGCTATTGCACGGACAGATTTGCAGGTTGTTTTGGTTTTGTTGTAGCTTTGTTGATTCCGAAGGCTACAGAGTTTGGATTTCTGGGTTCAAGGTTTGACGAACACCAGAGTTTTGACGGCTAGGGTTTTTATTTTTTTTAGGGTTTGTCGCGAAGAGACAGGTCGAAACCTACTATGGTACCAAGATAAAAGCCTAGATGTTTTAGGGTTTAATTGTTGTGTATTATTCTTCTCCGTAGGAAGTAAATATATATTTGTACAAGAGGTCCTATAACAGGAAATAAGAATCCCAATTATACAAGGAATCAATCACATAACTATATTTCTAAACTAAATGGTTGACTCATGCCAACAACATCTGGCTAGTCTGTTACATACACTCCCTATTCAGTTTATTAATTTAGAGGCAGTCCAGAGGATTCAACGGTGGCGGAGTTGCATGTGAGCTATCAGATCGGCCTCTACGTTCCACGGAACGGTGGTGTCAGTTCTATAAACATTGTAGATCGAGCACAATATAGAAATAACTGCAAAAGGATTAAACTACCAGTGCGGTACTGGATATATATAGAAAGACGCACAGCCGAAAATAATAGAAAGACGTGAACTACTGGATAACAATGCAGAGAGAATATTGGGACAATTAACGTTCTGTGTTACGTACATCTGGATATGGAATTAAACATCACAGTATTATATATACATAAATCTGAGAGAAAAACTTAGATCTTGACATTTCTGTGATGTTATGGGAATACAAAGCTGCAATAAAAAAGAAAGTAAAACGCTGAGGCTGTTCCCACAGAATGTTACAAGGGCGTTTTTATTGGTTTATTTCTTTAATTTACATATCGCATCGATACATTTTATGTCCGTTCCTTTTTCCACTTCCCACCTTTACTCAACTAAATATTGAGAAAGATCTATAGTTAGAAGCGCGGAACTTTCGCAAGGAATCCTAAGCAAAATAGGAAACATTCAAACTGAGAGGGAACGTACAACTTATGAATAGTAAATAGTCCACAATATGAGCCAATTAAATATTATGATCAAGTGATTCCTCTTCGCTTTAAGTAAGAGGTTTTATTTAGTTCAAATCTCGACAATATGAAAAGCAGATTGTGGCTGTCTCCATCACCCACATTGACATTATATTTCTGGTTCAAGTCTCAAGACTTATAGGTTGTTTCCTGTTGCTTGAATCTTTCTCTTGCATTCGAATGTGAAAACCTTCCGGAAATTGTAGACCGGGAGTTCGGACTATATTTCCTCCTCTAATTTCTTCCCACCTGATAATTTTGGATGCAAAATAAAATGTGAATTTTGCGACTCGATCTCTTTTCTTACAATCATTGAAGGAATACGTACTCTTATTAATTTTACCTGTACTTTGTAACTAAGCAATGGAGAAACACAGCCATCTGCACCTTAGCATAGTCCGCTCCTGCGCAGAATCTGATGCCCCCACCAAAGGCCATGAAATTTCTGGATGCGGTGTGTATTTGCATTCCCTGTATAATTAGTACAACTTAGGACTAAGAATTAATGGTAAGAGGCTTTCTCTTTTACTTTTCTCTTATTATTTTGTTTGCCCAAGATTAACTAGAACAAAACATTCTCAGATATTGAACCCACCTCCCATCTCCATGGATTGAACGCCAAAGGATCATCATATGTATCTGCGTTCATGTGAACCGCTGGGGGACAAACCATAACTCCCCAACCAGCTGGAATAGTATACCCTACAACAAGAACAGCAGGTAAAATATGTTAAATAAGAATGATTTCCTATTAAATCTCCCTCAGTATACCCCACCACAAGGGTTGTGGTTTATATCCCCTAACTAGGTGTATGTTGCTTCTTTTCTCCATTTTAATAAAATCTCACTCGTACAGTCGATGTTACCTTAGAAAAATGATTTACCATACAAATACATATGATTCGTCACATGTAAGAAGCCTCACATTTTGGCAGTTTTGCCGAGACTATTATTTTGGTATTTCAGTTCATTATATTGTCAACTGTATTTTGCAGATAAGAAGGAATAACTCGTTATCTGTAAGGGGAGGAAAGCAATAGGGGAGGAAAGCAATACTTTTATTATTCCTTCATACCCTTGTAAGTTATATCTTTTGCTGCTTTTCGAAAGATGCCTGGAACTATATTTGCCAGCCTAATCGTTTCGTGAATGAACTGCAAATTGGAATTGTCAGTTTGTAGAAAAACCACAGTTACGTACTTTCTGTCCTTGAAGCTCCAAAAGTGAAAGTGTCCTGACTCACCTGTAATGTGAATGTCATTGATTTATATTCTTTCCATGCAAGTCCTGAATCTGAATTTTCCCTTTCTTTTAAAATCATTTCTTGTTCTTCCTGTAATAAGGTAGAAAATGTTAACAACGGTCCTAAATATCGTTTTTTTTATGTTGGTATAAACTATCTGAAATAGTTTGAAAGATCAGACCGCCAATTGCTTCAGCGCCCGAGGATGGTCTGAAAGAAGCTTGACGGCAAGAGTTATAGCAGTTGAGGTTGTTTCAAAGCTTGCAAAAAGCAGCACAAAAATCAAATCCAGAGAAATTTCGTCTGTCATGAGTGTTCCCTCTTTGTCAGTCTCTTCGATCAAGTAATAAAAAAAGTCGATTGGCTGCTGTCGGGACTTTCCTCGTCTTTCCAACAGCAAGTTTTGCAGCACCCTCATTGCCCTTTTCCTTCCCTGAGAAATTGTTGAAGATGATCAAACCAAGAATTAAAAGGAAGAAATGAATTCTATATTTATACGAATTATACTAGTGTTGCAGAATTATATTTACCTGTAAACATTTGTGATAAGCTGTTCCGGGGATGCCTAAAGGAAAGGAAATCAATCCCCGAATGAACTCATCGAAGTTTTCCCTGAGATTATCCGACGATGTTTTTGAATCATAACTGATGAGTTTTTTTGCATTCATATCAAATATCAACTGAAAAAAAAAAAACCCAAATATGCCTGTCAGACTTAAAACAAGTACGAAGTATAAAAGAAGAAAGGTTAGCCCGATGACGAAATTACATTAGCACATTCGTCTTTCAATTCTGTAATGTCCTGACACGACCATTGCTGCAATTTTTTCTCCATTTCCTGTTCGATTTCAGGGAGCATCCTTTTTAGGCTTTCAGGGCCAACAAGATCAAACACCATGTTCTTGACATATTTGTGAATGTAACCGTACAGGGTACCCATGTTTTCCTTGCCCATAACTTCTGTGAACGTGTCTGGATACCAGCTTAGAAACAACTTATCATCTTGTTGGAAGATATAGTGATTGAAATCTGGGTCTGTTGATACTATGATTTGTCTTCCCACCAAACTAGTCTTGAATATTGGCCCATACCTACGCATTAAGTGCCATCGTTTAATTAAATTTTCATGTATTATTAATTAATACGTACACCGTTTCCCTTCTGCATACCCCATTTATTTATGTCTATTGTTTCTCTTTTAATTTATTAAGTCTAAAGACTATAAATAAACATGGGTGTGCATGAAGTTAAAATGATGGATGTGTGAAAATCACATTAAATTATTGCAAGGTTCTAAAAGACACCAAATGCTATTCGGAAGGTGGGCCGGGCCTTGCGCCTAGACGGCTAAGGCAGGGCCTAGATGGATTAGGCGAATTTGAGTAAATTTATTTATATCGTATAAATATGTGCCTTGTTATACTTAATAAATAAATAATTGTATTGGGATACATATACTACAAAATAAAATGACATATAGATTAAAGTACTAAAACATATTGAAAATATGGGGAATAAGCATATAATGGGTGTTCATCTACGTATTTAACAAGTCTCGTACAAGTTATTGAACAAAAATAAAATGCAAAATGAAAGTTGTCGATTTTCTATCTAAATGAGAGTTGTGACCTAGGCGGGCTAGGTGGACACGTAATTAAGGAGGTCTAGGTGCCATTTCTTAATTTTCAAACGCCGAGAGATTAATCGGGCATGTGGCTAGTAGCCTAGTGTCTAGGCGGACCTTTTAAGAACAGTGAATTGTTGTCATAAATCTCACCTTTGCATCCTTTTCTTGATGAAGGGAGGAATATCAGATGAGGTTGTGGGAGTGAAAAACTGCAAGCTCTCCCCAAGTAATGGCAATCCCATTGAACCTGGTGGAAGTTCTCCATTGCATTTGGGATTCCTCCACCTGTAAACCCAATGTGTTATGCTTATAAGAACTAATGCTGCCATGTACAATGCCCACATCTTGCCAAATTCTCACTCTGATAGTTCTAAAAGTGAGAAGGTTGAGAAAGGGGAGATGTTATATAAAGGCAGGCCACAACTTTTTTTAACTATAAGAAAAACTTATATTAATTCATGACCTGAAAACAAAGAGAAAGAGAACAATAATTGCTGTATAATATTTGTTTCCTTTGTCTAGGATTGGATTTTGTACGTACCTTCTTATTGTAAAGATTTCAAAGGTTTAGATGATGACATGTGTCAATAGATTAAGGCCTGCTATTGTTAGAAATGTTGTTAGGCAGTTAAGCATTTAGTATTGCTGTTAGTGCAGCTGCGTGTGAAGAGTGTATGTGCTAGACAGCCTGTAACGAACTCTCAGTTGTGCAGAAGTGTGAATCACAACAAACAACTCTCTGTAGAAATTCTCTCTCTTTCTCTCTTCTCTAATCTTCTTCCTCTGCTTCATTTCATTCTTGATTTCTGCAGAATATATGAATACATTAATTCATGTTTACACTTATCTATCCTTCGGCTGAAGAAAGGGACAGATATGTTGGACTTCAGCGTGACTGATTATTTTTACTGTAAGTAAGAAGACTTTGAGTGGGAAAATATAGAATATTCACTAGTAACTGCCTGTAGCATAGCACGGGAATTTATCAATAATAGCCAAAAATTCACTCTTAATTTCAAAAATGTCATTTTTTATAAAAACATTCAATTGTATTCAAAATCTCACTTAAATAGATACAAATACCCTTAATTAAAATGGATAATGGTCCAGCCAGAACTGCTGCATACAATTTGCATAAAAACTACAGAAGCAATTATGTTCAACTACAGAAGCAATTTGGATAAAAGCTACATAAGCAATTATGTTAAAGTTACTTTAGGCAATTTACATAATAACTACATTGCATAAACACTTGAGAACAAATAAAAATGTACCCAAATACATACAGACCCATAGCAAAGAACCACAAATCAACGAAACCACATTTAAGTGTTATCTATTTCTCTCCCAAAAATCAGCGTAACCAAAGAACCAAAAAAAGATACCGACAAAAATATGGAATAAATTAAAAAAATAAAAAGTACACATAGACGAGGAAAAATGAAAAAAAATTAACCATCTACACTTACTATCGTGTAGGGCTACACAAGTCTCCACCAGAAGCGATGCCTCCACTATGTCTCCACTATTTCTTAAATTTTGCCGTCAGAAATTCATCTAATAGGTTTTGATTTTTTAGTTTATTAGATTTTAAAGTTTTAGGGTATCTGTGTCTATTTAAGTGAAATTTTGAATATATTTGAAAGTTTTTATAAAAACTAACATTTTTGAAATTAGAGAGTAATATTTTATAAATACTCATCCACATGTACCCACTAGTGGCATTAGAGCAACTCTACCCTTAGGGCGATAATTGCCCTAGCTATTGGGCTATTGGCAAATATTGCCTTAGTGATCATTAATCGCTCGAGGGCATCTCTACCCCTTAAAAAAATTGCCGTGACAATTCACATGAAAAAATTCTTTAAAAAATAATATAATTTTATAATAAAAATTCCTTTTTTCTGGAACCATCCCTTTCTCGCCCCTTTTCTCCCCTAATTCCTTTGTCATTCGTTTTCTTAGTCACGATGCAGAGACTGCAAATAGAGTGTCGCCTGCACTTCCACCACGACACACGTTCAAGTTCATCGCCTTTGGCTTAAGCAAAGCCGCATCACTAGATGCCTGCGGATTTTCTCCTCCTCCTCCTCCCCTCTCATCGATGAATTCTCTCTTCCTTCTCCTCCCCTCCTATCGACGAATTCTCTCTTCCTTCCCCTCCCTCGACTTCGCACTCGTCGACAACGTGTCCTGGTACACGAGGCCGTGATCTGACAATTGCAGCTTTCCTGGTACATGGATTCTGGAGGTCTTTCTATCTTCATCTATTCGTCCTCTATGGGCACAAGCACACAGATTATGTACAATTTTACAACAAAACTCTCATCAAACATAGGGTCATACATGATTGACAAATCACGATGCGATATTCTTCAGTATCATTCAACACATCATCATTGCGACTAGTCACTACTACAAAAGGGGCTTATAGTGTCAGTTGTGGCGACGCTTTAATATAGTACAGTGGCGCATTAGACAGTACCGACACTAAGTGAACATGACGTCGCTTTGAAAGCGACGTAAACATCTAGCGTCGCTTTTAAACAACATAAGAAATTAAAACAGTGTCGCTTTTAAGAGACATAAAATATGCGCGTCGCTTTTAAACTGACGTAATAATTTAACGTCACTTTAAAGCGACGTAAGAGTTCATTCAGTGTCGATTTTATGCGACATAAAGTATGAGTGTCGCTTTTATGCGATACTAACTATTGTTTTTAAATATTTTAAATCCTGCGTCGGTTTTGAGCGACATAGATTTTAATTTTATAAATATTTTGAAATCTAGTGGCGGTTCTAAGCCAAGAAGCTAAAGAAACTTTCAAAGCATCAAAGCATGCAAAACTTGAACCAAGAAGCTAAAGAAACTTTACTATTAGGACCGCCTGACTTTGATGGCGAACTTGATGCTTAATTATTATAATTGATTAGCTGTGTTACTTGCCAAATATTTAACAGTATTTTTTTTTATACAAACAATGTTATTATTTTTTATTTTATACCAAAAAGTAGAAAGATTTTAATCTAGAATCGAATTAAAAAATGAAAACCATTTGCACCAAACAATTCATTGCTCACAAACATCCAACACTAAAAGATAGAACATAATTGTCAAAAGTAATATTAATGCACCATTAATTTGGTTCACGACTTTTGAAATAAATTATATAACACACAAACCCACATTTTCCAAAAACTCACCACAACGTTCAAAGTCTGCAGGTTCAGAGATTCCATCATTTCCATGGATTTTCAAAGTCAGAGGTTGCGTCGATTACAACCGACGCAAGAGGAGATTATTCCGACGCAAAGGTTCCTTAAACCGACGCAAGAGGAGATTATTCCGACGCAAAGTCCCTTAAATCGACGCAAGATGAGATTATTCCGACACAAGAAGAGATTATGCCGACGCAAAGGTTCCTTAAATCGACACAAAGGTTTCTTCGAAACATTAAAACACATTTTTCGTTTAAGTACTACATCTACACTCGAAAATAAAAGCCTAATAAAAAAAAATTCAAAAACTACTAATCTATTACAAATATTAAATGTGCAAGAATATTACAAATATTACTTCAAAACATTATATATATATATATATATATATAATTATATTATATAGTTATTATAGTTTTTAGGGATATAAAATTGTTAAATTAATATATATAATTATTATAGTATAACATAAGATTTTGATGTATCCATTATTGTAAATATTTAAAATTGATGATCGAGTTCATTCATTGTATTCATATAAGGTCAAGGAGTGTAGCTGTAAAAAATTATCAAAATCAGAGTTAAAATAACCGTTAAATCGTGATTTTTTGTTTATAACCGTCGAAAAGTTTTGTCCCGTTACTTGATCTCTGAATGTTTTTTTTTTGCAATTTTTGGCGAATGCGATCTCGAAACATATACAAACATGTTTGACGGTTGGATCGTTGAAACTAGTTTCGTAGAATTCGTATCCCATCGAAACAATAGATTCACTAATACTTAAGAGTTTATTCATACTTTCATTAAGTATAACATAAGATTTTGTGGTATCCACTAGTGCAAATATTTAAAATTGAAGATCGAGTTCATTCATTGTATTCATATAGGGTCAAGGAGTGTAGCTGTAAAAAATTATCAAAATCGGAGTTAAAATAACAGTTAAATCGTGATTTTTTGTTTATAATCGTCGAAAAGTTTTGTCCCGTTACTTGATCTCTTAATGTTTTTTTTTTGCAATTTTTGGCGAATGCGATCTCGAAACATATACAAACATGTTTGACGGTTGGATCGTTGAAACTAGTTTCGTAGAATTCGTATCCCATCAAAACAATAGATTCACTAATACTTAAGAGTTTATTCATACTTTCATTAAGTATAACATAAGATTTTGTGGTATCCACTAGTGCAAATATTTAAAATTGAAGATTGAGTTCATTCATTGTATTCATATAGAGTCAAGGAGTGTAGCTGTAAAAAATTATCAAAATCGGAGTTAAAATAACCGTTAAATCGTGATTTTTTGTTTATAACCGTCGAAAAGTTTTGTCTCGTTACTTGATCTCTGAATGTTTTTTTTTTGCAATTTTTGGCGAATGCGATCTCGAAACATATACAAACATGTTTGACGGTTGGATCGTTGAAACTAGTTTCGTAGAATTCGTATCCCATCGAAACAATAGATTCACTAATACTTAAGAGTTTATTCATACTTTCATTAAGTATAACATAAGATTTTGTGGTATCCACTAGTGCAAATATTTAAAATTGAAGATCGAGTTCATTCATTGTATTCATATAAGGTCAAGGAGTGTAGCTGTAAAAAATTATCAAAATCGGAGTTAAAATAACCGTTAAATCGTGATTTTTCGTTTATAACCGTCGAAAAGTTTTGTCCCGTTACTTGATCTCTGAATGTTTTTTTTTTTGCAATTTTTGGCGTATGCGATCTCGAAACATATACAAACATGTTTGACGGTTGGATCGTTGAAACTAGTTTCGTAGAATTCGTATCCCATCAAAACAATAGATTCACTAATACTTAAGAGTTTATTCATACTTTCATTAAGTATAACATAAGATTTTGTGGTATCCACTAGTGCAAATATTTAAAATTGAAGATCGAGTTCATTCATTGTATTCATATAGGGTCAAGGAGTGTAGCTGTAAAAAATTATCAAAATCGGAGTTAAAATAACCGTTAAATCGTGATTTTTTGTTTATAACCGTCGAAAAGTTTTATCTCGTTACTTGATCTCTGAATGTTTTCCCTCCCTTTATTATTATTTTTTTTTAAAACTTTTTCCCTCCCTTTTTCTTCAGGAATTGCCAGAAGAAAAAACTACGATAAAAATCATATATAACAAGTCCTTGGTTACATGACTTCATAATTATTACACCGAAACATTACGATAATAATTCATTCGTTTCGTGTAGATCCTTCGTGATTTTTTTCTTTTTGTTGCATAAAAGAGATGCCATTTAATGAAGAAGGATGAAATTCTCATTGATTCATGCACATTCTCGTGGTTGAGACAGTAAAGTTGTGCTTGTGGTGCGGATATAAAATCAAATTTTTATTCATGCACATTCAGTTATGCAATAATCTAAATAAAGTTGGAAGCTTTCTGTTAGGTAAGAGAGATTATGTCCGCAGCAAGAAAACCCAGTTCACCAAAACTCCTTAAGCTGTTTTAAAGTGGTTGTTGTGGTGAGTAAGTGCCTTTCGGAGTGAATTAATATATATTAATAAATCTATATTATTTCATTTTTAATCAGTTAATAACAGTCAGTTCGTTTTATTGCGCTTGAGTTTGAATCTCCTTTTATTTTTCATAACAGATTAAGCTAGATGTGAATTACACTTGTTGGCATAGGGTGATTTGCTAGCACATTTCTACCTAAGTTCGAATCTCAATTTCAGAAACTAAATTAGTTTAAAAAATAATAATTGATAATCTAACCAATGAAAACAAAGAGGAAAACTAAAAGCAGAGAGAAGCATAAAGGAGGGAAAAGGGAAATCTTAAACCAAGTTTCAATGACGAAAAATTGATACTCCCCAGTTACAAAACCGACGCAAGGCTGTAAAGAAAATCTGCTAAGAAATTCTGTCAGAAGTGTTACAAAGCGTCGCAAGGGTACCAAAAACGTCGCAAGGGGTTACCAAAACCGCCGCAAGGGTTACCAAAACCATCGCAAGGGTTACAAAACCGTCGCAAGGGTTACAAAACCGACGCAAGGCCATCAGGCCATCAGTCAGAAGTGTTTATCTTTTTTTTTAAAGGTAGAAGCCGAAGTCAGAAGAAGTGTTATCTAATCAGGCCATCAGGCCATCAGTCAAGTGTGCAGGTGTGCAGGTTATCTAAGTGTGCAGGCCATCATTCGACAAATTTTAGTCTTGCCTCAGACGCAAGGGGTACAAAAGCGACGCAAAGGTTATACATTTCGACGCCAGGGGTACATACTCCGACGCAAAGCTTACAAAACCGACGCTAAGTTTTTGTCTAGATTTAAAAGCCTTTCTTTCCCAACACTTCCTTTCAATTCTCTTTCATTTGCTCTCGTATCCTCTCTCTCCTTCCCCAATTTCAACCATTCTCTTTCTCTACGTCCTTCCAGATTTTGCAATGGAAGATCAACCTTCTGAAGAACTTCATGTGGAAGAGGAGTTCCAATCTGGTTCTATTTTTAATTATTGTTAATTTCTGTTTTTGTTTTGTGTTTAAATTAGTGTTGTGCATTAACTGAAAAATAACATTTGTTTCCTGGTTTTTATTTGTTTTTTTTAAATGTGTGTTATTAAGGAACTTCCCAACGAAGACGTGGACCTTCAATTCCCAACGAAGGCGTGGACACTTGAGTGTGCGGAGAAGGCGCACAAGGAGTATAGAAATAAGTTAAAAAAAGAGTATTATACTGAAAGAGCAACGGAGGAGCGCATCCACCCTCCTCCTAATGTGAATCCTGCACAATGGTTGGAATTGGTGGCATATTGGAATATAGAAAAAACAAGGGTAATACATATATGATTTATTTCATTTAAACTCTTTTAAGTTTGTCGAATAATTTCCTTTTGCAGGAGGTTGCTGAAAAAAATAAAATTAATCGGCAATCTAAGACAATGAACCATACTACTGGTACAAAATCTTTTGCCCGAGTGAGGCAAGAATTTGTAAGTATTGTACATTTTGAAGAAAGGTTATTGGTTTCTTAAAATTGTTATCTGAAATTTTAATTTTGATAAAGCGGAACAAGCATGGGAAAGAGCTTGATCCAGTAACATTTTTTTGTGAATGTCATACACGAAAAGATAAAAGCTGGATTGATGAAACATCAGAGCGTACAGGGGTAATATATTTTTTCGTGTTAGTTTATCAATGTTATTAATTTTTATTAGCTATAGCTTCTTTTTTGTACTTACGATTGATTGAATTTTTATTTTTAAAAATTGTAATGCAAGGCAACAATGGAGAGCAATTTGCAAAGTTTGATTGAGGCCGGCCAAGAGGATAGTGAAGAACTTAGGACCCGAGTTTATGTTGATACAATGGGTCCTGAGAATCATAATAGAGTCAGAGGATATGGTCATGGGGTGACTCCTGATATGGTGTCCTATGCATTCAGTTGGATAAATATGACACTTTTATTGTTATATTTTTTTATTTTTGTATGTTTGTTTGTAATGTCGGATTTAGTGTTTGTTATGACGGATGAGTTTTTGTATATTGTGGGGTATATTAGATATGAAGTACTGTATATTTTGGCCCTACTAATGAAGTTTGTTTTGGCAACTACTTTTAAGTTTGTTATTTTGATTATAAAATTTTTGTTTAGTTACAACTAGATGAAAACGAATTAAGAGACACATTTATATAATTGTTTTAATCACTATTAAAACACGTGATGTCGGTTAAGAATGTCACTCGTTTGCGTATTATATTTATTAAATGTTTTCTAACGTCGCTTTAATATGTTTTTTATTTATTTAAATGTTATATGCCGTCGCTTTCATGCGACGTAAGATATATATTTAGTTATTTAATTGTTAGATGACGTCGCTTTAAAGCGACGTAAGGTATGTATATTTTATATTTTATTGTTGGCTGACGTCGGATTAAACCGACGTAGTGTTTAAATTTTATTTTTTTATTGTTTAAGTGTACGTCGCTTTAAAGCGACGTTATACGTAGTGGCGCTTTAAAGCGACACTGATTAGTGGTGCGTTAAGGGTCCAAAGCGACGTTGAAGCCCTTTTGTGACGCAAGCAACTGTGTCGCTTTCCTCAAGCGACACTGCATTGTTTTATGGCGGATTTTTGACAAATTAGCGACAGAAAATGCATTTCTTGTCGGTTTTATCTTCGCCGGTGATAGGCTGTATTGTAGTAGTGAGTAGAAGTTTATTTTACAGATGCAAAGAAGGCAACAACTTTTTCTTCATCTTCTGGTGACTTGTCAGAACAAACAAAATCTTCATCTTCACTGTCACTCCATGTGGCCATCATGACTTTGTCACGTTTCTGACTGAACATTATGTTGTTTGCACACTCCGTAGCTCAATGTCCACTTCTACGACATGCCAAACAAGGTCCAGGTACATTCGAAGATAACTTGTCCGTCCTACCAACTAACTTCCCTTGTTTCCTTCCAAAATCGAACCTTTCATGAAGCTGACTGAAGTGATTATTTGATGACTCCCTAGACTTATTGACCTTTTTTCCTTTCTTCTTTAGAATCCTTTGGAATTGCTTAACAAACAAAGCAAGATCATCTTCGGGAGATTGATCATATGATTCATTCGCTATTTTAGCTTTTTCAAAACTTTAAAGGACAACCTTTTTTCTCTTCTTCCAGTCACCTTCATCCATGTCAAGCTCCATCTCATAGGTGATGAGTTTACCAACCAATTTTTCAAGCTTAATCTCATTTAAGTCTTGAAACTCTTGTATAACTGCCTTCTTTGCTGGAAATCTCTTGGGCAAGGTTCTCAAGATCTTTTAGACAATTGTTTTTCATCAATAGGCGTTCTCAACCCCAAAGCCTTATTAGTCAACATTTTAACTTTCTCATAGAAGGCAGAGAAGGTCTCTGACTCCAACATTCTCAAATTCTCAAACTTTGAAAGAGTCATTTGGAGTTTAAGATCCCTTACTTGTTTGTCACTTTCATGTAGAATTCCGAGTTTATCCCTTGTTTTTTTTTTTTTGTAGTGGTGCAATAACGAATATGAGCAAACTGGGTTGGTGAGATGGCAGAAACAATGGCATTTCGTGCCTTTCTATTAGCCGTGGCCAATGTAATTTTTCCTTGAGCCCAGTCACCTTTAGCCTTTACCACAGATTCTCCATCGACAATCCTTGAAGGAGCCTTCCATTCAAGGGTTAGATAATCCACAAAAATTGAATCATGTGCTTCCAAAAAGATTTGAAACTTCTCACTCCATGCGGTATAGTTCGTTCCATCAAAAATCGAAAGAGAGATATAAAATCTAGCAACACGATCCATGGTGAGATTCCACCCAATACTAGTAACTCCCAGAGATCACTCTATGTATATCTAGAGTAAGGCACTGGTACCAATTGAAATTGGTACCATGCGAAATAACCTGTAATAAAAAATTCTATATATGTTTGACTGACTAGTCAACAACACTGGTAAACTAAGATCAGATTTGTTAGTTTAATAACAGCAAAAATAATCAATTTTAAATTTGATTTACTGAAGTGTTCCTAGTAACTAAGGTCCAATTCAATGCACATTCTAACTTTGATAAACTTAGTTGCATAGACATATCTATTTGCAAGTCCTGGGGCAATATATCACATGCAAAGAGTGAGATATGTGAATAAGAGACCATAATAAACACATGATGTTTTTGGCTGAAAACCCCACCTGGGCTAATAAACTTGGTCCACGTAGTAGTTTTACCTTTGTGCAACCTTACTTTGCACGATATAAGGATTCTTCTGGTCTTCACGATGTGATAGCTCATCTTGAACTCTTCACCTTGTGGCACCAAAATGGAGTTCTTCTTTAGTCTTCACAAGATGACAGCTCCTTCTGAACTCTTCACCTTATGGCATCGAGACCAACACCAATAAATGCAAATGATATGACGATAATGATAAAATGAAATCTGGATTCAATGATCAATCAATTTCTCTAGTCAAACAGCTGAAAGAAAAAACTATCAGGAATCCAAAAATGGGTTAGTTTAAAGATTTGAAACTTGAAGAACTTGACCCCAAAATTAAAACAAAACCATGAAGAACAATGCAATCCTATTCTGCAATGATTGGGTGTTTAATGCTTGAAGATGGTTTTGTGGCTAGGGTTTCTGATGATGAACACAAAAAGCAGGCCCTAAGGCTATAAACGCACTCTTAAGAAATATAATCTTCCTACCTGAAACAAATGAGCATATAAGAAGATTTAAGCAAGCATTTTCAGAGATAGATTTATAAATATTCAAAGAAGAACATTACCCAGAAAAATGCTTGATGCTTCTAGAGGATCTGAGATGGAGATAAAAAATAAAGTTCTAAAAAATTGTTCTATCTTAGCCACAAGTTAAATGAACCCTAGCTCCACTTTTAAACAGAGGCATGAATATTTTAGACAAGGGGAACAAGGAGACACGAGTCAAAAGCTAAAGCAATCGTTTCAAATCAAGGGTGAAAAATTAACTCTCGGGAAAATAGTGTCAATTAACCCATGTGGGCTATCTTAAAGTGTGTGCTTAGCAATGAATTTTGACAGGATATAACCGCTAGACATAATACACTGGAAATATAAGCATGAAATGCATATGCATGAACAAACCTTCTATGTGAGATGTCAAACCCTTGAGTGAATATTTCCACCAATACCAGCCCTTTGTGCAAAGTATGTCATAAGACTAATTTGAGCATGTATGGTACATATTACATTATTAACAAGGAAACCCAAACACAAAAGTCTAGATTTCACAAATTACCTAGAACCTTTGAAAAAATGTTCTAATTTTTAACGTTTTCTATGGCTTGCAGCTTGAAGTCAAAATTTGTCTTAAGTTTTCGTCTAAGTTTTAATTTGTTAGTTTTGTTTTGCTTGCGGATAAACCAAAAACTAAGTTTGGAGGTATTTTGATGAGTCGATTTTAGATTATATTTTAACTCTATTCTTAGTATGTTTTAGTGATTGTTTAGGCGAAATGTTAATACTTTGATTTATATTTTCAATGTAGAACTTGTGACTTCCTGTGATGACCCGTCCCTAATTTTCCTATGTAATTTCACCCCGACTATGTGAATCGACCATTATGCCCTTATTGGCAAATGACGTTTACGTATTTATATCGTTTTTATTTCCTTTCTCGCTATCGTATTTAAATTGTACACGTTGTTACGAGTGTACATAAATTTTCATCCGTGTAAAAACACTATTGCAGATAGGTTTTGATTTTTCTGTTAGTAGAAAATCTAAAAACCCTATCCCTATCTACCCTTTTAACCTAACCCGTGCCTTCCCATTTTTCACTCTAACCAATCTCATCCACTCATTCTTTGCAGCACCCAATCAGAAGCAACCCTCATTTCTGTCCCCCAATCAGAAAAAAGGCTCTCTCTCTCTCTCTCTCTCTCTCTCTCTCTCTCTCTCTCTCTCTCCCGTATACTCCCTTCCTCTGCAACAAGGAAGAACAAGTGTCAAACACCACAGATCGAACCCAAGAATCCCATTTTCGTGCTCATCTCACTTCCACGAGCACAACCATACTCTTAGAACCTAGTTTAGACGAGATTTGACTCGTTAACTCGGAAGGTCCGAACTCGGACGATTTGAGTTCGACGTATTTTAGAACGAATTAGGAAGTTTTGAAGCTTGGGGAAGATTCTACGCAACTCCTCGAGGCTCTTACAACAAATTGGAAGAAGTTTGGAAGTGAAACGACCGAGTTTCGAAAGAGTTCACTTTTGGCCGGATATTTCGAGGTATTTTTCGGTCACCTCCATTCACTTTTTGGACTCCAAACAGGTATAACGCGATTCTACTCTCCATGAGCTTCAAATCCATATAAAGTAGGTCGAAAATGGTTGAGAAATGAAGAAGTTATGCTCATTTGAAAATTTTCCAGAAATCCGGCAAAAATCGAGTTGCAGACGGCGACGACGGCGAGGCTCGCTGGAGAAGGTAATGGAATATTTCATCAAAGTTGACGGAATATTCCTGACGGCGTCAAGTAACGCCGTTAACTTCTGTTTGCATTTAACGGAATATTCCTGATAGCGTCAGATTAGCTGACGGCACTAGCCTGCGCGTGGGGGCGCGTGAAGGGTCCATAATTTATTCTAAAAGTAGGGCATATTCGTGACGTCGAGTAGATCGATTTCATGTATTTAAACCCTAGGTTTGAGCAAATTATGGGGGTTTTATTTAAGTTTCCGTATATGTGCTTTAATTAATTATATTATAGTTATTTCACATATAGGGGAAACGTATCCCGAGGACATCGGAGGCTACGACCCAGCGACGTATTTGTGAGTGGGCAGTTTATTTTTATACCTATACATATTATAGTTTTCATAAATGCGTAGTTACTTCAGTTTCATACTTATATTGCCAAGTATTCAGTATTGTGATATAAATTGTGATAAATGCTGCTATATGGTTGGGATATTACTGTCATAACATTCATACATATTTGTACATGCTCATCTTGCTGCGCCTCGATGTTAGTACTCCGTCCAAGGTCAGGGCCAGTCTTTCACGTGTATGTTCACATCTGCACCGTTCGCTCACCTTGGATCCAAGTTTAGGTGCCAGTCCCGTCGTACATATTGCATTAGGCAGTTCTGACTCGTATGTGACCGTGCCTCGGCACTAGTCTTCACGTGATTGTAGTACTAGAGCGCATTATTACACCCAGTCTTGTCGTACATGTTGCTTTAGGCGACTTCAACTCGTGTGCTAACTTAAATGATGAGCAACCTGTTTATATTGGTTTATCACATGATTATTATTACTGTGGCATTGATATATCATGACTTGGCATATTCTGTTATTATATGGATATAGAATTGTGGTTACATACTTACCTAGTATGTTTTTAAAGGAAACTATACTTGTTTTACAGCGATGGGTTAGTATTTTCGAAAATAAAGGTTTTTCCTATAAGCATTGTTTTGCTGACCCACTCAACTTTGTTTTTAGCCCCTCCAGGACCTAGATAGTTGTACCTTGTGGCACTCAAGGAATCTCGGCAATTCTGACATTCTTTTCAGTCTTAGACGTACGAACTTATCACTATTGTGTAATAAGTGTACTTTAGCTGCTTTGACTACTCTTTGGTAGTCGTACTGTCTTTTAAGCTCTGAATATTTGTAGTGGGTTATACCCACGATTGCGCACTATATCACTGTTAGTATAATTAGCTTTAATTAGTTTTAAATTTATTAACTTTTCCACATCATCTATCCCTATGGTTATGTCACCTCACGGTGATGGCCAGCATGCTTCGACCTTCTAAGGTCGGGGTGTGTGACTTCCTCTTGAGAAAAATGTGATCAAATTGATGTATTTCAGAGTCATTCCAATTGGAGGACGTTCGCAAATCTTTCAACTTGCTCGTATCAAAGTTTCAGATTTTTATGACTAGCTGTTAAGTTATAGTGAAGAAATAAATGGCCAGAGCGCAAAGCTGCCAAAGTGATTTTTTGGGCTTATTTGGGCTTTTTGGCGTCCAAGATGGTGTCTTTTGTCATTGTGCCCTTCTAGAAATATGTTTCAGACATCTCAAGCTTTAAAAGAGTCATCTTAAGCCTGTTTTGGAGGTATCTAAGGCTCAGAACGTGGCTGTTTTGTGACTGGGCAGTTTCTCCATGTTTAACTAAGAGATTGTTTCACAATTTTTATTTTCTTAACTTATTTAGTTTCCTAGTTTTTAGAAGACCTTTTCTAGAAAGGATTATATTTTGCGGCAAGATAAATAAGGCTATCTAGCCATTCTCTGTGCATTACTTTGGAGAACTCAGCTTATAGAGCTTTTGACGATTCAACTTTATTTTTCAAGGTGTTTTCAATCCTTGTTCTATTCAGTAAATTTTCCTTTGATTTTAATTATGATTATGTGTAACTTACTTTCTTTTGGTAAGGTGAGGTCACGAGCCTTAGCAAGAATATGTAGTTTCTTTTCTATTTACTTATGATATTATGTATATAGGTGTTGAATTATTAATCACCGTGTTGAAACTATCTAATTGTCTTAATGCTTGATCACCACTAAAATACTTAGAAATGTAATTTGATGCAATTTTGGTTAGAGGGTTGTCCCTGAAATTGACGAAGGCTTCTTGTGGTTAATAATTGTAATTTCCCTGAGGGGAATATCACGTCTTAAGGGTTGCATGGTTTTTTAAAGGGTTTTCATAAAACTTAATGAGTCTTGCATGCTTAGATTTGATCTAAATACCACAGACGAATTGCATGTTTGATATAGTTCCATATTGGGGTCCAAGTAGAGCATATTTTAGGAAAACCTAACCTTAAAAATATGTATGTATAAGTCATAGGTGATTGGAAGAATTACATAGGATTGTTAATGTGACGGCAGACCTAGTGCTTTTACAACTTTATTTTCAGAAACTGTTTTCTTTTGCTTTCTTTACTTTGCCCATTTCTTTAATTGTTTTAATTAAAATTCATTTTTATTATTTTAAACTCCAAATCAACCTTTTCCAAAACTTTGTTTTAAATAATTAATTAAAATTTAGTTTTTATATAAATTGTTTTAAATAATTCTTGTGGGAACGATCTTGTATTGAGCATTCTTATTACAAGTATCTTGTTCTCTTACAAGTTTTTTTTAAGTGTTTTTGTCCCTACTTTTACAAGTGGTAAAAATCCTATCTACACCCATAGATTAAAAGTTCCAAAATTTCTTATCATACCCCCTATGACCCATACCGATCCGGTTCACTTCATGAGACATTGATTATATGATGATTATTATTATCCAACTGACACCATTTATATAGGGCTCGTTTTTATGTTTGATTGGATTGGAATATATAACTCCCTAATTTCAAGGCATACTGAAAGCATAAGTGAATAATTTTTTATTTGGAGGGGACTACAAGAGGATTAGACATGAAGAAAACTCATTCCTTTTATTTCTACCATTTTGGAAAGGACACTACAAAAAATATGGGCACTGCACACAATAAATTATCCGTGCCCTTTTAGGCCAAAGTGCACCAACATATGTGCCCATAGACCAATAGCAACAGTGCAACAACTATATTTGTATCTATGCCCTCTACGGGCGTCACCTTTGATTAGAGAGCACGATATGGCTATTGGTGCTCAAAAGGTTGAGCACAAATAAGGTTTTTTTGTGCCCCTGTTCTGACACCTGTGTCAGATGACACTTCAAATTCATGTAGCAAATTGTGCCCGGTGAGTTAAATATAAAAAAAAAAATAATAATAAAAAAAAAACAAAAAATAAAAAAAAAAAAAAAAAAAAAAATTTGAAAATAACATCATAACTAAGCCTAGCAATTCCTAACACGACCCGATAACCCGACACGACATGACACGAAATTAACTGGCGTTCGGGTCGACACAATAACAAATCGGCTCGTTATCGGATAACCCGATAAGCACCTGTTAAGATAGCGGGTTGATTCGGGTATACACGTGGGTAACATGATACACGATAAACAAAATATTAATTTAATAATTTTATACCACTAAAACTATAATAATTTTGGTTTTTCTATACTTAATTTATACGAAAGAAAGTTCTGACGTGGAAAACCTTACTGAAAACATCATCAACATCACTCTTGAAGGCAATAAATCAAGCCAAAGTTACAATACAATTTTCTCATGATGATCGATGAAAATTGAGGATTTTGTAAAAGGAATAACATGTAAGGTTTAAACTTTTAAAAAAGGCTTCACAACCTTGAAAACAAAAACTCTTTCATTTTGCATATCCTTGCACATTTAATATTTTGTAATAGACTAATGGTGTATGGATTTTTTTTATTAGGCTCTTATTTTCGAGTGTAGATATAGTACTTAAACGACAAATGTATTTTAATGTTTTGAAGTAATATTTATGTGGCAAAGTGTGGTAGGTGCAAATTTAAGAAAAAAAATTATAATTTTCTTAACGGGTCGGGTCACTTACCCGCGACCTGTCAAGGATCCGTTAAGATAACATGTGTCACATGACACGACCCGTTAAGATAACAGGTGTTACACGAAAATGACACAAACACGACAGACACGATCCATTTGCTAGGCCTAATCGTAACACCTTACAACCTGAAACAAACATTTGAAAACACTAGATCGGAATAGGAAAATATTGCTCAGTTTATCTTCTTGACAGATCAGACTCAACCAAGTAATCAATATTATAAATTAAAGAAAAACAAACAAGGCAATGATTTCAAATGTATATTATTCCTTTCAGCTATTCATCCTTTGGTGGAGGCGTATGTGCTCCACGTGCCATCCCTAGCACTACCACACACAACTTTACTCGCAAAATTACGACCATCGCCTGCAGCTACACCAGGGGTTTTAGAATCTATTTTGGGTCCAAAACAAAATCATTTTCAGCAATTCAAAAGCCCAAAAAAAGCTACGAAGGTAAGGATTCAAAATATACCTTCCTCAGGGCCATTGGGCGGCCGGTGATAGCCTAAAATCAGTTTGAAACTAGCGGGCCTTACCAGAATTCTGGGAAATTTCTCCCTAGTTGAAACTGCATCCAACCTTAAACAATCAGGCATGCAATGCACGAAAACGTCTTTAAACAACCTACAGAACCTGAACCTAAATAAGGTGTTTTCAAGACTCACCTATACTAGATTCGATGGAAAATCTCGCCAGGAAGTTAGGCCGCGACGGAGATCGTCACTTCACTGCGTCGATTTTGGTTTCCATAAAGCAAAGAGTAATGGGAGTTCGTGGTGACGAGATGAAGAAAACTGGTGGTTGCCTCGCCAGAGAATGGCAGTTCCCCCGCCGTGTGTCAAGGAAGAAGCCGAGAGGGAGAGGGAGAGAAAGGAGAAAGAGTGGTAGTGTGGTGTTTGGGTGGTGGCAAGGTTCGCCAGACTGGGAAATGAGGTGGAGATGGTGTTGCTGTGTAGTGAGCACAGAGATGGTGAAGGATATGACAGAGAACACAGTGGAGAAGTAGAGAGCGTTAGTGAAAGAAGGATTGAGTGAAGGAGAGACGGAAGAGTGATGTAGTGAAAAAAATAGTGAGTGCATGGGGAAGCGTGATGACCCACGTGGGGGTCCCATGGGACACCAAAAACCCATCAAAATATTAGTAAAGTACTCACATAAAACTCTTGTGCAATGATGATTGTTGATTTTTTATTTTTTATTTATTTTCTTGGCTTAGTTTTAAATAATTAAGAGTGTAAAAGAGATAGGAATAGGGAAAATGTAAATGTATATATTCAATTAGAGGGAACAAATACTTTTATTGTGTATGTGTAAATTAATAAAATAAAAAAATCTCTCTCTAACGTTTAAAAGGACATTTTAAATTTTTGTAGGCACAATTACATGATACAAACTAATGTGCTTATTTGCTGCTTTTTTTATATATATATAAATAATGTGTTTATTTGTTAGAGGGCACATTTGAGATATTTTGGTGCTCAATGGAACTTAAAAAGCACAAATATGTCTTTGTGCTCAATGAAAATGCAAAAGGCACATATCAATTGTGTTCTTAGCCCATTTTTCTTGTAGTGGGATTGGAATAATTAAGTTTTCATCATGAGTAATTCATCTTCTACCCTCTAGTCGGACATAATTTTTTTATTACTCACCTCAATGGGTCTTTAAATTAGAGGGTTATCTATTCCAATCCAATCTTACATACCTAACGAGGCCTTACCATTTGGCATTTATGTGGTATTGCAATAGGTAGGTCTCATTTTTCCCTCGAATAAAAAAAGAAAAAGAAGAACATGCTGGAGCATTTTCGTACAAAATGTTACGAGTTATATCCATTTGATTAAATTGCATTCTTTGTTGGATCCATATCTCTTAAATAGTTTAATTTGTTCTTTTTTTCTCTTTTTTTCTGCTTCCACCTTCACACAATTTAAAATGGAGAAAAAAAAATTGCACTGGAAGCATAAAATTTTGTATGTGACCCCAAACAAAAAATTGAGTTGGTCTTTGTTTGTGGAGAGTGACCATGGAAATTGCTTTTTCTTCTTTGTACATATTCACCAAATATAGTGATGTTAAAATGCCATCCCTCTTTGCAGCTTGAGAATTGTGTTTTTTTCTGTTGCTTGTTTTTCTTTCTCCATTATCTTCACATGAAAACCATTTGGAAATTGTAAACCCGGCGTTCGGACTACATCTCCTCCTTTGATTGGTTCCCACCTAAAAATTTTGGATGTAAACACGTAATTAGTCTCCCTCCCTCCCTTACCATTTGCAAATTGTAAAAGCCGGCATTCGGACATTCTTTACCTGCACTTGGTAACTAAGCAGTGTAGAAATACAGCCATCTGCACTTTAGTAAATTCTGTTCCAACACAAAATCTCATGCCACCACCAAAAGCCATGAAATGTTTGGATGCATTGCACACTTCTACGCCCTGTATTAATCCATTTTTGAAGTACAACTGAGGACTAAAATTATGGTACCAAAAAGAAGATTGCAGATGAACTAGAACCGTCCATTCTCTGATATTGAACTGACCTCCCATCTCCATGGATTGAAGGCTACTGGGTTTTCGTATTTGGCTGGGTTTAAGTGTACGGCTGGTGGACAAACCATAACTGCCCAACCTGCTGGAATTGTATATCCTGAACCATAACAAATTTGTATAGCAAGTAAAATTAGGATGACTTTCATGATTGCAATTGTATAATTGAAGAAAAAAAAAAGATATATTACTCCTTAATCACTCCTTACATACCCTTAAAATTTATTTCTCTCACTGCTTTTCGAAAGATGCCTGGAACTATATTCGCCAGCCTAACTGTTTCGCTGATGACCTGCAAGTTGAAATTGTCAGTTTGTAAGACAGAGCTATGAACATGAAATTGTTTTTTCTATTAAGAATTGAAAGTTGAAGTGTGAGACTCACCTGAAACGTGAATTTCATTGATTTGTACTCTTTCCAAGTGAGTCCAGAATCGGAATTTTCCCTTTGCTTTAAAATCATCTCGTGCTCTTCCTGTCACAAGAAAGAAAATTTTAACATGTTTTGAAATGTTGAAATCAATCACTAGCATGGCTTGAATTTTTTTTTTTTTTTTTGCACCGTTAATTGCTTTAGCACAAGAGGATGGTCTGTAAGAAACTTCATGGCTAATGTTATGGCCAGGGAAGTTGTTTCGAAGCTTGCGAAAAGCAGCACAAACATTAAGTCCAAAGCAATTCCCTCCGTAAGTATTGTTCCCTCTTTCTTAAGCTCTTCAAGCATGTAATCGAAAAAATCAATTGGCTGCTTCCGGGACTCTGCTCGTCTTTCCTGCAGCATGTTCTTAAGCATTCTCATTGCACTTTTCCTACCCTGAGAAATTGTTGAATGTCAAAACCAAAATAATAAATTAGATACTAGAATCTAGAATGCTTTCATTGTTAAACTATTTCGTACTAGAACCGTTTAAATTTTTGTGGCTAATTAAATGCAACAAACAAGTGTTATGGTGCAAAAGAAATATGTTTACCACTAAACATTTGTGATAAGCTGTTCCAGGGATGTCCATAGGAAAGGAGATCAATCCTTGTATGAACGCGACGAAGTTTTCCCGTAAGTTCTCCGAGGACTTACTTGACTCATAACTAATAAGTTTCTTTGCAGTGAGATCAAATATCATCTGCAAACACCAAAGATAATCAGACTCAAAAGTTCAAACAAGATACTAAGTTTTAGTGAATGCTAAGTCAAAAAGAAGAAAGGTTATCAGAAAAATACGCTTGCAATTGAGTCTTTTAATTCTGTACTGTCCTGAGATGACCATTGTTGTAACCTGCTGAGTGCTGCCTGTTCAATTTCCGGGATCATTTTCTTAAGGCTTTCAGGGCCAAAGAGATGTAGGACCATGTTCTTGAGGTATTTGTACATGACCCCATGCAAGGAGCCAACATTTTGTCTGCCAAAAATCTCTGTGAATGTATCTGGATACCAACTTTGGAACAAATTTCCCTCTTGTTGGAACACAAAGTAATTTAAATCCGGGTCAGTCGATACGATAATTGGCCTTCCCACCAAATTACTCCTGAAAATTGGTCCATATCTGCAAACAGAAAAATTCGGAATGCATGTTAAAAATATGAAAGAGAAGAGAGTCGAAGATTGCACGAGGCAATGATTTTCACGCTCTCATTTTCTCCTGCCCTACATTCATTGTTTTCCATTGATTCTCATTTGATTTATTCAATTCTGAAACTAGAAACAAGGAGAAGAGTACAAAAGGAGAAAAAAGGGAGCGCGCAAATCATTTCTCGCACAAATTATCACAAATTTCACCTTTCCATCCTTTCCTTGATGAAGGGAGGAATATCAGAAGAGGTGTTGCGAGTGAAGAATTGTAAAGTTTCCCCAAGTAGTGGCAATCCCATTGAGCCTGGTGGAAGTTTGCCATTGCATTTGGGATTTCTCCACCTATAAACCCAATGTGTAATGCTTATAACAACCAATGCTGTAATGCACAAAGCCCACATTTTTCAAACTCTCACTTCTACTTCAGCTTCAAGAGATCTTCAAGTGAAGAATTAACAACAGATTTTTATGCTGCTGCAAACACTTGATTTTTGACAGAAGAGGGGAAAAAATGGACAGCTTGAGATTGCTTGAAATGAAAGAATGGACAGAGAGGAAGAAGCGGAAGTGCTGGCATGTATCTGATTAGGAGATCTTCTTAAATAGAGGATATTTTCTCATGCAACTAAGTTTTAGTCTCAGTAACGTCACTGTCAATTAAACGCTTTCCAAGTATTCAAAAAGTGCATATAAACCAGTCATCAACTAGTCAGAAATATTAGTAATATTACTTACATTCCAGCTTTCTTTTGTATTGTAAAGTTGGTTGCTCAATTATATATTGGTTGAAGATAAAATAAATATTTATGGATTAATTCTGTCTAGAGAATACTTATTACCCTTTGTCAACCCCCTCTATAGAAATTTGATTAAAGATTAAGCGTTGCATGACCATGAACCTCACAGGATGCTTCCTCTCTTTCTCTCTCAATGATTTGAGGTTATTGATAGGCCAGAATTCAGGCCATTTTTAAGGAGATTTTACAGGAACAGGACAGTTCCCTAGATTTTGAGTAGATAGAGGTTCACAGCATGTGTCTTCTAACTAAAGCTTAAAGCATCTAAATACCAACTTCAAATGGGACCATTAATTACTAAAATGTCGAAACCCTAATGGGTTTTACCAATATCTGAAATCTTATCAAATGTCAATGCTAAATATGATACAATATCTATGTGACGTTGCAGTTTCATTTTCTTTGTTTCTTAATTTGTTTGTTAGAATAAGATCTCTCCCTAGATATTTGCCTGATGGATCATACTCTAATACTAGCAAATATCAAACCCTCATTAATCTTAATGCATACATCAATGGTGATCTCAAATGGATTCAATCTTAATGTATATATCAGTTGTGATCTCAAATATTGCAACTACCACTTGTGATTTTGTATACATTTGCTTATTTGGTCTTAATAATGTCTAACTAGCATACAGACACAAACAAAGTATGTGTGAAATTTTTTATTTTTGTTTTTTAAGTAGAAGGAGAGAGGAAGAGTGTGAGAAAGAATGTGGGAGTGGGGAGAGAGCCTTAAAGTTTTTTTTATTTTTATTTTTTTTCATTTTTCATTTTTCATTTTTTTTTTTCATTTTTTTGATCAGAGATATGTTAGAATCACATGTAGGTGAGGTTTTGAAAAAAACAGCAAGATTTTGTTTGTGTGAAGTTACATTTATGCTCATATTTCTTATTCATATTCAGTTTTAATTAGAGAGTTAAATTGACAATTTCATAGGATTTTGGTTGACAATGAGGGCTCTATTAATATGTAGTTTAGTTAATGCTTAATTTGGTCTTTATAATGCCTAATTTGGACTTAGTAATGCCTAATTTGGTTTAGTGGCCCAACCTGTAGTATATTTGACCTAATTTGGTCTTAATAATGCTAATAATTTACCGTCTAATCTTAATAAACATCCTCTATATGAATATTAAAGTTTATTAGTGTTGATGCCAAAATTTGGACCGATGTAAAGTGTACTGACTCTGCTGGGGAGAAAGCCATGAGCACCGGTGTTATACCAGTCCAAGAGCCGCTGATGCTTGATAGTGACACGGGTCCCTAATTAGTACAAAGGAGACCTCTCATCTGTTACGAGAATAACAAATCAATGCGCGTCACGTAAATTGGTACTCTTTCTTCCTCGGCAGTTTCCATATTGAGCATTTGTTAATCTTCCTACCCGTCAATAAATTTTTAATTATGACGGGAACACGGGTGGTACATCATGTGTTTTTATGTAAGTGATGGGAAATTTTATTTTTTAAGTTATTAACTTTTTAACACATATCCCACCATTTATATAGCGACAAGTGGTGTACCACTTCGTGTGACGGTCACACTGAAAAATCTCTCCTACCCGTCTGCGAGTTGGACGATCTGTCTGCACAAGGAAATTGTTGTCGATTGACAAATGTCATTTACCTACATGCACCCAAGGCCCTTCGGTGGATATCGATAGATGGATCCTGAGTTGGGTCAATAGAATCACGAATGATTGATATTCATACAAATAAACCACATAAATAAACCATGCACCGCTTACAATTTGTTATATCATTATTGGAACCACAAATAATTTGTAACTCAAGTAATTAAAAACATTTATCTTACACTCGAGGTCTTAAGTTATAATCCTCCTCCCCAGCTTGTATTGGACGCTAGTGTAAATTTTGGGTAGAAACTTGCATAATCTTTAAGAGTAGGCATGCTAATTTGACTGCATTGACCCATTTGGACACATAGAGCACCGCCCCATTGAGCCACGGACAGAACGGGATGCAACAGCTGCAACCACAAATGTAGGTGTAGGTCACTGTACGTGGATCATGATCCACAATGATAAGCAGTTTCATTATATATAATACGAGTAGTCCAATCAGCCACCATACCACAGGAGAAGGCAATTTTCACATGTACATCAATTAAACATATTAGGCTATGCTTAGGGCTTAGTTAGAAGGGAAAATTAATGAAAAATATTTGAAAACTTTGAGTTTTAGCATAAATGATAAAATAAAAGGTAAAATGAATAGTACCAATATTAACTTTTTAGTGTAAAAATATAGTTTTTCGTTAAAATGAACAATACCGGAAGTTTTTCGATAAAATTCCTAGTTAAAAAGCATAAGGATGGAGATCCTCCAACTTTGACTGCAGGTGATTGTATTTTTTTGACTAGTTTTAAACTCATTCAACCATCTCGAAACCCTTCTCAATACTCAGAAATATTATATTTGCATACAATACAAATATAGGATGACACAGATTAGTTAACTACTTTTGTTTTTTATGAAGATTAGTTAACTACTTAAGGCTTGGAAAGCTTGCTCAAGATTCATAAGCATATGTATAGTCTGGGTAGAGATTGTTAATATTAGACCCTTAACCTTTTTTTAGTTTTCTTTTCAATTTGTTTGATTTATTTTCCTTATGCGGAGCAAAATTCTAATTTAAAACCTCAAAATACAAGAGTAAATATTTCTATAAGGAATTGACCTACAAGGCTGTTGCTTCAATTTCTTTGTCCTTGTTTGACATGGAAAATGAAAATGATCATGCTTGGGGGACTTGGATCTGATGGTGGGAAAACAATCCAAAGCGTCCACATCTAGAGATCTCCTATGTTTAGTTTCAATTATCTTTGTTGACTTCGCTGCCCTCATTTTGTCTACCAGTTGGAAGGTGTGTGATCTCAGTCTGTCTACCAGTGGACGGTGCATGAAGATCCATATGGTTGGTAATTACAGGGTGGCACTACTTTGTGAGGTGTCATTAAATATCAACCCTAGAAAACATTTACAACAAAATTTTTACCTAAAAATTGATTCTTTGAATTTAAGTATAGTACTCTCTTCTCAAACAACTTGACGTCTTATGTGAGTATACAATCAATAAGGGAAATATTTTCTTTTCATATTATAATATAATTTAAAATACTTGTCAAAATATTTATTTTAAATCATCAATAAATAAAATAAATTTTACTTTAATGTATCAGATCAAATTCACAATCTAACAAGATAACTTGACTTTATGTGCTGAAAGAGTTTAAGAGCAAATTATTTGTTACTTGGTGAATGGGTTTCGAGCTACTCGAGAAGGAGAAGATTGAGGAGAAAGTAGTTGTTTCTATCTATAAGGTGCGCATTGGGAATGCACTATGAATCAAAACTATAACCAACAAGTAAATAGTAGCAGTAGTAGTCAAAATGACTAAACCGCTTTTTACTGTTTATTCCTCAGCATCTTCCCTAAATTATGCTACGACTATCAAACCCTTTCCAGAAAAGACTTAAGTCCTAAGGACATCAATTATATAGGTAGAACTGTTGTAGCCAAGTTTACCAACACAAATACATTCTTCTTTTTTTATTAGGAGTGTGTTATCCACACATCTCATTTTACTTGTCATACACTCCTTGATAATTTATGTCCGTTGATTTTCTTCAATTCACCCGATCCGACAGTCGAAAATTAAAAATATGTGTGAGAAGTAAAATGGGATGTGTGGGTATCACACCTCCTTTATTATTACAAGTCATACTACTACTCTAAACAACGATAAAGGAAAGAGAGAAGAGTTTTAATCTAGCAGTGCATTGAAGTGAAAAACCCTACTCACCAGTTGTAAGTACATTTGTTACTGTAAAGATTATTGTTTTTAAGTATGTAATTTTGGTTCTACAACATTAGGCAGATATTAGAGCAAGTCAAGCGGAAGGGCTTAGGCCGGCTCCCAGCACCCTTTTTGGCCCGACACCCAGCCAATTCACTCCAGCCCACTCCAATAGGCCAGCTGACAGCCTAAGCAAGTCTCCAAACTAGCCCAAAATGTGCTGAGTTATGGAACGACCAATTTGACGTCAGGCTTACGTCAGCCTGACGTCAAAGGCCACTGAATTTTTTTTTAATCAGGCGCGTGCGAAACATGCACAAGTGGGGGCGCGTCCCCGATAAGAAAAAGCAGGAAGGGCCCGCATGCGCAGGCGCACTCACGCAGCTGAAGGGGAGGCCACGTGGCTTGTTATGGGGTCGTTGGATTTCCAACGGTTAAATTTCTGGACCATTGGATTTCTAACGGTAAAAAAAAATTGAGATTTAAAATTAATGGCCACTGACGTGGCACAATGACGACTGTTCGATTTTCAGATCAACGGTCCAGATTTTTCCGCCAAAAAAACTTTAAAAAAATAAATAAAATGTCAGAAATTAATAATATTTTTTTATAAAGTCAGAAATTAAAAATAAAATTATTATTTTTTATTATTTTATAATAAAAATAATAATACTTTAATAAAATTGACTAGGCTATTTTTTTTTAGTGGTGGAGATGCATTTGGCCTATTACTGTTCATTGGGGTCTATCACTGTTCACTGAGTGGATTAAATGGGTTGGGTGCTAGCGCATTCTTTTAGGGGTGGACTTGCTCTTAGGAATACCATAATTTTGTATGTATCACCTAATGTGGCAAGAGTTTATTTCATTGAATGTTGATTGTATGCATCATTTGCCAAATGTCATATGGTACAAATATATGTCTCCCTAAGGCCTCCTCCAACCCTGGGCTAAAACCCAAATTCCCCATTCCCCCCTCCGCCCCCCCCCCCTCCACAAAAATCCAACCCAACCCAACCCCTAAACCAAACCTAAAACCTAAAACCTAAAACTGAAAAGGGGGCCAAATACCAGCCTGTTTTTAGGCCAGAAATTGAAGTGGGGCCCATGGATGAGAGTGAAAAGTGGGTTATGAAGCCTAGATTCCCCACCCCCACTCACCCAACACGTTGCACGCTCCAGGTTGTATCCCAGCGAGAGCCCACCCACGTGGGCGTGTCCCCCCGCATGTCAGACGCCACTGTAGCACAACGACTACCTTTTTGATCCAACGGCCAGTTTAATTGGACCGTTGGTTAATCCAACTGTCCACATTCAATTTTTTTTTTGTTTGTTTAATATTTATATATTTATTGAATCCAATGGTTTAGATCAAATATAATCAAATCTAACGGCCCAAATTTAAATCCAATGGCTAAAATAATTAAAAAAAAATTATTTAACCCAAAATTGACCCAAAAATTCTATTACCTATGTATTTGTTCAAACATCCACACAAAACTCACTTTTCTCGTACAATTCTTTCAATTTTTCTTTCTACCATTTAGTCTCATTTCCAAATTTTTCAAGATGGCAAAAGAGCATGTTAGAGGTCGTAATTGGACCTTTGAGGAAGATATTGCTTTATGTTTGGCATGGGTTTCTATGAGCGAAGATGGTGTCGTCAGCACGAACCAAAATAAAAAGGTTTTGTGGGGTAAAATCATTGATAAGTTCCATGAAAACTCCAACGCCAGTTGAAGGGAAGGTGGTGGTGTTTATGATCGGTGGAAGGTTGTCAACAAAGTGTGCACTTTGTGGAAGGGAAGCTTGGAGAGAGCCGCGGTTGACATGGCTAGTGGAAGGAGCTCCTCAGAAGTTGTGAGTTTCTTTGTTGACATTTTATTTGTCATGTACATAATAGTATTTTTTTCAATTAATTGTTTTTACGTATTTGATGCATAGGGTGACAAAGCAATGACAATTTACAAGACAAGAACTACACCAAAGAAATCAAGCTTTTAAGTTGCATCATGCTTGGAAAGTCCTCAAGGATTGTCTGAGGTGGGGAACCGATGCGGACCAACAATGGGGAAGATTATTTCATAGTGAAGCCCCACCCCCAAATGATGTCAATGAAGATGTGAATGAAGGTGTCGAACAAATGACCCCAACTTCTTCTTTTGCAAGGCCCCCGGGAAGAGACAAGCAAAAGGAAGCAAAAAAGGGAAGTCCCAAGATCCCATAAGTGAACAAATTGCTACCGGATTTGCAAGATTGACCGAAAGCCATAGCTCTCAAGAGGAGGAAGCGGCCCGAATGCGTGTGGCTATGACGCAGCTAGGGGATAGGGAGCAAGAGAGGTTCGAAATAAATTTCATGATGGAGGACCTCAACAAATACACTACAGAGAAGAAGTACTTACGTGGTAAGCAAAAGGAAATTTTGCAAAGGGATGCCAGAAGGAATATATTTCAATATGATAATTCATCTCAAGGTTATATCCCAAGTCCACCACCAAATCAAGATAGTGGATATCATTATTAAGTTTATGTGGTTTATGAATTTTCGATTGTATTATGTTTATGTAGTTTATTCATTATCGTTTTTTTTTCTTAAGTTTATGTGGTTTATTAATTGTCTTTTGTATTAAGTTTATGACTGATTAATTATTATTTATATTAATTTAGATGCCTTCAATAATTATTGTACTTATTGTCAGTTGAATCTACAAAGCACCCATTAATTATTGTACAATAGATGCCTTCAATAATTCAAACGGTCTTCAATAATTTTGACAACGTACTAGTGAAAAGACTTGTCACAAGAAGACAATTCAATTTATTACTAGAAATACCAACATAGTACATGCAAAATTATTACATAACACATTATTACACTTAAGATCATCCATCATCAACGTTCACCTTCTCGGCGTTATACATGCTCAACCAAATCCTTGCGGAGTGTGTCATCACCTTGAGGAGCTTGAATTCTATTTAAGCCTCTCATATACTCACTCAAAGTTACCCTATCATGTCAGGTCTCATATGTGGTTGCAGCGAGATATTCAACATATTTTGCCATAGCTCTCTCATGTGTTGGTTGGTCATCATCCACATCTTCGTCTAAATCTTCTTCAATTTCGATGTACTCATCTTCCACAATTATTTTGTACAAAATTATGCACGTCATCAAGATTGAATAGAGGTCTTCGGTATGCAAAGTCGTGTAGGCCCTCTAATAATGGCCCATCGAGCTTGTAGGATCTCGAATGCTCTCTCCACATCCTTCCTATAAGACTCTTGCCTCTGCGAAAATAATTTCTTCTTTGCACTATCGGATGGGAAAAACTTTTGACAAAGGTAGACCAAATAAGATAAATACCATCAGTTAGGTAGTAACCTAGCTCATACCTATTACCATTAACCTTGTACCTCCATTCTGGTGCCCATTCCTTAACAACATCATCGAACAGAGGAGAAGACCAAAGAACGTTGATATTGTTGTTTAATCCAAGAACGCTGAAGAATACATGCCAGATCCATGTGTCGTAAGACGCCACAGCCTCAAGCACGATGGTTGGCTTGTTGTGACGGCCTTTGAATTGGCTGGCCCAAGCAGTAGGACAATTTTTCTACTCCCAATGCATACAATCGAGACTTATATCATGCCAGGGAAGCCTCTTTTGTCTGTCTTGTGTAGAAGCCGCTTCAAGTCTTCACGATTTGGCTTGTGGAGGTATGTGGCTCCATATATGGCTTCAATTGTCTTATCAAAACGCTTCAAGTTCTTAATAGCAGTACTCTCCGCAAGTCGGTAATACTCGTCAGTGGAGTCTGCAGAGCACCCATTAGCTAACATCTGAAATGCAAATGTTAGCTTATGATGAGGTGATATGCTTTGTCGGCCTATGACATCTATCTTCCTTGAAAAATAGTGGTCATGATGGACAACTGCATTAAAGATGATTTCAAAAAGCTCTCTCCTCATCCGAAATAGCCTTCGAAAATCATGAGAAGAATACGTCGGACGTTCGATGAAATAATCTTTCATCATCCGGTCATGACACTATTCTCTATCACGCTACACAGATAAACGCCCCGTGACAAAACCACGATGGCTAGATTCGGCATGGTGTTGATACTGCATAAGCGAGTTTGCAAATTTGGCTTCTTCTGTGTTCATTTCTGCATCGGCATTTACACGGCTTGCTTGGTATTGTGCTATTACCAAGCTACGCCTTCTTCTATCACCCATTGATGAGATATTGATGACTTTTATGAAACAAAAACACTTTGAAAGTTGGAAGATTGGTGAATATAGAGGATGACTGAAGGTATGAATGTTGTGTGATAGTTAGATATTCAGCACAAGCTTATATAAAGGATGATTGAAGGTTTGAGTTTCATGTGTGTAGGTTTGTGTTTCATGTGTTTTGTATGTATTTGGTATATGCTTCATGTGTGTCATGTGTTTCACATGTATTCTGTGTGTGCTTCATCTCTATCATGTGTTTTGTATGTCCTTCACATGTATGTGTGCTTCACATGTGTTTTGTATGTCATTTACATGTGTTTTGTATGTGTTCCACGTGTTCTATGTTTCTTGTGTGTTTCATGTATTTTGTGTTTATACATCTTTATCATGATTTTCATATTCTTCATAGTGTTTCATAAGTTTCATGTATCGATTTAGTGATTTTTTAATATTTGTCGGAATTTAAATATTTTTAGATTAAAATGTTCATAAAATTAATTTACGGTAGTCTACATATTTTTTTTTTTTTTGAAAAATTTAAGAAAAAAATTAGCCCAAATTCATTTTTTAATAATCTGGGGCTAAAATTTTAGGCCAGAGGGGCTGGAGCAGAAAAGCTGCTTTTGGGCTAAAACCTAAATTTTTTGGGCTAAAAATTTTAGGTTTTCGGTCAAGGGTTGGAGATGGTCTAACAATACTCTTTTGTGTAATTTTGGCCAAAATTATTCAATCATATCCAAGAGATTAAAGTTAATTCTTCAACCAGATAGTGTTCAACCAAACATACAACACATTTCCTAGACACATAAAACTAATTATATGTCGTCACCCATTTAATAGAGATGAGACCTACCTAGACATATGACCTTGTATTAGAAAAAATTGCCAGGAATGTGATCAAGAATGGGGTCAGTTTTTTTTTTTTTTTTTTTAAACGAATGGGGTCAGTTTTGTAAATAGTATTACTCAATGATTTAATAAAACACACATATATACGTACGATCATAATGTGTGTTTGTGTGTGTGTATTATGTGCCAACTTGTGCCCTCAAGTTGGAATGTGGTGATTAATATTGTAAATGCATATTTGTACATAATTCCTAAATCGTGTACCAATAATCTGGCATTAGTAAATGAATGACGGGTTAAGGGCTAGTTTGGTAATGCTATACTTAAAAAAAAATAAAAAATAAAAACAAACTGTTTATGCTGTGCTGTGAAAATAAACAGTTATAAAATAAAGTTATTGAGTGTTTAGTAAATTTTTTTGTAAAATTGCTTTTAAAAAAAAAACTCCAATGTCTGAGTGTTTGATAAATTGCTATGAATATATTAAATGACTAAAAATGATATGGTATTTAAGGTGATATAATAATTATCAAAGTCAATAATGTAGGGGCAAAAGTGTAATTTTGTAAAATATGTAAGGGTATATGTGCTATTTGAAAATTTATTAAATAGACACTGATTACTATTCTTTGGGAAAAAAAAAACATTTATTAGGGTTTAGGGACATTGATGTTTTTCTATGCTTTTCTATTGTCTTTGACAAAAAAAAATTTAAAAGCACTTTTTTTATTTTAACGAAACACATTTGATGTTCTAGATTTCTTAATAAGTTTTTTTTTTTTTTTAAGTGCCACAATCTCAAACCAGCCCTAAGATTTGCATTAATTTTTCTTATGGGAATGGGTAATACGGAAGACCATCAATTTAAATTATATTTTGTAAGACATATGACGTAGTCCAATACAACGGGAGTGAGGCGTAAGCAATTAATCTAATCTATATATCTAAATAATTAATGACCATACTGAAATCGATAATTCCGATGTTTTATTGTAAGATTTAGAAGCTCTAGCTCAGCGTAGCTTTAAGTGTAAGCGTCTTTAGTTTTTTTGGTCATCTCTTCAGCCAGTCAAAGAGCCATTGTTCTTATTACGTACGCATACATTTCTTTTATTTGAGAACACGTACATATATAATAATTACAATAATACAAAATATGAACATGTACCACTTGTTTAGTTTGCAATGAACGTAAGCAAGTACCTGAAAAGTTTAAGGGATGATTAGAAGTACTACTAATATCTATCACACTAATACAGAACCTCTTGATTTACTGCATATAGTTGATCAATTTTCTAACAATTGAATATTGTTTAATCTGTTTAGAGCCTTCTTTGCTAGCAGTTCTAAGTCACAACCCTAATCACTACTACTTGCTGGTGGTTTGTAGGAAGCATGCTAGCTTAATTCGCACCCTTTGTCTAGTTAGCTTTGACGCATTTTGTCACGTATTTTGCCCTTATGAAACGCATGCTAAAAAAGAACATCAAAAGTAGCCCTAATGTTGATCCGCCAGTGAGTGGATTGAACCAATTTTACCAGTGTGGGGTGAACTTCCTTAAAATTAGTGTTAGTATCAATTTGTCCAAAGACTTGCACTGGACTAGTGCAAACCCAATTTCTTAGGGTTTTGAGGCTAATAGTTTGTCTAACATTGCCATCCATGCTGCAGAATTAGTTTGTTTGAGCCACTATAGATTATGTGGTCTTATTCAACTGCGGTGCAAATGCTCAAGTTCAAAACATACATACATATATATATGTTATATTTCTTGCATCCAAAAGGTTCCAAACATTTCACTTCGGGTCTTCATTAATTTTTAAATGCATATGCTCCATAAAGAAATGAAGGTACACGAGCTAAGCAAAGCTGGATTTAAATGGTCAATTGGTCCCTAGGAAACATAAGCTGGTAGGGTTTGAAAATATAAGCTTTGCCTTGTAAAACAATCCAATTCCATTCAAGTTCATGTATATATTCAACAGGATCTTGATTCAGCTACAAGCCACAATGAAGGGCACATGTTCCTTGATGATTGGATCGACATATCAGAGAGAGTTAGCTTTTGCTTGACCCTGACCTTTACATATATTTGCATATTAAGGGACTGACTGGTCTAATTGGACCGAGTTCAACCTATATACAAAATGAACTGAAAAAATATACATACAAACATATATATATATATATATATATAGAGAGAGAGAGAGAGAGAGAGAGAGAGAGAGAGAGAGAGAGAGAGAGAGTGTGTGTGTGTGTTGATATTGGATTTCAAATTCGATCACTGCACATAAACATGCATGATGCGAGCAAACATAGATCGATGTGAAAGAGTTTTGGACACGGAAAGTTTCACATATTTCCGCTTTGATACTTTTATGTTCCTATCTTGCAATTAAGTTTAGATTTTGTTTTTTTCAAACAAACATGTGCATGCATGAAAGCTTACCTTAAATTCGATCTGTGGAAATCCTTTACAAATGAGCTTCCATTAAAGTCCAAATAAATATGAATTTGGAAACAAACATCAAACTCGTCAAAATTACATCCGTATGAAACATGTACATAAATCCCAGCAGTGTCCAGATGAAACTTTCTTTACCTTAATGCCTCTGATTTTGCTCACCATCCATCACATAAGCTTCAAATCCAACAAGAAGCTTGAGATCAAATATCTTAGCCTAATTAGTCAAGATCCCCAAATGAGCGAATTAACAATAGCCCTCTAAACTTACATTGGGCTCCATTCACTGAAGCATGTTAGCTTGATCCAATTTATTATTAAGACTGAGGTAAAGTGCCGATTAAGTACATGAACTATCATCTTAGTGAAAATTAGGTTCATGGATTATTTTTTTCTAAAAAATAAGTCCCTAAATTTATTAAAATTGTTAATTTCATCCATACTATTATATTCAAGGGTTTATATCACAAATGGTCTCTGAAATTGACCCCATCAATCATGGTGGTCCCTGAAATTGAAAATCGATCAATGTAGTCCCTGAATTTTAACTCGCGAATCAATGTCGTCCTTCTGTTAGTGTTCCGTCCAAATTAACACTAAAAAAGGTTAGAGAACCAATTTTTCATGGTAAAATGACAAAAAAAGGTTAGAGAACCACTTTTTTTTGTTTTTATTTTAGTTTTAGCACCAAATCCATGAAAAAATGGAGAGAAAAGTGAAGATGGAAAAAGGAAAAGAGAGGTAGTAAGTAAAATTATAAGTAACAGGGTTATTTTTTATCATTTTACCATGAAAAATTGGTTCTCTAACCTTTTTTTAAAGTTAATTTGGACGGAACACTAACAGAAGGACGACATTGATTCGCGGGTTAAAATTCAGGGACTACATTGATCGATTTTCAATTTCAGGGACCATCATGATTGATGGGTCAATTTCAGGGACCATTTGTGATATAAACCCTATATTCAAAGCTATACTATTCAATTTTTCGTCAACTTAAGTCACGTGATACATTTTAGAGTGTGATACCATTCCTTTCTCGCCTGTAAGCCCTTTCATATAAGTTGCGAATCTAACGTCTAATTTACCCTCCAAAGTTAACTTCATACACTATTTCTAAGTAAAATTATCAATCTACAATCCAATGTGTATCACATGCAAATAACGTGACTTAAGTTGATGGAAAATTGAATATAGTAGCCTCGAATATAATATTAGAGAGGATAAATTAGAATTAGATGCCTCATTTTAGATTTTTTTAAATTAAACATCTGTTACTTTTCAACTTTTGATTAAAGTGCTTTTACTTTTAATTAAACTTTATATTCTAGGTATATTCCTTGTTTAAGTATTTTATAAATTCTTTTAAATCCATTTCTATGTAAAAAAATGCACTCAATAATATTCATTAATTTATTGCTATTTTTATGGAATCTCATCCCTTCCTCAATTTAAGGATTCAATTATATCTACTGGGTTCAAGATTAATTGGATGAAATATAGTTTTTTCAATTTCCAACTCAACATTTTATATAGATTATAAAAAAAACAAGAGTTATTTTATAATAAAAATTGAGATGTAGACTAGACTGCCTAATTTCATGCAACTGAAAATAAATTTGAATTTTTTAACAACTACTTATAGTAGAAACGTGAACTAAGAGTTTTCACAATTTTATTTTTATTTAAAATTAGTCCTTATTCCAATAATTAATTATTAAGAATTGACAAAATATTTTTTAGTGCAATGTTTTAATGTGAAAAGTTATCTTTTTTTGGGTTACACAACTTACACATAACGTACCATAAGTTTTGTACGTACCAAAATAAGGATAATACAACGTACTAATAACTTGGTACATACTAAATAATGAATTGCATAACGTACCAAAAGAAATATTTTATAACGTACCAAAATACTAATACGTACCCAGATTAAATTTATATAACGTATCAATAACGTACCAAATGATTGGTACATTATATTTAATATATCTGTTTGGTACGTTATATTTAATACATGTGCATGTTATATTTCATAATTGTATGTTAATAGGATGTTTATGTGTTTTTAGAATTTAAAACAAAAAATTATTTGAATAAGAAAAATTCATTTTGAACGAATTATGATAAGATAAGATAGGATGTTTATGGTGATTTTAGGATATTTGTGATATTGTTTTCTGAACTAGTTGGTTAATTAAATACAATAAAAATCATAATTTTTAATTAAAAATTAGTATAAAAATGTTTGATCAAAAGTTTAAAAATTATAGATGTTTGATTAAAAAAATTCAAATTTGAAGCATCTAAATCAAAATGCCCCTATTAGAGATGTAATTGGCAGATTTTTATAATTTAAGGATTGATTTTTCTTAAAACCTAACTTTTCACTTAAGTGATAATTCAGGGACTAAATTGGCAATTAGCCCTTAAGATTGGGAGATTTCTTGTGGGGATGAAAGTAGGGGTGGGCAAACGGGGTCCACGACCCACGGGTCGGGACAGGTCCATGCGATTTAAGACGGGTACAAGGCGGGTCCAATAATTCTGAACACAAAACAAGGCAGATTGATGTGATTAGCATGATGTGGCCGATCCAAAAATCTGAGGAAACAGGAGCCCGGCACGACCCGTTTCTAGCATGGGATAATTGGATTAGATTTAGTGAATAATCAATCCTATACTCTCCACCATTGGATTTGATTTTTTTTTCCTCATCTTAAGAGACTTAGACAGAGATTGAGTCATTCAGTCTTCCCTTCTCCCATTCATTCACGACTCAAGTCACTCGAGTATAGTCCTCGACAACAGTCATCCATCAGTAATTCTCCGACTCCACAGCCCTCGAGTCTGTCTTCGTCTCCCTCTTTCTGGCAAATTGCGAGTTTCGACCACCACTAACACCCACCATCACCATCGCTCTCCCAATTACAACCACCCCATCACCTTTGTCAAGAAACACCACCATCATCATGAAACAGTTCTTTCTACCCTTATTATCTTCCTCTATTCATAAAGTGTTTTCTTGAATTGTTTGGTGGTAGACATAAAGTGTATGCCAATAGTTTATACAATAGTGTATATTCGTATTAAAAAAAATTAACTTCAGCTCCTCAAAGAATTAGCAGAAACTCTTCAAAACAACAAGTGAGCGATTCACAAAATTTCATGGTTTTAATCAAAATTGTTCATAGTAAAAATGCAAAAAATTAATCAAATATGATATCATTTAATCATTGAACTATATACAAATAGATGGTCAGAATCTGTAAAAATATTACGATTTGTCTATTTATTTTCTATAGCTAGTTGATTAAATGACATTGGTTTTATCTAGGTGATCTTTACATAGTGGTTGACAACATAAACCTTTTAGATTATAAACACAAATTTCTGCGAAGCAACCACAAAATATTTTGCCAAGAATTTTCTCCTCATTCTTGAAGAGTCAAACATTGTTGAAAAAATAATGAGCTTGAACCCGTCTCTTTTAAAATGTCATGACCCATTAACCAATGTCAAAGAGTTATGAATTATTAAGACTAGCTCAACTAATTATGTAATTATGGAAGGTTTGCCATTCATAACGTCAGCAGTAATGAATTAGAAGCCTACCTAATTTGGCGGCCAAATGTTGGAAATTTGTCAGCCAACAATCCAACATATGCATTGACTTTGTTTGTATTTGCTTATTTTTTTCTGAAAATATGACTTTAATCCTTCAAATTCAATTTTTTCTATATAAAACCCGACATAATTTTTTTACTCTAAAAAAACCCAGTGACTAGGATTCACCTAAGTGAATTCATTAATTACATACACATTTTACATTTTTTAGATGCCGAAAAATACCCCTATTTCATATTTGATGTGCACAATTAATTCTATACGGATTGTAAGGAGAGAGTTAATGATTTTGCAAAAAGAAAAATAAGGCATTAATGTTAAAAAAAAATTCATTGCATATTAATATCAAATGTGAAAATTGTTGGCTTATTTCTATGTATCTGGCATTATGAGTTTATATATATATTTTTTCAAAAAAAAACCCTAATATATGTAATAATACATTAAAAAAAAGTAATTTACCTACCATGTACAAAAATGTTATTTGATTCAAAATGTGTGTGGGTGTGTGTGCGCGTGTGTGTGTGTTTATAATTATACCATATTAATTTACCTACCTATTATTTGAAATGTTCATTTTCAATGATGCAAAATATTGTATACCAACAACAAAATATTGCATAAACTTAGGAATTGGATCATGCTTTTGATTTTATCTTTTACCTACAAACAATCATATACATAGTACTTTATACATTTTTACCAAAAAAAAACGTCCCTAAGAGGCTAATATATGTAATAATACATGAAAAATAATTTATCTACCATGTATACAAAAATGTTATTTGATTCAAAATATATAATCTAGGTTTTCTCAACAAAAAAAAAAAAAAAAAAAATATATATATATATATATAATCTAGGTGTAGTATATATATATATTTATATACTTGGAACAAATTAATTTACCTACCTACAAATTAATTTCCAATAATTTACCTACAAAAAATTATACCCGTGTGTAATATAATATCTTTTTTTCACTAATACATGGAGAATAATTTACCCATAACAAGAAGAAATATAATTTGATGTATTATATTGAAAAATATTATGTCATACCTATATTTATACAACAATAAAACGTGCCTAATATATGTAACAATACATGAAAAATAATTTACCTACAAGTTAGAGAAGTGTTATTTGATTCAAAATATATAATACGGATTTAGTATAATTTTTTTTAATAATTGGAACAAATAATTTACTTCCAAATTAATGCAATATATATATATATATATATATATATATATATATATACAAAAAGGTAAATTTTTGGTATGATATGGGTACAATTAATGCAATACAACAATTTATATATTTTAATTCACTTTTTCTACAATTTTTTATTTGGAATAAATTTAGGTATTTAGGAAATTGTATATGTAGATGGGTTTTTATCTAGGAATCTTAAATTGTAAGGGCCAAAATCTAAAGCACCCTATTTTTTTTAACTAAAATCTACATTAAGGGGCTGCGAGAGTGGATTGTGCCCCCACAATAAGCTAGTAATAATGTGATTTAAATTTGCCTTTGACAAGAATCAAACTTAAGACCTTTCAGTTACCAATGAAGATGAATATTACTAGACCGTAATATTTTTTAAATATTGGAAAATTCTAAAGAAATATGATGGCATTGGCAATTTGGCATGGGCTAGTTGGGAAAATCTCCTGCTTCAATTAATTCAGATTTTGTTCCTCACTTTGCATTATAAAGTGTTGGCAGTTTCTTCGTCTGTTCGTACAAATAACATTACTGAAGAAAAAAAACAAAAATACAAAAAAACTAGAGGAAGTATCTTTTGAGAGAGAGATTTAGTTCCGATCATACAATCACACTGAATAATTTCTCATAATAAGAATGAAAATGAATTCTCAATCCCATGCAGATGCTATGTAGGCAATTAAAATGATCGTAAATAGTGACAACAAATAGGCATCTATATATAAAAAAATAAAATAAGAAAGGCACACTCCCTAATAGTCATTCTGCACTCTTCCTAATGAATAAAGTAAGAGAATAATCGCAAGATGACCATTAATGTGCGCTAATAACAATTCATTATACAAAACACATTCTCTAAGATTGATTCTTATAGAAAACCAATTTTCAGAAGACCATTTTTCTTCTTCCATACACTCATGTTTGTCTCCATCTTGATTCTCTGATTTATTCGACCCAAAGGTCCGAAATAAAAAAGAGCATGCAAGCAAAAAATGTGTGAGGATCACTTTCCTATTATAAGGACACACCTAATCAGTTGTGATAAAGTATAGGCATCATATACAACATATGGGGCAATCTACATGGGGAGATTCTCACGTCACAAGTTTACAATACCTAATTGTCGGTAAGCAAGAAAGCATTTTTCAAGACACTCTTTCCATTTTAACAAGAATATGAACTGAGCTACCTTTTTATAACATGTCTGGAATGAACAGAGTGAAACAAAACGACTTTGTAAGTCATTAACTAAATCAGACCGTAACGTGCAGTTAACTAAACAAACAGTAATGTATCAAAGACAGTACGATTGATGTGCATTGTGCAATGTAATTCAAGTGGCACAAAAATGTTACTGGAAACTGCCATAAAAAATGTACACCCAGTTTGGCTTGCGTTAAGAATACGTTGAACAGGCACTGTAGACTCTCAATGTATACATATAGAATTTTGTTCACAAAGTTAACACGGACAAAACATGGCATGACTCGATTACTACTATAACCAATTTTGTAAAACGTGAAATTGAAGTACAAATGAAAGAAAGATTCGAAGACAACTTTCTCATTTACTGAAGGTTGTCTCAAACTCACTGGAGGGGAAATCTATAATATGTTAAAATAATCTCTGTTTGTGTGTGTACTCATAGGCATCAGGAAGGAAAAAAAAAAACATGTGAAATACTGTATCATGTTGTACAAATCCTCTATGTGAACACAAACCCCCCACCGTTAATTAAAACCCTATATAGATCGTGAAGAAAAAGTGTTCAAAAACTAGTAATGACCTTCTCACCCGTTATAAACACAGCCTTGAATTATTGCACGCAAGAACGAAGAACCACTGTTGTTAAACCACTTCTATTCTTGGTGCTGCAAGGATGCTGAGAATAAAGATCAGAGATAATCTTCATTTGTAGGAAGTAATTAAGATTTGTCAACATGAATCTTTGTGTTCGATAGCTTTCTTAGCTTCCTGTCATGATTGAGCATTGCACTTACACTCTCAATCACCAAAACAATCTGCAGGGTGCAGAGGCAAATTAGTAGAGAGGGATAAGCCCAAGTATTCCATAAAATTAATGGATGAATCAAAATTGTAAATCAGTAGTTGGGTTTATCAAATATCGTACAGCCTACATAGCTTCACGTATTAATTGGTTTTCCATAATCAGCTGATATAAAGTGGTAACCTTAAGTTTCTCCATTTAGATTGACAATTTCGAACCCGTGAACTCAAGTCAAATGATAAGGGAAAATTTGGTTAATGCGACGAAGACAATTCTCAACTTTCAATATATACAAGAACAATGTACAGAAGTTTTTATTATCATTTAGGTAGTTACACAAAAGTATTATACTCATACTACATAAACACGAGTTTTAGAACTAAATAGTACCTTGGAAAACCGTAAAGTAATATCCAACATGAAGAAACCTGATTTCCCTTCTCAACTATGTTGGCAATTAATACTAAAGTGGTCATTGTGCAAAGTATTCAAGCTGATACGAAATGATCATGCTAACAAGACTTTATCATTCAAGTCTGGAAGTATGTATAGCAGGGTGATGACTTCCTCTCACGGTTTATTTCACAAAAATCTAGCTATGCATCAACTATATAATAACGGAAGGTACATTTTTTCTGCCATAGAAACTCTTATACGAATCATCTGATGCTCTAAAGTATTAATGGACGAAGAATAATAGATCAGAGTTTACAAACCTGCAAACAAGCATAAGTAATTGCAGTAGCGAAGTAGAAATTTGCATTGCCAGTGCCCTGCAAGTTTGAAAAAAGTCCTTATTCATAAGAATCACTTGTATTTCATGCCAACATTCAGAACAAGTGAACTATAGAGAGAGCCATACCCTCCATATCCATAGGTTGTGCATCACAGGGCTAAGGAGGGAAATGCCAACATAGACACTGAAGAGGCAGAATGAGAATCGCATTTCTGCATATCGTAAAATACAAGTTTTAATATGTCAAACCATGTAAAATGCATAAAGTGAAAAAAAAAAGTGAACCTACTGACTTGCCTGACAGTTCATTAACAAACCAGCCCAACAAACCAAAGTACAGAGCTGAATCCCCAACCTAAGCAATATTTCAAGAATAATAGACAAAGCAAGAACAAAATATCAGGTCACCCATCACAAAATAAGAAGCACAGGCATCGAGACTTTAGCTTCAGTACCAGTGTAAAGTAGGAGACTTCTAAAGAAATGGGGAACTTACAGAAGGATAAGACTTAAGCATTGAGAAGATAGTGATGTAGACAAAAGCAAGAAAGCACGGACGATGCTTCAGTCGTATGGCCAATGGAAATATCATAAAGAGAATATTCATTTGGAAAACTATCAGGAAGAAATTTCTGAAAAAATCGAAGACCTCTGCAAAGAAATACCTGCATCAAAATATTAGATGAATGATTAAATTAATGCACATCTCAAAGAGAAATTTAACTGCTCCAAAATCCAGTTGCAAGGTAATTTGGGGCTTACCATAAGACACCTATATTTGGAGACAAATCTTGCACAGTGAGAATGAAACCATACATTCTGCAAGAACGAGCCATAAATTTTAGGAACAATTAGACTACTGATTTAACAATAAAATAAAATTTCTAGGAGCAACCCTTCACATCAGAGGAAGCACAGCATTTATGAGGCAAAAAGCTAATGCCCATAACATTAAAGGCAAGCATAAAAGTCTAACCACATTTGTTATTGCCCTGTAAATCATGTTCTGAAATAAATCACGCAATAAGGACCAAGCAACAAAGGATTTACTTCCGTTACAACTGTTTCATATGGTGGGCTATTCAGCATAGGAAATAAGATCATAAGGCTATCCTTGGGACATAACTGGATAAAATCGATAAAATCACTGTTTGGAAGGAATAACCTTTTAATTGCATCAGTCTTCAATTTTCATTTTTACTTTCTTTTGTAGGTGAGTTGGGAAGGAAGGGGGGAATGGAGACTACGAGATAGCATCAATCATGTGGTTACTACCGTGAGGCATTCACCTAAGTATAGGCTTCAAGTGCTCGGGATCATTATAGAAGCAGCAACCATAGTGAACACCAGGACCCTGTGCAGAGCTCTAGTCTATATGCAGATGCGCTTCTCTTGGTGCTAATTTACCATAATTGTCCTGGAAAACCTCCACTATCTTTAGTTTGTTTTTGTGTAAATTCATTTTCATATGCAATTCTATTGACTCATTGTTTACCATCCAAAGTTTTACATGTGGTCTGGATGACCTTTTAAGAACTGTAAAATACCTTTTCAAATAGACTTGAAAATTTCAGTTGACATCTTAATCAACCTCATAAAGGACTTGAATCAGTCATAATGCTCATATGATCGGTCCACTCCCTTCAACAGATTTTTTCAAATCTTATTTTGCACAAACACCTAGAAAATTGGGCAGAAAGAAATGCATATATGTACAATCTGTTGATACCTTTCAAACATCTCCCAGAGATCACCATACTGTTTAGCAGATACGCCACAGAGAAATAACACGTAGGCTGACCACATAATAGCCCACAATAAGAAAAGCCAGACAGGTCTCCAAAAGAAAACATGGGGTAGCTCTGATTGATTAATAACTTTCTCCTGTTGTTGACAACTATCACTTGAGGGGTTATCTTCAACTTTACCATATCTCCTCAGTAGCAACAGTTTCCTAGGAGTATCTGGACCGTATCCTAATAAAAGAATCATCTGGCACAAAAGTGAATATTTTTTACTAAGCATGAGTAGGCAAGAAACATACGAAACATGCCTGAAAATCATCTTTTTATATTTTTTTTATATTTGATAAGAAACATAACTTCTAACTTCATTAACAGATTGGAAGATTGGAAGATAAATTTCTTAATACATCAAGCCCGATAAGTCAATGAAAAAAGGGGCATACTGGAATTATGAGAATCATAGGATAAAGAGACAGATGTGTTGCTATGACCCACCCAAAAGCAGCCAAGGGAACCAGTCCTGCAGTACATCAGAAGAAGAATATCAGATAGGAAACTTTATGTAAAAAGCAGCACAATCCATTGACCTATATGCCTTCACCCATTCCTAAATCAAATTCTAATAACTCACCTTAAAGCATAAATTTGGGAATACTATTTGTCAAACACAAGTAAAAGAATATCTTCCTTGAGAAAGTTTAGAACATTGGAATCAGAAAATTAATCAATCATGATTAGATGTGCTAAGATCATATGACTGGAACTGCATGGTATCAATACCACTTAAGTCCGCATATCCAGTGTCATCAATTAATACTGCTTCACTTAGAGTTATAATGAAATTTTAAAGAACCAAAATCTTTATGTACAATAAAGCTGTCTCCTGTAATAAGATCATAATTTGTCTGTAATTAACTTTATGTCCCAACTCACAACAATATAAAGACAGGGACTTGTGTGGGTAATGCTTACAACATGAAAGCCTATATAGTCTCAAAAATGTAAACAAGAAATCTTGTAACCAAAGTTGAGAATATATATACATTATTATTTTAAGGAAAGAATAATTCTCCTGAACAAAATGACAAACAGAAATTAGAAAGAAAAATACCGAAGAGTAAAAAATAAAAACAAAAATATTTGCAAATAGCCAACAGAAACATTCAAGTCAGAAGGATTATCGTTAACTTACTTTTACATGCTCCATACAAGGCCAGTATGATCGCAAAATTTTCAATTGGAGATGTTGACAAACCCACACATGCAACTATTGTGAAAGGATTCCATAGATACGCAAGAGCAGCAATATCTCCAGAAGGGAGCACCTCTGAAAACAACAAATATGAGCAATGCATTAGCCTGGCACTGGGTAGGCAAAACTATCACTGCGTCCACAGATATCTAGTTGCTTTGTTGCATAACAGTTTTCTATTTCATTCGCAGAACTTATACAAGAAAAACATGACTACTCATATTTAGGAGTTAAGGTATCTCGACTTTAAATGATAAGCTTACCAATGCTTTCTAATATCGTATCAAGATCTAGTGACTTCAAACTCTGCCGGTATGCAACCTGAAGAGTCTGACCAGTAGCACGAATAAGCATTGCATTCAATATATCTGCAACCACGTAAACCAAACTGTATCCAAAAATGTGTTGATATCAACTGTCTGACTAGATATTCAGAATAAGTCAAACAACATAAAAATGAAATTGTTGTCACAATTGAGCCTGTGCAGTTTTATTCAGTTTGGTAAGTTATCAAGTAAAATCAAATCAAAACGTAAAAGCAACAAATCATATTACTGCAATACAAATTCACAACATTGACTAGAATGTACTATCATGATGAATTATAGAGTTTGGTCGTGCTGCAATTTAGAGCTTCCAAGATCTTCTTTAAGTCCTTATCAACAACAAAGGAAAACAAATCATGTAGCACATGAATTCGTACATTGGGCAGCACAGAGAGAGAACTACGGAAAAGATACAAGATAATTCTTACCTGCAGAGAAGATGATTAGGTTGCCCTTCAATTCTGCAGCACCAATCAAAATATTCAACAAATTACCAACTGAAAAACATAAAAGAAGAAAAAATCCACCACCAAAATTTCACATTTACTTAATTGGGATTCATTGCAACCAATCATGACCAAACATAAATCACAGAGTAATGCCAATGGGAACAAAATTTGAAAAAGGGAAAAGCTTTAGCTGGAACGGTACCGTTTGACTGTGAGTGGCCCGAGAAGTGAGAGTAACAAAGGAGATCCATGGTACATAGATCCTGCAAAAAAAAAAAAAAAAAAAAAAACCAACAGATGAAGAAAAAAATATGATAAAAAAGATTATAATTTCCAAATTAAACACAAAGTTTAGGAAACTGAGTAAAATTATAAATAAATTTTAAAAAAAAACCTGCATAGGGAGACATTGATGATTGCTTCAACCAGTAACCCTCAGCAACTGAAAAAAAAATTACCAAATTAAAGCAAAATAAAAGATAAATTGAAAATTTAGGGTTTTGAGCAAGCTAGAGAGAGAGTACGGCGGCGTAGGCTGGTGAGAGGAGTGGAGACTTCGGGGCGAGATGAGAGGTTGAGATTTTTGGGGAAGTAGATGAGAACGAGCCTGAATAGCACTGATGCCGCCGCCCATGTCCAGAAGCCTCCCGGCTTCTGCTTCTGCCTCTTCCTCTTCGTGCTCTGCTCCTCCATCTTCACGTCCATTTTTCTGACAATTTTGCTGTGTAATTTGGGAGCGAGATTAGTGGGAGAGGAGGGAGACGAATCGGACGAGTTTGAAAGGATAAAACGACTGCGTCTTCGCGCTGTGTTTTTTAAAAACACACTATAACATAAATTTGTTGAGTGTTTGGTAAAAAAAAAAAAAATTTACAAAAGTTTTTTGAACAAAAAAAAATATTATTTTTTGATAAACCAAATTATATTAAAGATGAAAGCCTCTAATACAACCATTAGCCCCAGAGTCAAATCTAAGGGCATTCAAAGGGTCATGGGAGAGACAATGATCCCAAACATGAGGGTTAACAAGCAACAAACCAATGTGAGCTAGAGCATCAGCAACAAAGTTTGCTTCTCGAAAGATGTGGTGCCGTGAAATCTCAGCAAATTTAAGCGTTAATCTTTTAATATCACTGATAACCTAGCTAATGTGTCAGGAGGGCTTCCATTCACCGCGAGCAAGTTGGATAACGAGCAAAGAATCTCTCTCAAAGCCATAGCTTCAACCATAGTGATAGTGGTATCCTCAAGCCGCATAGCACCATCCCCAATAGGGAGTCCCTTCGGATTTCTTAGAATGAACGCAACGGCTCCCATAGATTGCTTTACTGAGTCACTTAGCTCTTTCTCCTCAATTGCAGTGAGACTATCCAACTAATCAATTACATTACTAACTTGACAATTACTGTGCTTTCATGGACTCACCGTTGATGAGTTCCACATTTGTAAAGCATGGTTGCGCAATAAAAAGAGGTGATTTTGACTTTCTTCATCACTGCTACAAATAGGGCAACTTCTGTCCATGTTATGTATATGTCTACTTATTCTCATCCTGGTATGTAGTTTTTCCAAAATTAGCAGCCAAGCAAACATCTTGACTTTGGGAGGCATTTTCAAATTCCACATTTTCTTCAACAATTTCTTTCTATTGATTTCTTGATTATCATTACTCCCAAACAAAAAAGTCTTTTGAGTCATATCTTGGTATAGTTATCATACATATCTTCCTAACAATATCCCTATCCAGTACTTGTTGAAGACGATCTCGATTCCGATAATTATTCTGAATAAATTCACTCACTTTAAGGTTTCAATTCAAGGTGCTACGGTATCCTCTAGGATGCGATGGAAAAAGGGGTAAGGAAAAACCCAATGATAGGTCCAGAAGAGGATATTTTCTCCATTACCCACAATCCATCTCGAACCGTTGCGAATAACCTTTCTACTTTTTAGGATACCTTTCCAGTCAAGAGAGTAGTTTTTGCTTGATTTTACAATCTAAAAACCTTTTAATTCTATTTTTCACCCATAAATTATCCTCATCCTTTAAAACTTTACATCCTAGTTTAGCCAAACAAATTTTATTAAAATGATCCACCCTACGTATATCCAGACCGCCCCTGTCTTTAGCCTTACAAATCTTACTCCACCCAACTGGATAGAGTTTTCTCTCTTTTCCCCAGAAAAAAAATTTCTACACTCCATATTTAGTTTTTTTTTTCGTTATTCTTTCCCGACATTTGAGGCATACCATAGAGGTTGGATTTTATTAATGTTAACCTACCTGCCATCGACAAGGTATTTTCTTTCCAACCTGCTAACTTGTGTCTAACCCTTTTAATTAGTTCAATTTCATTTATTGGATCTTTCCAAAACACAATATTATGAATACCAAGGTACATACCAATAGTTGTGTTGTGGTGGATATTCAGTATATTGACAATAGCAATCTTGTCTTTATTACTTATGTTGCTTGAGAAATAAATAGAAGATTTGTGAAAATTTACATGTTGCCCCGCAGCCATTGCAAATAGGCTAAGAATGCCAAGGACCTTATGTGCACCCCTGGTAGTAGTCTTTGCAAACAAAAGACAATCATCCGCAAAAACCAGGTAAGCCACACGAATGCCCCTAGGTGAAGAAAGGATGCCAATATAGGACTTAGGGAACAAAGCTAATTTATTGAAGTGTGTAATAAGAGGTTCCATGCATAGAATGAAGATGTAGGGGGAAAGAGGGTCACCCTGCCTAATACCTTTCTTTGGAAAGAAATACCCATGCGCACTACCATTAATCATCACAAAGAAAGAAGTAGAATTTATGCATTCCATAACCAAATTAACCCATCTCTCATCAAAGCCAAATCTTAAAAGAACATACATGATAAAATCCCAATTAAGGTAGTCATGAGCTTTCTCCAGGTCCAACTTTATTCCCAGAACAACAGTGGCTCCTTTCTTGCCTTTGGAACTAGAAAACAATTCATGGGTAATAAGAATATTGTTTTGTATTGATTGCCCCGGTACAAAGGCACCTTGGTTATCAGAGATGCAGATGTCAAGCAAAGGCTTTATTCTTTTAATTATGATTTTGGTTATAATTTTGTAACTAACATTACAAAGACTTATGGGTGTATAGTTACTTACCACTTATGGGTTGTCCACTTTGGGAATTAGGGCAATATTTGTATGGTTAATCAGTCCAAGGCTAGTATTATTTTGAAAGAAATCATTCACCATAGGGAATAGAACCTTTGATTACCTCCCAACAACCCTGATAGAACCCAACACTTAAACCATTAGGGCCCGGGGCTTTAAAAGCTCCAATACCTTTGACTGCCTCCCAATTTTCTAAATCATCCACCTCCCCAATGAGGAAGTCATTATGCTCTCTCTAGTAATGCAAGCGTTAATAATATTGGCCATGTTTGCAATATTCTCCAATCTGGGGGGCAACATAAGAAAAACGCATTTTAAAGTCTTGCACAAAAACTTGTTCAAGCCCTTCACCAATCTTCCACCAAATGGCAAGATTATTGCACAGCAAACATAAGCCTTCCAGTCTACCAGAGAAAAGGCAACTAAACATGGTATCAAACCATCTTCCACAAAGACTAGAGACCTTGTTGACATCCATTTTAGTTTCCATCAAACAAAAATGGTCCAGATATAAACTACTACACAAAAAATTAAAATTACTTTTAAAACCATGTCTACCTAGACCTCTACACTTCCATGATAAACACTTCATCAGTCTATCTCTTCAAGCAGATCCTTGTAACTTGAACTTGCTTCCGCAGTCTCCTTTTTAACTCATTTCATGGGACTTAGAATCCCCATTGTTGGCTTATTTAACAAAAGCCTGGCTTCAGCAGCCATGTCAGATGCCACATCATCCCCTATGGCTCGACTGTTATCACCCACAGCCCTACTTCATTCCAAGATAATCTCATCCTGAGAATACATTATTAGTATTACACCAAACCAACTATTTAAAGCAGGCAACATAAAATCTCTCAACAACAGGACATAAATGCCAATAGTACCATGTATGTATCACAATAATTAACCTAGAGTTACTCATCGTAATCATGCACAATAAACAACACTCAAGATACAAACCACTACTCCAAGCAAAGCTAACATTTAACTCAATATATAGCCCATTGATTACGTCAAGATCCTGCTCCTTGTTCTTATCAATTCTCCTCCAATCTTGTACCAAATCTGCTCTTGCAACCCACTTGTATTTAGGTGCCTTACTCGTTTTTTTCGATGTTTTATCCTCCCAGACAAGCTCCACACTCTGCCCTTTTTCACTTCTCCATTACTATGTTCTCATATGCATGAATACCCTCGTTAGCTGGCTTTTGTAGCAAATTATATCCGTTCTTCCCCGCTTTGGGCTGTGGGGCTTACTTCCTAGCCCCAGTAGGAGTAATGACTAGCATTATAGGTTGTTGGGCGGCCGGAAGGTTGCCACGAGTAAGTCATTATGGGGGACCGAATGGTGCACCAGGCATGTAGCTTATCGAATCCAGTTGCCACGAGTAAGTCAGTTTGGGAATGCATGTAGCGTATAGAGTCGAGTATGATACATCAAACGTCTAGTTAATATCTTTCTATGAGTCCACAATCACTATACGAGAAGAACCTTGGTTTAGTGAATTGAAGTTGACCTTAGGTGCAATAAGGATCACCGTAGTCCACCCTTCCTCATCCGGTCCATCCACCACCATTCGTTGTTCACCCTTCCATATTATCTGTACTTTCCTTTTCTTGAATCACATGAGTAGGAAAGCACAAGAGGATATCATCATGTAGAGCCACTTTCACATCTTCATCCACCGCAGTGTTCTCATGGAAAATATGAGGCTCATCATCAAAGGCCATGTCGATCATAAAACTTCCATCTTCAACTTTTATATGAATTGTTGTAAATATATTAAATGACTAAAAATGATATGGTATTTAATGTGATATAATAATTGTCAAAAGGAATAATGTAGTAGTAATGATTGTAATTTTTATAAATGGAAAATACTTGAGTATTCACTGTGAAGTACCCAATTTGCTGACCATAGTATGTGACCCAATAAAATTATAACATGTGTTCATTTAAAACTCCACCCTCATAACCAAACACCAACTAACAATTTTGAACATTTAACCAAACAGTGTTGGCCACCCCATCCCTTCCTCCAACCTCTCCTATGTTGACCCTACCCACATCCCCTTTCAACCTCTCGTTCAAATCCCTCATATTCTTTCTGTGGAAGCCATGGAAGCACCTCTGCACCTGCCCACTCACTGGTTGCGACTCGCCACCACCTTCCTCTCCTTGTTGCCATGGTCGCATCGGAAAAGAAGAGGATGAATTGAAGGCAGGGTCGACAAGGTTTGTTAAATGAAGAGAAGTGGGTGGGGTTGACAGAGAAGAGAGGCCGGAGAGGGAGACGTAGAGGTGGTTGATGGAGCAGAGGAGTAGATAGGGTTAAGATATCGACCGACAATGACAAGAAGGAGAGTAAAGGTTGGCAAATAGGGGTGGGTTCAAAAAACCGAAAACCGAAAAAAACTGAAAACCGAACCGAACCGAAACCGAAAAAACCGAACCGAACGAAAAAACAGAACCGAATTGAAAAAACCAAACCGAACCGAATTCTTTTGGTTCGATTTGGTTTCGGCGGTCTAGAAACCGAACCGAACCGAATTGATTAAATTAATATTTTTTAATTTTATTTATTTAATTATTTATTTTGGGTATTATTTTTTAAACCCAATTTTTAAGCCTAATGTGTTGCCAAAATCAGAAATGTACCAAATGCATCTGCTACTTTTCCTATAACTACAAGGAAGAAGTCATATAAAAAAGCAGGACCTAAAATAATGATACCAAAATGGTGCTAACTCCTGACACGGTACTGTTAGTTCCTTATTCTTGTTTAATCTGGCTTCTTGCTTCAAGTATTTGTATGTTTATTCAGTACCTTATTGCTTATTGTTATATGTAGTGATCATGTATTGGTTTTGATCAAGTGTTTTCCCTTTTGATATTACTTCTGCCGACTAAATAGTAAATTATATTACTAAATGATTGATAATACATACAAAGAGAGCATAATCGATATATGACCCTCGTTGATTCAAAGTGGGTTATAATATGATAATGCTTTCATTGTACGTACTATCATGATAAAACAATTCAGCTCATGTCCACTAACCTATACTAGCTCTTTATATTATTCATAGTTAAAGAGTTGAGGTGTGAAGAAAATGGAAGAAAATGGAAGAAAATTATACTTTTCTAAAAAGAAATCTATTTACAGTTAAACTTTAAACCCAAAATATTAAAAAAAAAACCTTTATGTTATAATTCTAGTTAAACTTTAAATGTTTATTTTCATTGTCTTTGATTCTAGTTGGAATATTTATGTTATGATTGTGTTGGAGATGTTAAAATTTAAGATTTCAATTTTTTTTCATTTTTTGAAAGAAAAAAAAAAAAAAAAAAAAAACCGAAACCGAACCAAAAAAAAATGAACCGAACCGAAATTTCGATTCGGTTTCGGTTTTGGCAAAAAACCGAACCGATTTGAACCGAACCCACCCATATTGGCAAAGGTTGGTGAGGGAGAAAAAAGGTTGTCTAGATACTAGAATATTAATTGTTTGGCAACCAGTTTTAACTAAGTTCAAAGTAGGACATGTGTCATTATTTGATTGTTTCACATAGGATTGTCAGTATAGAAGGTCCTTATTTGGGAGGACCCAAGTAATATGTTGGCGGTATCTTGGCAATTAAAAATTTTGGTAAATCTCAGTTTACTACCCACATGTTTCGTGATTTTCAACATTTAGTACATCAAGTTTTTTCATCCCAGAGTCATACCTTAAATGTAAATTTTGGGACAGTCTCATACATCCGTTAGTCAAACTGTTAAGTCTCCCATTAACTGATAACGTGACGCCCATGTGGACGATGATTGGGCTCCATGTGTCATTAAAGAGTCCTCGTGAAAATTAAAAATTCAAAAATAAATTATTAAGAAAAAAAACAAAAACAAAAACATCTTCGTCTTCCCCGAATCCCACCCGTGCCCGCCCTCCCACCCACAATCACCCAGCCTTTCTCCCCTGAATCCCACCCGCGCCCACGCTCCCACCCCCCATCACCCACCCCTTCTCTCACCCCTCAACACTATTTCTCTCGCACCACTCCTACCCGGACTCCTGCGACTCATCCCCTTACTCTCGCAAAATTGACTGCGACACCCCCGACCAACCCCACTCCGTAACCTCCACCTACAAAGTCAAGTTCATGTGCAGCTATGGCGGCAAAATCCAGCCCCACCCCCACGACTACCAGCTCGCCTACGTCGGCGATGACACCAAAATCCTCACCGTGATCGCAATATCAAGCTCTCTGCTTTCATCTCCAAGCTATCCTCCCTCCGCGACACCCCTAACGACGTCGATGGATCCTCTCTGACGGCTCCGGTCATGGCTTCGGTTCAGATCGGGTCTCTTGATGGATCCTCTCTGACGGCTCCAGTCATGGCCTCGCCGACAAACCCCGATTTCCTAGGGATCGCCACATGGTAGAACCGGTGGTGTCTCAGGCGGAGATTCAGAGGTAGATCCAGGAGTTGCAAATGATGCAAATCGTTGCTGGTCATGAGCCGAGAGGCACATGAACACTGGGGGTGTCCGGTGACGACTGGGTGGAAGGGTTTGCTGAGATGTGGTGGGTGGGATTCGGGGATAACGAGAAAGTCGGGGTTTTACTGAGAAATTTGAGGGTTAGGGTTCGAGTAGAGGGCCTCAGAGAAAGAAGAAAAATTATGGGTCTCGGGTTTGCGAAATCGTTGGACGAAAAACGAAAAATGGCATTGTTTCTAGGGTCGGGGGAGATTCTGGTCTCGTGGGACTTTGGGACAGGTCGGCTGTGGACCGCCAACGACGAGGGTTGAGGTGCAAGAAAAGGAAGAAGAAGAAAAGGGTGGGGGGTTAGGAGAGGAATGGTGGAGGTGTTGCGGGTTGCAGAGGAGAGATGGAACGGAGGGAAGTGCGGGTTGCAGAGGAAGGAAGGAAGGGAGGGGGATAAGGGAGGTAGGAGACGGGGGGGGGGGGGATTTTTTTTTTTTTTTGTATTTTTAAAATTTAAAATTTTAATTTTAATTTTTTTAATATTCAAGTAGGTCCATATTGACACGTGACGCTCAATTATTGTCCACATGGGTGCCACGTCATCAGTTAACGAAAGACTTACCAGTTTGACTAACAGATGTATGAGACTGTCCCAAAATTTACACTTTAGGTATGACTCTGGGACGTAAAAAACTTGATGTACTAAATGTTGAAAACCACGAAACATGAGGGTAATAAACTGAGATTTACCCTAAATTTTTTATTAAATGGACACTAATTATTATGCTTTGAAAATAAAAGCACTTTTTTTAGAAGCATGCTAGACCTTACGTCTACTTTTCAACTGCTTTTCAAGAGGACTTAGGTTAAATTCTCGCCAAATGCTAAGTTAAACCACATTATTATGGCAAGCTCATTGTAAGGCTTAGCCCACTCCTCCACCCCGATACTATCGTTTGTTTAAAAAAAAATATTTATCTTTATCAACTTCTCCTTAAAAGAACAAAATATTGATCGACTCAGTATTAATATTAAAAATATATTGTGACCTAAAACAAACTGCCCCTTAAAAATAAAAACAGCGTACATATTGAGTGCTGAAGTTTTAGAAGACAGTTTGCAATGTTCTACCAAGCCAAAGAACCGTGGTTGTTAAACATGTAACAATCGTAATCATTTTGTGGTGTTGTTTGCCCTACCTTTAACACAGTATTGTTTTTGTCATGGTATTAAGAACATAAACAAGGTTTGGAATATCAATCATTTGACCATAAAATTTCACAAAATACCGATTGGTATTTCATAACCACATTGTCGTATTATTTATATAATCTATATTTATTGAAAAAAAATCATTGATTCACATGAATTTACACTATTTAATGTTTGTCTCATCAAGTGGTACACAAATATAATACAAAATATAGTCTTAGTAGTATTTTCCTTAAGCGATTGTGTGATTTATGGGAGTTTGACTTAGAATATCCTTCTATAAAATAGAGATTTTGTGCAACTAGACATATGTTCTTCTTAGTAATTCTCTTTTCTAACGCATGTGGTTTATGATATATGTACACAAAATCTCCTCAAATAATTAGAGTTTTGGTACAACTGGACATACTGTTTTATCTGTTTGTTTGATAAATGATATGATAATTATATTAAGTTCATTAAATTGCGAGAATAGGGATTTAAACTTACTGCTAAGGGTGGAGCACACTGCTCTAGCTAACACCACATGCAATATTAATTCCTTTATCATTTTACGACTAAAACTTAGGACCGTTTGATTACCATTTTGTTTTTCAGTTTTTAGATTTTGGTTTTCACTTTTCACTTTTTTGAAAATTGAGAACTAAAATCTTGTTTTGTAAGTACTTTAAGTTTTATTTTTAAAAATGAAAATTGAAAATCAAAAAGTGAAAACTCAAGGGAGTAGTATTTAGTTTTCTATTTTTTTTTGAAAACTGAAAGTAATTACCAAACAATGTTTCAGTTTTAAAATTTTCAAAAAAATGAAAGCAAAAACTAAAAACGGTAAACGAAATGGTTATTAAACGGTCCCTTAAATTGGAACGAAATTAATTGTTACATATTTTAATCAAAACTTAACGCCCAACTCTACCTTCCAACTAAGCTAAAAGCCTTTCACATTGTCTTATGTGAGTTGTGCTCTTATACCACAATTATTTAAAGGTAGTGCTATTCACACAACATTTTTTACTTCTAATATATCCTTCTAATTTTTGACCATCGGGTCGAATAAATTGAAGAAGATCAACGAATATTAATTAACATAGTTATGCGGAAGTTAAAAATGAGTGTGTGGATAACACAACACTTATTTAATAGTGGTGAGAGTCGTGTTTTATAAGAATTAAACTCACAAAATTCATATTAAACTCATCAATTGAACTCACCCTTCTTGAGCTGATTTCAAAGTTTTGAGACTTGAAGTTTTTTCCTCTCATTGTCTTTTTTCTTTTTCTAAAAGAAAAGAGCCTCGTCCCTGGTATGCAAATTGACGATCAAACCCTGGTTGATGTGTCCTTTAAAGCCTGCTTAGGCAACAAGTTATCCAGGTGTGCTCGTGGTGATGTGTCCCCCGATGCTTTGCCCTCCAAAGAGAGAGACGTAGAAGACTGGAGAAGGACGACCCAAAAGCACTTCCATAGTTTCTGAATCCCTAATAAACTCTCATCCAAACGCGGCCTTAGTCTATATGCATAAACATATAAAATACAGCCCATATTTTCCACACAAAAATATCTCTTTACTAATTTATTTATTTACTACCATCTCTCCGGAACAAAATTAGAGACTCATAAAACCCACAAACGCTGAGAATCCGACCTCCAAAAAATTACTTCAACTTCTTCCATGGCGAGGCCTAATCAGGAAGCAATCGAGACCTTCATCAGCATCACCGGCGCTTCCGAAGCCATAGCCGTGCAAAAGCTCGAGGTAATTTCTTCAAGTTCCGAATTCAATTTCTGAGGTTTTGATCAGAATCGCCGAATTGTTTCTCGATTTCTAGGGTAATGTTGCTATTAGGGTTTTTACTGCACTGGGCAATGAATTTTAATTGGGAATTTTTTGTTGGGCAGTGTTTGGATTGATCTTTTATTATGAATTTTTGAAATTTGGATGTGGACTTTAGTTTGTTGGGATGGTGTTTTTTGGCTTGAGTTTAATGGTGTGTTGAGATAAAGTGTGTATTTAGTTGGGATGCTATTTGATTGTATTATTCATCAACTACTGTTGTGCTAAAGTTAATGAAAAATTATACTTAAATGGTGGGCTCTTTCATTTTGGAAATCTAAGGTAGAAAGGGAGTTGCTTCCGCTACTCGTTTGATCACGAAAGTAATTGAATATTTTTGTTAGGGTTGTGAATGGATAGAGTGGGTAGAGGAATAGATGGATTTTCTTAGCACAATGAGATTACCATTGTACCGTTAAAGAATTAGTTTTCGATTTGACTGGTTCAATGCTAGAAATATGGGTACTTGGGGTAGCGAACGGTTGGTTATATGTTTGATAAAAAGTTGGAGGTGTTGTGAATGGACTGGTACCTCAGCAACTTTTTGGGTGTTGAAAAGTCGGGCCAAGTGTCTCTGATTAGAACCCTTGAAGCATAAATTTTCCACTGAATGTATCTTGTTGTATCTATGGTGCAACTGTTTTTTCTCTGATACAACCTTCATATGATCTCCCAACCACTATTACAAACAAACTATTTAGCTTCTTATTTGAGTAGGTTTGTGTTTTAGTCTCTTGGATTTGTTAGGGAGCTCTTTCCTATTTGACTTAATAGACAACTAAGTTGAAAGATGAACGAATAAAAAGAATCTTTATTATTATTTCTCATGGATCTTCTTCTGTTGTCTTTGCTTGCAATTAGGAGCATGGTGGCGATCTCAATGCAGCTGCGAATGCGTACTTTACTGAAGGAGATAGAAGCACATCGGTGAAGTATGCTTTTCATCTGCTGTTGCTCATTATTAAATATTTAGTATGACATATCATCAGCTATTGGATGATGTCTCCAGCTTTAACATTTATGACTTTTCATGTCCAGTGTGCATGATACACCTGTTTCAGCTCAAGATGATTTTATGGATATCGATGATCCGGTTCCAGTTCGATCTCAGAGAGATCCTCTATCGCTTCTATCTGCAACGGGTGATGTGAATCCCTTTTCTATTCTTAATCCAGAGTTTGGTAGAACCATATTTGATAGTGGTGCACATTTTACAAACCGTACACCATTTGTTACTCATCCAAGAGAGGTGAGGGAGATCCCCATTGAAGTCAAAGATGGCGATCATCCATCTGGCCATTCTGGCCATGCTCCTATCATTGATGATGTCACTGGAACAGAGGAGGCAGATGGCCCAGGTATCCCTGACACTGTTATAATCGATGAGGAAGATGATGACGATATTCAAGCTGCCCCAGCTGTTCAGGCTGGGCAAAGGAGTGGACCGCAAGATATCTCTTCAGGTGATGGATATCATCACCGAAATTTTGGACCTAGTGCTCCTCGATTTGATGATCCGCAGGATTATAGCAATGATATTGAAGAAGAAATGATTCGAGCTGCAATCGAGGCTTCAAAATGGGAAGTTGAAGAAAACCAACCAAATCAACAATTTGGTGCTCCAAGTGTATGTGACAATAGCCTACAGCTGTTGAGTTGGACCTTGTGTTTAGTGATTGTCTTTGTATTGATTCTGTTCTTGATCTCACAGTTTGATGAAAATGGACCTCAGCAAAGGCCACCTCAGCTAGAGGATCCTGAACTTGCACATGCAGTTTCATTGTCACTGAAGGTTTGCTTTCCTTTTTTTTTAATTCTCCATATTGGTATCCATATTCTATCGTTTAACATGAACTGAGTCCAGACAGCAGAGCAAGATAAAGCATTGCATGGCCATGGGCAAAATGTTGGCTTATCAGATATTGGGGCTTCTAAGGCAGCAGAGGTGGAGCTGGAAAATTTAGCAGCATCAAATGGAAGGTATATATCTTGTGTTGCTATTGGAGTGTTATACACGTTTTTCCTGATGAGGGTGGTTTGGGTGAATTAGGTTGGAGGCAGGAAGTTCATCCATCCAAGAAGAAACTGAAGATGTGGAGGAGCAGCCTCTTGTCAGACACAGGTCCAGGCGCATGTCTTCTGGCTCTGTGGAGACTGCAAAAGAAGTTGGAGCTGATGAGGATAGTGCACCTTCAAGTCCTGAAGAGCAGGATATGGGTAATCATCCTAGGCACAATGGCAGTGTCTTCCCTTCAGATGAGGTATCTTCCCTTGTAAGTTATTAGAATTTCTGAATGAGTCTCTGAATTTTTTGTTAATTAATCATATTGGTAAATGTTTACACCAATTAATTGGCCTTGTTTTTGTAATTGAAGTGGGGAGGAATTTCTTCAGAGGAGCACGACGAAGCAGTGATGCTTGAGGCTGCAATGTTTGGTGGAATTCCTGAAGGGACCGGATATCGCCTTCCCTACACACCACATCATTTTATGCGGCCTGACAGTTCATACGTCCGGCCATCACCTCGTCCTCCTTCACCCTCTCTTACAGCACAACGGTTGATACGTGAACAACAGGTTTGAATACCGGAAATAATGTCTGAAAGTTGTTCACCAAAAGTGGTGTGACTGGTTGTACTAACTTGATACATGCAGGACGATGAATATCTTGCATCACTTCAAGCTGACAGAGAAAAAGAATTGAAGGCTATTGAGGAAGCTGAAGCTCGTCGTGAAGAAGACAGACTAAAAGAGGAAGAGTCTCGAAGGAAAATCGAGGAGGAGCAGGTACTATATGTACGCACACACATGTTTGCTTAGATTTAGATTATTTGGTGCTGGTTATGTTACTCCCTCTGTCTTTTTCTGTGTATATGCCTCTTGCAAAGATTGTTCATCATTTATATTTCCTTCTAAATTAATCTAATTAGCAGTATTTTGTATGGTTAAGTAACTCAGCTCTAAACAGTACCATTTTTCTCCATTCATTGATTTTAATTTGTTTTGTGAGTTCTCTGAAAAGTGGCTCGACTCCATATGTGGCATTTTAACATTTTCTTTACTATCCTATTTTTCTTTTATTTTCAAACTTTTATTCTCAAGTCTCAACATTTGAAAAGTTCACCACCGTTACTTTTTGTGTTTCTGTTCTTCATTTTTGAAATTGAAAAATGATAAGAAGTGGGAGTTTTAGAATGAATGAGTATTTTGAAATTTAGGATGGGAATGAATGGAGCCACTTCTATATAAATATTTGTAGGATTTTTGCCAATAAAATTTCAAGCTTTTTGACATTTGAGATGGAAAATGACTAGTAGTTTGTAATCCAATGAATTATATAGTATTTCTGTATTTTGAAGCCAGCCGGAATTAGGTATTACAGTTTATTATGGAGACCGAGTCAAAGAAATTAATGGAAAAGAATTAGTTTACTTTTATGTAATAGAAGACTACTAATTTAAGCATTTTGGAACTTCTGGTTTTCATCCATGGCTTTAGTGTTAGTTTTTGTTTTGGTATGAATATGATTGACCCTTTTCTACTCAGATGGGATTACAATTCCCAAATATGGTGGGCAATTAGTACTGTAATGTGAAAAATGTGCATTCACTGCGTATGTTTGTATGTACTGAGACATAATTGGGCCCTGCTCACATTTCTTTCAGACACTAGCGCATTCCTCGTCATCAGTAATGGACAACTCATTTTTTTGGTGAGTTCTACTTTCAAAGTTGCTGATATTTTGTTCTCTATGATCCTTCCTTGCAGGAATTGGAGAGACAATTAGCAGCAAAAGAAGCTACTCTCCCTCAAGAACCAGCATCAGATGATGAGAATGCTGTAACCCTTCTGGTGCGAATGCCAGATGGCAGCCGCCACGGGCGTCGATTTCTCAGGACAGACAAGCTGCAGGTAAAATTTTGTGAATGTACAGTATTTAACTGAATCATCTCTTTGCCCATCCTCGCTAAACCAGAGTGTGATTTTGTTTGCAGTCTCTTTTCGACTTTATTGATATTGGCAGAAGGGTGAAACCCGGCTCTTACAGAGTGGTGAGTAATGTTTACGTTTAATTGAATACCCATTTCACTTTCCGTAAGCCCATGTGATCAATCTTTGCAAATTTTTATATCGATTTTTAGTTGTTTTCATGGAGAAAATAGAACAAAACTGCATTTGAATTGCTGCGAAATACTAATAAACATCTTGGTAAACAGGTGAGGCCACTACCATTCCCCAGGCGGGCTTTTAGCGATGGAGAAAGTGCATTGACGTTGAATGAACTCGGGCTTACCACCAAACAAGAAGCTTTGTTTTTGGAGTCGATATAGCATGTGGCTCCAAAATGTAGAAAGATAGAACAGTTTCATTTGATCCGCGTATATTGTTGAACGAAATCATGGTTTTCATTTGGCTTTTGGGGGGTGTTTGGATATGAAATGCTTCTTACATGTGGATTTGAAGACATGGGCAGAATCAAATTTGAAAAGCAGAATAATTATGGTCATTGTATGTTTCTATCAGTGCCATTATAGTTAACGAGTTTCGGGGAATGTTTTCTGTTTATCCGTGGTACGACATTAGGTTGAACTTCGATCCTACGCGTTTGCTAGGGGTTCAATTAGATTTGGGCATCCTGAATCAACCCATGTTTAATTCGATTTCAAACTTGATTGTGCAGATTAAAATGAAGTAAAAACCCGCTTAAAAGGCTAAACTCAACCCAATCTGAACCCGATTATTTATTGGGTTGGATTTTGCTCGTGCGCACATTACCCGTTTCATTTCATATTATGTGAGCTAGATACAAGTTTGGGAGAGCTATAGTTGAATGTTGTTTGCTTTTCATTTGAAAATAAACGATAGTCACTTTTATGTTTTATTTGTTAAAACGTTGGTATTGTCTTGTCATTTAATTTCAATTTTGCATGGTTGAAACTTGAAAAATGCGTTTGGCTTGTTTTCGGTATGAATGGAGATGTGAAAAATTGAATTTTAAATAGCTTTGCGTTATTTGGTTCAAAATTTGAGTTTTATCTTATGAAATAATGTGTTAAAAAAATATTTAATAAAATTGGACAAACCCGAACCCTATCCAAATAAGCCCGAACCCAATTTAAATCCGAATCCAAATAAACCCGCATGAACCCAATCCCAATCGAAACCCAAATTAGGAATGTTGGGTTAGGATTGGGTTGACGATCTAACCCGTCCAACGCACCCGAGTTGCATTCCTAGCGTTTAGAAGTTGGGACGATGTGTTCTGATGTCGTTTTCTTATTACTGCTGTTTTTTGCATGATCTTTCGTTGCGTCTTTTCGTCCTCTGGATTTAAGCTGTGGAAGCATTGATCATATAATGTTAAACGGCCACGGCATAAAGACAATTTCTACTCTTAATTTGTATAAAATGAATTCCGACCACCCATCACTCAACCTAGGCATTAGGTCGGAACAAACCCTAGTTAGTCTAGTTGGCTCCTTAAACGTAGCAAGTACATTTGGATACTTGCAAATTTAAGATGTCAATTAACTCCTACGGTGTTTCGGAGTATTTTGAATTTTATAATTGTTATATTTTAAATCTTTTGTGTTTTTGATCAAAGATCATAGAGTTAAAATGTTCAGAGCGCTGGATCCTTTTTAACGAGCACCATATAAAATCTTTGCAAATTTGTTTTCATGCGCAGAAGGAGAAACGAATGCTACTATGCAAGATCCTGTTGGAACCTTTGGGTGTAGAGGCCGACCTTTGAATTTTATACTGTTAATGCTTCATAAGGAGAGTAACTTGCACAATATAAGATGTCATGTAACGTAATACTCGTATTCACTCACCTTGGAGGTGAGGCACCACTGTTTGATTTAATTTCGTTTTCTTGTTAAGTATGCATCCGAATCCTCTAGAAAGAAGAAAGTAGAAAGTTGAAAGGGTAAACGGCAAAGAAATGTGGTCACAAAACAAGAGACATTGGACTTTTGGGTGTAGAGGAGGAATATTATCGTTTTTGGTGATTCGTTTTCGGTGTTGTCAATGATATACGTTATATTTTACAGCATCCTTAGACTACTACTTTAACCGTCTTTTTACACTTTTGACGTTTTTCGTTTCAAATCAAAAGAGTTAGCAGAATTATTATGGCCTCTATACCTATACCTAATTACCTAATTACCTATAGGGTTGTAATTCCATTCACTCCGAGAGAAATTTTTTATTGTGACTGAAATACGAGTGATACACCACATGTTTTTATATAAATTGTGAGAAATTTTATTTTTTAAGTTATTAACATTTTAATATATATATATATATATATATTTTACCATTTATATAGTAACACGTATTATACCATTCCGTGTACTAATCACATTGAAAAATCTCTCCCAATCCGGTTTGTAAGCATTTGGGGATTATCAATGATGTGGCATGGTAAAAGTCCAACCGAAACTTCCCCCTACCCTAGCCTTGTACCTTTTCTATGTAGATGCAAGGTAAAGGATCCTCTCTGGATTCCTTTCTCTTAATCTCCAAATTACAGGATTCGTACTGTTGAAATTTAATTCAACAACTACAAACAGTGATCTATTTTAAAAATTATAATAACTTCAGTCGTTGAATCAATTTTCAACGGTACGAATTTCCTGATTTGATGGATTAGGAGGAAGTGATTTAGATCCCTTTCCAAATGCAAGTGGCATTACTCTCTCTCTCTATCTCTCTCTCTCTCTCTCTCTCTCTCTCTCTCTCTCTCTCTCTCTCTCTCTCTCTCTCTCTCTCTCTCTCTCTCTCTCTCTCTCTCTCTCTCTCTCTATATATATATATATATATATCTCATCCCACCATATGGGTTTTGAAACATTACTCCTTTTATAAAAGTATCAGTCGATTTTTGTTCTAAAAAAAAAAAAAAAAAAAAGAATCAGTCGATTTTTTCTTGAACTTGTAGTAAGCTGTTAATTTAATTTCTTCAACTTTTATTTTAACTAATTACCTTAGTGAGATTTTTTTTATTAATAGTTGATTACCATCTTGTCGTTAGATTTTCCAATTTTCCGTCTAATTTTTCATTAAAATTATCACATACCAAATCGGATGGTAAATTTGAAAATCTAACGGCATGGCGGTAATCGGCTATTAATAAAAGTTTATGGTAGTAATTGACTAAAATAAAAATTGAGTGAGTAAATTGGCAACTCAATACAAGTTCAGAGGAAAAATCAACGAATACCTCCCTTTTATATAAGTTACTACATGAGAAAATCTTTCTTCACAGATGTGTAACAAGTTACTTTATAATGCTACAAATAGGTAGTTCAGTTAAGATTGGTAATTTAGATATCTAACATAAGAATGCTACACTTTTAAGGGATTTTAAGATAATGTATTATTCATCGTTATAATTCACATCTTATATACGTGTTGACCCTAAAAACTACCAAGCCTACGTGGCGTGCAGGCCGAATAATCTATGAGCTAACTACGTCCTTCGGTTGAATGCGGGGCGTGCCAACTCGACGGCCGAGCTCGGCCGGTGAGTAAAATGTTGATGTTGCGTTGTGTGCGCGGCTGACTTCTCGATCTTGCGACTGCGGCCGAGGAAGGAACACGCCTCAGCCTTTGGGTTCTAGAGCCTGAAGACAAGGCTGCTAGTTCTGCGAAGTTCAATATCAAATTCGGCTTTCAATGTGCCGAATGTAGTAACCTGTAACACCTCACTTCGCCGAGAAGGCTGATGAGATGACCTCTGCCAATAAGGATTCGAAAATCCTTCTCGGCCGAGACTTGGATAGATAATCAGTCGGCCCCGACGCAGTGCTGTTTATCCAAACTGAAGGTGCTCCGCGGTCGGCTGATTCTACGGCAACAGTGCTGTTTATCCAAACTGAAGATGTTTACCGGTTGCCTCCACAGTGCTGTTTATCCAAACTGAAGATGTGTTGGCGAAAAAGAAAATAAAAATCTCAAAGTTGAGAGGTTTCGCGTAGAGCGAGGGTTTGCGCAGGGCAGATTTGTGTGTTGAGTTGGAGGTCTCTTGAATGTTGCACAACCCCATGTATTTATAGTAATAAGCCTACTCCTGGCCTAATTAGAGATGTACTCAGACTAAAACTCCCAAATCTAATCCGATTAGGATTCAGCCAATCCAGGTTTCAATGGGTCTCTGAAGCAAGCTCAAATATGAGCCAGATTCACTCCCAAGCTTCTAGCGCCCCACCTCATCATTCTTATCCAAATCAATCCTCCTTTCCATAGGACTCGGCCGACCTGATTGGATAACCCATGGTAACCTAACCGACCAATAATATCTGAAAAACTGTCGAGCCGAGAATAACTTCAAGCTCGGTCCAAATTGTAAATTTAGGTCCAAACAATACGATAACACAAAAACTCAAGGACAAACACCAACACTTATGAATATACGTTGATTGTCTAGCAGATATAGCATGTAGATTGATATGTTATAATATAAACTCTTAAGCGTAATAGGATAATACTTGGATTCTGACCGTTGAAGAGTTCATTTGCTTGCTCAATGAAGTGGACGAATAATACTGCAACATTTGTCCTCTTGTTTTCAAACTCAATAATTCTTGGGTTCTATCTATTTTTTACAATGTGAAAAGGCCATTCAACATTGAATTTAAGAGAACAAGTGGGGTATGAACATTAAAAGTCCATTTGGGGTATGAAAATTGGGTTCTAAGACTAAACGGTTAGAGAAACTAAGAATTGTCCTAATGTAAAATGTGATCCACTTTAAAAATTATAATAATTTCAGTCGTTGAATCAATTTTCAACGGTACGAATTCCCTGATTTGATGGATTAGGAGGAAGTGATTTAGATCCCTTTCCAAATGCAAGTGGCATTACTCTCTCTTTATCTCTCTCTCTCTCTCTCTCTCTCTCTCTCTCTCTCTCTCTCTCTCTCTCTCTCTCTCTCTCTCTCTCTCTCTCTCTCTCTCTCTCTCTCTCTCTCTCTCTCTCTCTCTCTCTCATCCCCACCATATGGGTTTTGAAACATTACTCCTTTTATAAAAGTATCAGTCGATTTTTGTTCTCAAAAAAAAAAAAAAAGAATCAGTCGATTTTTTCTTGAACTTGTAGTAAGCTGTTAATTTAATTTCTTCAACTTTTATTTTAACTAATTACCTTAGTGAGATTTTTTTATTAATAGTTGATTACCATCTTGTCGTTAGATTTTCCAATTTTCCGTCTAATTTTTCATTAAAATTATCACATACCAAATCGGATGGTAAATTTGAAAATCTAACGGCATGGTGGTAATCGGCTATTAATAAAAGTTTATGGTAGTAATTGACTAAAATAAAAATTGAGTGAGTAAATTGGCAACTCAATACAAGTTCAGAGGAAAAATCAACGAATACCTCCCTTTTATATAAGTTACTACATGAGAAAATCTTTCTTCACAGACGTGTAACAAGTTACTTTATAATGCTACAAATAGGTAGTTCAGTTAAGATTGGTAATTTAGATATCTAACATAAGAATGCTACACTTTTAAGGGATTTTAAGATAATGTATTATTCATCGTTATAATTCACATCTTATATACGATAACACAAAAACTCAAGGACAAACACCAACACTTATGAATATACGTTGATTGTCTAGCAGATATAGCATGTAGATTGATATGTTATAATTTAAACTCTTAAGCGTAATAGGATAATACTTGGATTCTGACCGTTGAAGAGTTCATTTTCTTGCTCAATGAAGTGGACGAATAATACTACAACATTTGTCCTCTTGTTTTCAAACTCAATAATTCTTGGGTTCTATCTATTTTTTACAATGTGAAAAGGCCATTCAACATTGAATTTAAGAGAACAAGTGGGGTATGAACATTAAAAGTCCATTTGGGGTATGAAAATTGGGTTCTAAGACTAAACGGTTAGAGAAACTAAGAATTGTCCTAATGTAAAATGTTTTGTTTGCAAGTGAGAATGCACGTAAAGTTTACTACATAATCAAGTATTAACTAGACGTTGTTTTAGCAGTTTTTATCGTATGAATGTCGAAAAAGAATGTTAAAATTAGTTGGATGGATGTGAGCACAAGATTGATTACTCGGCTTTGATGCATGTGAGCTCTTTGTAGGTTTGATTCACGTGATTTAAAAATAGAAATCGATAATGCGTACATGCGAGGTTGCCAATAAGACTTCTCGTGTTGAAAGAAATTCTTAATTCGAATTTATTTTCCATATTAATATATTTCCTAGACGTTAAAAACAATATGAATACAAGTGTGGAAGAAGTACACATGGCAGAAGCTTTGGCCACCACGTGTCAAAAATCTGCTTGGTCAGGACTGGGGGTCCCTGAAAGAAGTTAAGGAAGTTAAAGTTTAATTTCCACTTAACTTAATTAAGTAAACCATACTTAATTAAGTTAAGTGGAAATTAAACAGAATCCAAATATAAAAAGAAGCCCCAATGATGTTTGTACCCGAACGGTCGAGTGAAGTGCAGGCAGGAGGAAAGCAGGCACAGGCACGTGCGCCCTACGTGTCCACACACCCCCCACTTCCGTACACCAAACCCCCTTCCCCCCAACGGTCATATTTCACCGACAGCCCCCAACGGTCATATACCCCAACTCTCTCCGCCGTCAGATCTCAATCACACGGCCCACAAATCCCAACTCTCCCCTGAGTCTTTTCCCGATACCCTTTTCACTCCTCTTTGCCCTCCATTTTTTTCACACAATTTACAAAATTAAATAAAAAATTCCATGATCGAGACAGTCATGGAGATTGTCTAGAGAGAGAGAGAGAGAACCAAAAGCCCTGTTAATATATAAAAACACAAGTGTTCTATTGTTTTCGGTTCTTTTGGGTAGAGAGAGAGAGTGACAGAGAGTGAAGGAGAGAGAGAAAGAGACACAGAGAGAGAGAGACAGAGAGACAGAGAGAGAGCTGCTTGATCTTCATCTTTTTCATGCATGCAAGCTTAAAGGGTTTTTGGGTTCTGCTTCAGCCATGGTGTTGTTCTCCATGGAGGATTCAAATGCTGGTCTGGGCCTCAAGGTTTCTCAGAGTTTGACCATCCGCCATGTAGGTATCTGCATTATTCCATATCACTCTGTTTTTTTCTCCATGGTGATGCAAAATCAGACCTTTTCTTCTTCCAAATGAGCTTTCTTTGAACGTTTAGGAATCCGATGATCTTGTTGTTGTAGGAACTTATGAAAATTCTTTGATTCTTTTATTTGGGTTTGGGATTTTTTAGCATAATCTGTTCTTTGTTGCATTAAGAAAACACACATATAAGAAAAACAACACTTATACACAAACACCATTTGATTGATTTATTCACTCATCGGATTCCTTTTTGTTGATTTTTTTCACACACTCACTCACATAGTCTCTCTCTCTGGATTTTCTCTTTTAATCTCACACATTCATTCAAAAGTTCATACATTTTTCGAAAACCCGAAAAGAAGAAGAGATAGCTAGGGAGATCAAAAAAGAAATTGAAACAAAAAACATTGGGTGGGTGGATCTTTCGCTGCACAGAAATTAACCAAAGATTACCAAAAAAAATTGAAAAAAAAATTAGGAAGATCATAGAATATGTTGGCTGGGTGCTCTAGTTCCACATTGTTGTCACCAAGGCATAGATTGAGGAGTGAAGCAGCAGCCCAGTTACAAGCTTGCAGTTTCCAGCTACCATCGATGAGCACGCAGAGATTGGACTTACCATGCAGTTTTCCCCGCAAGGACACCTCACGGTCGCAACCCATTAGGCCTGTGGGGCTTTCGGTTGAGAAATCGATCGATTCGAAGGCGGGCGGTTGTTCTCTGAAGCAGAGCATCCGGCTGCCTCCTCTGGCTACCAGCGGTCCTGTGACAGCAACAGCGGCGTTCGTGGAGACAGGGAAGGAGAATCATGATCAGTTTTGGGGGGAGAAGAAGAGAGGGAAGAGGTTCGCGGAGCCGGTGGATGATGATGAGTCTTTCAGAAGCAGGGCAAAGAGGAAAAGGGGTTGTGGGGATAATGGCGGTGGCGGCGAAGGCGGCGGTGGTTTGAGTTTAGGCCAATTGGGTGGTGGGAATTTTTGGTTTCAGCCTGGCTTCCATCTCCCTCCAACGACGACTCAGCCTCCGTTCTCTCTGACATATTCAGGGGATGAAGAGAGGGTTTGTTATGTTCCGGCAGAGGAGATTTCGCAGCCTCTTCCGTTGTCGAACAATCCTTGGTTGGACTCAATTGTGACTGAGATTACTGACTTGGGGAAGAAGGATGGCGGTGGTGAGGCTAGCCGTGGACTGGTGGGGGAAGCGTCAGCGGGGTCGAGTACTTCATCGGAGAGCCAGAGCTTGGCTTTGAGGGTAAATGAGAGTGCCTCCGAACACGACACGGGCAACGGTACTCGGAATCCTTATGTCCCACATGGAGGAGCAGGGGTTGTGGCAGAGGAGGAGGAGGATGATGAGAGTGAAGCAGAGCATCTAGGGTTTGAGCTTGTCAGCTTGCTTACAGCTTGTGTGGAGGCAATTGGGTTGAAGAACATTGCAGCAATCAACCATTTTATAGCTAAGTTGGGGGAGCTTGCTTCGCCGAAAGGAAGCGCTATAAGCCGGCTTTCTGCTTATTACACTGAGGCATTATCTCTGAGAGTCACTAGGCTTTGGCCTCATGTGTTTCAGATCAACGCTCCTCGAAAGTTTGATCGAAGGGATGAGGACTCTGGGATTGAGCTGAGGCTTCTAAACCAGGTTAGCCCAATTCCAAAATTTGTTCATTTCACTTCAAATGAGATACTGCTCAGAGCTTTTGAAGGGAAGGACAGGGTTCACATCATAGATTTCGACATCAAGCAAGGGCTGCAGTGGCCCAGTTTGTTCCAGAGTTTGGTGTCGAGGACCAATCCTCCGAGCCATGTTAGGATCACGGGGATAGGGGAGTCGAAGCAAGAGCTCAACGAGACGGGAGATAGGCTTGCTGGATTTGCTGGGGCACTGAACCTACCTTTTGAGTTCCACCCGGTTGTGGATAGGTTGGAGGATGTGAGGCTTTGGATGCTTCATGTCAAGGAGCATGAGAGTGTGGCTGTGAATTGTGTTTTCCAACTGCACAAGACGCTTTATGACGGGACAGGAGGAGCGCTGAGGGATTTTTTGGGACTCGTTCGAAGTACAAACCCAACAATAGTCCTTATGGCAGAGCAAGAGGCCGATCACAATGAATCTAAGTTGGAGACAAGAGTCTCCAACTCATTGAAGTACTACTCTGCCATCTTTGACTCGATTGGTTCTAGTCTTCCCTTGGAGAGCCAGGCCAGGATCAAAGTAGAGGAGATGTTTGCACAAGAAATTAGGAACATCATTGCTTGTGAAGGAAGCGACAGGCTGGAGAGGCACGAGAGCTTTGAGAAGTGGAGGAAGTTGATGGAGCAAGAAGGGTTTCGATGTGTAGGGATAACGGAGAGGGAAATGCTTCAGAGCCAGTTTCTGTTAAAGATGTATGCTAGTGAGAGTTACGCTGTGAAGAAGCAAGAGAAAGACGGAGCAGCAGAAGCACTTACTCTAAGTTGGACGGATCAGCCTCTTTACACAGTCTCAGCATGGACACCAGTTGATGCAGCAGGCAGCTCGTCATCATTTTCGCAACCAAGTTAAATAGCCGCGGATTATAGTTTCTTCGTACACAATACAGTCACTTTGGATTCCATTGTTGCATACAGAAAAAAGGGATACAGAATTCTTTGTAGGTAGGGGAAATCTGTCACAAGTATTCATTCATTCTTTTGTTGCAGATAAATCTTCGTCCGATAGTGTCAGAATCATTTGTTTTGTAAGAATTACAGCAGTTGTAGGTTGATATTTGATTTCAATTCTTTCCAGTCCATGTTGTTGTTAGTATTCAGAGTCAATTCAATTTCTGTTTATTCTTTGATTCTTTATGTAATGTTGAAATTCTTTATTAAATAAGTCAAGTGAAGTGAAGTCACATTATCTATTTGATTGGTCATTTGTTCTACTTTGTATTAATCGATCATGTAGCTGAAAATTCCATGTAATATATGATATGCCTGTTCATCTCTCTCTCTCTCTCTCTCCTCCCCCTCTCTGCATTTGTTAGTCTGCATTTACAAACAGTGGTTATGTGCAGATATTATCAGAAAATGGAAGAAAATTCTGTTTAAATTCAACTATTTGCATTCATTTCTAATGTTTTAATTCAAGTCTCGAAATCCATAAGCATCTCTTGAGGGAAAAATGATGCCTGCACGCAATTTTGGCAAGTCGTTTTTGAAGCAAATTGTCAAGCGTTTTTTGCCCTCGTGACAGTTATGCTCAAAGAAAAGATCAAAAGAACAATGGACAATTTCTCATGTGTAATAGTAAAAGGTATACAGGCCCCTATATAAATCCGGCAGCAACCGGCACATACTTACGGAGTGACAAGTACTATCTCAAGTCTCAACTACTCCTAAAAAAATGCTTGAAAGCACCTTGTTTTGATGTGAAAATTTGGTAACAAGAATGGACAAGTGGGCCCAATAAAACAATTGGATTGGGTTTCTCTTGGTTGAGCATGCTCTTTCACATTTGGTAGCATAAAATGTTTTTGTTTGGTTCAAGTTTTCAAGTCATCTTCAAATGTTTCCGTCATCATATCAATATATATTTGATACTATCAATATATTTGATACTAGAGAGATCATCTTTTTAGTATTTGAGTCATCCGACACTTCTTTTGGACTTCACAAATTTCCAGCCATCAACAACATCGTTTCACTTTATTCAATATCATGATGCCTCTATGCTATAGAATAGACAGTCTTATTCTTGTATTGTTTTTTTATTTTATTTATTTTTATGTAGTTGTATTAACTCAATTTCTCAAATCTTTATATTTAAGATTGTCTAATTTATAAACGTGTGTTACGTGATTAAGAACATTAACTCTTGTATCTAAAATATGATGTTTAATTCCACTCTAGCGTAATTTCGTTTGTTTTCTCTCTAAAAAGAAAATGTGGTTTGTTTTTCTTTATTTAAAAAAAATGTATTTATTGCCACTCAGTACTACGGTCTGGTGGTATTCCTCTTCACTTGGAAGTGAGAGGTCTTAGGTTCAAATCTCGTGGATGGCGAATTCGAAACCAAATTAAGCTGCCCATTGTATGGCTTAACCGAACTCCCCTTCCCCTTAGTGTAAAAATATCGATGTCCCCTTAATGTAAAAATATTGATGCACTAAAAAAAAAACTGTATTTACTGTATAAGTGGTAAGTTTGATATACATTGTTGCCTTATATTCTTAAACAATTTAAGTTTGTTAGGCTAGTAGTAATCTAACATGCACTGTAGTATCATCAAAGAGTTTTTATCGCAAACAGTCCCTAAAATTGACCAAATTCCTTATTTTGTTATAATTCCGTCAAGACTCTGTTATTACGCACACGTGGCACGAAAAAAGACACTAGTAGGAAAAACCATTTGCACGACAGATGTTTGGGCGACAAAGCAAAATTCGTCTTGCAAGTGTGTTTTGCACAACGAAACAACGGCTTCGTCGCACAAGAATGGTGCTACTTTGCGCGACACACACCTTTGTCGCGCAATACTGTATGCACGACGAAAAAAAGATACTCATCACGCAAAGTCAGTAAGAAAATTGCGGGTATTTTGTTTTTGGCAGGGAAAAAAATGCACAATGAAGTTTTTCCCACAGAAACTTTGCACAACGGCCTTTGTCGCACAAAGTTCATTCAGTTTTTGGGTCAGAGCATTCAGTGCATGCGAATCAGCGGAATGACGAAGTTTTTCTTGTTGAAAACTTGCGCGACACATGCTTTGTTGCGCTAAGTCCATTTAGTTTTTAAGTTAAAACATTCAGTGCATGTGAATCATAGGAATCAATATACTGTATTTAGTGCAGATGTTTGCGCGACAAAGGCTTCGTCGCGCAAAGTCCCTAACCTTCCTATAAATATGCGCTTCTGCTATCCTTATTCTTCACAATTCGGTTCGTGCTCGAATGGAGGAAAGAAATCGACAGCAGAACATGGCCCCTGGGCTCTATGATATGACGCAATATGTGGAGTTTGAGCATGCGATTGCTGTAGCAATGCGGAACAATTGTCCTATTGCTGAGTGGCGTTCTTGGAAATATGTGCCCAAGGATGTGAAGAAGGCTGTGATGGATCAATTATTAATAAGTGTGACAAATGTTGAAAATAATTAATTTTATGAAATTTTTTGTTATATGTTGAACTTAATTATTTGCATATATATGGAACAGTGCAACCATACTTTTGATGATACGAACGAAGAGTTGATGAAGTTGATGGAGGAGGCGTTGAAGATGGGTTACAAGCAGTGACATTATGACGTGGAGCGGAATGGAGGACCAGCAGAGTAGTAGTTTTAAATTTAAGTTTTTGAGGACAATATTTAATTTTAAGGTTTTTTTTTTTGTAGGTTATGTATTTGGACTTAATTAGGCTTTAATTCATGTTTTTTTGTTTAAATAATTGAATGGATTAATTTAATTTATTTAAGTTTTCAATTATTTTGAGAATAAATATTATAATTGAATATTTGTTTGTAATTATGAAGTTTACATAAATATAGATACTAAAGATCTATGTTTACGTAAACTTCATAATAACAATCAATTACGTATTCGCTCGTCGCTATAAATTTTGCACGACGAAATCTTAGTTGCATAGAATTTATGCGACAATCTCCCATATACACGTTTGTGCGACGAACATTTCATCGTGCAAAGGGCGTAAAAAAACGCGGTTAAGTTTACCGCCATATTTCGAATCTACATGTTTTGTGCGACGAATTGTTCATCGCATAAGGTGGTAAAAAACGCGGGTCGAAGTTTTTCCCTTGGATACCTTGCGCGACAAAGGCTTCGTCGTGCAAAGGTCGTTCAATTTTTAGGTCAGAGCATTTAGTGCATGCTAATAAGCAGAATGACAAAGTTTTTTCCACGGAAACCTTGCGCGACACAGGCTTAGTCGCGCAAAGTCCATTCAGTTTTTGAGTCAGAGCATTCAGTGCATGTGAATCAAAGGAATCAATACTGTATTTAGTGCATATTTTTTCTCGACAAAGGCTTCGTCGCACAAAGTCCCTAACCTTCCTATAAATATGCTCTTTGTCTCTCCTTATTCTTCACAATTCGTTTCGGAAACTCTTTACTATTTTGCAGATTATAATCAATTTGTTCTTTGATTATTGGTGCAATGGCCGACTGTGGTGCGCGTTCGTCAAAGACAATGAATGGAGAAGGTTCCGGAAAAGGGTGCGAACGACATTGCAGACATTGATTTCTATGAAAAACTTACAAGTGTTGTGTAATTACTTTACAAAGACTGCTATCAAGTTATCCTTTTTAAGTGTCGTTGGTTTGATACAAAGCCACGTATGGTTGGAGGTGTTAAGCAAGACGATTGTTTGTTATCTGTCAACATTAACAGATGTTGGTATAACGACGACCCCTACATTTGAGCAACAATGGCCAAACAAATTTTCTATATAGATAACTCTAAGGGTAGGAATGGATGGAAAGTAATTCAGAAGATTGAGCACGGAGGTCTGTATGATATTCCGAATTGAGACCCTGCTAACGATGATGATTATGGTGACGTTGCTGACCAACAACTAGAGACTTCAACGGAACTTGGTGCAGATACACTGCAGGATATGACTATTGTACAAGAACTGTATCAGGTAGCCGGAGGTCATGAAATCGAAATACCGATCGACTCCATTATGATTGACCTAGAGGATCTACCGCGATACAATGCACCCAAGTACGCGAACGACAATGTTGACATGCTTACAGATGATGAGGAATGGAAGTCTAAATCTGATGAAAGTGATGATATTTATTCTAGTTCAGACGAGGATTAATGAAAACTTTTGATGTAAATGTAATGATATTTATTGAATGGTATTTATTTTGTATACAAACAAAAGTTTCCTTTAAAATTTGTAAAAAATTAATTAAACAAAAAAAAAATCTTTATTTAAAAATAAATAAATTAAATTTACAAATATGCGCGACGACGTTTTGGAAAAGTTTCTCGCGCAAATATTTAAAAATTCATTTTTTTTTATTTAAAAACTGGACGCGCGACAAAAATTAGAACACCATTGTCGCGCAAACATATAAAAATTTGATTTTTTGGCGAAAATTGGGCACATTTTTATTTCGGCGCGTTTTTATTTTGGTGAAGCTCAGACTCAATCTCTCTCTCATTCTTTGCGAAGCTCACTCTTCTCTCTCTCTCTCGGTTATGTTCGAATCTCACTCTCCTCTCTCTCGATTCTCTCCATCTCTCACTCTCATCACTCATTATCTCAGTCTCTTCCTCTCCCCCTTTCTCGCTTTCTCTATGTTTCTCTGTCTCTTTGTCACTTTCTCCTCCGCACCTGACATCTGCCGCCGCAGTTTGACGCCACAACATCTCACCACCGCCGCAACATTACTAGGTAAGCACCCTGTATCCCTTAATTCAATTATTTATAAGTGCAAATTTTCATTTTTTTTTTTCTGTTGAATTGTTTTAATTAGAACAATTAGGGATTTAGGGTTTGAATTGAAGGTTCGAATTGGGAATCTTGGGTTAGGGTTTTTGAATTGAGAATATTGGGTCATGGTTTTCGAATTGAGAATATTGGGTTATGGTTTTTGAATTGGGATTCCGGGGTTTGTATTTTCTTTTTCCCATTTTTTTGGTTATAAACAAAACTGGGTATCAAATTGAGAATCAAGTAGGGGTTTCGAATTGGGATTATCTAATGTGAAGGAGAGGAAGTCCCATCAAATTCCATTAACAAAACCGGGTATTATACATTAAGAAATTTGGAAATTTTGCTTCGAATACTACTATCATAGATCAAACTCATTAAGAAAACACAACATTACGTCTCAGGGCTCAAGTCCTTCCCCCTCCATCTCGTCTAGGTTAGAGTAGTGACGCAAAAAATAAATAAAAAAAGTTTTACTACACTATAGTTATTAAATGATTCCTTACTTCCCATTTTTATGCAGTATTGTTTTATCATAGGTTTAATTTGGTTTCTTCTTTATTGGACATGCTCATCATGTTTCACAATTTGCCAATGCTGCAGTGGTCCCTTTAAGCTTTACTTTTATCTTGCCTACTAAGGCACCAAAATATTTGATTCTTTTGTCATATTGCAGTGTGTGGAATCATGTTGCTGCTCATACTCTTGAGAATATTTCCTTTTTCACTATTTAGACTTTGATTCTTAACTTTATTATTCTCTGTCTCAGTCATTCAAGTAATATATGTTTTGTTATGTTTGATTTACGTAATTTGGGGCTTTACAGAATTGGATACTTGGTATATTGAAAAGTGGACTAGCATTCATCAACTTTGGAATATAATGATGTAGACTCTATGCATGGATGTGTTTTCTTGATAATCAGGACGTGGTGAAGGGAAACTTTTACTATTTATCGTATTGTGAATTTGTAATTTGAGTTTCGTAATGTTATGTTTGGTATTCAATAATTGGATTTGGATTTGGATTTGAATTGAAATATCCTATGTTTTATACCTTAGTTTGCTTCATTTGATTTTATACCACAGTTTTCAACCTCTGCAATAGTATAAACAGTTTTCTTTTGTATGTAATCCTAGACCTGTAAACGGGTCGGGTTTATTGGGTTTGGATCGGGTTCAATCCGACCCGTTAAGCTAACGGGTCACCCGAATCTGACCCATTAAGTTAACGGGTCACCCGAACCCGATCCGTTAATCTAACGGGTCACCCGTTTCACCCGTTAACACCCGTTAAGAATTTTTTTTCTTCAATACAATTAGAAAACACTTCCTGGAGGCTCTCGAGCTCTTCTCTGCAATTTGAAGTGTCGTAGATCCCTAATTGCGTGAAAATATCAGTCGTTCCTGCCGCAAATGCTTTGGATCTGCTTATCAATTGTCGAACCCAAGCTGGCTTCATCGTCGCAGTAGTAGTGCTACTACTCATCACCCAAAGCACTTGGTCGTAATATTCATCATCTAATGAAGACGTAGTTGTTAGAATTGCATCTGAATTATTCCATGAGAATAATGGTACCAGGTGCTTGAAATCCTGCAATTCTCCTGGCAGACGCATCACATGGAAAACCTCATCGTGTAAGTTGAACGAAAGAATAGCGAGCTCGTACCCCGTCTGCAGTACCAAACAATACAAGAATCCATTCAAGCCTTGAATGGAGCTGCGGATGATGTCTTCGAAGAGGATTGAGATGAGGGTTGACCTGCGAATCATGGAGCGGGGGAGATTTCTTGGGAGAGATGGTGGAGGGAGCGGAGGAGGGTCTGGTCGGAGAGCTTGGGAGATATGAAGGCCCCGCGTCGATAAGGGGTGGTTATAATTTATAACGGGTGTTAACGGGTCTAACGGGTTGACCCAAAGTGACCCGTTATTTAATGGGTTCACCCGTTAACGACCCGACCCGTTAAGCATCCACCCAAATACTAATATTAATGGGTTGGGTCGGGTCAGGGTTAACGGGTCGGGTCCAAAATGCCAGGTCTATGTAATCCTGCAATGTAGATCTTGTTATTACTATTATATGATATTTCTCATTCACATTCCCCACCAATATATGACTAAAAGTAGTGGAATGTAACTATTTTATTTATTATTTTTTTAGATACAGAACTTAATTTCAAACCGCCGGGAAACTAGTAAGGTCAATCAGACACCTTCTCCAGCAGGTAGTGCTGTTGCCACCTCCCCACTTGATTTGGGCACGACGGGTGTGTCTCCAGTCACGCTTTTCGGTCCAACGGTGTCTCCAGCTCCTTCATCATCGACTTATTCAGTGACGCATCCTCTACTAAGCGCTCGGTGGACTCATTGACGGCCCCAGAGTTTTGAGGAAGCTGAGAAGTCTGGTGAGGCTTACTCTGTCTATGGAGAGGGGTCCTAGACAGGTAATGCATCTTTCTCATAGTATTTTCAATTTAACAATTTGGAATTTAGATTATAATTGTTTTAAAGTCCCCAGGAAATGTTATAGTTTTAGGGGAGGTTTTGCCGAAGTTTCAGTATAAAATAGAATTCGTCTAATGTTTACTTTGTTTATTTTGTAGTTCAAAAAAAAAAACCAAGGGGCCCATGCAGACTTCTGAAGACGTCATAGACCACTCACACCACGACCAAGAAGATCACCATTACGTGGGATCCTCGACATTGTGCACCTGCAACAAAGGAGCAGCACATTGCGTTGGCCAGTGACATTAGCTCGGTTACCAGGAATCATTGCCCTCTTCCATGGGAGTCATGGAAAACTGTCACACCTGAAGTCAAGGAAGTCGTTCTTCATGAATTCTCGGTAAGTATTTTCAACCTCAACTACTAAATTTTTATTAAAGTATACAAATATTATAAATTTTAACTACTATTTATTTGTTGAGTTTTGTAGCATCACTATGAGCTCACGAACCTCAATGCCAATCAAAACCAGTACATCAACGAGCTTTGCGCCAATAAGTTCACTCAGTGGAAGAGCGACCTCCACAAGCATTCTAAGAAATTTGACGGTCCAGAGGTCGCTCTAGTAGTCGGGTGCCCTAAAGAGTTGGTGGACCGCCAAGATGAATGGGAGTGACTCTATGGCCATTTTCAAGATGAGAAATACCTCGTAAGTATAATTAATCTATTTCAATAATATTTAATCAAAATTTTTATATTTTTAAATAATTTTTTAATTTTTTTTCATTAATTTGTTATAAATATCTAAACTAGTACGTTTTTTTTTTAATTCAACAGAAAAAAGTGAAGGTAAACTCGATCAATCGGTCGAAGAAGAAACTTCTTCACCATTCCGACTCACGGCGCTTCTCTTATAGGTTGGAGGAGTGACGTAAGGGTGCGTTTGGTACGTTGGACGGGACGGGACGGACGAACGGGACGAGGCGTTCCGTCCCGCGTTTGGTACGCCAAAAAACCGTGGAACGGGTTGTCCCATGGGACGAAATTTGGCTGATTTTTTGTTCCACCTCTCCCCCTGGAACGACCCCTTCCACATCCGTGGAACACAAATTTATAACGTTTTAAGATAAAATTTTCCCTTATTTTTTTCAATATTTACATCATCCGTTCCGTCCTGTCCCATCCCGTCCCGTTCCGTCCCTTCCCGTCCCGTCCCGTCTGCGTACCAAACGGTACCTAATGTAACCGTATATTTATTTGATTCTTTTTACTTTCTATTACACAATTGGTAATCTATGTGTTAATATATATATTATTCATGGGGGTCAAAGTTTCTTGAGATTGACATATTCAATGAGGTATAAGTTTCGCTCGGGGATGAGCTGACGGAGCAACTTCATTTAAGTTATTTCAATTTTTTTAATGTTCAATTAGTATTAGTATTAATTACATGTATATTAAAATTAATTTGTCTGTTTTCATTTTTCTAGTCCACCATGGTGGAGAAGGGTCAGACCGTTCTAGATGAGGTGGCTTCCTAGCTTCCCCCAACAACCCCGATCGAGGAGGTGTTTCTCCTTGAGGGTGCGGGTTTTCAGATCATGACGGACACACTCGATCAAACCCTCGGTCGTAGGTAGGGGAATGTTCATTGAGGGCTTGGGAAAGCCCGCTTTCGGGGCCTGTCTGCCTCTTCCTCCAAGCAGAGAACAGAAGAGGTCGAATCGCTGACATTTGAAGTGGTGGACCTAAAGGAGCAGATTGCAGCCCAACAATCTCAGCTTGTGGCCCAAAGCAGTTTGATGAACCAAATTCTTCTCGCCCTTCAAATCTCTGGCATTCGGTTCCCCGACGTTGAACCACCTTTAGCAATGACTTCCTAGCCCCCAATCGCAAAAGCTACGACCTCTCAGCCCCTCAACGCAGCAGCAACACCATCAGCAGGCGATTGTGACGTGGACGACTACATTTTGTAGTTTTTTTTAATCATTTTCAAATTTTAAAATATTTCTTTCCGTTGTATGTACACTTTCAATAATTTTTTAATTCAATATTATTCTTTACATTTTCTGTTTTTAATTTCATTAAATTAATTTATACATAAAACAATATTATCAACATTTAAAAGGAAAAAATAAAAAATAAAAAAATAATTATTATTTAAAAATAATAATTTTAAAATCTTATTGCGACTGCCTCTATGTCCGTCGTGCAAGGGTCAGCGCGTTGAACCCCAGTTTCGTCACTCAGAGTATCACGCGCAACGAACACTCATTCACCGCTCTTTGTTTCGCGCAACGACCACCAATTCCATCTTGTAACATTCATTTCGCGCAACGAAGAACTTTCATCCATCGCGCAATGTCTGACATCACGAGCTTTACGCGACGTCCTCTTTGCTGTCCAATGTTTTCGACGACCGTATTCGACTTTGCTCAACAGCTGTCGCTTCGTCGCCTAAGCAGTTATGCTTAGTAGTGAGACTCTCTGCTCCAATAATGTAATAACACCTGAAATATTAAAAAAATAAAATAAAATTTAGAAGTACCGTCGTTTTATCATGTAACATGGTCATCAACACAGAATCAGCATGGTGCACGTTGCTGCGTGATGTTACGTATATCTACTACAATATAGGATTAAAATAAGTTATCTAGGATTAGAATAATATGACTATAATTTGATCTTAGTCTCCTCTTTCATTGTCTATAGCGGACCATGCTAAATTAATACGAAACCGAACTTAGCACCACCCTGTGGAACAATAGCTAGGGAAATTTTATTCATCATAAGCTAAAATATGTGAGGATGTGAAGGTAAAAGAGTCTTACATTGATGAATGAAAAAACTTTGTAAGAGCTGATAAGAGGTTATGTTACTCTCATATTGCTAATTGATTTATGGTGAACCTCAACTTTCTTCAAAATCAACATAATTTGCCTCCTATTAACTAGTGGAACAAAAAATCTCACCTAGGTAAAGTTTTGAAGCTTACTTTAGTAGTAGTTAATTGCCTCTATTTGATTATAGCGTCCCGGCTTCAAAGCACATGCACATAGATGTAAGTTAGATACCACTTGTTTGTTGAGTTCAATTCGTATTTGTGACTAGCTGTATATTTATCGTGTGACTGTTACGGACGAATTGTTCCGTTCTATCTGAATTGCTGTATAGATATTCTATCGTTTATAATCATGAATAAAACATTTGACGCTGACAGCCTCCAAATGCAGAAAAGAAACTTAAATTTGAGCCACAAGGATGTTGATTTGATCATCTGCATGACATTGTTGTATGGCACCGGCCAGGGTTATAATATCAATACAAAGTTGGAAGAACAATTTGCTGCAGAGATGGCCCCTCCTCCTTAGATTTGCCGCTAATGTCGATATCAAGACCTAAATTTGGCGGTGTCAATTTGTTCAAGTTGTTGTCAATTATTCATCTTCTTTGTCTTCTTCCTCTTCATCCTCGGGAGTACAGCAATGCATGTGATGGTTGCCATGACATCCTTGACAATGATTTGGGGCTCTTCCTGTAACATAAAACGGCTATAAATCTAATTAGTATATAGATTAATGCTACGCTAGCATAATGGCCCTTGTACTTGGTATCTAGATATCAAGTACTGTAGTAGGTACGCCTGTACGTAGCATTCTCTGAAAATCGAAACCTTCTGTGGTAAATGTGTAATGATCTCGATGGGAAAGGAATGCATGCACGTTAGGTATTTTTGTTCTCTATTAGGGTTCTTAACTTATAAAATAACTATAAGTTAAGTTCCATCATTCGACCATAGAAAACTAATTATATAATTTTACACACAATATATATAGAAGATATTTAGGTCTTACATACTCCACACGATCCTTAACAACAATTCTAGTTAGAGTTAACTCGATGACATACTTAAAAGAGTAATAATTTTGGCAATTTCTTTGACACTTCAGATCAAACATTGGCAACATATAGATAAAATTCCGAAAAGTAATTATTTTAGCTATTGAAATTTGTATATTCATCATCTCAGCCAATTTTCCAAATTATTAAACAGACGTATGTAGATTTTCATATTTAACATCAGGGAAACCCCATAAACTGATTAATCAATATTCATTATACTCTCTTGACACGCTCCGACATAATTCAATTGAAAATGGTAAAACGTTGGGATATTTTCTTGAAAAGAAGTTGACAACGATGAAACGACCAAGAGTGGGATTAATTCCCATTTTTTCAGAGAAGACAATTGAAATGATTAATATAAACATGTGGTTTCTACCCAAAAAAAAAAGGAAAAAAAAAAAAGCTAAACATGTGGTTGGTTATATTTCTGGTTTATCGCTCAGTTCTTTGGTTATAAGCAGGATATTTATGAGTACTCCATACTAATTTTAATTATCCGAGCATGTGATTATTGATTAATATTTGTTGTTGTTTGTTGATTAATTTCTTAGTTTCTAACTTTCGACTGCATATGTCTTGACCTAGTTAATTATGCCAACTTTGCCAATTTTGATCACATTTTTGGTAGGTGGTCTTCAGTCTTCACTACCACTTTAATTAACTTTCAGACAAGTCTTAATCTGGTATGGAATTTAAATAGTTATTCTACTTCTAGCTGAGTAAGCTCCTGTCCAAGTGGAATTCGGTCCAACTCTAATTAATGGTTTGTTAAGAAATGATTCCAGGAGGACTAGCACGTCCTATACACTTCTTCATAAAATCACTTCAAATAATTTAGTGGAAAAAATGTTTGTGGATGCAAATTTCCGTCATCTTTTTCTTCGACTAAAATACACCTACAAAATAATAATATCTAAGATTAAGGCCAAAAGTCTCACGCGCCCACGATGAATGCTTTGGCCGAAGAATCTCCGATGCCAAAGTTAGAATCTGAAAAGAATGTGTTTAGGAGTTTGTGGGTAACAAATGACTTAGCTTTTTAGTGAGATAATAGGGCTATTTATAGGGGAGTGGCCAGTCCTATTTGGAGAATAGTGGCCGGCCATATATAGTGTATTTGGAGAATAATTTCAAGATATTATGTGAAATAATATCTTGCAATTAACATGGTAATTAATCCCAAATTAAATAGGAAGTTTTGGGAGTTACCTTTTGAATAAGGATTTGATGAGGAGCGATAAGAGGGATTTGAATAAATACCATTTTGATCACCTTTGGTTCTTTCTTGATTGAGCCGTTATTGTCCGTTGTATGCGCGTGAGAATCTCACTGTGTCTCAAGAGTAATTTTATCACTTTCACCCAAAAATCCACGTATCACCTCCATAATTTTCTTGATTATTTTTTGCTCCACAATATTTATGATGTGCTTCTTCTTAACTCCTAAAATCTAATTCCAAATGGTCCTAAATTAAGCCCAAAGGCTAACGTAGGTTAGGTTTTTCTCTTTGTTACAGCGGGAAAGTGAATCAAATTTATTGACCCAACCTAGTCATAACTTGTTTTTACAACTACTCTTATCGTTTGACATAATTAATGTGATTGACATGATTAATGTGAATGACTTGATATGTTGCATTATTTACTATGAAACTGATAACATATAATTATAATTTATATATCAATCGATAACTAGTTTTATAATCTAATATGTCATGTTAATTTTCTAGTACAATAGAAAAATCAGAAAATAACCTACATGCATTATTTATGTTATGCTTTTTATATTATTAACAAAATATAATCGATCGAGAAGATTTGACTTTCGATCCAAAAGTTTGTCAATTTCGGTTTAATATTAATCGAACTTTTGCAATAGATTTCAACTGCCAACCATGTTATACCAACTAACTCTGCCAACATAATCACCACGAAGTGGTTCAGTGGTTAGAAATGAATTTCTTGCTAGTATTTCACATGAAATGTTCTAGGTTCGATTTTAGACGTTGGTAAATCTTACGGTGGTGGTCAGGGAAGGCTGAAATGCCTCTATGAGTCTTCCGGTCTCCGAAAGAGTGCACTATGTGACGAAGCCACCAGCTGGTCCCTTTAACCAAAAAAAAAAAAAAACTGTGCCAAGATACAAACTAATTCTAAAATATGAGTCCATTTGTTAAAAAAAAAAACAAAAAAAATGAGTTCAACATGCACATAAATTAAAATATAATTTTTTTTGCCGTACTCTCTCATTTAAGCCGGCCTTCTCTATTTTGTTTCGAGGGAAAACCCTACTCAGTCCCTGACCATGAAAACCCTAAAATTTGGCATCACACGTCGGAGCTGACTCATATATAGCCACGTTGACATCGCTTTCTGCTACTTGTACGCGTCCCCAACGGTTCACATCTTTCCCTTTATTACTTTATTATTTTGGACGATTTGTCTACGTATTCTTTCATTTCATTCGTTTGGATTTTGGAATTCAAAAACCACTTGTTTCTTTTGAATTAATGGGATACAAAAGTAACAAAACATTACTAATTAATACTAGGGAGTAGGGAAATTACACGGGTGGTCTAGTGGTTGAGATGAATTTTAAGTTCGTATTCCACACAATATGTCTTGAGTCGAATTCTGATACTGTGTGAATTACATGATGATGCAAAAGAGGAGACCGAAATACCTTTGTGAGTTTTTCCTGCCCCCAAAGAGTAAACTGATGTGACTAAGTTACCAGTTGGTCCCTTTTCTTAGGGAAAACTAGGGAGTAGGGATGCTGGCTTTGGTGTTATAATAACGGATTACCGATTGAAAGAAAGAATAGCTACGTACCTTTTTATGTTTTTGTCGATAAACACTCGAACTCGATCGAGAGCTTTTATATTTGTTGATTAGTTGCCTAGCTATCAAGTCATTTTTTAATGCCAAGGACTGCAAGAAATGTATGAAGGAGAAAAACATGCATGTATAAAAAAATAAAACCATTTTGGTAGACTCTGGTATGTGATCAACTTACCATTATAATTCTAAACCCAAGAAAAATTCCAAAGTCAGTTGTTGAGATGGAGTGGGTTTCAAGGCTAGGTCTCATTAATTAACCAATGTGATCAACTTGAAAGTTGTTTACGCGTATGTGAGCGTTTGTCAATATAATAAAGGTTTGTTTGGATGTGTTTTTAAAATGACTGAAAACGTTTTTAGAGAAAATATTTTTTTGTTCCAAAAGCACTTAAAGTGTTTTCTGCAAGAAGCACTAGTTATGTGCTTCTTCCAGGAAGCACTTTAAGTGTTTTTCTAGAATTTATTTGCATTTTTACTAACGATTGGTTTCAAAAACATTTTCATTAAAAGCGCTTTCAGTCATTTTAAAAACACATCCAAATAAGCTCTGAGACGTTTAATCATCTACCACTGATAGAGTAAATAAAACCGACAAAATATATTTATCAACAAGAAGGTGATCCTGATTAGCTGGTTTTATCAATAAAACATTCGATCTATGACAATATTAAGTAGTTTTCTCTTAGCGACAAGAAGGTAACAGATAAAATAGTCTCCAACAAATTAAAGAGATGAATCTTAAAAAAAAAAAATGAATATACGAAAAGTAAAATAAAAAAGATTCCCACACGTGAGGGGTGTGGGAGGATGTCAAGGTAAAAGAATCCTACATCGGCGAAAGGAAACCTACATGCATACACGCTAGGTTTTTTTTGTTCTAGCTATTGGGGTTCTTAACTTGTAAAAGAACTATAAGTTACGAAACCTACATTTCCATCACTAGACCATAGAAAACTAATTATAACTTTATTTAGAAGAAGTCAACATATATATAGTAGATATTTAGGTTTGAGTAAATTGTAGCTATGATCCCTGAATTTTAACTCAATTGGAGCAATGGTCCCTCAACTAAAAATCCATTACCATGTTGGGTTTTAGGCTCAAAATTAGGATGATGCAAAAATTAGGTTTGTGTTACCTATTTGGTTTTTGTATCCTATTTGGGTTTAGATTTTGACTTCTTAGTTGGTTTCCTTGGTGGAGAGGTTTTGTTAATTACCTATTTGATTAGGATTTGGATTTACTTCCTATTAGGATTCTTATTGTAACCTAAGTCCTATGCACTATAAATAGGACCCTAGGGTTAGTGTATTTTGTGTGGCTCTTTTGTGTGGCAATTTGGTGAGAGTCAATTTGTGAATTTGTGAGTAAGAGAGCAATTTGGGAGAATCTTCTCTGTTAGTTTTGGGTTCTCTACTCGTTTGGTTTAGGGTTTGTAATTTGTGGGATTTGGGTTGTGAGAGTTTAAACACTCTTTTGTAATCTCCGTTTGTTTAGTGAAATTCCTCGCAGTGCTTTGCCCGTGGATGTAGGCTTTATGCCGAACCACGTAAATCTCTTGTGTTAGTTTGAGATTGTTTGTTTTAGCTTTCGCCTACGACATTGATATTTGTTACTTTGTTATAATTCACTTCCGTTTGCGCATAAAAGTACAACATACCATTGGTCCCTCAACTCATCAAAATGTGCAGCTATGGTCCCTCAACTAAAAATCCATTACCATTGGTCCCTCAACTTTAATTCAGCTGGAGAAATGGTCCCTTAACTTTAACCCAATTGTAGCAATGGTCATTCCAACATAACTCGTTTTGACAAAATTTTTGACGTAGTTGACGAAAAGGATCATAATTACACACTTTGATGAGCTGAGGGACCCTAATTATATCAATGGTTATTCCAACATAACTTATTTTGACAAAATTTTGACTAAATTGATGAAAAGGACTATAGCTACACATTGTGATAAGTTGAGGGACCAATGGTAATGGATTTTTAGTTGAGGGACCATTGCTCCAATTTGATTAAAGTTTAGGGACCATTGCTACAATTTACTCTTTAGGTTTTACATACTCCACACGATCCTTAACAACAACAATCATAATTAGAGTTAACTCGATGACATACTGTTGACCCTAAAAACTACCAAGCCTACGTGACACGTAGGCCGAATAACTAATGAGCTAACTACGTCTTTCGGTGATGTGCGGGGCGTGCCAACTTGACAGCCGAGCTCGGTCGGTGAGTAAAATATGTTGATGTTGCGTTGTGCGTGCGAAGGACCTCTCGATCTTGCGATTGCGGCCGAGGAAGGAACACGTCTCGGCCTTCAAGTTCTGGTGCCTGAAGACAAGGCTGCCAATCTTTGCGAAGTTCATGAATCGTCGGCGCCGGATTCGGTCACGGTGATTATATTCGTAAAGGTATAACCACGCCGAATCGACAGCAGAGTATAGGCACATAGGTACTCGAAACAGACGTACGTCTTAACGGTGAAAGTGGTTCGGCCGTTAGAATGTCGAACTCGGAAACTAACCTGTGAATATCCAATCATAAAACAACTCTGCGTTTAATGTGCCGAGCCCAGTAATCAGTAACACCTCACTTCGCCGAAAAGGCTAATGAGATGACCTCTGCCGATAAGGACTCGAAAACCCTTCTCGACCGAGACTTGGATAGGTAACCAGTCGACCTCGACGCAGTGCTGTCTATCCAAACTGAAGATGCTCCGCAGTCGGCTGGTTCTACGGCGATAGTGCTGTTTATCCAAACTGAAGATATCACCGATTGCCTTCACAGTGCTGTTTATCCAAACTGAAGATGTGTCGGCGAAAAGGAAAATAAAAATCTCAAGGTTGTTGAGAGGTTTCGCGTAGAGCGAGAGTTTGCGCAGGGCAGTTTGTGTGTTGAGTTGGAGAGCCCTGAATGTTGCGCCCCTCCTCCTATTTATAGTAGTGCAAATACTCCTGATCGATCCAAAATCATTCTTGAATAGGAATCCTTTCCCTTAGTCTAATTTTATCTCGGTCGATCCCTAATTCAACCAGGGCTTTGAACCTGCCCCCCAATCGTGGGCTAAATTCATTTCCGCACCATGGTTTGTCTAGGACTCCTTATCCCAACAGGTCTCGGTTACTTAACCCTTATCACATTCCCATGTTTATCCGTATCCTCCCTTCTCTTAATAGAACTCGGTCAACCCGACCCCACGGCCCACGACATCAGCCCACAGTGCGAAGGTACGGGGCCGAAGGTGATCCAAGCTCGGCCCAATATTATTTTGGGCCCAAACACATACATAAAGAGTAATGATTTTGGCATTCTCTTTGACACTCCAGATGAGTACTTTATGATTTTCATGCATTTCGAGTAAAAAGTGGCAGAAGCTAAAGTACGAATGTCAAAATTGTTGCTCCCTTTAAATTAGCAACATTGTCAAATAATTGGCGACATTGTCAATCAAACATTATCACATATAATAAAATTTCGAAAAGTAATCATTTTAACACTTAAAATTTGTATGTTCATCATTTCAGCCAATTTTCAAAATTATTAAATAGACGTAGGTTTTCATATTTAATATCACCCTCAAAGGAAATCCCATAAATTGACAAAGAGTTGGGATATTTTCTAGACATTTCATTTCTCGGACATAATTCAATTGAATTTGATAAAAAGTTGGGATATTTTCTTGAAAAGAAGTTGACAACGATGAAACGACCAAGAGTAATTCCCATGTTTTTTATGATTAAGCTAAACATGTGGTTTCCAACAAAAAAAAAGCTAAACATGTGGTTGGCATTGCAGTTTGCAAGTAGGTATGACTGAATTATATTTCTGAGGTCGCCGACCTACAACTCTTGGTCGAATCTCGACCTCGAGGAAGCGAATCGACGTTTCTTTTTCCTGCAACAATCAATGGTCTGTCTTGGAAAACAACACCACGCCTATTTATGAGAAATGATTTTTTCTCGAATCTTTCCAAACACTGCCACGCGTCGACTCTCGATCATTCTAACAGTCTACAATCTTTCCTCTGGGCGCATGCAACTGTCAAACCGTCTCTTTGCATTCAATTCGCCGTCACACGCAATCGTGCACCCTCAATCCGCGAGATCTTCGGTCATTTCGCCTGGATTCTCTGAACTCTCATAATGGCGCGCAGTCACATTGATTGGCTCATTTCAAAATTCAAAACCAAACGATTGACCTTCCTAGGAGACGCCTATAAATACCTATCCTTTGATTCCCATTTTACGCTTCAAGTTCCCGAATTCCTTTCTCTTTCTCAGATTTCTAGAGCGAAACCCAGAATCCCTTTTTAGGCGAAGAAATTTCTACCCAGAAACTTTCATCTCGAAGATTTTCTTCTCAGCCATGGCTTCCTTCATCTCCCAACTCTCTAATGAATGCAATAAATATAAAGATATCATCGACTATAGCGCCGTCAAGACTCTGCGCTTTGAAAGCGATCTGAGCACCACTCATCAAATCCTCGGGCCTCTATTCAAGAAACCGGTGCCATCGCCCATCACTAGCATCATGAAGAATCACTGCCTGACACCCTTGCGACAAGGGTTTGAATGGTCGAAATGGGATATGTCAAAGCCCCAAGGGTCCTGGCCCTCGACTACTGCAACCTGGGCAGCTTAGGTCGATCGGATGGAGAAGTTCTTCGGCCAGGAGTGGAAAGCTCTCGGTATTCATGATGCCATCAGGCTCTCGACTGTAGAGATCGCCATGGACAAAGAGCTCATGATGGCGGCCCTTAGCTTCTGGTGCTCGGCAACCAACACCATGGTTCTTCCTCTTGGTCCTCTCGGCCCCACCGTCCTCAACATCTCTGCTATTCTCGGGACTTCCCCTTGTGGTCTCCCCATCGATGCTGCTCTCTTTGGATGCTCGTCGAACCTCGACCTTAAGGCATTGTTTGATGCTCGGGCCGTCGAAACATTGAGCCGAGACGGTCAAGAGCCCTCGAAGGACGAAGTTCAGAAGCTACATAAGAACTTCTTCAACTACAATACCTTTATTGTCTACTTCGCTGGTCGAGGGGAGGCGAGTCTCTGTAAAGGAGAACATGAGGCCTTCTTGTTCTACTAGTACAACAAGTTCATCTGTTGTACCAAATCGAACAAATGCTTGGTCGAGAATATGACTGTGGCTGAAGCTCTGGCCTGCAGTCACACCCTGGCACTCAGTCCAACCATTCTTGCCAACTTGCTGCGCTGCCTAGCTGAGGCAACCATTGAAAAGATAGACCCACACCAGAACGGGCCTCTCTAGGTCTTTCAACTCTGGCTGCAGACCTACTTCACTACACTTCGGCCAAACGTCCTTAACTTCTCGTCTACCGAAGCACTCAGTCTTCAGCTGGTTTCTCAACCGATACCTCCCCATCGAGCTGAAGAAATTTTTAAATACTTCTTCGGCCTTGATGACTTATCTGATGAGGAGTTTCTGGTATGTCGTCGTAGAGAGTACCCTTCCGCTATCATGCTTCCATCTTCGGCCTGGAGTGAAGGTGAAGATGCCACCATTCGCCAGAACTGGGGGTCGTTCATGTTGACCTGCGACCTTCCTCTCGGCTGTGACGCCCGCCGGTCAAGTTGGGAAGTCTATCATCCCTATTTCACAGCCAGGTAGCTCGGCTACCTCAAAGGTTGTCTGGTGCCTTTGCTTACTTCCCAATCTCTCGTCAGCCGAGGACGACTTTCTGGCTCTTCAGAGAAGGAATGCAGAGACGCCGAGAGCGAGTTTCAAGAGCGGTGCAGGAAATTCCGCCTTCGACGAGCTATTCCTGAGTCCCTCAGCACTGATACCTTCGGTGATTGGTGGGAAGCGTACACCCAGGATTTCTTTGGCGCCTCGGTCGAAGATGTTGCCAACAGCATATTCGGTGACCGACCCAAAAAACCCCTGCTCCTCCATCCAAAGAGAAAAAACCAGGTATTTGGCTATATTTACCTCATTTCTTCAAACACCCACTCGATTGCTAAGTTCAATTTTGGCTATCCCAGGTGGTCGAGTGGTGAAACGGGTAGAAGTTGTTGCCGCGGCTGCGGTAAGGAAGAAATTACGTCCCTCCTCTAGAAAAACAGACGCTGCCGCTCAAACTCCACCAATCAAACGGCCTCGTCAGGAAGCCGAGACGGCACGTGAAGCTCTTCGCCCCTCAAAACGCGTCAAGAAATTGGCGAAGAAAGGAGAACGGGAGATTCACGTTATCACCAGTCAGACTACCGAGGCGACCACTCCTGATGCCTCTTTTGCTGCTCCTGTCGCCCAGGATCTGTCGGAGCAACGACCAATTCCAAGTGGCCGAGCGTCCCAAGTGCCACCTGTTTTAGAGGTGGCCTAGCCAGTCACCGTTTCAACCACCCCTGAAGCGGTTGAACCATCTGCTGCTTCGCCTGGCGGGGAACCTGCAGTCCCGGTGCCAACTGTTGCACCTGTTCTGGAAGAGGTAACTCCTTTGGTCGAGGAACAACCCCCACAACATCCAAAACGAACGGCAATCATCTTGGAAGAGGTATGAACAACTTTGGGATAGGTACGAGTATGCTGTCAAATTTGCCTGATTTTAACATCTTCATTGTTTCAGGATGATGTAACCGAGGAAATTCCACTAGCGTATCGCCCTCGTAGAGCTCATCCAGCTAAACTCCCGGTCCCCGCTCCCCAACTACAGGGCAAGGCAATCCAATCAGCTGATCCTGCTGTGGTCGAGGCGGATGTGGCTGCTCCGGCTGAGGCCGATGCGGCTGCTCCTGTTGCAGCAGATGTCGCTGGCCCGACCGAAGCTGATGCCACTGCTTCAGCCGAGGGGGATGCTGGTGCTCCGACCAAGCTGGAGGCTGTTTATCGGGTAGTTCCTCCTGTCGAGCCTGAAACAACGGCGGAGACCCCGGTTTATCCGCAGGATGTCAACCTCGGCATTCCACCTCAAGAGACTACGTCGGCTTATGTAAGGATTCCTTCCTCTTTACTTCAGCTCTGTTTTCTTTTTTGAGAGTTATGAATCGAGAATATACTAAATGCTAGGTGCCTCCCCATTCCTTTCATCGAAAATTCTACGCGTCGATGGGTGTTATCTATATTTCTTGGCCACCTCAGTGACCGTCGAACGTAGATAACCTTTATGTGAATTGACAAGCAGTCTCAAACATTGGGCTTGCCCTTTAAGCTCTCTGGGTTCAAGCAACGACCCAGAAGACATGGCCGAAGGGTCGTCTCTTCAGGTCTACTATTTCCTTCTTTTCCTTTTTCTTGTGATTTGACTTGTTCTGATATTGTCTCTTTGTGTAGCCCGCGTGGGAAGCCGAATTCGACTCCCTTCTTGCCGGCACAACTAAGGTGACGGCTGGGCCTTCGACCACTGTGGCGCAAGATCCGGCCGACCCAGATCCATTCGTTAAACTGCAAGAACTTCTATCCTTCTCGGTCTCTCAAATTCTCGAACGCAAATGCCTTGACTCAGTGGGGGTATGCTTGAATAGGGATGGCAATGGGGCAGATTGGGTTCGGATGTGCTATCTCCAAACCCGAACCCGTTTATTTTCCCCAAACCCGAACCCGTAGAATCCCCGAACGGGTTTTCCCCATAACCGAACCCGTCGGGTGATGGATTTTTGATCGGGGAACGGTTTTCCCCATTATGATATTTATATATTTATTTATATTATTAACTAAATGAAGAATATTAAAAAAAATTATTAAATAAATTGCTATTGGTAATACAATTGATACAATGCATGTAATAAGTAATATTAAAAATTTATATTACTAAGAAAACATTTACACTCTTAAAAATTATAAGCATATAATTCCTATTATTAATGATATAAAAGTAAATAATTAATTTCATATTTAATAATCATGATTATTAACAACCCATTTTCATATAATAAATATTTATATTTTTTTTATTTATAGATGAAATGGTTCGGTTTCGGGTATGGATTTGGGGCGGATACCCCAATAACCATAACCGAACCCGAAACCAAAAAATTTACCCGACGGTTACCCATACCCGTAAAATACCCGAAATTTTGTACCCAAAACCGAACCATTCGGATCGGTTACTTGGGGGATCAGATTTGACGGGTTAAATTGCCATCCCTATGCTTGAATGATCTCGCAGCCAACGGTCGTCTGGACAATGCCGCCGTCACTCGAGCGTCCTCTCTCTTAGAGCGAACCCGGGAATACTTTGGTATTTTCGAAGAGCTCTTCGAGCCGAGGACGACTGGAAAGCTGCTGTGGCCGCACAAGAAGTTCTTCGTCCGAAGGTCGAAGTATTGATAGCAAAGAAGGAACAGCTGGCTAACCTCGATCGCCAGATTGCTGAACTCCAAAGTCGGCGGTCAGCTTTTGCGTCTGAACTTGCCAGGGAATTCGAGTCGGGCAAATCCGGCCTGACCGAATACGCAGTTGATGGGAAGCGGGTCGAGCAGCTAAAAATGGACAAGAGGAATCGGCAGACGGAGGTCACCATAGGCGAAGTGAGGTGGCTAGAGTTGAAGGCTTTCCTTGAATCTATCCTTCCAATATCACCTTAGGGCTAAGTTATTGTAAATCGACCGGTTGATCTTATTTGTACATTTTTTGCAAACTTAATGAAAGTATATTATTCTCGCATTTCCCAAGTGACTGGATAGTACTTCTTTAAGAACTTCCCATTAATCGGTAATTTATGAATCAAACCGGTTCGATCCTTGAGGCGGTATGCCCCCTTGTCAAGAACCTTGTGAACGATGAACAGTCCTTCCCAATTCGGCGACCATTTACCGAATCTAGGATCCTTAACTCCAACAGGTAAGACAGTCTGCCAAACTAACTCTCCCTCGCCGAACTTTTTTGTCGAACCCGTTGATTATAAGCTCGTTCGGCGATCTTCTTTTGTGCCGCTAATAGGTTGTAAGCATCAAGCCAAGCCTCTTCTAAATCGTCTAACTCTTGTCTCATGGCCTAACCGTACTCGACACTGAATAAATTGCTTTGTTCTATTACTCGCAACGAATTTATACTTAGTTCGACCGGCAACATTGCATCGTGTCCGTAAGTTAGGGCATACAGAGTTGTTCCAGTGGCAGACCGGGGTGAAGTTTGGTAAGCCTATAAAGCTTCGTTTAGTTTTAGGTGCCACATACCAGGCCTTTCTTTTACCATTTTCTCGAGGATACCGATCAAAACCTTGTTACTTGCTTCGGCCTGTCCATTTGCTTGTGGGTAATACGGTGTGGACTGTTCCAGTCGAATATTCAATTTGCCCATTTATTCCTTAAACCTGTCGGATGTGAAGATCGTACCATTATCTGTTATGATTGTCTCTGGTATGCCGAATCTAGTCACGATGTTTTCTTCCATGAAACTAGAGACCTCCTTAGACGTCAATTCGGCATATGATTTCGCTTCGACCCATTTAGTGAAGTAATCTGTCGCCACTAGTATCCATGCATGTTTTGCCTGCCCCGGAGGATGGTATAATTTTGCCGATTACATCCATGGCCCATCCTCTAAACGACCATGGTTTAGTGACTGAATGTAGCGTCTCGGCTGTGACCCTTTGTATAGGACCGTGAATTTGGCATTGTAAACATCTTCGGGCGAACTCGATATAATCCTTCAACACGCTTGGCCAGAAATAGCCATGGCGACGAAGCAGCCATCGCATCTTTCGACCAAATTGATGAGCTCCGCAAATTCCTTTATGTACTTCCGCGATTGCTCGAACGGCCTCTTGTGGTCCGAGGCACAACAACAACAAGCCATCCTCACCCTTTCGGTACAATTCATTCTGGTACATGACGTAGTTCGTGGCATGAACCCTCGTCTTGCGGTCATGTTTGTCACTTGGACTATCAAGATATTGCATAATCGGTCTTCTCCAATCGTCTGTTAGTGCCTCGACAGCACAAACGTCCAGAGACTATTCTCATTCTAGTAATGAAGGAAGGGGCATCACGCGTGTACGAATTACATGGTCACGATGGAGAACTTGTTGATTAACCAAGGCCGGATACGACTGGCGCAATGTGGGTATCATCCGGCATAACTTGCCCCCCAAGAGTTGTGCTCCGGAGGCCAGTTGAGCGAGTTCATCGGCGACAGTGTTTCGATCGCGAGAAATATGATTGAATGTAATACCGTCAAATGACTCGGCCAAGTAGCTGGCAACCATGTGATAGGGTGCCAGAGCGCAACTCATGCAACGAAAAGTTCCTTTGAGTTGGTTAATCATGAGTTTGGAATCGCCGAGGACGAGCACACGAGACACTCGTAACTCATGAAGAACGCCGAGGCCGATGAAAAGAGCCTCGTATTCTCAAAGTCGACTTTGAGAGAGAAATACCAACAGTGTTGTTGTGGAGACTGGATGACGATTCCCACACCGGCCGACGTTAAGGTACTAGAACCATTAAAACAGAGCGTCCAATAATTGTCACATGTGTCTACCAAGCCGATCTCGATGTCGTTTCCCCCAAAGCCACATGAAGAAGGGTGTTGAGCTAGAAAATCGGCGAGGGCTTGTCCTTTAACAGCTTTTTGGGGCACGTATTGTAAGCTGAATTCAGACAGTGCCATTGTCCATTTTCCAATCCGACCTTTGACTATCGGTTGAGTCAACATGTACCGGATGACATCTGTCTGAGCGATGACCTGGGTAACTGATGGAAGCATGTAGTGCCGGAGTTTTGATGCGGCGAATAACAAAGCCAAGCAAAGCTTCTCGACCGGGGAGTAATTGGTCTCTGGGGAGTGGAGACTTCGGCTGAGATAGAAAATGGCTTGTTCTCGTCCGGCATCATTGTCTTGTGCGAGAAGGCAGCCGATGGACTCTGCGGCTGCTGAAATGTAGAGTTTTAGGGGTTTATCGCGCCGAGGGGGAACAAGGACAGGTGGTGTGGTAAGAGAGACTTTGATTTGCGTGAAAGCCGCTTGGTGTTCTTCGCGCCATTCAAATTTGTCTGAGTCTTTCAACTTCAAAAGGGTGGAGAAGGCCTTCATCTTTCCTGCCGAATTTGCTATGAAACGATGGAGAAAATTTATTTGGTCGAGCAAGGATTGAAGTTGCTTTTTGGTCGTTGGAGGTGGAGCGTTAATGATCACTTGAGCCTTGTTCTCGTCTATCTCAATGCCATGGTGATGGACAAGAAAACCCAAGAAGTTGCCGGTCGACACACCAAAGGTGCACTTTGCTGGGTTCATCTTGAGATGATGTAGGCGCATACGAAGGAAAGCCTGCCGAAGATCATCAAGATGCGTTCGACGACACTTTGATTTTACCACCACGTCGTCGATGTATACTCCTACGATTGTGCCAATCAGGTCATGAAAGATGGCGTTCATAGCGCGTTGATATGTAGGTGCCGAGTGCCCCTGGGCAACGAAAGGCAGTTTTATGAACATCGGCTTCGACAATGAAGATCTGGTTATAACCAGCATGACCGTCCATGAAGGATAACATGGCGTGATTGGCCGCGGCGTCAATTAATAAGTCTGAAATTGGCATCGGATATTCATCCTTGGGTGTTGCCAAATTCAGATTGCGAAAATCAATGCAAATACGAAAGGCGCCGTTTTTCTTAAGTACCAGAACAATATTCGCTAGCCATTCGACGTATCGGGCAGTCCGAATAAACCCGACGTTTAAAAGACGAACAAGTTCATCTTTTATGCCTAGTTGTACTTCGGTCGAGAATCGTCGAGGTGGTTGACGAAAATGTTTGCAACCAGGTTTGATACGTAATTCATGCTCGATAAGTGTTCGGTCGAGACCAGGCATCTCATGATAGCTCCAAGCGAAACAATCTTTAAATTTGCGAAGTAACGTACAAAGCTCAGATTTGATGGGGGTAGGTAACAAGGCACTAATAAATAATGACCGAGGATCATCGGCCGTTCCAACATTCACTTCCTCCAACGGGTCTTTAACTTGAGGCTGATTATCTTCGAGCTCGGCCGAAGCAGCTTGAATATTATCGAGAAAGAGAACATGATCGTTATCTCCTTCGGCAAGGAACTCCACGAGGTTGACTCCAGAGTGACTGTTTGGAAATGGCATACCAATGAGCCAGCAGTCGTTCCATGGTCGATGAAACCGCGGCTCGGCGTCTAGCTTGACTGGTGTCAAACATCAGGATCGATGATAAAGTTAGCCAACCCGAGTCTCGCCGAATCCTGATGAACAGTTTCGGCGCCAACCTTGACGGCTTTCTGAATCGAAATTCGAGTCGGTCGTCCTCCATCGTTGAACCCTTGTAGAGTAATGTAGCCGACGTGGTCGTCGTAGTACCGTGCTTGAATCATGTTGGCTTCAAAGGGTTGATTGTCAGTCGGATGTACTACAATTGATTTACCATCCCAAAAGATGAGGACTTGATATAACGATGAAGGGATACAGCTTGTTTGATGAATCCAATCTCGACCGAGCAATGCATTGTACTCGATCTTCGAGTCAACTATGAAGAAGGCAGTCATATGGTTGCGACCTGCGATGCTCACCTCTAACGGGAGTACTCATTTTGTTTGGGATTTGTCCCCGATGAAGCTGCTCATAGTGATCCCTGATGGGATAAGTTCATCGTTAGAGCGATGCAAGGCCCTCATGATGGTCACGGGCATGATATTGACAGTGGCCCCACAGTCAACAAAAATTTTGGAGACCGGATATCCTTCGATGTGGGTTGTAACGTACAATGGCTTTAGATGACGGAGATTAGCCAAAGACGAGCAAGGAAACAATTCGGTTAAAGCTGTCTTGAGGTTATCGTCTTTTGCCGTTGGCTAGGCCTCGGTGGTAGTGACGAGGTCGACTTGGGTAGCTTCTTTGGTAACTACGTCACCGTCTAAGAAACTTGGTTGGGAAGTACTTGATTGAAAATCGGCCAGCAAGACGTGGACCATACTGATTTCCATGTTATCGAGGATCGAATGTCTCATCGGGTTATGATCTTCCTCCGCTGGTTCCTCTTCTTCTGGATCCTCGTCTACTAGATTCTCTTCCTTCGAACTCGTGTGGAGTGTGTCCGCATCATCCGTCTCGACTGATACCCGAGCATGTTTAGGTGCGTCCACGAGGGCTCTTTGTCCTTGTTCGTAGGTTTTTGGTTTCTTTGGAACTAGAATTGGGTCTGGGACTTGAGCCGAGATACGAGCTTGTTCTTAATACATGATGCGGGCGTCCCTTATGTCCAGATAAGCATCTAACCGTGCGACGCGCGCTGTCTCGTCGGCCGTAAGGCCGAAGAGATAAATGGCTGAAAATACTTCAAAATGGTGGTGTAAATATTGAAGATCTTCAAGAGAAAAGGGAAGTTCAGTTGGGCCGATATCAGTATATGGATCGACATCAAAGCCTAGGACTCGAGCTTCACGTATGTGTTGAAATCTAGCTTTCAACCCTATATCTGAATTCTTCTGAATAATTCGTTCGGCATCTGGACAGGTTTGTACGAGGTCGATCATATCTTGACATGCTTTCGGTAAACTGTATAGATCATTAGTCGAATGCTTTTTATGGAACTCGCGCATGTACTGCAAAGCCTCTCCGAGGAATGGCGGGTGTAGGTTTCGTCGGACCCTGATCAAAGGTTCCTGTACGGGTAACGGGGGAATTTTATCCTTGGCCTCTTTCCTAAAATGCTCAAGACGTGCCTTCATTTCACCTGGCCGAATGAGAAGTTCGATCTGCTTTTCGGCCTCTTCAAATATGGTTTCTAGAGCATGATCGACCGTCTGCTTACCCTGAGTCAATTCTGTCATAATCGTCGGGGTTTGCCGGCCGTCCTCGTTGCCAATTTTTTCTTTCAGCTGCCACTTGGGAGCCGAAGTCTCATGCGCTGTTCGTCGGCGGGCCAAGCAGTCAATTCTTTGGCACCGACGCTTCTGTGATTTGGACAGTGCAGTGTATACGCCTTTAGGCGAGTGATAGGTATACCACCGTTGATCTCGCGGTTCAGGGGGCCTGAAGGTTTTCTGGTTTACGGAAGAGCTCGAGCTGCTGGAATTGCGGGCATAATACTCTTCGTTGTAAAATGGTGCATCGAAGTCAAGTCATCGCCTATCTGAAGATGGTTTGACATCCTGCGGACCGAGCCTGTTGAAGATTGTATTCTGTGGACTCGTGTCAGGCATTTTTTTGGGTGTCATCGTGGCTGAGTGCCCACGTGGCGTTTCTGCCTGGCGCGGCCCTTCTCTTGGTTTGACCGAAACGTCTGCTATGCACCGAGTACACAGGGTCGTAGATTCATTGGTTTCTTCTGCGCTCGAACTTGACATGGTCTCGACGATAGCCGGTCCGACTAAATCTTGGGGTGGCGCATTTGAGAACAAATCAATTTTGAGTCGTGGTTGAGAGCTTTTTTTGGGGATGTGTCGCATCAAAACGAACTCGGCCTTTCCTTTCCCTTTATCTCTAGGTAAATGAACATATACCATGCTTACTGTCGCCTTAGGGAAAGGGTCATTGTCGATACCCATTTTCTTATCTGGAAATTTAAGTTTTCCACTGTCGATCCAACTCTGGATGGCATCCCGAAACACGACGCAATTGTTTGTCGTGTGTTTGTTTGAATTATGATACTTGCAATATGTCCTTCCCTTCAGCTCTTTGGCCTTAGGAATGTTGTGCCCCGGCCGAAGTTTTATAATCTTAGCAAGTAACAATTGGTCGAAGATAGCGTCGACCTTAGTAATATCAAACGTATATACCTTCGATGTCTTCATAGCAGTTTCTTCGGGCGTTGGCCGAACCTTGGTATCCTTAAGGTTGACGTGGGTCAATGCCTTGCATATATATGGCTTGTCAATCACTATCTCGGCCGCGTCTATATGCCAGCTAACCGTAGGATTTTTATAGATGGTTCCTCGGGATGAGGATTTCGAGGCTTTCTCTTCACGGAGCAAATAGTCGTATTGCTCGACGTGTTGAGCTAATTCATACATGTCACGGAAGTTTGCCCCCAGGAACTTCTTTTTATATTCTACGTCTAAACCATTCAGTGCGAGTCTAACAAACTCTACCTCAGGCAGAGGTACTCGGCACCAATTTCTGGCTGACTTAAACCTCGTAAGATAGTCCATCGACGATTCGTCCGATGTTTGTGCCATTCTAGCCAACGAGGAAACAGACATCTCCATCCCCGGTCGATAAAACTGTTCGTGGAACTTCTCGACCAGTTCCTCCCAACTTTGAATGGAATTAGGTGGGAGATTTATGTATTACGCGAACGCCGAGCCAGTCAGCGAGAAGTTGAATAGTCATAACTTATGGAAGTCACTATTAATATCTCCACATTGTGCAGTGAAACGAGCGACATGTTCCAATGAGGATAGAGATGATTCCCCAGCAAAAAGGCTGAAGTCTGGGATCTTAAAGCCTTTAGGATATTCGAACTTTTCCACGTAAGCTGGGTATGGATGGATGAACTTTGGGAATTTTTAGCCCTTTCTTTAGGGCCGAATCAATCATTCTCTGAATTTCAACCACATCCACGGACGTCGTTTTCGTATTTTGATCAAAGTCATCAATCCGGCTGCTCGATCCACCCCTTTTATCCAAATCAATCATTTTGAGCCGAGCGGGTCCTGCCTCGGCCGATAACACTGATATGGGATTATTCTTTGGAATGGGTGGTCTGGATCGATCAGAAAGGCCAATATTCTGGGTATTGCTAACTAAAGCCTCAAGCAATCTCGTGTGCACGGCGTTTTGACCACGCACTTCTTCAAGTATCCCTTGTATCTCTCGACTGAACGTCTGTTCGACCTGTCGAGACTGCTCTTCGAGCCGACGCCGAAGGAACGATCTGGTTGGTGGATCGAAAGTGTCATCACTATCTTCATCACAGTTCTCCACTATACCTTCGATCACGGCTCCATTCGTTATCTTTGCGAGGATCCTCACGTCTCGAGGCGGCTCGCTAAAACTTGCCTCTCTTTCCTATCGTGTTCCTTTTGATGCCTCAAGTGTCACGGCAGCAGTAGTCTGTACCCGTGATGAACCTTCAGACCCGGGGTTCTGACTTGTGTGGGTGGTCGATTTTCCCATGGTTGATTTCTTTGTTACTGACTGTATCTCAATGGTCATGAACTTTGTAGATTTAGCTCTTGGTCCCACTGGGCGTGCCAAAATGTTGACCCTAAAAACTACCAAGCCTACGTGGCACGTAGGCCGAATAACTAATGAGCTAACTACGTCATTCGGTGATGTGCGGGGCGTGGCAACTCCACGGCCGAGCTCTGCCAGTGAGTAAAATATGTTGATGTAGCGTTGTGTGCGCGGATGACCTCTCGATCTTGCGATTGCGGCCGAGGAAGGAACACGCTCGGCCTTCAAGTTCTGAAGCCTAAAGACAAGGCTGCTAATCTTTGCGAAGTTCACGAATCGTCGACGCCGGATTCGGTCACGGTGATTATATTCGTAAAGGAATAACCACGCCGAATCGACACCAGAGTATAGAACACAGGTACTCGAAACAGACGTAAGTCTTAACGGTGAAAGTGGTTCGGCCGTCAGAATGCCGAACTCTGAAACTAACCTGTGAATATCCAATCATAAAACAACTCGGCGTTTAATGTGCCGAGCCCAGTAATCAGTAACACCTCACTCCGCTGAAAGGCTAATAAGATGTCCTCTGCCTATAAGGACTCGAAAACCCTTCTCGACCGAGACTTGGATAGGTAACCAGTCGGCCTCGACGCAGTGCTGTCTATCCAAACTGAAGATGCTCCGCAGTCGGTTGGTTCTACGGCAATAGTGTTGTTTATCCAAAATGAAGATATCACCTGTTGCCTTCACAGTGCTGTTTATCCAAACTGAAGATGTGTCGGCGAAAAGGAAAATAAAAATCTCAAGGTTGTTGAGAGGTTTCGCGTAGAGCGAGAGTTTGCGCATGGCAGTTTGTGTGTTGAGTTGGAGAGCCCTAAATGTTGCGCCCCTCCTCCTATTTATAGTAGTGCAAATACTCTTGATAGATCCAAAATCATTCTTGAATAGGAATCCTTTCCCTAGTCTAATTTTATCTCGGTCGATCCCTAATTCAACCAGGGCTTTGAACCTGCCCCCCAATCGTGGGCTAAATTCATTTTCGCACCATGGTTTGTCTAGGACTCCTTATCCCAACAGGTCTCGGTTACTTAACCCTTATCACATTCCCATGTTTATCCGTATCCTCCCTTCTCTTAATAGAACTCAGTCAACCCGACCCCACGGCCCACGACATCAGCCCACAGTGCGAAGGTACTGGGCCGAAGGTGATCCGAGCTCGGCCCAATATTATTTTGGGCCCAAACACATACATAAAGAGTAATGATTTTGGGATTCTCTTTGACACTCCAGATGAGTACTTTATGTGATTCATGCATTTCGAGTAAAAAGTGGCAGAAGCTAAACTACGAATGTCAAAATTTTTGCTCCCTTTAAATTAGCAACATTGTAATAATTGGCGACATTGTCAATCAAACATTATCAACATACAATAAAATTTTGAAAAGTAATCATTTTAACAATTAAAATTTGTATGTTCATCATTTCAGCCAATTTTCAAAATTATTAAACAGACGTAGGTTTTCATATTTAATATCACCCTCAAAGGAAATCCCATAAATTGATAAAGAGTTGGGGATATTTTCTAGACATTTCATTTCTCGGACATAATTCAATTGAATTTGATAAAAAGTTGGGATATTTTCTTGAAAAGAAGTTGACAACGATGAAACGACCAAGAGTAATTCCCATGTTTTTTATGATTAAGCTAAACATGTGGTTTCCAACAAAAAAAAGAGCTAAACATGTGGTTGGCATTGCACAGTGGCGAAGCTACGTGAGGGCGAGGAGTGGCGGCCGCCCCTCCCCTCGCCAGAAAACACGCCTAGGAGAGCTGGTTCAGCCCCTCCGCTCTCGTCGGAATTCAGGGCACCTGTAAAAATTGGTTTTGGCCGGTGCACTGTCTTGGTCGAATTTACAGAGGAAGGGCGATAGTTTGGTTAGATTTACAGATGAATGAAGAAGACGGAGGAGAGAGGTTGGAGAGATGAAAAGAGAGAAAGCGGTTACTCCGCTACCATGGGCAGAAAAGAAAGAAAGCGGCTACTCCCGATACAACCATGGGCAGAAAGAAGAGAAAGCGGCTACTCTGCTACCAGTAATTAAGCAGTTGCATAGGTGCTGCCATGGCAGGGGAGAGACTTGGGTATGAGTGGGCAGGGTTGGGTTCTTTGAAGAAGAGAGATTGATGGAGAAATTCGGGTTAAATTTGACCTGGACGGGGATGAGATCTATGTTATGGGACGAAGGAGAGAGGAACTATTTGGTTATAGGGGTAAGGTTAAAGTTGTTTGCTTGGTTATAGGCATAGAGAGAGTTTTAAATGACAGATGGCTTTGATTTGATTGGGTTAAATGGTACTGTCAGTAATATTGGGTCCTCACCAGGTTTTCCCTTTTTTTTTCCTCTTCTAACCCCACCTTTTTTTTGTAGTTTATTAACCCATTTCTTTTTTTTTAATTCTTGTATGTATTTTTATTTTCTCTTTTGAGACTTCTACTGTATTTATATTAAACTCTCACATTATTTATAAATATTGTATTACGTTTTTAAAACAAAGTAAATATTGTTTAATGTTTATTTTACGATAATTTAAATTCATCTAGGCTCCTGCCTAGATCTCGTCTAGGCACCTAGCTGCTAGGTTCCAGTTCGCTGTTTGACTAGCGCCTAACATTTTTTAGGATCTAATCCTAACCAATTTAAGTTTCTTACATTGGCTTTGATATTATTGCTTACAACCATTTTGATGGGGAGATTATTTTCTGCTATGAATATTGATTCAAAACTTTGCACTCTCCAATGTGAAAGCAACCGCTTCGATTTAACCTTACACTTTTTTGAATTTCGCCCCTCCCCTTAGTAAATTCTGGCTTCGCCACTGGCATTCCAGTTTGCAAGTAGGTATGACTGAATTATATTTCTGGTTTATCGCTCAGTTCTTTGGTTGTAAGCAGTATATTTACGTGTACCCCATACTTAGGGGGTGAACTGCCAATTTAGTCCCTGAATTATCACCCCAATGAAAATTAGGTCCCTAAACTATTTTTTCAGAAAAATTAGTCCTTAAATTATAAAAATCTGCCAATTACATCCCTAATATTATATTCGAAGCAACTATATTTAATTTTCCGTCAATTTAAGTCACGTTATTTGTATGTGATACACATTGGAGGGTAAATTAATAGTTTTTCATAAAGAAATGGTGTATAAAGTTAACTTTGAAGGGTAAATTGGTAGTTTTACATTAATTTTGGAGGGTAAATTAGATGTTAGATTCGCAACCTATATGAAATGTAAAGGGCTTATAGGCAAGAAAATGACGATAGTACATTCTAAAGTGTGTTAAATGACTTAGTTGAAGAAAAATTAGATAAAATAGCTTTGAATATAATAGTAAGGATGAAATTAGCAATTTTTAATGAATTTAGGGACTTATTTTACCAAAAAAATAATTCAGGGACATAATTTTCACTGAGGTGATAATTCAGGGACTAAATTGGCATTTCACCCCATACTTATTTTTCTTATCCGAGCACGTCATTATTGACTAATATTCGTTTTTGTTGATTAATTTCTTAGTTTCTAACTTTCTACGTGCTACATGTGTCATGATATTGGCAGATAGTTTCCTCCAATGCAAAAAGTTGAAAACTACTAGAAGTCTTGACCTAGTTAATTATGCCAACTTTGCCGGTTTTCACAACTTTTGGTAAGTGGTCTTCATTGGTCTTGAATTTATATAGTTCTCCTACTTCTAGCTGACTAAGCTCCTTTTCAAGTGGAATTTGGTCCAATTCTAATCAAGGCTTGTTTGAAAGTGATTACATAAAAACTAGCACGTTTTATATGCTTCTTCGTAAAATCATTTCAATAAAAAAGCTTCAAATAATTTTGTGGAAAAAATACATATCATGTGTTTTTTCCATAAATGATTTTAACTCTCTTAAAATCAAATTCCAAACGGTCCTAAATTAAGCCAAAAACCTATCATAGGTTTAGGTTAGAGCAACTCCACCCTTGGAGCCTTTCCCCTGGCAATCCACTATTCAATCCACCATATTGAACAGTAACTGCCTTTAATGAATAGTAACTTCCCTTAATGAACAGTAATTGCCATTTGCATCTCCACCCTTGGAGCCCTCCCCCTGGCAATAGGCAATAAAATATTAGTTTTTTTTGTTTGTTTAAATAATACAAAATAAAATTATTTGTAATTTCAGATAAGAATTTTTAAATCGTTCTCGTTGCGCCACGTGTCATTTTATCCAAAAAAACAATTATTTAGCGATGGATTTCGATAAGATTTTTATCCAATGTCATCGTGCCACGTGTCGTTATCTTTTCAGAATCTTTGACGATAGATTTCGATTAGATTTTTGTGGAAAAAAATTGGATTGAAACTTTGAGAGAAAGATAGGAATTTGATTGAAAGTATTTGAGAAAATATGAAATTGTGGAGTAAGGTAGATGGAGAAGAAGTGGTATTTATAGAAAAGTAAAAAGAATTTTTTACAAATTTTTTTCAGAATTTTTACAATTTTTTTTCGGATTTTTTACATTTTTTTAAAAAATTTTATTCAAATAATTAATCTCTGCCGTTGGATTTAAAAAAATTTTAAAACTTTTTTTTTTAATTTATAAAGCAGATTAATATCAACCGTTGATCTCAGATCGAACGGTTGATATTAAATCATCTTTTTTTTTTTATTACCGTTGCAAATCGGACGGCTCTTATTAAAGAGCCGTTGGGATCGAACGGACCGTGGGAAGCCACGTGGCTTCATTAAAAAATGCTTGGCCATCGGGCTGCAGGCCCGTCGATTCCCCACCCCCCCCGGCCCTCGGGCTCCCACCCTCACTCGGGCTGCCCAACGCTGAACAACACTCCACCGGGCCTCGGGCCCTTTCCTCTCCCCTGTCCCCCGAGCAATGTCCATGGGTGGACTTGCTCTTAGGTTTTCCCCTTGTTACAATAGAAAGTGAATCATATTATTGACCCAGCCTAGTTATAACAACTTGTTTTTCCACCCACTATTATCGTTTGAGATAATTAATCTGAATGACTTGATAAATTACATTATTTACTATGGAACTTATAACATATAGTTATTATTTATTATATCAATTGATAACTAGTTTTACAATCTAACGTGTTATGTTAATATATGTAGTTCCAAAGAAAAATAAGAAAATAACCTACATGCATTATTTATGTTATGCTTTGAATATTATTGACAAAGTATAATCGATTGGGAGGATTTGTCTTTCGATTCAAAAGTTTGTCATCTTCGGTTTAATATGGTATTAATCAAACTTTTGCAATAGATTTCAACTGCCAACCATTCTAAGATACCAACTAACAACTGTGCTAAGATACAAACTAATTCTAACATACGAATCCATCATGCACATAAATTAAAAATAAAAAATAAAAAAATTGCCCTACTCTCTTATTGAGGCTGGCATTCTCTATTTTATTTGAGAGAAAACCCTAATTCAATCCCTCATCATGAAAATTCTAAAAAGTTATCATTATGCGTTCGAGCTGACTCATATATACTCACATTGATATCCTCAATGGAAAAGGATCCTAGGCGAGGATCCTTTTCCATCCTCAATGTGCTTTTTGCTACTTGTAAGCATCCCCATTGGTCCACATCTTTCCCTTTATTACTTTATTATTTTGGACGATTTGTCTACGTATACTTGCATTTCTTTGGATTTTGGAATTCAAAAACGACTCATTTCTTTTGAATTAATGGGATACAAAAGTAACAAAACATTTTAACTAATACTAGGGAGTAGGGAAACTACCACAAGATGGTCTAAAGGTTGGGACGAATTCCTAGTTCGTAATTCACATGGCAAGTCTTGGGTCGATTTCTAGCGCTGTGTGAATTACACGATGGTAGACAGGAGAAGACTGAAACACCTGTGTGAGTCTTTTCAACTCCTAAAAAAGTGAACTATTGTAGCAAAGCTACCAGTTGGTCCTCTTTCTCAGAGAAAAAAAAATACTAGGTGTAGGAATGATGGCTTTTTTCATTAAATAGTATGAGTGTGGATCATACGGCTCCCAATTTGGTGTTATATAATGGATTTCCAATTGAAAGAAAGAAGAGCTACGTAGCATTTTATGTTTTTGTCGACAAACACTCGAACTCGATCTGAGAGAGCTTGTATATTTGTTGATTAGTTGCCTAGCTATCGAGTCATTTATTAATGCCAACTTGCCAAGGACTGCAAGAAATGTCATGTATAAAAAAAATAAAACCATTTTGGTAGACTCTGGTATTTGATCAACTTACCATTACAATTCTAATCCCAAGAAAAATTCCAAAGTCAGTTGTTGAGATGAGGTGGGTTTTAAGGCTAGTCTCATTAACCGATATTGAACTTGAAAGTTGTCAAGCTTAATCACCCCCATTAAAGAAAGTAAACAAATCCATTATCCAGAAAACAAAGTCAGAAACCAAGAATCTGAATCCTCACCGGATTCTTTTTGTGAGAATTCTAAGGATCTGTCAATTTTATCCGTTCATCGTACTTCGTGCAGCCAGAAATCATTTTAAATATTTTTATTTAAAATTAAACATAAACAGTACTTGACAAAAACTAACCGTACGATATACGAATAACAGACATGATTTACTGATCTCCACGATTCTCACCAAAAGGATCCCGTTCGAGAAACTAAATCCAAAAGGATGTCCAAGACCAGAAACGGTTTACTGTGAGAACCAACCACAAGTCCACAGCTAACAAAAAATCCCAATAAAGAAGGAAAACAACGACAAGATGATGCTCTCTCTCTCCCTTTCCTCATATTTTCTCACACATCAGACACCGCAATTCTCTCTCTCTCCCTTTCTCTCGGGAAACAGACAGCCTTACACAATCCTCCCACAGCTTGTATTCTACGCGTCCCCTCCCCTCTACAAATCATCCCAAGTTTCGTACTTTTTGCCACCAATAAATCCCCCATGTCCACTCCCACCATACCCACTTCTCTCTCCTCAATTCTTCGAGCTTTCTCTCTCTTCATCTCTCTAGAATTGCTGTGTTCTGTTTGACTATGGGTGCCAGTTTCTCCTCTGTCTCCAAGTCGGAAAACCCAGTTGCAGTCCTATCTTTGCCATCGAAACCCGGTCTCGGCGATCTCCCGGAGAGCTGCGCGGCGCTGATTCTGGGGTACTTGGCCCCGCCAGAGATTTGCAAATTGGCGAATCTGAATCGGGCGTTTCACGGCGCTTCTTGGGCTGATTTCATTTGGGAATCGAAAATGCCGTCGAATTATCAAACTATTGTGGGTAAAGTGTTCGGCGATGGATTGGAAAATCTGGGTAAGAGAGATGTTTTTACGAGGCTTTGTCAGCCTATTTCTTTCGATGATGGTACCAAGGTGGGTCATCTTTCGTTTCGTTTTCATGGTTTTGTTTCTTATTTTCTGTTTGCCGAGAAAGCGTGGGAAAATTGGGAAAGTTAGAGCCTTTGAATTGAATTGTATCATTGTGGTGTGGGTTTTGATTAGTTTCTATGTTTTCTCATAAATTCAAATTTCGTATTCGGTTTTTGTTTAGCAGAAATCGTGTTGAAAGATGAAAATTTATTATTGAAAGTTTAGATATTTTCATGTTCCGGGACTAGAAATTCAACTAATTGACTTTCAGTAAGAAATATTATTTTTCATCTTTTAAATTTATTAATTTGTTTCTTGGTTTATCCTTTTGTTTTTGGATTTGGTGCGGTGTTTGATAGATTTTGTGTTGTGGGTGCAGACAGTTTGGCTGGATAAAAGTACAGGATCGGTTTGCCTGTCAATTTCGTCCAAGGGATTAGCAATTACGGGCATTGATGATCGAAGATATTGGAATCATATTCCAACTGAAGAATCTAGGTATGAACAGTGACATTTTTTTAGTAATTGGATTTTGGAGAATTGTGAAAATTTGTATGTTACGGATTGATGGTACTTTATGGCTTTTCTGAATAATATTGCGATTTTAATGCATGATTCTGGGATATGGAAGTTTGAGGCTGTGATTGTATGTGGTTTGTTAATGACCTTTGAAGTTTTTCAGGTCAAGCATGCCAAAAATAAAAAAGAATTTGTGGCAATCTCGTTTTTTCGAGGTGATCACCTTTTTCAATATGATTGCAATCGTTCTAATGATCAATGTTAAGTTTGGGTAAACATAATCTGTTATCTCATTATCTTCATATAGAAGTATTTCCTTTCTGCTCTTGAAAGGACAGGAGGGAGGAGTCTATAAATATGTAAGTTTATTTGGTTACTGAAAATAATTAGAATGCGCTAATATCTTATTTGAGAACGATGTGCCTGGTCCCTTTAGACTACAAAGTTTTTGTAGTACATAGTTTCTTCGTGAAGTTGATGTTATTTAAGCTTGTCAGAAGTTGAAGCATCTGTTATTGAAATAGCTCGTTTTCAGCTTATTCAAAGCTGGTGAAACTCTTCAAAAAATTAAAAGTTCCCAGTATTGAGAAAAATTTGAGATTATTCCTGGATTTGAGCGTATTTGAATTGCTATCAAGCCATTTTATGAATTTGTTTCTACTGTTGCATTTATGGCTGCCTTCCTACAAGTTGATTCCGTCCTACAAAATGTTTCTAAACGCGATTACAAAATGAAACCCAAAGCATATAGAATATGAGGTTGGTGTGTATTCTTATGGTTATTCTTATGCTGGTTCTCATTTGGGCTCATGACTAATACAATGCATCTTAATGTGTTCATGTGAAATAAACCGAGGGGTTGTGGATTGCTTACTTCTGTTGTGGCTCTGATACCCCCAATTCCCCTGGTTCTTGAGTCTTTGGAACTGCATGTCCTCCCGGTCTGGTTTTCAGATTGAGGGTTTGCCTCACTGAAATAAGATGCTTTGCCTATTTACCTTTGAACTACCAGTGTTTGTGGAATTAATTCGTACTTTTTCTTTGCTTCAACACAGATTTTGCTCAGTTGCATATCTTCAGCAAATATGGTGGTTTGAAGTTGATGGGGAGGTTGAGTTCCCGTTTCCGGTCGGGACATACAGCCTATTCTTCAGGTTGCAGCTGGGACGGTCTTCTCAGAAGAGGTTTGGTCGCCGAGTTTGCAATATTGAGCATGTCCACGGTTGGGACATAAAACCTGTGAGGTTCCAGCTTTGGACTTCAGAAGGTCACTATGCCTCGTCTCAATGCTTTTTAACCGAACCTGGAAAATGGAATTACTACCATGTTGGGGACTTTGTTGTGGAGAACCCGTATGCATCAACGAAGATTAAACTCTGTATGACCCAGATTGATTGCACCCACACCAAAGGCGGTCTCTGTTTAGACTCTCTACTTATATACCCTAGCTCGTTTAGAGAAAGGCTAAAGCATTTTTAATTTGCGCGTAAAGCTTTTTATCGGGTAGGAAGCGCTGTATTATAGAGGTAGGTCAGGTCTGGTCGTGTTCGGAAGAAAGCGAAATTAGATAGTGAATGTGTCGTGTCCTGTGTCCTGTGTACTTAAGCAAAGAAATCTGTAAATTCATCTCTTGGTTTGATTAATTTATTTAGTGACAGCGGATTAAGATTTTGTAAGTCTGTCTGTCTTCCAAGTTAAGGGCTTCTGTTCTGCTTCATATGGGATTTTGTAATCAAAATATTGGCTTAATTGGTTAATAATCTTCGTGGTGATAGGGTAGTTGGAAGATAGTCATGTGATAAAAAAATTAGGATTTAAGCTTCTGTGGTAAAGTCTGTTAGGATTTATGTTTAAAATTGAAAATTTTGTCAACTTTCTGTTAATTATTAGCACGTGAGCCAGCCTTAAGTGTTAACAATTAACGGATAGGTCCGTTTTAGCTTAATATGTGCAGCTCATGTGTTAATAATTAATAGAAAATTGATGAAATTTTTAATTTTAGGCATAAATTCTAGCAGACTTTATCCCATAGGCTTAAATCCTAGTTTTTTTTCTTATATGGGCTATCTTTCAGCTAGCCTATATTCTTTGTTCCTTTGTTCATCAACATCTTCTTGTGCAACGGTTATTGAGAGGAATAGGATTCTCTCTCCTTCTACTCCTATCTTCTTCTCTTCCTTTCTCTCATATATTATTTTTTGCTTTATTGTCTCTATAAAAAAATTAATATTATTGACGTGGTTTAACCATAACCGTTCAAGTAGGAAGTGAGAAAATAGGAGAGATTAGGAGGGATAGATTCCTCCTCTTTATCAAGAAGCACGCTGCACGGCTCTGCGTTTTAGCTGAGGACTGCAATCGGGCTGTTTATCTTGAGTTTGTCAAGGTTCTATGTGCTGACCATAACGTTAACCTAATGTCAATTCCTGGCTAGTGCTAACCGTAACAATAGTAAAGATCCATATCAAAATCCTCTCAATCTGTTGATGTTCGATTGTTGCTAGATTCACATTTTGCATCTCATCTTAGTCTTATTCATATCACTGGTGCCACAAGTGAAGAGCTCGAGCTAAAGTTGCCACCATTGTGAAGATCAATCTTAGATTCTCTTGAAAAATTCCAAATTGCACAGATGTACAAGCTGCTCCTTTAGTATAACTTGGAATTTGAGTTTTTGTGCGTGTGATTCTTTGTATGAACTTGTTTTCTACCAGTGGATGGAGACCCCTAGCGTTTTCTCGAATTTTTACTAGTTAAGAATTTTTCAGGTACAATCCTTGTGTGTGACTAACACCTCCTTGAACCTTAAGTGTTGTTGGAAATGTTTAGTTAAATGATTTTTTTAATCTTGGATGTATATCATAATGTAGAGTTCATTTGTCTCTGACAATTGACGTCTGTATGGTTTGTTCATGCTTGACTATGATACTGTGACTAGTCAAGTTCATGTCTGTTATTTAAATGTTTGTATAGTTTTTCTTGTGTATTTGAGTTATTTTGGGGTGGTTTTGGGTGGAAATGGTTACTATGTTGTCCATTATTACATATTATTACAGGCGATTCCGCCTGATGCTACTTACAATTGGCATCAGAGAGTCAGCTCTTAACATACATATTATCACTGGAAACGTGATAGAGTTGTTGGTTCGTGCAATGCACCTTCATACTTTGATGTGACAAACTATGCTTCTTGGTCTCAAAAGTTTGAAATCTTCTTGGATGCCCATGATGAGCTAGCTACACAGTTTCTGATTAGAGACTTGAAAACTCCTATGAAGACAGTGAAGTTACTACAAGTTGGAATTGTTCTAGTAGTGATCTAAAAACGTCAAATGGGTTCCAAAAATTTTAAAATTACTTTGATTCCGTGATTTTCGAATATTCCAAAATTTATGTTCCAATAAATTCAATTTTAAAATTTTAGAATGCAAATTAGAAACGTTAATTTATATCGATCGTTTCAAAAAAAAAAAAAAACCTAATTTTGACTATAAATATAACACCATTCATTATATCCTATAATCAAAGAATATACTATATAAATAACATTGTAATCGTTGTTTAGTGCAACATGCAAGGAAGTATATTCTACCATTTAGGATATGTACCATAATTAAAGTAATGTGTAATATATGTTTACCAACACATTTGCATGTTTTGTAATTATTTTTGTTTCTTTTTTAGCAAGAAACAACATGTCATTAATAAATTAAACATAAAGTACAACTTGGACATATTGATAAGATGGGTCTTCGGAAACTAGGAGGATCCTCGTTGGATTCTTTGGTGATGCTTCAATCACATCCGTTCATCATATATCGTGTGGTCCTAAATTATTGTAAATTTTTTTATTTTAAATTAAATATAAACAGTACCTGATAAAAACTGATCGTACGATGTACGATGAACGGATGTGATTAGAAGATTCCCAGAATCCTCACAAAGAGGATCTGGCGAGGATCCTCTCCCCCTCCATAAAAACCTTGTTCGCGTAAAATTACAAAGGAAAAAACTAGTAAAGAAAAAGACATCCTAAATACATAAAAAACATATCCTAAACAAAGTCCGGAAGACATTCTAACCAAAACATTTATGTATTCAAATTATTTAGTAATTTAGTTACGTCAATTAATTTCTAGGTGTTAAAAAAATAAGAATGAGCATCTAAACTTATAAGAATGAGCATCTAAACTTGCCTAGAAGCCGGTCTACTATGCCTAGAAATAAGTATAGGTAAAAATCATCGAGTAATTTGACAAAAGAAAAAAAATTCATCGAGTAATGAATGTTAACATACCACATATTTGTACAATTATCTTTCTAATATATGTAGGACCCACAAACACATGTGAATTTCATGTGGTAAGAGTATCATCTTTGAAATCATAACACCTACATTAATGTAATGAATTTCATTCCATCCATGTCAACATAAGTAAAACTCTCCCTTTCCTATGTGATATTTTTCGCTTTTGTTTAATAATTTTATCATGTGTAGCCATTTAGTACTACGGTCTAGTGGTATTCCTCTTCACTTGTATGTGAGAGGTTTTATATTCAATTCTCGCCAAAAGCGAATTTGAATCACATTATTGCTACCCCATTATGAAGCTAAGCACATCCCCTTCCCCTTAGGTCATCTCCAACCGAAGGGGCTATGTTTAGCCCCCGTCCAGATTATAGCCCTCCAAGAAATTATTTTTTAATGAACACTGCCATGCCATATTTATATACCATCTCCAACCGAAGCCCCCTCAATAATTTATTATTTTTAAGTTTGTATTTTAACTTTATTGATTAATTGAATTAAACTACCATATTTATAAATGAGTAACTCTCCATATTTCTTATATTTATGTCATCTTAATAATTTTTTGGAATACTATGTTTGTTTTGCTTAAAAAAATTTAATTTTTCGGATAGGAGTTTAAAGAATGTGAAGAATAGAAATAAAGTGAGGTAAAATAGTATGGAATGGTGAAAAAGATGTGAGAAATGGCTTAGATACTTATATGAAAAAAAATTAGATTTTTTTTTTTAAAATTTCGTCTTAGGAAAAAGAAAAAAAAAATCAAATCTAACGGCTAGCTGACGTCAGCCAGCATGTGAGTTGCTGACCGTTGGCCCAACATTTCGGGCTAGCTGGCTGACTTCAATTGCCCAACCCGATGACCATGGGTTGGAATTTGGCCCAGTGGGTCCTCTTTTTCATTTGGCCTAGATCTCCTTTGGAGATGGTTTTTTTCTTCATTTCGGGCTATAAAAGACACTACTACGAAACCATTTATTAGTGTCGCTATGATAACCGACAAGAAACGTATATTACTGTCGGATATTAAGTAAAATCCGATAGAAAATGGATGTAGTGGCGGATATAATAAGCGACATAATTGCCAGCGTCGGGAAATGAATTTTCCGACAGAAAATACTCTAAAACCGACAGAACTTGTGTCGGATTTAACCGACAGAGAATATATTAATAATGAATAAATAAGAGCATTCTCTGTTGATAAAATCGACAACAAATACTCTAAAACCGACAGAACTTGTGTCGAATATAACCGACAGAGAATTTATTAATAATGAATAAATAGAGCATTCTCTGTCGAATAAAACCGATAGCAAATATATTAATAATAAAAAATATATAAAAAAGACAATTTAAATAAACATAAACAAAACTAATAATTGAATAAATAATACTAAAAATAAAACATATATTCATATATATATATATATATATATATATATATAAGTTCGTTAATTATGTTTATAATATTTTACTAATTATACAATTTGTAAAAAAAAAGAAAGAAAAAATACACCTATATTCGACTTCCTTTTCATCTTCCTTAATCAAGCACCAATCCTTTGTCAGAGAAAAAAATATACAATTTGGGATTCCACAGCTCCGAGTTCTCCGTTGAGGCATTACTCCTTGTTAATAACAAAAAAACATTAGTGATGCATATTTACAAAAACAAAACCTACAAAAAAGCTCTAAACAAAGACCAATTTTCAATTTATGCATAATATTTGATAAGGTATCTCAAGTCAAGATTCAAAATACAAACTTGATTGAATAACATAATCAAAATTTAAAACACAAACTGAACGTAATACAAATAATTTAAAACGTACTGGTTTCAGAATGTTGCTCCTCGAATTGTTCATCCATGGTGATTGAAGCGAGAATGAGAAGGGGAGAAGAGAATGAGAAGGAAATGAGGAGAGGAGAAAAGGGGGAAGGGAGAAGGCACCGCCGCAAGGAAGAGATGGAGGGGTCTTATTTTGGAAAATTTTCATTACTCTCGGTTAAAACCGACATAAACATAATATAAACGACAGAAAATTTTCATTACTGTCGCACAATTTAACGGTTATTTTAGCTCCCATTTTGATGATTTTTTACAGCTACACTCCTCAACCCTATAAGAATGCAATGAATGAACACGATTTTCAATTTAAAATACTTACATTAGTGGATACCACAAAATCTCATTTTATACTTGATGGGGAAGTATAACATTAACTCTAATTGTTTGTTTAATCTACTGTTTTGATGCGATACGCATTCTACGAAATGTTTTTCAACGATCCAACCGTCAAACTTGTTTGTACACACTTTAAGATCGCATACGTAAAAAATCGCAAAAAACAAACATTAAGAGATTAGTAAGGGAACAAAAGTTTTCGATGGTTATAAACAAAAAATCACAATTTAACTGTTATTTTAGCTCCGATTTTGATGATTTTTTTACAGCTACACTCCTCGACCCTATAAGAATGCAATGAATGAATTCGATCTTCAATTTAAAATATTTACACTAGTGGATAAATCTTATTTTATACTTAATGGAAGTATAACATTAACTCTTAAGTGTTTGTTAAATCTATCAATTTGATAGGATATGCATTCTACGAAACTAGTTTCAACGATCCAACCATCAAATATGTTTGTATATACTCCGAGATAGCATGTGGCAAAAATCGTAAAAAAAAAAAAAACAAAAAAAAAAAAACTTTAAGAGATTACGGGACCCAAAATTTCGACGATTATAAACAATAAAATCACTATTTGTTTAATATAATATTTTTTAAGAAAGTTTAATCAAAAGTAATAGTTTAAAAAAAATTGAAAATAATATAATATTTTGACACAATTTGTGTTGGATATAACCACCAGAATTAGTATAAAAATTTTGAAAATATTTGTGTCGGTTATAAACGCCAGAGTTAGTATAAAAAATTCGAAAATAATTGACAGATTTGACTCATTACTTACTCATGTCCGATATATCCGCTAGAATTGGTTAAAATTATTTTAAAAATGTATCTAATGGAGTTAAGGGCCCACTTCATTATTCTTGTCGGATATAACCGACAATAATACTTTATTTTCCGACACATTTTAAATATGCTGTCGGAAAACATTTTATTCGACAGTAACAGTATAAAACCGCCACCACTAACCGACACAATAAGCTAATTTTGTAGTAGTGAGAGCCTAGAACCCTATGGCCTGATCCATTGGAGAAGGCCTTATTGTAGATAATATCATTTGTTAAAAAAAAATTATCATTTGTATTTGCTCTCGCTCTCTCTTCATCTTTCTCCTATCCCGTCTTGCTATTTTTCCACTTCATCTTTTTCATTCTTTTATATTTTTTCCATAATGGAAAGAATTAGGGGAAGAGGGCCCCACGGTTAATGAATGGGAAGATTGAAAATTTGGAAGAAGAAGGAAATTTTTGGTTAGGCTCATGGAATTAGCTAAACATTTTATTCGAATAAATATAGAACCAGAATGGATGGTTTTAAGTCTATTACCACAAAAAAAGTTAGTTTCAGAGTTGGCCGAGTCCTTATACAATAAGGAGTCTTTAAATGTTGATAATGCCTCAAGAATCAAGGAGCATTTATTGAGATTTGGGGATTGAATTTGGAAGATAATGAAGTCAAGTTCAAAGTCCTAAATATGTTAGGATAGATCGAGGCCCATTCATAATAGATGAAGGAGAGTTCAAGGAATTATAATTTGAGTGAGATTCTACTTCAGTCATGTGAGAAATTATTACTATAAATAGAGAAAGGAGTACATCATTCAAAGCCCCTTCAACTTAACACACAAACCCCCCTGGTCAAACTTGCACTTTACGCGAAACCTCTTAAACCTATTGAGAATTTTATTTTATTGTTTTTATCTCCAACACATCTTCAGTTTGGATAAACAACATTGTGAAAGTAACCGGCAATATCTTTCGTTTGTATATATAGCACTAGAGCCATAGACTCAGGCAGTTGATGAACACCTTTTGTTTGGATAAACAACATTACTTCGAGATCGACTAGTTATCTATGCAAGTCTCGGTCAACAAGGAATATTTGAGTCCTTGTTGGAAGAGGTCGTCCCATTAGCCTTTCGGCGAGTTGGGGTGTTACCATGTTACATCATTTGAAACATTGAAAGTCAAATATTTATTGAACTTCATAGTAACTAGCAGCCTTATCTTCAAGATCTAGAACCCAAAGGTCGAGACGTGTTCCTTCCTCAGCCACAGTCGCAAGATTAGAAGTCATCAACACGCGCGCAACAACATTCATTTACTCCCCGAACGAGCTAGACCGACGAGTTGGCACGCCTCGTATTCAACCAAATGACGTAGTTAGCTTATTAGCTATTCAACTTGCGCGTCACTTAAGCTAAGTAGTCTTTAAGGTCAACAGAAACTTAATTCTCTAGAAACCCATTCAACAAGAATATGCTAGACATTGATAAATGCTTTCGATGACTTCAACAAGATTTACTCCCTTTAAATTTTCCTGCTGATTTCAGAGAAACAAACGAGAGGCATTTTAACTTGAACATACTGCCAAAAAAACTGTAAGAGAAGTGAAAAACAAATTGGGATTTTTCCATCTGAAACCTTTTTGATCTGTCAAATGAGAAAAAAGTGCACCGATATTATTAAATGCGTATAAAATGCACATATATTATGTAGGGACTCGAAATCTATTACATTAATTTAACGGTTATGATTTTAACGTGTATAAATGCACCGATATTATGTAGAGACGCGAAAAGAAAAACTAATGAAAATAGCTTGAAAATTTTGAGTTTTAACGAAAAATACAAAAATATGTTGTAAATGAATAGTATCAGGATTGACTTTTTATAGTAAAAATGTGATTCTTTGTTAAAATAAACAGTACCAGAAATATTCCGTCAAAGTTACAAACTCGAAATCCATTCAACAAGAATATGCCAGCCGTGGATAAATGCTTTCGATGACTTCAAGAGGTTATGGAATAGGAAGAGACACTGTACAAGGACACTGTCGTCATTTCAGCTCCAACAGACAACCAACCAACGTTCTCCCTCGCAGCTTTCATCACCAAATCCAAATCGTGTGAAACGCTGACTCCCACACAAACATTTAATCGTCCGCCGAGGGGTATATCGGTCATTTCATTCAGCAAGTCAAACTCAAAAATCGATTTTTTTTCTCCTTCTAATTTTCCGTAAATAAAAATCAGGACAGGTTTCTCAATTCGATTTGCAGATTGATACTACAAGCCATGGCCCTGCAGATGGAATCCATGGCCGCCGGGATCGGCGTCTCGGTCTCGGTGCTCCGTTTCCTCCTCTGCTTCGTCGCCACCATCCCCGTCAGTTTCATCTGGCGACTCGTCCCCAGTCCACCCGCCAAGCACCTCTACGCCGCCGCTTCCGGCGCTCTCCTCTCTTACCTCTCCTTCGGATTCTCCTCCAACCTCCATTTCTTAGTCCCAATGCTCCTCGGCTATTCTTCCATGGTCTTCGCCCGAAACCATTGCGGAATCATTACCTTCGTACTGGGCTTCGGCTACCTCATCGGCTGGTACGTTTCCAAAACACGAAGACTAATATCTGATTCCGATTCGTAATTTTGAAGAATTTGATTCCTTATTTGTGAGTTTGGTAATCGAGTTTTGTGAGAATAATTTGGTGGATAGTATTATTTTGTGTCGCTGATTTTATAATTTATTCGGGTTTTTATTGATTTTTCAAAGATTGTTATTGGATAGTTCATGTTGGTTGATTGGTATGGTTATATTATGATTTGTAGTGTTATTAATTTTTTTTAAATTATGGATGATTGAATTTGACAATGCATGTGTAACTCTCATGAATTCCAATTAATTCGTGTTATTTTTGGTTGTAACCTGTTTTTTTTTTTTTTTAAATTAAAAAATTGTATTATTATTAGGGGGAGGGGGTAGTGTTCAAAACTATTACAATAATTTAGGTGAGGGGAAAGTTTCTAACTCGGGAAGCATGTGTAAACCTGTTAATTTCATGAAAATTCTGATTCTTTATGTGCAATCAGTGAAGAGCGTTACATTCTAAGTTTTACAGATTTGATTTGTCCCAAAATTATGTCTTTGAACTTTAAAACTGCATTTTTAATGTTTCAACTTTGAATCACTTATGATGTTGGCAAGAAACTATGATAACACCATTAACAGTATGTGAATGGTATAGGGATCTTTGTGCTCTTTGTTGATGCTAACATTGTTTCGATAATCCTAAACAGTATTGAAACGATAACACTATCTATATGTGATAATTTTAATATTTATGTATCTATGGATTTATTAAAGGTCTTATTTGATAATTCTTGATCATGTGTAAACATGTGTCTCTATGTGTAGCCATGTATTTTACATGAGTGGGGACGCATGGAAGGAAGGAGGAATTGATGCAACTGGTAAGCACAATATCAGCCTTTCTAGCCAGCTTGCGTTTCCTCCTTAATTTTCTGCTCTTTACCAGGTTGCAACGAGTGTCGTTCTCCTGTAAGAAAATGGCGAGTTCTGTTTTTGGTCATTGATGACTTCCGTTTCTTTTTTATTTTTTGCTAGAATTCATGGACTCTTCTAATGAATTCTCAACACGACTAAAAATATAATAGTTGACATTTTGAATAGCCATATCTGTCTAAGCACTTTTACTTTTTATGCGCGTAAGCTAAGTTTGAACTTCCTTCTCATACTTAGGGGCCTTAATGGTGTTAACACTGAAAGTCATCTCGTGTGCAATCAATTACAATGATGGGGTTTTGCAAGAGGAAGGTCTGCGTGAGTCTCAGAAGAAAAACCGGTTGATTAAGTTACCCTCCTTGATCGAGTACTTTGGCTACTGCCTCTGCTGTGGTAGTCACTTTGCTGGTCCAGTTTATGAAATAAAGGATTATCTTGACTGGACCGAAGGAAAAGGGGTATGCTTATTATGTACCAAGTGTCTAACCTTCTTCTCAGTTCTGTTTTCTTGAATTGATCCTTCTCATATGTTGGCTTTTATTAATTATCATTTTCAGATATGGAGCCACTCAGAGAAAGGACCGTCTCCATCACCCTATGGAGCAACAATTCGAGCTCTTCTCCAAGCTGCATTCTGTATGGCCTTGTATTTATATTTGGTACCCAAATTTCCCTTGTCAAGATTTACTGAGCCCATATACCAAGAATGGGGGTTTTGGAAACGACTGAGCTACCAGTATATGTCTGGATTCACAGCAAGGTGGAAATATTATTTCATTTGGTCAATATCAGAGGCTTCTATCATTCTTTCTGGTCTCGGTTTCAGTGGCTGGACAGAGTCCTCACCACCAAAACCTCGATGGGATCGTGCAAAAAATGTTGATATTATAGGCGTTGAGTTTGCAAAGAGTTCAGTTCAGTTACCACTTGTTTGGAACATACAAGTCAGCACCTGGCTTCGCCATTGTGAGCATCTCTTTTGCTTCCTAAGTTTTCCTTTTTGTCAGTAACATACAATCCCAACATTTTCCCAGGAAACTATTTTTGCATATCCAAACTATGAATTCTAGGACTGAGTTGGATTCTGTTTTAAGCTTTCTATGTGCAAAGAACTATATGAATAATTGATCATATAGTTTGGTATCTGGTCAATAGTTTCTTCAGTTTTCTTCCCGTTGCATTTCATTGCTGAGATATTTTCTACTTTCAGCTGTGATCAAGAAAGCGCATATTTTGTTTAATTAACTAATATATTATCCTTCTGTAGATGTTTATGATAGGCTTGTTAAACCTGGCAAGAAGCCTGGTTTCTTCCAGTTGCTGGCTACACAGACCGTCAGTGCTGTTTGGCATGTGAGTGTAAACTGTCTTACCCTCATCCTGAATGTGTATTTTTGTCATTCGCTGATTTTATGTCCATTTTAGATTTTGTTTCTTCAAACAATAGCTCTGCCGCAAATGCATTCATCCTACAGAGTGGATTTAGCTGTCCATTTTTATAATTTAAAAAATGAGAAAAATAAAAAATAAGGAAAAGTGGTCAACTACAACCAGATAACCAGTTGACAGTTCTCTTCAAAACGTCAGATAAACAGTTTCCTCATGTAACTTATGTGTGGACTTTGTTACTTTGTAGTGTTCTGTTCCCTAATAAGGATGCTGGGACTGATTGTTTTAGGGCACTGAGTGGATGATTTACTCTTCCTAAAGTAGAGTATTGAGTACACTTTTTAATTCTTAGTTTTGCAATGTAATAAATTGTGTGGGAAATTCAATGTTTACATAACCTACACGGGTTAACGCATTTTACGCTAAAATCTTGTGTTTAAGTTTTGTGCCCTTAACAAATACTAGGCGAAAAATAGGTGGCTGGATAGAGTAGAATTTGGTAGGGTGGGGATGGGGTAACAACATACCCTCCAGTTTTGTGTTTCATGTCACCACTTTTGGCTCTGAATAGATTTCCGTGACGTGTTATTTTAAAAGTAATTATGCTTCTTGTGTTATTACATGTGTTTCTATAGTTTTCTAGAACACCTAGGAGTTATACCATTCTAATCATTGATGGCAATGTCTTCAACAAAAAAATATGGTAGTCTATATTGTACGTTAGTTGTGCCAATGTTTGGTGCCCATTTGTGTTCAAATTGCTAAAGTGAAATGATATTTATTTTGGGTGGGAGGGGTAGTTCATCATGTAGTTTCATGTACTTGCAATGTTAACGTCTTAATTTCTGATCATCCACCATGCAGTGTTGTCAAGCCAAGTTCCAAAAATTTGTGACCCATTAAGTTTCTCTTACATAAACTAGTCGGCATACTTTTTGTTTCATAGCCTTATGCTCTCTTATCTCCGGAATATGTCTGATTTTTCGCATGGTTCAAACTTGAATTTTCTGTATCATATTGGTTATTTTCTGAACTGCAGGGCCTCTATCCTGGGTACATCATATTCTTTGTTCAGTCAGCGTTGATGATCGCTGGATCAAGAGGTATCGGTCTTTCCGCTTCTAATTCACTAACTATTTCTTTGTTTCATTAAATTGCTATCTGTGCTTTAATAAGCAAGCATATACTAATAATTCCTTTTTTAAGATAATTAATCTGTATCGTTTTCTACCTGTTCCGCAAGCAGTGATTTACCGATGGCAGCAAGCTGTACCTCCAACTATGGATGTTGTTAAGAAGATATTGGTGTTCATCAACTTTGCGTACACTGTCTTGGTTCTGAACTACTCCTGTGTTGGTTTCATTGTTAGTCCTTGCTCTCGCTCTCTCTCGCACATACACATGCCATTTTGGACACACACATGTACATGAACACATGCAATTTAGGCACACGCATGCATATGAGCACGTCATCCAAACATACCATGACCACGACACACGCATGTACATGAACACATACCACCCTCTGATGCTTTAAATTTTCTCATGCATCCGTCTCACATGGTACAGGTACTAAGCCTTCGCGAAACACTGGCCTCGTATGGAAGCGTGCATTTCATCGGAACCATTCTTCCCGTAGCATTGATCCTACTGAGTTGCGTAATGAAACCTCCAAGGCCTGCGAAATCAAAAACTCGGAAGGAAGAGTGAGGTCTCTGCTGCAATGAGATAAGAAGGCACTTCTTTTCTAAGTTTACTTCACCTTGTTTCACAATGGTTGTAACATCTGTTCTACCGAAAACTTTGATCATGTTAACCTCCGAATCAATGTTTATTTGAGTAGAGCATCTGTTTCATCTTTTGTAGCGTCAACCTCAGTAAGCGAAATCACGCGAATAACGAACCGGAAGGCAATTGTAGTAGCTTAGAAATAGCAATTCTTTAGCTGTCCAAACAGATGTTATTGGAAAACAAGGTTCTAAAAGATGCTAGTCGGGTGGTGAGCTGGGATCTACCGCCTAGGTGGCTAGGCAGACTAGGCGAATTTAAGTAAATTTATTATATATTGTATAAATAAATTCCCATTTATACTTCAAAAACACATAATTGCTTACATAAATTGCAAAATAAAATGACAAATAGATTATAAAGTATTATAACATATTCAAAATATGAGAACAAGTATATAATGAGTGTTCATTCAAGTATTGAAAAAATAAAATGTAAAATGAAAGTTATTAATTTTCTGTCTAAGTGAGAGTTGCGACCTAGCGGGCTAGGCGGACTCCTAAGCGGGTCTAAGTGCACTTTCTTAAATTTCAAATGCTTAGAGACTAATCGGGACGGTGACTAGCTGTTTAGCATCTAGGCAGGGTTTAGGTGGCACTAGATGGAGATTTTAAGAATAGTGTTGAAAAATAAGATTGTTGGTGCCAATTTTACAGTTGAACCGACACGAACATCTTTCAAGTTATAATTGAGGGACAATTTTGGAGGAATTAGGTTTGATTCATAATTGCATGATGCACCAATGTCGGTTTTGGAGTCGAGCATTTCATCGTCAAAGCCTTAATTAAAGACCCAATGATCAAAGATTTAATCCTTAAAAAAATAGTATAATTTAAGTCTGGTTAAAGGCATTGACCAATAAAAAATGTTCGTATTTATTTTGATAAACTCGAATTGAAATGTTAACCTATGGGATTGCAGAGACGGCTTTGGTGTGCAAAATGAGAGAGGTTATCTTCCGACTATACTGTCTTCACGTGGATTATTAATTCAATTAAGTCTTACTTCAAACATGAAAAAGTATCTCTCACCTTTTATAAAAGGTAGAAAAATATTAAGGAGACTCTTTAACATATGAGATTCTTTATCGTCTCATGATTTTGACAAAATATTTTATAGTATTTACACGAAAATTAACTTTAAACTGTGAAATGATAGAGAATTTATATAAAGCATCGCTTTTAGAATCGTCTTGACATTTTTCTAAAATAAAATAATATTTGGCTTCATAAATAAATACCAATTATTTTCTTGTGACAAGACTGTAATGTCCCCCAGAACAACCACATTTACGCAACCAGATGGGTGCCAACTGGCTGAGATTTTCTTTCAGCTTAGTTGGCCTTGACATGTTCCGCTTTAAAATTCTATGTTGGCTTTCCTTTTCAATTATGTAGAGGGGAGAACAACTTTCATAGTACAAATTCATTATTATTGTGTCATTTTGTATTAATAATATAACAATATGATTTTATTTAATACTATGGTCTAGCGATATTCTTTTTCACTTGTAAGTGAGAGATTTTAAGTTCCATTCTCGTTAAAGGCGAGTTTGAATCACATTATTGTTAGCTCATTGTGAGATTAAGCCTCACCCCCTCCATCTTAATGTAGATAATATCGTTGTTAAAAACAATGTAACGATATGGTTTCTCTGCAAATAGCGTTGTATTATTATTACGAAAACCAATGTAGTTGTAAACCCTTTGCTCTGGGAACAGAAACATATATCTTATTGTATAATCTGTTCCTACTTTAATTTCTTATGTTTTGGTGTTGGATTTTGAGTTTACATGAACACACACGACAGTCTTGAACAAGAAGAAAAAAGAGAGTTAAAAGATGTGAATTCTGCATGTAAAATATGCTTATTGTTAATTGCCATTTTTGGTTTTATTTTAACTTAAAATCCAAATAGTTCTCTTTATATTTTGTCCCTCTCCTCACTTTCACGTAAACTGATGTGGATTTTTCACTTTTCCCCCTTTTCCATTTTTTGTATAAAAAATTTATTCCCTTCACTCACTTCACCTTCTTTCTCTGCTGGCCATTAGTTTTCTCTCCTTTTTCTGTCCCATTTTCCATTTTCCATTGTTTCTCTATTGCTTTGAGTAGATCTCAATTTCCTCCTTACTCTTTCACTCTTGACAAAGTTTTGGTCACGTTTCCGTCATCCGTCTCACTTAGTTTGTAGTTTTGCTCGCCTAATCCTCTGTTTCCTTTTGCTATTGAAAGGCCGTTAGGATTACTTGTAACTGTTGTTTTGGTTTTGCACCATTCCTTCCCAATTCTTTCACAATTGTTTTTTTTTTCTTTTCATTCCACCATACGGATCGAAAGGTTCTTTCTTCTCTATTGGGTTACTTCGAATCCAAGCAAAGAGCATCGCGCGAAAACTCTCGGCTTCTCTTGAGGTTTCTTGTTCAAGGAGTTTTCTTTTTCCTTGGTCTTACCCTCAGAAGATCAAGAAAAAGATTATAGATGGAGCCAATGAAGTCAAAGAAGAACAAAATGCTGTCTCCGGAAAGCAAGCGCTCTGTAGACGATGGCAGGGGATGCCCCGATAGCAGAGACTTGGAAATCAGGCCGGGGGGAATGCTGGTGCAAAAGCGAACTGTTGAGACGAATCCCAGTTCTGTTTCAATCCCCACAATCAAAATTAGAGTCCATTATGGCTCTTCGTACCACGAAATTCTGATCAGCTCCCAAGCAAGCTTTGGTACTAGTTGGAAATTTCGAATCCATAAACTTTTGCTTTGGAATTGTTTTGTTCAATTGAATTTGGTTTTGAATTTGCAGGGGAGTTGAAGAAAATGTTGGCAGAGCCAACGAAATTGCACCATCTGGATCAGAAGCTAATATACAAAAAGAAAGAGAGGGACTCCAAAGAGTATCTTGATGTGGCAAGAGTTAAACAAGGATCAAAGATTGTGCTGGTGGAGGACATTTTGGGCAGAGAAAAAAGGTGCCTAGAGTTGCTCAGAAATTCAAATGCAGAGAAATCTTCAAAATCCTTGGCCGAAATCAACTTGGAAGTGGACAAGCTTGCAGGCCAGGTAATATAAATGAATCATATTTGCGGGCAGAAGAATTCGAACTTGGGCGCAAGGGTACAGTGACGAACTGGCCTAACCGCTATCTACTGAATTGTTTTTATTAATGTACATTTTGTTGTAAATAGGTCACGTCTTTGGAAACAACAGCTTCTACAGGTGGGAAAGTTTCCGAGACGGATGTGGAGAAATTGACTGAGCTTCTGATGATGAAGTTGATTAAACTGGATGGAATTGTTGCCGACGGAGATCTAAAACTACAGAGAAGAGTGCAGGTATTATAGGCTTCCATATCTTTAAAATGTGTTTTACTTGCACATTATGTGTATTATTCTAATTGTTGGTTGACAAACTTGAAGGTGAGAAGAGTTCAGAAGTCCATAGAAATTCTGGACAAATTGAAGCATCAGAACTCCAAATCTAGCGGCGATGGGGATCAAATCAAATTGCAGCAACAGGACAGTTCAACTGGCCACATGCCAAGGGACTCAAAACCGACACAAAAGCAGCGCGTGCTTTGGAAACTAGAAAATTTGGTACAAAAAAATCCCGTGATGCAGCAGCAAGAGAAAAATTCTGAGTCAGTTGTAGTTACAACAAAATGGGAAACTTTTGATTAAAACCAAAAGGGCTAATTAGAAGTTGTTTGAGTAAGTTCTTCCTCAAACTAGAGTCCAAAACAATGAGTTGCATTGTTAAAACATGTATAATTACATACATTGTTCCTGGTCTGATTTTCCATTTGTTACAATTAACTGTTCTATCATTTTTTTCTCTACTTTTGGGGTTGGCTGTTTGGAAATCTGTAAATAACTTATGGTGGATAAGTAAAAGAAGGGAAAAGGAATAAAAGAAGAGACGGGTACAAAACACAAAATGAAAGTTGTTATGTGGTTGGTTCCATTCAAGTTGTATGATTGTTCTTTTTTGTACCAACGATATTTTACTCTAGGAAGAGGGAGATTCATATTTAGATATATAGGGAAGAACACATCTAGTCTAACCAGCGTAACATCGCTCATGTCTGCAATGTTTTTTTTTATAGTAATTGTTAATTGGCATTTTAGCCAAAATGATCCATAAGATTGACATAACTCCTCACATCAGTCCCTAAAGATGAAGGTTGCTCAAGTGGTTTCTGAGTTTGTCCACTGTAAATCATTTTAATCATTCCGTGAAATTTTTTCAATATCTTTGTTAACTACGCTCTGTCTGTCTAGGGACCAATGGATTGGACCATTCGGTTCATTTTTTTTTTCCCAATTATTTATAGCCTATTTATTTGTCACAAGTGGTTATGAATCTATGATTAAACAAGTATATGGAATTAAAGTATGCAGAACCACAAAAGAGGAGATCAAATCATCTGCACCCAAAATGGGTGTGGTCTCTCTGTGGCCCCAATAAGTGTTCGACACATATTAAATTTATGACAACAAAATTAAGAAAAGTTAAGATAATGAATACGTGTCAAACACTTATTGGGGCCACGAAGAGGCCACACCCATTTTGGGTGCAGAAGATTTGATCTCACAAAAGAGCCCTTTTTTCCTGTATGGCTGCATTGCTGCTACTGGATATTAAAGAATTGCAGAAAATCATAGTGGAATAGATACCCTTCTGATTAATCATACAAAAATAATAGAAAAGCAGGTTTGACTTTAGAAGATGTGATACGATATGGAGCATGCTGCCAACATGTTCTGATAAAGAAAAATAAAAAGTTAAACAATATTATCTGCAGATTCACTATGTTAATCAAATTCAGTAAAACATTTAGCAATTTCAAAGTATCAGAAGCTTGTAGGAGTACTTGATCATTGCAGTTATAGGTTTTCATTTGAATTGCTAACATGTTGAAACGTGCAAGCCAAAGTGAGGTAATACAATTTAGTTCCATGCGTTTTTCCTTTACTAACCAAACTCAATTGTATCATTATTGAGGAAAAATTGCATCATATTTAATACAAAAACAATCGATTTTTTAGGGTAGCATCGATAATTTATAACTTTTACCTGGTTGGTTTTGTGGTATAACTGACAACAAGTTATAGGTTAAAATTAGCACCAAATGCATCAACATTTCACGATTACACATGGCATGCGGCCCATGGTCAATGGCTTTATAAATAGAGAAGAGGTGATAGTGAAAGCTGAAAAGAAAAATTGGTTTTTGCTAGTCGCATCTAGGGTTGGGCACGGGTCAGGCCGGGCCCAATTTTGAAGGGATCGGACCGTACTCGGGTTTAAAAGAAACGGGCCGGGACGGGGCATGTATAACATATTTTAATACAAGAACCGAACCTAACCTGACCCGATTGAAATGGGCCGGTTCCTGCCGCCATGGGTTTTTTTTTTATTTATTTTTTCTTCTGGATCCTTCGTATTCTTTTGCAACTTAATAGCATCGCCCGAACCACTGCCACTTAAGGCCGTCTCCGCCCATGCCCACCTCACCATTAGATCCAAACCCACCAAACCTAATTCCAAATTGGCACCCATAATGAGATTCGACGCTGCCCAACTCAAATCTGTCTTTTCTCCTGCCCAAATCTTTGATAAGAAGCATGAAATCGAATCATATGCACTAAATATATGAAGTAAGATAGAGAGAGACCAGAGCGACATAGGAGACAAGAGCGTAGGAGGCGCATAGAGCGTAGAAGATGTCGTCCTGCCATTGGGAGGACTCGTTGATCTTGTCCCACCAGTTGAAGAACATCGAGATGACTTACATAAGCGCAGAGCTCCATCTTCGTCGATCTGGAACCCACCGTCATCGACGAGGTTCGCTATCGTCGTAGCGCCATCATTGTCGATCTTTGATCTTTGCTATCCCTAAGGTGCCTTGGAGCATTCTTGATTTGGAGCCTTGCGTCATTGTCGAAGCCATCTTCAACGGCTGAAGTCGAGAGATAGAGACATCGAGTTGGGATTGAGAGATATGAGTGTGAGAGATGGGGACAAAGGATGAGCTTGACTGGTTGCTCCGCTGCCAAACCCAGACTCTGAGATTCAGAGAGAGAGAAGGGGACTGAACGAGTAAAACATATAACGAGTCGGTTTGGGCCCCTCGGATTCTAGAATTATGAAACCGCCCCGCCCTTGCATATACTCTCTCCCTGCCCCGCCCCGTTTTGTCTTTACCAAATTTGGCCTCGCCCCGAATCTCGACCCGCGGGTCTTGTACCTGTTTGCCAGCCCTAGTCGCATCGGTCCTTTATAACTTGTTGGTTTTGTGGTATAACTAAATGTCAATAAATTATAGATTAAAATTGACATCGAATACATCAATATTTCACAATTATACTTGGCATGTTCGCCAGGTGAGACCAAGTGATAGTGCTTGGGCATGAAATCCAGATATGGGCCGAGAGTAAATAAATCAAGATGGAAGGCTGTGGCTCTTGGCCCAATAATGAATTTCAGTCCATGCAACATTCTCAGCTCAGAAATAGAATGCTAGCAATTCAACTGAGTCTTAGTGAAATTAGGATTGTTAAAGGATCAGATTATGATAGTGGTTTGATCGAGTCTTGTTTTGGTTAAGATTGTTGAAGGACCATATTGAGTCTTGGTAAGATTCAAATTATTTTAAGAATCAAAACCTATGACTGATCATATAAGGAATGAATTGAGCGTAGAAAGAGACTAGGTTCAGAGTCCTAGTCTAAGTCGAAGAAGCCGAATTTGGATAAAAATAAAGTCTTGGCATGATGGTGTTTGCTGAGATAACTGCCAAGGGTATCCAGGTGTGCTGAGGAGTTACATTTATGATAGAACTCTGCTTCAGCATACTTGACTGTCATAGAATTCACTTCTATAAATAGAAGTGGTTTTGCAACGTACAAAAGACCTTCAACTCAACGTACAACTCAACAACATACACAATACCCTTCTCACACATTTGAGAAAAATACTAACTACTTCTCTAACCCCCTCATAAACACATATTCAGTTTGTATTAACATCACTGCGTTGGCAATCAGCGACACATTCAATTTGAATTAATATTACTGGGGTCGTAGAATTAGTCGGCCTAGGAGTACCTTCAATTTGGAATGACAACACTATTCCTAATTCGCTCCGTTATCTATGGCCACTTCATCAATTTCGCTAGCGAAGTGAGGTGTTCTATGATCTGTTACTTAGAGGTGCACTACAAAGTTCGATATTCCGAAGGCCAAACCACTTTCACTGTAAAGACACTCATCTCTTTTTAGTATCCTTGCCTTTATGGCTTGATTTCTGTTCGATGCACCTATATTTTCACAAATATAGTTCAAGCAACCAAATCCAGTGCTGAAGATTGAATTTCGTAGCTGAAGGCATAACCTTGTCTTCAGGTTTTAGAACCCTAGACCAAGAGTGTTCCTTCCTCGGTTGAAGTCCCTCAGTGTAGAAGTCAGCAGTGCGATTCGCCATCACATCACCACATTCATTTTATTCGCCCGACCGAGCTCTGTTGCGAATTGACGTGCCCACATCAATAGAATGACGTAGTTAGCTCAATTTTACTCGACATACGTGCCACATAGGTCTTGTAATTTCTAAAATCAAGAGCCAAAAGGAAAAAAAGAAAAAGAAGTGGCCTCTGTGATTTGCTCGATTGGCCAAATCTTGAAGATATTGAATATGGAGCTCAAGATCATTATTTGAAAAAAAGAAAGGGCATGCAGTGTCTGACAACAAAAGGGTTAACGAGACTTTATACTGTAGGGTAAATGTGTTGCACAAGAACTTATATTTAACGAGTTAATCGTTAATAAGAGGTCTCGGGTCACTAGTACTAGACTCTGTGTAACGCTATTTTTCTCTATCATGTATAAATGGTTTGGGACGTTGCAATATTAGTAAGTTGATTTCATATCTATTGTAAAAAGATAAAGTGCATTAGAAAGGTACTTGTCGTTGGAAAAAAAAAAAGGATTCTATCCAAACACAAGTACTAGTGAACTTGAAATTTATTTTTATTGATAACCTTTGAACTAAAGAATAAAAAAAATGGGACCATTTATATTCCTTTTCTTTATCTTTGTCTTCCTCTTAATGCAGTTTTATTTTGTAATATGGCATTTGCCCTATGCATGAAGATACAGATGTGTTACGTTTTCCAAAAATTGTATGCCTTAATGCGGGACAAGAGCAAAATATTTTTTGTCTACATTTTATATTGGTTAGGGTGGGAGACATGGTGAGATTTGAACAATTGATGCAAAAATGCTGAAATTGAGTTGTATCACAATAATTACGATACTTCTGCACAAGAAATTTGAAACCGTAACCTTTATATCAAGAACCAATCGGAAAAAAAAGGAGCCTAAATGTATGTCGCAACTGAAACGTGTAGGGGTGCGTTTGTTGCACCGGACTATCTCAGACTGGACTACCTTCACATACTAAGCTAGAATGACTTAGACTAGACTAAGCTGGACCAACATAATGAAGCGTTTGGTGCAGTGTCTGACTAAGAAGCTGGATAACAACAAATTCTAATATTATATTAGTTAATCTATAATTATTAATATTTTATTATTATCCCATCTTTTTCTCCATATGTTCCTACCATTTCCGTCCCACTTTCTCCCTATTTTCTCCCTTCTTCATAGCACCCTTTCCCTTTGTTTCTCCTCCCATACCTCTCGACTCCCGTCTCTCTCTCGCTCTTTTTCCCCCTCTCTGTCATTTTCGATCCAACTCTTTCTCGATTTCAGTCTCTATATCTCTCTCCTTCATCCCTCTCTAGCTATGCGTTGTTCGAACAGAACCTTACGACTCCATTTTTCCCGACGAGTTGCAGGTTTCCTGATGCATTTTTCGGCCAAACCTCGTTGAATTGGATGAAGCTAGCATCGCCAAAAAACTCCTCACCATCCCTAGACCAGATCTGAGCTTGCATGCTTGAATCTGTCATGGATTTGAAGAAGCCCAAACAGGTCAAGAATTTTAGGCCATTTTTCGGCCACATTCGACCACCTTTTGGCCTCGATTCAAGTAGAATCGTTATCCCGTCACTCCCAACTTCAATTTGGTATATTTTATTTGAAAGTTGGTTGTTAAATGGATCGAAAGAGAGTCGAACCAGAAAGTTAATGATCGGGAGTGATCATTGACCATGACGAAAATGAGAGAGATGATAGCCTTAGCTAGTCCCATGGTTTTTGGGGGGCTTCGCTAAGACCAGCTAGCCCCTGATTTAGTCTAGGCGAGTGAGACTTGGTCTCATTAAATCTAATCCCTACTGGAACAAAATTGAGACTGGACTAACCCTTACTACTGTCCAGTCCAATGAACTTTAGTGAGGGCAAACAAACGCCCCGTAAGGAATTAGGTTAATGCCTGTTATCAAGTTAATTACACTTTGAAATACATAAATAACATTTTCTTCCAAGAATATAGAGAATTATGTTGAATCACGTATATTTTGTTTAAGAAGGTTCAAGCCTGCTATGGTTTGGCAAAGACAGCATATCGGTGCACAATATATTTCTTAACTTGTCCCTCTCAATATACAACATCCAAACTGAAATGTATGACCTTTCCATTTGCACAAAAATGATGAGTTTTGCTGCGTATAGAGTTACTTGTATAGAGCTCAAGTAGCATGGACTATAGAGGATTAGGCAAGAAAGAAACTACACAGCAACCCAATAATGACAAGTAGGGGTGGTTCAGGACGGGATCCTGAATCGAAACTCATAACCCGAATCTCGAACCAATCTATTTCGGGATGGGATTCCGACAATCGAAACTAAACCGTAATTTTAGGATTCCTAATTTCTTTTTGGAATTTCAGTACAATTCAGGATTGGCCATTTTTCGTGCAAAGATTTCCTATTGCGCCATGGACTGACAGAGGTGGAGAATAAGGGAGGAGGAGAGATCGAGAGACAAAGAACCAACTAGCGAGTCGTGGTGGTTGCGTTATGTGGTAATGGATGTGTGGTGGTTGTGCGACAAACTCATTTGGTGGTGGTGTGTGGTGGCTGCATAGTCTGGCTGGGCGACGAAGAAAACTTAGAGAATTCAGAGGAGAGAGAGAAAGAATATTAGGGTATGAAGCGAGTTGAGAATGTTAAATATAAATTAATGTTCAGTTATAATGTTTTAGTTTTACTTGTGTCTGTATGAAAGGCACATTGGTTTTGTATTGTGAAGGCCAAGTTGTCTTTGCTTTATGTTTGAAAGTCAATATGCCTAGAGTCTAGGTGTTAGCAAAGAGGTGGAAGTAGACTTGGCAATTTCTTACACGATCCGTTAACACGACACATAAACGACACAAAAATAACGAGTTTCGGGTCAACATGATAACTAATCGGGTCGTTTTCAGATCACTATAAGAACCTGTTAATAACGGGTCCTTAACAGGTTTACACGAAGGTGAGATGTGGGTAATCCGTTTCGACACGTAGAAAAAAATTATTTTGATGATTTTAATTTTCTAAACTATTGAAAAACTTATTATAAGATACAATAGCAATAATGTATATGTATATATTGTAATTTAAATATGTATTATTGTATTAGGAAAGCAAGGTTCTTTATCAGAGAATGGGCTCTTATGGAATGCCTAATTGCATTTGCACATGATTCGTAATAAACAGCCTTTCTGCGTGGATTAGCAATCAAAGCTTGGGGATAGCCTAGGAATAAGTTTTGATCTATGGCATTTTGTTAGTAGTGGCTAGGGATGACAATTATAACCGTTAAACCCGATAACCGTGAATAACTGCCTGAATGGAACGGATTTGGGTATGGAAGTTTGGGTATATTCTGGATATGGGGAAAAACCGTTTATATTATTCGGTTATGGTTTTGGATATGGTTATAGAGGTCCCCAAACCATATCCATAACCGAATCCGACCCAATTAGTAAATAATATAATATAATATATATATATATATATATATATATATATATATATATATATATATGTATTTGTATGTTCATTATTCACCGAACTATTACCTTGAGAATACAAATGTTGCATATGTGAGATATCAAAGACAAGCCAACATCATCAATGTTTTAATTTATATACTCAACAAGATCCATTCATTGAATCACTTTATACATCAAATGTTTAAGGACGAAATTAATATCTACTAACTTATAATGTCTTAACTGAACGAATATATTTTTTGTATTGACGAAGATGGATATACCCGTTAACCGATAGGGAATCTGTTACCCGGTGGGTATGGTTATGGATAATACTCGATGGTTAATTTACGGTGATATGGTTAATTTTCGTGGTTATGGGGATGGATATAGCATTTCCATCCCCAAACCGAACCGTTGTCATCCCTAGTAGTGGCCAGTTAAAGCTTTCAGATATAGGAGAGAGTTTCACTTAACCATTCCCGTCCTGCAACCAAAGTGTTAGCGGCTATAGCATCCACGGGTAATGCGTGGAAGAGGGTAAACTTTCTATGTAAATAGGACGTATCAACACCTTTTGCATCTTTTAAAGAAAATATATAAGAATGGCGTTTAATTAATTAATTAATTAATTTTTATAGTATAACATAGTTAAAGAGTGAGATTAAAAAAATTGTAAAACACAATTAAAAATAAAAATATCAAATTAAAAAAATTATAATAATTAGTTTACAAGTGCAAAAAATGTGAAAAAAAAATATGCAAACGCTCGTGATCGCATCCTCTAGCTTCGAGTATGGGTACATTGTCATTTTAATTTTTAGAACCATACAAACCCTCATGAAAATATTTTTAAAGGAGTTCAAAATAAATAAAATTTATAATTATTAATAAATAAGTCTGAAAAAAAATGTGAAGGCATACATAAACGTGCAAAGTTCCTCAACCTTGAAACACAGTTCCTTTTGTTGTGCATATCCTTGAACATTTGGTATTTTGTAATAATGTACTAATGTTTTTTCATTAGGCTCTTATTTTGGAGTATATAATATTTGAAAGACAAATGTTGTTTTTTATTTATTTATTTATATGTTTTGAAGTAATGTTTATGTGATAATATGGTATGCATATACTAGTTTTATATTATGTTTTCCATTTTTCGGGGTCAAATTATGTTTTTTTTTAATTTCATTATTTATTAATTTAAAATATATTTTCCTTAACGGGTAACGGGTCGGGTCATATTACCTGATAATATTAATGGGTCGATTCCAGGTCTGATCATATTACCCATTTAGTTTAATGTGTGTTACATGACACGGCCCGTTAAGATATCATGTATGTCACGAGAACGGCATGAACATGGAAAACACGCACACGAATGCCAGGTCTAGGTGGAAGTCACTATGCTCCAGACATAATGATGATAGCTAAGGTGTACGAAGCTTTATGCTTTCGATTCCTCCGTGTAAAACTTCTCTTTGGGTGAAAACATTGCAAAGCCAAGTTTCGGTTCCTCTGTCTGAGAAAAAAAGAAAGAGACTGATTTCTATAGAAAGAAGAAAACTTGTTCTCTCTTCTCCAATTTTCATCTAGCGTATCTCTTGTATAATCTTGTTGTGTATGCTCTCTCTTGATACTAAAAAATCCAACAGATAATCAGGACCCTCTGGGGGACTATCTGATGAGAAGTAAGCAGCTTGGCCATGGCGTGGCATCTCTCGGGCAGCGATTGGGCATTGGAAGGAGACGATGAGGGTTGAGAATTTAGCTTTTTGGGGGTTGGGAGGGAGTAGAGGTTGCAAGACTTTGTCTTCGAAGGTTGAGAGGGACCTTCGAAGGTTGAAAGAGATCCGAGAGTTTGAAGTCTCTGAGGAAGTGAGGTGACAAAGGGTAACGAACGGTTGGGATTCAATCTCTACTAAATCCAATGACCATTATTAATTCAACTATATATAAAATTATATTAAAATATTTATCGATTTGGTTCAGGATTACAGAACAAAGGCATATGAGATCTCAAATCCCGTATCGAACTTTTTGGGATCGGGTACCGAACGGTTCAAGATTTTCGGTTCTCTCCCCATTTTGCTCACATTGTTTTCCCCAAAATCCTCTATTTCCCCTTGTTTTCTTTTGCCCCAAAATCCCTCGTGTCCCAATTCGTACGATGGCCGATTCCACTGGTAGTCTTAAGTAAAGGGTGTGAGGGAGAAGGCTTTGAAAAAAAGAAGGTAAAGATTACGCATACACGTGGCAGAAGCGAATCAACTTGAATGATTTCAGGGGATTTGAGAGGGAGTTGAACACTAAACTTCGCACGATATTGGGTATGTATTGCGGAACAAATGTCCTACGGCCGAGTAGGGGTCTTGAAAGAAGGTGCCCAAGGATGGGAGTTAATATGTTAGGAACTATTTTTGTTATATAATATATTATAATGTTTAATTTTAAATTCTTTTTGCATAAAAGGAGGGGTATATTATTGATGAAATGGAGTCGAACCTAATGAGTTTTGTGGATGATATGTTCAAGAGGCGTTACCGGCAGTGGAAGTATGACGTAGCCCGATATGGAGAAGCACCATCACTAGAGTATTGTTATTTTTTTTTCCTAATGTTATGGACGAATAAATTAGTTGTATAATTGTTTGTTATTGGGCGGTGCTATCCATACATCATTTTTTGTTTCTATACACTCCTTGTTAACTTTTGTCATTTGATCATCTTCAATTCATTCAATTTGACGACCAGAAATTGAAAGAGTATGTCGAAGATAAAAAGATGTGTGTGTATAGCACCACACTATACTTTTCACTCCCACTTCTCTAAGTATTGGGAATTGATTAAACCAATTGTCCATGTGGCTATTTAATTAGTTACTAGAAAACTTCAGGACATATCATCTCATATTTGTTTGACATATTCGGCTGACAAAAATAATTAAGGAATTGCAGAATGAGTAAGTGCGAAAATGGTAAAGCACAGATGAGAAGATGGTATGGAGTCGGCAGTCGAAGGGTAGCTTAACCCTAGCCACTTGTGTTAGAATCCAAAACTTAAAATTCCCAAAGCATTTAAGGCACAAAATACAACCAAACTGCCACAAAATACGAAACAAAAACAACATCGATCTTCTCCCATATCCCATCAATTGGTAGACAATAAATAAGACAAATTAATCCCACTAAACAATGTTATAGGCAACAAAGCAACAACAATGCTTTCCCATTTGACACACAATCAAACAATTGTAAATGAAATTAAGCATGTTACTTCCACAAGAATCTGTGAAAAGAAATAAACATTGGTTCTATGAATATCCCTTCTTAAAAGAAATCTCAATGTCATTTACAATAGAATTGCTTATCTTTTTGAAGGAGGAAACAAAATTGTATTAAATTTCCCATAACAGAAACCCTACACCAACAATTGGTCAATGCTTACAGTCACACCAGTGATAAATTGTTGCATTCTTCTGTGTTACTCAAAGATTCACTAGCTTTATCAAAATCTTGAAAATCATCATCATCAATGGTAAAAGTTCCTGTGAGCTCCTTGGCTCTCTGGGCTTGAAGATCCCAATTGGTTCTAAACAAAACAAACAACATGGTCAAAACACATGAGCCTTGGGCTGCCAGAAGACCAAGCCAAAGTCCTCTAAAATCAAACTGTACATAAAAACTCAACCACACAGCAACAGGCATTCCCACAAGATAAAAGCAACCCAAGTTTATGTTTGCTCCCAATTTTGGCCTAGCAGTTCCCCTCAAAACACCACAACCAGTAGTTTGTGGGCAGTTTCCAAGCTCGCATAGGCCGATAATTGGCAACACCATTGATGTCAATGCAATAATCTCCGAGTCTTTGGTGAACATTCTGGCCCAAATGTTCCTCACAGTCACAGCAAACAACAATGCTGAAAATCCCAATATGAAGCTATAAGATAGGCCTACAATTGTTGCAAGCCTTGCTCTTTCGGGGTGGTTAGCACCAAGCTCATTTCCCACCCTTGTTGACACACCAAAGCTTAAGGAAGATGGGAAAATGTATATCAAAGCTGTGGTTTGGATCAGAATTCCCATTGAAGCAACAGTTGCTTGAGGGTTAAGCAACAAACCACATAGCAAAATCATGATCTCATACCACCACCATTCTAAACAAACCGATATGCAACTTGGAATGGCCAAATTCATTAGATTTTTCCACCCTGTGAAGCACTCTTTGGAAAAACCACCCCATGTTTTCTTGTACACACCAGAGATTGCAATGTAAGCTATCAATGATCCAACGAGGTTGACATTAGTCCAAACCCCGCTTAGTGCCACGCCTTTGATCCCAAGATTGAGAACATGAACAAGAAGGTAATTGATGGGAATGTGAAGAAGAATAGCCAAAGCTGCACAGAATGTGAGAGGCATGGTTATGGATTGAGTTCGGAGATAAATTCGCAAAGGGTGCAAAAGGCTTTGAGCAATGAGGTCAGAAAGAGAGTAAAGAATGTAAGAATGAGCCTCAGTTGCAAGCTCATCTTGTTGGCCACAAAAAAGCAAAATCGTTCTCATGTTGAACCACAGAAATGCAATTGGGATTGAAGTTAAGAGAAGAAGAATAACTGTTCTCTGCAGGGTTAGGCCTAAAAGTTTGAATTTTTTGGCTCCGTAAGCTTGGCCGCAAATGGGTTCCATCCCCATGGCAAGGCCAGAGAGAACAGAATAACCTGTGATGTTGGCAAATCCTATGGCAAGCGAGCCACCAGCCAATGAAAGCTCGCCAAGGTGGCCTAGGAAGAGCATGGAGATCATTGAACGAGAGTAGAGTAATAGACCCGTCAATACCATTGGGAAAGCTATGTTGGCTATGCATTTGGCTTCTGTGAGAGCCAAAGATAGATGGGTTTTGTGGGGATTCTGGTTGTATTGCTCAAGTTTTGGGCTTTCTGGGATCAAAGGAACTAACTTGTCCATGTTTAGAGGGAGGGGGGGGGGAGAGAGAGAGAGAGAGAGAGAGAGAGAGATTGCTCAATTGGGTATATGCAGAAGTGTGTATGGGATTTAAAGGGCAGGTTTATAGGAATGAAAAGAAAACAAAAACTAAAGACTTTTGGACGGCCATTATGGAAAAAAAAAATGAAAAAGAAATAGAGAAAGACTTGGGAGCTTATTATACAGAGCAATTTCTGAATTTCTTGGGAGTTTCAAGCGTCTTTTTATGACCAAAGCTTGATGACAATGCTGGGGGGTCTGCAGGCTCGATAGGGATATTATTCAGTTGCTAATTCCAAATGGACCGAAAGAAGTGAATGCATGCTGACCTAAATTAAAGGCTTAATTTTTTTGTCTAACTTATTACTACGAGTCAAACTTACTATTAAGGTTTTTTTTTTCTTTGTCAATTTATTAATACTTAATGGTGCTGTTTTTTTGTTTTTTTTTTTGTTTTTTGTTTTTTGGTTCCACAATGGTGCTGTTTAAGAGGCATGAAGATCGTTTCCAGTTTAGTATTCTTCTCGTCAAGACAAAATTTAGGTCGGACGGTTTTCTGCCCATTTTTAAAGAGAGGGTACACACACACACACACACACACACACACACACACACACAGAACATCTATAGTTTAGTAGGGCAAAAATTAAATGAAACATCAATGAGGTATTCATAAATAACAAAATTTGAAACCCCACCGTTTAATCTTTATTGAGGTGGTAGCGTATACAGTGACAAAGGGTTTTAAAGTTTGGTGTTGTTACGAATTTGGTAAATTTTTCTGTTTATAACTTACAAAAATATTATTTTCACGGTATAATTAATAGAAGCGAGGCTGACACATTACTCTCAAAAAAAAAAAATGTCAACAAGACAATATTAGGGGCTGGAAATGGTAATAACGAGGAGTAAGGCACATCATCGTCATGTGCTGTACAAGTAAATGGCAAGGAAGAGGCACTGCAAGCAATTGCCAATATCCTGCCGTGACAACCAAGCAACTGCTAAAGATCCTTTTAATTATGTTTGGGAGAATATTTGGGGATTGAGTGCATATATTTGGAGATATGATTTAGGATTTTTCGTGCCCATCAAGTGTTCCTTAGTATATAAATCATGTAAACAATTCTGTGAAATACACAAGAGGTACATGGATTTGATATCCTTATAAGTCTTATGAGATATGTGATCAATCATATTTATGAAGCATGAAACTAGTAAAAGATTTATGTGAACCAATTATTTCAAATTTTGAAAGAGCAGGAGGGACAGAAGGGTTCCGGCCTCCGAGCCCTAACTTTATTTGTGTATTTTATTTTTATAAACTCATATCCTAACTTAATGAGTCATTTAGTACTAAGATTCCTCTTCACTTGTAAGTGAGAGATCTTAAGTTCGATTCTCGTCAAAGTTGAATTTATTTTTATTTTTATTTTTGAACAAACAATATTATTTATACTAAGGTAGAGGGGGTGGGCTTACCCTTACAATGGGCTAGCAATAATGTGGTTCAAATTCGTCTTTGACAAAATTCGAACATGAGACCTCTCACTTACAAATGAAGAGGAATACCACTATACCGTAGTACCAAGTGGCTCATCAAAGGCGAATTTGAACCACATTATTATGGCTTAGCCTATTGTGTGGCTTAACCCACTTCCCCACCCTTTAGTGTAGATAATATTATTTGTTAAAAAAAATTAAATAAATAAATAGCCTAACTCAATGAGGATGTTACTTCTCTGATTAAATAAATTTAGAAAGGGGATATTACTAGGTATAGTTAAATTTATTTATTTTATAATAAAAAATATTTAGAAAGGAGTTGGAAAAAAAAAAAAGTTTTGAACTCGCCAACCATGAAATTTGAACTCAAACCTTTCATTTTACAAGTGCTATATCATAGTATTAAGTGACTACTAGGTAGTTAACTAAGAGAAAATAATGTAATTTTTTTTTTGAACAACCGATATAATGGGCTATCAATAATGTGGTTCAAATTCACCTTTGGCAAGAATTGAACCTAAAACCTCTCACTTACAAGTGAAGAGGAATACCACTAGACCGTAGTACTAAGTGGTAAGAGAAAACAATGTAATTAGAGCTTACTAAAAAAAAAAAATTGTTTGGGGTTCAATGGCTAGGCTTAGGGGTGGGCACGGGCCGGGCCGGGCCCAAATTTGGAGGAACCTGACTCTACCCGTTATAAACTGTAACGGGACGGGCCGGGCCGGGTAATGAGATTTCGAGTTTTGGAACCAGACCTAACCTGGCCCGTTTGAAACGGGCCGGTCCGGGGCGGGTCCACAGGTCCAACTCTATTTTTCTTTTTTTCAAAAATACATTTTTATACAACTGTACTGCAGTGCACAGCAGCACTGCAGCAGCACAGATGTTTTTAAAAATTACAAAAGCTGCTTCAAGCTTCAAGCTTCTGCACAGACAAATTAAATGAGCTATTCCAAATCCAAAAAAAAATATAAACATTAAAATTTAAAACCGAAATAACATCCACATTAACATCTGCAATGACATCAAAGTATCAAACGGCCAACATCATCCCTCATTGAATCTGTAAGAAAAAGAATAACATCAAAATGACATCCAACGCCCAAACACTAATGAGCATAAGTGATTCCTACACAAATAGTCTCAAACACTAGTGATTCCTACATAGCAGCTGCACATATTGAACATTAATGAGCAATTGGTTTTGTAATGAAACTGGACATGATTATACTAAAAGCACTAATGAGCATAAGTGATTCCTACACAAATAGTCTCAAACACTTGGATTGTTAATAAAATTTGACACTAATACTGAAAACACTTACACCAAAAGCCCTTACAAATAAACCTTGAGCAATCCTCTGTTGCAGCAACATGGAATTGCAAAGAAAGCCAAAACAGAGAAACAAAAATCCTATAACTAGTTACGTTTTCTATCAAGCCCTCCGAAAAGGAATTCGAGATCATGAAATCTATAGGTATAACAAAGAATCTGCAGCAGAAACAGGATCAAACCATTACAAAAAACATAGAAGCCTAATCATTAACAAAAAACATAGAAGCCTAATCATTCATTGATAAAAATGAAAAGTCAGTAGCAGTTCTGCTTTTCCAAACAGGTGTGACAATTTCTGAAATTCTAATGCAAATTGTTTGCAGGTGTGACAACCATTGCGGGTGGGAAATCAAATATTGCAGGCTACAGCGATGGGAAGGACTAGGTTATAATCGAAGAGTTAAAGGGCTTATTAATATTAGTTATTACAGATTTGATGTATTATATTTTGTACAAGAATGAAATCCAGAAATTATACAATTGAAGGGAAGAACTATAGTCCAATTCAAATCAAAAACCCACATTGAAATCCAGAAATTATGCAATCCAGAAATTATGAAATTATGCAATTAGAAAGAAAGAACAGACCTTTGTACTCTTCTTTGCTTGAAACGATCCATCGGCCTTCGAATGTGCCATCAAATATATCGTAAAATACCAAATTCACAAATTAATCGAAATTGGTAAGAATTATGGATTCAAATCTGAGATTCAAAGCATGAAATTGCAATTACAAATGAGACGATTCGAATTACCGTATCATCGGAAGCAGATAGCTGCTGAAATGCAAAGCAAGCTACCAACACCAGCAGCACCGGAAGAACACCACAGCGAACCCTAACCATCTTTCTCTCTCTAAAACTCTTTCTCTCCTCTGTATCTCTCTCTCTCTCTCGTCGAAGTTCTTAGACAAGTCCTCTTTCTGGGAAAGAGTTCTGAGACTTGTACATATAGATCTCAGAAGTCCTCTACGGGGAAAAAGTTCCTAGACAAGTCCTCTCTCTGTATCTCTCTCTCGTCGAAGTTCCCAGACTCCCGACGGCGGTGATGTCGGGGTGGTGGAGAAGATGACTGACGGAGAGTGACGAAGGGGAGGGGACGACGCACGCTTGATGGCGAGAGAGAATCGAGTTCGAGGTCCAGTGAGAGTCGAGGACCCGAGAAGGGAGAGAGAACTAGGTAAAAACAAACGGTTCAGATTGGATGGCCTTCAAACTCATCCGTCCATTGCAATTACAAACGGGTTGTACGGGGCCCCGTTTTTCTATACATTAGGATCCGCCCCGTGTGAGATCCCACATCGCCCAGGGGAGTGATCCTTATATGTATATTCCCATCCCTACCTAGCGCGAGGCCTTTTGGGAGCTCACTGGCTTCGGGTTCCATGGGAACTCCGAAGTTAAGTGAGTAGCGCACGAGAGCACTCCCATGATGGGTGACCCACTGGGAAGTTCTCGTGTGAGTTCCCAGAAACAAAACCGTGAGGGCGTAGTCGGGGCCCAAAGCGGACAATATCGTGCTACGGTGGTGGAGCGGGCCCGGGATGTGGTGGACCCCGGGTCGGGATGTGACAATTTGGTATCAGAGCCTAACCCTGGCCGTGGTGTGCCGACGAGGACGTCGGGCCCCTAAGGGGGGTGGATTGTGAGATCCCACATCGCCCAGGGGAGTGATCCTTATATGTATATTCCCATCCCTACCTAGCGCGAGGCCTTTTGGGAGCTCACTAGCTTCGGGTTCCATGGGAACTCCGAAGTTAAGCGAGTAGCGCACGAGAGCACTCCAATGATGGGTGACCCACTGGGAAGTTCTCGTGTGAGTTCCCAGAAACAAAACCGTGAGGGCGTAGTCGGGGCCCAAAGCGGACAATATCGTGCTACGGTGGTGGAGCGGGCCCGGGATGTGGTGGACCCCGGGTCGGGATGTGACACCCCGCCCCTAAAATTTCAAGGACCCGCCCCGCCCCGCCCCGTTTCTCTTATGAAAAAATTGGAACCGGCCCGTACCCGCCCCGAACCTTGATTACCCACCCCGACTCGCGGTTCCTATACCCGTTTGCCCACCCCTAGCTAGGCTACGTAAGATAAACTTGTTTGAGGTTCAATGGTCAGGTCACCCAGGGTAAACCAATATTTGCAAACATGAGTTTAGCCACATTGATTAGAACAATGTGCTCAATTATTTGTACTCAAGTTCAAAATTATCTCGCTTTACTTGATAAGAATTCAGTGCAAATTGTCCAAAAATGTAAAGGTAAACCGATATTTGTCTTTGGATGCATTCTTTGAATAACCGATATTTGTCTTTGGATGCATTCTTTGAATCATAACTTAATTAATTTTTTTTCACCCAATAATGTGTCTATATAGTTGTTTGTACTCATAATTTAATTTAGTTTGTACCCATAATTTTTTTCATGCTAATTATATGTATTTATTTTATGTTTCAAAATAGGATAAATTGGATTACCATCCCTTATCTTTCTTTCTCATTAATTGAAATCTTATTCTTTTTTCATTTTTGGTCAAGGTCCCTTAATTTTTCTCCATGTTATTATTAGAATTTTAAATTATTTACAAGTCATTATATGTCAATTTAAAGAAAAACTTATTAATCATTTCCAAATATATCTTTTTAGTTTTTTTTTTTCATATATTTCTGTTTATTTTGTACCCTTTTTAAATTTGTACCAATATTCTTTTTAGTTTTAATTTGTACCCATATTTTTGAATTCTAATATGTACCCATAATTTAATATAATTTGTACCCATATTATTTTAATATATATTTCTTAAAATATATTAATAATTACATGGGTACACTATTCTTTTGCTAGAACTATGTGAAGAGCAATATTACTCTATTATTGGTTTTTTAGTAATTGTCATAATGTAAAAATATTATTTGATTTTTTTTAAATTTCAAAATTTGTGGGATATTTAATGCATAAATGCAGGAGTTAAATCCCTTAAATCATGTTAGGGACCTTGATTAAACTATTTAAACAAATAAGGGTTCATTCTAACAATTAGGTTGATTAGGACCGAAACAAAACTAACCCTAATCCATGTCATTTAATGAATAAATGAGTACCACTTGTGGCTAGGGGGAGGCTGAAATGACTCCATCTTCCCGGCTCCAAAAAAAGATGGATAACCGTGGCTTACCACCAATTGTCCCTTTTTTAAAAAAGAAAAAAAAAAGGCTGAAAAAAGTTGTAAAATTTGTCAAAACTTTGTCCCTTGATTCTATATATCCCATTAAGATAATGTCTTTGGTTATTGGCTTCAGCCCTTTGGTCGATAATGGTTGGATTTTTTTTATTCATACTTCCCTAATTGTGCCAATTACAATTTTAAAGAAAAGATTGTGTAAATTAAGAAAACAAAGAGTACTGAGTAAGGTCTATAAATCTTTCTCTAGATCAATTTATAGCCATCCGAGTATCTTCAATGGAGAGTACAAATTTGAGATGCAAAAACTATATTTACATCTCATTTTTATTTCTAAAAGATGTAAATGTACATACCAATCCAAATTTGCCACCTTTTCTCTCTTTAATTATGTACATTTCCCGCTCAGATGGGTAGTTTACATGCCTTAAAATTTATCCATTGGAGAACTTTTCGGTCAATAAGAATATATAAAATGCACATTTCAAGACATTTTCGTCCACGTTCCACCCAGACTACCCAAAGAACTCGACATCCCCCCCCCCCTTTCCTTCCAAACTCTCCATTTTTCAGCATTTCCATTGCAACATGATAGCTCGACCGTACTGTATATACTCCATTCTTCGTATAGTGCCAGATTCTTTTATCCTCACATCCTTGTCGACTAAACGGTATCGATCGGATCAACTCCACATCCTCCGGGATCACACCTGCCGCAAGTACATCCAACTTCCACCCCCGCCTATCCTTCGTCATCAATTCACACACCCGAGTATTAGGGTCCAAATTCCTCAGGACCTGTGTAAAAGAATGGGGTTTAGGCACCCATGGCTCAGCTACCGTAGCCTTCTCTCCTTTACCCACCCTCTATCTAACCCCCCGTTGCAGGATTTGTCTCCCCAAAATAATACCTTTCCATCCCCATGATGATTTCTTCCGTTGCCTTGCCTCCAGGAACGATGAGTTAGGGAAGTATTTATCCCGGAGCACCATGCTAAGCATCGAATCCTGCATCGCCATCACCCGCCATCACCCGCCATCTGATTTGTATTGAATGAATAATTCAGTTGTACATAAGTGAATATATATAGCCTTAACTGCCTTAGGCTAATTACATGAATACCCTCAACTACCTTAACTAATTACAGTTACTAACAAAACTAATTACATTTAGCTTTAACAAACTATTTAACAGTAACTGTATTGGATGACTTGTCATTCTCCCTAATACACCCCCTCAAGCGAAAAGAGGAATCAGATAGGATTCCAATTGGAAGCTTGGAACACAAATAAGAGAATCTGCTTTTAGATAAAGATTTGGTGTGAAGATCAGCCAATTGGTCTTCATTACAAACATAGCAGACTTTGATGAGATTTGCTAGAACCAACTCCCGGATGTAGTGATAGTGAATCTCAACATGCTTGGTTCGAGCATGAAAAATAGGATTAGATGCTAAAGAGATTGCTGAAATATTATCACACCATAGTGTAGGCAGTGTAGGTAGAGAGAAATGAAGATCTTTGAGGATTTTGCAAACCCAAGTTAGTTCTGCGGCAGTATGTGCTAAAGAAAGATATTCAGCTTCTGTAGAAGAACGAGCAACAGTGCTTTGTTTCTTGGCACTCCAACTGATGAGATTAGAACCAAGAAATACAGAATATCCATTGGTTGATCGCCTATCAAATGTGCAGCCAGCCCAATCAGCATCAGATTATGCTAAAAGATTAGTAGATCTTTGGTGAACCATAACCTATGAGAAATAGAACCTTTAAGAAATTTGAGGACCCGTTTTGCTGCTTGAAGATGTTGTTCTCTAGGAGCATGCATAAATTGACATATTTGATTGACAACAAATGCAAGATTCGGTTGAGTCCAAGTGAGATATTGTAAACCACCAACTATAGAGCGATATTCAGTCGGATTTGATAAGAGAGGCCCACTGTGATCCAGTTTCTGAGAGCCAAGAGGAGTGCAACAAGGTTTGGCACCCTCCATATTTGTTTTCTTAAGAAGATCAAGTAAGTACTTGGTCTGATGGAGAAAGATTCCTTTGTTGGATCTGTGTACTTCCAACCCCAAGAAATAGTGTAAAGGACCAAGATCTTTTACTGGAAACTGAGTACTGAGTTGTTGGATAAACTGTTGACAGAGTTGAGAGTTGGGTCCAGTAACTAAGATGTCATCCACATAAACAAGGACAATGACTAACTGAGGTCCATTAAGGACAAACAAAGAAGCATCAGATAAGGATTTTTTGCAGACCAAGCTCTAGGAGCTTGTTTGAGACCATATAAGGATTTTTGCATCTTGCAAACAAAATGGGGAGAGGTAGGATCAATAAAAACCAGGAGGTTGTTGCATGCAAACATCCTCATTTAAATCACCATGAAGAAATGCATTGCTAATGTCTAATTGGTTCAAAAAATAATTATCTCGGACAGCAAGTGTAAGAAGAATTCGAATGGTTACTGGCTTAGCAATAGGACTAAAGGTTTCTTGAAAATCAACTCCTGCTTGCTGATGAAAGCCTTTTGCCACCAACCGGGCTTTGTGTCTATCAGTGGTTCCATCAGGATTTTTCTTGATCCGGAACACCCATTTACAACCAACAACATTCTGAGAAGGATGAGATGGAATAAGAGACCAAGTGCCTGTGGTTATTAAGGCATTGTATTCAGCTTGCATTGCAGCTCTCCAGTGAGCATGCTTTGATGCTTGCAAATAAGTGCTGGGAACAAAGTCAAGATCAGCTGGAAGTGGGTGTTTTGTTGCTGCATAAGCTCTAGACTGGTATATGCCAGCCTTAGATCTTGTAATCATGGGATGTGTATTCCCAAAAATAATTGGATGACTTGGCTGAATAGGTACTAAAGAGGATTCACTGAGAGAGACAGGATTGGAAGAACTGTGAGAATTATCCACTGACTGATTACAGGAAGATGTAGTAGTTGAAGTTGACATCTGAGTGATAGGATGAGGTACAGAGGGACATTGTGGTTCTGAAGAAGTACTATTTGGAGGAGATCTTGAAAAATGTTTGCTGAAATGAAGGTCCAAGGATGGAGAAGGTGCAGAAGATGAACTCTCTGAAGTAGAATTGTTGAGCTGCAGTGATTTAAAAGGATAAGTTGCTTCATAAAAAATAACATGTCGTGATATGTAGATTCTATTTGTGATAGGATCAAGACATCTATAGCCTTTATGTTGAAGACTATAGCCCAAAAACACACAACTTTTGCTCTTAGCATCCAATTTGCTGTGAATGTAAGGTTTAAGCCAAGGATAACATTGACAACCAAAGACTTTCAGTTTAGAGTAATCTGGATGTAGATTGAAGAGAAGTTCCCAAGGTGACTTTGTGAGACCAGAAATAGAGAGTGTATTGATAAGATAGATTGCAGTGGAGAAGGCTTCAACCCAAAAAACCTGAGGAACATGAGAAGCTACCAGTAATGTTCTAGCTGTCTCAACAAGATGTATGTGCTTTCTCTCTGCACAGCCATTTTGTTTAGGTGTATATGGACAACTAAACAGATGTAATATACCATGTGCACGAAGAAATGAAGCAAGAGAGTTACTAGTAAATTCACCCCTGAATCTGAACGCAGAATCTTGATTTTATTGCCATCGAAGTTTTCTACATAGGTTTTGAAAGTAACAAATGTAGAATATACATCGGACTTAGACTTCAATGGAAAAAACCAACTGTATTTGCTAAAATCATCAGCAAGAAGAAGATAATATTTGAAGCCACTATTAACAGAAGCAGGTCCCCACAAATCACAGTGCAGAAGTTAGAGACTTTGAGTTGTTGATGAAGAAGCCACTTCAAATGGAAGCTTGTGGTTCTTAGCAAGTGCACAATCTGAGCAGAAAAAATCAACAGTCTTCTTGCCATGCAGTGCAAGATGATTGGTAGATATGACTTTTCTAAAAATTGAGGGGGAAGGATGTCCGAGACGCTTGTGCCATATTGTGACAGGTGCTTGAATGCTGAGAAATGCTGAAGGTGAAGTAAGAGAACTGGTGGAACTATGGAGAGGATAGAAGCCATCCCTAACAGGTCATTGCAAAAATATCTTCCCCGAAATGCGATCCTTGACAATGGATCCATAAGGGTCAAGCGTCAATGAACAGTTATTATCCTTAAGAAACTGATAAGCAGATAAGAGATTATGTTTCATGAAAGGAACATGTAAAACATTTCTCAGCTTAAAGGAAGTATAAGGAGTGTGTAGAGAAGAGGAACCAATATGATGGATAGATAATCCATTACCATCTCCAATGTACACTTTGTCTTCTCCAGTGTAAGGAGTAGGAGAAGAAATGTTGGCTACATCATTGGTGATGTGGGAAGTCGCGCCATAATCAATTAACCAAGGCTGAGAGGGTTTTGCTGAATGATGCACACACATAGCAGCAAGTTTGGCTGGAGGAATGCGACCACAGATGTTCGGATTCATACGATCAAAGCAGTCAATTGCCTCATGACTGGTAGAACCACAAATCTGACAAGGGGCTTTGAAAGTGGAGAGGCCTTGATAATTGCGAGAGCCTTGATAATTGCGATTTCCACAATTGTTGGTAAAAGTGGCCCCGATTATTATCAAAATTGCGGTTGCTGCGATTTGAGGAGAAATTACCTCGAGATGGCTTACCACGATTGGAGTTAAATCGAGAAGCAGAGTGAAATGATTGGTTCTGATCAACAAAGGCAGATTGAGTGGGAAGCAGGGGAGGTTGAGATTGCACTGAGAAGGCTTGAAAAGGCTTAGTTGCAGATGATGAAGTAACAGTCTTGCGGCGGGCCATAGACAACTCTTTGGTGAGTAAGAGACCATGAAGTTCATCAAGAGATGTAGAAGATAGCCGCAACATGATGGAATCAATAAAGGACTCGAATTCATCGGGCAATCCATGTAGAGTGGCAGCAATTAGGTCACGATCGGACACTGAAGCACCACCAGCTTGCAAGGAATCAGCAATTGCCTTGATTTGTTGAAGATATTCAGAAATGGACTGAGAACCTTTCTGAATTGATTGAAGTCTTGATCGTAATTGGTGAATGTGAGCCTCCGAAACTCCACTAAAACGCTGTTCAAGCTTCACCCAGAGCTCGCTAGAAGAAGAAACCCCAACAGTAAACAGAATGATCTCTTCTGATAGGGTAGAATTAAGCCAGATAAAGAGATTTTGATCATTTTCATACCAATCCTCGAAGGCAGGGTTCATCGAGCGATCGGGTAAGAATGGTGAAGGACAAATCTCAGTGTCATCAACTATACCAAGAAGCTTGTAACGCCTGAAAATTGGAGGAAACAGTGCTCGCCATGGCAGATAGTTGGAACTTTTTAGCTTGATCGGCACCATACTTCCAATATTGTGAATCGTAAGAGAGGATACGAATTCAGAGGACTCGGATTAGAAAAGGAATTAGGGTTTTGTACCGAAAGATAGATGATCGGAGAAGACGATCCAGTAGGTTGCGATGCAGATTGAGCAGCCATATCTTGCAATGAGCAAGATTCAAGAGAGATCGAAGACGAAAAATTGGAGAATCAGAGAGAAGAAAGCAAGAATAGAAAATAGAAAACTTTCTCTGTAAGTTTTCTGATTTTTACTGAATGAATAATTCAATTGTACAGAAGTGAATATATATAGCCTTAACTGCCTTAGGCTAATTACAAGAATACCCTCAACTACCTTAACTAATTATAGTTACTAACAAAACTAATTACATTTAGCTTTAACAAACTATTTAACAGTAACTGTATTGAATGACTTGCCATTCTCCCTAATACATTCCGCCAACCTTCTTGCTCTCTGTCATTTTATCCCATGCCACCCAATGACAACCCCTAGTTTTTCCTTGATTCCTTCACCAGAATTGTGCAATGACTCACTCCAACTCCTTGCATATGTTCACAGGCAATTTAAAGCCTGCCATAACATGATTTGGCATCGCCATCGCCACCGATTTAATCAATATCTCATTCCCTGCCAGCGACATAAATTGTTCCGCCTACCCATCAATGCGACTTTCAATGCCACGTCTTACCGATTCAAACACCGCCTTCTTAGAATGCCCAAAGTCAGCCTGGATCCCCAAATATTTCCCAAAACCATCTCTTACTTGAATATTCATTAACGAGATAATACGCTTTTTATTTTTCTTCAAGCACCCTTTTCCCAAAGAAAATAGAACTTTTCTCCAAGTTAACAATTGGACCTGACTCCTTATCGTACTTCTCCAAGACCCTAATAACATTCCTTGCCTCCATTTCGTTCGCTTTGCAAAACATCACAGAATCATCCGCGAAAAACAAATGAGATATGGCATTTGCTCCAGAGGCTACCCGCACCCCGCTAAGCTGCCCTTCTATTTCGTTATTCTGAATAAGGCCTGAAAGAGCTTCTACACATATGAGAAAAAGAAAAGGGGATAACTGATCCCCCTGCCTCAATCCCCTATTCGGACGAAAAAACCCAGACGGAGCACCATTCACCATCACATTGTACGACACCGAACAAATGCATTCACGTATCCATGTACAAAATATAGGATGAAAACCCAAATTCCGCATAACGTCAATTAGGAAGTGCCACTCCACTTGATCATAAGCTTTTGCCATATCTAGTTTAATCGCCATTCTGCCTTCCTCGCCCACCACGCCCTGCTTCAAAGAATGCAAATTTCATGAACAACTAATATATTATCCTGTATCTGCCTCCCTGGTACAAATGCCGATTGATTTCCATTGATAACCCGATCTATCACATTTTTCAATCTTTTAGTCAGGACTTTAGCAATTATCTTGTACACAACATTACATAATGATATCGGCCTCAGTTCCGTCATCCTTCGCAGAGCCTTTACCTTCGGGATTAGAACAATATGCGTATGATTAACCTTCTGTAACATCCGCCCCGAATGGTGGAAGGCTTGCACCATCCAAACAATGTCGTCCCTCACCACCTCCCAGTGATCCTGAAAAAAAACCAGCTGTGAAACCGTCAGGCCCAGGAGGCTTAGTAGCTGAAATTTGGTGCACCGCCTCTCTAATTTCTTCCACAGAGAATGGTCTTATAAGTTCTGTATTCTCACTGTCGTCTATCTTCCTTTCCACACAAGCCGCCACCTCCCCTTCCATCTGAGCACTACCAGCTTGAAATGACGTGTTAAAATATTGGACCGCAATCTGCTGCACTCATACAGAATCCGTTTGCCAAACACCGTTACTATCTTCTAGCCCGGCGATCCGGTTATTTCTTCTCCGCTGTGTCGTTTGAGCGTGAAAAAACTTTGTATTCTTATCCCCTTCTCGTAGCCACGTATTCCGAGATTTGGCTTTCCAATATAATTCCTCCTCCTTAAGCGCGACCGCCAAGTCTTGCTCCTTTCCCTTTATATATTCATGCCGCACACCCTCATCCATCAACCCCTTCCTAATCTTCGTACGAAGCTCCCCGATCCGCCGTTGAGAGTTCGGTTTATCGATCCTCTTCCAACCTCCCAAATGTCGCCTCGTCCCCTTTAGCTTTTCACATACCTGGAATGCAACTGACCCCGCTATTGATTCCCTCCAAGCACCCTTAACAATCTCACGACATTTCGGCTTCTTCCCCCATCTAGAATCATAAATGAAGTGTCGCAGACTTTTCACAGAATTTCCTTCAAGGGACAAGGAAACCCTTCAAAAGGAAACCCTTTTATTTCTCCACGTAAAAGGAAACCCTTCAAAACCCAAATCAAATAGCTCGTTCTCCGCTAGGAAATCTCGAAAATCTCTCGTGCTCGTCATTGATCGATAAGTTCCTCCTTCCTTTTCTTGGTCATCCACAATATCATTAAAGTCTCCAATTACCAAACACTTCCCATTCAATCTATTAATCTGATTCCCAAGCTCCTCCCATTGCCTCTTCCTGCGTTTATCATCCATACTAGCATATACTGCAATCATCGACCAATCTGCCTGCATTGGGTCACTTCCCACCCCCAACTCAATATAAAAATTGCTCTAGACAATGCTAGAAATGTTTGCTGAGTCTTTCCACAGCACACACAAACCGCCACCTAAACCTTTAGGTTCCACTGGTTGCCAAAAATCCATTCATAGTAACTTTAGTAAATACTTGTACCGGTCACTCGTATTTTTTGTTTCAAGTAAAAACACCACATTAGGGTTGTGAAGCCTGACCTGCTCTACCAAAGCATGAACTGTCAAAGACCCCCCAATTCCTTGACAGTTCCAACATAAGGTTTTCATGGCGACCGTGGAGACCCCTCACTGGTGGTCTCCACAACCTCAGAAGATATAAACACACGCTTATTACCAATAAGACCATTCATGTTCGTACCTTCATCATTCTCCTCCACCTCCTCAAAACGCCGCTTCCGACGTCTACTCTCCCTGCTTAAAGCTTCTATAATTGGTCCCAACTCGAAAGGATCCGACTCCTGAGACCCATTAAAAACCATTCCATCCTCTTCCTCTTGCAGCCCCTCCCTCCCTTGCTGCTTGCTATTCGTTTCACTGAGGTGTTACCCCATACCCGTACTCCCTCCATTGTCCGTACCCCACAGAACATTCAAATCAAACTGTACTTTTTGCTGCATCCCCCCCCCCCGTATTATCACCCATACTCCCTGCAGGTTCATTGAAATCCAGCAAAACTACGTTCTCAACCCCCGGATCCGCGACTCCTCCTCGACCAATGAGTCTAGCATCAAAGGCCCTCTTCCGTGCCTTCCGAGCCTCCTCTTCCGCACACCAACTTTGACCCCGGTGCCTCTCCCTACATCCCTTCTCCTCCCCATACAACCTGTCAATGGTTCTTTGTTTCCCCGTGTCCTCCGTAGCCCCATCAGAGGAAACCTCATTCCGTGAACTAGTCCCCTCCACACTCATCCCCCTAAGTCCCACCCTCCCATCTGCACGCTCACCCACCTGACTCCGTACCCCTTTACCTCGGTGCTCGAACTGCCCCTCATTCACATCACCTCTTGTCCCCACCGTCCTCCCATTCCCTTCCCCCGTAGTTTGCTGCTTAGGTCGACGCGACGGTGAATGGATAGCATTCCCTCTCAAATCTGTACGAGCTTCCAACCCCTCATAATGCATGACCCTCCCTGAATCCCCATGATTCGTACATGTCCTAATCACATGTGCTAGCTTCCCACAGTAAAAGCAATAGTTTGGCAAACCTTCATACTTAAACTGGAACCATACTTGCCCGTCATCCGGAAACGTCACCATTGTCCCCTGCATCAAAGGTTCCCGTAAGTTAAACCGAATGCGTACCCTTAAGAACCGCCCAATGCATTCCGGACTGGCGAATTTGTCTACAGATAACACCACCCCAATCTTTCCCCCTATGGCCATAGCCACCTCCGCCGTCATGCTCAGGGGTGGCACCTTATGGATATGCACCCACATCTCTCCCATTGCCAGGTTTCTCCAACGTTTGTCACGCATGTGTGTACAGTCTCCCACCATTACAAAGTCTTCCCGGAATGTCCAAGGGAATTCCAAATCAAGCACCCGCTGCATATCTCTTTTTGCCACAAATCTAACCAAAAACCTTCCGTCACCTATATCGCGGATAGAGACCCCATCCTTCCCCCACCACAGCGAAGTGAAACAATCAATGAAGGCCTCCGCATTCACGCTCCTCTCAGTGAGCACCTCTGCCAAAAGAATATGCTGAAACCCTAGCAGTGCTCCTTCGACATCCGTCCTACCAATTATCACTCCCTCCTTCTCCTTGTCAGTGAGATGGAGTTTATCACACAGATTCTGCCCTAGTTCCTCCATACTTCCTGTCGTCACCGAGTCCTCCATTGAACCTGCACCTTGCCTCCGCAACAGCACACTATTTCTGATTCCCCGTAGCCGCAATATCGACTTCCAATCTAGCCATCGTAAAACCCTAGTTTTCGAAACCCCAAAACCCTAATTTCTTAATCTCCGACTCTCTCGGACCTAACCTCCTTGCGAGGACGCATAATAATGCTTTAAAGAGGCTATTACTCATGAAGTTGTAGTTACAAATAGCTTGTTCATGTATATAGTGGTTTAGGAAGATATGTAAAACACATCTTAAAGGTTTTATTGATGATTACTACCATGTAGAGGCAAATTACTTGAGACGAGACCTAATATAACTTCTTACAATGTGAAAGTTTTTAACTAGCCCAAGTTGAAACCAATTTTTTATTTTTTTTTTATAAGTAGATGAAATTATTACTAAATAATATAATATCACTACAAAGAGATTTTAATATACTCAAGTCAAAGCACAACTTGTTAAACCAAAACATTGAGTTGGCTTTAATTGAAACCCCACTTTCTAGTGGCTTATCCAAAACATATAAAAAACACGCACACACCAATCCAAAGTTAGTTAGGTTCTTCGGTTAGATAAGATTCCAACAAAAACTATGCGTGTATGGGATTAAAAAAACTCTGCAACCTCATATGTATTAGGTAGACTAAGGATTTCAGTAAGAAGAACATCTCTAACTACTAAATGATGCCTCCTAATGCTAGTAGTAGCCTCCTAATTAAGAGACTAATTCATGTATGCTCTCCTTAATTATCGGATAGAATATAAAATCAACTTGAAAACTAAACCCAAATTTAAAATATGTACGAGATGTTACATCAAACCTAGATAATTATGCACACATATGGAAGTACTAGGCGATGATTGTCTTGGTGTGCGGGGGTTGGGGTGCGGCGTTAGACTTGAAAAAATTAGAAGAAGAAGAAAAAGGCCCGCGGGGTGGTGGAGTTAATAATTAATTGGCCGGTGGCGAAAGCACTAAGGCATGCATGCATGCGTTGCAATTTGCATGCCACTGGGGACTGGTTGGAAATAAGCCTTCCTATACGACTCTAATCTTTGTCCTCACCTCATCAGTTCGCTTGGACTTGGACATATATCCGAATATAGGGCATGCATGCATGATCTGTTCGATTGACAAAAGAGAAAGACTAAGGATATACTGTATACATACATACATACATACATACACACACATACATACATACATACATACATACATACATACATACATATGCATAAATATATATACATATACACACATATATATACATATATATATATATATATATGTATAATATTGCATGTGAAAAGGGTACTCACATTCTCCATTATGTTGTTGCATGTACGTACATATGTTCATCTGGGGTTTAATTGACGTATTGAAGACATTTTTGTGTGTGATTAATTTAGACTTTAAAAACAGCACGTTAAATACGATTAATGTACAATTTCGTCATGCCATGGAGTGTTACTTTTAAACACAACAGCTTTGAGCTTTTTCAATGCATGATCGTAAGTATAAGCTTGTTTTATTCTTTTGCATTGTAAGTCACAAGATTTCATACTGACATATCCCAACATTGGTTAATGTTGGTACTTGATTTTGAGGTTTAAAGCCTATTTCCAAAAGGATAATTAGTAAGACTTGAACACGTCATGATTTGATTACAAGCGTAACTTTTTTGTGTCAAATAAATAAAGTAGGTTGGCAATCAAAATTTTTTCTGCAAAATATTAATACTTCATGATGTAACAAGATTCACTATGTAGTGTTAAAATGTAGTACAAAAATATAATCTTCTTTCATGTTGTAAGTAAACATGAAAGAAAACTTGGACTAAATTTTAGAACTGATTATGTCTTAAAAAAAAATACTTTGGATGCGGCCTCTATTCACCACTGTTCTTTGACTGAAATATTATCGGTTTCACTTTTTTATTAAAGTCCTTTGATTTTGTATACCTCACGATATTAATATTAATGAAATGTTTACCTATATTAATTTTTTTATGGAAGTTACAAATTGTGAAATATATCCCTATTTTATGTAATATCCTTCTTTTTTCTTTTATTGAAAGGAAATAAGGTTTTAATTAATAAAATAGAAAAATAAGAGAAGATAACCTAATTTCTTCAGTAAAAAATAAATAAGAAAGAACAGCTATTATTGAAACAAGCTACTATACAACTTTAAGGTACATACTGTTGATACACAACCTGAAATGCGTATGGATACAATTTGTAGTAAATTTATTATGGAGTGCTAGCTAAAATATTATAGAAGAGAAAAATAATAATTGGCTTGGTATGTGGTTTGCTTTTGTCTCCAATGTATTGGTACTCTTTTTTCTTTCAATGAATCGATATTACTTTGCATTTATGAATTTTTTTTTTTGGTCAAACGATAGATTTTGTTAGACTAGTTGTTGGATTAGCTACCGACGGGATTTGAACCCACATCGTCATGCAAAAACTCAGCACATTTCCACCACGGTAGTAAGAGGTTACATGCTTGCACTTATTATTCTGTAATGCGAGATGTTCACACATATAATAGCTACATTGGTAGTCTAATAGATAGTCGACATTGTAAATATCAAATTTTTAGTAATAACAATTAATGTCATTATATAATATGTAACTTTGCTATACAAAAATATTTGTATAATAATTTTTTTATTTAAACGATATATTTTACACAAAGAGGTAAGAGGTTAAAATTCATTTTTGTATGCGCTCCTCAAATTTCGACCATCTCAACAGATCACATGCAAAGAAAAATCTAATAATAATTTCACATTGACCCAAAAAAGATAATTTCTTGCTTTCTGAGATTTGTTCAAAGTAAACATAGATACTCAATAGGGCAACTAGAACCATCGCGGCCATTACACATGCATGCAGACAATTCTACACAGCTATAAGATTCTAATGAATACTAATTTATCATGATTATCTAGAAAGTAATTACAATCTTGGGGACCCAAAACATGATAATTTCTTGCTTTCTGAGATGTCAGGGAAATGACTAATTTGGCTCAACTTGACAGCTTCTTATACTTGTTCAAAGTAAACATAGATACTCAATAGGGCAATTAGAACCATCGAGGTCATTACATATGCATGCAGACAATTCTTCACAGCTATATGATTCCAACGAATACGTAAATATCATGATTTTCTAGAACGCAATCCTGGGGATACCTGGGTGGGGTTTGTGGACTTTTATCTGAGATTCATATTCAGTCCAGTCAACAGTCCGTACTCTAATGAAACATTTGTCTAGAAAATTAAGGAGGTCTCTGAATTTTCAGTGACGATTATATGGCACATAGACTAGTACTTTTCTGGTTTGTTACCATCACATAATTTTCAACTTTATGAATGGAATAATCTGATATATAGATGCCAGCTAAATGCTGGGCAACGTGTATTTTACCCTCATTGATTTGACAATTATGAAAGATTAATTTTCCCTCTTTTTCTAGGAATTTTTCTTGCCAGACATATATAGCCGGGCCGACTCTGAGAATTTGAAGCCCAAGGTGAGCTTTCGAAGTGGGATCCTGGAGTTCTCTGACCCACGACCTTTTGTACATTGATATGTATAACAAAGAATTCGCTAAATACATGAAAAGTCTATTCCTATATCAAATAACATTAAAATTAAATCAAAACAAGAAAGATATACAAGCATTACTTAAATATTACACGTCTCGCGTTTTTAGACGCAAATGTACTAATTTAGTTTACATAGTCTAATTTTTTAATCAATTCTTTTGCAATTGATAAAATAGTTAACCCTTAACCCATTCAATCTTTTTTGCGACATAATTGATCGAAGATAAGATTTGATCAACTTTAATTTTGAAAAACTTCTTTCTGCAGAGGCAAATGTAACTGGTATGATTAAAAAAAATTCTATAAACAACTCATGCATTCGGGAAACAACCATCATTTGTCTCGTATATTTGAATACTTCCATTGACGGATTTATTTCATCCGGTAAAGTTTATCTCAAGATTCTTAGCTCTAGAAATTATTATTTCCCATCAATATCAGAATGTTCACCATGTGAAGATCGAGAGAGGAGTGATAATTTTTGTGAAAATGAAGATAGAAAGTGAGTGGAGCTGTATCGAGAAAAATGACTGGCACTTTGATTGTTAAATTTTAATTAGATTTGATTCATTTGAAAGAGTAATACTATTAACAAACAATATTGCAGGATATACTTGACTTAGTATGTTGGTCTGGGATAGAAGTCGTCTTACTCAGGGTCGGAGTTTAGAGCCACCTTGAGATGATTTTCGAATCGCCTTTTTTACTATTCTTTCGAATGGCGTAGAGCCCAGGTTTGAATGTTAGAACACACAACTTGCTAGTTGTAGAACTTTTCGGAGGCTGGATAGTGCATTGGATTTTCGGGTCAGGGCGTCATGTGCCTGTGCTTGTATCCACCAATTGTAATCGCGCTTATTACGATTCGAGTCACCTAAGATGCTGACCATCCAAGGCGAGATGGCTAGGAGAGGCTTCTCTAACAGTATTACCTTGAACTTTTTTAGACTTGCACTCATGCGAAGTTTTCAAAGTTTACGCCTTCATCGTGGTTAGTGGAATATTCCTTACATTACTGAAAAAGGAAAGAGAACAAAATGTTGAATCATGTAGCAAGGAAATTGCATAACTTTTTATTGCGATATAATTGATTGACAAGGGGTTGTAATTGAATACGGGAAGGATTGCCTACATATCCCGGGGATGAAGAATCAAATCACTAGTGTAGTTATAATAAAAAGATGATACAATGTAAGAATTACTTCAAGAATCACTTTTGACGATAAGCCTATGGTGAGGCGTAAGGAGATGAGTTCTCCATGGACTTGTCTTCGCACAGATGACGGTTTTACAATTAAATCTAGATCAAACCGCCTACATATCCCGGGAAGGGAATCAAACCACGTGTGGTTTGGTTTACCTTTCCTTCTACTTGATCTGGAGCCGCTGACGAGGGGTCCATCTCAGAGTAACCGGTATTGGATTTCTTGTGGTTCTTCCTGCTACATCTCTATTCATCGGCGTTTTTCGTCCTCCATGGATGCGGTTTATATTAAAGGTAGACGTCTTCGTTGGTCGTTAATCTTCATCATCAGTGTGTTTGTCCGATCGATCCCTATCCTTGGATTCTATTGGTCTTTTTTCCTTGCTTTATGTTTGACGAATTCCTAGCAGTGTCTCTGATCTAGGAGTTTTTCAATAGGATCCCTCAAAACTCGGCAACTTTTAGTGGAATTGTGGAAATAGCAGTACTCGTTTAGGCGTTTGGAATTTTCCTTTATGTTGTGGATGATGTTGTTTATGGTGGTGTTTATAGCGGTGTATTGCTTCGCCTTTATCGAAGCCTGCTTGTCCCGACGCCTTCATCTTGCAACATGTAGCGGAGAAGGAGGGGGAGTGTCTCTGTCGAGACTTCTCATTTCAGTCTTCCTGAGGCAATCTGGTTCGGCTATTGTTCTTTTACTCTTCTCATCCTAGTCGGTTAGATCATCCGTAATGTCAAAGCATTCTACCAAGGTGGCATAGTCATATTTTCCTTAGTTCATTTTTTGAGAAAGGGGTGAATAGGCATATAGACCCAGTTGAAATGCCATGGTGGCCAACTTTTCATCAGGTTTTTTCACTTCTGCCAGCTTTGCTTGGAAGCGCTTTTGGTAGGTCCTAAGACTTTCATCTTTAGATTGTGGATCATCCTGAACATGGCCTCATGACGCTTGTGAACATCACGGTACACTGAATAGGTGTTCATAAACATGTCGACCAAACTCTCAAAATAGTCGATGAATCTGGCTGGCAGCTCCCAATACCATTTTATTTCTGGCCTCTCTAGGGTAGATGAGAACATCTTGTACATCCAAGCATCATTGTTGTTGTATAGCGCTATGGCATTCCGATAATGCATTATATGGTAGTCAGGGTCGGAGTCGCCTCGAAACAATTTGAACCGTGGTTGAGAAAACTTTTTTGGTGGGGTATATCCTCAATTACCATTGAAAATGGTGTCCTTATCCAGACCGTCGACTTGTTTGGAACGCTTGGATGATCGTTTAGGCTTACATGATTCTTCATGTCCAAGAGGTGTTGCCACTCTTGGTGTTTGGAGGACTCAAGCTCGTCTAATCTCAGGTTATGAGACTCTGCTTTTAGGTTCCCATTGTATCTTAAGGAGGATTCCACAGGTTCTGTGGTCTTCCCTTAGAAATGGCGCTAATGACCTGTCTGTTGCGTAACTAACCCCTGCTCGGATCGATGACATTCGCTGATGCTGGAACATCAGGTGATGTTATGGGGTTTCCTTCAGGGTTATGGTGCTTATGTTTCCATATCCGAAAACAAGATTTGAATCAGAAGGGTTGTTTTGAATGAATTCTCTAGGTTTTTCATGCCCTTCTCCATGTCCACAAAGTTGGAGTGACTTTTTGCTTGAGCGAAGGTTTGATTCTTTTGCAACTTTTCAACAAAGGCATTGGTCTTTCCCAAGGATTCCAAATCTTGTCATGGAAGATGATGGCCTATTGACCGGATCCTCACCGTTTCTAAGTGTAGCCGTTACTTTTTTGAGGGCTGTTACTTGCCCCAAGAGTTGTAATGACCTAAGGTGGCGGGTTGTCCATTATAGAAATAATAGACGTGTCAGAAGGTAGGTTATGCCCACCGGTAGGATTAACGTTGGCGTTAATCGAATTTTCTTCGGTTGACATGTTAGTTGACAAAGCGATCTGGTCAAGAGGAATATGAGTTCTCTCTCAATGAAAACATCAATTGTTGGAACCAATTTGCGCACCGCCGTGAGTGGTGGTTGTGCACAAACTCGAGCAACTTGCAAAACTGTAAACAATTGTGAGCAAGCCTAAGCCCCCGGGGGGGGGGGGGGGGGGGAGGGATGAGGGGCGGGGTTTGTGCAATCCAAAGGCTCTCAGGCGGTCAAGTTAGTGAATAGTTTTATACTCAAGTAGTGGGCAAGATAATTGAAGTGTTTTGATTATGTTACTAAAGATGAACCCTAGATGGGTGTACTTACATCGTAGGGAGAGAGATATTTTTAGGATAAAATCCATGTTCTATAATGAGAGTATCCTAGATGATATCTAGAAGTAGATATTGCACCCTCTTAGGAGTTATGATTACTTATGGCACAAGCCAATTACTAGATTGTAGGAACTCCAAGAATTATAAAGGTTTGATTGGGTCTGTATCAGGATCAGATTGAGTGTCTTGTAGAACAAGCACTCAGCAGAGTCGCTAGGACTCTGCCTATTGCCCTGGAACAGTATGATGGTGGCACCGCTGCTTCGTCTGATCCAGCTCCGATCGAATATGGTGAATCCATGCCTTTCGGAGTAAGCTGGAATACGTACCATTTAGTCTTCTTTCTTCGCTTGGTGATCCGACGTTTAGAGTGCAGTGGAGAAGTTCTGAATTCAGAGGCGCGTCTTCGAATATTGTGCCATAAAGTTCACAATGATTAAACTTTATGCTTATTGCGTTCGCATGAAAAACAAAAAATTACCTCTAATACTCTTTACTTAGTGTTCGGCACATTGAAAGTTGAACCTGTCTATGATTGGTTATTCCCATGTGCATTTAAGAGTTCGCCATTCTAATGGCTGAATAACATTACAATTAATACACTTAGCTCTTTTGAGTATTCATCTCCTTAAAGTTTGATACTAATTTGGCGCACCTATATTTTCCCAAATATAGTTGAGGTAGCTGAACTTGGAGTAGAAGATCCTGAACTTCGTAGTGACTAGCAGCCTTGTCTTCAAGTTCTATAACCCAAGGACGAGATATGTTCCTTCTTTGACCATGATCGCTTGGATACAAAAGTCAGCAGCGCATTCAAAATCACCACCACAATCATTCATTCTACTTGCCGATCGAGCTCGGTGGTGAGTTAACACGCCCACATTCACCAAAAGAACGTAGTTAGCTCGTTAGTTACACGGCTTGCGAGCCACGTAGGCTAAGTAGTTTTTAGGGTCGACACAATTAAATAAAGATCAACCTTAAAATTGAAATTTTAGATTTAGAAGCCCATAAGGTGCCCTTTGATGTATTTCTTAGCAATAGGTTTCAATATAAACAAAAGTGTTGCCTATTCCTAGTGTAAAAGGGAATCCTGGTCTTAGTAGGTTCCGATGTATTATATAATAGGTTTCCATGTATTATATAACAGCACCTTAGAATGAATTAAAGCTGCCATATACACACAACAAACTTCAATTATTAGTTTAAGATGCATGACCTTGGTAGTCAATAACTTGAGGCTCCTCATGTCTCACTTCTTTCGAACGCGGCGTCAGGCTAAATCGTGTTACCTTTGAAAGAATGCAAGAACTTGATTTTGATCCACTTCGGGCGAATCTGGAACACGAAGCAATGGAACAAGCCACTAAAGCAATGGATCTAAGTAGAGAACTGACTCGACTGGATTAAGAGTTGGAATTACTATTTGTAAGGCTGAATAATGTGCTTTGTTTTGATGATCTTTTGCCACCGGAGGAACGGGCCACAAGATGTAAGGCAGGGAAATAATGTCATGCTTGCTGCTGATATTCAAAGACTGGATTCATTTCAACTTCACCTATCGAGCGTTGGGGTTGAAATACTGAAGCCATGCTTACAAGATAGTACGAAATGGAAGGGTTGGTGTTGAGTCATTGGATGAAGTAGAATTGTCGAGGCCAAGGCCTACAAGCAAAGCAGCAGTTGAGGCTTTGGAGAAGGTTGTTATTTGACGAACGAGCAAATGGTTTGAGCCATGACAGTACTGTGTGGTTTTCTTGGAAAAGATCTTGAGTGGGAACAATGGTGAAACCATGAATTGTCAAGGAGAAGGGCGAAATTTAAATGGGTAAAAGGTCCCATAAAAATGTAGACGACCATTGTAGACAATATTAATATCGTTTATAATTATCAATACAACTAACCATTCGGAGTCCAACTGATGTCATTCCATTTATTCATTATTTATTTTTAGGGAGTTTTAACGAAAAGTCCGCGGTACTGTTCACTTTAACGAAAAACCACATTTTTACACTAAAAAGTCAAACCTGGTACTATTCACTTTACCCTTTATTTTGTCCTTATCGTTAAAACTTAAAGTTTTCAAGCCCTTTTCATTAGTTTTCCTTTATTTTTATTATGAGAGTTCGTTATTATCATTACTAGGATAAATTTTACTTAACATGTTGTTGTCCAAAATTAAAATAAACTAGTATAGTATTTGTGTAGGCAAGAACTAAGAAGACATACATACAAGTATGAAAAATATGAAAGAATATATAAACACTCGTGATTCATCATTATTTCTCCATGAGTAGATAATGGTTACACTTACATTATCGTTTAGATTTTTAAAATCCTCCAAACCCTCATGAATAATGTTTTTATTTGAGGAAAAAATTAATAATAATTATTGTAGAAGTGTAAAAAATATACAATCACTCATAGTGACAAGCTTTACAATTTTCATGAAGGAGTCAGCTTCGAAATCCAACACTATAATCCATAAACCTTAAATTTATATTTAACCGCCGATTGTCATTTATGCTTTATTCTTCTTACTAAATTTCGTTTTTAAAATTTTCATTTTTGAAAACATGATCATCTGGCAGATGTAAGAAGATGAACGGTTCAGATTTTTGATTTCACGTTTTGATATTTACGGTTAACTGAAATATGAGTCGATGTCATATAGTTTGTAGAAACTTTATAAACATCAAGCAATATTTTCACTAACCGTAAAACTATGAATATAATATCAATGATCCAAACCGTTCATCTTCCTGCATCCTCTAATAGATCATGTTTTCAAAAAACAAAATCTGAAAAAACAAAATTTGATGAGAACAAGGAAGGATAAATGTAAACAACAATCAACGGTTAAATTTTGATCTATGATTTATATGATTATAGTGGTGAATTTCAAAGTTAAGCTCTTCATGAAAGTTGTAAAGCTTGTCATTACGAGCGTTTATATATTTTTCTATATTTTTTACACTTCTACATTAATTAAAAAACTATTAAAGACTTTACTTAAATAACAGCCGTAAGATAAATGAGAGTAAATCTGTACCGTTGGATTATATTTCACTTATATTATTATAATTTTTTTGGACGAAAGAACCCTTTTTCTATTCCAATATTTTCCAATTTTACCATTTGATCAATTTAGGTAAGTGAAAATATACTTAAAAGAAAAAAAAGCGTTTTTATGTTTTGGATATGACAATATGGTATGTATATACATATTTAGTATTGTGTTTTTCATTTGATTATTTATAGGTTTAAAATATATTTTCCTTAACGGGTAACGGGTCGGGTCATATTACCTGTTAATATTATCAGATCGATTTCGGGTTGGGTCAGGTCATTTTTCCCGTTTATTTTAACGGGTGTTACATAACACGACTCGTTAAGATATCGGGTATGACACGAAAATGACTCGAACACGGAAAATACGACGCGAATTCCAGGTCTATAAGATTCATACAAATGAAGATGGGGGTCGATCGACCCAAACAAAATCGCTCATCTCCGTAAAGTGATACGACGCCACAAAATTCGCCGCTTCAGTCCCTGATTTTAGAACCCAAGACCAAGTACAAGATTCGAATGAGGAACTGATATCCAATGCCCAAGAGAGGACATGGGCAATCTCCCAATGTGCGACATCCGTACCACCCCGCAAACTAGAGATGACTTGGTTTGCATCAGACTCCAAAATGTAGACTTTATTCTAAGCACTGTTGTAGCCTATTTTAACTGATAAGGAAGGGGGCCGACGGCAGAGAGAGAGATGTGTTTGTAGGGTTGTGTATAAGAATGTGTAGAGGATATGTTACCCCCCCTACGCAGTGCCTTTATTTATAGTAATAAGAGAGAAGAAATCCTTCATCCCTAAGGAATACAAGTCCATATAGGAAAGAATATCTAGAATAAAATCTAATCTAGGATTTACACAATTACACTTAAACTAGAAAGTTTACAACACTCCCCCTTGAGTGTGTACATACTCAAGTAGATTCGGCATCATGTAGAGGTTCAAGAAGTTGACTCGTCGGCACTGATTCTGGGAACATGCTATTCTCAATAAGTTAGGAACTTGCATAAGGAAGTAAGTCTTACTAAAAAAATCCTATGACTACGGTAAAAACCCAAGTAGGGACAAAACCCATAGTCTAAGGAAAAATACGTGAGTAATGCAAAGTCAAATGAAACGTCTACGGGACGTCATCAGGGATATTATCAACTCAAGGTGGGTGCCTTGTTAAAACCTAGTTAGGTAGCAAAAACCCAGTGGGAAAAATGCTCTTAATCGTATGGAAAAAGAGTACATTAAGATCAAGCAAGTATACTTTAGGATACTCCCCCTGAGTTTGACTTAATTCCAAAAAGAACTAGCAATGTTGCAACTCAGAAAGTTTACGCATCCTAATTCCTTGAACAAGCTTCTGAAATGTCGCCTTTGGTAGTGATTTGGTGAAGAGGTCGGCTAGATTGTCTTGTGAATGGATTTGAGTGACTTTAATCTTCTGATGCTCTTGTTGTTGCTGTGAGAAGAAGAACTTCGGCGCAATGTGCTTGGTGTTGCCTCATTTGATGTAACCCATCTTGAGATCTTCAATGCATACCGTGTTGTCTTCATAGATCATCGTCGGGACGTCAATGACGGGGTAAAGATCGTATGAGCTGCGAATATGGCTCATAACTGCTCTTAACCAAAAGCATTCCCGAGTTGCTTCATGTAAGGCGAGAAATTCAGCATGGTTAGACGAAGTGGCAACTAAGGTCTGTTTAGTTGACCTCTAAGAGATTGCGGTGCCTTCAACGGTAAAGACATAACCCATTTGAGAACGCGCCTTGTGTGGATCAGATAAGTATTTTGCATGGCCATAACCAATAAGGTGAGAATCGACTCGAGATAAAGGGGTGCGGCATCACTCGAGGATTTGTAGGGATAGAACAAGCCCATATCCGTAGTACCCTTAAGGTAACTGAAAATGTCTTTAACGCCAGTCCAATGTCTGCATGTTGGTGCATCACTGTATCTTGCCAAAAGATTAACAGTAAAGGAGATGTTGGGTCTAGTGCATTGAGCTAAGTACAATAAAGCACCTATCGCACTTAGATAATGAACTTCAGGCTCCAAAATCTATTCATCATCATTCTTCGAACGAAAGGGATCTCATTTTGCATTTAGCGATCGAACGACCATAGGAGTACTCGAAGGCTTCCCTTTATCCTTATTAAAGTGGCGCAACACCTTCTGGTGTAGTTTGTTTGATGTACTAAGATTCCATCTGAACGGTGCTCTATCTCAAGACCGAGATAATATCGAGTCTTTCCTAGATCTTTCATCTCAAATTCTGACTTCAGGTGCGCGATAATTCTCGCAAGCTCTTCAGGAGTTCCGATAAGGTTCATGTCATCGCCATATACTGCAACTATCACAAAACTGGATTGTGACTTCTCAACGAACACACAAGGGCATAGTTTGTTGTTTACATGTCCTTGACTACTCAAATACTCACTCAGACGACTATACCATATTCTTCCGGATTATTTTAAACCGTAGCATGAACGCCTCAGCCGAATTGAGAGCATGTTTTGGGATTTGGAAATATTTGATCCAGTCAATGTAAGTCATTTGGGAACTTTCATATAAATTTCCGTATCAAGATCCCCATAGAGATACGCAATTACTACGTTTATCAGCTGCATACTCAGTTTTTCGGAACTACTAAGCTGATAAGGTAGCGAAAAGTTATCACATCCATGATGGGTGAATAAGTTTCATCAAAGTCAATCCTGGGGCGTTGTGAGAAGCCTTGCGCAACAAGACGAGCTTTGTAACGCACAATTTCGTCCTTCTCATTACGCTTCTAAATGAAAAGCCACTTGTAGCCAACAGGCTTCATATGTGGAGGGATAGGAACTACAGGTCCAAACACCTTACGTTTCGTAAACGAATTGAGTTCGACTGGGATTGTTTTTTTCCAGTTTAACCATCAGTTCTACGTCAACATTCATCAACAGCACGGGGTTAAATGTCATCCCTCAACATGATCTCAATAACTACTGTATATGCTAATGCATCGTCGGCAATCATCGCATTTCTACACCAAACATCATCCAAGCTAGCATAATAGACCGAAATCTCAGGATTCTCTGGAGGTGGATTCGTCTCTTTAAGGACGCTTCCGTAATCTAGAATTTCCTCATGAGTTGGATAAAATGAGTAAACGACAGTTGGATTCACGGTAAGTTTTTTAGGTGCTTGTGCCATGGGTTTCCTTTTCCAGAGGTGTGAATCCTTTGAACCAAGAGGTTTGTCACGCTTATGAGTAGGGGTAGATGATTGACTAGCCGCTAATGTACGTGGATCGCCAAAGTTGCCTTTCCGAGCCTCCAGAAGGGAAGTCCGTCGTACATTTGGTATATCCATCTTTCCAGGCATATTCGCAGCTGGAATATGTGATCTTGTCACTCGCGCTAGATCGGTGAAAGCATCTTTCATGCTCTGAGCTATGCTTTGAAGATCTAATATGCCCTGCACTTCAGTTTTAGACTTAACGGTGCGAGGATCTAAATAAGGCAAAGTGGGAGTCGTCGACGATAATTCGCATCGTTCTTTAGGAAAGTTGACATTCTTATCTCCCCCTAACAACGGGAAGACTGTCTCATAGAAGTGACAGTCCACGAAATTAGCGGCGAACAGATCGCTTGTCAAAGGTTCTAAGTAACGAATAATCAAAGGAGAATCATATCTGACATAGATTCCCATCCTTCACTGAGGCCCCATTTTGTACGTAAGGGCGGCGAAATCGGCACATAGACCGCACAACTAAAAACGTGCATATGCGATATGTCGATCCAATAACTAACTGAACGGTACTATATGGTTCGGTCCTAACAGGCCTTAGGCGGATCAACATGGCTGCGTGCAATATTGTATGGCCCCAAGCAACGATCGAGAGCTTGGTACGTATGACCAATGATTGAGCAATCATTTGTAAGCGCTTAATGAATGCCTCTGCCAAGCCGTTCTGGGTGTGAACATAGAGTACTGGATGTTCAACTTCAACCCCAATCAATATGCAATAGTCATAAAAAAATTTAGATGTAAATTCTCTAGCATTATCCAATCGAATAGATTTGATCGGATAATCAGGGTGGTAAGCCCTGAGCTTAATAACCTGAGCCAACATTTCGGAGAATGCAACGTTTCTTGTGGACAACAAGCACACGTGTGACCAACATGTGGAAACGTCAACCAAAACCATAAAATATCTAAATGGTCTACAAAGAGGGTGAATCGGTCCACAAATGTCCCCCTAAATCTTTTGTAGAAAAATAGGAGGATTCGAACAAATCTTGCCATAAGAAGGCTTAATAATAAGTTTTCCCATATAACAGGTTTGACATGTGATTCCTTGTTCGTCCAGGGTGTCTGAAACGATCATGCCAAAGTGTAATTTCGTGTGCGATCCTAGAGGTAGGGCCAGCCACATAGTGGCTTTCTATGGGGTGTATGGTCGTAGTATACAGACCACTCGGGATACACTTTATCTTCTCTAGAATACGCTTCTGGCCATATTCGTAGAAAGTTATGCACCGAAATTCAACTTCATTTTCTACATAGGTTTCAACGTAGTAATTATTATCTTTAATGTCCTTGGAACTCAACAACGTTCTTTCGAAATGTGGAAAATAAAGTGCCTCATCAATGGTCAAAATTGTACCATTGGACAACATTATATGTGTCTTACCGTATCATTTGACCAGGTTGGATGAGCCTGAGAGGGTTGTCAAAGGTGCATTCTTTGGTATGAAATTAGTGAAATAGATGCGTTCACACAAAACGGTGTGCGTGGTTGCACTATTTGCCAGACAACTAACTTCCCCACTAGTCATACCTAGAATGAAAATTAATTTGAATCGGTCACATGCATAAATGTGTTCTAAAAACAAATATCCATTCAAAATAATTTTAAGTATTCAAGGATAGTAATTAATTAAAAACTTTATGTCCAAAAACAAATCACCAACAAATAATCCAAATATAAAAGAAAATTGTTCAAAATTTAACCAAAAAACACAAAAGGGGTTCGACCACTAGGTAGAATCCGGCCCCATTGTCTAAATTTCAACTAGAAAAATAGTTTATATCTAAGATTCTAATCTTCGATAGGGGTAACAACCTCTTGAAAGTTAGAAACCCCCATCTTGGTACTCTCCGGTTCATTCACTTGCACAAAGTTTGATTCAAACTTCTTACGACGAGAATGATATTCAGCTACAACCTTTTGGGCTTTGTTTCCTCCCTTAGATGGGCCTTGGCTCTGTTGACCTTGACGGGGTGGCTTCTGGTCGCCCCTACCATGCCTCTTTTGGCATTTTAGGCATTGGTTCATGCTATAGTGTGCTTCAGGCACAGTGGTTGCCCAATAGGTCGAGCTTGATGATTCTTCATCAACAGTCGATTCTGCTTTTTAGCGAGAAGTAAAATAGAGATCAAATCCGAGAACTTAGTGAACTTTTGAGCTTTATATTATTGTTGCCAGACAATATTAATAGCAGAGAAGGTCAAATACGTCTTCCTCAGGATATCTTCTTCGGTCAAAGTTTCGTTACAAAACTTGAGAAGCAATCGGATTCTACAAACTTCAGAATTATATTCATTCACAAACTTAAAGTCTTGGAAGAGAAAATGATGCGAGTCATGTCTTGCTTCAGGCAAGAAGATGTACTTTTGGTAATCAAAATGATCAGCCAAAGCAACCCATAGTGTTCATAGCAGTGGGTTTCTCAACTTCGCCAACCGGGTTGCCCGTCTCATCTTCAATGGCGGGACACAAATTCTTTGCAATGAGGTGGAGCTTCACATCTTGGTACCCACTTGAGGTAGTTTGTTCGAGAGATCTTTAAAGCGGTGAAGTCGAGTTTGTTCAAATTCGACATGTTCCTATCACAAAATAAATGACAAGATGTGATTAGTGTAATGGAGAAAGAAAAAAAATCAATCCATTCACATAAGAGTAGACCATTCAGGTTCTAATAGACATTTATTGGTTAAAATTCGCATGAAAGCAAATAGAACTTCAGGTCTAGAATTATAATTGAATTAATTATTTGGACTTCAGGCCAAATTTAAAGTCTGGGTGAAAAATTATAAAACCCAAATTCTCTAAAAAAAAATAATTAAGCTCAGGGCTCAAAAACTTGGACCAAAGCCCATGAGTAGGCTGAGTAAATTGGTTCTGTGAGGTCCAGGCCCAAAATTGGGCTGCAATAGGCACGGGCTGATCAGGCCCCAATTTGTATTTGGGCTGCAAGCCCAGTGACATCAAACGAGCCGCAAGGACCATGTCTAAGAAATAGAGGCCCAGATGGGGTGTTCATCAGGTGTGGTAAGGAGCAAAATGGGGCTGTAAGCCCACTCGGAGGCGCGCTCCAGTGCCTCGTAGTACAGTATACCGGTATTCCAGCTTTAGGCTGGAATCTAGTGTGACGCAGGCGCAGGGACACCATAGCTCTACGGGTTGGTGTCGCATTGTGGGCTGAGCCATGGCTTGGGCCACATCAGGCGAGCCTAGTCAAAAAAAAAAATCCCTTTTTTTTCATAGTCCGAGAAGGCCATCCCATTTTGGGCTCAGGTTTCAGCCAAAAACACCCTAGCCGTTGTTGGGTGCATTCGTCAAGGAAGAAGACCGGCGCCACCTAAGGAAGATGGTTCTCGATGTCGGGCCATGGGTTAGACAATAAGCAAATTCCTAGTGACGGAGGGTGTACCTCGACATCGGGGGGAAGGAAAAAGGAAACCCATGAAATTCAAACTGGAATTTCAATGATATTGGCTCAAAAATCCCGACACCATGTCAGATTTTGCCAGAAAATTGCCCAGCAAGGCCGTGGTCTCGCTGCAGACGAGTGGAATTTTCTAGGCATCAGGTTTCAATGGAGCTTGATGTTCCATGTTTGGTCAGGGTCACAAGTTCGAAGAACCCTAAAATTTTGGACTTTTCTTCTTCTTCTTTTTTCAATTAATTCGAGGCATATTTATTCAAATAAATTAATGCATAGACATATATTTGATGCAATTCATGGCAATATCAAATTCACATAATTCAACAATTATGAATATAATGCATACACAATTTATGTAGAATCTAAAATTCGAAAAACGTAAAGTTGGGTTATGCATTATGGTGAATGTTCATAATATCAAGGTTGCAAAAATATTGAGATAAAAACTGTTGTTTTGGAAGAACCTGATTATGTGATGATATGGGTGAACTGGTTTGATGCAGTAAGCTTCAACGTCAGATTCCTAAGCGCAGCGGTAGGAGTGTGCTGATAACGTGTTGTAGCCTATTTTAACTGACAAAGAAGGGGGCCGGCGGCAGAGAGAGAGATTGGATAGAAAGATGTGTTTGTAGGGTTGTGTAGAGGATATGTTACCCCATATGCAGTAGCTTTACTTATAGTAATAAGAGAGAAAAGAAATCCTTCATCCCCAAGGAATACAAGTCCATATAGGAAAAAATAACTGGAATCAAATCTACGATTTACACAATCACACTTAAACTAGAAAGTTTACAACAAGCACATGATTTATTAGTCAAAATCTTAGTTCTATTTAATTTCTTTCTATAATACAAACTCAAATAAAATTATCTAGACAATTACACCCTGTTTGGCACACCGTATAAGGCACCGGATAGTACTAATAATTCGGTGTACAGTGTTTGGTGCCATTTGGATTAAATAGGCACCAGATTAAATAATCCGGGCCCACCTTTTTTACCCGGTGTTTACCTGCTTGCTTATACCGTCCAAATTCACCGTATAACTTAGTCGACCTCGTCTCGTTCTCGCTTCCTCTCCGCTCGCAAACTCGACCCCTTCTCTCTCGCCTTCTCTTGGCGTCGTCGTCCTTCCTGTCACCTTCTCTCGCCATCGCCGTCCTCACCGTTGCATTCTCTCGCCGTCGCTTTCTGTCGTCACCGCTTTCTCTCGCCATCTCTGCTCTCCTAGTCCTCGTCGCCTTCCTCGTCGTCCTCTCCTTGTGGCCTTCCTCATCGCCTACTCGCCGTCCTTCCCTGCAACTGGGTCTTTTGCCGTCGCTTTCTGCGGCGGAGAGATGATTTCAATTTGCTGTTTGAATTTATTTAGGATTCTTTTGCAGTCGGGGAATAAGAAGAAGAGAGAGAGAGAGAGGGAGGGAGTTTGGGGGTGCGGCGAAGAGATCTGGGGAACAATTATTTGGGATTCTTCTGTAGTCGGGGAAGAAGAAGAGAGAGGAAGGGAGGGAGGGAGGGAGGGAGGGAGTTTGGGGGGTGCGGAGAGATATGGGAATAAGATTTTAGTTTTATTTTATTTTATTTTAAGTTTTCCTATTATCAATATAATACCAAACACTATATAAATAATACGGTCATTAATCCGATACTGCACCAAACACCCGACTAATTTAGTCAGCACTATCTGGTGACTATTTATCCTATCCAACAGAAATAGTCAGTACAGTCCGAGCTGCCAAATAAGGCCTTACAGTTGCTTCACTAAATACCAACAACAGTATCCAATAGGAAATATCAATCATTTAGTGTGTCGCCACTTCAAATTTAGAAACAAAATGCACAAAACCTCAAATTTCAATAAAAGATTCACCTACCCTCTAATGATTCCTGCAAAAATTCGATTCTTTCGAATCGAAAACCAGTTTTTGGGTAAATTAATCAAACACCACAAGCGCAGCCAAGGTACTAAAAGACTTTAGACACTTGTCGGGCGACAAGTTGAGACTAGAGTTAGGCTGGGCCTAAGCGAGAACCTAAGCTGATTTACGTAATTTATTATATATCATACAAAAAAATAATTAAATGATAGTAGAAATTAGAATATTCTGCATTTTTTAATACTTTTTTTTTAGGGGAATAACATTTTTTATTACTTTTAAGATCAAACATTAATTCCATTTTAAGATTTGACTAGGAGGCTTTGACCGATTGGCACATCAGCAATTTTCTATTTTTTAGATTACAGGTCATTAGTATAAAAGCGTAATCACCTTGTACTAATTGCCTTCAATCTAGGAAAGCTAATTTCCCTAATCCCTTGAATTCCAAATTAATTTTCCTAATCCTTTGAATTCCTAGCTTTCAATGACTTTTTTTATTTATAAAATTCATTAATTAGTTTGAGTAATTCCTCATTATTAGTAAAAAAAAATAATTAAACCTTATGATTCATATGAAAACAAACATACCGATTTTTGGTACATTGAGATCTCAAATATACCGAAAATTCAAATGTACCATCAACCAAATGTTCTCATATTCTAGGTAATTAAGCGTATCGATATAATCAAACAATCATACGACGAAACGTACCTATATTATGCTTATGTCCCTGACAACTAGGTTTTACACATTCTAAGTAATTTATTAAAATAAATATTATAATAAACAATACAAAAATCTAAAATCACCATAAAGAGGAATAACAAACCTATCAATAATAGGAGTAAGAAATGAAATGCCAAAGAAATAACGTGAAGCCCAAATTGGGCTTGCCATCTCGGCCTGCAAGAAAAAAAATATTTCTTCAATGGGCTCGCCTACAGTGGCCTAACCCTTTGCCTCGGCCTGCATGACACTAGCCAGTAAGTGTCCACTGCGCTTGCGCCGCACCAGATCCTAGCCATATGCTGGTGCATCTGTGCTCCGCGCCGCAACTAATCCCAGCACCTATTGCTGGTGCATTTGTGCCCGCGCTGTAGCGGATTGTGCCGCTTGTAGGCCTTCAGCCCTCCGCTACACTCGACCGCACAAGATTCGCACCCATAATTGGGCCTTCGTATTTGGGCCTGCTCCTGTAGTCCAAGTCCTCTGTAGTAGGGCCTGCAGTCCCTTGCTTCTCTCGGCTCGAGTCTAAACCCAGCCCAATTTCACTTTTATTCCTAAGAATGCACCTCTGACAACCCTCTCAGGTCTATCCAACCTGATCGAAAAATATGTTAGTCCCGTATAATGTTGTCAAATGACACTATATTGACCATTCAAAAGACACTTTATTTTCCACATTTCGGAAGAATGTTGTTAAGCTTTAAAGATATTTGAGACAATAATTTTCATCCTGAAACCTATATAGAAAACAGATTGAATTTATGTGCATCATTTCCTACGAATATGGCCAGAAACGTATGCTAGAGAAGATAGAGCGTATCCCGAGTGGTCTATATACTACAACTATATGCCTATTGAATGTTACTACGTGGCCGACCATAGGGACTAAGCACGAAATTACACTTGGGCATGATCGTTTGGGATTACCTGGACGAATTGGGATGCGCCGTATCCTCAAATCAGGGCATCGCCTAACTCGAAGTTTATGTTTGATTCAGGTGGATATCGCATGCCAAACTTGCTCTATGGGAAAGCTTATCATTAAGCCTTCTTATGATAAGATTCGTTCGAATCCTCCTATTTTTCTACAAAGGATTCAGGGAGATATTTGTGGACCGATTCAACCTCCCTGAGGACCATTTAGATACTTTATGGTATTGGTTGACGCTACCACACATTGGTCACACATGCGCTTGTTGTCCACAAGAAACGCTGCCTTCTCCAAACTATTGGCTCAAGTTATCAAGCTTAGGGATCATCACCCTAAGTATTCGATCAAATCTATTCAATCAGATAATTCTAGAGAGTTTACATCGAAAACTTTTGATGACTATTGTATGTCGGTTGGGATTGAAATTAAACATCCAGAACCCCATGTTCATACCCATAATGGCCTAGCAGAGGTATTCATTAAGCGCCTTCAAATGATTGCTCGATCGTTGCTCATACGTACCAAGCTCGTGATCATTGCTTGGGGCCATACAATATTACACACAACCATATTGGTCTGCCTGAGGCCCTTCATGACCCAACTGTTAGAATAAGGTTGAGATTTTGACAGAAAAATGACTTTGAGGCACGTTAATATGTTTTCCTTAAAATGATATTTGCCGCCACTCTAATATGAGTTTGCTAACGGGTCTAAAGAAAATCACTTCCAAGACACAACAAAGTTTAGAATTTTAGTTTATCAAGAACTGAAATTCTCTTAGAATCTTCTAAAAGGAAACTATATGATTTAGATATAGAAAAAGAGGATAAGAAACTATTGGTTGAAAAAGTATATCTAAATATGCAGCTAACATGGTCTATATATAGATACCATGGAACCCGTTGAAGATGGATCAAAGTGGGCATATAAAAGGTCATGTTCTTTCCTGCATCATTGCCACCGAATGGATACATCTTTTAATCAAAAACCATAACATGCTGCATCCTTTCATTTCCCTGAATGGATGCAATCCCATTGCTTGTTCATGTATGTATCCTTTACCAAAAAGTCGTAACTTTCTTATTCAATAACCAAAGGACATATCCCTTAGTTGTATTTCTTCAATCCTTCAATCTAAGAGACATGTCAGATGAAAGTTTCAATTCCTACACATACGACACTATTGTATCTTATGTATTATTATTATTGTTATAATATATATATATATATATATATATATTAATGAAATATACCAACAATCCTTCCTTATTTCAATAATATATATATATATATGTTCATATATTTGGAAATATATAACATTTATCTCTTATTTTAAAATATATAAAACTAGAAACATTATAATCAATCAATCTTTCTATCCTTAACTTTAATCATACACATATGTTCATGCATACAAAAAGGTATCTTTCGATTTTAACCTTCAATTAGTGTAAGCATCTCAAGGTTTTTACAAATACAATAGTGGCCTTTCCATACCTTAAACTATGTATTTATCAGTCAAAACCGGAAAATATTACACACATGATCATATTATAGCTTCCTTGGAGAAAACTTTGTATCTAGTTAGTACTATTATGGCCCTGTGCTACATGTCTTCATAAACATTTACAAGAGAAAACTCAAAAAATCCTTGGAAGAAGCGGCACTACTCCTTATGTTTATATAGGTGAGGTAACTTGTATATGTTCCTGTTATTCGAACATCTTATATTATTATGTCTCATTAAGAATTTAAATTTCATCCTCTCTATCATAGCAGTATGCATTGACATTCTGGAATAGGCTATATAAATTATCCAGTGCTTATTCAAACCACTTATCAGTAACTTGTTATTACCCATTGAACTTTGGTCTAATGATGTTCTAGGCAAAGTTAGGTTACCATTACTGGTGATTTATAGTAAAGGGTTTTAGCCCCATTCCACTAGATGTACTTTATACCATTTCTCTCAAGAGTCCCTTAGTAAAAGGATCTGCCAAATTTTTATTTGAACTCATATAAGTTATGTTAACAACTCCTTGTGTTATTAACTGTTCGGCAAATTCACATCTAAAGCTAATATGTCTAGATTTGCTATTATATACTTTGGTATAATCTCTTGACAATGTAGCTTCACTATCGCAATACAAAGAAATAGATGGCATTGGTTGTGGCTACAACTCTATGTCGAACAGTAAATCTCTCAACCTTTCTGCTTCATTGCATGCAGCTATTAATGCTATAAACTCAGATTCCATAGTGGAGTGTGATATAACAGTTTGTTTCTTTAATACCTAAGAAACAACACTTCCCCAATAATGAATATCCATCCTGGTGTGGATTTATTAACGCTTGTGCTAGTAATCCAACTAGCATCTAAGTACCCTTCTAATGCCACTGAAAATCTTGAATAAAATAGACCCAAATTAGTAGTCTTATTAAGATAACCAAAAACTCTACAAATTATTTTCCAATGTAAAGTGCTAGGGTTGCTAGTGTATCTTGAAAGCTTAAAAATAGCAAATGCTATATCTGGCATTGTGTTATGCGAAGCATACATCAATTATCCAATTGCATGAGCATTCTAAAGTTGTGCAATTAATCTGCCAGAATTTACTAGCATGTTGATCTTAGAGTCATAAGGGGTCGGTGCTTCTTATTTGCAAATGCTTATGCTTCTACAATATTTTTTCAATACAGTGTGACTGGCACAATGCAAAACCCCCATCATGTCTCTTTACTTTTATCCCTAGATAGTATCCACTTCATTTAAATCTTTCATTTTGAAATTTGAATTTAGATACTTCTTAGTTTTGGATATAGCTTTCATGTTGGTCCCAAATATTAGTAAACCATCTACATATAAGCATATGACAACACCATATTCATCAATGAATTTAGAATAAATACACATGTAGGCATTATTAAGTCAAAAACCATTTGACAAAATGACAAAGTCAAAATTTTCATGCCATTGTTTTGGCGCTTGTTTTAGACCATATATTGATTTCACTAATTTACAAACCTTCTTTTCATTACCAAGAAGAACAAATCCTTCTGGTTGCTCCATATATACCTCTTAATCTAAATCCCCATTTAAAAAAAGGCTATTTTCACGTCCATTTGGTGTACATATAGATTATATACGGATGCCAAAGCAAACAACACTCTAATGGAGGTGATTCTTGCAACTGATGCATAGGTGTCAAAGTAGTCAACTTCCTTTTTTTGTTTAAAACCTTTGGCTACCAATCGGGCTTTAGGTTTGCAGAGAACCATTAGTATTATATTTCCTTCTAAACACCCACTTACAACCAATTGGTTTAGATCCATGTGGTAAGTCAACCAAAGTTCATGTTTGGTTGGATGACAATGATTTCATCTCATCATCTACAACTTCTTTCCAGAAAGCAGCATCTCTAGAAGTTATTGCTTCTTTTAAAGTTATAGGTTCTCCGTCTACATTTAAAATGAAGGGTATTTTATGTAGAACCTTTTCTCTATTTCCTTCCACCAAAAGTAAAATGGCTTCTGAAGATATAAAATCAGGACCTAAATTCTTTTTTTTTTTACCCTTTGACTATTCCTGCGTTCTAGAACCTCTTTTGATTCCTTTCTCTTTTTGGTGCTGGAAACTGAACTGGGATTTTCTTTCGACACTAATTGTTGATTATCTTCTTCAATTGAACTAGGACTAGGTTCATTATAGAATTTATCCTCGAAGAACTCTACATCTCCTGACTCAACAATGATATTTGAGTTCACATCAACCAATTTGTATGCTTTAGAGTTCTGGGCATATCCCACAAAAATACTTTTCATGCCTCTAGGACCCAATTTTGATCTTTTAGTATCGTGAGACCTATAAAAAGACAAACACCCCCAAACTCTTAAATAATCCAAATTTGGCTTTCTGCCCTTCCATACTTCATATGGTGACACATGAGTTTTCTTAGAGGTAATTCTGTAGGAACATTTGTACTTATGTAGGAATATTTTCACTTATGATCATTGAATTAACCATATCAGTGAGTGTCCTATTTTTTCTTTCTGCTAAACCATTTTGTTGTGGAGTGTAAGGTGCAGTTTTCTGATAAATGATTCCATGTTCTTCACAAAACAAAGAGAACTTATTTGAAAAATATTCACCCCCTATCACTCTGAAGGATTTTAATTTTCCTTTGCTTTTGGTTTTCAACTTTAGCCTTATATCGTTTGAAAAACTCAAAGGCTTCATTTTTATTAGACATTAAATAAACATAAGTAAATCTAGAACAGTCATCAATGAAAGTAATAAGATAACGTTTTCCTCCTCTAGTTAAAACACCATTAAACTCACATATATCAGAATGAACTAAATCTAATATTTCAATATTTCTTTCTACTTTTTGAAAAGGTTCCTTTGTAATTTTAGCTTGTGTGCAGATTTCACAATTTTTAAATGTAATATCTTTACAGTAAATTAAACCATGTTTAGACAAATATTTTAAAAATCTATAATTCAAATGTGCTAAACGAGAATGCCATAAAGTAGAAGAAGAGTCAACAATATAAACAGAAGAATTCACTTTATTATTACAGAGTTTGGACATTCCATCAAATGAATAACCCTTGCGAACAAATACACCATTCTTTGATAGTATAAATTTGTCAGCTTCCAGCATCACTTTAATACCATTTTTACATAGTAGATTTATAGATACAAGATTTTTCTTAATGTTTGGGACATGAAAAGCATTTGCCAGAGTCATTGTTTTTCCAGAAGTGAATTGTAGTTCAATAGTCCCCTTTCCTAGAACCTTAGCATCATTGTGATTGCCCATTAGTACTTCTTGACCATCCTCTTTGGTTTTGTAGATCTTGAATTGTGCTCTATCATTTGCAAACATGTATGGTAGCACTAGAATCAAGTCACCAATCAAAAGATTTAACAGCTGCAGCCATGTTCAATTGAGTGATCATGCAAATTTGCATTTCAGACACCATATCAATTATATCTTCAGTATGAGTTTCCTCTACCATATTTGCTATGTTTAATTTGGCGTCCTCATTTTTATTGAACCTCAATCATGAATAAAGTGGCATTTCTTTCCACGATGGTGGCAAGTTGCATTTTTCTTGCCACTGTTGGTGCCGAAAGATGTCTTTTTGCACTTTCCTAGGTTATTCGCTTTCAAGTTCTTTTTGAACTTACTATTACTCCCTTCAACATAATTAATCTTAGTGAAGTCTTGTGAGGAAAAATATTTTTCTCGTTTTCTCGTTTCCTCTTCAATTTGGATCCCCTTCAAGAGATCTTGGAGACTTATATCTTCTGCCATATGCAAAAGCTTCTTTCTATAATTGTTCCAACCATGGGGTAATTTTGACATGATAGTCCCTACTTGTAATGCATCCAGAATAATTTCTTTGACTTCACGAAGCTTTGTTACCAAAAGTAATAAATCTTGAACTTGGTCCACAATGGATTTGCCATCAGTCATAGTGAATGCATAAAACTTAAACATGATAAATTTATCTGTACCTTTTTTCTCCGATGTATACTTCTCTTTAAGAGCATTCCAGATCTCCCTTGGAGATTGAGTTGTAGAAAATAAATTGTAGAGCCGATCTGACAAAGTATTCAGGATATGTCCTCTGCACATCAATTCATCGTCTTCACGCTTCTTTATGTCGGCAATAATTTGTTTAGTATTTGCATCATTAGGTTTAGGTATTGCCTATAGATTTGGATCAAGAACATAGGCAATTTTCAGTGTCGTCGACATCTAGCTTATCTTGTCCTTCCAGCGCATGAAATTGGTTCCGTCAAACTTGTCGAATTTCCAAAAAGCACCATCGTTCATTGCAGACAAAGCCATACTTTCAAACATCTTCTCCATTGTGAATATCACTTTAAGATTGTTAGAATAGGGTTGAGAATTTGACAGAAAAATGACTTTGATGCACGTTAAGCGCCTTCAAATGGTTGCTCAATCGTTGATCATACGTACCAAGCTCTTGATCATTGCTTGGGGCCATGCAATATTACACGCAACCATATTGGTTCACCTGAGGCCCTTCGTGATCCAACTGTTAGAATAGGGTTGAGAATTTGACAGAAAAAATGACTTTGAGGCACGTTAATACGTTTTTCTTAAAGTGATATTTGTTCCCACTCTAATAGAGTTTTCTAACGGGTCTAAAGCAAATTACTTCCAGGATACAACAAAGTTTGGAATTTTAGTTTAGCAAGAACTGAAATTCCCGTAAAATCTTCTAAAATGAAACTGTATGATTTAGATGGAGAAAAAGAGGATAAGAAACTGTTGTTTGAAAAAGTATATCCAAATATGCAGCCAACATGGGCTATATATAGATACTATGGAACCCATTGAAGATGGATCAAAGTGTGCATATAAAAGGTCATGTTCTTTCATGCATCATTACCATCGAATGTATACATCCTTTAATCAAAAACCATAACCTGCTGCATCATTTCATTTCCCTGAATGGATACAATCCCATTGCTTGTTCATGTATGTATCTTTTACCAAAAAGGAAGTCATAACTTTCTGATTCAATAACCAAGGGACATATCCCTTATTTGTATTTCTTCAATCCTTCAATTCCAGAGACATGTCAGATGGAAGTTTCACTTCCTACACATACGACACCATTGTATCTTATATATTATTATTATAATATATATATATTTATGTATATTAATGAAATATACCAACACCAACCATATAGCGCCCTTCAGTTGATTACCGGATACGAACCCGACATATTGCATCTGCGCATCTTTGGTTGTGTGGTCCATGTGCCGATTGCGTCGCCCTTACGTATAAAATGGGTCCTCAGTGAAGGATGTAAATCTTTATCGGTTATGATTCTCTTTCTGTCATTCGTTACTTAGAACCTTTGATAGACAATCTTTTTACCACTTGTTTCGCGAATTGTCATTTATATGAAACAGTCTTCCGTAGTTAGGAGGAGATAAGAACATAACCGTTCTAGAAAAACGACATGAACTATTAGTTGTGAATGTGCTTGCAAAGATGGATGTACCAAATGTACGACGGACATCCCTTCTAGAAGTCAGGGATACCAATTTGGCCGATCCACATACATTGGCGGTTAGCCAATCCTCTACTCTTACCTAGGAATGTGGCAAACCCCTTGGTTCAAAGGATTCACAACCCTAGAAGAGGAAACTCACGGCATGGGCTGTTGAGCCTACCGTGAATTCGACCATCGCCTACTCCTTCTATTTAACGCATGAGGAAATTCTAGATTATGGAAGCGTCCTGGAAGAGACAAATCCTCATCCTGAGAATCGAGAGATTTCAATCCACTATGCTAGCTTGGATGATGTTTGGTGTAGAAATGAGATGATAATCGACGATGTATTAGCATATGCAGTAGCTACTGAGATCACGCTAAGTGATGACATTGGACCTCGTTCCGTTGATGAATGTCGACTTAGAACTTATTGGTTAAACTGGAAGCATGCAATCCAAGTCGAACTCGATTTGTTTGTGAAACGTAAGATGTTTGGGCCTATAGCTTATGCTCCTCCACATATGAAGCCCATTGGCTACAAGTTGGTTTTCATTAGGAAGTGTAATGAGAAGAATGAAATAGTGCGTTACAAAGCTCATCTTGTTGCGCAGGGCTTCTCTAAACGCCCTAGGATTGACTATGATGAAAGTTATTCACCCGTTATGGATGCGATTACTTTTCGCTACCTTATCAGTTTGGTGGTTTCCGAAAAACTAGATATACAACTTATGGACGTGGTAACCACGTATCTCTATGAGGATCTTGATACGGAAATTTATATGAAAGCTCCCAAAAGACTTACATGAACTGGTTCAAATAATTCTATACCACGGAAAACACTCTCCATTCGGCTAAAGCGTTCACTCTATAGATTGAAGCAATCCCGACGGATATGGTATAACCGTCCGAGTGAGTATTTTATAAGTCAGGAATATGTGAACAACAAACTATGCCCTCACATGTTCATTAAGAAGTCACATTCCGGTTTTGCGATTTATGTCGACAGCATGAATCTCATCGGAACTCCTGAAGAGCTTGAGAAAACTACCTCGCACCTGAAGTCGGAATTTGAGATAAAGATCTTGGGAAAAATCAATACTGTCTTAATCTTGAGATAGAGCATTGTTCAGATAATATTTATGTTTTTTAAAAAAAAAAAAAAGAATAACACAATATTGATATATAATGTGAGAATTTAAGGTATATATGGTGGGGTCATAAAAGAGGAAAAGAAGAAAGAGAACAAATAAAACTTTACAAAAAAAAGGAAGTACCTTGATTGAACTTTAGATCAAGTTCAACTGACACTCCTCGCCAAGCCAAACCAGGAGCAGCATGCTCACCAGCTAGAAATGAACCATGTGTCTCGTAGCCATGGCATGAACAAGCAGATCATCGGGAAGAGCAGCTCAGACTTGCAGACCATCGTCGAAGGCAGCCCGAGCCACCATTGCCCTAACAAAGACAACTCCAGGAGGAAGTAGAAAGACTCTTAACTAAGCAACTGTGTGATTTCCTCTGCATTGAAACCACGGATAAAGCACTGTAAAAGAACATGACCAACATAAACAGGTCACCATTCACGGATGAGATTGAGTGAACAGATCCACCTTGCAAGTTAACTTTGCCTCACTTAACTCCATTCAATAGAGACGAGAATTCGGAGAGACATTTCAAGCATTACCACAGCGCTATGATCTTTTAGAAGAAGAAAAAAAACCGCAATGTTCTTGTTAATTTGGCTATATCATATCTACATTCTTTTCTTTTATTTGAATGAAGCTTTTCTTTCATCTTCGGATGTAAGTTTTATAATGGATTTGGTCCACAAAAACATAATTAAATCAGTTTTGTATATGGAAAAATCCTCTGTCCCTCTAGTATAATAATGCTATTACCCAAAGAACCAATTCGATTAAGGATTCCATTAAAGGGAAGTTACTCAATTAGGTATATAAAATTCATGTGTGAGACAGACAGGCACCAGTGTGCTTGGACCCATGCATGAGATAAGGGTACCTTGTTGGCCAAATCTCGTCCAAGGAGTGTATACATTCAATATTGTCAGCCACCAATGAACAAAAACGACGTTTGACTCAACAAAATTATTTATCTCAAGTATCTCAAGTAACGTGAATAGCTTTTCGTGATCTTATGGTTGCAAAACTTAAAAATGCTTAAAAACCATAAAACTAATTGATTCCAAAAGAAATTGGGATGTAAAAGAATGTTCAAAAAGAAGCATGAGAACATGTGGCTATACATGTAATACTGTATGCTCACATATTTAGCACTAACCAGATGCTAATATCCCTGTTTGGTGCACTTGATTGGGTTCTAACCTAATTCACTGGCAATGAAAATAGTTATGATTCTCCTAATGTTAGGCAAATAAACTAATCAACAGAAGAGACCTATGCTTGTTTAATCATGTCAAATTGATCGATCTTCTGTTGGTGATTCATATTTGAATGCTTCCAAATTTCTTTCTCTAATTCCTAGTTCATGGTTGGGGACGAATTTCAAGCTCGTATTCTACACGACACGTCCTAGGTTCGATTCTTAGTCTTGGTGAATCACACGATAGCGGCCAAAGGAAGGTTGAAATGCCTCTATATTACTCCAAAAATGTGAATTGCCATGACGAAGCCACTAGCTGATCCATAAAAATAAATAAAAATAAAAAATAAAAAAATCCCTAGAAACCAACATAATTTTAATGTTTATATATATAATGTGTAACCTAATTTAAGCATAAACGTTCATTCCATAACCAGTTAATATCTTAATGTTAATGATTCATCAGAAAATGATTCAGAAATGGAACGTAAATACAATTTCCACCGTAATCATGTTATATAATGTTAATCATCATCTCTGTGACAAATTTTGTTGTGATATTAGATCAAGCTTATGGATTATGAACTGAAGGAATTTATATGTGTTTTCGGAACATTTGTTACCTGGTGTATTATTACACATATTATAATAATATGGGTCGACGATAGTTTATATGTCTCACTTTTGAGAGTCCATTAATAAAAAACAAATACATAACATAGGGTAAAAACATTATGAGATGATGTTCCGGATACCATAAAAAAATCTCTGCACCACCAATTGAGAGGGTGTAGAATTTTTCAGGTCGACGGGTCGAGGGCCCATTTCAACAATACCAATACGGTCCCTACTTTACCACCTGCTCAATCCTCAGGTGTGAGGTTTTATCACAAAAGGCTTCGGTGAGATCTACACATCGGCAACCACGTGGAGCCAAGTCGGGGCTCACCCATCACGCAGGGCCAAACGAGGTGATAGTTTAATAATAATACATAACATATTATAATAATAATATGGGTAGACGATATTATTACACATATTATAATAAAAAAACAAATACATAACATAGGATAAAAACATTATGCGATGATGTTCCAGGATACCACAAAAAAATCTCTGCACCACCAAGTGAGAGGGTGTAGAATTTTTCAGGGCGACGGGCCATTGGCCCATTTCAACAATACCGATGCAGTCCCCACTTTACCACCTGCTCAATCCTCAGGTGTGAGGTTTTATCACAAAAGGCTTCGGTGAGATCTACACATTGGCAACCATGTGGAGCCAAATCAGGGCTCACCCATCACGCGGGGCCAAACAGGGACCCACCCAATCACGTGGCATCTTTGGCCAACGTGGAGCCTGTCAATTTGGGGTTTAATTTACTGATATTATTCTTCTCACCAAGGAGGCAAATATATAATATACAAGAGGATTTACAAGGAAAGAAATATTAATCACAATTTGATTACAAGGACCTAGAAAAGGTAACTAAATAATCACAAGAAGTCAACTCTCCAACACTCCCCCTCAAGTTGGTGCATAAATGTCGTTCATGCCCAACTTGACAAGAGAGTTGTAGAACGCTTGACTGGCAACAGCTTTAGTTAAGATATCCGCCAATTGATCCTCTGACTTTACGAACGGGAATTGAATAATATTCCCATCCAACTTCTCCTTAATAAAGTGTCTGTCAACTTCCACATGTTTTGTGCGATCATGTTGAATTGGGTTGTGTGAGATATCTATAGCTGCTTTATTATCACAAAATAAATTCGAGGCTGAATTCGGAGGATACCCGAGTTCACCAAGTAGCCTCTGAAGCCATAATAGTTCGCATACTTCTTTTGCCATACCCCTGTATTCAGCCTCTGCACTTGATAAAGCAACCACTTTCTGTTTCTTACTCCGCCAAGTGACTAAGTTTCCTCCCACAAATGTGAAGTAACCAGATGTGGACCGACGATCAGTAACGTTGCCTGCCCAATCTGCATCTGTGTAACCCTCTATTCGGCAATGATCATTCTTAGAAAACATGATGCCTCTACCTGGTGAGGACTTCAGGTATCGTAGGATACGTTCAACTGCACCCATATGTGCCTCACTCGGAGAATGCATAAATTGACTAACAACACTCACTGCGTACGCAATATCAGGCCTGGTGTGAGATAAATAAATTAACCTCCCAACTAACCTTTGATAACGATCTCTGTTGGTGGGAACTTGATCAGGGTGCACGGCAAGATGGTGATTTTGGAATATGGGAGTGTCAGCCGGTTTACAATCAAGCATTCCGGTTTCAGCTAATAAGTCTATAACATATTTTCTTTGAGACAGAAATATACCATGTTTAGATCGAGCTACTTCTATCCCCAAGAAATATTTCAAACCACCAAGATCTTTCATCTCGAACTCGGTTGCTAGGTAATCTTTGAGCCTTGAGATTTCCTTTTTGTCGTCACCTGTAACAATCATATCGTCCACATAGATGATAAGTGCCGTCAATTTCCCCATTCGGCGTTTCAAGAAAAGTGTATGATCGGAATTGCTCTGCCTGAACCCATATTTCCTCATAGCCGTCCGGAACCTACCAAACCATGCTCGAGGTGATTGTTTTAACCCATACAATGCTTTATTCAGCTTGCAGACTACTCCAGGTTGTAAAACCGATGCATAACCAGGTGGAATATCCATATACACTTCTTCGTCAAGATTACCATGTAAGAAAGCATTTTTCACATCAAATTGCTGTAATGGCCAATCTAAGTTGGCCGCCAATGAAAGCAATACTCTTACCGTGTTAATCTTTGCTACCGGGGCAAATGTCTCTGTATAATCAACACCATACGTTTGAGTGTATCCCTTGGCCACTAATCGTGCTTTGTATCGTTCAACGGACCCATCAGCTTTGTACTTGATGGTGTACACCCATCGACACCCAACTCTCTTCTTTCCTCGGGGAAGTGGAACTAAATCCCACGTTTGATTTTTCTGGAGTGCAGCCATTTCTTCCTCCATTGCCTTGGTCCATCGATCGTCAGATAGTGCCTCTTTCAATGAACTTGGTGTGCTATCATTGGATATTTGTTGTACAAAAGCTTTGCCGGGTTCTGATAACTTCTGTGATGACACATAGTTGGCAATGGGGTATTTAGAGCCTTTCGTTGTGTCCGGTGAATATCGATTAGGTGGCTGTCCTCGATTGTGCCTGAAAGGTAATTGATAATTCGGAACAACGGTATCATCAACAGGGATAGTCGAGCTTACCTCAGGAATATTCTCAGGAGTATGGTCTGGTGGTACTATATTTGGAGACGAGGGGGGAGTAGGCTCGGCAAGGGAAGCTGGCCGAGTCTCGGCGAGGGTAGTTGGCCGAATCTCGGCAGAGGTAGCTGGTCGATTCTCGGCAAGGGCAACTGGCCGAGTCTCGACGAAGGTAGCTGGTCGAATCTCGGCAGAGGTAGCTGGTCGATTCTCGGCAAGGGTAGCTGGTTGAATCTCTGCAGAGGTAGCTGGCCGAATCTCGGCAAAGGCACTTGGATTTCCCTCCACGATAGTTGGCCGAATCTCGGCAAGGGTAGCTGGCCGAGTCTCGGCAATGGTGCAATCCTTCTCGTCATACCGTGTCTCCCCCTGAGGAGGAGGATTGGAAGAAGCCGAGGAGTAATACATTTCAGACTCAGAAAAAGTGACATCCATAGTAACATACAGTCGACGGGAAGGAGGGTGGTAGCAACGGTACCCTTTCTGATGGAGGCCGTACCCCATAAAAATACAACGAAGAGCACACGGGTCAAGTTTCGTCCGTTGATTTTTATGGAGATGAACAAATGCAACACATCCAAAAATCCGAGGTGGGAGTACTAAAACCGACGGTAGATGCACGAAGGTAGCAAGGACTTGTAAGGGAGTACGAAAATCCAGGACTTTGGATGGCAGACGGTTGATAAGATAAGTGGCAGTCTGAAGAGCAACATCCCAAGAAGAGCGGGGAACAGACGCCCCAATCAAGAATGACCGAGCCATTTCTAAGAGATGACGATTTTTGCGCTCAGCCACCCCGTTCTGTTGAGGAGTCTGAGGACATGTAGTTTCGTGAAGAATTCCCGAATTCGTTAAATAATGGGAAAAATCACTATTAACATATTCACCACCATTATCAGAACGTAAAATTCGTATGTCAGTAGAAAACTGTGTCTGAACCATGGTGTGGAAGGTCTTAAAAACTGAAAACACATCACTTTTATGCTTAAGATATAACCATGTCATCCGGGTACAATCATCTATGAACGTTACAAACCATCGAATACCAGATGAAGTAGTAATCGGAGATGGTCCCCAAACATCCGAATGAACAAGACCAAAAGGAACAATACTTTTATTAGAATTCAACGGATAAGACACACGGTGACTCTTGGCGAGTATGCAAGTGTCACATTTAAAGTCTGAAACTGAACAACCAACAAATAAATTTGGAAACATATGCTGCAAATAACTGAAAGATGGATGACCCAAACGGTGATGCCATAACCATATCTGACGCCTCTTGTAATCAACAACTCCTTGGGCGAGATTGACCCGTCCTGTACTGACATCATCCACAAAATAGAGATCCCCCCTCTTAGTACCACGACCAATTATCTCCTTCGTGAGAATATCTTGTATAAGACAAAACTTTGGATACATTAGCACACAACAGTTCAATTGTTCAGTAGCTTGGCCATGAGACATCAATTTATGCTTTAGTGAAGGTACAAGTAATGTATGAGGCAAAGAGAGAGTGGACGTGAGGCGCACGGTGCCAGCGCCAGTTACCGGTGAGGTGACTCCATTAGCATTAGTAATATTACGTCGAAGTGGAACAGTATCACAAGCTAAATCAGTGGGATCATAAGTCATATGGTCTGTGGCACCGGAGTCAATGATCCATCCAAATGGAGTAGCATCATGATTCATATTAAAAACATAACCACAGTTACCTGAGGACTCCGGAGACATGTCGGAAGAACTCGAAACCAGAGGAGAATCATCTTGAGATATCAAAGATAATTGGGACATGGAGGTGGCGAGATTGGCTTGCCCAAGCTTGGCTTGCTCGTCTCGTTCTTGTTGTTTCTGAAGCTTCAACGGTTCCCACCAGTCAGGATAGCCATGCAATTGGAAGCAATTATCACGGCCATGCTTCTCACTGCCGCAGTAAGTACAACCACCGGCCGGGACATGTGGTTTAGGTTGAGGAGGACGGGGACCCGTGGTGGGCCGTGAGACTGTCCTAGCAGCAAAGAGCGAACCCTGTGCCGAGCTCGGCGCAGTAGCCTGGGGTTGAAGTCCTGGGCTCGGTGTAGGTAACTTATCAGGGGCCCGGGGACGAGATGAAGCTACAGCTCGTGTGGCAGGCCGAGTTGTCATGGCAGGTCGAGCCACCATGGCCGCCCCACTCGGCAGCTGTCCTCCGGTACTCATCACAGCTTGTCGTATTCCCTCTCGGCGAACATAGGCAAAAGTTTGTTCGACGGAAGGAAGGGGCTCAGTTCGTAGAATATCACTACGAATTTTATCAAACATCTCATCCAATCCTGCAAGAAAAGTGTACACACGATCCGTTTGAACAATTTTATTAAAAATTTCAATATCAGTACCGCACTTCATCGGATTAGGTCGACAATAATCAATCTCCTGCCACAAAGATTGAAGATCACTATAGTATGTCTCCACCGGTCCTCCATCTTGCCTCATGCGAGAAGCCTTGCAGGTAAGATCATAGACATAAGATATATCTGAGCCATCATAATACGTGCGAGCAACTGCGTCCCACACTTCCTTTGCCGTTGGTAGTCGAAGAAAGTACCCAATCAAATTGGGTTCCATAGAGTTGATGAGCCAACCTTTTACAATGGCGTTCTCCGTACGCCACTTGGTGAAGGCCGGATCGTCGATAGGTGGTTGGGGATTACTCCCAAACAAGTAGCCCAACTTGTCTTTTCCAGCAACAAACATCTCAACAATCTGAGACCAAACTTCATAATTGGCACCATTGAGTTTGATGCCAATTGAAGCAGTAGACGAATCATGATGGACAATCTGTGTAACAACTTGCGGAATAGGTGGGATAGGATTCATGGTAGGGTCGGTCAGGGTAGTAGTGTTTAGGGTTGTAGTGTTTAGTGTAGGAGTAGAATCGGTTAGGATGGGGTTGTGTTCACAGTGGAGTGGTGGTAGGTTCTCCATGGGAGGGCCGAGTTTGCTTGAGGGAACGGGCAGAGCAGAAACCCTAGGATCTCTGCTCTGATACCATGTCAATTTAGGGTTTAATTTACTGATATTATTCTTCTCACCAAGGAGGCAAATATATAATATACAAGAGGATTTACAAAGAAAGAAATATTAATCACAATCTGATTACAAGGACCTAGAAAAGGTAACTAAATAATCACAAGAAGTCAACTCTCCAACAGAGCCATGTCGGGACTCACCCATTGCGCAGGGCCAAAGGGGACCCACCCAATCACGTGGCAGTACGGGCCCGTCCCCTGGCTCTGATATCATGTAGAATTTTTCAAGTCGATGGGACAAGGGCCCACTCCAACAACACCGATATTATCCCCACTTTACCACATGCTCAATCATCAGATGTGGGGTTTTATCACAAAAGGCTTAGGTGTTAGTTAAAATGGGGTAATTATATTTAAAGTACTCTTTCTCCTTTCCTCTGTCCGATGTGGGACAAATGGTTCCACCAATCATGTCATCAATTTAGTGAATGATCAATTGGCTAAAGCCATAAATTGGTACAATTTTAATACCTTGTAGTACGGAATGAGAAAATGAAACTTCATGCTCCATTTTAAAGAGCACCCGAAACTTGAAAAGCGTGAAAATGTAATCAGCTCTAGATTTTACGTATAAGATCTAATAAGTTACCATTCTCATCTTGTTCTGAAGTTTGAGTTTAATTACGTTGTGGAGGAGCTATCTTGGCTGGCATCGTTTAATTTGTTGATGATATATATAATTGTTTGATAGGTTGCAAAGAGAAGCAGTGCCTGAAAAATTTAGAAGGAAGAGTCTACATCGATCCAAACACGCCCACTAGAAGAGGATTGACCCACAGAGACAAGGACATCCACTACAAATAAGAAGTTGAAGCATATAGTTTTTGTTACCCGCTCGTGCATATGAAAATCCTAGGTAAAAAGATAGGAAGAACTCACATAAAATTAAGCAGTAATTCAGAAGGAAACCACACAATCTTAATAATACAAAAGAAAAAGAAAAAGAACGAAGAAAAACATCAAAGTCCTCGCCCAACAATTGTACATGCACTCATAAATCATAACTAAGCAAAAGCACCCCAAACTCATGAACTCACTTCACTACCTGCCTCAGTTTCAAAATTTGACCTCTGCCTGGTTGATAAGTATCACACCCTCGTAACCATGCCATCGATCATGTTGTTATTTACATCCTCCGAGGTACGTACGTCTTCTACATATATAATTCTCTCTTTTTCTGTTTCCCTTTTCATGTTATAATTATCTTTATTTTTGAGCGTGAATTAATTTAGGGTGTGAGCTGCATAATCAGTAATAGCTCCACAGACGACCTTCTCCTCCGTCTGAATTTCCCGGCGATTCATCATAATCAGACGGTGGAGAATCGTTCATTCTCGGCGGAGACACCAGCATTCCCTCTGCCATGTCCACCAGCAAATTCGGCATTTGGAAAAGCTCTTCCTCGTCCATAAAGTATCCTACAGACGAGGCCAAACTTGTACTACTCATCATCATATCATCAACCTCGTGTTTCTGCATCTGTCCCATTTTTGGACTCTCCATTGGATCACTATTCTTTCGTAGCGCCGTAGCTGCAGTAGTGGCGGCAGTACGAATATCAAGTGCCGATGTGGATGGTGGCACTGGATACGATCCAATTAAACTGGGAAAGTTGAGAGCAACATCGGTACCTTTGAGTGCAAGTGCGGCCACATCATAGGCGGCTGCAGCCATCTCCGGAGTTGGGAAAGTGCCAAGCCAAATACGCTTGGTCTTCCGTGGCTCTCGGATTTCAGATACCCATTTTCCTCCCCTGCACCGGATGCCACGGTACCTGGGGTGCTTCCCGGAAGAGCTTGAGGCCATGGTGGCAGGTTTTGGTAGTGTTTGAACTTGTAGTGGTGCCCTAGCGGAGGGAGAGGGTATTTCAGTAGTTTCACACGTCTGTTGGTGTAGAGGAAGAAGAGAATGTGGTAGGAGGACTTGGTGCGGTGGAGGAGGGTGCAAGTCAAGGGGGGACACTACTAGATGTGGATAGGTGGGTGTGGATTGGTCTAATGTTTGATGCACGATATTGGAAGTGTTTGGATTTGGATTTGGGTCAGCCATGATATATAATCTCTCTATTTATATATAGATATAGATTTATGTAGCTAGCTAGGTGGGGATATATGTAAATTTTGGATGTGGGGATTATAGAAGGAAGGTAAAGACATAACTCTCTGGGAGGGAGAGGGGGGGAGGGGGAAGGGTTGTCATGAGGTCATGGTTGAGAGATTTGAATATATATGTGTTATTAGAGAGGCAAAAGCGTGGGGATTTCGTGGGAGGGACTCACTCAAAAAGTCGTGGCCATGCACCCAGCAGAGTGGTCTTGTACAGTGTCATGGGAAACTAATGATTGTAATTTCAATAAGTTTTAGGAAAATTGCAGTGTGCTTTTGGTGAGCACACGCATTAGGCACAGGCTACCAATTAGCTGTTCTCTATTCTTACGCTTAGTGCCATATATGATATACCCTCTCGTAGTCTCCCTCTGTTGGAACCCATTCGTCTCATATCGGACAGAGGGAAGGAGAAAGAGTACTTTTAATAGAATTACCCTATTCTAACTAACACTAGGCCTTTTGTGATAAAACACCTGAGGATTGATCATGTGGTAAAGTGGGAACAGTATCGGTGTTGTTGGAGTGGGCCGTCGGCTTGTCGACCTGAAAAATTCTACATGGTATTAGAGCTAGGGGACGGGCCCGTATTGCCACGTGATTGGGTGGGTCCCTTTTGGCCCTGCGCGATGGGTGAGTCCCGACATGGCTCCATGTAGGCCAAAATGCCACATGATTGGGTGGGTCCCCATTTGGCCCCCATGTGATGGGTGAGCCCCGACTTGGCTCCACGTGGTTGCCGATGTGTGGATCTCCACATGTGACCCACAAAATGGGGTCTCACATGCAGGGGAGTGTTGGAACCCATATGTCCCACATCAAACAGAGGGAAGGAGAAAGAGTACTTTAAATAGAATTACCTCACTCTAACTAACACCGAAACCTTTTATGATAAAACTCCACACCTGAGGATTGAGCAGGTGGAGAAAGAGTACTTTAAATAGAATTACCCCACTCTAACTAACACCGAAGCCTTTTGTGATAAAACCCCACACCTGAGGATTGAGCATGTGGTAAAGTGGGGACAGTATCGGCGTTGTTGGAATGGGCCCTCGGCCTGTCGACCTGAAAAATTCTACAATGATCAACAAGAAACCCTTATATGGGCTACTGTTTAAGCCACATTTGTATCATATGGCAAAAAATAAAGAAGCTTATCCTCTGAATGGAAAATTAGATATTTAAAGAGACAAAAGATATAAATTGATACAATTTCAAAACTTTAGAGTATAATAAAAAGAAAAATAGAACCTCATAATTCATTTTAAAATTCAACTCAAATTAAATGGCGTGAAATATAGTTGACCCAAAATCTATGAATATAACTCACTGGCGAAGGTGGGTTCAAATAAAGCAAAGCCAAATCAGGCGCAGTTCTCCTGAGAATTATAAATAGATTAATACACAGAGTACAATCAATATTTGAACTTGTTTATTTTAATATGCTTTCTCAGTCTAATGATCTAATCATTTCATTCACTAGCTAGGCAGTTAATATTCGAAGATTTTCGACCTTCCGGAACACAAATTATCCTGAGTCAAAAACCAATGGGTCCCCTTTAGCCTATAAAGTGCCAGTATCCCTTATGCAAGATTGTAATTTGAAAGTAAAGATTGTCGCTTCGAGTAACGAGATATTGTCTCTCTTTTTAGTTAAAGTTCTACACTGTTCAATTGTCTGCTGCAATTTCGCTCTCTCTCTTTCAACGATGTCTTCTTGATATCTTTTATGTGGTAATATTATGCTTATATTCATGCAATCTTGAATATTCAAATGTGAAAAAAGTTAAAATTTCACTGTAAAAATCAATTAACTATATATATTTTCGTAAGCATCAAAAGCAAAGCAACAGCCTCCTCACTACTCTTTTTATTTTTATTTTTTTTATAACACAACAGCCTCCTCACTGACCCTAGTAAATGTGTTAGCAGGTTACAAACTGCTAAAATGTACGGTGAGGGTTGGCACAGTTAAATCATCACCACCGGATTCACTAATCTTGTAGCAAAAACTCAATAGATTTACCATACTTCCTCTGAATATTGAGTTATTCTCAGTTATTGATATTTAAGTATAAAATTGTAATATTATCCTCGTGTGTGTATATATATTATCATATTCATTTCGTACAGGGCCATCTTTGATATTTCGGGGGCCCCAGTGCGAAATTTATAAAAGGGCATCTCCTTAAGATAGTTAAAAAAAAAAGTAAAACAATGTATTGATGTTAAAAAACAATCACTTAAATCAATACAAACTTTAGTACTCACTGATTGAAAGTTTACAAATGTCATTAATTATACTTAAAAAAAGCTACAAACATAACATTCACTAAATAATTAAAAGCAGTTCAATCTTAAACAACCAAACATGAAAAAAAAACTTCAAAACTCAAACGTTAAAATTTCACTTGAATAGATGACATTATTATATAAAAATTGAAAACCCATCGTTTTTTGGGGTGTTATTATTGACAATCATAATACTTCATTGTACTCTAAATTGTTATATTAAGTAATGTTAGGAAGACTAAATTTGTAGACAATTTTGTAAATTAGACATGTGAGTTGATATACGTGTTCATTTTCTCTGGATGACACATCATTAGTTTACAAATTCTTTCTAGCATTACCCTTTTATATTTAAAAATGAAACAAATTACTCTTATATAAGGAATGCAAAGAGATTTTAAAATGCTAACGAGAGCCATTTTATAAATATAGAATATTATTACATAATATTAGACGGCTAAATTTTGGAGGCCCCTTCAAATTTGAGGTCTTGTGCGACTGCATCTTTCGCTTCCCTCCAACGTCCACTCTGATTTCGTAATATCATCTTACCTCTCTTTTGGAGAAAATAAAAAAGTAGCGAGTAATAAAAAAAAAAAAAATTAAGTTGTTACCAGATCGGTCTTTACCAAATCGGTCAACATCGATTCCTAAAAAGAAATATCCTCAGACCTATGGTTAGGACGTCGATTCTCAAAAGTAATTGCAGTTTTTTTTTTTTTTTTTTTTTGGAAGAACAAAAGTAATTGCAGTTCAGTCTCACTAAATCGGTCAACATCTTGTCAAAATTTCTTCAATATTTTTTAGATCTTTCTAACCTGAGTGAGTTACCTCATTGTATCCAACCAATCGTTATTATTCAAACTATTCCAATTAATGAGTAAGACAAGTAAACTATTTGCCCAAAAAAAAAAAAAGACAAGTAAACTAGATTGGGATGAATTCAAATCAATAGAACTACCCTTAGACTTAATCATGTAATCAAAGCATTTGATTAGCGTTTGAGTAAACGGTGATTAGTAAAAAAAAAAAAAAACACAAAAAAGAAAACGCTAACATGATTGTAGCCCATATGTTGATAACGAAAGAAGTGGAGATTTTACTATACAATCAATTAGCAATTTTGGGGGTAGCTCAACTTCTTATAAGCACATGAAAAGTTTGGTACATTTCTAGTGTGACAGTGTAGGACATTTCTTCAAATCCTCACACGCCATTTCACGTTTGATAAATTTTCAACCCTATAAACAAAAATTGGATGATGTGAAAAAAAAGACCGTTGAAATTCATGTATGAGTCAATATGCTTTAGTATCATAAAAACAATCGATAATCTGAAAAGCATCTTAACTCGTTATAAGCAGAGGCGGATCCATTACAGAACTTGGGTGGTCCCAGGACCACCCGACTGCCGGGTCCCGTGATGGTTTTGGAACTCCATGAATTTGCAGCGTATAACCCATCAGAATTTAGCAAAGAAAAAGAAAGTTTAATATTGTTTTTAATGTCGTTTTGAGCCAGGCCATTCAAAAAATTAGAACTCTCTTTCGTCTACAAACTCGAGGCCCATTCCCTCTTTTAATTAGCACAAAGCCCCAAATCCACCCATCCAATAAAAACCTTACAATATTGAATTTCAAATAAATTATTCCACCTCTATCTTTCCATCATCACCTCATTACAATATTGAATTTCAAATAAATTTTATGATTTTGGTCTTATGTATATTAGATGAAAATATTCATATGATTATTGTGATGTAGTTTATGATTTTTTTATAACAATTTGATCATTGTTGGTTAATTTATAGAGAACTTTTTTTTATCTATACTCTAAAAAATACATTTTGCACTCCTCGCAAGTATAGATTTCTTTCTCATTTTAGAAAGTTTGAAATACAAAGTGATATTTTTAAAGTGCAAATAACAATTTCTAATGTATATATGCATATATGTATGTATATATTTTATGTCTTTGTTAGTTCATATGATTTTTTATTTTGATTATATCAAACAATCTGATCTTGGAATGTTTCTCTCCAACATCGAATAGTAATTTATTGTAAAATTTGTCAATGTTATTTTCGTTTTAAGTTTTTTTGAAACTTTTACAATTAGGACCACCCAATGTTGAAATCCTGGATCCGCCACTGGTTATAAGTATAGGCAAAATTTAATATACTTTCAACGGGGTACATTCTTTGGCATCCTCACTCATAATCCTTGCCCTACCGGCTTGGTATGATTATGGTTTTGTGTTAAATGTTATATCATGTTCATCACCCCTGACTGAAACCATGTTTGTGTAGCGTGTGTGCGTTTAAATCATTTTACAACTAACTGACGTGTCAAGCATTGAAAGATTGAGTTCCAATTCTGCAATCACACCCATGAGGGACTCCGGGACGATTTCATCTCTTTAAGGAGACGCACATCTCTGTCAATTGTCAAATCAGGACCTGATGAAGTAGGCCCTTTTTCTATGTTCCCCACACAAATAAGCTCAAAGCACAAAGCGATTTGTAGCAATGCCAACAAGTTTGACTCTTGTAAAATGGTCAGACCTCAGCAGCATGTGCACACACCTAGCCAAAGCCAAGTTGAGGACAATGCGATACCTATGGATCGCCACCATATTTATGACATACGAGGAGATCGTTACTATTTTCATAAGGGAGAAATATGTGTATGTATCACAACCATCGTCACGTACTGTTATAACTTTTATTAATAATATAGTGAAAAGTGGGAAAACAAATTTAAGACCCCAAAAAATGGTCATCATACTCAAATAAAAAGGGAGGACATGAATGATTTTCTTAATTAAAAAAAGGGAAAATTAGAATCCCCTACAGTTTTTCTATATCATTTAGATTAAACATCTGTGTCTTTTTAAAATTTGATTAAAGTGCTTTAACCAATAACCATCTCAAGCTAAATTACATGTCATTATTATATCTTTTAAAATTAAAATAATTTTTGAATTTATCATTTTATCTGCATGATGCACTTTTCCTTATTTAGTGGAGATATTAATAATTAAACTATATTTTTTCTTCTTCCAGATATGTTTTTTTTTCGATCACAATTTCTTTTTTTGTTATGCAAACATTTAATATTATTTCTTTTTTCAAATGTTTTTTTTAATCAAATAGTTGGTGATCAACATAAAAGCTCCGTGTAATTTTTTCAATTTTTTTTGTTGTTTTTTTTTTAAATATAGTTGTTTGACGAATTATTATTAGGTACAATACATTACGTATATATTATCTGCGGGTACGTTTGAACTTACAAAAATTATTAATTGGTACGTTTATTTGCAATTTTGGTACGTTTGATTTGATATATATTGTTAATATTGGTACGTTTGATTTGATACATATTGTTAATATTGGTACATTATTTTTATTTTGGTACGTTTTATTTTGTACACATTGTGTATTGGTACGTTTATATTATTCTCAATCCTTTTTTTCTCTTAATGTACTAAAAGAAAAACTTATTTCGGTACGTTTGATTTTGTGGGATTTAAAAATATTTTAAACTATTTTGGAAAGAAAATATCTTAAATTGTAGATAATTATTGCTGAATTGTAGCATTATTATGAAAATAAATTGAATCTAACCAACTTTTTTTTTTTTTACAATTATCTCTAATGGATGAGAGTGTAATTAAAAGGCTAGATTATAGGAAATTTGTTACAATATAATGTGCATGTAGCACCAAAATTATGATAAAAAAAGTTTAATCAAATTACTAAAAGACATGAATGTTTAATCTAAAAAATTCAAAAATGAGGCGCCTATATCAAAAGAGCCCTTAAAAAAAGCGAGAATTTGAACTCGAAATACGATGGGTATAGCAAAATTGATGTAAACATCAGAGCAATCTACTATTTGCTGAAGGGAGATGTATGATATTTGAGTTTAAGGTTTGAAGCTTTAACTTGTAAGTAAGATGTTTTAAGTTCGATTATCACCAAAAGTGAATTCAAACCAAATTATTATGGATAATCCATTGTGAGACTTGACTCACTTCCCCACCCCTTAATATAGATAATGTCGCATGCATTTAAAAAAAATTCAAGCCTTAATTAACTCATTTGTTCATTTTTTTTCAAGAAGTTTTTGTAAACAAGATTTGAACTAGCTAGTATGCTTCAATTAGTTTAACAAAGTAAAACTAAAGTTAACTTTTATTGATTGTAATTAATTAAGCATGATAAAGCTTAAAATTAAAAGTAACCGTTAAACGCAACAATCATCAAACGACTTAATCCATCAATGTCTCCTAGAGAATGTCAAAGAAATGAGTTGAACGCCTCTTTTGATTTCAAAAGTTTTTCCTTAAGAAGGGGCCTAGATTGGTTCACCTTGAGGTCGGCTAGTGCTATTTAGACGTTATTATATTGGCTGTGGAGCAAAGTTTCACCCCCAAAATAGAAATTAGATTGGACCCCAAAAAAATATTTTAAACTCACATCATTGATCATATCCCTCAATGCTCTCCTCTCAAAACACAAAATATTAGTTTGACCAACAACTGAACACACTAGAATGAACATATTAGAATAATAAAAACTTATCCATACACATGATATGGATTAACATACTCTAATACCATTGATACATATTAAATAATAATACACACTTTTGCTTGTTTATTTTTTAGTTGAAAGGTATTGTTCAAGATTCCCTAATCATATTGGCTATATATACATGATATGAATCATGTGAACTATAAATAGAAGGAATAATAAAGTGTGGTAGCAAGTCGGCCATGCATGTATATAATCTGAAATTAATCAAAAAGGGTAGGGCAAATTCAGTGTGGAAAAGGTGTAGTTAGTAGTCTTGTAGTTGTAGGTACCTTTCCTTCATTCCTAAAAATCAAAAAAGGGCAAAAAATATGTCTGTTGGCTTTTCTCAGATGCAAAAAAAAACAAGCAGTAGTTGTAGTTGAAATCCTTGGAACAATTTTGAATGAGCAAATAAAAGAGAAAGAGTACGTTCTTTGACCGTGGGGGAAAAGTATGGCCGACATCGCCTCCCAAACACTTTTCTTCTTCCTCACAATTATCAGTAGCAGTAGGTGATACATCGCTCTCTCGTCAGCCGCGCTTTCCATACAAACCATGAAGCAGACAACAACTATCTATTACAACATGTTTTCGTTCTTTGGGTTCTAACTTCTAAAGAATTCTCCAAGTTGTTTATTGAATTATAAGAATGATAAAACCCTAATACCACCAAAGAATGAATTTATAGGCTACTGTAGCCCTAGGGTTGCTAGGGATCTAAGTAAACAAAATACCAAAAATGTCATCAAAATTTAGAATGTTATTTTTGTGAAATTTTTACCACTTCACGTAAAAAAAGGGTTAATAAAAAGTTGATATGTTCTGTTTCTAGCTGTATATGAATAAAATATAAACTCATGTGTTATGGTTTGAGTAGAATAGTAATTAATGTCACATAATCGTATTTGGATACAAAAAAAAAAATTGCACGTTACTTTGGGCTCATAAACATTAGAATTCAACCAAAACTTTCGAATCTTATCGTGACGTCATTCTCTTTGAAATATTGGGTCATTGGTCTAAAATGGACACCATAGCTCTAAATCTGCAATGCTTAATGAACTTTGCTTATGACTTTATGCATTTCTATCTAATTCTTTATTCACTATCTCATCTGATCTACACCATAATTTAATAGATTTTATTCAATTAAAGATTTAACCCAAAACTAATTAGTGAGTTGAAGCTGCACAGATTGAATTTAACAAAAACAAGAAAAGCACGTTACGGATTGAACTCTAACCTGAAAAGCACCTAAGTTCTAAGAATTCTTATTGCAAATGTAGGAGTAAATATATATGTAGTACTAAATCATACAATTTGCAATAAAAGACATTAAAAAAAGTTGATTACGTTAAAAATACTACATTTGAAAAAAAATGTAAGAATAGGGAAAACAATTGCCAATAGTAAGAATTCTTCCCGAAGGAATGAACTTGTAAAGCCTATCCTATAACACTTCTTAAATCAGATGCTACCATGTTAGTTGGTTGTACTTGTATATTTTGGTACGTACTTACAGATCTCGATTTATTAGACCCATTTAATTATTTTTTTCCAACTTAAACTCTAACTACTAAACCCAGTCCAAACCCCTTAAAAAATATCAAATGCAGAACGACATAGAATTTTGAAAATAAACATGAAATATTACCCCCATTAAAGAGAGAAGAAATCCTATTTCTAGCAGAACATGCTTTGGATGGTTGTAATAATTAGGGCACAATTGGTACACGACTTGACTTGGGTAAAAAGCAAAAACAAACGGGTAAAAAGTTAAAAAACGAAAAGGGAAAAACATTTAGTTAATCATGAAAATGACATTAGAAGGTGAGCGTCCCAAACCCAAACACCATTTTTTCATGTCTTTCCCTCTTTTCTTTTTTCTCGTCACACGTTCGTCATTTTCTCTTCTTTAGTGCAATCTCTTTAAATCTATAGTTTCATTTTTTCTAGGAGAAACTTGATATAAGTCTAATTTTTTAAGCCAATGGTATGAATAGTCCAGTTTATTAAAATAAGTCAAATTTCTTAAATTTAATTATTTACTTATCAATAATTATCTCTTCAATGATAAGATTTATTATAAAAATCAAATTTCTTCCTAATTGTCTCTTTGATTACTTCTTTTTATTTTTATTTTTTTGTTATTTCTTGTTCTTCCTCCTGCTTTAACCCCATTTATAGATTTTATTTTTAATTTTTATAATCAACCTATATCACAGGTTAATTGTATTTATCTACCTATATGACATATTCTTTTTTTATAATCAACTTGTCACAGATTAATGTGTCTTGCTGGTAGTTATGTTATGTCTTTTTTCTACCTTTTAGTTAGGCTTCATATCTCACGTATAGGTATAATATACATTCATATATTTCTTACTTGAGTTAGGGTAGAAACTTTTGCATATAGATTATGTTAGTATATTAGTTTTTTTGTTATAAGATTTTAATTAGATTTTTTGGAGTTGGAAAATGCATAATATTAGAAGATTTTAATTGATTTTTAAAATTTTTAGAAAATATAAAATGAGTATAATAGAAATAAAAACATATAGTCACTCCTAAAAACACTCTATGTTTTTGGACTTGAATCTAAAAGCCCTTTTTTTCTAATCAGAATATAATTTTCCAACACGTTGTGATTAAAGAGTGTTTTTCTTTTCTGAAATCAGCAGAATTATTAATTCACTAGCATGAAAAACTATTTGCGCGACAGATGTTTGGGCAACAAAGCAAAATTTGTCACGCAAGTGCATTTTGCACAATGAAACAACAGCTTCGTCGCTCAAAAGTGGTGCTACTTTGCGCAACACACACCTTTGTTGCGCAATACAGTTTGCACGACGAAAAAAAGATACTCGTGCACAAAGTCAGTAAGAAAAACCGCAGGTAAATTTTTATTTTTTTCGCATGAAAAAAATGCACAACAAAGTTTTTCCCGCTGAAACCTTGGGCGACAAAGGCTTGGTCGTGCAAAGTTCGTTCAGTTTTTGGGTTAGAGCATTCAGTGCATGCGAATCAGTGGAACACTTGCGCAACAAAGACTTCGTCGTGCAAAGTACAATCAATTTTTTAGTCAGAGCATTCAGTGCATGTGAATCAGAGGAATCAATATTGTATTTAGTGCAGATGTTTGCGTGACAAAGGCTTCGTCGCGCAAAGTCCCTAACCTTCCTATAAATATGCGCTTCTGCTCTCCTTATTCTTCACAATTCTGTTCATGCTCGAATAGAGGATAAAAACTGGGAGCAGAGCATGCCTTCCAGGCCTTATGATATGAGGCAATATATGGAGTTTGCACATGCGATTGGTGTAGCAATGCGGAATAATTGTCCCACTACTGAGTGGCGTTCTTGGAAATATGTGCCCCAAAATGTGAAGAAGGCGGTGATGGATCAATTATTAGTAAGTGTGACAAATGTTGAAAATAATTAATTTTGTGAAATTTTAGTTATATGTTGGAATTAATTATTTTCATATATGTGTAATAGTGTAACTATACTCTTGATGATACGAACGAAGAGTTGATAAAGTTGATGGAGGAGGCGTTAAAGGGGGGGGTTACAAGCAGTGGCGTTATGACGTGGAGCGGAACAAAGGACTAGCCAAACAGTAGTTTTAAATTTATGCTTTTGAGTACAATATTTAATTTTAAGGTTTTTTTTATACTTTATATATTTGAACTTAATTAGGCTTTAATTCATGTTTTGTTGTTTAAATAATTGAATGGATTAATTCAATTTATTTAAGTTTTTAATTATTTTTAGAATAAATATTATAACTGAATATTTGTTTGTAATTATGAAGTTTATGTAATCTATGTTTACGTAAACTTCATAATTACAATCAATTACGTTTGTCGCTAAAAACTTTGCGCGACGAACATTTCGTCGCGCAAAGGGTGCAAAAAATGTGGTTAACTTTACCACCATATTTCAAATCTATATGTTTTGCACAACAAAACATTCGTCGAGTTAGGTGGAAAAACCTTGCTCGATAAAGGCTTCATCGTGCAAAGGTCGTTCAGTTTTGGGGTCAGAGCATTCAGTGCATTGTGAATCAGAGGAATCAAAACTGTATTTAGTTCATATGTTTGCGCGACAAAGGCTTCGTCGCGCAAAGTCCTTATTGTTCACAATTCGTTTTTGAAACGCTTTATAATTTTGCAGATTATAATCAATTTGTTCTTTGATTGTTGGTACGATGGCCAACTGTGGTGCGTGTTCGTCAAAGACAACGGATGGCGAAGGTTCTGAAAAAGGTTTGCATTGTAAATTTTGCATTTTGTATAAAGTTTTTATTTAGCTTCAGTAGTATGAATATATATTTTGTTGATAGACAAGAAGAAAAAAGCTGCGGTACGAGTATGACATACCTATGGTGGAAGTCGTTACCGAATCACTACTGACGAATTAATAAGGGTTGTGAAGTCAGATATGCGCGCCAGCTTTTGGTCCGACGTTGGAGTATTGGTGCATGACAAATGTACTGCGGATTGGAAGTCTTGGAGAGTCATTAGTTAAATAATAATAATGTTTGTTAAATATAATATAATAGTGAGATTTTAATTTACTAATTTTCGCATGACTGCCTCATTGGGACTTTGACAAAAGTAACCCAAATCTGATGAAGGCTATCGACAACATGTTCAAGTCTCATTTTCGGGAGTGGAAGTTTGACAATCAACGTGCGATAAAACTACAGCGAGAACCAAAACTACCGGCGGATGAGTAGAATAGTGTTTTTTATTTTTATTTTATTGCTTATTTAATAATGAGATCTGAATTAGAAGTTTTTTTTTATTATGAACGGTTTAATAAAATATGTACTTAATGATTATTTTGAATAAAATTAATGCATTTTAATAAATATTTGTATTAATCAATTATGCACAAATGGTTTAATGAAATAAGTTCTTAATTTATTAAGTGCTTATGTGGTTTGAAAAAAATGGAAGACTGAATGGAAAAATTCAATTTTTGTTTTCAAAAAAATGAAATTAAAAAAAAAAAAAGGTAATGCGCGATGAACTAGTTCGTTGCTCAAAGTGTTATAAAAACGCGGCAAAGCGTAGTTGGATGGCACCAAAAGTGGAAGCACCATGTTTTGCGCGACAGTGCTTTTGTCACACAAAGTCTTTTCACTTTACTGAATTTAACCATAACACAGGAAGGTAGAAGCTGCAAAACAATTGCAGCAGCTTCCTTCTTGCTAGAATTTCCAGTCATTCTAGCTGTGTTGCCGTTAATCTCGGAGGTATATTTTCTGAACTAACTTATTTAATTTTCATTCATTTAAATTGTTTTGTATGTAGTTTATAATTGTTGTGAGTTTATGTATTTATATGCAAACATTTTTATATGGATGTACAAAAAATGGGTTCCAATGTTCATATGAGCTTAGTTTCTCATTTGAGAATCAGTTGGATTTCACGAATAGATGCGAAAGCATGACTACGGTCCAATTAATTCTTGAATGGTCCCAAAATTTTGGACAGTTTGAGAATGCACAGTTACATGTTGTATTTTGCGGTTCACGCATTAGAGTTTGAACATGCGAAATTTGGTAGCATCTCTTTGCGTTCTTCAGGTGCATCATAGTTTTTTGTATCTACGTTGTGCATTTGAAGAACTGCAGGGAGATGCTGGCAAAATTTTTCCACGTTCGAACTCTAATGTGTTGGAACCGTAAATTACAGCACGTAATGTGCATTCTCGAATGAGATATGACCCATACCGGAGGAATTAGGTGGCATATCATATTTGAAGTTGTTGTAACCCTTACAAAAAAATTTATGTTTGCAGGTGAAATGGACAAACAATGGATACATAATCCTAACAGATGTGCTGATGATTATTTGGATGGAATAAATCGGTTCATTAATTTTGCAATTGCAAACAACCAGGGTTCAACTCAAATTTGGTGTCCTTGTAGAAAGTGTAACAACTCAATGATTGAATATTTTGAAACTGTTCAATACCATTTAGTCAGAAATGGGATGATGGAGACCTATACTACGTGGAATCATCATGAAGAACAAATACAACATGCTTCATCCTCACACGTTACCCGAGCAGTGGAGACAGTTGAATATGTTGTGGACCCAAATAAACAAATTAGGGACATTATCAATGATGCTTTTCCGAACTCTATTTCGAATACGAATGAGGAAGTAGAAGATGATGTCCCTCCCACCATGGACAATGAAGCATTTGAAAAATATGAAAAACTATTAAAAAGTGCCAAGCAAGAATTATACCCGGTTGCGAAAGATTTTCGGTGCTCACAGCCATTGTTGAGTTGACGCATGGATAAATAAAGTTTCATATGTCAAACCAGTGTTTTGATTACTTTTTGGGGGTTTTCAAAAGGATGCTTCCAAAGGACAATTGCCTACCTAAAGATCATAAAATTGCAAAGAAGGTGCTGAGTAATCTTGGATTAGGATGTGAAAAAATTCACGCGAGTAAAAGTAATTGCATTTTGTTTTACAAAGAGAATCAAGCGTTGGATAAATGTCATGTATGTAATGAGTCGTAGTTTAAAATGACCTTTTAGAACAGAACAACGAAGATTTCACAAAAAGTCATGCGTTATCTCTCATTAAAGCCCAGGTTGTAGCGATTGTATATGTCCACGCACACTGCAAGCGACATGAGGTGGCATAAGGACATAGGAGTGGATGACGATGTTATGAGAAATTCTGCAGATGGAGAGGCCTGGAAAGAGTTTGATCGGTTGTACCCCAATTTTGCATGTGAGCCCCAGAAACGTTAGATTGGGACCTGCGACAAATAGGTTTAATCTGTTCGGGGTCTAAACCAAAACCACAGCGCTTAGCCAATCTTCGCAATTCTATATAATTTGCCGCCTTACAAGTGCATGAAAAAGGAATAGATGATGATGACATTGTTGATAACCGAAGATCCGGGCACGTGTATTGATGTTTTTTTACAATTGTTGGTCGAAGAACTAAAAGAATTATGGGAAAACAGTGTTCCCACGTACGATAAATCTACCAGGAAGATGTTCACTTTAAGAGCAACAATGATATGGACTATAAACGATTTTCTTGCATACGCTATGATGTTTGGGTGGAGAACTAAGGGTTATTAAGCATGCCCAGTTTGCAAAGAGAACACAATGTCTGGTTGGCACATAGGAAAAGTTTGTTATCTAAGGCATCGTAGATGGTTGTTATGGGACCACGAGTGGCATCAAAATGAGATAGCCTTCTTCAACGGCACATAGATTCGGCTAAGACCCAGAGAATGGTTCAGAGATGAAATTTTGGCTCAGGTGAATCGTTTGGATTTTTCTCCGTTAGGAAAATCCATAAGTAGGACAAGACCAGGCACACATCTGAATTGGACACACAAGACGACGTTGTTCGAACTCCCGTATTGGTCCAAATTAAAATTGAGACATAACGTCGATGTAATGCATGTTGAGAAAAATATGTTTGATACACTGGTCGGAACTATACTAGAGGGAAAAAAACAATTGACACAATAAAAGCTTGGATTCGATCTGGAAAAATGGGCATTAGGCTAGGTTTATGGATGACGACGGACGGAGACGTAGCCATAAAGAAGCTTCCATCGTTTTTGATGAAACTGGATAAGAGGAAAGAGTTTTTGCAATTTCTATCTTTTGAACAATTTCCAGATGGGTATGCTTCAAACATCGGTCGTTGTGCAAACATGGATGGAGGAAAATTTTCAGGCCTCAAGAGTTATGATTGTCATGTGATACTTCTACGCCTTCTCCTAGTAGGAATTCACACTTATTGCCTGAAGATGTGGTGAAGCTGATTATGTTATTGGTGAGATATTTTTCTAAATTAACTGCAAGATCTTTGTGCAAGTTCGATGTTAAACAGTTGCGCGATGATAATATTGAAGTGTTATGCAGGTTTGAACTAATATTTCCTCCAGTTTTCTTCACAAGCATGATCCACTTCATGATTCACTTACCAGATGAGGCACTTCTAGCCTGACCCGTCAACTATTGATGGATGTATCCGATAGAAAGGTATTTAATCGCCATAAATACCTTAGTTCGTGATGTATGTACGATTTGACTAATTTTACACGTTATTTTGTTTATTGATGCAAATTATTGGGTGAATTAAAAAATAATGTACAGAATAGGGCAAAGCCCGAAGGATTAATCGTGGAGAAATGGGTCGCATTTGAATCGCTTACATTTTGTGCAATGTACCTACAAGACGTTGAGATTACGTTCAATCGACAACAACGCAATAATGACGGTGGTGTGAGAAGTGAAAAACTTTCTATTTTTGCCCAAATTGCACGACCCTTTGGCGAACCAATTAGAGGGGAGTCGTTTAACAAAATGGACATGGAGGTAGCACATTGGTTTGTACTTAACAATTGTGACGAGACAAGTACCTACCTAGATGAGCATGAAAAGTTGATGAAGCGGGAACATCCTTCACATTTATATGCCAATAAGCACTGTGAATTGTTTCCTCGTTGGTTTCGTGAAAATGTAAGTTGTTCGTATGTTTTGGGTTATTTGTATAATTGTAAATGGTAAACTAACACGTCAACTTTTTATCATTAATTTAGGTGAACAAATTGAAAGACATGAATTCACCCGCTTACACTGAAGAATTATACAACTTGGCTATTGGGCCCCTAGGCACAGAATTGTACTCCGGTTGTCATGTAAATGGCATTAAGTTTTTGGTAGCTGATCGCGATGACAAGCTGTGTACGCAAAATAGTGGGGTACATGTCCTAGGTGCAAGCAACATTGCAGACATTGATTTTTATGGAAAACTGACAAGTGTTGTGCAATTACTTTACAAAGACCGTTGTTAAGTAATAATGTTTAAGTGTCGCTGGTTTGATACAAGCCCACGTAGGGTTGGAGGTGTTAAGCAAGACGATGGTTTGCTATTGGTCAACACTAACAGATGTTGGTATAACGACGACCCCTACATTTTGGGAACGATATCCAAACAAATTTTCTATATAGATGACCTTAAGGGTGGGAGGGGATGGAAAGTAGTTCAGAAGATTGAGCACAGAAGGCTGTATGAAATTCCGGATTGAGATCCTGCTGACGATGACAATTATGGTGACGTTGCTGACCAACAACTGGAGACTTCAACATAACTTGGTGCAGATACATTGAGGGATATGACTATTGTACGCGAACCGTATCAGGAAGCTGGAGGTCCTGAAATTGAAATACCAATCGACTTCATTATGATTGACCTTGGGGATCTACCCTGATACAATGCACCTGAGCGCGCGAATGACGATGTTGACGTGCCTACAGACAAGGAGAAATGGAAGTCTAAATATGACGAAAGTGATGATATTTATTCTAGTTCAGACGAGGATTAATGAAAATGTGTGATGTAAATGTAATGATATTTATTGAATGGTATTTATTTTGTATACAAACAAAAGTTTCCTTTAAAATTTGTAAAAAATTAATTAAACAAAAAAAATTTATTTATTTATTTAAAAAAAATTAATTTTACAAATATGCGCAACGACGTTTTGGAAATGTTTGTTGTGCAAATATTTAAAAAATCATTTTTTAATTTAAAAACTGGTCTCACGACGAAAATTAGAACACCCTCGTCGTGCAAACATATAAAAATTTGATATTTTTTGCCAAAATTGAGCACGTTTTTATTTCGGCACCTTCACTCTTCTCTTTATCTCTCTCTCATTCTCTGCATGCGAAGCTCAATCTTATTTCTCTCTTGACTCTGTCCGAACTCACTCTCCTCTCTCTCTAGATTCTCTCCAGCTCTCGCTCTCATCACTCACTATTTTAGTTTCATCCTCTCTCCCTCTATTTTTGTTTCTATGTCTCTCTATCACTCTCCCTCTCGCATCTGCCGCACTCCGACGTCACACCATCTTACCGTCGCTGCAACATTACTACGTAAGCACTTAGTATCCTTTAATTCAATTATTTATTAGTGCAATTTTTCATTTTTTTTTTGTTGAATTGTTTTGGGAATCTTGGGTTAGGATTTTCGAATTGAGATTATTGGGTTATGGTTTTCGAATTGGGCAGGATGCAAGGTAAATCTAGTTGCTTTATATGGGAGTAGGTCTAATATGTAAAAATATATGGAGTTTATATATATGTACATGATATAACGTCAAGTTCAGACCTTTCTCTTGTTAATGGTATTAATAGATTTGTAGTTCCATATATGTCATTTAGATGATACATGAATAAGCACTCAGTGAGCTTGGAAATTATTAGGAATCACACCTTCCCTTTGTTATACATGAAACTACCATCTACAGCCTTGAAATTCAGATATTTAGTAACGTTAGTGTGAATGAGTCTTCCATTAAAGATGAGAGAGATAGAAGGAAGTTTTTCGTCCAGCTTATGAGTCACTTGCATCCTTACTAAGTTCTTTTTCTTAGAAGCTTTAAAAATTGTAATTCGTGGCATCAGCTTCAAACACCTGTTGATAATATATGAATGTAATGATACCACTATATGTTGAATTGTTCTCATGATAATTAAGTGAAAATATGCACAGAGGTTGTAAAGAATCAAATTATCTGAACAACATGGAGAATAAATCGAAAATAAACCTAGTACTTAAGGACTCATTCGTCAGCTGAGATGGATGCAAGTATTATGTAGAATAACATCATGAAATTACTCTCATTCGTGAAGTTCTTTGTGTTTACCACCACACGGTATTCATAAGTTCTCATTACTTGAACACACTAGGATTAGATTTATTTCCATTCTCATTCCCCAACTCATGACTTTTCTCGTTCCAAGTAAGAAAGCATGCCATAAAAAACATGTAAAGAGTTAAAGCACAAGATATGCATGTATGCTACCCTTTATTGATTTGAAGATGCCCAAAATCGACCATTTATGAACAATATACATGGCCTTGAATCAAAAGTCCAATTACAATCCCACACCCCACACGCGCGCGCGCGCGCACACACACACGCACGCACGCACGCACACACACACACACACACACATATTCATCCTCACCTCCATCCAGAATAAGTACATGTATGCCCTCTTCCATCATTCATCGATTCCTTGCAAGTTGCATGGCATGTTGTTGTTTCGGATCCTAGTAACTAATTAATCTAGGGGTGAAAAGATATATCTTATTTTGCTTCAAGGTTAGGATATTTTTTTGTATATCCAAGCTAGATTAATTACTTAATGCTAATCATTATCGACTTCCTATAGATGTCAGTCTCTCATTTTCTGACTGATGGTAAATCTCTGGTATTCATGATTTCTGCCACTTTTCTTAGCCATAATCTGTTCTCTCTAGCTTTCTGGCTATTAATAGGTCAAGGTAGTGGAATGTAACTTTTTTATTTATTGTTTTTGTAGATGTCGAACTTAATTGCAAATCGCCGGGCGGTTAGTAGGGTCAGTCAGATACCTTCTCCAGCAGATAGTGCTGATGCCACCTCCCCACCTGATATGGGCATGATTAGTGTCCCTCCAGTCACGCCTTTTGGTCCAACGGTGACTACGGCTCTTGCGTCATTAACTTCTTCGGTGACAAATCATGTACTAAGCGCTCGATTGACTCATCGATGGCCCAGGAGTTCTGAGAAGGCTAAGCAATCTAGTGAGGCTTCCTCTGTCCATAGAGAGGGGTCCTTGACAGGTAATGCATCTTTCTCGTAGTATAATCGAAATTTTGAAAGTTTTTTTGGTTGTTGTGAAAATTGAACTTTTAAATTATTTGGTTTTTCAGGTAGGTTCATAAAAAGTCATTAGTTACAAATGTTAACACGAAAATCTTGTATCGAATAAAGCGAGAACACATGTACAAAATAGATTTGTATTGATTTGAATTTGTAGGTTACAATCTCTGTTTACAACTTTTCCTCTGATTAAGTCTTCAAATTTGATGTAGATGCTTGATCGTTGATCCAAGGGTCGCGATGACTTAATCTCGGACTAACGGTTGAACGATAGCTTCAAGTTTTGAGTTTGAAAACAACGCGTGGATGATCTTCACCTCAAGGGTGCGGCAAAGGTGGTGTTTGATATGAGATTTCATTGCTTCAAGGGTCTTGGCGACTTGATCTTGAAACAAAAGTTGCTACTAGTTTATAAGCTTGCAACAAAGTCTTGAAGGAATCGGCACGAGCACTTGTTGATTCTTCAAGGACGTGCTTCAGCTTTGGTCGAGAGAAAACTTCGGCTTTGGTTGGATGTTCTTCGAAGAGAGCTTTGGCAGCGTATTAGTCTTCAAAGGTTTGGCAGAGGTTCTTCTGTGTAGATATTTTCTGACCCTATGCTTGTGGGAAGACATTGTATTTATAGGCTTCTCAAGGCTTGCCTTTGGGATGATTTTAGGCATGTTTTGTGCCTTAATTTCGGCCACTTTACTCCCTTAGCCGAATTTAAGGATCTTCTTGTCTATCTTGTGAGCAATCTTCAATTCTTACTTGTTTTATGAAGATGCTTTAGCTTTCTTTCCAGTTTTATGATCAATATGGATTCCCTAGCCGAATTTAAGAGAGATTTCTTCCCTTTGTCGAATTTTGGGAATGTTTTATATTTTCCTTGCTTGATTTATGCCACACGTTATTGACGATTTGTCCATTTGTGATGAGTCATATGCCACGTGGAGCTTTGTGATACATCTTTTGTATGCAACAAAATTTACATATCTACAAATGCCCCCACTTCAAGGCGTGTTGTAGGCATGTGTTTGCCACATGTGGGAAACGCGTTTTGAAGTCCTATAATGTAAATGTTCTAACCTAAAGGTCATCGAGAATTGATCTTGAATTAGTTTGCTTCTTCAAGGGCCGTAGAGGCGTATTTCTTGAATGAAACATTTCTTCAATGGCCGTTGAGGTGATGAATTTCATCAAGGGCCGTTGAGGCATATTTCTTAAATGAAACATTTCTTCAAGGGCCATAGAGGCTTGATCTTGAATGAAGTGATTAATTTCGTCAAGGACCATAGAGGCTTGATCTTGAACAAAACATTTCTTCAAGGGCCGTTGATGCTTGATCTTGAATTAAGTGATTAATTTCATCAAGGGCCGTAGAGGCTGGATCTTGAATGAAACATTTCTTCAAGGGCCGTTGAGGCTTGATCTTGAATGAAATGAAACTTTTCTTCAAGGGCCATAAAGGCTTGATCTTGAAAGAAATGACATTGTTTCTTCAAGGGGCGTAGAGGCTTGATCTTGAAAGAAATTTTTGAAAATGGATAAATCGGCACATACTTTTTGTGCATATTGATTTTCCACAATTGTGACAAAATACATGTGGCGCATTTTGAATTCTTTTATGTGGTTGCAGGAAAAAATGTTTTCCTTCCTTCGATAGGAATCCCTTCAATTTTAATGTCGAAGATGACTTCCTTCAAAGTGTTGGAAAGCTTTTGTGATTTCCTTCAAGGTTTTGGAAATATGTAATGCTTATCCTTGGGTGAGTAGGATGTGCATTTTTCACTTTCCTCTTTTTCTTTTCTTCCCTATGGCAAGGAGGACAATTTTTCTTCCTTTCCCTTTTGATCCCCATGGCAAGGGGAAAAATTTCTTTCGTTTTTTGTTTCCCCACAGCAAGGAAGGGGATTTTGTTTCTTGTTTTGAATTTCCCACGGCAAGGAGGAGTACTTTTTGCTTCCTCCTGTGATTTCCCACGGCAAGGAGGAATTTTTTTTGTTTCCTCTTTTCTTTTCCCACGGCAAGGAATGAGATGTTTTGTTCCTCGTTTTGATTTCCCATGGCATGAAGGATGGATTTTTCCTTTCTTCTTTTTGATTGCCACGGCATGAGGGAGAGTTTTTTTTTTTTTTTCTCTTCTTCCTTTGATTCCACGGCAAGGAAGGAGTTTTCCTTCCTTGTTTTGATTTTCCCATGGCAAGGAGGTATTTTACTTTCCCTTTTTTTTTTGTTTTGGGAAACATGTCCTCTGACTTGCACGCCCAATTTGAGGTCGATTTCTTTCTTGGAAAATTTTGAAAAAAAATATGGGAAACGTAGCTTTATCCCTTATCTTTTCAAGCATATATCGCACATTACAAGGAAAAATCGGGAAAGCCTTCAACTTTGCATTTTCCTACAGTTGCGCAATTCCTGACGGGAAAGCAATTTCAGTGGGAATGACTTTGAAAACTGGAATGTTTGGCTTTAGGAAAAATTATGACATTTGGACACAATGATCCTCAGCCAGTTAGCTTCTTTTTCCAATTGGCCTTGCATCAAAACCCTTCCAGAAAGCTAAGTTATCACCAAAAATGCCCTGCATGCGCAGATTGGCTGAAACTTGCCATTTTTGCTTGGAATTTGCTTCCTTCTTTTGGTGGGAATGTGCTTCCCTCCTTTTTCTTTTTTTTTTCCTTTTGCTATTTGGGTATGTGTTTCCTTTATGTCATTAGGAAATCATTGACCCCTATATATAGGACCATTGGGTGTGTATTTTTTTTCCACATACACAATTCCTCTTGCCGTGCACTTTGTAGCTGCTTGGAGTCGTGGGTTTTTTGCTGCTGCTATCGTGCTCTACAGTTGTTGCTTGGAGCTTGCTGTCGTGAGTCACTTTTACTGTGTGGGGTAGTGCAAAAAACTACAGCATTTTTACATTGTGTAATGCCTTTTGGTCATAACTTCCCTCGGTGGTGATGTAGTCGTGCCTCTTGCCGCTGCCGCCGCTGCCATGCCCTGCAGTTGCTGCCTGGAGCTTATTGCAGTGCGTCGCTTTTACCGTTGAAGGGTTGTGCAAAAGACTACAGTGTTTTTATGCTGTGTAGTGCTTTTTGGTCACAACTTTCCTTAGTGGTGACGTTGGCATGCCCCTTAACGCTGATGTCGCTGCCATGCCCTGCAGTTGCTGCCTGGAGCTTGTTGCAGTGCGTCATTTTTACCGTTGTGGGGTTGTGCAAAAGACTGCAGCTTTTTTACGCTGTGTAGTGCAAAAGATTGTAGCGTTGATACAGGCCGAGAGAAGTAAAGCTTAAGTAGGCTTGGGACTAGTCCAAAACACCCTGGTCAAGACTGGGTTGTGTCGCTGGGGAAAGAAAGTAACGCCGCCACTTAAGGTGGCTAGATTTTAAGACATAGTTCCCGGTCCAGGGTCGTTGGTTTGACGGCGAGCCAATTCGTAGTGACAGAGAGGGTATCTCAATGTTGGGGGAAACGAAAAAGGGAAACCCATGAAATTTAAACTTGAATTTCACCCAAATTCGATGAAATTATTCTGGAATTTCAATGATTTTGGTTCAAAAATCACAACACCATGTCAGATTTTGCCAGAAATTTGCACGGCAAGGCTGTGGTCTCGCTGCAAGTGAGTTAGGGTTTCTAGGTTGGATGCCATATGCATCGGGTTTTCTTAGTGGAGCATGACGGCTCAATGCATGGCTCGGGTCATGGGTTAAAAAAACTCATAAAAAATTTCAACTTTTTCTTTTCTTTTCAATTAATTTAATGTATATTTAATCAAATAATTCAATGCATGAGTAGATATATGATGCAATTTCATGGCAATATCAATTCACATAATTCAACAATTAAGGATATAATGCATACACAATATATGTAGAATCTAAAATTCGAAAAACGTAAGGTTGGGTCATGCATTATGGTGAATGTTCATGCTATCATGGCTGCAAAAATATCGAAATAAAAACCGTTTTTTTTAAAGAACCTGATTGCGTGATGATATTGGTGAACTGATTTAATGCAGAAAAATTTCCACGTCAAATTCTTAAGTGCAGCGATAGGAGCGTGTTAGTAACGTGTTGTGGCCTATATCTAACTGATCAGGAGAGGGGGCCGGCGTCACAGATAATAGAGAGAGATGTGTTTGTAGGGTTATGTAGAGGATGATGATATTCCCTCTACGTAGTGCCTTTATTTATAGTAATAAGAGAGAGAAGAAATCCTTCTCCTTCAAGGAATACAAGTCCTAATAGGGAAGAATAACTAGAATCAAATCTAATCTAGGATTTACACAATCACACTTAAATAAGAAGTTTATAACAGTAAGTGATTTGAATAATTTTATGCAAGAATATATTAGTAATCAAATTGTTTTCATTCCAATTCTTTAGAGTTCATTCCAATTCTTTAGAGTTAGTAAACAACGACAATGAGAACCCGTTACTTTTGTTATAAACTTCTTGTTTAAATGTGATTGTGTAAATCCTAGATTAAATTTTATTCTAGCTATTCTTAACTATTAGGACTTGTATTCCTTGGAGGAGAAGGATTTCTTCTCCCTCTTATTACTATAAATAAAGGCACTGCATAGGAGGAATAACAACATTCTTTACACAACCCTACAAACACATCTCTCTCTATTCTCTCTCTGTTGCTGGCCCCCTTCCCCTGTCAGTTAAATATAGGCCACAACACGTTATCAGCACGCTCTTACCGCTGCGATGGAAGCGTTCTGCATCAAACCAGTTCACCAACATCATCATGCAATCAGGTTCTTCCAAAACAACGGTTTTTATCTCGATATTTTTGCAGCCCTGATAGCATGAACATTCACCATAATGCATGATCCAACTTTACGTTTTTCGAATTTTAGATTCTACATAAATTATGTATGCATTATATCCATAATTGTTGAATTATGTAAATTTGATATTGCCAGGAATTGCATCAAATATATGTCCATGTATTAAATTATTTATATGAATATGCATTGAAATAATCTGAAATTGAAAAAAAAATTAAAATATGGATTACGGTTTCTTTTTAACCCCCTTCACAGTATGAGTCGTGGTTGGCGAGCTGCCAAGCCGTCGAGCCACTAGCCTCAGGCTTGCAGCCTGTGTGGCTGAGCCGAGCCTTGAGGCCACTAAGCTAGAGCTATTGGCTCCTTGTCTGAAACCCAAAAAAACCCAATGCCTTCCATGGCATCTTCTCCCTCACATGTGGGCATGAAGCCCCATCTTGACCTTCGATCCTCGTCCCAACAACCTGAAGATCATCCCCTTATGGGTTTTTGACCGAGATTCATTCTAATCTCATCGATTTTTCTTTGAAATTTCGAGTTAATTTTTCTAGGTTTTCTAAACACTTTGAGAGTCTCTACTCTCCGTTTACCTCTATAGGTCATCGTCGAACCCACGGTTTTTTCGCCGTGATTGTTGTACCACGACACCAGGTGGCACTAGTCTCTTTCTCCGACAAGTTCACCCAGCTAACACTGGGATGTCTAGTTCAAACCCCAAGCCTACACGGGCTTGGTCCGTTCTCGGTGAGCACCAGCCCTTTAGGCTTTAGAGCTCTTCTCAACCCAACACCGGCCCTTTTTGGCTATGGTGTTCCCGTGTCTTGCACCACAGAGGATCATAGCCCTCGTGGCTGTTATGGCTCCCATGTACCGCAACACACAGAATTATGTTCCCTTCCCCAGGTACATATGTATGCGAAGCACCAAATCAGAGCCCGTTTGGGCCTCTGTCTTTGGGCTTGCACCTACAACCCATTTTCTGTGATGCTGGGCCTGCCTGTATGCTATGCCCGTGCCAACCCCAGCCCATTTTTGGCCCTGGACCTCACGACACCAGTTCACTCAGCCCACTTGTGGGCTTTAGTCCAAATTTTTTGGCCCCGAGTGTTAATTGCCTATTTTTTTTAGGTGCTTTTAGGTTTTATAATTTTTCACCCACACTTTAAATTTGGCCCAAAGTCCAAATAATTAATTCCATTATAATTATAGACCTGAAGTTCTATTTGCATATTTTCTTGTTGCATATTTCTGTATATATGTACTTGTGTTTGTCTGCAGGAACATATGAACCTGAAGTTCATAATTATTTCAAAACCTGAAGTTTCTAGAAACATGCCTTTTTTGAAAAGCTGATGTTTTCCTTAAAAACATCACCCATGAAAGCCCCAAGTTTTTTCATGCGAATTTAAACCAATAGATGTCTATTAGAACCTGAATGTCGTACTCCTATATGAATGGATTGATTTTTTTTTTTCTCCATTACACTAATCACATCTTGTCCATTTATTTTGTGATAGAAACATGTCAAATTTGAACAAACTCAACTTTACCGCTTTGGAGATCTTTGGAAGAAACTACCTCAAGTGGTTCCAAGGTGTGAAGCTCCACCTCACTCCAAAGAATTTGCGTCCTGCCATTGAAGATGAGACGGACAACCCAGTTGGCAAAGATGAGAAAGTCACTGCCATGATCTTCATCCAAAGACATATTCATGACGCACTGCAAACCAAGTACCTTGCTGAGGAAGATCCACAAGCACTCTGGGTCGTTTTGGCTGATCGCTTTGATCACCAAAAAGACATCTTCTTACCTGAAGCAGGACATGACTGGCATCATTTGCGCTTCCAAGATTTTAAGTCTATGGATGAACATAATTTTGAAGTTTGTCGAATCCGATCCCATCTCAAGTTCTGTAATGAGACCTTGACCGAAGAGGATCTCTTGGAGAAGACCTATTCGACCTTCTCTGCTACTAATATTGTCCTGTAGCAACAATATAGGGCTCAGAAGTTCAAAAGCGGAATCAGCCGTTGATGAAAAATTATCAAGCTCGACCTATTTGGGCGACTGTTGTGCCAGAAGCACACTATAGCACAAACAAATGCCTAAAACACCAAAATAGGCATGGTAGGGGCGGCCAGAAGCCACCCCGTCAAGGTCAACAGAGCCAAGGCCAATCTAAGGCAGGAAACCGAGCCTAGAAGAGCCCTAACCTCACTCCCAAGGCCCCAAACTTCAAGAATATGGGCAAAGCACTTAAAACCATGGATGGGAACTTGTGTTATCAATGTGGTTCAAATGACCATTGGTCCCGTGTTTGCTGAGCTCCCCACAAGGTTGTAGCCGAATATCATTCTCATCGTAAGAAGGTTGAATCAAACTTTGTGCAAGTGGATGAACCGGAAAGTACCAAGATAAAGGTTTCTGACTTTGAAGAGGCTATGGCCGACCCCCCCCCCCCCCCTTTTTTGTTTTTGGTTTAATTTTTTGAACAATTTTCCTTTATGTTTGAATTATTTGTTGGTGATTTTTTTTTGATATTAAGTTTTTAATTAATTACCATCCTTGAATACTTAAATTTTTTGAATGGATATTTGTTTTTAAGAATTTTTATGCATCTGACAAATTCAAATTAATTTTTATTCTAGGTATAACTAATGGGAAAGTTAATTGTCTGGCAGATAGGGCAACCACGCACATCGTCTTGCGTGAACGCTTCTATTTCACTAACTTTATACCTAAGAATGCACCTTTGACAACCCTCTCAGGCTCATCCAACCTGATCGAAGGATACGGTAAGGCACGTATAATGTTGTCCAATGGTATAATTTTGACCATTTCATGAGGCACTCTTTTCTCCGAGTTCCGGAAGAACGTTGTTGAGTTTCAAGGACATTAGAGATAATAATTACCGCGCTAAAACCTATGTAAAAAATGGAGTTGAATTTCTGTGCATAACTTCCTACGAATATGGTCAGAAGCGTATTCTAGTGAAGATGAAGCGTAACCCGAGTGGTCTGTGTACTACGACCATACGCCCTATACAAAGCCATTATGTGGCCAACCCTACCTCTGGGACCGCGCACGAAATTACACATTGGCATGATCGTTTGGGACACCCTAGACGAACAGCGATGCGCCGTATCCTCAAATCATCACACTGGCATCCATTAACCCAAAGTTTAGGTTCGATTCAAGGAATCGCATATCAAACCTACTTCTTGGGAAAGCTTATCATTAAGCCTTCTTATGAGAAGATTCGTTCGCATCCTCCTATTTTTCTACAAAGGATTCAGGGGGACATTTGTGGACCGATTCAACCTCCATGCGAACCATTTAGATATTTTATGGCTTTGGTTGACACTTCTACACGTTGGTCACACATGTGCTTGTTCTCGACAAGGAATGCTACATTCTCCAAACTGTTAGCTCAAGTTATCAAGCTCAGGGCTCACCACCCTGATTATCCGATCAAACCTATTCGATTGGATAATGTTGGAGAATTCACATCTAAAACTTTTGATGACTGTTGCATGCCGGTTGAAGTTGAACATCTAGCCCCATGTTCACACCCAGAATGGCCTAGCAGAGGCATTCATTAAGCACTTACAAATGATTGCCCGATCGTTGGTCATACATATTAAGCTCCCAATCGCTGCTTGGGATCATACAATATTACACGTAGCCATGTTGGTCCGCTTAAAGCCTGTTGCGACCCAACCATATAGCACTCTTCAGTTGGTTACCGAATACGAACCTAACATATCGCATCTGCGCATTTTTGGTTGTGCGGTTTATGTGCCGATTTTTCTGCCCTTACGTACAAAAATGAGGCATCAACGAATAAGGGGAATCTATGACAGGCGATCTGTTTTCCGCCCGTTTCGTGGATTGTCACTTCTATGGGACAATCTTCCTGTTGTTAGAGGGAGATAAGAACGTCAACGTTCCTGAAGAACAACGCGTATTATCATGGATGACTCCCACTTTGTCTCATTTAGATCCCCACACCGCTCAGTCTGAGCCTGAAGTGCAACGCATATTAGATCTCTAGAGCATAGCTCAAAGCATGCCAGATTCTTTCATCGATCTAGCATAAGTGACAAGATCATATATTCCAGCTGCGAATGCGCATGCAAAGATGGATGTACCAAATGTACGACGAACTTCCCTCCTAAAGGTCCAGGATGCCACTTTGGCCGATCCATACACATTAGTGGCTAGTCAATCCTCTGCCCCTACACAAAAGCATGGCAGACATCTAAGTTCAAAGGCTTCACATCTCCAGAAGAGGAAACCCATAGCACAAGCACATGAACCCCGTTCCATTGATGAATGTTGACGTAGAACTGATTGGTCAAACTGGAAACAAGCAATCCAAGTCTAACTCTATTCACTTGCGAAACATAAGGTGTTTGGACCTATAGCTCATACTTATCCACATGTGAAGCCCGTTGGCTACAAATGGGTTTTCGTTCGGAAGCGTAATGAGAAGAATAAAATTGTGCGTTACAAAGCTCATCTTGTTGCGCAAGGCTTCTCACAACACCTTGGGATTGACAATGACGAAACTTTTTCACCCGTTATGGATGTGATTACTTTTCACTACCGTATCAGATTGGTCATTTCTGAAAAACTGAGTATGCAGCTGATGGACGTAATAATTGCGTATCTCTATAGGGATCTTGATACGAAAATTTATATGAAAGTTCCCGAATGACTTACATTGACTGGATCAAATATTTCTAAACCCTGGAACACGCTCTCAACTCGGCTAAGCCATTCACTTTATGGTTTGAAGCAATCCAGAAAAATGTGGTATAACCATCTAAGTGAGTATTTGACTAGTCAGGGATATGTGAACAATGAACTATGCCCTTGTGTGTTCATTAAGAAGTCACATTCCGGTTTTGCGATAGTTGTAGTTTATGTCGACGACTAGATATCGTCTCGGAATTTGAGATGAAAGATCTAGGAAAGACTCGATATTGTCTCGGTCTAGAGATAGAGCACCATTCGGATGGAATCTTAGTACATCAAATGAACTACACCTAGAAGGTGTTGCGCCGCTTTAACGAGGATAAAGTGAAACCTTCGAGTACTCCTATGGTCCTTCGATTGCTAGATGCAAAATGAGATCCCTTCCGAATGAGGATGATGAAGAAATTTTGGAACTTGAAGTTCATTATCTAAGTGCGATAGGCACTTTATTGTACTTAGCTAATGCACTAGACCCAACATCTCCTTCATTAATTTGGCAAGATACAATAATGCATTAACACGCAGAACTGGATTGGTGTTAAAGACATCTTTCGCTACCTTAAGGGTACTACGGATCTGGGCTTGTTTTATCCCTACGGATCCTTGAGTGATGCCGCACCCTCTTATCTCGAGTCGATTCTCACCTTGTTGGTTATGCTGACGCATGATACTTATTTGATCCGCACAAGTCGAGCTCTCAAATGAGTTATGTCTTTACCATTAGAGGCACTGCAATCTCTTAGAGGTCAACTAAATAGACCTTAGTTACCACTTCGTCTAACCATGTTGAAATTCTTGCCTTACAAGAAGCAACTCGAGAATGCTTTTGGTTGAGAGCAGTTGTGAACATATTCAAAGCTCATGCAATCTTTACCCCGTCGATGATGTCCCAATGTTGATCTATGAAGACAACGCAGCATGCATCGAACATCTCAAGAAGAGTTACATCAAAGAAGGCAACACCAAGCACATTGCGCTGAAGTTCTTCCTCTCACATCAACAACAAGAGCATCAAAAGATTGAAGTCACGCAAATCCGTTCACAAGACAATCAGGCCGACCTCTTCACCAAATCACTACTGAAGGAGACATTTCAGAAGCTTGTTCAAGGAATTTGTATGCGTAAACTTTCTGAGTTGTAACATTGCTAGTTCTCTTTGGAATTATGTCAAGCTCAAGAGGAGTATCATGAAGTATAATTGCTTGATCTTAATGTACTCGTTTCCTTACGATTAGGAGCATTTTTCCCACTGGGTGTTTGCTACCTAACGAGGTTTTGACTAGGCACCCACCTTGGGTTGATCATATCCCTAATGACATCCCGTAGACGTTTCATTTGACTTTGCATTACTCATGCATTTTTCCTTAGACTATGGGTTTTGTCCCTACTCCGGTTTTTACCATAGCCATAGGGTTTTTTGTGAGACTTAGTTCCTTATGCAAGTTCCTACCTTATTGAGAATAGCGTGTTCCCAGAATCAGTGTCGACGAGTCGACTTCCTCAACCTCTAGATGATGCCAAATCTACTCGAGTATTTACACACTGAAGGGGGAGTGTTAGAAACTTCTTGTTTAAGTGTGATTGTGTAAATCCTAGATTAGATTTGATCCAATTATTCTTCCCTATTAGGACTTGTATTCCTTGGAGGAGAAGGATTTCTTCTCCCTCTTATTACTATAAATAAAGGCACTGCATAGGAATCCCGACGCAAGAAACCCAAAATCCTTCAGTTAGTTAAGCCTTGAAAAAGACCATTGTGGCTACTTCTAGGAATCCCGACGCAAGCCATCGTGCATCTAGTTATACTAGGGCAGCTCGGCTCATCCACGTCTAGATATTCAGAGTGTCGAGTTTATCCTCTCGCTTTAGAGGGCAGACCCATGTGGGTGTCGGGGGATTGGTTTACCGTCTCGCACTGGAGAGTACGGTTGGTCACTCGGGGGGTGCAATTCCTACAATGAGTCCCTAAGAAGGGCGCGGTCTTCTTTTGATGTGCAGGGGTGAACAGTTGTTGTAGACATGTAGTCGAGCCAAGTTGTAAATTACTTCTGAATTCCTCATTGAAAAATGAGTGAAACGAACGAATAACTTAGCTATAAAAGACTGCATAACAACTAGATAGTCCTCAGCTTGGAAGGTGGTGCCCATTGAGCTACTTGAGTCTTCGGGTCTTGATATAGTGGGAGGTCACACTTAGTACTTCCTCAGGTTATAGGCATTTCATTGTTTCTCGATTTCTTTGTCGTTCATGATGGCGATGGTGTAATTACCTTTGCCGCCTACTCTGTTGATCTTGTACGGACCTTCCCATATGAGATTCATCTTTTTGAAGCTTTCTTTGCAAACAGTGATAAAGGCTTTTCTTAAGACTAAATCTTTGGGTTGGAACTGCTGAATCTTGGCCCTTTTATTGTAGCTGGAGAGTAGCTACTACTGGTAGGCTGCGATGCTGGTGATGGTCTGTTCGTGCTTCTCATCTGCCAAATCTAAGCTTGCGGCCATCTCCTTACTATTCTGCTCAATATTTGGAGGTAGAGTGCTGATGCTTGGCACGATAACATTGGGATGAATGATTGCTTCCGAACCAAATGCCAAAGAGAAAGGAGTCTCACCAGTTGCTCATCTTTTGGTGGTGCGATATGCCCATAGACATCCACGGAGTTCATCTGGCCATTTTCCTTTCTTGTAAGTGAGGGATTTCTTGAGGCAATCGAGAATCGTCTTGTTAGATGCTTCGGCCTGCCCATTACCTTGAGGATATCTCGGCGTGGACAAGTGTTTCTTAATGTTCATCTTAGTCGTGGTCGTCATGGGCTCTACTTCTACCCATTTGGTGAAGTAATCGGTTGCCACGATCATCATGCCTCTGCCCCCCAGTAGCTGGCGGCATTAACCCTACCAAATCGATTTCCTCCATATGAAGCGCTCTATGTTCATATGAGTCGTGGTTGTCATGGGCTTTGCTTCTACCCATTTGGTGAAGTAATCGGTTGCCACGATCATCATGTTTCTACCCCAAGTAGCGGGCGGCATTGACCCTACCAAATCGAATTCCCACTGCATGAATGGCCAAGGACTCGTCTGCGGGTGAAGTTCGTTGGCAGGTAGTGCTGGTACCGGCTTGTAGCGTTGGCTGCGGTCGCACTTTTGTACTAACTCCTTAGCATCTTGGTGCATGGCAAGCCAGTAGTAGCCTGCGTTAAGATCTTTTTGTGCTAAGGATCGACCTCTAGAGTGATTTCCACAAACGCCTTCGTGGATTGAGCTTAGAACCTTCAAGTCATCAGAAGGCACTAGGCAGCGGAGATATGGTCCTGTGTAAAATCTTCAGATGAGAATGTCATTCCATATGTAGTAGCGTGCTGCCTTTATTTGGAGCTTTCTAGACTCCAACCTTTCCATGAAGAGTGTGTCGTTGACCAGGTAGTCTATAATAGAACTTTGCCACTTGGGAGTTATACTAACCTGTAACACCTCGGCTACCGACTCTGCCTCTGTGCTTGGCTTGTCTAGATACTCCACCAGAATAGAGCATTTGAGTTGGTGGTCGAGGGAGGAACCTAGGTCGGCTAACACGTCCGCGTGGGCGTTATCTACCCGCGGAACTTGAGTGAGAGTGTAAGTCTGAAATGCCTCATGTTGTTTGCGTACCATCTCTAGGCATTGTGACATCCTTGGATGTTTTGTTGTGTACTCTCCAATAGTCTGGCTGGTGATTAGCTGGGAATCGAAATGAATTGCAAGCTTCTTCACTGCCAAGTCTTTTGCCATTCGAAGGCCTGCTAGTAAGACCTCGTACTCTGCTTCATTGTTGGATACTTTGAAGCCTAGAGTGATCGCCTTCTCGAGCATTGAATCGTCTAGGGTGACAAGGTTAACGCCTACTCCCGAGCCTTAGTAGTTGGATGTGTCATCGACATGCAAATGCCAGAAGTCTCCGTTAGGGGGAGCAGGCGCAGCTAAGGTGTGCTCGGCTGCTTCTAGGTCATCGTTGGGATGCTTTGTTGCATCGCCTAGGCTAGGCGTGAATTCTATTATGAAGTCCGCCAAGGCTTGGGCCTTTATTGTCGTGCGGGGTCAGAAAACTAAACCGTATTGGCCAAGTTCCAACGCCCACTTCATCACTCGTTGAGAAGCATCCGGACCATGTAAGATTGATCGTGGAGGATATTAAGTCATGACGATGACTGTATGAGATTTTTTGATATTCGGGTATCTAGTTTCCACATCGAGAAGAGCTTTAGAAGTGTAGAATATCGACAGTTAGGCCCCAGCTTTTCCCGTATGAGGGCATAGCGCACTACTACTTCTGAGACTACCAAGTAGATGTATAAGTCATCCGCTGCTTCCAGCTTGGATAGTAAGGAAGGTGATGTGAGATACTTCTTCAGGTCTTGGAAAGCTTTTTCTCACTCTTCATCTCATTTGTCTCGTTATTCCCTCTTAATGGCCTTGAAAAAGGGCTTGCATCGATCGGTGAACCGCAAAAGAAAGCGGTTGAGGGTGGCTGCTCGTCCGGTCAAGCTTTGGATTTCTTTCAAGGTAGTGGGAGATTTCATCCCTAGGATCGCTCGGATTTGCTTGAGATGTGCTTCGATTCCTCGTTGGGTTACTAGGTACCCTAAGAATCTGCCTAAAGATACTCTGAATGTGCATTTGGTAGGGTTAAGCTTCATCTTGTACTTTTTGAGGATGTTGAAAGTTTCAGCCAGGCTGCGATGTAGTTTGACAGCTGCTTGCCCTTTACCATGATGTCATTAACATAGACCTCCATGGTTACCCCAATTTGCTTCTTGAACATCATGTTTATTAACCTTTGGTAAGTGACTCCCGCGTTCTTGAGGCCAAAAGGCATGCCTTATAGCAGTAGGTGCCTCGTTCAATCACGAACTCGATTTTCTCCTTGTCGGGCTCGTACATGGCTATTTGGTTGTAGCCAAAGTATGCGTCCAAGAAGCTGAGCAGCTGGTTCCCGAAAGTTAAATCTACCAATATATCGATCCGGGGAAGCAGATAAGGATCTTTTGGGCATGCATTGTTAAGGTCGGTGTAATTTATGCAAACCTTCCATTTGCCTTTCTCTTTCTTCACGACTAGCACAACGTTGGTGAGCCATGTTGAGTGTGCTACCTCTTCTATGAATCTGACCTCCAGTAGCTTGTCAATTTCCGCTTCGATGATCGCTACTCGCTCGAATGTGAAATTTCTTCTCTTTTGGATCACCAGTTTGGCAGCGGGATCGACGTGCAGCTTATGGCAAGCTATCTTAGAGTCGATGCTAGGCATGTCGGAAGGTGACCATGCAAAGACATCACGATTTTCCCTAAGGAAAACCGTGAGCTCTTCCTCTCGGCTGGGCTTAGACGTGAGCAGATTCTAGCTGTCTTTTCCAGTTGTTGGGGATCAAGAATGATGTCATCGGCGTCCTCTTCGGGTTTCCATCATATCTCGTCTGCTTGGGCACCATTTTCTTGATCCACTTACCGTAATTGCTATTTGGTAGCTTCTTCATCCTTCCGGACCTCAGTAGCCTCTACGGGGGTAAAGGTCTTCTTCTTTGATTCCTTCAATACTTGCACAATGCATCGTCGAGATGCAGCCTGGTCAGACTTGATTTCTCCAACTCCTCCTCCCGGGATGCAAAATCGGATTTTTTGATACTTGACGGAAGTGACGACATCCAGCTTGATCAACCAATGTCTCCCAAGAATCCCATTGTAAGGAGATGGGTCGCTTACGATTGTGAATGTCTTCTTTGAGACAACTGGCAGTGTTTTCACATCAAGTGTGATGTGACCGATGGCTGTCGAGGTGTGCCCGTTGAATCGGGTGAGTACCTCTGCTCGGCATATGATTATGTTTTCCAGGCCCATCTTCTGAAATATTGAGAGTTGAAGTAAGTTAACTGCACTTCCATTGTCAACCATCATTATGTCGACTATAGCATGGGCTAGTTGGACAGATACTACTAGTGCGTCATGTGTGGGAAGTTGACGCATTCTGCATCCTGGTTGGTAAAACCAATGATGGGTCCAGGTTGGGTGTCAACTGCTTGGACTTGTGAAACTAGTAAAGCCTGCTGGATCTTCTTCTTTTTGAAGTTGTTGGTGGCCCTCAAGTGCTCGGATTTGGCGAAGATGTCATTGATCCAAATCGTCTTGGTTGGCGGCTCTTCATCATCGTCTGTGTTCCGTCTAGGCTGCGCAGCTGGCTTGTCCAAGTATCTTTCAACCTTGCCTTCTTTCATGAGCTTCTCTAGGTAATTCTTCCAAGTGTAGCAGTCGTTGGTTGTGAGACCAGGACCTCGATGGAATGCGCAGTATTTGGTGTGATCCAATTTAGAAGCATCTCCCCTTAATTGTTTCGGCAGCTTGAATCATGGCTCGTTCTTAATGTCGCGAAGGATTTGGTGGATCGGGATTAAGAACTTGGAGTAGTTCTTGGTTGTTAGGTCTTCCTTGGTCGTAGGTCGGTCCCTACGCTTAGCCTCATGCCTACTTTTTGCTGGTTTGCTTCCCATCCTTCTTATTTTGAGCCACTGCCGACTTTTTTCGACGATGCTCGGGTACCTTGTCTGCTCGTTGAGCCTCGTCCCAAAGTGTATGTTTCTCTTCCAAAGCGAAAGAGTCTGCCCGAGTTAGATCCTTTTTCATGATCAACTCTCTGAACAGTGGGTGGTCTACTAGGAGTCCTTTTTGGAAGGCTGAACTTGCTATCGAGTCTTCTCATCTAACTATCTTCGCCTTCTCTGCTTTGAACCTTTTCATGTAGTCGCGGAGCGACTCTTTTGGGTTCTTCTTCATGTTGAACAAGTAGTCGGACTTTTTCTTGGTCGAGCGGTAGGATGAGTATTCTTTGGTGAAAACCGAAGAGAAATCATCAAAACTCCGGATGGATCGTGGTGGCAAGGTGTGAAACCAAGCTTGCACCTCGCCTTCTAAGGTGGTGGCGAATATCTTGCACAAAAGGGCATCGTTGTTCCGATAAAGGACAATCATGCTTCGGTAGTGCTTCACTTGCCATCGACCCGGCTAGGGCTTCGGTGGCACGGCTTGGGCCATGGCCTTGGAGTCGTGGGTTTTGCCAAAGGTGGCTACCGTGGTGGTTGCCACGATGGTGCCTCGTGGGGGTGCTGCTTCACTCACCACTATGTTGAGCCTTGTAGATCGTCGCGGTCCTAATCCTTGAACGTTGGAATTTTCGTTCGTCGAGGTTTCCGAATCTCTTGCCATTGTACTTTTCTTTTGCATTTTATCAAATAATTTTTAGAAATAAAAATTCCAATAATAAGAACATTCGAAAAATCTACAAATAAGCAAAGAAACAAAAAACCTTAGATGCGAGAGTCTTGTACGAGCGAGTGACTCAACTCTCAGTGAAAGCACCAATTTGTGGATGCAAATTTCTTCCTCCTTGTTCTTGGACAAAATTGCACCTACAAAACAAACAACACCTTAGGTCAAGGCCAAGAGCCTCACGCGCCCACGATGAATAGGAGGCCTTGGCCGAAGAACCTCCGATGCCAAAGTTAGAATTTTGAGGGAAAAGTGTTTGGAGAATTTTGAGAATTTACCAAGAGTGTAGAACTTAGGTTTTGGAGAGAATTAGGGTGTTTATATAGGGGTGTGGCCGGCCCTTTTGGGAGGAAGACGACCGGCCACGTGGATGGTTTTTTGGGTGAGGTTCATGATTTGTAGCTAATTAATAAATTAATTGAATAATAAATCAATTAATTAGCTAATTAATATAATTTGAAAGGAAAGATTTGAGGGTTACCTTGTGGATAATATTTGATGAGGATGGATGAAATAGGTTTTGAATAAATACCTATTTTGGGCACTTTTGACTTGATTGAGGGTTGATTGCCCACTATTTATGCGTAGAAATCTCAATGTGCCTCAAGGGTAATCTTGTCTTTTTCACCCAAAAATCCACGTGTCACCACCATATTTTTCTTTATTATTTTTGGCTCCATAACAAGCATTGCATATGAATAGTTAGGCATACCGATTCCTCGGACAAGCTTCTGGGAGGTTGACTTCGGTAGTGACGTCGTGTAGAGGTCGGCAAGGTTGTCTGGGTCGGCTTGCATGACTTAAATCTCCTGATGCTTTGCTGATGTAGATGTAGACGCAATACGTCTTGACATTGACTTCGTTGATGTATCAGGTCTTGGTTGGGTTGATACATTGCCATAATCTTCATGGATCGTTGTTGAGACTTAACGATGGATGAAAACAGCAAGTACTTCGAATATGCTCAACAATAACTCCTAACCATGTTTCACGTGTGGCGTAATGAAGTGAGGTGAGTCTTGGAATGATTCGAAGGTTTCGCAACTAAGGTCATATCGTGGACCTCAAAGATATTGCGATATCCCTAAGGGTAAAGACATAACCATTCATGGATTTGCCTTGTGCGAGTCTGATAAGTAACCAGCGTCAACATAACAAACAAGGCAAGCATCATTCTGAGGATCAGGGGGGTCAGATCCGCTCAGAATGCATTGGGATTAGCCCAAATTCGTAGTACCTTTCAAGGTAGTGGAAAACATCTTTAATACCAATTCAATGGTTGCGTGTAGGCGCGGTGCTGCATCTTTGCCAATAAATCAACAGGGAAGGAGATGTCTTATCTAACGTAATAAGCTAAGTACAATGAAGTGCAAAGTTGAACTCATATATAGAATTTCAGATTCCATAACATCTTCAAGGGTCTTATTTGCATATAATGTATGGAAGATCATAGGTATACTTATAGGTAACACTTTCGGGGTGTAGTTCGATTGGTGTACCAAAGTACCGTCAGAACAACGCTTGAACTTCAGGTCAAGTCATAAATGAGTTTTCCCAAGATCATTCATCTCAAATTCCATCTTCAGGTGCGAAGCAGTTTTCTCAAGCTCTTCTTGAGTCTTAGTAAGATTCATGTCATTGACATAAACTGCAACTCTAACAATTCGGAATAAGACTTCATAGTTTAACACGCAAAGGCATTCATTCATATCCCTAACAGATCAAATAATCACTTAGAAGAGTATACCACATCTGCCGGATTGCTTCAATCCTTAAAGTGAACGCCTCAAACGAGTTGAGAGGGTGTTCCATGGTTTGGAACTATTTGAACCAGTCCATGTAATTCTTTGGGAACTTACATGTAAATCTCTGTATCGATATCCCCATGAAGAAACGCTAATCATATTTCATAATGCTACAATCAATCACAGGGCGTTTAAGAGAAAGCTTGCACCGTAAAGCGTGCATCATATCGCACTATATCATTCATCTCATTACGTTTTCTTTCCCATTTGTAACACAACAGGGTTACCTTGGGTAGTGTAGGAACTACGAGTCCAAAACACTTTGGTAAGGAATTTATCCTCGATTGTAATTTTGGTTGTCCAATCAGTTCTACGTTGTCACTAATCAACGGAGCACGGTTTGATATCATCGTTTTTCATTTATGTCGGTAGTTACCATATAAGTGAAAACATCATCGATGATAATCTTCCAATTCCAGCAAGAACCCGCGGCTCCCCTTTTTGAATACCCCTCCGGAGTGAATTATTTTCCAAGACCATCCTTAAATTGACTAAAATACATTCTTTCTTGGGGGACCACAGGCCAACGATTCAGCGAATGTTTTACGAGAAAAAGCAGCTGCGATTGCTGACGTAACAACGAATCACGTTCGGCCCGGAGCACACGGTCCGGGGTCAACCTAGCGGCTTCTATGAGGAAGGCGGCGCAAAGAAGGCTTGAGGGCCAAGAGATGGGTACTGAAACCTGAGAGTGAAGGCACTGATGTGATGAGTTTCTTAATTTACTAGTCAAGAGATTCTGTGCCTGACATTCAACATCATCGTAATGGCAGATTTCACCCCTACACACGAAATTCCACTTATAATGTGCTAGAAACCCATCCCCATAAAGAAGCTTCAGCCCAAAAAAAATAGGGACAGAAGCAACCCAGCAAATTCCACCTGCTCGTCTTAATGCTCGGGTATGTGATTACATTGATGAAGATGCTGTCATTTCGAAATGTCCACTTCAACTGCCGGCCCCTTACCCCTATTAGATAGTAAAGCTTGGATGCCGATCAGTGGCTTATTTACCGACTTTCGTCATCACCATCATGGCAAAACATCTGATACCCTGCTCAATAGTCCGCTGAGCTGGACTTCTGCTTCCAGTCGTTGGCCTTTTTGATCTCATCTGTATTCCGATCGAGGTTGAACTTTCATTCTTACAACTATCCTTCTTTGTTTATGCTGCTAACTCTCATTTTGGTCCTACTTCTGGTTCATTTTGTTACTAAAAATGGAGGAGCAAGCTACACCTACCTTGAATCAATCAATGAATGAATGAAAAGAAACCGCTTACGGTTCGAGGACCCGTTGGTCAAAGGTTCGGGGATCAGCCCCATAAAGTAACTCCACTTCAAATTTCCATCCTCATCATGTAATCACAGACCCGAGCATTAAGACTAGCGGGTGGAATTTGCTGGGTTGACCTATTTCCCTCTTTCTCTATTTAGGATAGAAAGCAGAAGGTCAGTCCCTGATTATAAGTTCTCGTTGACCACGGCCTATTATCCAAAAGTCGGTCGAATCGGGCAGGCCCCCGGTCTTGTGTAAAGCCCTTCCGTTTATTATTGATCACTTCGGCGCCTCGCTCCGTACGTCACTACTCGATTCGCAAATTAGTCTGACTCGTAATTCACTTCTGACCCCGTGCTCGATGGGCAGATCTAAGATTCCATTCGTAGCTTGGTCCGTTCAACTCCAAGAATTCTTTGGTAAGCTAAGAAGTTCCCCCAAAGTATGCATGTGAGGCAGCTCTCTGGGTCCCTACCGATGTTGAAGTGCGAAAGCATGGGGAGCGAAAGGAATCGCGAATGACCTCTAGCAACTCTACTACCGCCTGATCTGGAAGGACTCTCCAAGTGGAAATTTAAGTACGAAATTCGTCTATGCCTTAGTCACAAGCCAGCAAAGAGATGTGGAGAAGAGGTTGTTGTTGTTGTTGGCGTGAGTGAAGGCTAGCTAAATCGCCTGTATAACAGATCTACGAATAGCCAACGCCTCTAACAACGTATTTTAGGGCAGTTCAAAAGCTTTCGTCAAAGCGAAAGATCTGATCCAACAGAAATCTCGCGAGTCTCTTTTGAGATAAATCGAGCGGCTCCTGCTTCTTCAGGAATAGCTGCAAAGGTGAAGAGCAGATCTAAGCCACTCGGCAGAGCATTCCGGGTAGTATAGAGAGGGGTGGGTTGGTTATATACTTTTATGCGCGTTCCTTCGTCAAACCTTTTGGTATATATTGCCCCCTAACTATAGATCAGATCCACCAGACGAGAAACTCAATTTCGCACTGCTGCTGAGTCTTCCATTCGGGCTTCAATAGTAGCCGAGTTCGCGGAGCGGACCAGAATGATTATCCCTGCCCAATGGGTAGCAAGATTTGGCTTTTGGTTTGCAACAGCACGACTGCTAAATCGACTGGATCTGGATCATCCGGAACTATATCTAAATCTCTAAACCATATACCTTGTCTCATAATCAGTGAACTTCTTGCTGAGATAGTATATGGCTCTTTCCGAACTAGCAGCCTTCACGCCAGGCAAGACCGCCCTTGTCCCTAGTATACTTGACCAAGAACTTCAAGTCTCGTAAGTAATCTGAATTAATCTCATGAGATGGAAATGATTTGAGACAGCAATTAGTATGGATTCTTTTATGCCATGACCTTCCTCTTCTAGGGAAGTGAATCCTATGAACTAAGTGATATGTCGTGCTTCAGGTTGAGACAGATTGATTGGCTATCCGTCGATGTACCGGGTCGTCCAACAAAGATGGCACACCCTTCGAGGATGTTGACTCAACGTTCGTTAAGTACGTCTATCCTTGCAGGCATGTTTCTAGCTGGTATATGATCTCGTCACTTTAGCTAGATCAGAGGAATGTGTCTGGAGCAACATTCTAAAAGCTAGAATACATTGCACTTGATTATCACACTTGTGCGGTACGGGGATCGAGATGAGACATAGTGGGCAACGTCCACGCAAATTCGCACCATTCTACAGGAACGTTGACATTCTTATCTCCCCTTAATGGCGGGAAGACTGTCTCATTGAAGTGACAATCCACAAATGAGAGGAAAAGAGATTGCATGCAAGGGCTCTAAGAGAGCTAGTGTGAAGGAGAATCATGATCGACAAAGATTCACATCCTTCTCTGAGGACCCATGTTGGTACATTGTGGCAACGCAACTTGGCACATGGAATGCACACCCAAAACGCGTAAATATGAAGCGTCAGGTTCGTACCCAGTAACCAACTATAACGTCGTAAATGGTTAGGTGGCAATGAGCCTCAAGGCAGACCAACATAGCTGCGTACAATATTAAATAGCCCTAGGCAAAAACTAAAAAATCGGTACGTTCACCTAGGTTTGGGCGATCATTTAAATTGCGCTTTATAATCGCTCTGCCAGGCTGTTTTAGGGCGAATATGGGAATTCAATGTTCAATTATAAACCCAAAAGGCATGCAATACTTATCAAAACCGTCGATATAAACTCTCAAGCGTTATACAGTCTTCCAGACTTTATGGGATAAGTAATGTGGTGAACCCTTAAAATCGACCAAGAGGTTTAGCAGCAAGTATGTGAACAAACATGTGACCAGTTTGTCGATTCATCAACCAAAACCATAAGTATTTATATAGTTCACATTTTGGTTGGATTAGTCCACATATATTCCCTTGAATCCACTGTGAAAAGAGGGTGATTTTATATCTTTGCAAGGGATGATTTAGAAAATCAATTTCCCTAATGAGCAGGCTTAGCAAAGTGTGTTTGTAGGCACAAGATCCTTACTTTGGGTAAGGAGATGCGTCGTGGCATCATTGTTCGACCTAAGTGTCCTAAATGGTCGTGCCAGAGCAAGTAAACTGCTCAATCACCCGACTCCAGGCCAGCCACATGTGGCATGTTCCCAGTTGGGAGACAGTCTATTGGCCCCAAAGCAAAGCTTCAGGCTCATTTTTGGAGGTGGTGCAAAGATATTTCACTTTATTTTCTTCAGTGGTTTCGGTCATGATCATTGTTCTCTCGAATATTCTTAAAACTCAACAACGTTCTTCCGGAACGGGGAGAATATAAGGTCTCTTAAATAGTAAGTTAGTACCATTCATACAACGAGGAGAGTGGCAGTGCTCTTAATCAGGTTGGATAGACCTGAAATCGTTCCTAGAGATGTGATTTAGGTATAAAGTTAGTGTGCTAGTATCGCATTCATCCAGACAACTAACTTTCCCACATTCGTACCTAATCATGTATTTAATTGAGTTTGGTCACATGTTTTAAGAAACATGATTCAATTAACTCATATTCGAGGACAATATCAATAAGATTATCCATAACGAAAAATAAACACCAAACTTGAATCCAAGAACATGAAAAAATGTTCACAAATTAAATGGTTTACTGAGGGGATTCGGCCAACAAGGCCATCCATGTCAAAATTCTGCTCTTCCAACAGTGTTCGATGGAGCAAAATGAGTTTCACATATTGACTACGAGAATGGTACTCCTCAATGGCATTGGTAGAGGCACGAACAGGTGCATAACCAATGATCTATTCTATCAAGACGGAAGTAGATTCTGTAGGGTTAAGGTTTTGGGAATATTATCCCCTATTCTTGAAGTTTTAGGTATGAGGTGCCAAGGATCACACTTCGGGCATGATGCCACACCTTGGCAAGCCTTGATTCTACCATGTGTTGTAAAAACAAACTAGAAATTGGATTGTGAGAGAGACAGACCCAAAAGTGGATTCAGTAAGCTCCAGCCGAAGCTAGAGGGTCGATTCAGTAAGCCTCTATCGAAGTAGAGCAATACATTTCGGTGGGCTCTAGCCGAAACTGGGAATCACCATTCGGTAGGCCTTGACCAAACTAGGTCGAGTCATTTGGTAGACTCCAGCCAAAGCTGGGTCTATACCTTTTTCTCACATTTATGGTAGTAATCAGACCCGAGAATTTGGTAAACTTCCGCTCTCTACACTGCTGCTTCAGGAGAGAATTAGAAACTTGGAAGGACGAGAAAAGTATTTTCCAATCAAAATTCGACCGGATTTATAAACTTTAGAATCATACTCATTCATGGACGTAATCATGCTGTGCTTCAGGCAATGTCTTTCATGATTAGACAGTTCGTAGAAGCGAGCCAAAGAGCCATGGAATCCTCGTTCGAGACGTATTTCCATTTGTAATGTTTTGGGCATAAGTCTTCGAATAAAAATTATGGCGAAGGCTTATTCAGCTCTAAGTTTAGTTATGAACTTCTAGTTCATAAAAGGAAGTACATGTAAGAACACAGAATACAATATACAACTAAGTGTAGTGGATTTGTGTTGCTTCAGGAATTCAAGTGTGACTGCTTCGGGACTACGAAAGGGAGTCAACAGTTCAAATAAAAGAAATAATTTATTGAATCGTTAATTGCCAAAAAGTGGACTTCGGGCCAATAATTTTGGATTAATTGTCAGATTCATGGACTGTTGGTCACTTTAATTAATTCAACAAATCAAAACCATTCGAGGTCGATCGTAGAAGCAAAATAATGACATTCGGGTTATATTAGCTTCGATTGGCTTCGTGCCAAGTGATAACAAAAATATAGCCTAGTGTGGCTTTAACCAAAAATGCCCCAAAAATATTTATGTATGGTTAAGAAGCGGGGATACCAAAAAAATGGTATCGGGTCGAGAAAAAAATGCAGCCTAGCACACTTAGGCTGGCTGCAGAACAGGGGACAAGGCCCTGCAGCAAGGCTACAGACCTGTTGAGCATCGGGGAAGTGGCTGCAAAGCAGCCCAGTTCGCTGCAGTGCAAGCTACAAGCTTGCTGCAGATTGGGCCTAGAAATTGGAAGAGCCCAGCACACATGAGAGAAAAAAAAAAAACTTAGCTGCTAGTGAGCTTGGGAAAAAGTTGATGTGCAGCCCAACGTGCAAAGCAAGCTACAAGCTTGCAAGTGTATACCAGCCGGTTACAAATACAAGCCCAGTCAGCAGTTGGTACGTGAGAAGCCCAATGATGCGCTGGCTTCTGGGATAGGACACGAGACAAGCCTAGTAAGCATAGCTTGCTGGCTAGCGAGCTGAAGGTGCAGGCTGGAATGAGGAAGGGGCCCAGCAATGCTTGTATGCTGCTTGGAGGGGTTGCAGACCCAGCTAGTTCAAACCCAGGCTAGGGGCCTGGTCCACGCATGCAGCAAAGCCTAAAGGGTTAATGCCTTTACAGTTCTAGCGCCCAAGCCTCGAGCTGCAGTTTTGGCTTGGAGTTAGGTCGGCACGACTACGGGTCGCGACTTAACCACAAGTGTTTCCCAAAAATTTATTTTAAATTTATTTTCGAAATACCCTAGGGTTTGAGAAACCCTAATTGTTTCTAATTTCTTTCAATTCATTGACTCCCACATAGTATAATTGCTTATTGCATGAACAAATATATATATTGACAAAATATGTGAACACATATGCAATATATATAATTGAAAGGACAATATAAATATAGGGGGTTTATGCATTATGGGGAATGTTTTCATGTTTCACGGCCGTTTCAAATATCTTAATTTATTTTAAAGGAACCTGATTGGCAGAAAACAACTAAATCTTTGAATGTTTTGAAGATCCTTCTCTGGAAGCTGAAATTGCATCTCCAATGTGTTATATCACGTACAACAAAGAAAAAATAAATTGAATCAATAGCATGTAGATCAATTTAATAAAATAATAAATTAATCATAAAAATAATGATTAAAACGTAATACTCTCTTGATTGAAGATCAAACTCTCTTTAGCGCAACATCAAGAGCGTGCTGATAACATATTGTAGGCATAATTTACTGAACAATTATGGAGGCCATAGCGAGAGAGTGTGCAGCATAGAGAGAGAATAGAGAAATATGTAATTATGAGGTGTGTTCTATTACACCCCATTGTGCCTTTATTTTTAGTAGTAGGAAGGTTAAATCCTTACCCTAATAGGATTACAACTCCAATAGGATAATATCTAGTCTAAGAGATATGGTAGAATCTCATAAGGATATCCTAGATAAGTTAGGGTTTACACAATCACACTCCTAATCTAATAGGACTGCAACAGGATCCAATTTTTTACTACTAAATTATTCTGTGAGAGGAAGAAAGATCACAGAAAAAATCAAATCCAGAATGACATAGAATAAACATGAAATCAAAAAAAGAAGACAAGTATGCTTTTTATGGTTACGATAATTAGGGCACAATCTGGACGAAGACTTGACTTGGGTAAAAAGCACATAGGGGTTTAAAAAGAAAGGGAAAAACATTTATATATAATTATGAAAAGGACAATAGAAGGTTAGCTTCCCAAAACGTCTGTGTTTTAGGGGAACAGCTTTCAATGTAAAAACAGTCACATCCTTGAGCATTCATAATTTTGAAAGGATGGAAGACAATGTCAATGTTTATGTTTGTGGCCCCGGGAAGAAGAAACGAACCCCCCTCACAGAAGGCTGAGAGGTCCTCAAACTCAGCAACTACAGTGGTCCACTGAAGATGGATTCTGAATGATCACAATTCTAATTATCTTCTTTTGATTTGTTAGTGGTCATGATTGTAGACAATTAGCATTCATTTGTTCAATTTGATTCATCTTTAACTTTTCAAGATGGGGCACTTCTGGTTGAACATTCTAGGTCGACGATTTGACAAACTAAATTACGATTTATATACAAGTGATTCAATTTAAAATTATACCGGGTCGAGCTGACGCCATGAGAACCGCACCAAGCCTGAAGCTTAGATGCTTACTACTCAAATTGGACCAGGCTTGCTACTTGGATCCCTAGTGCATGGGCTTCACACCCTCGGTCCATTCCAGAAGCCAGCAACCTTTGTTGGGCTTCTCACGACTTAGCCTGCCTCTCGAAAGCCAGCTTCGCTGGGATTCTGTGTTTTGGCCCAAAAAATTTGAAGCAAGCAGCCAATGGGCTTCCTGCGCGCCATTGCCCAAAGCCAGCAATTCGATGGGCTTCCTATGCACCTCGATCCACCATCCAGCAACCCATGCGCTGCTGGGTTTTGCTCCCAACTCGGCCCGCTGCTTTGCAGCTTGATAGGCTGCTGCAACTGCCCTTATCCCGAGCCCAAAGGCCTGCAACTTGTTGCAGGGCCGTGACCAACTGCAGTCAGCAACCACATGCTGGGTTGCATACTTTTTTCGACCCAATGTCATATTTTGGCTTCCTAGCTTCATAACCATACCCATATGATTTGAGGGACGTTTTTGGTTTAACCCTAATTAAGCTATAATTCACTTGTCGCATGGCCTATCGCCAATCGAAGCTAATATGACCCACATGTCATTATTTTGCTTCGATGATCGACCCCGTATAGTCCCAATCTATTGAATTTAGTAAAAGTGACTAGCAGTCCATTAATCTAAAAAGACATCCAAAATTATCGGCCTGCAGGCCATTTTTTGACATTAATGATTCAATATTTTATTTCTTTTCTTTAAACCGCTGACTTTCTTTCGTAGTCCCGAAGCACTCAGACTTGAGTTCCTAAAGCAACCCAAATCCACTACACTTAGTTGTATTATTGTATTATGTGTTCATAGACGTACCTCCTTTATGAACCGGAAGTTCAGAACTAAACTCGAACATGTTCTTTCGAATTTAGTGCCTTTGAAACCTGAAGTTTTCATAAAACAATACACCCATGGAAACCTAAAGTTTTTCATGTAAATTCATGTCTTAGACCCGAATGTTCTAACTTTGATGGTTATGGATGTCTTATTTCCTATAACGCTATTCACAATTTTGTTCCCTTCCTTCAGTGGATTGTCGAACTGTCACAAATTCGATTTCATTGATTTGGACATTTGTAATAGAAACCACTTTATGTGGGTACAAGACGTGAATCTCCACTTGAATATCAAGAAGGTGAGAAACCATTGCAGCCAATAATGGCATGGAATAGATGAATAAGCCTCCGCCATGATCTTCATTCGAAGCCTTATGCTTGAAGCATTACTTACAAAAATACCTCCCAAACGAGAATTCCATAGCTCTTTGGCTCGTTCTACGGACCGTCTAATCATGAAAGATATTGCATGAAGCATACCATGATTACGCCCATAAATGAGTACGATTATGAAGTTTATAAATCTGATATAATTATGGCGAAAGAATATTTTTCTCATCCTCTCGTGTTTCTAACTCGCTCCAGAAGCAACAATATAGAGAGTAGAAGTTTACCAAATTCTTGAATCTAATTACTGCCACAAATGTGAGAGAAAAGTATAGACCCAGCTTCGGCTGGAGTCTACCAAATGGTATAGACCCAGTTCGGCTGAAGTCTACCTAATGGCTCGACCCAGCTCAGTCAAAGCCCACCGAAATGTATGCTCTGCTTCAGGAGAAGTGTACCGAACAGACCTCTCCAACTTCAGTTAGAACCTTTCGAACCCAAGTCTGGGTCTGTCTCTTTCACAATCCAATTTCAAATTTGTTTTTACAATGTATGGTATAATAAGGCCCACCAAGGTGTGGCATCATGCCTGAAGCATGATCATTGGCACCTCAAACCTAAAACTTCAAAAATAGGGGATAATGTTCCCGAACCTCAACCCCGCAAAATCTACTTCCGTCTTGATGGAAGAGATCATTGGTTATACACCAGTTCGTGCCCTACCAATGTCGTTTAGGAGTATCATTCTCATAGTCAATTTGTGAGACTAATTTTGCTCCACCAAACACCATTGGAAGCACAGAATTTTGACTTGAATGGCCTTGTTGGCCGAATCCCCTTAGTAACATTGGTTTACTTTATGAACATTTTTCGATGTTCTTGGATTCACGTTTGGTGTTTGTTTTCTTTATGGATAATCTTAGCGATATTGTCCTTAAATATGAGTTAATTGAATCATGTTTATTATATACATGTGACCGAATTCAATTAAACACATGATTAGGTACGAATGTGGGAAAGTTAGTTGTCTGGATGAATGCGATATTATGCACACTAACTTTACACCTAAATCACATCTCCAGCAACGACTTTAGGCCTATCTAAACTGATTAGAGCATGGCACGCTCCTCTTCATATCAATGATACTACATTACCATTTAAGAGACCTTATATTCTCCCCGTTCTGGAAGAATGTTGTTGAGTTTTAAGGATATTCAAGAGAACAAGGATCATGAACGAAACCACTGAAGAAAATAGAGTGGAATATCTTTGCACCACCTCAAAAAAATGAACTTGAAGCTTTGCTTTGGGGCCAATGGGTTGTTTCCCAATGCGGAACACACCACATATGATCAGCCTGGAGCCTGGTTAGTAGGGGTGGGTTCGGCTCAAATTGGTTCGGTTCAGTTTTTTTTCGGTTCGGTTTCGATTTTTTTTTTTTTCAAACAATGAAAAAAAATTGAAATCTTAAATTTTAACATCTCCAACACAATCATAACATAAATATTCCAACTAGAATCAAAGACAATGAAAATAAACATTTAAAGTTCAACTAGAATTATAACATAAAGGTTTTTTTTTTTTAATATTTTGGGTTTAAAGTTTAACTGTAAATAGATTTCTTTTTAGAAAAGTAAAATTTTATACCATTTTCTTCACACCTCAACTCTTAACTATGAATAATATAAAGAGCTAGTATAGGTTGGTGGACATGAGCTGAATTATTTTATCATGATAGTACGTACAATGAGAGCATTATCATACTATAACCCACTTTGAACCAACGATGGTCATTTATCGATTATGCTCTCTTTGTATATATTATCGATCATTTAGTAATGTAATTTACTATTTAGTCGGCATAAGTAATATCAAAAGGGAAAACACTTGATCAAAACCAATACATGATCACTGCATATAACAATAAGCAATGAAGTACTGAATAAGCATACAAATACTTGAAGCAAGAAGCCAGATTAAACAAGAATAAGGAACTAACAGTACCGTGTCAGGAGAGCACCATTTTGGTCTCATTATTTTAGGTCCTGCTTTTTTATATGACTTCTTCCTTGTAGTTATAGGAAAAGTAGCATATGCATTTGGTTCATTTCTGATTTTGGCAATACATTAGGCTTACAAATTGGGTTTAAAAAATAATACCCAAAACAAATAATTAAATAAATAAAATTAAAAAATATTAATTTAATTAATTCGGTTCGGTTCGGTTTCTAGACCACCAAAACCAAACCGAACCAAAAGAATTCGGTTCGTTTCGGTTTTTTCGGTTTCGGTTCGGTTCGGTTTTCGATTTTTTTCGGTTTTCGGTTTTTTGAACCCACCTCTACTGGTTAGGTCAAACAATGATGCTACGACACATCCTCTTACCCGAAGTAAGGGCTTTATGCTTATAAACACACATTTCCAAGCTCGCTCGTAGGAAATTTGATTTCTATATCATCCATTGCAAAGATACGAAACGACCCTCTTTTCACAGTGGATTCAATATATGTGGACTAATCCAACCAAAATGCGAATCATATTAATACTTATGGTTTTGGTTGATGTATCGACAAAATGGTCACATGTTTGTCCACACATATTGCTGCTAAACCTCCTGGCTAATTTTAAGGGATCACCACCCTACAAAGTCTAGAAGATTGGATAACGCATAAGAGTTTATATCGAAGGTTTTCGACAAGTATTGCATTTCTTTTGGGTTTATAATTGGACATCAAATTCCCATGTTCACCCCAAAACAGCCTCGCAGAGTGATCATAAAGTGCAATTTAAATGATCGCCCAAACCTTTGTAAACGCACCAAGCTTTCGGTTTCTGCCTAGGGTTATGCAATCTTTTACGTAGCTATGTTGGTCCACCTTGAGGCCCATTGCCACCCAACCATTTATGGCATTATAGTTGGTTACATGGTACGAGCTTGATGTTTTCATATTTAAGCATTTTGGGTATGCATTCCATGTGCCAAGTTGCGCTGCCGCAACATACCATTATAGCTCCTCAAAGAAGAATGTGAATCTTTGTTGATCATGATTCTTCTTCACACTAGCTCTTTTAGAGCCCTTACGATCTCTTTACCGCTCATTTTGAGATAGTTTTCTCGTCGTTAGAGGGAGATAGGAATGTCAATGTTCCTATAGAAAGGTGCGAATTTGTGTGGACGTTGCCCATTATGTCTCATCTCGATCCCCGTACTGCACAAGTGCGATGTATTCTAGCTTCCAGAAAGTTGCTCCAGACATAGTTCTGTGATTTAGCTAAAGTGACGATACCATATGCCAGTTGCAAACATGCCTACAAGGATAGACATACTTAACAAACGCCGAGTCAACATCCCCTAATGATGTGCCTCCCTTGAAGGACGGTTTGGTCGCCCATGTTGGATGACTTGGCACCCCAGCGGATAGCCAATCATTCTGTCTTAGCCTGAAGCACGATAAATCACTTGGTTCATAGGATTCACTTCCGTAGAAGAGGATTGTCACAGCACAAAAATAAATCTATATTTAATCGTTATCTTAATCATTTTCATCTCATGAGATTAATCCGGATTACTCCCGTGACATGAAGTTATTGGTCCAGTATACTAGTTTAGATGAGATAATAAAATTTGAATGAGATTATCGTTGATGATGTTTTCACTTGTATGGTAGTTACCGACATAAATAAAAAGCCACGATATCGAACAACGTTCCATTAATTAGTCACAATGTAGAACTGATTGGACAACCGAAATCACAATCCATGTTAAATTCCTTACCAAAGTGTGTTTGGATCTATCGTTCCTACACTGCCCAAGGTAACTCTGTTGTGTTACAAGTGGGAAAGGAAACGTAATGGGATGAATGAAATAGTTCGATATGATGTACACCTTACAACCTAAGGTTTCTCTCAAACGTTATATGATTGACAGTAGCATTATGGAATGTGGTTAGTGTTTCTCCATAGAGATATTAATACGAAGATTTAAATATAAGTTCTCAAAGAATTACATCGACTTGCTCAAATAGTTCCAGACCACGGAACACACTCTCAACTAGTTTGAGGTGTTCACTTACGGATTGAAACAATCCAGCGGATGTGGTATACCCATCTAAGTGATCATTTGATCAGATAAGGATATGAAATTATGCCCTTGAGTGTGAAATTATGAAGTTTTATTCCGAATTGCTAGAGTTGCAGTTTATCGTTAACAGAATCTCACTAAGACTCTAGAAAAGCTTAAGAAAAATGCCTCACATCTAATGACGAAATTTGACGTGAAGGATCATGGGAAAACTCGTTTATGCCTTGAACTGAAGTTGAATTGTTGTTCTGATGGTACTTTGGTCTACCTGTCGAACTACACCCTGAATGTGTTACCTTTGAGTATACCTATGATCTTTCAATGCTATATGCAATTGAGACCCATGAAGAGGTTATGGAATCCGAAGTTCCATATCTAAGTTCAACTTTGCGCTTTGTTGTACTTAGCTTATTGCGTTAGATAGGACATCTTCTTCGTTGTTGATCTATTAGTAAAGATGCAGCACCGCGCCCACCCGCAACCACTGAATTGGTATTAAAGATGTTTTTCCGCTACTTAAAGGTACTACCGATTTGGGCTAATCCCAACGCATCTTGAACGGATCCGGCCCTCTTGATCCTCGAAATGATGTTTGTCTTGTTTGTTATGCTGACGTAGGTTACTTGTCAAACCAGCACAAGACACATCCATAAATGGTTATGTCTTTACTGTTAGGGATGTCGCAATATCTTGGAGGTCCATGGTATGACCTTAGTTGCGAAATCTTCAAACTGTTCCAAGACTCACCGCATTTCACGATACCGCATGTGAAACATGGTTGTGACCTCTTGTTGAGCATATTCGAAGTACCTACTGTTTTCATCCATCGTTGCGTCCCGATGATGATCCATGAAGACTATGTCGCATGTATCAACCCGACCAAGACATGATACATCAACGAAGTCAAGGCCAAGACATATTACGTCTACATCTACATCAGCAAAGCATCAGGAAATTGAAGTCATGCAAGCTCATCCCAAACAACCTTGCCGACCTCTACAAGACGTCATTGCCGAAGTCAACCTTCCAGAAGTTTGCCCAAGGAATTGGTATGCCTAACTATTCATATGCAAGTTCTCATTTGGAAGTTTTGTCAAACTCAGGGAGAGTATCTAGAAGTATACTCACTTGATCTTAATGTACTCTTTTTCCCTACGATTAAGAGCATTTTTCCTACTGGGTTTTTGCTACCTAACTAGTTTTGACGAGGAACCCATATTGGGCTGGTCGTACCCTTGTGAGCTCTTTTACTTGCGTCCAGGAGACGTATAGTTTTGACTTAATGCAACTTCTCACTTTTCTCCTTAGTTTATGGGTTTTTTTCCCACCTTGGGTTTTCCCACAGCCAGGTTTTGTGAGTTTTACCTTTTATGCATTCTTCTGTTGATCTAAGACTCGCATTTGCTCATTATGCCGACGACTTCATCAACTGTACTTACTTCATCGCTGAAGACCTGATGTGCCATTTTAATTGAGTATTTACACACTCAAGGGGGAGTGTTGCAGTCCTATTTGTTTAGGAATGTGATCGTGTAAATCCTATCTGGAATATCCTTGTACGATTCTACAATTTCTCTTGGACTAGGTATTTTCCTATTAGAGTTGTAAACCTATTGGGGGTAAGAAATTTACCTTCCCTATTACCATAAATAAGGGCACAATGGAGTGAAATAACACACACCTCACAATTACACATCTCTATCTTCTCTCTCTATTGCCCCTCTCTATGTTCTTTATAATGATTCAGTAATTTAGGTTTACAACAAACCCTTATTTATTAGGATATATACTCAAAAGTTAACCACAATTGGAAATTATATTGCTTAATACATTTGATAAGTATAAGAGTCAAAGATATGAAATATATAGATGGAGAAGATGGATGTACAAAGAAAAACAATCAAATTAAGTAAAAGAAAGGGTATCTTAAAAAAAAAAAAAAAAAAAAAACTCACGACTTATCTTGGGCATCCAGAGAATATCGAGAAAAAAAGTGTCCATATAAACCTAAAACTAAGAATGATCTGTAGCCAAAAAGTATTAATAATGAAAACCTTACAACAACTCATAAGACTAAAAGATAATGCTAGGTAAACTAACTTTGTAAACTAAATGACTTGTCAATGATTACGTTCATCAACACGTAAGTAATAATTCAATTATCAACTTCCATGTCGTTTTGTTTACAAAATTTTCTACAAATTTAATCTCCCTAACATTACTCAAGACTAAATAAGCACTATTGCCACCTCATCAAACCACCACACAAAAAAAAAAAAAATCACCAAAAACACTTTCAATCGTTTTAAAGCATTTTTAAATAAAATTAAACTATACTAATTAGGTTAATTCCAATCTTACTTGTGATAATCAAATGAACTAGCCCAATACAGCTCACTGAGCAGCCCAATAATGCTAAACAATGGTTGAATCAAATTGATGGGCTGGACCATCATACACCCTGAGTTTTTAGTTGGACAAAATTGGATTTGGGTGAAATAATCAAACATTTATCTAAACTTTGTTAGGGTATTAACGAGAATTGTCCTTGTGCAATACTCAAGTGACTTAAGGGATCTTACTTCAGGGGAGTAAATCCTTACAACAGTTTAAAATGACTTGATTGGTCACTTAAGTGAGGTGGTGTGGTGGTTCGACTCCCATTAATTGTGAATTCGATACCAAATTATTATGATAGATTCATTGTATGACTTAACTCAATCTTTCACTCCTTAGTGTAACTGTATCATTCTATTAGAAAAAATAAATGATTTGAATCTGTCACTTAGTAGTACAGTTTAGTGATATTCTTCTTTACTTGTAAATCAGAGGTCCTAAATTCGATTATCGCCAAAGGTAAATTTAAACCATATTATTGCTAGCCTATTATGAGGCTAAACCCACCTATTCCCTTCTTAGTATAGATAATATCGTTTGTTAAAAAAAAAAAAATTGAATCTTTCCATCCATTGCCAATTAGAGGTTGGACATTCTAAAAGCCCACCGATTCAGCCCAAAGCATTTCGAAGGAGACACTGGATTTATAGACATGGAAACCCAAAAAATTAACCACATTGTCCTCGTGTCCCGTGGGTAAACCCCTGTCTAAGACTCGGATTAACCGTCGACAAACGGTTTCTTGACTTCATTCCCACACCTCTCCTTTACGCATGACTAAGTACTGGTTTAGTACTGAGATTCCTTTATAAAAAAATGAGTATAAACACAAAATAAATAAAAAATTGAGCTCAAAAAGGTGTTTAGTAAACACTTAAAAATAACTTATTTTCACAATTTTGGATGAAAAAACTGAAAACGTGAAGCAGCAAAAATGAGCTTATTTTCACAGCACAGCAGAAGCAGTTTTTTTTTATCAAAGCACAGTAATACCAAGCTAGCCCTAAGTACAGTTTGGTACTGCTGTGATTTCAAACAAAAAAAAAAAAAAAAAAAAAAAAAAAAAAAAAAAAGGGTTTCAAAAAAAATGTCACGACCTTTCTAGTGTTTGGTAAACCTCTTAGAAAGCAGCTTTTTTTTCACAATTCGGATGAAAACAAAAACAAAAAACAAAAAAAAAGCCGAAAAGTCAAAGCAGCAAATCTGCGCAAACTGATTTCGCGAGAGACGCTGATGCCTTTAATGAAAGTTTCCAATACCCAAAATTGCCTTAAACAATTAAATAATTTACACATCATACCCAGATGCTTTTATCATCTTCCATCACCTCTCTCCCCATGGCGCTGCCAACTGACCAAACTCGTAAATCCTCTTCGTTAATCCATCAATCTGATCAAACTCAAATAAAAATTTTCTCTTCCATTACAACTGTGGTAAAAAACTACGAATTCGCAGGAAGATTACCACACAAATACTGAGCCAAAATTGGTCAGATTCATCTTCCCCTTCCCAGCAGAAGTTCATCTTCAAGCAGCATAAGGGATGTCAATCAACTCAATCTTGTTCCCCTGCACAAGAAATGGAACAATTGCAAACTCTGTCCTTCTCTGTCCACGCCGCGCGCCCGATCCGACAATCTCGATCTTATCAAGATCTGGGGAATTTATTCAGAGAGGGGGTTGGGGAGAGAGACAGGTGAAAGAGCTTGACGAACAACCCATCAAAGATGGCATTGAGGGGAGTAGTATAATGGGCATATTCACAGCGTCGGAGTGCAGACTTGCTCCGATGGCAGTTGCTATGTCGGCTAGATGAAGGAGAAGGAAATGAAAATAAAAAAGATGAAGAAGGAGCAGAGAAAGTGAAAAAAAATAAAGACAGAAAATTGGGGGAGCGGGGGGCGAGTCGGGAGACTTTTACATAGATTATTAATAAATGAAGATGGAGAAAAGAAAGATGAGAGACTTCTAGAGAGACTTCTAATATATAAAATTATTATTATTTTATATTTAATATCATACATATTTTAGTCATTTGACATATCACAATAACTTTTTATAAAGGTTTACCAAAAACTCTTACACTTTTTATTTTTTTAAAGCACTTTTATAAAAAATTAAAAAAAATTACGAAACACTGAACTCCTTTATTCTATAGTTATTTATTCCTACAATACAGCAGAAACAGTTTTTTTTTTTAAAGCACAGCAATTCCAAACTAGCCCTAACACTTCTCGAATGATGTTATTTCCACTTTTGTCTCCTACAAGTTTTGGACTGGACGGGCCGGACTACTGCTCCTCGGCAAATTAAGGCTTCTGTGTCTGTAATGTCTCCCCTCTAATGCACGTGTTATTTGCTATATCTAAGAACATCTCCAATGGAGATTGTAAACAGAATTCACATAACCATATAGTCTTTAAATATAGGGACAAAAGTCTTCTAATGGATTGGAATTGAAATCCTCAAAGTATCTCCAACATATAAGAGCTCACCAAATACATCAAATAAATTCTCAAATATGAGGACTCATATAAAGACTCAGAGAATGTGCCATATTTTAATTGTGGGTAGGAATGGTGCATACTGTGTAGCAACTGCTGCTCTTTTGTTATTTTTCTTGTTTTCTGAACCCACCCCACGTGAGAGCTTGTCATTTTCGTTTTCTCTTGTGGGTTTTTTTTTAACTCTTGAAAAATCAATTGTAGAGATATTTTTTTAGTTTTTATCAATGATCATAACATTCTAATAAAATAAATAATAATTTTTAATATTTTAGTCCCTATATAAAGATTTTTCATTGCATACAATATTTTTTTAGGGACTCTAATATTCCTATGAAAATTTCAAAAAAAAAATTAAGAAAACATATAAGTTCATTATTTTTTAAAAATATTATTTTAAAAGAAAACAAAAATATCTAAAATAAATAAAACTAAAACAATAAAAAAATGGAACTTTCATGAAAACGGTTTAGGCTAGTTTATTTTAATAAAAAAACCATGGTATAACTTTATTTAATTTAAAAGACTTAAATTTTAATGAAAAATCCATAAATTTTAATAAAAATGATAAAAGAACTTAAATTTTATTGAAAAATACATACTTTTAATATTAAAAAAAATCTAACGCGCGGATCCACGCGTCATCGCGCAAACTGTTTATGAAACTTTCTACATTATTTATGAAACTTATTACACTGTTTATGAAACTTACGACACAGTATATGAAACTTACTACACAGTTTATGAAAAATTACGACACTGTTTATGAAACTTACTACCCTGTTTATGAAACTTAACAGTACTACACTGTTTATGAAATTTTACAGTACTGCATTCTTCTTTCTCCTCTTCTTGAATTTTCTTGACACATTATCACCTTCCAAACACATTTGCTTCGATACTCATTAAATTTTCCCTGTATCTATTCAATTTCTTAACTTTCTACACCAATTACGTAATTTTCTTCTATTGTACGCCCATCTACGGCTTCCTCTTCTTCTCCACCTACAATCTTAACTTTCTACACCACGTGTGACGACCCGTCCCTAATTTTCTATGTAATTTCTCCCCGAGTATGTGAATTGACTAGTATGCCCTTAGTGGCAAGTGACGTGGATGTGTTTATTTCTCTCTTAATTTATTTTCTCACTTCCGTAAATAATTTGTACACATTGTTTACGAGTGTACGAGAATTGTTATCAGTGTAGAAACACTATTATGGATAGGTTTCAATTTCCTTTTACTGTAGAAAATCTGAAACCCTATCCCTTGTATTCTTTAAATCTACATGTGCCCTCTCCCCTTTTTCTTCACTTACCAATCAAGTCCCTCAATCACTCAACAATCCCATCCCTTCCCTCTTCCCAGCAATCAATCACAAAAATTAATAAAAAAATCAGACTTTCTTTTTTCCTTCTCTCTCTCCCGTATACTCACTCCCTCTGCAACCACCATAAACAAGCATCAAATCTTGCAGATTGAGCTTGTAAACCACATCACCGTGTTCATCTCACCTCCACGAGCATAACCATACCAACCAAACCCAGAATGGACGAGTTTTCGACGTTGAACTCGGAAGGTCCAAACTCAGTGATTTGAGCTCATCGTGTTTTCGACTGAGTTACAAGTTTCTAGGACTTGGGAAGGCTTCTACACAACTCTCTAAGGGTCATAGACTAGTTTTGGAGGAACATTGACGTGAAACAACCCAGTTTCGAGAAGTCTTACTTTTGGCCAGATCTTTCGAGGTATTTTCTGGCCACCTCCGTCCACTTTTGGACTCCAAAGAGGTATATCGTGATTCTACACTTCATAAGCTTCATTTCCATATAAATTTCATGAAAAATGGTTGAGAAATGAAGAAGTTATGCAAGTTTGAAAATTTTCCAGAAAACCGGCGAGACTCAAGTTGCAGACGGCGGCGTTACAGAGCTCGCCGGAGAAAACAAGGAATATTTCGTCAAATTTAAAGGAATATTCTAACGGCGTCAGGTAACGCCGTTAACTTCTGTTAGGTTTTAACGAAATATTCCTAACGTTGTTAGGCACATGTACGGCACGTGCCTGTGAGTGGTGGATCGTGAGGTCGTGCCTTGGACGGCGCGTGAGGGCGCGAACAGTGTCCAAAATTCATTCTAAAAATTTGTGTAGGTCCGTGACGTCAAGTAGATCGATTTCATGTATTTAAACCCTAGGTTTGAGCAAACTATGAGGGTTTTATTTAAGTTTCTGTATATATGCTTTAATTAATTCTATCATAGTTATTTCACATATAAGGGAAACGTATCTCGAGGACGTATGAGGCCAAGCTAGGCTCGGGGGCTACAACCCGGCAGCGTATTTGTGAGTGGGCAGTTTACTTTTATATATATATTATAGTTTCCACAAATGCATTTAAATGGATTTACGCCTATTATGCCATAATTTTAGTTTAGTTTGGTAAATGTTGCTTTGTGATTGGAATTATAAAATGGCTATGGCATATTCATACGTATTTTACCTGCTTATATATATAGTATTGTGGTAGAATACTAAAGTGATTCTACAGGACGCGTAGTTAAATTCAGGTGAGTTTATTATATTGATTCAAATTGTATGGCATTCATATATTCATATAGTTAGCTCATCATTACTACACCTCGGTGTTAGTGCTCTCGCCCAAGGCCAGAGCCAGCCTTCACGTGTATGTTCACCTCTTGCACCGCATGCTCGTCTTGGATCCAAGTTAGGTGCTAGCCTATTGTACAGATCGCGTTAGGCGACTCCGACTTGTAGGTGATTGCGCTTAGCGCAAGCTTCACGTGATCGTAGTACGAGAGCGTATATTATTATCACGTGATCGTAGCACGAGAGCGTACAGGTCACGTTAGGTGATTCCGACTTGTGTGCTAGTATAGATTGATGAGCCAAAGGTAACTCTGACTTGCGTGCTAGTATATTTGTCAAGCACATGCCTATAATTCTATTGTTGTGAATTATTCCTGTTGTGGCATATTTCTTATATATATATTGTTAGCATATATTAAATCTTCATACTTTTACGTAGTATGATTTTAAGGAAACTATACTTATTTTACGGCGATGGGTTAGTATGTTCGTAAATAAAGGTTTTCTTACAAACGTTGTTTTGATGACCTACTCAACTTTGGTTTTCGCCCCTCCATGACCTAGATAGCTACACTCTTCGTGGCACTCGAGGAACCTTCGACAGTTCTGACATTATCTCTGTTTAGAAGTATGAACTTATCCACTGTTGTGTAATAAGTGTACTTTAGCTACTTTGACTACCTTACTGTAGTCTTCATGTCTATTATGCTCTGAATAATTGTAGTGGGTTCTTCCCACGACTGCGCATTCTTTCACTGTTTAGTGTAATTAGTTCTAATTAGTTTTAAATTTACTCACTTTTCAAAGCACTTACCCTTATGGTTATGTCATCTCACGGTGATGGCCAGCATGCCTCAACCTTCCTAGGTCGGGGTGTGTCACCACATGTTATTATGTAAGTGGTGAGAACTTTTATTTTTTAACACCAGAATCTCACCATTTGTATAGAGATGTGGTGTATCACTCCGTGTTCGGGCACATTGAAAAATCTCTCGTCATCTGACTACTATTGGGAAACAACACCACAAAAATAAAACTGGGAAAATGTAATTCAATTTAAAGTCATTCTCTTATTCTAAGCAATAATAATAATAATAATAATAATAATAATAATAATAATAATAATGGCTTAATGTTAGCTGACAATGGGGAGAAAACAGAGTGGAAATTGGGGGTGGTGTGGGGTGTATGCGCGCTAGTGCATGTGGTGTTTTTTATTTTTTTATTTATTTTGTCTCTTATCATCAAATAAAGTTAGTGAATGGTTTTTTATTGAAATGCAAATATTTGAAACCCTTTTCATTATTTTTTCTTAAAAAAAAAAGTCAATTGTCACACGCTTACGTGTGTGGCAAGAGACTAGTTGTCTTATAAGCAAACAAATTAAGTTACATTGTTTAATAGGAAAACAAATTCAATTTGGCAATCGTGTATTCAAAGTTCTTTGACCAACTCCAATAGTTAGGTTTAAAAAAAAAGGTTTTGGATAATCGAATATCCCCGAGCTTTTAGAATTCCTGATTTCAATTTATTCTTAGGCGAGTCAAGCCTTTCTTCGTTGTAGCATATTGCTAATTTACCGCTCAATGTGGATATGCGAATCATGATTTCCACAAGTTGCAAGTTTTCAACTTTTCCTTGACTTCGGTCACCTACCAACTTGCCGTAAAACTCAGTGCAAATCTGGGATGACTTGGTCAGAAAATTTCATGACCAATTTTACCGAGCCAGCATGGAGGTGTCATATCCTCATTGGCAATGATGGCTCAGACATCAGACAAGTCACCCGTTGAGTATCTTTATCATTTCAAAACGGCAAAGAATTGGTGCAAGGTTCCCCTTCTTGAGAAAGGGTATGTCATGATAGCTCAGAACGGCCTCAACATGGATTTTAAAAGAAATTCCTTGGCTTGAATTTTCATGACATGAACGAACTAGCCAAGCATGTTAAGCAGTATGATTCCTTGCTCAAGGAAGAAATTGTAATAAAAAGGGCGTCGTAGGGCAACTTGTATTTTAATTGCAATTTCATACATCCGTTAGTCAAACCGTCGATTTAACGATTAAGTGATTATGTGACAATTGCTCGTCCCACTCTTTGTTGATGTCGCAGTTAATAATATGCCACATAAGTCAAAAAAGAAAAATTGATTTTTTTTTTTAGAAATGTAATCTAATATGGAAAAATAATTTTTTTTCAGCTGCTCTATGTTTTTATTCAGCTACACCACCGTGTGTCGTGCGATAGCACCTCTCCCGCTGTCGTGTAAGTCGAGATGCTTTGAATTGCGTTCCTAAGGTAGAATGTGTCCAGCTTCGGCTTCAGCGTGTGCCGGCAGTTTGCCGTCAATCTAAACAACGTCATTTTCGAGGAAATAAGCTTTTTTGCACGATTCACGGATAGCCAAAGTAACACACACAAGAGACTGAGACGACGAGCAGATTGTTCAATAGAACGCCACAAAGCACGATTAGTGGCAAATGGTTTTCATCAAAAACAAGGAGTTGATTATGGAGAAACGTTTAGTCCTGTGGTAAAGCATAGTACGATTCGGTTGGTACTTAGTTTGGCAGTTTCGAATCGTTGGCCAGTGCGTCAATTGGATGTCCAGAATTCAGTTTTACATGGCTACCTGACGGATGAGGTGTACATGAAGTAGCCCATTGGTTTTATTGATAAGCAGTACCCCAATCATGTGTGTAAATTACAACGGAGCTTGTATGGTTTGAAGTAAGCACCGAGAACATGGTTTCAACGTTTCTCGGATTTCTTGCTACATTTGGGTTTTCAGGAATCCAGATGTGATTACTCACTGTTCGTTTTCAACCAAATGGGTGTGTATTTGATTTTATTAATCAATGTGGATGTCATTTTGCTTATAGGAAATAACCCCTGCCAGATGCATCATATAATTCAGAAGCTCTGTACTTTGCTTTCAATGAAGGAATTTGGGCCTCTACATTATTTTCTGGGTGTTGAAGTTTCATACTTGAAGAATCATATGCATCTTAGTCAAACTAAGTATGCATTGGACCTCCTTAAACGAACCAAGTTTGTTGATGTCAAACCTATCTCTACCCCAGTTCCTGCTGGTCAAAAATTGAGCTTATATAATGGGGAACCACATCCTGATCTGCACACTTACAGAAGCATCGTTGGTGCTCTATAATATCTAACGATCACCCGTCCTGATCTTTCTTATGCCGTGAACCAGGTTTGCCAGTTTATGCATGCTCCTAACAACATACATTGGACGGTTGTTAACGCATTCTTTGTTACGTAAAGTCTACATATGATCATGGACTTCTATATAAACCTGGAAACATGCATCTCAGTGCGTTTTCAGATGCTGATTATGCTGGAGATCCTGACACGAGGCATTCCACAAGGGGTTTTGGCATATATCTGGGATCAAACTTGGTTTCGTGGAGCTCAAAGAAACAGAAAACAGTTTCCATATCCAGCACGGAGGCTGAATATAGGCAACTTGCCTACACTGCTGCTGAACTGTCATGGCTCAGGTCTTTGTTTCGTGACTTACAACTACCTCTTCTTTGTCCTCAAATCTGGTGTGATAATGTCTCCTCTATTGCTTTGGCGTCTAATCCTGTTTTCCAATCACGAACGAAACATTTGGAGGTTGATTATCATTATGTTCGAGAAAAAGTAGTTTGTGGTGAGCTTCTTGTTAATTTTATATGTTCACAAGATCAAGTAGGCTGATTTGTTCATGAAAGGATTGTCTTCATCAAGGTTCAAAATTCTGGTTTCCAAGCTTCCAGTTGTTCCTCGTCCTCTCAGCTTGCAGGGGAATGTTAGACCAAGTCGTTAGTCTGTTTGTATTACTTAGTTTGAAGTGTTGTTTTTGGTTTCAAACTCTTATCTTTTTGGAGTTGGATAGGCTTAGGACTTAGTCAACGTCTTTAAGCTTTCTGTTTGTATATTTGAATTTCAAACCTTCCATGTAAATAGCGTTTTCAAACCCTGAATGTAATCTATACATTAGTTATAAATATATGCAACCCAAGCTTTTCTGGGTATGCAAATTGATGTGAAACAACCTTCTTGTCAATTTTACAAAACTTCAGTTCTTAAGTTTGTATACGTTACTGAGCGTCCTGGGAATCTCGACGACGCTCAGCAAAACGTCTCCATTTTTTTACCGTTTATTGTTGCTAGTTCGAGCCTTGAGCTTCTAAATCGCTTCTCTACTGAAGTTGAAAATTCGCAGCGCAACAGCTCATCGAAGTTGAATGTGACTTCAGGACCTCCTACCGGAAATTGAACCACTGCCAGAGAGATTAGAATCGAGTTCCGGCTGAAGTCCGACTGCCTTGCGATTGTTAATTTCTTGTAATTATAATTTTTGTTTGGTGATAGTCATAGTGATGATGACGATGCTCCACAGAGGTTTGCAAAAGGAGCCAGCGGACGGTTTAATCATGACCGTTCATGTACAATCCTACGGCCAAAAATTAATACCAATCTTTATTGCGTTTTCACGAAAAATGATACTCCACCCTAGGGCTGGGTTCGGTTCAAATCGGTTCGGTTTTTTGCCAAAACCGAAACCGAACCGAAATTTTGGTTTGGTTCTGTTCGGTTCATTTTTTTTTGGTTTTTTTTTTTGTTTAAATGATGTAAATGGAAGGAACCTACCAATCAACCTCCCAGTTCTCATATATCAGAGAATTGAGAGCCTTAAAATCCTGAATATATTCAAGTAATTCAACTACTTATGATCAAGCAGATCGATTTCAAATTTTCAAAACTTAAGCAAATACAGAAACATATATTCTTCAAGGATATGTACATTGCCAGATTCAAAATTCTAAAACTTTAAAATTTACAAAATCATGAAATAATTCCACAAATTAGTTGATAGATGCAGATCGAAACAAAAAAAAAAAGTAAATGGGTTCGTCTAAATGCCATAATCGGACTCCAATATTGCATGCCCATTGCCCACATTCAAATTCATAGTCAAGTCCACAATAGATCTAGAAAATTCCAAAACATATTTAGAGAAAAATACAAACTTTTTTCACCTTAAATTACATAAATTTCAAATGGGTAACCATAAAATTAAAAACCCATAAACTGAAAAATAAATAAAACCCACAACCTTTGCTGCAGCGATATTGCCATGATCGTCGCAAGCTCTTACACTTCCTCTTTTCGTCGGGTCTTGAAAGGGGCGAGGGAAAATCATGGTTTGGAAGAAGGAATTCGCGAGGAGGACAGGAGAAGAGTGGAGAGAGAGTGATTTGGAGGAAGAGAGGAAGGAGAAGGAGGGAGAGAGAGAGAGAGATTGAGGAAGCAAGGCCAGGAAGCAGCGGACGGAATACTAGAGAGAAGTATTTGTCTGAAATGAAATGGGAGTGAGACGGCTAGGGTTTGTAAAGTTAAGAAATTTTATAAAGCATTAAACATAAGAAACCTATAAATATATTACCGGTACAATCATAACAACTTAAAGCTTGCAGTCAAGTTGGCTTGCAGCTGCTAACTCCAATTTGCAGATCAGGGGTTCAAACCTTGACGCCAACATGTTTTTTTTAGTATTTATATATGTTTTTTATTTTCGGTTCGGTTCGATTTCCGGACCTCAAAAACCGAAACCGAACCAGCCAGGTTCGGTTCGGTTTGGCAGTTTCAGTTCGGTTTTTTGAACCCACCCCTACTCCACCCCTCTCTCTCACCGTCCCTCCCTACCCAAACAAGCGATGCAACCAAATTAATGGCAGAGTCTCTCCATCTGCCTCACCACAAACCCATCTCATCCCTCACCCAACAATTCACACAAAATCCCCAACCTCTCTATCTCCGCTGAGCTCGCGGTTGAACCCAAACGCGACTTGGTTCTCCAACTAAGGGTGGTGAGGTGTTGGAGAGGGCAGACAAGTGTGGATTGCGCATCAAGTGAGATTTTTTCCCCTTTTTTCCTTGTTGGTTTTTGCCCTGTTTTTAGAGATATGAAGGTCAATCTTCTAGCATTAGCATACACAATAATTTCATGGAATCTTTTCTCTAACGCAAATTCGGTGACGAAAAGGTATCTGGGAAGGGTTGGTTTGCGGACGACGGCGAGGTTCCTTGAAAACGTGAAAAAATAATTGAATTAATTTGTGCCGCAGGATTGTACATCAACGGCCAGGATAAAACCGCCCGCTGCCTCCGCATAACAGGGATCTGAGTCCGTTGAAAGAGTTCCAGAAAGAGGTGCCACCAGTCACAGCGTGGTTTTGGTTTTTCTTTAAAACAAATTATATTTAAAATATCTTCCTTCTTTGTCTATGAGATTCTTTTTTTTGTTTTTTTTTTTTTTAACGTATGGGATTTCTGTTATCCGATAATGTATATATAATGAAGTGGTTTCCTCCAAGTGGGGCAGCAAAAAAGGACAACCGCAAAAAATATTGCCGCAAAGAACTTAGCTGGGATCCACGGCACACACTTCGCACGTAACACATCCACATCAAAACGTGCCAATTTCAGTACAAAAAGAAAAAAAAGTAAATAATGTGTCTGGTTCTTGTGCTTTGAGTTTACTCATTAATTTGTAACTACTCATGCTTTATTATAATATTTTTAAGGTTTTTCAGTCAAAATAGTTTTTGAAATTTGTATAACTTTTTACTTTGGTCTTTAAATTTTGAAATCAATACAAGTGTTCCCTGAGATTGTCCACCATCAATCATTTTGGTCATTGGGTGAAAAATTATGTTAAATATGGATCAAAATGACATAATTATCCTCAATTTAATAAACAATAGGCCAAAATAATTTGACTAAAATTGAGAGTATTTTTGTTATTTTATTCTTATTTTATGAAGATTTTTCAAAGATTGACTAAAATAATTGATTGTGGACAAACTCAGAGACTGATTCTATCTATTTCAAATCTCAGATACCAAAATGAAGAATTATGCAAATCTCAAAGACCATTTTAGCTTAAAAAGCTTATTTTTAAATCTAATTTGCATGAAATCTTATGAAACCGAGTTCTTCATTATAAACTTATGAACGAAATCCGGTACTTTCTTAAAAATCACCATCTTAATTCAGTAAGCTTCCTTTCTGCCACCTGTCCCCAGTCTTCGTATAGTCAAAGTCAAATCAATCTAACCAACATTTCCGCACCTGGTGCCTCTCTCCTCCCTCGTGCCCACCCATCTTTCACCCTCACTCGTTGGATTTGAAACCAGGAAGGCCACATTAGGCCCAAAAGTCGGAATGGCAAAACGGTAAATAAAACAAAATCAACCCCTTTTTGATAAGAATGGCAAAATGGTAGATAAATCTAAATCTAAATCTAAATCTAAATCTAAATCAACCTAATTTTACTGTAACTTATGAATAGTGCCAGAACCTGTGAATTGCTATTGTGTCCTATGTGGCATATTACTGACTCCCACGTCAACAAAAGAGTTTAATTTAACAGTCAAACTTACTGTTTGATTAACGAACGTATGAAATTGTAATTAAAATACAAGTTTGTATATGAAATTGATATATTTTAAGAATATTATATGAGATAACAATTGTATTCAAATATATATCAAGAAGTGGTTTCCTCCATGTGAGACAGCAAAAAAGGGACAACCGGAAAAATGTTGCGGCAAGGAACTTAGCTGGGATCCATGGAGCACACATTTCGCACACAACACATCGACATTAAAAGGTGTCACAATTTCAATAACAAAAAAGAAATAAATAAATAACACGTGCAGTTATGGTGAATTCGGACCAGTATTTGAGCTCTACTTATTATTTTGTAACTAATGATGCTTTATTCTAATATTTTTAGATTTTAAATTCTTCGTAGAATATTTATATTTTAAAATAAAATAAAATACAAACTTTACTTAGTTTTTTTTATTTTTTATCAAAAGGTAGAAATATTATAGATGAATAGAGAGTTTTAAATCATGTGCCAGAATGTTAAACAGGAATTCAGGCCCAATACAATCCCAAACAAAACTCCTACCCTCCTGGAATACATACTTAGCCACCAAGTGAGCCGCACGGTTACTTTCCAGGGAAACAAATTCGAAAGTCACTGACTCCATGCCACGCGCTAGAGTCTCGATGTCACCAAGAGTACATTCCAAACTGAAATCAAGGGTAATCTCCTTCCTAATCATTTGGACGAGAGCCTTGGTGTCAGATTCAACAATCACAGTGCTGAATCCATGCTTAATACAAAACTCTAAGGCATGACAAATTGCAGTGGCCTCAGCCGCTGCTGCACTGTGGCAGAATAGACCGCCCGAGCCCCCCGCCGCTTGCAGTAGGCCTGCAAAATCACGGGCAACCCAGCCCACACCAGCACACATAGTCTCTTTACACCAAGCAGCATCAGTGTTTACCTTAATTGACCCGAACCCCGACTTCTGCCAATGCTTACTCCGTCTTACCAGATTTAAGACGATCGTGGCATCAGAAGGTTTAACACCCACAACCCATTGTACACCTGCATCCCGAAACTCGGCGAGATTCCTCTTTCATAGCTCCAGAATTTCTAAAGGTTGTCGGTGCTCACCCTTGAAAACCATCTCATTCCTGTTTTTCCAGAGACGCCAGAGCCCAAACACAAATTCTTGCAGCAGTTCAAGTTCGTTAACCATTCCCTTGACCCGGTTCTAGTACATCACCCTGGTTGCAAGGAAATCGGCCCCCTCCAGCTCAAAGGAATTAATCTGAAGAGGGGAGCAAAACCAAAAAATATGACTGATTTCACACCGAAAGAAAATGTGGTTCTCCGTCTCATCATACTGTTTGCACACCTCACAAACATTGTCGACTCTCATATGTCTCATTTTCAAATTTCTTCGGACTGCCAAGGCGTTATTACAACATTTCCAGACAAAGAACTTCATTTTGTTTGGGACCTCCAAGCTCCATATCTTGTTCCAAACCTGGTTGAGTTTTGGGTTTGAACTCGGCGCTCCACGCCCTTTCCTCCCCAGATCACCATTTTCCATAAGCCCCAGAGCCACCCTGTATCCGGTTCTAACAGTGTACGCTCCGTTCTTTGAGTGGTGCCAAACCAGTCTATCACCTTGCCCGCTTCTGCTTAACGGAATATTAAGAATTGATACCACATCCTCCTTATAAAAACCTCCAGCAATAACGTCGGTCTTCCACGCGACCGAGACTGGATCAATAAGATCACTAACCAGAGTTGATTGCAGGCCCGCTTGCGTCCGAGCCTTGAAAGTGGAGGGTTTTGGGAACCATGGGTCTTCCCTGATATTTATGCAGGTTCCATCACCCACCTGCCATCTGATACCTTTGTCAAGCACCTTTCGTGCTTCAAAAATACCTTTACAGCCCCAAGACGTTCCCTTTCCACCACAGGCTTCCCTAAACGTCTTACCCGAGAAGTATTTGTCTCTCATCACTTTAGCAAGAAGGGAATTAGGCCTATGAATGAGTCTCCATCCAATCTTAGCCAGGAGGGCGAGGTTGAAACACTGTATGTCCTTGAAACCCAGCCCACCATTGCGTTTTTGCGATCTTAGCCGTTCCCAGGCAACCAAATGGACCCTTCCTACATCCATTCCTTCTCCACCAATAATTCCTAACAGCTTTCTCAATGTCTTTACACACACCGATAGGAAGTTTAAAACAGCCCATGGCATGGTTAGGCATAGCCATGGCCACTGCCTTTATGAGAATTTCCTTCCCCTCCTAAGAAAGGAATTGTTCCGCCCAACCCGCCATACGGGTTTCGATTCGTTCACGAACCTCCTCGAACACAGCTTTCTTAGAATGAGCAAAGTCAGCCTGTAAACCAAGGTATTTCCTGAAGCCATCCTTGCTTTGGATGTTTAGGATTTGTACAATCTCCTTCTTAACACGTTTCTTAGTCTTTGGGCTAAAGAAAATAAAGCTTTTTGACAGATTTATTTCTTGGCCCGACCCACAAGTATAGACCCGTAAAACCTCTCTTACCCCCTGCGCATCCTCAGCCGTAGCATTACAAAACAGCACCGAGTCGTCTGCGAAAAACAGATGCGAGATTGGCCTCCCCGTGGGAGAGACCCTGAAACCATGCAAAGCATCGTGCTCCAACCCACACCGAATTAAAGCAGAGAAACCCTCAGTACAAAGGAGAAATAAATATGGGGATAAGGGGTCGCCTTGTCGCAGCCCCCTCTGTGGTAGGATGTACCCAGTTGGGTTTCCGTTCATTAAGATACTGAAAGACACCGAGGAGATGCACTTTTTGATCCATCTACAAAACACCGAATCAAAACCTAGTTTACCCATCATGGCTAGGAGGAAGTCTCATTCCACACGATCGTAAGCCTTCGTCATATCTAGTTTTATTGCCATACCCGCCATTTCCTCTTTTGTATGATGCATGAGGGAATGAAGGATCTCATGCACAACAAGGATATTGTCTTGTATTTACTTTCCCGCCACAAAAGCCGATTGATTATCACATATTACCTTTGGCATAACTCTCTTTAAGCGGTTCGTTAAAACCTTAGCAAGAACCTTATAGCTAACATTGCATAAAGCAATAGGACGGTATTGCTTCAAATTCCTTGGGCACGACACTTTTGGGATAAGAACTAGGTTGGTGTGGTTTAGTTTTTTTATTTATTCATGGAAAATGGTTTAGTTTACTTAGTTGGGTAAGTTTCCTTTTGCCACCTTCCAACGGTCCTCACATAGTCAAAGCCAACTCATTCTGCATATCTTCACTACATTGTCTCACTCTGTTTTTGTGTGTGGGAACATCGGAACTTGCCTGTGTGGGCAACATTTCTCCACGTGGCGTCCTCACACTCCGTGTGCAACTCACATGGACCCGGGGCCCACTCAATACCCTCCCAATCCAAAGCTATAAAGCCACCTCACTCTCTCCCCAATTTTCAGCCTGCAACCCCAAAAGCTGTACTAAAACACGCTCTCAACTCACAGCCTTCTCTGACGCAGCAGAACAAATGAACACGATCTCCAGACAACTCTCCGATTCCGCCGAAAAGCCCGAATCGAGTTCCGACACAAGCGTCACGACTCGAAGCCTGCTGACTTCGTTCTCCGATGAGGAGGTCATTTTGGCGTCCAGCACGCCGAAGAAGCGAGCGGGGAGGAGAGTTTTCAACGAGACAAGGCACCCGGTTTACAGAGGAGTGAGGAGGAGGAACAACGACAAGTGGGTGTGCGAAATGAGAGAACCAAACAAGAAGAAGTCCAGGATATGGCTCGGAACTTATCCAACCGCAGAGATGGCAGCTCGGGCGCATGACGTGGCGGCATTGGCCTTTAGAGGGAGGCTTGCCTGCCTCAATTTTGCAGACTCCGCATGGCGCCTGCCTGTTCCGGCTTCCACTGATTCAGTGGATATCAGGAGGGCGGCCGCGGAGGCTGCAGAGACATTCAGGCCAGCTGAGCTTGGCGGAGTGTCGGAAAGTGGGGATGATGAGAAGGAGAGCAAGAAAATGGATGGGGAGAAGGATTGTGAAGGTGCGGAGCAAAGCGATTGTGGAGATGCGGAGCAAAGTGGCAGCTCGTTTTACTTGGATGAGGAGGAAATGTTCGCCATGCCAAGTTTGCTTGATAGTATGGCCGAAGGGCTTCTGCTCTCTCCACCTCGCCGTTCAGGTGGCAACATGAACTGGGATGATATGGGAAGCAATGATGACGTCAATCTGTGGAGCTTCTCAAAGTAATAGATATTTATATAGGTCTATTCATCATCCCTAAGGACACTATGCGTTTATTTTTTCATTTAATTTTTGCCACTAAGAAAATAGTGTCCTTGTTTATGCGTGTAAAAATAATTATAATTTATATATGGTTGTTTGCGTTATATTTTAGTCTCAACGGAAATATCTAGTTTTAGACCTTTGAGGGTATTGATGGTACTAAATAATACACTGTTAGTGTGAGATATTTAGGATCATTATCCATAAAGTTACTAAATTTGGATTGATTGAATATAAAGGTATCTAATTTTGTATGATTGAGATATGCTCTTTTTATGGAAATATCTTGCGCCTATTTTAGTATGTGGTGTAGTAGCGAAGTGAGGTACTTGCCTCCGAGTTACGTCTGTGGTCATAAGCCCCTACACGTGTCAGCTATTGCATTAGTTGACCTTCTTCTTTATTCAGGGTTTCTTTATTCAGAGAATCCTAGTGCCTGTTGAATTGGTGGCCTGGGTGTTAACTTTCTGGACTTGACCTTCCTTCCTTCTCCCTGTTTCTCACCTAGTGGTTAATCTGAACCTACGTGGCTCTAAGTCCCCTTTATTTTATTTTATTCGGAAGTGTTTTCAAAATAATCGAAAACGTTTTTGTTAAAAGTGCTTTTAGAATTGATTTTTAACAAAATACAAGTGAATCTTAGAAATGCAGTTGAAGTGCTTTCTACAATTAATTTTTCTTTCAAAACGTACTTCACGTATTTTTAGAACCTAAAAATGTTTTCACCCATAAAGATTTCACTCATTTTAAAAGTATTTCAAAAGAATTCTTACTTTAATCGTCCATGCTCATGAGAAACCCGACATTAATCGATTATCATATGAGGAAACACAAGAGAGACACCCAGGCACTACAAAACTCTACCAGATCCCCAACTTTATTCACACCCGTTGCTGAGGTAGATTATATATTCCACTGCAGCACCAAAATGAACGCAGGACACCATAGTCTTACTGTCTTAAGGTTTAGGGTTCAATCCACCTCTTACACAGGTGAACAAAGTTCCATGAAATAACTCACCCAGAAAATACGTACTTTCGAGTAAGGTAGATTAACCCAAGAGTCTACCTTTTACAGATAAACATAAAAAATGAATGCACAAGTGAAGAATATATATAAACAAACCACTGCCAACAGAAAAAAAACTCCAGCCCAAGACACCTGTTACAGCGGAAGACAAACCTGGCACCTATAAGGAAGGTATGCGCGTCTTTTCTCTTCTCTGTCTTCGTCCTTTCTCGTTCGTTTCTTCCTCCAAAACAGGCATGCAGCCGTCTCCTTTTATTTCCCTTCATCGCTTGGAATCTTTCTTTAAATCCCAATTGTTTTGGTTTTGGTCTCAACCCTCCACTTGTCAATTTAGTGAGGAATATGAAGTATAATATTGGGCATAAAAGGGAAGCACGAACTTCCTACAAAAATGGTCAGAATAGTTCTCTAGCTGGGGTTTAAATCCCCAGCTCAAACGGACTGCACAATTTTGAAATCCGGACAGCGGCCACTAAAACGATCATAATTCATTGGACGAATATCGGATTGACATGATTCTAGCGCCATTGGAAAGAAGACTTCCTTAGCTTTCCATCCATATGTGCTATGCAATCTGGTTTCTCTGGATGCATAAATGGCAGCCTACTGAAGTCGCTTGGCAGAAACTCCCACGTTTCAGATTTTCTAAATTTTGTTTCACCTCCGGGTTTTAGGCATCTCTTTGATGTCCCGCAATCTTCTTTTGAACGTTCATTGACCATCTTTAAGCTATCAAAACTCCTCCACTCAGGCTCAAAATTCCTTTCTATGCATTTAGTCCTACAAAATAAGAAAACTACAAATAAACCACTAAAGGATGAAAACTATTGCAAAGGGTATTTTTAAAGCAAGTCTTTTATCAGTTGGATGAGGAGGAAATGTTCACCTCACCCTTGGGTGGCTGCATTCACCGGGATGACATGGAAAGCAATGCTGACGTCAGTTTCTGAAGCTTCTCAAATTAATAGATTGCACAAATATCTCACACTAACATTGTCTTGTATATACCATTAATACCCTTAACGGTCTAAAACAAGATATTTTACATAAAGTTACTAAATTTGGAGTGATTGAATATAAAGGTATCTAATTTTGTGTGATTGAGATGTCTTGTTCTTGTCTGGAATATCTTGCCCTTTCCTAGTATGTGGTGTAGTAATGAAATGAGCTTGCTTTCCTCCATGATACGCTTGTGGTCATAAGTCGTTACACGTGTCACGTATTGCATGGGATTCGTGCTCACGTGGCATATAATAATAGAAACTGAAGTCACTTTTTACTTGTTTATGCACCAACTATAGCTTAGTTTTCCACTTATATATACTAAATTGTTGAAAATGCTGTGGGTTAATGAATGCCCACAGTGTTGTTGACAAACTTTGGTAAAAACTTTCAATGCCCAAATATTTGATGCAGACTTTGGGATGTAGAAGATCATACTTTTCTAAAGGGATGTATAAATTTCAATGTAAAGTTAATGCATCAGTATTGGAGTTGCTCTATAAATAGAGCACTTCGTATGCTTTCAGAAGATATAGAAAGAATATAGAGAAGAAAGAAAGATTAATACTTCAGTATCTATTCCCCTTCTTAAATTGTCATCTCTTTACGCTTTAGTTACAGTGTGACATTTTACAACCGCTTCGCTCCATCTCACTAGTAAAGGTTATTCCTCTAACTTTTACACATTTATAACACGTTATCAGCACGAGTCTCTAAATATAACCACTTATCATTCTTCTTCGCCGAACGAAAGAAAGGAAAGAAAAAAAAAAAAGTTTCCTCTGAGGATTTTACTGTTCATCTTCTTCCTCTGCCTCAACTGCGCGATATACCCTCGCGACGAACTGTTTGCTCCATGCCTGCTCTTAGTTCTCAACCTAACGGTAACATACCTCTTTGATTTCTTGTTTGGTTTAGATATTGATTACTAACCCAGTATTTATGTTAATTTTGTTGCAATCCAAGATGGTGCGGTACAATCGCCCATCTTGAACTGCAAATTTAATCTTACTGCGATCCAAGATGGTGCGGTATCATCGCCTATCTTGGACTGCATATTTAATTTTACTGCAAATTTTAGGTGGAGCGGTATAATCGCCCATCCTGCTCTGCGTATTTAAATTTTCTGCTACTTGAGTGGTGCGGAATAATCGCCCATTCTATGTTATATTATTTCAATGAGAATGGTGCTGTACAATCGCCCTCCTCATTCATCTTGAAAATCTCGAGCCAGAAGTTTCGAGTGCTTATCATTTTGGCCTGAAGATCAAAATGAAAAATTTGTAAGAACCAGAAGTTCTAACACTATATTCCTCCAGGAATACATATTACTGCAAGTTCTTACACATCTCATTTTCTTTCAGAAAAGAAAATGGCGAACTTGGCGAAGCTTGAGTATGCTGCCCTGGACATTACCGGGAAGAATTACCTGACCTGGGTACTGGATACCAAGATCCATCTGGAAGCAGGGAATCTTGGAGATACCATCAGGGAAGAGAACAGCTCATCCTCTCAAGATCGGGCAAAGGCCATGATCTTTATTCGCCACCATCTTGATGAGGGACTAAAGAACGAGTACTTAACGGTTGAAGATCCGTTAGCTCTCTGGAATGCCTTGAGAAACAGATACAATCACCAGACAACAGTGATTCTTCCTAGAGCTCGCTATGAATGGACTCACCTGAGGATCCAGGATTTCAAATCAGTGGCTGAGTACAATTCTGCGTTGTTCAGAATTACCCTTAGATGAAGCTCTGTGGGGATACTATCACTGAGGAAAATTTGCTGGAAAAGACTTTCAGCACATTTCATGCCTCTAACGTGCTCCTGCAGCAGCAGTATAGAGCGCGAGGCTTCACTGAGTACAATCAGCTGATATCTGTGCTACTGGTAGCTGAACAGAACAATGAGCTCCTGATGAAAAACCATCATTCCCGACCTACTGGATCTGCACCATTCCCAGAAGTGAATGCTGCTTCCCTCGAAGTGAACGCCACATCCTCTGGTGGTGATAATCATAAACGAGGACGTGGCCACAAGCGAGGTCGGTGGAACAGGAAAGGCAAGAACCATGGTGGTCAGTTTCACAACCAGGTTCCGAGGCATAATTCAGGCCCAAGCTTCAAGAATGTGAATTGCCACAGAGGTAAGGCTCACATGAACTATGCTCCCAGAAACTCTAAAGGAGCATGCCATAGATGTGGTGGCAATGGGCATTGGGCGCGTACTTGTCGTACCCCAAAACATTTGGTGGATCTGTATCAAGCCTCCCTCAAGGAGAAGGGTGTCGAGACTAATTTTCTCGACCAGGCTAAACCAATGAACATACCTGATCCAGTGTCCGACTTATCAGGGCAGTTGGACACAACCCACCTAGATGTCTCGGACTTCATTATGGAAAGGGGGAATGAAGTTTACCGGTCCGATTGAATAGTTTATGTTTGATGTACTGAACTTGTAGTTCAAAACTTGCATTTTAAATTCAATAAAAGTGGCAGTTGAATTTCTTGTTATAACATGCTTTTAACTGTGATTCCCTTACTCAGAAAGCATGGATAAAAATTATGGTCATTCTCAAAACAAGAGCAATGGCGGAGATATTTGTATTGCAGACAGCGCAACCACGCATACAATACTTCGAGAACGAAAGTATTTCTCAAGCTTAATGCTCACAAGAATAGGGGTAACAACAATATCAGGCCCTTCAGATGTGATTGAAGGCTCAGGGAAAGCCCAGATTATGTTACCAAATGGAACAATATTGTCCATACAGAATGCGTTGTACGCAACTCGATCTACTCGAAATTTATTGAGTTTCAAAGACATACGTTTAAATGGATACCACATTGCAACGAAAAGTACAGAAAATGTGGAGTATCTATGCATTACCTCCAACGATACCCAGAAGCGTATATTGGAGAAGTTGCGTGGTTTGTCAAGTGGATTGTATTGTACATACATAAAGATAGTTGAATCACATACTGTCATGAACCAGAAGTTCATTGATTCAAAGGTCTACATGCTCTGGCATGATCGTCTGGGTCACCCAGGATCTACCATGATGCGTAGAATCATTACCAACTCTAATGGAAATCCATTATTGAGCAGACATATTGCTGTCTCAAATGATAACCCTTGCAAGGCTTGTTCTCAAGGGAAGTTGGTAATTAGACCATCACAACTAAAGGTTGATGCAGAATCCCCATCATTTCTGCAAAGAATTCAAGGGGATATTTGTGGGCCTATTCAACCATCATGTGGACCATTTCGATATTTTATGGTTTTGGTTGATGCATCTACCCGATGGTCACATGTTTGTCTCTTGTCTACTTGGAATGTAGCTTTTGCGAGACTTCTTGCTCAGATAATTAAGTTACGAGCACAGTTCCCAGATTACCCCATTAAGTCAATCAGACTTGATAACGCTGGTGAATTTACGTCTCAAACCTTTGATGATTACTGCATGACATTGGGCATTGATGTTGAACACCCTGTTCCTCATGTCCATACTCAAAATGGTTTAGCAGAAGCATTGATTAAGCGGCTTCAGTTAATAGCTCGCACTCTGCTTATGAAAACAAAATTGCCAGTTTCTGTATGGGGACATGCAATTTTACATGCTGCATCATTGGTTCGATTGAGACCTATAGCCAACCACCAATACTCCTCAGTACAACTCGTGTTTGGACATCAGCCAAACATTTCACATTTACGAGTTTTTGGTTGTGCTGTTTATGTGCCTATTGCACCACCACAGCGAACTAAAATGGGACCTCAGCGCAGACTGGGAATTTATGTGGGTTTTGATTCACCATCTATCATTAGATATTTGGAACCCTTAACAGGTGATATGTTTACAGCTCGTTTTGCTGATTGTCACTTTGATGAGACAGTCTTCCCATCGTTAAGGGGAGAAAAGACCGTTCCAGAAGAACGGAAAGAGCTGACATGGGTTGTTCCCACCTTGTCTTATTTTGATCCACGTAGCACTCAATGTGAAAATGAAGTGAAAAGGATTGTTCATCTTCAAAGCATTGCCAATCAAATGCCAGATGCATTTAATGATGCTGTGAAAGTGAAAAAAATCACATATACCAGCTGCAAATGCACCTGCAAGAATTGATGTCCCGGTTGGACAAAATAAAGTGGCAGCGAATGATTCATCTGGTGCACGCTTGAAGCGTGGTAGACCCCTAGGTTCAAAAGATTCAGCCTCTCGAAAGAGAAAAACGAGGGCACAGCTGAATCCAAATGAAATCATTCAAGAAGAGAGAATGCATGACAAATCTACAATTCATGATTCTGTACTTCCAGAAGAAGAAAATGTCCTTAATGAGACACATGTCCCTGAAGAGACAGAAGCACATGAAAGCAAAGAAATCTCCATAAATTATACATGTACTAATGAGTTGTGGGATCGCAATGAGATAATCATTGACGATATGTTCGCATTCGCTGTAGCCACTGAAATCATATTAAGTGATGATATTGAGCCCCGCTCTGTTGATAAATGCAAACAGAGACAGGATTGGCCTAAATGGAAAGATGCAATCCAGGCAGAATTAAATTCCTTGGAAAGGCGAAGTGTTTTTGGACCAGTAGTCCAAACCCCGCCTGGTGTAAACCCTGTGGGTTACAAATGGGTATTCACAAGGAAACGCAATGAGAAAAACGAGATTGCAAGATATAAAGCACGACTCGTTGCACAAGGCTTTTCACAAAGACCTGAAATTGATTATGAGGAGACATACTCTCCTGTAATGGACGCAATTACGTTCCGTTACTTGATAAGTTTAGTGGTTTCAAAGAAACTTGACATGCGACTTATGGATGTCATCACCGCGTATCTATATGGAGAATTAGATACTGACATATACATGAAAGTCCCAAAAGGACTTAAGTTGCCTGAAACAACTAACAAACCACGAGGTATGCTCTCAATCAAATTAAGGCGCTCCTTGTATGGGCTAAAACAATCTGGACGAATGTGGTATAATCGTCTCAGTGAGTATTTGATCAAAGAAAAGTATATCAACAATGTCATTTGCCCTTGTGTGTTCATTAAGAAATCCAATTCTGGATTTGCTATAATGGCAGTATATGTTGATGATATGAACCTAGTTGGAACCCCTGAAGAGCTCAATAAAATTGCTGAATATCTGAAAAGCGAGTTTGAAATGAAAGACCTTGGAAAAACAAAATTTTGTCTCGGCCTGCAGATCGAGCATTGTGCTAGTGGAATTTTGGTCCACCAATCAGCTTACATTGAAAAAATGTTGAAGCGATTTGGTATGGACAAGGCTTATCCACTTAGCACGCCAATGGTTGTTCGTTCTTTGGACATTAAGAAAGATCCATTCCGTCCAAAAGAAGATGATGAACTGGTCCTTGGTCCAGAAGTACCATATTTGAGTGCAGTAGGTGCTTTATTGTATTTAGCACAATGTACTAGACCATATATAGCTTTTTCTGTCAACTTGTTAGCAAGGTATAGCTCTACTCCAACAATTCATCATTGGAAGGGAGTCAAGGATGTATTGCGATACCTTCGTGGAACGACAGACATGGGTCTCTTCTACTCAAAGAACTCCACAGATGACCAGGTCCTTGTTGGATATGCAGATGCTGGTTTTCTCTCTGATCCGCATAAAGCCCGCTCATAAACTTGATATGTGTTCAAGAATGGAGATACAACAATCTCATGGCGCTCAACAAAGCAAACATTAGTTGCTACATCTTTAAATCATTCAGAAATACTTGCTTTACATGAAGCAAGTCGTGAATGTTCTTGGTTAAGATCAATGATCCATCATATCCGGAATTCATGTGGTCTAACTTCGAAGACAGACAATCCAACTGTCATCCATGAAGATAATGCAGCATGTGTTGCCCAAATGAAGGAAGGATTCATCAAGGGCGATAAGACTAAACACATATCTCCAAAGTTTTTCAGTGCACATGAGCTTCAGAAGGCTAAAGTTATTGAAGTCAGACAAATCTGTTCCAATGAAAATCTGGCAGATTTGTTCACCAAGTCTCTTCCAAAATGCACATTTCAAAAGTTAGTGCAAAGTATCGGATTACGTCGACATACCAAATAGCTGAATTTGGAGAATGTGGAATCAGGGGGAGATACATATCAGGGGAGCATCCATGATACATGCATGTTGTACTTTTTTTCCTTCGATTAGGATTTTTCCCACTGGGTTTTCCCTATCAAGGTTTTAACGAGGCAACATAAGCATACTTAACATTATATCAACAATCCAGATAAAGTTGTACTCTTTTTCCTTCGCTATGGTTTTTTCCACTGGGTATTTCCAAGCAAGGTTTTAACGAGGCAACTGATGTTGACAAGTGGGCATCCAAGGGGGAGTGTTGAAAATGCTGTGGGTTAATGAATGCCCACAGTGTTGTTGACAAACTTTGGTAAAAACTTTCAATGCCCAAACATTTGATGCAGACTTTGGGATGCAGAAGATCATACTTTTCAAAAGGGATGTATAAATTTCAATGTAAAGTTAATGCATCAGTATTGGAGTTGCTCTATAAATAGAGCACTCCGTATGCTTTCAGAAGATATAGAAAGAATACAGAGAAGAAAGAAATATTAATACTTCAGTATCTATTCCCCTTCTTAAATTGTCATCTCTTTATGTTTTAGTTACAGTGTGACATTTTACAACTGCTTCGTTCCATCTCACTAGTAAAGGTTATTTCTCTAACTTTTACACATTTATAACATAAATTAAGTAAAAAAGAGAGAATTTTCAAGAGAATAACTTATAAATAGCATAAGAATTTGTTTCCTTAATTTGTTATCAAATAGCAATACATTTACACAAAAACAAGAACAAGTAGCAGGTTGTTATATTAACACTCTACATTTTGTTGACTGTACTCACATTTACTTTTTTTTAAATTAAAGTTTGTCTTAACACACTCCGCATATCTTCCATTACTACCCTCGTACCTGACACTCTCATACACCCACAATCATCAGTTTACCACAAATCAAACTCTTCATCCATTTCAAATAAAAGAATAACTATATTTTAAAGATAAGAAAGATGAATTAAATTGTTGTATAAAATCTCCTTTCTACCGTTTGATTTATATAGACATCCAATTACCCTTTCAAATTTTCTTGAACAATAACGTTGGATTCCAAACCTGAAGCATAAACATAGAAACTGTTCTTGTAAGGTCGTATCAGTTTGTATAAATGGCTTTCCCGAGATTTACAAAAGGAACACATTTGTTTGTTTAAATACTACCAACGGACATACATCATTTTATGAAAGATTATAACCAATTCTAAATTCCTTCACTACAACAAAATTGGTCTTTTACGGCGCACAAAGAGCGCCGTAAACGGTTGTTCACGACGTGAGCCCCCAAGCAGTAAAAGCCTCTGTCGCAAAAGATGTTTTGTCAAATACGACGTTTTCTAGTAGCCGTGAATAATTTAAGCAAAAAACGTCGTAAATGCTCCTTAAGGCGAGCAAGGGTCGCCTTAATTGGTATTACATACGACGTTAATGAAGTGTCGTAATACTGTGAAAATAATTACGGCATACCTATATGCAGTAATTTATATTTGATACGGCGTTTGTTGAGTGTCGTAATACTGTGAAAGCAATTACGACATACGTCGTACATCGAAGACTAGCATCAACAATTACTACTGATTTTGCATACAGTAAGAAATTTGTCACTTGAAAGACTTCACTTTTCCTTGAACACCTCCAAACGAAGTGCTTTGAGAGTGAAATACTGCTCCTAATGCTTGAACCACTCTAATTGCTATCTATATCTGCATAGACATAAGCACATGGAGCAAAAGAAAATCTATTGTACTGCTATATGTAGAAAATTTAATCTCTAAGTAAGAAATGTGATACTTAAAGAAAACCTATTCATTGTCATACAAACCTAAATCCCAAATTATGCCTTCACAGTTTTATTGTTTTACACTCATTTACAGTTTTATTGTTTCCTATAACCTGCATAAAAATCATATACTTGCGAGTAGATAAATTTATGAGTCTCTAACATAGGGGTGGGTTCGGTTCAAATCGGTTCAGTTATTTGCCAAAACAGAAACCGAACCAAAATTTCGGTTCGGTTCATTTTTTTTTTGGTTTGTTTTGGTGTTTTTTTTTTCAAAAAATGAAAAAAAAATTGAAATCTTAAATTTTAACATCTCCAACACAATCATAACATAAATATTCCAACTAGAATCAAAGACAATGAAAATAAACATTTAAAGTTCAACTAGAATTATAACATAAAGGTTTTTTTTTAAAATATTTTGGGTTTAAAGTTTAACTGTAAATAGATTTCTTTTTAGAAAAGTATAATTTTCTACCATTTTCTTCACACCTCAACTCTTAACTATGAATAATATAAAGAGCTAGTATAGGTTGGTGGACATGAGCTGAATTATTTTATCATGATAGTATGTACAATGAGAGCATTATCATACTATAACTCACTTTGAACCAACGAGGGTCATATATCGATTATGCTCTCTTTGTATATATTATCGATCATGTAATGTAATTTACTACTTAGTCGGCAGAAGTAATATCAAAAGGGAAAACACTTGATCAGAACCAATACATGATCACTGCATATAACAATAAACAATGAAGTACTGAATAAGCATACACATACTTGAAGTAAGAAGCCAGATTAAACAAGAATAAGGAACTAACAGTACCGTGTCAGGAGTTAGCACCATTTTGGTATCATTATTTTAGGTGTTGCTTTTTTATATGACTTCTTCCTTGTAGTTATAGGAAAAGTAGCAGATGCATTTGGTACATTTCATGCATGAAAAATTAATGCGGCAAGTAGAAGATTGGATATTTGATCAGTGGATATGGTTATCAAATATGATATCCCCAAAAACTCTAAGGTAAGACTCACTATTTTTTGACCTAGTGGCTTGCTGTTATCAATTTACATCAAAGTTAGCCATCTATCTAGTTTTTGGGTCTTCATATATTACAAACTCAACATCAACAGAAGCACCAACAAATTTCAAATTTTTTTCATTTCTTTTTGTTCCATTTTCTTCAATCCAATCAACTTTCTTGGGAACTAAAACAAAAGGAGAGAGAGAGAGAGTTCCCAACCTGTCTCAACTTCGTCTTTAGAAACTAGGCGCTGGGAACGGATAAAGTTCCCAACCAAGATACTCCAGCTAGTCAAAGGAGATGGATTCGGTTGGTAAGTTAAGAGCTAGTCAAAACAAAATGTAAACTTAGAAATTGATAAAGACTTTAATACTAATAAAATTAAGTATAAACTTTTTCACTCATTACCGCTGCATTTGCAACCTCTTCGTTTAAAAATTCACCAAAGACTTGAATGCTACCCGAAAAACAGTAAAAAGAAATAGAATAAATAAGTGAATATAAATCATACCAAAGGAACTCAATCAAATTATCATTTTTATCCAATAGTACAAACTAAACAAAGTAACAAACTCACAGAGTACTAGGCTAAGCAACAAAGTCAATAATTTAAGTACTAGGCTAACCCCAGTGTTATTTTGCTACTACAACATACTTACATATTATTTGGATTTTCAAAACAGATTATTTGGATTGCAGTATCACTGTAAGTCTGTAACATCTCCATCTCCTTTGCAAAAGTAGAACCTTGCTGAGTACCCCATGTGACCTGGAGGTCCGGGGCATGCATACAAAGAAACCCAAGTCACTCTGCAATCCCAACCAAATCACACAGAGAAAGAGCAAAATTAACAAACTCCCAACACCATAACTAAAACTCTTCAGAATTTTGAAACTGAAAATCAAGAGTTTGCACTATAATTCTGGAATTATCTATTCCTTTTGATGACTTTTAAACTGAAATCAAAAGCCGTGATTTTATATTCGATGACAGATCGAAAACAAGCACTAAGTGGTTACTAATTGACAAAGGGTCTTACTGTCATCACCTAAAATAATAAAACCCTAATTTTGCACTCAAATTGCCAAAAATTAAACAAATTATAATTTAAATTTGATTCCAGAATTGACCAAATCCAAATCCCTAAATTCAAATTCAAATACCTAAATCTAGAAAACCCCAATTTATTTCAATCTTAAATCCCTAACTGCATACCTTATTTGGAACATAAATGGTGGTCAGGAGTCAGGACCGTCAAGTGCAGGTGGTGGGAGAGAGTCGAGGGTCGACAGGGGATGATGGTGGTGCCGTGGTTGAAGACGAAGAGAGATATCGAGGCCGCCAGAATTGGGAGATACCAGACCGAGTCAGCAACACTTGGACAGACGGGGACGGACGGAGGAGCTCCGCTGGGAATGAAAGATGCGAATCTGAGAGCAACTCCACCCTTGGAGCCCTCCCGATGGCAATCCACTATTTAATCCACCTAGTGAACAGTAACTGCCCTTAATGAACAGTCATTGACATTTGCATCTCCATCTTTGGAGCCCTCCCCGCTGGCAATTGGTAATAAAATATTAATATTTTTTTCTCACCCAATCCATAAAATATTAATATTTTTCTTTAATTTGATCGGTCTCTCTCTCTCTCTCTCTCTCTCTCTCTCTCTCTCTCTCTCGAACAGCAGCAGCCATGGAAGCCCAGCTTCGGTCCCTCTCTCTCTCTCTCTCTCTCGAACAGCAGCAGCCATGGAAGCTTCACCAGCTCTGTCGCGCATAGGCCTGGCAGGCCTCGCCGTCATGGGCAAAATCTCGCCCTTAACATCGCCGAGAAAGGGTTTCCGATCTCCGTCTACAACCCTCGCGATTTTGTGCTCTCCATAGCAGAGGCCAACGGGAGGGAAGGAGGACGAGGAGGAAGGAGGACGCAGAGAACACCGAGCGCATGCACCGATGCCGTACATCAGCCATACGTCACACAGCCCTCAGGCTCTCGGGCTGGCAATCCCCGCCGGGCCTGTCGCTCGGGCCTATCGCTCGGGCCTAGCCTGTCCCTTGAGCTCGCATACGCTGGAGCCCTATCCCCCGGCCGTCGGGCCCCTTTCTCCTCGCCTGTCCCCCGAGCAACCAGCAACGCTGGAGTTGCTCTGAGAGAGTGAAAGTCGAGAGAGATACTACTTGAGAGAGGCAGAGAGAGGCAGAGAGAACCTGAGATATGTGTGGTAAATGAAAGGTGTAGATTGAATATCATGATTTGGATCTGAAATCAACGGTCCAAACCGGGTACCGGTTCCTCATTTATTAAATAAAAATAAAGGGATGTTGGGGAAGCTATGTGGGCGCGAGATCTTGATTCAAGAAAAATAAAAGAACGGGCGGGGCGGAAAGTTTAGGCGGGAAGGTATTTAGGACATGTTATTCGTGCCATAAAAGGTAGGTAGGTACTTAAATATATAGAAAATTTACTTTACGATATAACACGAAGACTTAAAAGAGAAGGAAAGTGCGTCTTATAAATTGTCAAATACGGCACACAACGCTTAAACTGTAAATATTTTTATTTAACGACTTGCATAAAAAGTAATGTTGTGAATACGAGATTATACGCAAATATTACGACATGAACTTTATGAATATCATGAATAATATCATTTAAGTCATGCCCATCTGTACGCCGTATATTTCAAGTCGTAAAAGACCCAAAATGTTGTAGTGCTTTGAAAGGTTATTACCAAGTGGCATTGCTTCCATTCTAACCAGCAAAAATATAGAATTTCTTCATCATCAAACAGCCACAATAATAATACATTTGATTGTATTTAGAAATTTTACAACATTCTCCACTTTTATTCCTATTTCTTGGATTTCAATTAGAGCAGGGCTTTGCAAAAAGTCAATTTATATTGCGTGAATTGACTTGTTTCATTTCTCTGGGTTTCTTATTTCAGAGGGTGTTAACTTTCTGGACTTGGCCTTCCTCCCTTCTCCCTGTTTCTTACCTCGTGGTTAATCTGAACATCGTTAATCTATGTTTTTTTTTTCTTTTTTTTTAGAAGAGCTTTCAAAATGATTAAAAACATATTTATTTATTTATTTATTTATTTTATTTATAAAGATCTTATTAGAATTAATTTATAATAAAAATACAAGTGAATTTTGGAAATGTAGTTTAAGTGCTTTCTGTTAGAGTATATAACTAAACCATCAAAATTATGACATTTGTCATAATATCAAAGGTTAGATTACAAGAGTTGGGTATTCTATGTTGTACGGATAAGAGATATCGTTAGAAGATGAGGATCATGTAATAAGATCTCATCCAATATATGTGGGACTGTATTGCTCAAAAACATTAAGTGAAATATATGAAAAGATTTCCTTCCCTCTCTAAACTTTGACTTCTCTCTCAAACTATTATCTTCTTCTCTACGCCTCTATCTTCTTCTCTCTAAGTTTCTCGATGATCTTGTACTATGGTTAACACTTTCTACATCTGATGTTTCTTCTAAAATACACTCCAAGTGTTTTTGGAGAAATTTTTCATTATGATGGGAATACAAGTGGTACACCACGTATTTTAATAGAAGTAGTGAGAAATTTTATTTTTTAAGTTATTAACCTTTTAGCATACATATCTCACTATTTGTATAGTGATACATGATGTACCAATCCATGTACCGAAAAATCTCTCGTGTTTTTGGAACCTAAAAACTCCTTCACCAGGTCCAATGACTGTACACTTGTCTTGCTGAGTCAGTTTTGTTTTTTTTATCAAAATATTATTTTTCTTACCAATATTGTCCTTATGATTTAAATTTGTATTATCTTCATCGATTATTTTTTTAAGGAATTAATTGATATATTTTTAAGGAATCTATTTGTTGCTAATAAGGAATTGATTGATACATTTTCAAGGAATTGATTGATACATTTTTAAGGTACATGAAAATGAACCCAAGTAGGGTGGTTACCTAGAAATATCAACCTCTAATAGAGGTAAATCAAATAAACTTCGAAATGCTTGCATGATTCCAATATTTAATCGAATATCATATGAGGAAACACGAGAGAGAAACCCAGGCACTACAAAACTCTCCCAGATCCCCAACTTTATTTAATCGAATATCAACGTGCTGCTGGCTTCGTTCTCCGACGAGGAGGTCATTTTGGCGTCCAGCACGCCGAAGAAGCGAGCGGGGAGGAGAGTTTTCAACAAGACAAGGCACCCAGTTTACAGAGGAGTGAGTACTTTATTTATTTGTTTGTACATTTATTTAATTTCGTAATATATTTATACTAATAATAGAATCTTTATTCATCAAATTGTTCACGTATAATGAAATTATAAAACACACCAAATAAAACTAAAAAACTCACCAAATGGAATTACATAAACACACCAAATAAAATTACATAAACATACCAAATAATAAAAAACACACCAAATGAAATTACATAAACACACCTAATAAAATTACATAAACATACCAAATAATAAAAAACTCACTACAAAAAACACACCAAATAAAATTAAATAAACACACCAAATACAAACAAACATACTAAATAAACTTAAGTATCTTCAGCTTGTTTCAATGCCCACTGGTGCTCTATCAAGTCAATTTGCCGAGCATTGTGCATAGATGGCCTTTGAAGTGCAGTATATCGTTGAATGACTAATGGCTCGTGTTGCACGGTTCTTCGGTAGCATCATGCGCACAATATATCCGTGTTCTTGAATTGTTCATCGTGTCTGGCTCTGGCTCATATTCATCAACCGCATCATAATCGAACTCATCTTCCACAATCATGTTGTGAAGAATGACGCACGTCATCATGATGGATCGAAGTGACTCTACATCGAACATTCTGGCAGCACCCCTGACGATCGCCCAACGAGCTTGGAGGATACCAAAACAACCCTCCACATCCTTCATGCACCCCTCTTGACAGCTTGCAAAGTGTTTTTCCTTTGCACTTTGCGGATGTGGCACTGTTTTGACAAATGTTTCCCATCGTGGGTAAATGCCGTCAGCTAGGTAGTATGCCCCGTCGTACCTACGTCCGTTGACGACGTACGTGACTTTTGGTGCCTTTCCTTGCAGGACGTCATTGAACACTGGGGATTAGGCAAGGACGTTGAGATCATTTTGAGCCCCGGAACCCCGAAAAAGGCGTGCCATATCCATGTATCAAAAGATGCCGCCGCCTCCAAAATGATAGATTTTGCTCCTTTTCTGTCCCCATATGCGCCTTGCCATGCACTTGGACAGTTTTTCCACGTCCAGTGCATACAATCGATGCTTCCTATCATCCCAGGAAAACCTCGCATCTCGCCCTTCTTCAGAAGCCTTTGCAAGTCCATGTGAGTAGGTTTTCGGAGGTACTCTGCGGTGTACAAAGATTTGACTGCTCCGCAAAACCTCATCAGGGCCTCAAGAATGGTTGATTTCCCCATCCTCGTTATCTCTTCCACTTGGTCTGCAGATGCTCCATACGCAAGCATCCGCAACGCAGCAGTGATTTTTTCCTCAGGCAGGAGACCCATAGCACCACAAGCATCCTTCTTTTGCACAAAGTAAGAATCATGGTTGCAAACATCAGTCATGATTCTGTTGAACAAATGTCGTTCCATTCTAAAACGACGTCTGAAGTACATATCAGGAAATGCACTCTTATGGACAAAGTAATCGTCCAACAGCTCTTCACCCCGTCGTTGCCTGCTTCTATCAAGGTTTCTGGAACGGCTGGGCCTGCATATCTGAGCAACAGTCTGGATGACTCGACGAGAATGTGAGGCTCTGGCCATTCTTGCTTCGTCATCTCTCCTTCTACGCTCCTCATCCTCTTCCATATCATTTTGGGCTATTTGACGGTTGAACATTCCTTCAGATTGGTTAAACAATTCTTCATCTTGCTGATCGATTTCCCACATCATCCTTGATGAAGAAGAAGACATTGTAAGGATGGATGGTGAAGAAGAAGCAGAAACTATGAATAATGAGATAGAGATGTTGAGAAAATTGGTGTGAGATTTGTGAGGATGGATTGTGGATTATATGGACGATTCAGAAAGGATTGGATTGTAGATAGGGCCACGTGGCATGCCGTCATTCGTTCAAAATCTGATCGAAATCTATCCTCAAAGCTTTTGAAAAGATAACGACACGTGGCACGATCGTATTGGATTAAAATCTTATCGAAATCGATCTCCAATTATTATCTTTTCGGACGAGTTAAAATCTGATCGAAATCTATCCTCAAAGATTCTGAAAAGATAACGACACGTGTCACGATGACATTGGATAAAAATCTTATCGAAATCCATCGCTAAATAATTGTTTTTTTGGATAAAATGACACGTGGAGCAACGAGAACGATTTAAAATTTTTTATCCGAAATTACAAATAATTTTATTTTGTATTATTTAAATAAATAAAAAACTAATATTTTATTGCCTATTGCCAGGGGGAGGGCTCCAAGGGTGGAGATGCAAATGGCAATTACTGTTCATTAAGGGCAGTTATTGTTCATTAAAGGCAGTTACTGTTAAATAGGGTGGATTGAATAGTGGATTGCCAGGGGGGAGGGCTCCAAGGGTGGAGTTGCTCTAACGGAAATATCTTGTTTTAGACCTTTAGGGTGCGTTTGTTTGCCCTCCTTAGCTTTCACTGGACTACACTGGACTAAATGGTAATGTAATCCTGTGTTTGTTACACAAGGGACTAACTTTAATGAGACTTGCTCCGACTAAACCGGACTACGAGCTTCGCTACCCAAAAATCAGGCGGACTACTAAGCCCAACTCTGCAACGCTTCACCCTCCCCGCTTCGCCCCTCCAATTAGCTCCTTCCTCGCCTCCTATAACCCTTTCAAACCCAGATCCCGCAAAACCAAATCCAACTCCCAAAATTTGAACCCAAAAAATCAAAAAACCCAGAAACCCAAACCAGATTCAACTCATCTCCCACCCACCTTCGAGCCAATAACACATGCATTCCACCCCCAACTCAAAATTCAACCCCTATCTCACACACGGAGGCAAAGGAAAAACAAAGGGAACAACGAAGCAACGAGCAACCTGGTACAGAGAACAGGGGGCAAAATAAGGGAGAAAAAGGGAGAGGGAGGAAGACAGTGGCGGAAAAAAAGGGAAACATTAGAAAAGAACAAAAGAAAAAGTAGAAGTAATAATATAATATTAATAAATATAAATAAAATTAATAATAAAATATTAATAGGTGCAAATTAAATAATATAATATTTGAATCATGTTTCTTAGTCAGACACTACACCAAACGCTTCACTAAATTAGTCCAGCTTAGTCTATTCCAAACCAGTCTAGCTTAGTCCCTGAAGCTAGTCCAGTCCGAGATAGTCCGGTGCAACAAACGCATCATTAAGGGTATTGATGGTACTAAATAATACACTGTTAGTGTGAGATATTTAGGATCATTATCCATAAAGTTACTAAATTTGGATTGATTGAATATAAATGTATCTAATTTTGTATGATTGAGATATGCTCTTTTTATGGAAATATCTTACCCTATTTTTTTTGTGGTGTAGTAGTGAAGTGAGGTACTTGCCTCCATGTTACGTCTGTGGCCATAAGCCCCTACACGTGTCAGCTATTGCATGAGTTGACTTGTTTCTTTATTCTGAGAATCCTAGTTTCTGTTGAATTGGTGGCCTGGGTGTTAACTTTCTGGACTTGGCCTTCCTTCCTTCTCACCTATAGGTTAATCTGAACCTCGTGGCTCTATATCCCCTCTATTTTATTTTATTTGTAAGTGTTTTCAATTTGCTGAAAAAAAAAAAAAGTGTTTTCAAAATAATTGAAAACGTTTTTGTTAAAAATATTTTAAGAATTAAATCATAACAAAAATATAAATAAATCTTGAAAATGCAGTTGAAATGTTTTCTACAACTAGCTTTTCTTTCAAAACGTATTTCAAGTATTTTTACAACCTATCATTTATAACGATTTTAATCATTTTAAAAGTACGAATTCTTACTTTAATCATACTTCAAAAAGAATTCTAACTTTAATCGTACGTGCTCATGAGAAACCCGACATTAAGAGCAACTCCACCCTTGGAGCCCTCCCCCTGGCAATCCACTATTCAATCCACCCTATTGAACAGTAACTGCCTTTAATGAACAGTAACTGCCCTTAATGAACAGTAATTGCCATTTGCATCTCCACCCTTGAAGCCCTCCCCCTGGCAATAGGTAATAAAATATTAGTTTTTTATTTATTTAAATAATACAAAATAAAATTATTTGTAATTTCGGATAAGAATTTTAAATCTTTCTCGTTGCGCCACGTGTCATTTTATAAAAAAAAAAATTATTTAGCGATGGATTTCGATAAAAAATTTATCTAATGTCATCGTGCCACGTGTCGTTATCTTTTCAGAATCTTTGACGATAGATTTCGATCAGATTTTAACTCGTTCGAAATTGCGCCACGTGTCATTATTCGAAAAGATAATTATTGGAGATCGATTTTGATAAGATTTTTATTCAATACGATCGTGCCATGTGTCGTTATCTTTTCAGAATCTTTGAGGATAGATTTCGAAATTGCCCCACTTGTCATTATCCGAAAAGATAATTATGAGTAACTTCATACCAGCTAGTGCACAACGCAACATCTTCAAGAAGCGACCAATTCGTACCTGCATCAGTAGTCATTTTGTGGAAAAAAATTGGATTGAAACTTTGAGAGAAAGATAGGAATTTGATTGAAAGTAGTTGAGAAAATATGAAATTGTGGTGTAAGGTAGATGGAGAAGAAGTGGTATTTATAGAAAAGTAAAAACAATTTTTTACAAATTTTTTCAGAATTTTTTTTAGATTTTTTTAATTTTTTTTCTGATTTTTTACAATTTTTATTCAAATAATTAATCTCTGCCGTTGGATTTAAAAAAATTTGAATTCCAACACTCCAGATTGTGCCACGTGTCACAACGGTAACTTTTCTTAATTTTAAAACTATTTTGTTTTAATTTATAAAGCAGATTAATATCAACCGTTGATCTCAGATCGAACGGTTGATATTAAATCAGTTTTTTTTTTATTACCGTTGCAAATCGGACGGCTCTTATTAAAGAGCCGTTGGGATCGAACGGACTATGGGAAGCCACGTGGCTTCCCAACGGTCACCTGCTGCTTCTGTCGCGCGGGCCCGAGATAGATTATATATTCAACTGCAGCACCAAAATGAACGAGGACACCATAGTCTTACTGTCTTAGGGTTTAGGGTTCAATCCACCTCTTACACAGGTGAACAAAGTTCCATGAAATAACTCTCCCCGAAAATACGTACTTTCGAGTAGGGTAGATTAACCCAAGAGTCTACCTTTTACAGAGAAACATAAAAAATGAATGCCTCAAGTGAAGAATGTATATAAACAACACCACTGCCAACAGAAAAAAACTCCAGCCCAAGACACCTGTTACAGCGGAAGACAAACATGCATGGCACCTATAAGGAAGGTATACGTGTCTTTTCTCGTTCGTTTCTTCCTCCAAAACAGGCATGCAGCCGTCTCCTTTTATTTCCCTTCAATGCTTGGAATCTTCCTTTAAATCCCAATTGTTTTTGTTTTGGTCTCAACCCCTCCACTTGTCAATTTAGTGAGGAATATGAAGTATAATATTGGGCATAAAAGGGAAGCACGAACTTTCCTACAAAAATGGTCAGAATAGTTCTCTAGCTGGGGTTTAAATCCCAAGCTCAAACGGACTGCACAATTTTGAAATCCGGACAGCGGTCACTAAAACGACCATAATTCATTGGACGAATATCGGATTGACATGATTCTAGCGCCATTGGAAAGAAGACTTCCTTAGCTTTCCATCCATATGTGCTATGCAATCTGATTTCTCTGGATGCATAAATGGCAGCCTACTGAAGTCGCTTGGCAGAAACTCCCACATTTCAGATTTTCCAAATTTTGTTTCACCTCCGGGTTTTAGGCATCGCTTTGATATATATCCCGCAATCTTCTTTTGAACAATCATGGACCATCTTTAAGCTCTTAAAACTCCTCCACTCAGGCTCAAAATTCCTTTCTTTGCATTTAGTCCTACAAAATAAGAAAACTACAAATAAACTACTAAAGAATGAAAACTATTGCAAAAGGTAATTTTAAAGCAAGTCTTTTATCAGTTGGATGAGGAGAAATGTTCACCTCACCCTTCAGTTGGCTGCATTTACTGGGATGGCATGGAAAGCAATGCTGATGTCAGTCTGCGGAGCATCTCAAATTAATAGATTGCACTTTGCATTTATTTTTTCATTCAATTTTGCCCATAGATAAAATACCGTCCGTTGTTTACGCGCATGAAGATAATTATAATTTGTAAAGTTATTTGCGTTATATTTTAGTTTAGGGAAAATATCTTGTTTTGGAAGGGTATTAATCGTATATACAAGACACTGTTAGTGTGAGATATTTAGGATCATTGTACATAGAGTTACTAAATTTGGAGCGATTGAATATAAAGGTATCTAATTTTGTATGATTGAGATATCTTGTTCTTGTCTGGAATATCTTGCCCTTTCCTAGTATGTGGTGTGGTAGTGAAATGAGCGTGCTTTCTTCCATGGGTCATAAGTCGTTGCACGTGTCAGGTATTGCATGGGATTCGTGCTTACGTGGCATGTAAAATAGGAACGGAAATCACTTTTTACTTGTTTTTGGTGAACATTTTATGGAAATGATTCTAGTGGGATGCTTTTCTTAGAGATCTTAAGGATTCAACGATCATGATCATTCATCTTACATCGTACGATCAGTTTTTGTTAGATACTGTTTATATTTAATTTTAAATTTTGAAATAATTTCTTACCGCATGATATACGATGAACGATTATGATCACGGAATCCCAAGGATCTCTATGAAAAGGATTCAACGAGTGTGACAACCCATCCCTAATTTCACCTTTTTATTAATTTTAAAAGTGTGAATTTACGAAAATGCCCTAGAAGTAAGGACTTTGACTTCCGTTGACCATCGGTTAGAAAGGCGTAGGACTCATTCTTTTAGCGTATTCTCATAGTACTCGTCACTACGAGGGCGTAGGCGAAATCCGTTTGCGAGTCCGGATTATAACAGTATAGTTATAGACATTTGAAGTTGGTTATTCAATGTTTAGTTTTAATTAAATTAAACTCCCATCTTGTGGGGAGACTGACCAATTAGATATAGGAGTGGTGGACAAAAGGGACCAATCAACTAAAAGGAAGGAGGACCAAGAGACCAATCAAAAATCAGGAAAAAAAAAGGGGAGAAAGCTCCCAGCTTTCCCGTGCACCACCCTCCGCGACCACCCATTTTTCAAGGCCGATTCCGGCCAACTCCGGTGGAGTTTTTTGACACCGCCAGCACCACAATCTTAAAGCTCTCATTCCCCTCTACAAAACCAAACCAAGAACCACCTTGATTAACCACGGTATGTAGCGGTTTGAGGCCACGAAAACCGACCCGTCAAAACGGTAGTCCGGCCACCCTTTTCAATTTTTCGGCATATCGGCAAAGCGATAGCCGATGCCACCACTTGGGCTTTGTAGCCCATCATCCCAGGAGCAAAACCCAACCAGCCTTGACCCCGTTGGACCACCGTGGACAACGAATCGACGCCGGGAAGCTTTAGGCACCCGCCGACTCTGTGGGTAAAATTGACCATCTTCCGTCCACTTTTGGACTTCACGGCAGGTATGAAAGTTGTTCCTCTCATTGATCTCTTCATTTCTGTGAAATTTGAGAATTTTTAGAAATAGTGAAACGCGTGTGGCGACGCGTGGGCTGAGGCACCATCTGACCTTCCTAGGCTAATTTGGATGCCCTGATTCCATATTTGACATCCGTTTAGTGAAATTACAATGTTTTAATGTAGTTTTGTAGTTGACCACTTAGTTGGCCGTCACAGGTCCTTGCATGAATTGCCGATCCGACTGTTGGATCGTCACCAAACCTTAGTACCTTATAGTACGTAATATTTAAGGATATTAGGAACCGCCAGATTGGGAAGCTAACATACGGATCTTCCCGAATTGGAATTGTTAGTTTATAAAATAAAGTGTTGACCTCTACTTGAATTTGCAATTGGCGGAGATCCGACCGTTGGATCGTTCCGAAACTTTAGGATGTTGTTCTAAAAGCTTAATGTGCATCTTTGGAAGTTACGAATCATAAATTCGAGGTACGAATCTTCCGGATCGAATTACGTAGGGTTATGGACCCTACCGTCGACCTTTGACCGACGGTTGACTTTTAGTCAATGAGTTTCAAATTATTCTAGAACGTCCTTGGGGATGTGTTTTATGTCAATTGCGCATTCTGTCAATAAGAATCCTCAGTTGTGATTTGATAATTGTTCTAAGCGACGATCGTTCGTGACGCCTTGATATTCGTGCTAGGGAATTGTAGCGTAGACTCTAGGCGAGTGGGCAGTTTATTTTATACCTATACATATTTATAGTTTCCCTAAATGCGTAGTTACTTCACTTTTACGCTTATATTGCCAAGTCTTCGTTATTGCGATATAAATTGTGATAAATGCTGTTATATATATGGTTATGATATTACTGTCATGACATTCATACATATTTGTACATGCTCATCTTGCTGCACTCCGGTGTTAGTACTCTGCCCAGGGCCAGGGCCAGTCCTTCATGTATATGTTCACATCCGCACTATTCGCTCACCTTGGATCCAAGTTAAGTGCCAGTCATGTCGGGTAGATTGCATTAAGCAATCCGACTTGTATGTGACCGTGTTTCTGCACCAGTCTTCACGTGATCGTAGTACTAGAGCGTATTGATTACACCCAGTCCTGTCGGGTAGAATTGCCTTAGGCAATTCCGACTCTTGTGCTAGCACAGATTGATGAGCAATTGATTATACTTGATTATCACATGATTATATTATTGTGGCATTTGATATATCATGACTTGGCATATTTCCGATTATATTACTGTTGTAATATTGTTTAGGCATATTTCTGATTATATTACTGTTGTACTATTGTTTACATACCTACGTAATATGTTTTCAGGAAACTATACTTGTTTTACGGCGAGGGGTTAGTATATTCGAAAATAAAGGTTTTCTTACAAGCATTGTTTTGTTGACCCACTCAACTTTGTTTTTTTCGCCCCTCCAGGTTTAGTAGCTGTGCTTACGTGTAAACGAGGGTTCTGGCAAATCTCAGCAGATGGTTATCTTTAGTGGTATAACCTTCACCCTAATTACTGTACTGTTCTTATGCTCTACCATCACGTGTGAAATGGGTGCAATCCCGCTCGCCCGCGCACTCCTTTGTTTAGGCACTTTTAGGTTTAAATTTATTCACATTTTTTTTCACTACACTACACTTTTTGGCTTCGTCACCCTCCAGGTGTTGGCCATCACAACTCGATTCGGTGTCCATGTGGAATTTCTGGGTCGGGGTGTGTCAGTTTGGTATCAGAGCATAAGTTTGAGCAGTATTGCATTCATAACACGCGTGATGTAAGCATCCTTGGTTTTTGAACCTAATTCTTGAATCTTGCCACCTTGTTGAGCATGAAAAGCGTGCTAACTTTCCCTTAAGTTTGGGTACTTTAGACGATTTATCGTCATTTTAGAAGATTATTTTGATAATCGCCCTTAGACTTCAAACGAAGAATCTTTCTACCAAGGAACTTTCGTTTTGGAAAACGAGTTGCTAGCCTTGCAACTGGGCTAAGATATCAAGAGTTGAGTATCACCAGGGATTTACTAATCGTTTTTACCAACCCTTCGAGTTAGGAAACCATAAATGGTTTTGTTTCCTTGGTAGCACCTATTAGTTGGTAGCACCTATTAGTTACCTTCTCTTAGAATCGCTGCAAAGGTTACTTTGTCAAGATTCTAGAAATATTTGAAGCGACAACCTAATACTAAAGTGGTAGCACCTAACGGAAGATCATCTGAGGGACAATTACTTTTGGTTCCATGTAGCACTAATATCTTCGAACGTACTGATGTTCATGCTGGATCTTCAGGAGGAAGATCAACCGCCATTTAAGTCCATTTTCAAATTAGATTGTTAGCAAGTTCTTTTTCCAGCCTCGGAATTTTTTTAACCAACACTAATTCCCAGATTTTCCTTCCTTTGTTGTACTCATCAATTGGGTAAGTATAGGCTTGCGAGTGTGAGTTGTCATATCCTGGGCATAACAGAAATCCTAAAAGCAGTAATCAAATCCTCCTAGGATCAATGGACTACTTCGCTTGACCAGGTCCTTCCCAATAACCCGAACGGGCTCTAACCCGTAATCAGCCTACGGTAACGCTACTAATCGACGATGTTGTCCGATATCCAGAGATCGTTGACCAGCATTCAGTGGTATAATTTCTGATACCAGACACATGTGCTAGTATCTGGGAGTGATACCTTTATGCCAATATGTCGGTTCACAGTTTCAGGGTAACTAAGATCAACTCCAATGGGGGCTAAATGCCAAATTACCCCCCTCCCCCCAAACACTATCCAATCCATGCTAAATTATTGGGCTAAATGCCAAATATAATTTCTGGGCCAAATACCCCCCAGAATTCCCCCTGCTCGATTGGACTCGCTGGCCTTTGGCCCAGTCTCGGCCCGTTCACTCACCTACGCGCCCCACGCAGAGGGCCTGCTTTTTGTTCCCGACAGGGGTGGGCCCTGCTGTCAGCGGGTTGTCGGCCACCCACAGACCCCCCAACGGCTATTTTTGAATCCGACAGCTGTTTTTCACGGACCGTTGGTTGATCCAACGGTCCAGATTCAAATTTGATTTTTTTAAATATGTTATTTTAAAATACATTGAATCCAACGGCTGAGATCGAATATAATCAAATCTAACGGTAAAAAAAAAGATCTAACGGTCCAAATTTAAATCCAACGGCTAAAAAAATTTAAAAAAATTATTTAACTGAAAATTCACTCTAAAACTCTATAAATACCTATGTATTTGTTCAAACATCCACTCAAAACTCAATTTTCTCCTAAAATTCCTCCCATTTATCTTTCTACCATTTCTTTCCATTTCCAAATTGTTCAACATGGCAAGAGAGCATATTAAAGGTCGTAATTGGACATGAGAGGAAGATGTTGTTTCATGCTTGGCATGGGTCTTTGTTAGCGAAGATGGTGCAATTGGCACTAATCAAAATAAGAAGGTTTTGTGGGATAAAATAATTGCGAAGTTTCATGAAAACTGCAATGGTGGCGGGCGGGATGGTGGTGATGTTTATGATCGGTGGAAGACCATCAACAAAGCATGCACTTTATGGAAGGGAAGCTTAGAGAGAGCCGTGGTTGGCATGGATAGTGGAAGGAGCGCCATAGAAGTTGTGAGTTTTGTTCTTAATTTTTTATTTGTCATGTACATAATATTATTTTGCAACTAATTATATTTATGTATTTTTTGCATAGGGTGACAAAGCAATGAAAATTCACAAGACAAGAGTAACACCAAAAAATCAAGTTTTTAAATTACAACATGCTTGACATCCTCAAGGATTGTCCGAGGTGGGGAACCGATGCGGACCAACAATGGGGAAGATTATTTCAACATGAAGCCGCGCAGACCCATGCCGGAGATGAAGGTGTCGATGAAATGACCCCATCTCCTTCTTTTGCAAGGCCCCCGGGAAGAGATAAGCAAAAGGAAGCAAAGAGAAAAGGGAAGTCCCAAGATCCGATGAGTGGACACTTTGATACCGGAATTGCAAAATTGAACAAAACCCATAGTGCTAGCCAAGAAGAATCGGCCCGAATGCGTTTGCAAATGAAGGAAATCTCGGATGGGGAGTAAGATAGGTTTGAAATTAATTTGATTATGGAGGACCTTAACAAATACACTCCAGAGATGAAGAAGTTTTTACGTGGTAAACAAAAGGAAATTTTGCGAAAGTCTGCCTCAAGGAGTGTGTTTCAAGATGATGAATCCTCTGAACCCTATATCCCAAGATTTCAACGAAGTCCATCACCAAGTGACAATGGTGGATATGATTATTAAGTTTATGTAATGTATGAATTATGTGCTTTATTAATTGTCGTTTGTATTAAGTTTATGTAGTCTATTAATTATGTAGTTTATTAATTATGTGGTTTATGAATTATCGGTTGTATTAAGCATATGTGGTTTATGTATTATCGGTTGTATTGTTTCTATTAATCTAGATGCCTTCAATAATTATTGTACTTATTATTCCACACTTTGATGTATAATAGATGCCTTTAGTAATTCAACGTCCATTCAATAATTTATCCAACGTACTAGACAAAATACTTTGCACAAGAAGACACTTAAATTTATTACTAAAAAATAACAACATAGTACACTTAAAATTATTACATAAATGCTTAACCAACATCATCAACGTTCACCTTCTCGGCGCCATACATGTTCAACCAAATCCTTGCGGAGTGTGTCATGACATTGAGGAGCTTGAATTCTATTTAAACGTCTCATATACTCACTCAAGGTGACCCTATCCTGTCGGGTCTCATATGTGGTTAGAGCGAGATATTCAACATCTCTTGCAATAGCTCTCGCATGTGTTGGTTGGTCATCATCCACATCTTCGTCTGAATCTTCTTCAATTTCGAGGTACTCATCTTCCACAATCATGTTGTGCAAAATTATGCACATCATCATAATTGAATGGAGGTCTTCGGACTGCCAAAATCGTGCAGGCCCTCTGACAATGACCCATCGAGCTTGTAGGATCCCGAACGCTCTCTCCACATCCTTCCTGTAAGACTCTTGCCTCTGCGAAAATAATTTCTTCTTTGCACTATCGGGGTGAAAAAAACTTTTGACAAAGGTAGACCAACTAGGATAAATACCATCAGTTAGGTAGTAACCTAGCTCATACGGTTTACCATTTACCTTGTACCGAAATTCTGGTGCCCATCCATTGACAACATTATCGAACAAAGGAGAAGACCAAAGAACGTTGATATCGTTGTTTGATCCAGGAGCGCCGAAGAAAGCATGCCAAATCCATGTGTCGTAAGACGCCACAGCCTCGAGCACGATGGTTGGCTTGTTATGACGGCTCTTGAATTGGCCAGCCCAACTAATAGGACAATTCTTCCAATCCCAATGCATACAGTCGAGACTTCCTATCATGCCAGGGAATCCTCATTTGTCTGCCTTGCGTAGAAGCCTCTTCAAGTCTTCACGATTTGGGTTGCGGAGGTATGTGGCTCCATATATGCCTTCAATTGCTTTACAGAAGCGCTTCAGGTTCTCAATAGCAGTACTTTCTGCAAGTCGGCAATACTCGTCAGTTGAGTCTGCAGAGCATCCATTAGCTAGCATGCGAAAAGCAGATGTGAGCTTCTTGCAAAGTATTGGTCATGATTGACAACTGCGTTCAAGATGCTTTCAAAAAGCTCTCTCTTCATCCGAAACCGCATCCGAAAATCATGAGCAGGAAATCTCGGACGCTCGATGAAATAATCTTTCATCATTCGGTCATGACACTCTTCTCTATCACGCTACACATATGAACGCCATGTGACAGAACCACGATGGCTAGATTCACCATGGTGCTCAAATTGCATAAACGAGTTGACAAGTTCAGCTTCGGCGTTGAACAATTCTGCATCCTCAATCTCAATCCTTCCTTGGTATTTTGTCATCAGCATTGACATGCTACGCCTTCTTCTATCACCCATTGATGTGATATTAAGGATTTTTAGAAAACAAAAACTCTTTAAAACTTTAAAGATTGGTGAATATAGAGGATGATTGAAGGTTGAAAGGTTGTGTGATCAACAAATATTGGACATACGCTTATATAGAGGATGATTGATGAAAGTCGAATGGTTGGTGAAAGTTGAAAGTTTGGTGTTGAACGGTTGGTGAATTGAAAATTTAGTTTTGAACGGTTGGTGAATTGAAAGTTAGTGAAAGTTGAATGGTTGATGAAAGTTGAAGGCTTGCTTTATCGAAAGTTTAGTGATTTTTCAATATTTATCGGAATTTAAATTTTTTTAGATTAAAATATTCATAAAATTAATTTACGATAGTCTACATATTTTTTTTTTAAACAAATTAATTTAAGATAAAAAATAGCCTAAGTTTCTTCTTTAATAATCCCGAGCTAAAATTTTAGGCCAGAACCATTGGAGCAGAAAAGCTGTTTCTGGGCTAAAAGCTAAATTTTCCGGGCTAAAATATTTGGCTTTTAGCCCATGTATTGGAGATGGTCTAACAATATTAAAATATCTTAAGCGTGTTAATCAGCGGCGCTCCTGACAAACTGATTTATAGTGGCTACCTGAGCCGAATAAGCTAGAATCATGGAAGCTTAGGAACAAGCTTTGTATTAGGACAGTAAACTCATGGTTGTTTTTACCTTATCACCTACCTAGGTAAAGAAAACCTCTTCGACTAGCCACCTCTCGATCACTTCCACAGGTAGGCATTAAAATCAAGGTACGAGATAATATCTCGCTATTAGAGCGATTTGAGTTTCGAGAAAACTGCGAAGATCTTTTGTTCGTATCGTAGAGTTGGTTAGTAGTATGGTACGTTTCGAGGACATATACCTTTGGCGTCCTATTCCAACATTTTACCTGGGATATCACCAAATTATGAATTGAAGTACATCATCGAACCACTTCCTAGTATTACACCAATTTTCCTTGCTTCATATTGAATATTTCTGACATCATTGAGAAACTTGGTTACGAAGTTTGCCAATTAGGAATTTACCTAACCAGGGACTAAACACTTTATCTTGAGAATCTCGAACCTATTCGCGAAGGCGAAAGGCTGAACCTTAGAATCGTACCAAGACTTCAATAACTCAGTCGGTTGATGATTAAAACCGTTAGTCCGACTTCGAGTTGTGTTTTTCTCTGATTAACTTTTGGAACCCGAGAATTCTATTGTATCCTGACGAAATTGGGAGTAGTCTTATCAACGACTCTCTCATCGACTTCAGCATCAAAATTGAGTGTTTGGGAACACACTATACCATTCTCTCGAGTAATCATTATTAAGTTGGTACTTTCTGGGAAGATGTGATCTCGGTAAAAGACATTCTTTACTTTTTCCAAATAGGGTTTAGCGGAAGAAGGTTGAAATTCTCACAAAGTAATGCGAAACTAAGATATCTTTGATCTTGTCAATTTATCGACAAATTGTTGGCGAACCTTTCGTCTATAGTGTTTTCCTCACTTTCAACCGAGGAAAGTTAAAATTAGTTTGGGTTGTTGAAAATGAGTAGAGTTTCTGACAATTGAAGTGTTATCTCATCTTACTCTTGTTTTACACCTTTTGATGACCCTTATCATTTCAAAATCCAGGAAGACGTATTCTTCAGATGTTTCAGCTGTGCAGAGACAGCATGATAGAGTATTGCTTTTATGTTCCAACGGTTAGAACCGTTCAAACCGAACCATCTTATTCACGACCTAGAGTCAACAATCATCATCTTTATTTGAAAGTAAGGTGACACTTCTTTGCGGAGAAGCGTGTTCAAAATCTTCGGCAACCTCAAAATTTCTCGAATACATCTTCGCTGGGAAAGAGCTAGACATTGACAATGGAAGGACTAGATAAACGATTACGATTGCACTATTGTGTATCATCCCAGTTGTGCAAACGTATTTATTGCTACAACAACAAAAGACGCATTTTAGCTTGTCCTATCCCATTCTAGTTGGGATTCGTGAGTATCAAGTTGACCTTTTTCCCAAATGATCAAGAATCGTTCAAGTGGTTATAATCACTTCCTGTATCTCAGTAAAGATAGAAAAATATCACCATACGTTCCTAGTACGAGTTTCTTGTACGTATGGAGATTTTGATGATGTACGGTGATTATCGATTGACTTGACGAGTCAATTCGCTTTCCGTTGGTCCAAAAGGACAACATTTTATGCCTCTTGGTAAAATTGCCCAGTCTTGAAATCTATTGGGTCTTCTGACATTTCAATCATTACCTACTTTGACGGTGATTTTATGTTTACCCCTCAGTGCCGGAGAGCATTCCAATTAACCTTCGGTACGTGTCTACCGTACTGCACTTCGTGTTACCTTGAAGCGGATGCACTGTCTAAAAGGACCGTTGACGTTGGAAGTGCAGTCGTGACCATTAATTTCTTAATTACTCAGCCAATACTCGGTTGAACGAATCTTTACCGTGGTTATTGAATATCTAGAAAACTACCGATGTTATGCATTCGATCCAATTTCCTCATACCCTAGATTCCATGGTCATGCCTTGATCCTCAAATTCTCGAGTATTCTTCTAGCCTTCTCGACATAGTTACTTTTAGCTAAGTTCGAGAGAACTTCACTATGAATTTGCTTGCTAAGGCATTGCAGACTATGTTGGCTCGACTACATGCATAGATGTCATTATTGTGTCTAATCGTGGAGCGAGTCTTACTACAGAGTTTTGGGGAAGTCTTCTTGATTAACTGTAAGACTGAATGATTTACATGGACCTTCATGGTGTGTTACATTTATCTACTCTATAGTTGTAGCACGATTATATTAGACACTTATTTATCTTAGAACTGCTTGTAACTAAGGTTACAATTTTTGGTCTTGGTTGTGACACGTTTGAGACGTAGTATGAAGATTCTTCACTTAGCACTTGTTTGACATATGATTTTTACGAACAAGTGTTCAATTGTGAGAGTTCACAATATAGAATTGTTTTATTGCTGTTGTTACCCAAGGGGGGTAGTGCATGAGCACGGTAGAGGTTTGACTAGATGTTGTTTGTGTATTTCCCAATGGGAGGCATGATGGTAATATTGCAGCCTCTGGAATTTGTTACTTGCTTATCATGACAACAGTGAGTTGTCGATATCGCAGGCTGCAGACCGTAATATCAAGAACTTATTCGTTTGATTCGTTAAGCAAGTAAATAGGTAGGCCCTTTTACGTTTGTACTTACTTCTGTGTTTGTTGTATTTTACCTATTTATTACTTGGGTTCGGCCCAAGGATATTATGTACTTACTTTCGGAGTACGCGACGCACTAGAGCGTAGTAGGAAAATCATATGTTCAATTTTACTATCAATACAACTACTTACCTTATGTTGTTATACATATGTATTTTCAACAGGACGTTAGTACATATAAATATTTTTGACTTTTTGTTTTTGCGAAAACTATTATATTATAGTATTGCACTGAGGAAGAAGGAAAGTATGAGTTGGAGGCATGAGAGATGAATCATTGCACTCCAATTAAGATGGAATGGCATTTTCCCTATTTTGCAACCGAAATGACTTGATTTCTTCATTACATACACATATTTTATTCTTCCTATCTTTAAGTTTTGTGTAATAAATGATTTTAAATTTCGGGGATGAAATTTTCTTAAGGGGGTAGATTGTGACAACCCGTCCCTAATTTTACGTTTTTATTAGTTTTAAAAGCGTGAATTTACGAAAATGCCCTAGAGGTAAGGACTTTGACTTCCGTTGACCATCGGTTAGAAAGACGTAGGACTCATTCTTTTAGTGTATTCTCGTAGTACTCGTCACTACGAGCACGTAGGCGAAATCCGTTTGTGAGTCCGGATTATAACGATATAGTTACGGACGTTTGAAGTTGGTTATTCAATGTTTAGTTTTAATTAAATTAAACTCCCATCTTGTGGGGAGACTGACCAATTAGATAAGGGAATGGTGGACAAAAGGGGCCAATCAACTAAAAGGAAGGAGGACCAAGAGACCAATCAAAAATCAGGAAAAAAAGAAGGGATAAAGCTCCCAGCTTTCCCATGCACCACCCTCCGCGACCACCCATTTTTCAAGGCCGATTCCGGCCAACTCCGGTGGAGTTTTTCGACGCCACCACCACCATCATAAAGCTCTCATTCCCCTTTACAAAACCAAACCAAGAACCACCTTGATTAACCGCGGTATGTGGCGGTTTGAGGCCACGAAAACCGACGCGTCAAAACGGTACTCCGGCTACCTTTTTCAATTTTTCGGCGAATCGGCAAAGCGATGGCCAATGCCACCACTTGGGATTTGTAGCCCATCATCCCAGGAGCAAAACCAACCAGCCTTGACCCTGTTGGATCACCATGGACGACGAATTGACGCTGGGAAGCTTTAAGCACCTGCCGGCTTTGTGGGAAAAATTGACCATCTTCCGTCCACTTTTGGACTTCGTGGCAGGTATGAAAGTTGTTCCTCTCATTGAGATATTCATTTCTGTGAAATTTGAGAATTTTTAGAAATAGGGAAATTTTCCGGCGAACCGTGGCGATCGGCCACCACGCTCGGCGGCGCGTGAACTGAGGCACCATCTAACCTTCCTAGGATAATTTGGATGCCCTGATTCCATATTTGACATGCGTTTAGTGAAATTACAATGTTTTAATGTAGTTTTGTAGTTGACCACCTAGTTGGCAGTCACAGGTCCTTGCATGAATTGACGATCCGACCGTTGGATCATCACCAAACCTTAGTACCTTATAGTACGTAATATTTAAGGATATTAGGAACTGACGGATTGGGAATCTGACGTTCGGATCTTCCCGAATTAGAATTGTTAGTTCATAAAATAAAGTGTCGACCTCCACTTGGATTTGCAATTGGCAGAGATCCGACCGTTGGATCGTTCCAAAACTTTAGGATGTTGTTCTAAAAGCTTAATGTGTATCTTTGGAAGTTACGGATCAGAAATTCGAGGTACAGATCTTTCGGATCAAATTACGTAGAGTTTTTGTCCCTACCATCGACCTTTGACCAACGGTTGACTTTTAGTCAATGGGTTTCAAATTATTCTAGAACGTCCTTGGGGATGTGTTTTATGTCAGTTGTGCGTTCTGTCAATAAGAATCCTGAGTTGTGATTTGATAATTGTTCTAGGCGACGATCGTTCGTGACGTCTTGATATTCGTGCTAGGGAATTGTAGCGTGGACTCCAGGTGAGTGGGCAGTTTATTTTATACCTATACATATTTATAGTTTCCCTAAATGCGTAGTTACTTCACTTTTACGCTTATATTGCCAAGTCTTCGTTATTGCGATATAAATTGTGATAAATGTTGCTATATGGTTGGGATATTACTGTCATGACATTCATACATATTTGTACATGCTCATCTTGCTGCACCCTGGTGTTAGTACTCCGCCCAGGGCAAGGGGCAGTCCTTCACGTGTATGTTCACATCTGCACCATTCGCTTGCCTTGGATCCAAGTTAGGTGTCAGTCATGTCAGGTAGATTGCATTAGGCAATCCAACTTGTATGTGACCGTGCTTCTGCACTAGTCTTCACGTGATCGTAGTACTAGAACGTATTGATTACACCTAGTCCTGTCGGGTAGAATTTCCTTAGGCAATTTCGACTCGTGTGCTAGCACAAATTGATAAGCAATTGATTATACTTGATTATCACATGATTATATTACTGTGGCATTTGATATATCATGACTTGGCATATTTCCGATTATATTACTGTTGTAATATTGTTTACATACCTACGTAGTATGTTTTCAGGAAACTATACTTGCTTTACGGCGAGGGGTTAGTATGTTCGAAAATAAAGGTTTTCATACAGGCATTGTTTTGCTGACCCACTCAACTTTTTTTTTTAGCCCCTCCAGGTTTAGTAGTTGTGCTTACGTGTAAACGAGGGTTCTGGCAAATCTCAGCAGATGGTTATCTTTAGTGGTATAACCTTCACCTTAATTACTGTACTGTTCTTATGCTCTACCATCACGTGTGAAATGGGTGCAATCCCGCTCGCCTGCGCACTCTTTTGTTTAGGCACTTTTAGGTTTAAATTTATTCACATTCTTTTTCCACTACACTACACTTTTTGGTTTCGTCACCCTCCAGGTGTCGGCCAGCACAACTCTATTCGGTGTCCAAGTGAACTTTCCGGGTCGGGATGTGTCAGCGAGGATCATTTTCCAACTTTTTACTTGTTTGTACACCAACAACTATAGCTTTCCACTTATATTTACTAAATTAAGTGAAAAAAAAAAAGGAAAATTTTTCAAGAGAATAACTTCAAAATATCATAAGAATTTGTTTCGTTAATTTGTTATCAAATGGCAATACATATTCACAAAAACGAGAGCAAATACAACGTTGTCTTATTAACACTCCACATTTTATTGACTGCTCCTCAAATAATTAGTACATCCATCTTTATTTTTTAAATTAAGCTCATCTTAACACATCCCGCATATTTTTCATTACTACCCTCATACCTCACACTCTCATACACCCACAATCATCAGTTTACCACACAATCAAACTCTTCATATGTTTCAAACAAACGAATAATCTACATTTTAAAGACAAAAAAGATGAATTAAATTGTTGTATAAAATCTCCATCATACCGTTTGATTTATATAGGCATCCAAGTACCCTTTCACATTTTCTTGAACAATCATGTTGGATTCCAAAAAACTTGATGCATAGACGGTAGGAACAGTTTCTTTAAAAACTGCCAACGGACGTACATCATTTTATGAAAGATGATAACCAATTCTAAATTCCTTTGAAAGGTTATTATCTAATGGCATTGCTTCCATTCTAACCAGCCAAAACATTGAATTTCTTCCTCATCAAACAACCACAATAATAATACATTTAATTATATTTTAAATTTTACAACATTTTTCATTTTTCTTCATGTTTCATGGATTTCATTTAGAGCAGAGTTTTGCAAAAAGTGACACACCCCGACCGAGATCAATGCGTGCTGGCCGTCACGTGAAGGTGACGTAGCCATGTGCACAGTGCGGAAGCATTAATAGGAGAAATACGAATAATTAAAAACCCGAACTCAACGAGTGTTAACACATAATCAGAGCATAAAGTCTAGGTGCAGTCGAACGTAAAGAGTATTTATACAAAACACCCCAAAGGGGTCCTACATGAGTGAAGGTCTGTCAGAATATTCAGTTGCTGCCTCGGATGCCACCAACAACGCTAGCTAATACCTGGAGGGGCGCAAAACAAAAGCGTGAGTGGGCAAAAACAAAGTCTTTTCGAAAATCATTTCAAAATCATACGTATAACCCCTCGCCGTAAAACCTGTATACTTTCCCAGAAAAATAGTATATACATATACTTATCTCAAAATATATGCCAACGAATAAAAAATATGTCATGCCATGCCTTTAATTCATTAGGTAAGTAAGTCAGGTGAATATACTCCTCATAATATAATATGTCCACCGTGTGATCAGCACGGCTGGAACTATAGCTCATAATCAATCTCAACATATCTCATCATAATGTATATCCTACACACAAGTCGAACCCACTCAAGGTGGTCTATACGACAAGACTGGGTGTAATATAGTACGCTCTAGCGCTACAATCACGTGAAGCCTGTGCGAAAGATCGCGGGTCACCTACGATTCGAACCCACTGAAAGTGGTCTATACGACAGGACTATGCACCTAACTTGGATCCAAGATGAGCGTATGGTGCGGGAGGTGAACATCACGTGAAAGACTAGCCCCTAACTCTGGGCGGGAGCACTAACACCGGGGTGCAGGTTTATGAGCTCTCGATGCATCTCAACAATCTCGTCATAACTCAACTCTTATTTAAACACACAAGAGTCTTACCTGAACTTACCTGAGCGTCCTCAGCACCAACAATCATGCGCATACACTTCATAATGCAATCACATCTCATAATGCATAATCGAGATATATAAATATGTGATGGCATGGCATTTCGTATATAAAAGCATACTTTCTTTTAAAAAGCATTTTGAAGTATACTTAAACATAAGTATACTTAACATGGCATTTCGTCTCATCAATCATATAAGGCAGTTTCTGGGAAAACACATAGTATATAGGTAGATACGGAAAACAAAAGCCCACTCACTGGTAAGTAGAAGGATCGTAGCCCCCATGCCTAGCCTGGCTACGCTCGTCCTCCGGATAGGTCTCGCCTATGTGAGAAGGTACTAAAAATACGTTAATTTAAAGCACATAGACAAAACTAGCTAATAACTTCTCATACAATGCTCAAATAAGGTGTGTGAATATACCAAAGTGATCTACACAACCCCAGGATCATCCCCATATTTTTAGAATAATTTTTGGACCATCCACGCGCCCTCACGAGCTGGCCTAGGCACGCCCAGACGCGCCGGCCACGCGCCTGGCACGTGTAACGGAACAGTAACGGCAGTTAGGGAATATTCCGTTAAAACTGACAGAATCCGTTAAACTTAACCTAACGCCGTTAGAATATTCCGTCAACTTTGACGGAATATTCCGTCACCTCTAACCTTCAGCTCCGGTGTCCAACGCCGTCGTCGGAAAACTGGGAAAACTTTTACAGGCTTGTTCTCGCTCGTTTTTAATCCAAATTGTATGAAACCAACGCCAAAATGAAGCTTAGGATGCGAGGAATCGCGTTATACCTGTCTTGACGGTTGATGCTCACGGAATCACGTCAGAGATCCCTCGAAACTTCGGCGAAACCTGCAACTCGTCCAAGCTTGCCTTTCCGACGTCCAAAATCTTCAAACGAGGTACCCCGAGCCTCCTTGGGACCTCACTAAGCTTCCTATGGCCTTGAAATTCCCTAAAAACAAGCCATTAATTTTTGCATGAACAGTACGAAATCTGAGGACCGTGGTTCGACATGAAAACATAGGGGTTCTTACCTAAAAATAGTACGAATGTGTTCGTATGGTCTTCACGAACACAATGGTACTCTTTGTATCTTCGATCTCCAAGGTTTGAGGGTGGTCTGGGCGTGTCCGTACGAAAGAGAAGGAAGAGAGAGAGTCCGTGCGAGAGAGAGAGAGAGAGAGAGAGAGAGAGAGAGAGAAAGAGAGAGCATAGGGGAGTGAGAGAGAGATAGTGTGATTGGTGATTGTGTGGTCCTCACACATCCAACACACCAACCCTTAACCCAACCACACCAAAAGTGGTTCAAATTTTAACTAGGGTTACCAACTCAAAACCCTAGAATTATTTTAGTTCCATAAGTCTAAAATCAAACCAACGTTCAGGGGCAATTTCGTCATTTCACATCCGTCAATAAATAAATCTGGGACGGGCTGTGACAATCTACCCCCTTATAGAATTTCGTCCTCAAAATTTCAAATACACAACCAAATAAGTACAAACAACCACAATTCAACAATGAGCATACTCATTAGTAACCATAATACAAACGTGGGTATAACTCTCTCATCCGATCCTCAGTCTCCCACGTGGCTTCTTCCGCTGAGTGATTTCTCCACAAGACCTTTACTAACCGAATTGTCTTGTTTCTCAACTCTTTGTCCTTCCAATCTAGTATCGTCACTGGTTCTTCCTCATATGACAAATTTGGACTAATCTCAAGCTGCTGAGGAGGGATCACATGTGAAGGGTCTGAAATATAATGGCGAAGCATAGAGACATGAAACACATTATGTACTCTAGCCAACTCTGAAGGCAACTCAAGCCTATAAGCACCCTCGCCAACTCGCTCGGTAACCTGGTAAGGTCCGATGTATCTAGGGCTCAACTTAACATCTTTCCGAACCTTACAACTCATTTCCAAGGCGATAGCTTCAAGAATACCCAATCACCAACGTCATATGCCATGTCGGTGCATGTCTTTCTGTCGATCCTGGGCCGTTGTCATATTAGCTTTAATCACCTGAACATTCTGAGTAGTCTCCTCTACTATCTCAGGGCCCACTAATGGTCTTTCACCAACCTCTGACCAACACAAGGGTGTACTGCAAGCCTTACCATAAAGTGCCTCAAATGGTGCCATCCCGATGCTAGAATGGTAGCTGTTGTTGTAGGTAAACTCCATCAAATCTAACTTAGCATGCCAATCATCACCAAACTGAAGTACCGAAGCTCTAAGCATATCCTCTAAGGTCTGAATGGTTCTCTCTGACTGACCATCTGTTTGAGGATGATAAGCTGTGCTATAACGTAGTTCTGCACCAAAAGCTTCCTGAAATGCTCTCCAAAACTTAGAAGTAAATCTTGGATCTCGATCTGAGATGATACTCACTGGCGTGCCGTGGTACTTCACAATCTTGCTCAAAAACAACTCAGCTAGCTTATTCAGAGAATACTTCTCCCTCACTGGAATGAAGTGTGCTAATTTAGTAAGCCGATCAACAATCACCCAAATACCATCATGCCCGTTCCGTGTACGAGGAAGCTTGTACACAAAATCCATAGTGATATTTTCCCATTTCCACTGTGGAACTGGAAGTGGTTGCATCAACCAAACGGCTTCTTTCTTTCGGCTTTTACTTGCTGGCAAATGGCACATCTACTAACGTACTCTGCAATTTCCCTCTTCATGCCCGGCCAATAGTAGAACGGTCTAATAGTATGGTACATCTTCGTACCTCCTGGATGCATAGCATACGCTGAAATGTGTGCCTCATCAAGAATCTCTTCCTTTAGCTCCGCATTATTTGGCACATACATTCTATTCTCTTGCATCAACATACCATCAGATTCCTGAATTCTCAAATCTTTCTTTTTCCCTTTACTTCTAGCATGAATTAGTTCCTGAACTTCTTCGTCTTCAATCTGAGTAGCAAAAATCCGGTCAATTAGAACGGGCCTAACCTGGAAATTTGCAAGTATGGCTTCCTTTCTATCTTCCATTTACAATTTCACTCCAGTAGCCCTTAAGTCACCAAGAAGAGGAACTCTACTAGCATACAAAGCGTTCACTCGGGCTTGAGATTTTCTGCTGAGTACATCTGCAACTACATTTGCACGACCAGGATGATAATCAATCGTGCAATCATAGTCACTCAACAGTTCCACCCACCTACATTGACGAAGATTAAGATCTTTCTGCGTGAAAATGTACTGAAGGCTCTTATGATCTGTAAAGATCTTACACTTTTCTCCATACAGATAATGCCTCCAAATCTTCAAAGCGAAGATGATAGCAGCTAACTCCAAATCATGGGTAGGATAATTCATTTCATGCGGTTTCAACTGTCTCGATGCATATGCAATTACCCTACCATGTTGCATCAAAACGCAACCTAAACTATTCAGAGAAGCATCACTGTAGATCTCGAAATTACCACTGTCATCTGGAAGTGTCAAATCTGGAGCATGAGTGAGGCAATACTTCAACTACTAGAAACTTTGCTCACAATTATCGTCCCACTCAAACTTAACATTCTTCCTTGTTAGCCTCGTCAATGGCAATGCTAAGATCGAGAAATCCTGCACAAACCGTCTGTAGTAACTTGTAAGCCAAGGAAACTCCGTACCTCGGTGACGGTTCTTGGTTGCTCTCAATTTTCCACCGCTGCTATCTTTTGAGAATCTACCTAAATACCCTGAGCTGAAATGACATGACCCAAGAATGCCACTTCTTTTAGCCAAAATTGGCATTTACTGAATTTAGCATACAGGCGATGCTCCCTCAACTTCCTTAACACTAGAGTGAGATGTCGTCCATGCTCTTCTTTCGACTTAGAATACACCAGAATGTCATCGATAAAAACAATGACAAATCTATCCAAGTACTGCTGAAATACCATATTCATTAAACCCATGAAAGTTGCTGGTGCATTCGTTAATCCAAACGGCATCACAAGGAACTCATAATGTCCGTAACGAGTCCTAAAGCCGTTTTAGGGACATCATCACTCCTGATCTTCAACTGATAATACCCAGACCTCAAATCAATCTTCGAGAATACCCGAGCACCTCGAAGTTGATCAAAAAGATCATCTATGCGCGGCAATGGATAACGGTTTTTAATTGTTACCCGATTCAATTGCCTGTAGTCAATGCATAGTCTCAAAGTTCCGTCTTTCTTTCGAACAAACAGAACTGGGGCTCCCCAAGGCAAAATGCTAGGTTGAATGAAACCTTTTTCAACCAATTCCTGTAGCTGAACTTTTAACTCTCTCAATTCAGCAGGTGTCATTCTATATGGAGTCAAAGAAATAGGGTCCGTACCTGGTAGAAAATCGATAGTGAATTCCACATCTCTATCTGGCGGTAACCCAGGCAAATCATCAGGAAAGACATCAGGAAAATGCCTAACCACTCGAACTTCCTCCACACTGCTAGGAGTAGTATCGTGTAGCACCGCGTGAGCTAAGTACCCTTGGCATCCTTTACTCAACAATTTCTTTGCCCTCATGGCAGAAATGACACCATGTCTTACTCCACTACGTTCTCCTACGAACGTAACTCCAGATAACCCTGGGCGACGAAAGGTCACTGTCTTTTCACGACAGTGAATATCAGCAGTGTTATAATGTAACCAATCTGCTCCCAAAATTACATCAAAGTCCACAAGATCCATTGGGAGAATATTAGCTGGCATCACTACCTCCTCAACCAACACTGGACAACCTGGGTACACGTAATCAACAGAGCACTTTTCCCCTCTAGGCATAGAAAACTCTAACTCATAACCCAGAGGTGTGGATTGAGGTTGAGTCAACTGAGAAAATGTATGAGAGATAACAGAATGGGTAGCTCCACAGTCAATCAAAACTCTAGCAAAATAACCAAGGACATTTAACGTACCCATTATTAAGTCTGGATGGCTCTGAGCATCCTGCAAAGTGATTTTGTTAATACGCCCATGGGCCTGCTGCCGTCATCATCTACCTCGATTAGCATGAACACCTAGGCCCTGTGTACTACGACCCTGACCTGCCTGACTGTGCTGTCGTGAAGATCCAGCATTGCTAGCAGCAACATCAACCTGCTGAGGCTGTCCTCCTGACTGCCACTGAGAACCACTAGCTGAAAACTGTCCCAAACCACTCGGCTGATATGGATGGTAACGTCCTGAAAACTGCCCATAACCTCCCTGCTGGTAGGGGTCCTGTGGATACTGATACGGCCCTGAAGAATAAGGGACAGGATCCCCCTGATAGTGGTATGCACCTCCACGACCTGCTGGAGCATAACCACTGGGTCCTGAATACTGTTGGGTCCGCACTGGTGGTGGCAAAGCAAACTGTTATGGCGGCTGTGGCTGCTATAGTCTCTGTGGGCAATACTTAGACATATGCCCTGTCTGACCACATGTGTAACATCCGCTACTGCCTCTACGACATTCTCCAAAATGTCTGTTGTTGCACCTACGGCACAACGGTGCACCTGTACCTACTGACTCTCTAGGCCTCTGAAAGCGGGGTACTCCAGTGGGTCTACCTCCTCTCATCTGCCCTGTGGCACTAAAACCCCCACTGGAAGAGCTAGAACTGTTCCCACTATTCTTAAAGCTCTGTGTCTGCCGAAGCCCCTAAGACAATGGGCCCTTGCCCCTATCATGTCTCATCTGATTACTGCCCCTAACTTCCTCCTCTTCATCAATAGACATATTCTCGGAATCCTCTATCCTCAGCGTACTCTCATAGAACTCCTGATATATGTCACAGGGCAAAATAGTCGCTAGCTGCGCCACTTCTTTTTAGCACCCAACTTGAAGCGGCGAAGCATCTCAGCTGGATTCGCAGCTGTCTCTGCATCGTATCTAGACAAGTCTGTAAACTTCCTGTAATACTCAATAGCAGTCATCTTCCTCTGCTTAAGATTGGTGAACTCTTGCTTCTTCTGATCCAAATATGCCGGAGGAATGAATCTTTTATAGAACGACCGCTTGAAATTCCTCCAATCATTTTTCTCTTCTGGAGTCCACCTATCACTTTCTTGTTTCCACCAAGAAGCAGGCTCTCAATGCAAAAACCAAGAAACAATCTCAACCCATCTGTCAGCAGCAAGACTGCCCTGACTCTACATGACCTCAAAGGTTTTCTCTACATGCTCAAACCAGCGTTCGGAACCTTAATGTCCCTCATTACCATAAAAAGTAGGTAACTTCAAACTATAGACTGTCTCCAACGGAGTCCTCTGAGGAGGGCGAAGTACAGACTGTAAAGCATTAGCTATAGCCTCCCCTAACTGAGAAATATCGGGGAAACTAGGCTTAGAAGAAGGACGTGGATCCCTGCGAGGCGGCATAATTCTGACAGAAGACATCACAATGATTAGATGACTCATAAATATGTAAAACTGCGAAACCTAGGCTCTGATACCAAACTGACACACCCCGACCGAGATCGAGGCTTGCTGGCCGTCACGTGAAGGTGACGTAGCCATGTGCACAGTGCGGAAGCATTAATAGGAGAAATACGAATAATTAAAAATCCGAACTCAACGAGTGTTAACACATAATCAGAGCATAAAGTCTAGGTGCAGTCGAACATAAAACGTATTTATACAAAACACCCCAAAGGGGTCCTACATGAGTGAAGGTCTGTCAGAATATTCAGATGCTGCCTCGGATGCCACCAACAACGCTAGCTAATACCTGGAGGGGCACAAAACAAAAGCGTGAGTGGGCAAAAACAAAGTCTTTTCGAAAATCATTTCAAAATCATACGTATAACCCCTCGCTGTAAAACCTGTATACTTTCCCAGAAAAATAGTATATACATATGCTTATCTCAAAATATATGCCAACGAATCAAAAATATGTCATGCCATGCCTTTAATTCATTAGGTAAGTAAGTCAGGTGAATATACTCCTCATAATATAACATGTCCACGGTGTGATCAGCACGGCTGGAACTATAGCTCATAATCAATCTCAACATATCTCATCATAATGTATATCCTACACACAAGTCGAACCCACTCAAGGTGGTCTATACGACAAGATTGGGTGTAATATAGTACGCTCTAGTGCTACAATCACGTGAAGCCTGTGCGAAAGATCACGGGTCACCTACGAGTCGAAACCACTGAAAGTGGTCTATACGACAGGACTATGCACCTAACTTGGATCCAAGATGAGCGTATGGTGCGGGAGGTGAACATCACGTGAAAGACTAGCCCCTAACTCTGGGCGGGAGCACTAACACCGGGGTGCAGGTTTATGAGCTCTCGATGCATCTCAACAATCTCGTCATAACTCAACTCTTATTTAAACACACAAGAGTCTTACCTGAACTTACCTGAGCGTCCTCAGCACCAACAATCATGCGCATACACTTCATAATGCAATCACATCTCATAATGCATAATCGAGATATATAAATATGTTATGGCATGGCATTTCGTTTATAAAAGCATACTTTCTTTTAAAAAGCATTTCGAAGTATACTTAAACATAAGTATACTTAACATGGCGTATCGTCTCATCAATCATATAAGGCAGTTTCTTGGGAAACACATAGTATATAGGGAGATACGGAAAACAAAAGCCCACTCACTGGTAAGTAGAAGGATCGTAGCCCCCGTGCCTAGCCTGGCTACGCTCGTCCTCCGGATAGGTCTCGCCTATGTGAGAAAGTACTAAAAATACGTTAATTTAAAGCACATAGACAAAACTAGCTAATAACTTCTCATACAATGCTCAAATGAGGTGTGTGAATATACCAAAGTGATCTACACAACCTTAGGATCATCCCCATATTTTTAGAATAATTTTTGGACCATCCACGCGCCCTCACGCGCCGGCCAAGGCACGGCCAGACGCGCCGGCCACGAGCGGCCACGTTCCTGGCACGTGTAACGGAACAGTAACGGCAGTTAGGGAATATTCCGTTAAAACTGACGGAATCCGTTAAACTTAACCTAACGCCGTTAGAATATTCCGTCAACTTTGACGAAATATTCCGTCACCTCTAACCTTCAGCTCCGGCGACCAACGCCGTCGCCGGAAAACTGGGAAAACTTTTACGGGCTTGTTCTTGCTCGTTTTTAATCCAAATTGTATGAAACCAACGCCAAAATGAAGCTTAGGATGCAAGGAATCGCGTTATACCTATCTTGACGGTCGATGCTCACGGAATCACGTCGGAGATCCCTCGAAACTCCGGCAAAACCTGCAACTCGTCCAAGCTTGCCTTTCCGACGTCCAAAATCTTCAAACGAGGTACCCCGAGCCTCCTTGGGACCTCACTAAGCTTCCTATGGCCTTGAAATTCCCTAAAAACAGGCCATTAATTTTTGCATGAACAGTACCAAATCGGAGGACCGTGGTTCGACGTGAAAACATAGGGGTTCTTACCTGAAAATGGTACGAATGTGTTCGTATGGTCTTCACGAACACAATGGTACTCTTTGTATCTTCGATCTCCAAGGTTTGAGGGTGGTTTGGGCTTGTCCGTATGAAAAAGAAGGAAGAGAGAGAGTCCGTGCGAGAGAGAGAGAGAGAGAGAGAGAGCGAGAGAGAGAGAGAGAGAGAGAAAGAGAGAGCATACGGGAGTGAGAGAGAGAGAGAAAGAGAGAGCATACGGGAGTGAGAGAGAGAAATTGTGATTGGTGATTGTGTGGTCCTCACACATCCAACACACCAACCCTTAACCCAACCATACCAAAAGTGGTTCAAAATTTAACTAGGGTTACCAACTCAAGACCCTAGAATTATTTAAGTTCCATAAGTCGAAAATCAAACCAACGTTCAGAGGCAATTTCGTCATTTCACATCCGTCAATAAATAAATCTGGGACGGGCTGTGACAAAAAGTCAAGTTATATTCCATCATTTAAATAATTTCTTAAATGCCAAAACTCAATTTTATGTTATGTTCGTCAAAAATAATATTTCTTCATCAATGTGTTTGTGTTTTTAGGGTTTTGTACTCTCGGGTTTTGTTATATAATGGAGAGTGAGAGTGGTTGTGAGGACTTGAATAGTCCTTTCATATTAGAGTTGCAAGTTATTTAGTATTAATTTTTTAATTGGGGTGTATTAAAAACATGTGGGGAGTTAATAAAATGTCTGGGGTATTAAATTATTGTGCTTTTAAAAAAAGCATTTCAACAAAAGCACTTACAAATACAACACAATGTTGTACGTGTCCCATAATATGCAAAATAAGGGTGAGCACAGATTGGTGCAATTCGGAATAGATTAAAACTGAAATCAAAATTTATTGCGGTTTGGTTTAGTTCGTTTTGACAATGAAAAAAAACGAACCATTCAATTTTGGTTTGGTTCGATTTAAAACGGTTATGTTTAAGTTTGGGCCTAACTTATAGCAAGTCCACCCATGGACATTGCTCGGGGGACAGGGGAGAGGAAAGGGCCCGAGGCCCGGTGGACAGTGCTCCAGCCATGGAGAGCCCAAGTAAGGGTGGGAGCCCGAGCACAAGGCCCGTGGGAAATCCACCAGCCTGCAGCCCGAGGGCCAGGCATTTTTTTATTGTTTTTGTGTCAGCTTGAGGGCCTGCAACCCAGGGCCATCATTTTTTTTTTTTTATTTAAACAAACAAAAAAAACTAATATTTTATAGTCTATTGCCAGGAGGAGGGTTCCAAGGGTGGAGATGCAAATGGTAATTACTATTCATTAAGGGTAGTTACTGTTCATTAAAGACAGTTACTGTTCAGTAGGGTGGATTGAATAGTGGATTGCCAGGGGGAGGGCTCCATGGGTGGAGTTGCTCTTATAGGCTTGTTATAAAATGGCTTAACTTATAAGCCTATTTCGGTTTAGGGTTCCCAACATTTTTTTTATTATTTTATTTTTATAGTCTTTTCAGTTTGTTTGACCCCAAACGGAGAAAACAACGAGAGATTTTTCAGTGTGATCAACACGAGGTAATACACCACGTGTCACTATAAAAGCTAATAACTTAAAAATAAATTTTCCACCACTTAAATAAACAAGTGGTGTACCATTCGTGTTCCGATCATTGTGAAAAATTTCTCGAAAACAACAGTTAGTAAGTAAATCAAAATTAACTACCATCATATAAAAAATTCAAAGAAATCCCTTTTGGGTTTGTTTCAAAATCCAAAGGGAAAACAAAGCCCAATAACCATTAACCCCTATGCTAAAACTCAGTCCAAGTCCATCTATGGACTCTATCAAATAACTAATTACACCTCAACACCTAATTTACTAAGGCTTATTACATTAACATTTCACGTATTGTTGAATAAACCTCACATACTTAATACACCCTACATTTGCTTTTTTAATTAAAAATTATCTTAATACACTTTTCATACTTCCTCATAATACCCTCATACCTCACATTCTTAACATACACCTCACTTTTCTCCATACATCCCACCTTTTCTATACACCCTACAGTTTTCAAATTTTATCACTCATTTTTAAAGGTCTTATGATTTTGTTTTTTCGTTCTACTCTGTTATTTTTCGTTAATTTTTTAACAGCTTAACCTTTGGAGAGAAGTGTTGGAATCTAAAGGTCTTCGCCTAAGTCGATCAAAGACAGAATATATGGAGTGCAAGTTCAGTGCAAATGGAGGCCCAAATGAGTTACGGGTGAGGATCAAAGATCAGGAAGTACCAAAGAGCGACCGCTTTCGCTACCTAGGATCTATCTTGCAAAAGAATGGAGAATTAGGTGAAAACCTCAACCATAGAATACAAGCTGTGGAGCCAAAAATAATCACAAGGCGACACGTGGATTTTTGGGTAAAGAAGGACCAAACTACCCCTGAGGTACACCGAGATTTCTACGCGCGAGCAGCAGACAATCGTTTTTCAACAAAGTCAAAAATGCTCCAAAAGAGGTGAACAAATTCAAAGTTATCTCATCCATCCTCATCTTAGCTAAGTATTACATAACCTCCCAAAAACATTCATTTTATTATGTTAATTAGCCAATTAATATATTTATTCATAATCAATATATTAATTGTTAATTAATCACCAAATATACACCCATCTCACCCAAAAACCAAAGGGAAGGCCGGCCACCTTTCCTTGCTCCACACCTTTCTTATTTTCTCCATTTTATTACCCCATTTATGCAAATTAATCAATTTTGTAACCACCAATGTATTCCTTTAGGTTTAATTAGCCAATAAATTGGCTAATTAAACCAAAATTTCAACCTAAAAACTCCATTAAGGCCGGCCAACTCTTCTCAAAAATGGACAAGCCTAGCCCTATAAATAGGCTCCCATTTTCACAAAACTTTCATTCCAACACACTTGCAAAAATCCCAAAATTCTCTAAACACTCTTTCTCTCTAAATTCTAACTTTGGCATCGGAGGTTCTTCGGCCAAAGTCCCCCCCATTCATCATGGGCGCGTGAGGCTTTTGGCCTTGACCCTAAGGTGTTAATTGTTTTGTAGGTGCAATTTTGTCCAAGAAGAAGGAGGCGGAAATTTGCATCCACAAATTGGTGCTTTCATTGAGAGAAAGAAATTCACACTCGTAGAAGACTCTCGCATAAAAAAGTTTTTTTCTCTATTTTCTAGTCCACTTGTATTTTTTCATACGTTCTTATTATTAGAATTTTTTATTTCCAAAGATTCTTTGATAAAACGTACAAAACAAAACAAAATACAATGGCTAGAAATTTAGAAAATTCCACGAGTGAAAATTCCAATATTCAAGAAATGGGACCTCGGCGATCCACGAGGTTGAATGTGACAATAAGTGGAGCGGCACTACCACCACGAGTCTCCACCACGGGAACCACCGCCGTGGTTACCACGGTAGCCATCCACGGCGAGGTCCATGGCGCCATCACCACGGCCCGAGCCATGCCATCCAAGGCTAAGGCCCAAGCCATGTTACTCCAAGCCCAACGCGAGCCCAATGCGTTGTCGAGCCGAGCCCAAGCCTCGCACCCACGTGTGCCACACGCCAAGCAGCCCACTATCGTGGCCCAGCCTGCTCCCGCCGAGCAGCCCACTCTCGTGGTCCAGCTTGCTTCCACTAAGCAGCCCACTCTCATGGCCCAGCATGCTGCCGCTGAGCAGCCCACCCTCGTGGCCCAGCCTGCTCCTGCCGAGCAGCCCACTCACGTGGCCCATCCTACCCTCGTGGCCTTTCAAGCAACCCAAGTCAGCCCAAGACTATCTCGGCCATCCGGACCTACCATGGAGCTGGGGGCATTCTCACCATATTTCTCTGCGGATTTGACATTTCCCAACTCAAATCCCGCACCTGGAGTCTACCACCCTTCCACTGCTTAAGGAGGCACATTCCTTCCAAGCTCTTCCAATCCAAATGGCGAACAACACTTGTCTCGACAAGTCATAGAGTTGGCGAACGCCCTAGCACAACAGACGACCTTGGTAAACCAGCTCTTGCAGCGCACCAAGATGCAACGTGTCCCAAATATGGTGTCCCGAAGAAGGACAAGGGCAGACGAAGAACCTCTCCAGTAGTGTCCCGGCAAGCAGCCACTCGACCAGCCCCGAACCAAGCTTTTGGTCAGAATACACTCCCGATTGGGCCCTCGAGATAGCGTATACTCCTGTCTTAGCACGCGGAGGAGCGTGCACTCTCGACTAGGCCCACGGACGAGCATACACTCACAGTTGGGGCCACACTCCGATAATCAACATGAGCAGCCTTCCAAGCGAAGTGTTCATTCGTGGCTAGGTCCGCAATGAGCATCCTCCACATCACATCGGAGTAGGCAGCACGACGGGCGAAGAGAAGCAGCCACTCAATCCGGCTCAAGTTCAACCAGCAGCCTGCGAAATCCCTCGCCTACTAGGAATCCATCACATGCACCGCTACCGCTGCATAGACGAGCCGAGCACGTAGAAGAACAGCCTAGACCAGCAGGTCAAAACTGGGGGCAGCCGAGAGCTTCACTACCCCAACAAAGGCAAATTCAGGAAGAAGTAGAGAGAATCTTGACCAAGCGATTGCGCGATTTCCAACGCAACGAGGTCACCGACGGGATATGACCAACATAAGCAGGTCATCGTTCACGGACGAGATCGAGCACGTAGAGCCTCCACACAAGTTTAGCATGCCACATTTCATATCTTTCAAAGGAGATGGAGACCCGAAAAGACACTTAAAGCACTACCGAAGCGCAATGATTCTCTATCGAAACAATGACGATCTCATGTGCAAGATATTAGCCACTACTCTACAAGACGAGGCGCAAGATTGGTTCTACACCCTGCCACCACAATCTATCCGGAGTTTCAACGAACTTTCTTTGGTTTTCACCAAAGAATATTCATCCTACCGCTCGATCAAGAAGAAGTCTGACCACTTGTTCAACGTCAAGAAGAACCCAAAGGAGTCGCTTCGCGTCTATGTGAAGAGGTTCAAAGTAGAGAAGACAAAGATAGTCGGATGCAACGACTCAATAGCTAGAGCAGCCTTCCAAAAAGGATTTCCAGCAAACCACCCGCTGTTCGGAAAATTGATCATGAAATAAGATCTGACTCTGGCAGACTCTTTCGCTCTAGCAGAAAAGCATGCACTTTGGGACGAGGCTCGCTGATCCAGATTCAAGAACCAGAAGGAGTACCCGACATCATCTCCCAACTATCCAAATCGGAAGCAACGGATGATCTATTCGCATGTTTGACGGTATTTGAAGCAGCAATAAGCTCTACCATCATACGAGAAGAGCTGGGGGCCCGACTACCTGTATTCCATAGTTTAAAAGCTCTCCTCGATGCTACCATAAATTCAAAAAGTGAACTTTGGCGATAGTTGTTGCAACACGAAAGCTCAAGTTTTACCTTCAGACGCACGCAGTCATCATCATGACGCATTATTCTGCCCAATCCAGACATGCGACGATAAAAGTGCAGACACTAGCGATGCAAAGTTTTCTAACGAACGCAACAACTCAACTCAAAAGGCACGCTAAGAGCAAACGAACACTAGAAGGACGCAATCGGAAGCAATTTTTGTCCTCGTCGCCCCAAAAGATTCTACATAAGAGCAACATATACCGGCAGTTGAACACCACCTCCTGCTGCGCGACACACAGCCCTAGCCGACCCCTTGCTCCATAACTCAACTCTAGAGCGGCTCAACGACGCACCGGAGGCAGCTAAGCACACCTTAGTTGCACCTGCTCCCTCAATGGAGATTTCTGGCATTTGCATGTCGACGACGCGACTAACTACAAAGGCTCGGGAGTAGGGGTGGTCCTTGTCACCCCAGACGGTTCAATGCTCAAGTAGACGATCACCTTAGGCTTCAAAGCATCCAACATCGAAGCAAAGTACAAGGCTCTACTAGCAGGCCTCAAGATAACAAAAGACTTGGCAGTGAAAAAGCTTGCAATTCATTCCGATTCCCAGCTAATCATCAACCAAACTACTGGGGAGTACGCGACAAAAAATCCAAGGATAGCACAATACCTGGAGAAGGTACGCAAGCAACTTGAGGCATTCCAGACCTACACTTTCACTCAAGTTCCGCAGGCAGACAACGCCCGCACAAATGCACTAGCCAACTTAGGCTCCGCCTTCGACCGTCAACTTAAACGCTCTATTTCGGTAAAGTATCTAGACAAGCCGAGCATAGAAGCAGAGCCAGCAATCAAAGTGTCACAGGTAACAACTCCAAATTGGCAAAATTTCACTATAGACTACCTGGTCAACGGCACATTCCCTATGGAAAGATTAAAGTCTAGAAAGTTCCAAATAAGGGCAGCACGCTACTACATGTGGAATGACATTCTCATCCGAAGATCCTACACCGGACCACATCTCTGCTGCCTAACGCTTCCCGACGACTTGAAGGTTTTAAGCTCAATCCACGAAGGCATTTGTGGAAACCACTCCGGAGGTTGAACCTTAACACAGAAGGCTCTTACACACAGGCTACTACTGGCCTACTATGCACCGAGATGCTAAGAAGTTAGTACAAAAGTGCGACTGCTGCCAATGCTACAAGCCGGTACCAGCACTGCCTGCTAGCAAACTACACCCACAAACGAGTCCTTGACCATTCATGCAATGGGTAATCGACCTGGTAAGACCTATGCCGCCTACTACTAGGGGCAGAGGCATGATGATCATGGCAACCGACTACTTCACCAAAAGGGTAGAAGCAGAGCCCATGACGACCACGACTCAGACGGACATAGAGCGTTTCGTATGGAGGAACATCATTTACTGAATTGTCATCCCTCAGTTCATCGTCACCAACAACGGCCCGCAATTCACGGACAAAGATTTGGCGAAGTTCTTCCAAGAAGTATAGCATTAAGCAGCACATGTCCATGCCAAGATATCCTCAAAGCAATAGGCGAGCCGAAGCATCCAACAAGATGATTCTCGACTGCCTCAAGATATCCTTCACCGACAAGAAGGGAAAATGGCCAGACGAATTCCCCAAATGTTTATGGGCATATCGCACCACCAAAGGACAAGCAACCGGTGAAGCTCCTTTCTCTTAGGCATTTGGTTCAGAAGCAATCATTCCTCCCAATGTCATCGTGCCAAGTATCAGCACTCTACTGCCAAGCATTGAGTGGAACAGAAAGGAAATGGCCACAAGCTTAGACCTGGCAGAGGAGAATCGCGAGCAGACCATCACCCGCATCGCAGCCTACCAGCAGCAGCTCCTCTCCAACTAAAACAAAAGGGCCAAGGTCCGGTAATTCTAGCCCGAAAATCTAGTCCTAAGAAAAGCCTTCATCACTGCCCTCAGAGAAGGCTCCAAAAAGATGGATCACATCAGGGAAGGTCCGTGCAAGATCAGCAGAGTAGGCGGCAGGAGTAATTACACCCTCGCCACCATAAAACGACAAAAAGATCAAAAAACAGTGGAACGCCTACAATCTGAGGAAGTACCATGTGTGACCTCTTGCTACGTCAGAAGCCCAAAGACTCAAGCAGCTCGATGGGCACCACCTCACAAGCCGAGGACTATCCAGTTGTTATGCAGTTCCTACCTTACAGCTAAGTTCTCGTTCGTTTCACTCGTTTTCAATAAGGAATTCAGAAGTAATCACAACTTAGCTTGGTTGCATGTTTACAACAACTGATCACTCATGCACTTCAAAAGAAGACCGCGCCCTTTCTTAGGGATTCATCGCAGGAATTGCACCCCGGGAGGGACTAACCATGCTCTTCAATGCGAGAGGGTAAACTAATTCCCCAACACCCACATGGGTCTACTCTCCAAAACGGAAGGATAAACTCTACACTCCGAATATCCAGACGTGGATGAGCCTGGCTGCCTTACTACAACTAGATGCACGATGGCTTGCGTCGGGATTCCTAGAAGTAGCCACAATGGTCTTTTTCAAGGCTTAGCTAATTGAAGGATTTTGGGTCTCTTGGCCTAATCAGCGGGGAACCGGGCCTTAGAGACGGAGGGGGCACATTACGCAGTACATCCGATTGACGGCTGCCCTGGAACCCTAAAGCTACTACCGAGTGCATTAAGGTAGCCTACGGTTTCCGGAAGACTGCCTACGGCTTGCCCTTCAAGCAGTAAAGCCGCGCTAGACTTATACAACCTCACATTCTTGTGAAAGGTTAAACAAGCTAGCGTGCATATACGAAGTTTTATCCACTGCTGACATGCTACGTAGTCGATAAGCTTCACCCTTGCCAAGCGCGGAACGACTTGCACCAAGTCCTAAAGTGTTGTGATACTTGCTATGCAACCTACAGAATTGGAGAAAGTCAAGGTTAACAGCCTAGTGGTCACGCGGGCTTGTCTACTTCTGTAAGTAAGGAGTCCGGCTGCCGACCCTATGGCTAACAACTTTGCAAAGTTCTACACCAACACCTACAACTGCATAGGCTACGCGGCCTGTCTGCTTATAAAAAAGTACCACGCCTGCCACTGGTCTATAAAGTCTAAAGGTTAGGGCATGAACAAAAGAAGCAAGGATGGAGAAAAGCGAAGGAAGCAAGTTTATTAAATTTTCTAGCAAAATTGATAAACAACTAGCAAAGACCGAAGAAGTCCAAGCAAAGAAAAAAGCAATGAGGGAAACAAAGAAAATCCGAAAGACGACCTAGAAGACTACTCTTCAGTAGCTTGGACACTCCACGACTACTCGGTCGCCACACCTTCAGCAACCGCAACATTCTCAACAGCGGCACCATCCGGCACTTCACCCCGGCTGCACCAGCCTGGGCGCCAACATCTCCGAGTACTTCACTAATGGAGGCCTCAAAAGTAAAGGTGAACAAGTTTTCCGGAGAAATAAAGAAGGTCTCGAAACCTCGAGCCCATCCTTCTCACCCTTCAGCTGCTCATTCTCCTCGAGCAGACCAACACGGACGCGCTGCAGCTCATCCATTTCCATCTTCAGACTTTCGTTGATCTTCAGTACACCTTGAAGTTCCAACACTTGGGGTTCAAGCCTATTGACGATTCTCTTGAAGTGGATCACTTGATTATAAGCAGCAATCAACTCTTCATCCTTTGTATAAGCAGCAAAACGAAGCTCAGAAACTGCAAACTCAAGATCTTCATCCTTTCATACTTAACTTGGATCGCATCAAGTCCAGTCTTCAAGTCAACGATCTCTTGGCGAGCGGTCTAAAGCTGCAAAGAAATGGGGGCAGAAATATTAGACCCCTTTAAAGCAACGAGCTCAGAATCCAACCTTTTAATCTCCTTGGTTGAGGAATAAGCTTCAGCTGCCATAGTCTTCGCCACCCTCCTTGGCAGCCTTGCTATATCTGCATCATAGTAAGCAGATCAGTCATTCTATATTGTGTCGTATGCTTCGCAAAGGAACTTGGGCAAGCAAACCTTTCTAACGCCATCAACAAACTTGGCACAAGCGTCCGTGTCTTCAAGCAGATCTGGTTTCAAGAGCACACAGATCTCATCAGCCTCCCTAGAAGCAGGCTTAATGGATTTCTCACAGCTATCCGTGCTAGCAATCTCTTCCTTCCCAGTGGGCGAATCAGTCTCAATAGTAGAGGAAGTGGGCCTTGGCGCTACCTTAGCAACAGAGTCCACCTTATTGCTCTTTATAATAGCAAGCTTCTCCAAATGTGAACCAGACTTGGCTCCCAACGGACGTCTTGGTACATACTTCGGCACTAGGGGCATGAAATGACCTTTACGTTGAGCAATTCTATCAGCAATCGTACAAGCCATTCTCGGCATGGCAGACGCCACATACTCAGATATAGCAGCCTCATTTTTCTTCCCATTGGAAGAAGTCATGTCTATCACAGGCCTCTCGGCAGCAGGCGGACCCTTACAAGCAGCGGAGGAAGTCTTCAGTTTTTCCCAACTGGCATCTTTTGAGCAGGCGGGAAGATCTCTTCTTTCCACCTTCATTCATAATAGGCTACACAACAGCGTTCAGACAAGCCAATGCATCCGCCTTGATCCTATTTACCTCCTTTCTCGGGAGCAGCCTACTTTTCTCCCGACAAAGAGGACTAAGCAGCTAACGCTATTTGCGGTACTCAGCAGAGGAGCTTAACCCAGCATTCTAGCGGGCAGGAGGTCTGCATGCCCAGCATTCCAGCAACCCATGAAGCCCGCGACCTTCTCATTTCTCACAATCGCCAGCTTGGCCCGCATCAGGTCCAAGGGCCTAAAGGATATGAGTCATGCGACTACCCTAGCACTGCGCCCTAGCCGCACAAGCTGCCCTTGGCTCTAGCCAAGCCAAGCAACCCAAGCAGTGGCTCTTGCCACAACACCTCCCCGGCCCGTGCCGAACCGACTCCTGGCCCCTGCCAGCCGACGTGTTGCACCACCCCGACGGCTGCCCCGCGACAGCACTATCCAAAAAGAAGACAAGAAAAATTAAAATTTTCTTACATCGGTGCGGGACGGAGAAGACGAAGAAATCAACGAAAGACAGACCTTTGCACGGGCAAGATGTAGAAGATTGCTAGAGGAGGGGGAACAAATATCCTCTAAGCTCTCTCTCTCTTGTAGGGTTGAATAAATCGCTCTCCAAAGTTGATTTAATAACCCACTTAAGGTGGACTTAAATAGGCTTTGAGAGAAATTTATTTTCCTTTCCTAGAAGGATCTAATTTCCTATTAAAAGAAAGAATCAACAACAAAATAGGAAGCAATTCAGAGTTTCCTAAAGCGAGAAAATCTCTACACATGTTGCCCTTTCCTGCGAGCAGCCCAACAGGTGTGGGGGCATTTGTGGAGCCAAAAATAATCACAAGGCGACACGTGGATTTTTGGGTAAAGAAAGACCAAACTACCCCCGAGGTACACCGAGATTTCTACGCGCGAGCAGCAGACAATCGTTTTTCAACAAAGTCAAAAATGCTCCAAAAGAGGTGAACAAATTCAAAGTTATCTCATCCATCCTCATCTTAGCTAATTATTACATAACCTCCCAAAAAAATTCATTTTATTATGTTAATTAGCCAATTAATATATTTATTCATAATCAATATATTAATTGCTAATTAATCACCAAATAAACACCCATCTCACCCAAAAACCAAAAGGAAGGCCGGCCACCTTTCCTTGCTCCACACCTTTCTTATTTTCTCCATTTTATTACCCCATTTATGCAAATTAATCAATTTTGTAACCACCAATGTATTCCTTTAGGTTTAATTAGCCAATAAATTGGCTAATTAAACCAAAATTTCAACCTAAAAACTCCATTAAGGCCGGCCAACTCTTCTCAAAAATGGACAAGCCTAGCCCTATAAATAGGCTCCCATTTTCACAAAACTTTCATTCCAACACACTTGCAAAAATCCCAAAATTCTCTAGACACTCTTTCTCTCTAAATTCTAACTTTGGCATCGGAGGTTCTTCGGCCAAAGTCCCCCCATTCATCATGGGCGCGTGAGGCTTTTGGCCTTGACCCTAAGGTGTTAATTGTTTTGTAGGTGCAATTTTGTCCAAGAAGAAGGAGGCGAAAATTTGCATCCACACAAGCTGGATGGATGAAGTGGAAGAGTGCATCAGGCGTGTTGTGTGATCGTCGTATGCCACTGAAGCTCAAGAAAAATTTTTATTGGACGACAATAAGGTCGGCGATGCTGTATGGCACGGAATGTTGGGCAATGAAGCATCAACACGTACATAAAATGGGTGTAGTGGAGATGAGGATGCTTCATTGGATGTGTGGGCACACAAGAAAGGATAAAATTAGGAATGAGGATATCCGAGGTAAAGTAGGAGTAGCTGAAATTGAAGGAAAGATGAGAGAAAATCGGTTACGGTGGTTTGGACATGTGCAAAGAAGGTCTACTGACGCTTCGGTTAGAAGATGCGACTACGGGACAGAGGTCTAGGGCCGATGGGGTAGAGGAAGACCTAGGAAAACTTTGGAAGAGACTCTTAGAAAAGACTTAGAGTACTTGGATCTAACGGAGGACATGACACAGAACCGAGCGCAATGACGTTCTAGGATTCATATAGCCAACCCCACTTAGTGGGAAAAGGCTTTGTTATTGTTGTAGTTGGCTCATTGAATTGTGACTCGAGTTTACTGCTCCACCATCCAAATCACGCTCTAACATCTTAGAAATTAAACATCTTATGATTTTGTTTTTCGTTCTACTCTCTTGTTCAGGCAAGGGCTTGCCTATGTAGCCTATTAATTTTTTATGGTGATTTTGATACATGTGAACTTTTAAGTTGTGCTTTGATGTACTATCTTACGAAGCAATATTTGGCCCGTGTAATGAAACCAAAAGCTCTTACGAATTTGTAGGCATTTTTCATATGAAAAATTATGGTTTGCTAACAAATTTTATAGCTATTGGATATTTGTGTTCATCCAATTTGTAGTATTCATGCTTCCTAAATGCTCTGTACTTATGATTCTATTAGATAAACCTAGTTGAAAATAACCATAAAAAATGGAGGGTGGAAGGAGTTTTGATAGTTGAAGAAGATAAATAATAAAAGTGATTTGTGCTGTATTTGGAAATTTTTTATTTTTTAAAACCTAATAAGGTCAAAATTGTCATTGCATAGTAGGATACATAAATCATTTAGTATTAAAATTTAATGTGAGGTGCATTCAACATTTTGTAAGGTGCTAATATAAAAAGCCTTTACTAATTAAGTTAAATATTTTTTTTACATTACGTGGTTCGGTTGCAAATATTAGGAATTAAAATCAAACTGTTATTTTAACTTTTAGTTATGTTTTAAATCGGAACCATTTCAAGACCGTAAAAAATCGAACTATTTGGTACAGTCCAATTTGATCCATATTTCGATTTCAGCTTTCGATCCAAAGTGCCCACCCTTAATGTCGAAGACTCTTGTCTGATGCTACTCCAAACCCTTCCCCACCCACGAATCTTTCTCCTAGCTTCTTCTTAGTCTTCAGAAATTTTATTCTTAAAAAAAAACATAAATTCTTGCCCAATTGCTTAGTCCGGCGATGCTGAATCCCCAATAGCCCGACTGATTAGGCTGGGGTGGAGATACACTTTTGAGGAATTGGATCGCCTAATTGCCTAAGCAATTGGCAAGGGGTGGACTTGCTCTAAAGCAATGCCTAGATAAACATGATTTAATAATAAGAAATTATCTAATATTTAAATCCATCATTAAAATTAGTACGACTGAGAATTATTGAATCAGTGTACTTGTTTGTTTGTGGTAACTAAATATCTTTCAGTTTGAGAAAGAAAAATAAAGAGTGATGATATACCCACCTCTCAACCCTATTTTCCCACCCACTTTTTATTGAAAAATTTAATGACATAATATACCTTTTGTAAAATGACTTTTGAAACCCTAACAAAATTAATTATTATCTTTTTTCGACCGAGAATGTCGCTCATTTTCCTCGTTCCCATTGAAATGGGCCATGTCAAGGCCCTCTCTTCCTCCAAATTTCCAGAGAGAAAAAGTTGGCTGGCGGTGGGAAGGGGTTGCCATCGAATTGGGTCGGGTGGTGTGGTTTTGAATTTCAAATTTTGTTTTATGTAGGAAAATAGTTGAAAAATGTATCAAGGACATTCTAGGAATAATTGTGGGTGTAAAGAGAGTATTATGTGTTTTTAACTTTTTATGGTGGGTGAGAATATAAGATGGATGAAAAGATAGCATTGAGGTGTGGGCGTAGTAGCATTCAAAATAAATTTCGAATTTCTACATATAACATTAGTGCATTTATACGCATTTAATAAAAAGTTAACCATTAGATTAATCTAATGATTTGTGTCAATCCACATCAGCAAAATTATATGGCACCAAACACCAAACACCAATCCCATTTCTCGGTTCTGTATGTTTCCTCGTCCGTCCCAGGACTTCTTCCATCTTTAATTCACAGACCAAAAATCGCAATCCGTGTTTGAACTATCTCTCCCATTTTTTTCAATCTCAATTTCATAGGCCAAAAGTGCCTCTCCCCCCCCCCCCCCCCCCCTTTTTTTTCCTGAAATCAGCAAAAAAAAGAAAGAAATTAATATATCTGGCTCATAAGAGAGATTAAAGGAAAAAAAATTTGGAGTTGGAAAGTTTTTTTTTTTTTTTTTTTGGATTTATTGGTTTCAATGTATAATTTTGGGAAAAGATGAAGAGATGAAGAGATGAAGAGATGAAGCAAACTAAATTAAGTTTTATACCTACATAATTGCTGCAAAGAGTTTTAATAAAAACGGAAGAGTGAGAAAGGTGAACTAGAAAAATAGGATGAAGGGAAGAAAGAGATCCAAATAATTGAAAGTGATACAATTATAGGTTATTCATTAGATTAATCCAATCGTTATGATTTTGTTAAATACGTGTAAATGCACGGATGCTAAATATTAAAGACTTGGAATCCAAAAAAAAATACATTTTCAATTTGGCTGATTCCTTATAAGGTTATTTTACTTAATAGAAACCATAAAAATGAACGGTTGGGACCTTCAAATTGCATTAGTGGATTTCTATTACATATGGGAACGGGTGCGTACAAGAAATGTTGGTGAGGTCCACATATGAGATCAAATTTTCGGCACCATTTTTGTGAGTGACCTCTATAACTAATTGATACGTGTTAAGTTATGACAATAAAGTTAAGAAGCGTTAAATTTATTAACACAAAATGGTGCAGAAGATGTGAACTCAAAATATATATATATATATATATATATATATATATATTGGAAAAAAAAAAAAAATATATATATATATATATGTTACATAATCCGGGAAATAAAGTTGACATTTACTTGGAATTATTTGGATGATGATATTCCTCTTTTTTATATTTAATTACATTAGAACGTAATGAAATCTTGACCTTTCATCACCAATTCATCATAATCCGAGAGCTTTGACATTCATTATCACATGATATCTGTGCCGTGTGGTCGTCACAATGGAGCAAGAATGCAATGACTTTGACTTTCATGTATCAAATTGGTAATTGGCTAACGTGACTATCCTTGTAAGGACAACTGATGGGCTAACTAATCGTAGATTTTTTTTTTGTCAAGCAAGAGAACCTCCATTACATTAAAAAATAGTACAAGGCCAGAACCAGGTAAACAACAACATATAAAGTAATAGGTCCAAGCAAAATAAGAGCTGCAACCCAAGATACAATGAAAGATCCACACAAGCTTAGGCCTGAAAGCTGCAAAACAAACAACAAAAAACTTTAATCTCAAGCACCATAAACCAGAACACCGTCACGTTCTCGGAGGAAGCAAAACTCCGAACTGGAAGAGTAGACACCAGATTCAAGTCTCATTTCACGAACCCCTGCAAATATATACAAACAAAGTATCTTATGAATAGAGAGTGAGGCAAAGGGGTATGTAACATGCCCAACAGTTGGCCCCAATAAGGATCCGACATGCCGGTTGGGGAGCGGTAGTGGATTTTATATCCAATTCCTGATGAGAGCCTGTCGATCTGAGCACACGAGGGGATAAGGATGAAGGATGAAGGAAAATTAAAAGACATAAAGCAGTAAAAGGTGGGGAAAACGCCAAATAAGGGGCATAAAGCCCAAATCTAAGACAAAGAAAACACCAAATAAGGGGCATAAAGCCCAAATCTAAGACAAACTCATATGATAGTTGAGACCTAGCTCAAGGAAAACTGAGATAAAATTCAGAGGGAATCGAGAATAAAAACGAAGGAAGGAGACCGAAAAAGGGGAAGGAAAATGAGGTGGATGGAGGGAGGGGGGAAGGGCCAGAGGAGATGAGAGGAGAGGAAAAGAAGAAAATGGCAAAGGAGAGGCGAGGGAAGCAGGAGAAAGATGCGGAGTAATGGGCTGCCGCCACCCTTAGCAAGAGCAAAGGGCGGCAGTTGAAACTTGAAACTGGGGTTGGTGTGCTTCTGGATCTAAGATTTGAAGTTCATAGAGAGCGAGAATATTCATAGAATTATAATGGGGTTTTGAGGAGGACCTGGACCAACCATAATAGTTAGCAATTAACAAGTACATGATATTCGAGTGAAAATATTCGTAGAGTACCTCAACGTAAAGTACACATTGTTGAGTTTAAGTATAATACTTGCGTTCCTTCATGGAGGATTGTGCATATCTTAATTCTTTCGAATAATGAATATTAATTGTATAAACTCCATAAGCGGAACCATACAATTTCTTAATCTTCATTTGAAAATCATCCCTATTAAAAATCATTTGAACCGGAGGTCGTCTAGTCATCCATAATTATGGAACAAATCGATGGTGTAAGTACCAAGTAATATATTCATGATGAACCATCCATTTATTTTAAGGACCTAAGAGCTGGATATCAGCTTAGTTTTCATTACTCTTTTTTTTTTTTTTTGGGGGAAACTGGAAACTAATAACTAGGAAGAAAAGAAGCCGAAAGAGACGGCAAGTACAACACTAACAAATGAGAATAGGGTATACAAGGACGCCGCGAAGCGTGGCACCAACGTCTACCCTCTCCCATGGACCCAAAAAATAACCTACGGAGGACAAGGTAACCCATCTTTATTCAAGATTCGAACAAACGAAGATGGGGGTCTTTCAACCCAAACAGAATCACTCATCTTCGTAGACTGAAACGAAGTTCGCCGCCTGATTCCCCGATCTAGGCACCCACGACCAACTACAAAAGGGAAAAGAGTCACAGATCTCCAGAATCCGAGACAAAATAGGGTAAGATTGGGTTGCCTCCCAATTAGCGCTTTAGTTAACGTCTATAGCTAGACGGATTGGAATGAATGTGGTGATCATGTGATTTGTTCTTTTAGAGTCAACCATTCTTTGGCAGCATCAGAGGCTAATAGGAGGTACGGAATGTGATGGTTATCAACTGTGCATCTGAATTCATTGGGTGAAGCCTTGATGTCTACCTTTCTATGTGAATGAATTTTTGTAAGCAAATAGGACTCTTTACAAAAAGGCTGATGTCTCCATCCATCTGATTTAAACCGTGTATTTACCACCCAAAATTTCTGCACTGGCCAAATTTCTCTACGAGGAATTGTGCTGCCACAAATTGTTTTCCTCTTCTCGTTGTATATCTCAGCCTGCTTGTAGGACTTGCCCCGATTTTCTTTAAATTTTATTGGCTTTACTGCTGGAGTATTCAATTCAGCAACAAAAACTGTTTCATGAGGTACATGCCCTGTATCCCAAGTGATAGTGTCCAAGAGCTGGCCACATGATTTCCCAGATTCTGATTTGGTTTGTACATCCCCATCCAATCCGTTAGTTTCAATGAATTCCTGAAGCTTTGTAGGTGGGTTTGCAGCATCATAAAATAGTATGTGTGGTGTATGGACTTGAGTATGAACAAATTTTGAAGAAAGTCCAAGGTCATCAAGGGATGTTTCCTCTATTAGGCATGGGTCACTGGCAAATGGCTTTTTAATTTCAATGTTCTCCAGCATGTTATCATAATTCTCTGCATATTGGGGTGTTTGAATTACACACCATTCCTCTTAATCTTGTGGTACATCAATTTGTTGACAAGGAAACTCGTCTTCCTCGTGTTCGTCCCATTGATTCACGAGCTGCCCAAATTGCCTCTCCAAATTAGTTATTGAAGCTTGCATATTTTGCATGTTCTGATTCATTGTCTGCTGTATCTTTTGCAGGTTCTGGTTGCTTTGCTCAATACTGATGCGAGTGGCATCTGCCAACTTGTCAATTGCAATTTCCCACGAAGCTTTGGCTGGTGCGGCAGGTTGCTCAAAAGGCTACAGCAATTTGTCAACTGCAATCTCCTAATCAGCTCTTGCTGGCGCATGAGGCTGTTCAAAAGGCTGATGGCTACCCACCCACATATGATTTTGATGCTCTGGCCATGATGGATTGTAAAAATTTGAATAGGTCTTGCACCTAGGCCTCTGAAAATTGTTCCTCATATTTATATGGTGTTGCACAAACTCTGGAAAATACTGTCTTTGAGGACAATACATAATATCATGCGTATTCAAATTGCAAAGTGCACAAATTGTTGGTGCAAATCCAAAGTATCCCATTGCTGCTAATGAAATCGTTGCACTATTCTCAAAATCAACAAATTGTAACCTAAAACAAAAAAAAAAATTAAAATCAAGTAAATAAAAAGATATATACAAAATACTTAACTAAGAATATGATAAACACAAATTATTTAAAACAATCCCCGGCAGCAGCGCCAATTTCTTGATAGGGATTTTACCAACTACAAAAGTAGAGATAAAAACACACAAAATACTTGCAAGAGAACAAGGTTGTTGTACTATAAACGGCTCAAGCAAGGTCGTTTTCCACTGGGATTATTTAAAACAATTAATGCTAAACCAAAATCTTAATTAATTATTGAGAAACAAAGATTGGAAAGAGGTGATTTAATGACCAAAATTGAGAAAAACGAAATTAATTAAAAAGGCTAATTAAAATCTGCAATTTTTAGAGAAAGCAAAAGGAAACAATTTTTTTAGAATTCAAGTGAGAAAATACTAGGGCTCTGCCGTCACCCTAACAATCCTATGTAACTCTCCTAATTCCTTATGACTTATACATGCATATTTTGAAGGTTTGGTTTTCCTAAAGTATGCCCTACTTGGACCCCCAATATAGAACGTATATCTAACATGCAACCCGTCTGTGGCGTCCAGATCGAATATAAACATGCAAGACTCATTAAGTTTTGTGAAAACCTTTTGAAAAACCATATAACTCCTAAGACGTGTCGTCCATCCTAAGCAGTTACACATGTTAACCACAAGAAGCCTTAGCCAATTTTAGGGACAACCCTCTGCCAAAATTGCATCAAATTACTTTTCTAAACATCCTAATGGTCGCGAATCACTAAGACAAATAGATAGTTTAAAGCACAGTGATTAACAATCCAAAACTTGCATGCATAAATTCATAAGAAAATTAGAAAGAGACTACATATTCTTGCTAGGGATCATGGCCTCACCCTAGCAAAGGAAAATTAGTGACTCATACTCATAAAACAAAATATTTTTAACAACATGGAAAGAAAACACCTTGAAAATAAACTTGAAAAACCCTCAATAGTGTGTCCTCCTCTCAATGTTGCGTCTTGCGTCCCCAATGTTGCGTAGTAAACCCGAATGGCTAAAAAGCCTTATTTATACTACTAGAAAATAAAACCCTACCTAGAAAAGGTCTTAGAATAAAACTAGGAAACCTAATAAAATAATAAAACATAAAACAAAAGGTTTCCTATTTGAACTGGAATTCGGACTTCTCAGAAAATCACACTTTTGACCGACCAAATTAACTCCGATTTGGTCCCAAAAGGTCTCTTTCGAAAGCTGAAGACGTCCCCTACAAATCCTCAGAAGGAATCTTCCTCAAAATATGCCATCTTGACCTCCAAAATACCCAAAACGTTCAGAAACGTCAATCTGGGAAAGCTGCGCGCTGGGCCTTCTTTTCATCGCCACGGTCAAACGTCTTGTTAGAAAAATCTGGAATTTTGATACAATCATCTTGAAAGACTCACGAACATCCTCCAATTGGAATCATCCGTTTGATCACTTTTTGCTCACGAGGAAGTTGAATGTCCTACATTGAAAATATAAACCAAAGTATCACAATTCTACCAAAATAACCAATAAATTATAACTAAGATTAGGGTAAAATATATGGTAAAATATATAGTAAAATATGGACTCATCAAATACCCCCAAACTTACCTTTTTGCTTGTCCTCAAGCAAAACAAAACTCAAAAACAAAACTCAAAAACAAAAATAAAAACTAACAAACCTAAGAACTTAAACAAAAATAAACTAAAACAAAATTTCCACCTTCAAGTTTCAATCCATAGAAAACGTTAAAAATTAGAACATCTTTTCAAAAGTTCCAACTAATCCCACCACAGAGTCTAAGTCATTTAGAATCAATTAGAAAAGAATTCATGAACTTCCTTTGGTGTAAAGTGAACCAACATGGTTAAGGAGACTCGACTCAAACCCTTACCTCTCGTCCTTTTATTTCAACACTTCACGTAACTTTCATATTTTGTTTTTTTCTTCTTTTCGAATTTTTTTTTTCAGTAACAGTAGTGGTTGTGTAATGCTAGTTCACTCGAAACCAACTAACCACCCTGCCCCATGCCAAGACTCTACTGTTTGACACGAGAATCACTGTTGATCAGACAGGACTGGCCCGGTTACTAGGTAAAGCCTATGGTGGAACAATTATTACTTTATTCATAACAATAACTAGCTTTACTTGAAACAAAAATTAAAATTAAACTTAGACTAAAAGTAAGTATTTCAATCTCACTCCCCACAAACCATGTTGATGTGAACATGCAAATTTTCAAAGTATAACTCATGAATTAGTGTCTAAGCAACGATAAATAGAAAAGACTCTATTGTGGGATTAACCTTCACCATGTCCATTTGTTCTAACGTTTAAAATAAACTATGGATATTAACTTGTAAGAATGAAATTTTTTTATTTGACCCAAAAATTAAAAATCTAAAATTTCTTATTCCCCACCCCCCAAACTTAAATCACACGTTGTCCTCAAGGTGTGGAAAGTAAACAAAACATAAAAAAATAACAATAAAATAATTAAATTAAATAAATAAAAAATAAAGAATAATACGAAACCTGAATGAAACATAATAAAAATTTAAAAGACACAAAATAAAACGGCAAAAACAAAAATAAAAGGAACAACATAAATAAATAGGGAAAAGATAAGAATGCACCTGGGTTGAAAATGTGGACTTGGCATTGGACATGACACCGGAGCAAACAAAAAAATGGGCCATTGAAACCAAAATATTTGAGCCTCCAAAAGGCCCATGCACCTAGCTCGAAAATCAGCCCACTCTTGGCACACGTACAAGTCACATGTGTGACTGAAACCCTAAAGATCCACTATATAAATGAAAACACACCCATTGCCATTCTGTTTCATTTCTGAAACCAAACTCTCAACCATCTCGAGCCCAGAGCCACGAGAGCTGCCTTCATTTCTCACATAACTGAAACCCTAGTTGCATCTTCATCAAATCCTTCATCCCACTTTGTAAAAAATCAGAGATCAAAACCTCCGTGGCACCTCCGTGGCTGCAGAATGTGAGAGATACCTATCTCTCTGAAACCTCACACACAACGAAATTCTCTAGGCCTGCAAAAGGCGTTGCAGGCCCTTACTCTGATCGAACGGGCCAACTGGTGATTTCAAAGGTAAAACCCTCAAACTTCTTCGTGTTAGTCTCCATGCCTTTACCATAATACATGCATGCTCATGAATCTGTACTTTGTGTTATGCATGTCTCCTGATGATGAATGCCAAGGAAAATTTGTGCACAAATCGGGATCTGTACTTAGCTTAAGTACTGTTCTCCTCTGTGCTACTCGGTCCACCCCCAAACTTGTATTTTACTATATATTTTTAATTGAAATGTGAGAGCGAATGAGTGGAGTGGGTCCAAGTAGTACAGAGTCTTCTTTGCAAACCCAGTGTAACGTTTCTCAAAACTCAAACTCCAGTTGGATTTCCTTTTAAATTTCTGCACATTAATGTTGATGTTGAATGCAAAGTTGTGATGAATGGATAGTTGAATGCATACTGATGTGAAGGGATGAATGCTATGCATCCACGATTAATTGCGATTAGACCGATTCCGAATGCAGCCTGCAATCACGAATCAAAAACCTAATTAGATAAGTAAAGAAAAATAACAAGAATTAAAAATTGCAATTTTTTTTTCTTTCAATTTTCTGACTTTTTATTTTTTCTTTTTTTGTGATTTTTGTAATTAAGAATAAAAACAGGAAAATAAAATAAACGAAATAAGAAGAAAAGAGTTAGAAAAAGATTTTGCTGAGTTGCCAAAGCTCCCCAGAACCCCCTCCATAAAAAATTCCTAACCTTCGGAGGGGCATTAATGTTCCAAATACACTTCCACACCGAGGGATCCGTAAGTCTAAAAGAAGAAGGCCGACGTGATCTTCGAAGGTGTGCCTGCTCATGAAGCCACCTATACCCAGAACTGACAGAATACACCCCCTACTATTTGCCGACCAAATCAACCTATCAGGGCGTCTAGGGTTGCCAATCTGGGTTAAAGATATAGCATCCCGCTCCGCCTCAGGAACAATGCCATCAATGACCTCCCATCTCCAATCCCGGGAAATCGGTTGAATAATGGAGGAGACTCTTTGGTTGACATCGACAAGAAAGCCCTGAAGGGGGGAAAGACGGCCCGATGGGATTTTGGGAAGCCACCTATCCACCCAAATGCGAGTTTGGTCCCCACTCATGATCTGTCAGTGGGCTGCTTGCAATAAAATCTCCATTACCGCCAACAAACTCGACCATGCCCAAGAAGCACTCCCACCCTTTTTTGCATCCAAAAACGAATCATTGGGAAAGTAGCAATCTTTTAACACTCTGGCCCATAAAGAGTTGGGTTCATGAATCAATCTCCAACACTGTTTTGCAAGGAGGACGATGTTAAATTCCTTCAGATTTCGGAAACCCATCCCCCCCTCTGCTTTAGCCGCACCCATGGCTTCCCAACTGACCCAATGGATTCTTCTCTCCTTATCTCGTTGACCCCACCAGAATCTAGCAATAGCCGCATCAATATCGCTACACATACTTTCTGGAAGTTTGAACACATTCATGGGGTAAGTCGGCACAGTCTGTGCAATAGCCTTGATAAACGTCTCTTTTCCAGCTTGAGATAAGAATTGTTGCTTCCAACCATTCAACTTCGCCATCATCATGTCCTTTACATAAGCCAGAGCATTTTTTTTCGATCTTCCCCAAATCGTTGGAATACCAAGATACATCCCAGGGTCCTCCACCTTCGGCATATTCAGAATTTCACTAAGCTCTGAGGATATCGACTGAGGAGTATTGGAACTGAAGTAAATTGTAGACTTTTGGAGGGTCACCTCCTGCCCCGAAGCATGACAATACGAATCCAGGATCTTTACAATATTGGTACAGTTTGATTTTGTTGCCTTAAGAAAAATTAGAGTGTAATCTGCGAATAGAAGGTGCGATAAACAGGGACCCCGGCTGCTCACCTGGATGTCTTCGACGAAACCCAACTCCGAAGCATTTCGGATAAGCATCGATAAGACCTCACTAACAATTAGAAAAAGGTAGGGTGACAATGGATCTCCCTGTCTTAGACGTCTAGTCAGCTTGAACTTCTTACCCGGCCTCCCATTGATTAACACTGCAAAGTCGACAGTTGTAATACATTGCATCACTAACCGGATCCAACTATCATTGAAACCCATCTTCTTCAAAACTTCTTGAAGGAAATCTCACTCAACTCTATCATAAGCTTTATTCATATCGAGTTTAATGGCCAACTCGAAGTTCTTTTTAGCTTTCCTCAACTTCAAGAAATGAAAGACTTCGTGTGCAATAATGATGTTATCCTGGATTTGTCGACCTTCCGCGAAAGCATTTTGGCTTGGAGAAATAATAGATGGCAGGACTTGTTTCAACCTGTTGGCCAAAATCTTCGAAATAACCTTATAGGAATAGTTACAGAGGCTGATAGGGCGAAATTGATTGACCGACTCAGGATTATGAGTCTTCGGAATCAACACAATGTGCGTCGAGTTCAGATCCTGAGTACTGTTATCCCCATTAAACAACCCAGCAGCTAAATCACGAACCTCTGGCGAAATAGTCTCCCAGAAGGACTGGAAAAAAACACCCTGGAACCCATCTGGTCCAGGTGCTTTCAAACCTCCCATCTGAAAAACAGCCTGCTTTATCTCATCATCTATAATAGGCAAAGTCAAATTGTCGTTCATTTCCCTGGATACCACAGTTTCCACACACTCCAACAAGGACCCCCAGTCTTGTCTTCCATTAGTGGTAAATAAGTTCCTGAAATGATCATCTACAGTACCCCGGATACCCCGCTCATCCTCCAACCACTCCCCATTGACATTCCTGATTTTTGCTAGCCTGTTTTGTCTCCTCCGTTGAACCGTAGATTGATGAAAAAAAACAGTGTTTGAATCTCCAGCTTGCAGCCACCTAACGCGGGATCTTTGCTTCTAGTACATTTCCTATTGCGCCTCCAATTGGTCAACCAGTGCTGATGTGTCTTTAATTTGCTCCAAGTTTGTCTCCCAGTCTATTTGTAGATCCTCAAGTTCCTTAGTAAGTTTTGCTATCTCTAGCCTTTTAGCCTTGAACTTGTCCTTACTCCAGACCACTAGCTTGCGTCTACAATTTTCCAATTTTCTTTTCCATCGGTATCCCGGACCACCAGCAACTGGAATCTCCCAGCTTTTACTCACCACTTCCTTACAACCCTCATCTTTAACCCAGAAAGCTTCAAAACAGAATGGGACTCTCCCACGAGGCTTCGCTTGAAAAGTAGAGACAATGATGGGTCAATGGTCAGACACTTGGACCGTTTCATGAATGACGTTCGTATGCGGCCAAATATCCTGCCATGGGCCGTTAACCAGACCTCTATCTAACCTTTCATGTACCAAATGGTTGTTCCGAGAACCCCGCCACGTGAATCTCGAACCATTGAAGCCTAAATCAATTAGCCCCATATGTGACATGAATTCCTGTAAATACTGAGGCCCTGGAGTGAGATCGTTAACATCCCCCCAATTTCTCAAAATCCCACAGGTATTCGTTTAGATCTCCCCCACAAAACCAGTGTTGGTTCGAGGGTTTGAGCACCGCCATAGCCCACTTCCAAAATCCCTCATTCTCTGCCCTATAAGGGTTCCCGTACATCCACGTAGTTTGAATCCAATCACACTCCCCTTGAATTCGCATCTCAGAATGGATCAAATTTTTTGACGAGATTTTGATGTTTATCTCTACATAATCATTCCACCAAAGACTAAGGCCTCCTACTGCCCCAATAGGCTGAACGTCAAACCCTTTCTTGAACCCCATCCGTCTCCTGACACCTTCTATTCTATGGTTTTTCATCTTTGTTCCAGATAGAAAAACCATAGAGGGTCTATGCTTCCTTATGAGCCCATGCAGGACTCGAACCACCGTGTCCGACCCAAGACCACAATAGTTCCACAAGAGGTATATCATGGCGATGATGCGGCTGTTGTAGGCCAGCCGCCACCACCCTTGGTTGATTCCCCCATCCCACTACGTGTACCAGTCTCGATCTTCTCCCCAAGCTTTCCTTCAGCCAAGGTCCAGACTTCATCTTTTTAAATAAGAACCTCTTGTAAAGCATTCTCATCAAAGGAATTATGGGCCCCATTCCTGCCACCAGAATGGCCTCTTTCGTTACACCTGAGACCACTCCCCCGCCCCTTGGAAACTCTTGGAGATTTACCGGCGCCAGAGATCATATCTTCCCCCTCATTTTTAAACCCATCCCTTTATATAAACTCTCTATTTGTCTTCTCTCCACCAAATCCTGATTTTGTCCTTTAATCGTAATAGTACTCTTCTTTCCCGCCTGGGTAGCCCTACCCTTCCGATTTTGTCGTTTTTGTTGAACCTGATTTTTATTTCCCAACTGTTGAGTTGTACCTTCACTAGCTTGAGCCACAATTCCCATTCCACCTTCGTTCCCATCATTGTTTTCACTGTTGCATTGAATTTGACCCTTCTGTTGTTGAGGATCAGTGGACCCACTTGGTCCTATTCTACTTTGTTTACCCCCTTCCTCAGTCGTGTGATTACTCACCCTTTGGACACTTGCTCTCTGTGCAGGCTGGACCATTCCTGGTTGACGGCATTCCCCAGGCTGGATCCTTGTCTTTCTTGGAACCGGAAGCTCGTTCCTAATCATTTTAGCCTTCGTCCATTCCCCATACATTCCACCTCCCCCAACTTGCTCATAGGAGCATTCTCTGTCTGAGTGGCCTATTCGCCCTACATTTAAAACAGAAGTCTTGCAGGCGCTCATAACTAAACTCTATCCAGGTGTCCCAATCTCCATCCCTGGACAGCCAGCATCCCGCCACTAGTGGATTTTTTCTATTGATCATGATTTTGACTCTCAAGAATCCTCTTGCTTTTGCTAGATCTTCCTATTCTAGGAATTCACCCATATTTCCTACAAGTCTCCTTGCATTCTCCTCCGTATTCAAGAACAGAGGAACCCCTTTCATCTGAACCCAGAAATGGACCATGTCCACTGGGACTTCCTCCACTGCACAATCCCTAGGCCATCTCTTTACCAAAAAATTCTTTTTCATCACACCCCATGGTACCTGGTTCAGAATCCTTGATGTTGTTTGTTCATCCTTCACTATAATAATAAACAGATTCTCCTTAACCCAGTTAATGGCAACCTGCCCCAGTTCGCTCCAAGCACTCTTTAGGACATTCCTTACACCCCATTTATTGAGCTGTTGATCCGCCAGCACCTATCAATTTCACCCCTTGCTCCATAGTCGATAACTCTAGGGATCCTTCCAGTCGAACCACCAGTTCATCCACCGACGTTTGTGCCATCGTTGTCGAATCACTGCTTATTTTCTTCTTCCACCTACCCGAATCTTCCCAAAATCTAACCTGTTTGAAACCCCAAAACCCTAACTGCAAAGACAGGATTCTTACCAGATGGTTGAAGTTCTTGTAGCCACAACAAAAATCGATCCAAAGAGTAAATCCAAAGGTCAGTAACAGCAGTAATTTGTGAGTATTGTTCCTTTTGTCTTGGGCCCCTTCATCTTTGTTAGATCTAAAATTAATTGCACTTCCTCCAGTAGATGCCTGTCTAATCGATTGAGTTGGGATCCCATTTGTCTTCATTTGCCCTTCATCTGGTGAAATCGCCATAAATGCTCTTGAGCCCATGTAATCCGGGTAGTTGAGAAGTATACTAGAATAATCAGAAACGGGTAGGGAACTGGAAGGAAATAAATGAGGTGGGACTTAGGACCCAGACGCAACTTAGAGGTTTGGTAGGAATATTCAAGTTGTAGGATGAAAGCCGGAAAGGAATTAGATTGGGGAACTCTCAGAAAGAGAGAATACTCTCACAGCGGAGAGAAAAAAAGTGGTTTTCTTTATTGTGTTTGATTCAGTTTTCATTACTCATTTATGCCATGGAAATAAACCTATTTTTCACGATTATTGGAGTGGAAATTGGTTGTGGTCATACTAATGTATGAATCAAAATCTTATTGTAGACCAAAAATTTGAGTGTTGTGAGAGTGATTTTTATTTTTTAGTTTGATATATTGAACTCATGAGTGTGATCCCTATAAAATAAATTATATTTGATCCCTTTACAATAAATTATAAGAGAGAAAAATAAGTAACCAATCATAAAATTTAGAAACATATAAGTAGATGGATCCCATATTTTATATAGAACTCACTTCTATCAAACTCACAACATTATGATTATAGTACGACACGAATCAATCTTATGGTGGATAACTCTTATATATTGGAATTCACACTCACCTATATTATTGAAAGACCTTAATTAGGATTTATTTTGTTTATATTTGATTTGATTTGGAATTTAAAACACTTATTAGGGTTTGGTGCGTCATATCCTTGCTGCTTTTTCCTTGAGTGATCGAGGGAATCTTCATGGTGTTGGTGTGACAAAATGAGGGGTGAGTGTTGCTTTATCTATTTCCAGGCGCACAACTACATAGGGCTGGAAAAAAATCTCAAAAATACCAAACCGAACTGAAAAATTCTCGAAACCGAACCGAAAAATTCCCAAACCGAAATTCCCGAAAATTTCGGTACCCAATACCGAACCGATCCCGAAATTTCGGTACGGGAATCGGTCTCAAGTTTTTGGGATTTCGGTATTCCCAAACCAAACCGAAAAAAATATATATATTATTAAATTTTTAAATATATATTTAGAATTTTAATAGTCGTTGGATTATGTTGAGATTTAATCTCAACCGTTGCATGTAAATCAAAGTTATCAACCTGTGTCTGACTCAGTATCTCTCTCTCTCTCTCTCTCGATCTCTCGACATTCACTCACACACACCTTAGACCTAAACTTCACCTTACCTCGCCGATTTGTCTCTCCTCCCACACCCGTCTCCTGAATCCCGAATCTACCCACACCAGTCCTCACTCCTCTCAGTCCTCACTCCTCACCTGAATTGCGCCTTCACCCACTGTCCATACCACCCGAATTCGGCTCCTGAATCGGGATCTCGGTCTCAGTCCGCACTCATCCTCACTGCAAAAGGTAAGAAATTCCTGCAATAAACTCAACCAAAGTTCATACAAATGGTTTGATTCCAAATTCGATTAGAGATTTTGAATTTGTGTTTCTGAATTAGGAATTTCTAAAATTAGGGTTTCTGAATTAGGGCTTTTGGAATTAGGTATTTTGAATTGACGGAGAGGTTACAGAGGGAATGAGAGGTTAAAGGGGGGAGGGAGCCTGACTTAAATGTTTTGTAAAATACCTTCTGCAATTAGAGCTTTTTTCGTAAATTTTGGCGAGGTACTTAGGTACCCCATTCATTCGTTTCGTAAATTTTTCAAATGGATTTTAGCGAGGTACTCAGGTACCCCATTCGTTCTTTTGGTAAATTTTGTCACTACAGTTGATTTAGGGTTATTCATATATGATGCAGCAGTTCCATAATTTTATAAAAATGGAAGCTCGATTAATTAATAAGTTTTTATAATTATTCTTAGCATATTTAATTGCGTGTGATTCTGTAATTTAGATTTATTGGAATGGATGGGGTTATAAAATGGAAATTGTTTGCACGTCAAGGCACAGTTTGTTAAGGTTTTGTTTAGTTATGGGCTATTATTGATGAAAGAAAATTTTCGAATCTTTCGAAAGAAAGTTAATGGAGTGTGGTACAAGTTAATGGAGTGTGTCTCATGATTTCTTTTACTATTTAGAACAAGAAAAGGTTAGATCCTCACTCACGGGAACACTTGCACACATGTAAACTAATGACTAACTGATTAGATCCTGCTGTCTGCAAGCAGATATGAAAACCATACGTTTATCAGTAATAACAGCTTACAAAACATATTGATTGCAGGGAAGTGGATTAAAAAGTTAGTCTAAAATGTTACCATGATATATCAATTTTCTTTTGTTGTCCATATACAGATTCTTGAAAACATATTTCAAATGTCAAATGTTAGCATAATATGTCAAATTTAGTCCAAAAGCCCAAAACCATTTCGGGATTCCCGATTTGTCCCGAAATCCCGAAACTATTTCGGGATTCCCGAAAATTGGGATTCCCGAAAATTTGGTTTGGGATCGGTATTGAAATTGGGATTCCCGAAAATTTCGGTTTGGGAATCGGGACAAGGGTTTCGGTATGGGATCCCATACCGAACCACCCCTACAACTACGTGATCAAGATGCTCGTATTGAAGTTTTTCTCCAGTAACAAGCCTGACACATATGAGATTTGAGATTATATAAATAGACTAGTCTCAAAGATGATATAGGGCTGGAAAAAAATCCCAAAAATCCAAAACCAAACCGAAAAAATCCCGATCCCAAACCAAAATTCCCGAAATTTTCGGTATATAATCCCGAACCAAACCGAAATTTTCGGTATGGGATTCATGTCACATCCCGGCCCGGGGTCCACCACTTCCCGGGCCCGCTCCACCACCGTAGCACTATATTGTCCGCTTTGGGCCCCGACTACGCCCTCACGGTTTTGTTTCTGGGAACTCACACGAGAACTTCCCAGTGGGTCACCCATCATGGGAGTGCTCTCGTGCGCTACTCGCTTAACTTCGGAGTTCCTACGGAACCAGAAGCCAGTGAGCTCCCAAAAGGCCTCGTGCTAGGTAGGGATGGGAATATACATATAAGGATCATTCCCCTGGGCGATGTGGGATCTCACAATCCACCCCCCTTAGGGGCCCGACGTCCTCGTCGGCACACCACGGCCAGGGTTAGGCTCTGATACCAAATTGTCACATCCCGACCCGGGGTCCACCACATCCCGGGCCCGCTCCACCACCGTAGCACGATATTGTCCGCTTTGGGCCCCGACTACGCCCTCACGGTTTTGTTTCTGGGAACTCACACGAGAACTTCCCAGTGGGTCACCCATCATGAGAGTGCTCTAGTGCGCAACTCGCTTAACTTCGGAGTTCCCACGGAACCCGAAGCCAGTGAGCTCCCAAAAGGCCTCGCGCTAGGTAGGGATGGGAATATACATATAAGGATCATTCCCCTGGGCGATGTGGGATCTCACAATTCAATTTTGCATCTCCATATTTTCGGTATTCCCATACCGAACCGAAAATAAATATTATATATATATATAATATTTTTTTAATTATAAGAGAATTATTTCAGCCGTTCATTTTTTTGGATTTAATCTGTGCCGTTCATTTGTTTTTAGGTCGGATCTCCCATTTCACTTCCATTCCATTGATTCGATCGAACATGAAGCGTAGCAGCCTCCCTCACCGAGCCCTCATCTCATCTCTCTATGTCGATTCCGGCCAGCCACCGGCCCACCACCACACCATACTATCGTCTCTAACTCTCCAACCTTCCTTCACCACACAGCCATCGCCACGCCACCGCTTGCTCTTGCGATCTCTCTATCTCTCGGGCGATTTTCTCTCACATCACACAACTCTCGATCCAGAACCAGCACCGAGTCCGAGTCTCACTCTCACCCCAAATTAGGTAATTAATTTAGTGTTTTGAAATCTAATTTCTGTCTTCCTTTTGAAATTTAATTTAGGGTTTGGAATTAATGTGTTGTGGTGCACTTGATTAAGCCGCGGTTTGGGCAAGGTTGTTTGTTTGTGTTTTGTAACTTCTCAGCTCTGAAGCAAATTAAGATAATAGATAATAGTAGCTTTGGGCTGCTTGAAATAATGGAATTCCTTTAACATCTATGCTCTCTTTATGCGGTTCTGATATGCAATTTGTTTCCATGGTTCTGATATGCAATTTTGTAACTTGTAACTAAAAGGTTCTGATATGCGGTTTTGTAACTTGTAACTAAAAGGTTCTGATATGCAATTTGTATCCATGGTCTTCATCGCATTTATGAGCTTACAACATGAATTTTGTCCCTCTGCCAGTCTATTTTGTTAATTTTGTTGTCTAAATTTGTTTCCATGGTGTTGTAACTTGTAACTAAAAGGTTTAGATATTGCAAAAATGCGATTTCTTATTATCGATTCGATCAAGATTTAAGTTGTTCTGTGTGTCAATTAGGTACTTTCCATTGGACTTGGTAGGATTGTGCCAAACTTGATATCAAGGAAGCATACGAATAGTGCAGCTACAGGTAAAGCTACCAATTCTTTTTGTTACTTGACCACTAAGAAATTTTATGAGAATCAGATTTCCATATTTTTGTTTTGGCTATAGAATCTTAGATACATGGTCTTGCTTTAATGTTTGATAGCAAATCAAGTTTTGTAATTCTGTTTTAGTTTCTCATACCCTATGACTCTTTAATTGTAAACTATTGGATGGCTACACGTGATATTGCCTTGGCTTGTAACTAGTATTTATTTTAAAACCTTGGCTTGTAACTAATATTTTTGCTTTTGGATTTGGTACTTCATTTATTTTTCTGTAGTAGAAATTGAATAGGCAAATGCTATTGTGCACAAATTTGTGCACAGACAGATTGGCAGATTGCTTTTGAATAGGCAGATGCTATGAAAGTATCAAATAGGCATATACTTATTATAGGTAGGTACTTATAGTTATAGGCAAATGCTATGTGAAATTTGTGCACAGATTAGTAGAAACAAATTGGCAGATTGGGTCTTCCTATATGTCAATTTTTCAATATAAAAGGATGAATTTTAGCCCAAAAGCATAATATGTCAAATTTTAGTCCAAAAATCCAAAACCATTATGGGATTCCCGATTTGTCCCGAAATCCCAAAAATATTTCAAGATTCTCGAAAATTTGGTTTGGGATCGGTATTGAAATTGGGATTCCCGAAAATTTCAGTTTGGGAATCGGGACAAGGGTTTCGGTATGGGATCCCATACCGAACCACCCCTAGATGATATCCACAATCTTCCGAGGCCTTCTTACAAGGAAAAGGATCCTCGCCGGATCCTTTTTATGGAGATCCGAGGATCTCGTGACCGTGTCCGTTCATCGTACATCGTGCGGTCAGTTTTCGTTAGGTACTATTTATATTTAATTTTAAATTTCAAATAATTTCTGACCGCACGATGTATGAGGAACAGACACAATTACGAGATTTCCCGGATCCCCAGGAAAAGGATTCAGCGAGGATCCTTTTCCTTCTTACAAAAAATAAATTTGTCCCCCACTTTGATTTTACACATTACCTTCAAAACTTTACAGGATTCGATATTGAACCCAAGCTCACTCATCCGGACCATTGAAATTTGATCAAACGGCTAAAGTTATTATAACTTTTAAAGTGAACCCCTGTTTGTAGTTGTTAGATCAAATTTCAATGGCCCGGATGAGTGGACTGGGGGGAAAGGATCTGAAGAGGATCCCTTTCCGTACATCACAATGATGGATGGACCACCTGGATCATTGATCGAAGTGGCTCGTCCGAAAATCCTTTTTTTTTTTCAACAGACGATATTATCTTATTAAGAAAAAAAAATGAATTTAACTTCATAATAAATTAATAATAATATGATTCAAATTCGTCTTCCAAATACGTTATTTGTTAACGCAACAAAAATGGTGGAAGCCGACATTTTGGTGATATTTTTGTAACCCCAGATGCACCATTTCACTGACACACCCATCAAAGAGATGAGAAACTGGACAAAAACAAAGGAGAGAGTTGAGAGCTGGATGAAAGGCTGAGGAAAGATGCATGGCAACGTGTCAAAGCGTGTGAAAAGGTCGACATATTTCTGGTGTGGAAAATGAAGACAGAATACCATAAACAAATCAAAAGTCGTTACAAGGTCAACTTATGGTCTCATACACCCCAAAACCTAAAAACAGAATCCGCATTAAATTTCCACATCTACATTCCCATAAAATATTCAATTATTTCAATCCCTCTCGTATCTGCCTCAAAAAATATTCAATCCCCCAGTAAAGTTCAAATCTTTATATCATTAAAATACTCCAATCTTGGATTCAAATTCCACCCCAAGAACCATCCCAGCTCCTTCTTCCCCCTCCTCCTCTCAGTTTCTCTCCGGTTCTTCCTCTTCATCTGCTGCAATTCTCTTCTCTTCTGGGTCCTTTGTCTCCCCTCCCACCTTGAGATCTTCACCTCCTTAATCACAAGAACCTACCTCTCTCTTTCTCTCCTCTTCTCTCTCCTCCCTCTCTCTCCCTCTCTCTCTCTCTCTCTCTCTCTCTCTTCCCTCACCCTCACTATATAACCCACTTCAACTAACTACCCCACTTAGCTTTTACCTCTCTAGAAACACAGTTTTCTGGTTTTTTTTTTCTCTGAATTTCTCTATCAGTTGCTTCGCTGCATCTTTATTTGACTTTTTGTCGTAAAGTTTCAAGTTTCGGAATGGATTTTCGAAAACCCAATGCGATCCAGCAGAGGCCGGTGCTGCTGAAAGATTTTCTGATGGACGATCTCGGCTCCTGCTCATCCAACGGCTTCAAATCCTTCTCTCGCCGCCAGTGCTACACAACCACCGTCCGCTTCCTCCTCGACATCGAATTCAAGAGCTCATCGTCGTCGTCTCAACTGTCCACTCACAAGTATCCCAGTAAGATTACTCCTCAAAAGCCAGTCCTCCACCGAAGCCGGTCCAGAGCCGCCGCCGCTTGCGACGCCGTCATTAACGCCGTCAAGAGCCTCCCTTCCTCCCCGTCCGTACGGAGAGGAGTGGTCTTGCTTCTTCCGAAAAGCCTTTCCCGGCGGCTTCGGAGGAAGAGATTCTGGAAAAAACAGAGCAAGGAAGAGAAGAAAGAAGAGAATGACATCGGACGGTGGAGATTGTTCCGTGAGTTTCTCCACGACGAACCTCCGCCGCCCGATCAAAACACAACCACCACAGCCAAAACCGCAGTCACAGTGTCCAGACATTCTACCAGTACCAGAAGCAGTGGAAGTGATAGTAACAGTAGCAGCAGTAACAGTTGGGCGGAGAGCGAGTTTACTTTGAGCTCCCAGAGTTCAGGTGGAAACGACAGCGTGGATGTCAAAACGACGAGTTTAGTGAAAGACAAAGTCAGCGAGAAAGTTGGCGGGGAAGTGGGTGAGGATTCCGTTTCCATGGCATGGCCAACCACCACCACAACCACCACCTCCTGCTCACCTCAAAACGATAAGGTACGTTAACCAAATGGGTTTTTATTATTTAATGCTTCGCATGGTCATGGGAGAAAATTTTCATTCTGACCAAAACAAAGGAGTTACATCACGTGTTTTTATATAAGTGGTGGAAAATTTTATTTTTTAAGTTATTAACTTTTTAACACACATATCCCACAATTTGTATAATGACACATGATGTACCACCCCGTGTACTGGTAACACTGAAAAATTTCTCTGGTCATGAATTGTCCATCTCGAGAAATTTTTCATTGTGACTGGAATACGGGTGATACACCACGTGTTTTTATATAAGTGATGAAAAATTGTATGTTTTAAGTTATTAACTTTTTAACACACATATCCCACTATTTGTATAGTAATATGTGGTGTATCACTTCGTGTTTCGGTCACATTAAAAAAGTTCTCTCTGTCAGCTGATGAGTGGTCTAGAGTAATGCGAGCAAGACTAAATTTGTAAATAAAATTGTGTAAACTAAATGTCATATAAATAGATGATTGAATTACTATTTGTACGTTGATAAACTTGCATGATTCCTATTGATGACACATCATTTAGTTTGTAAATTTTGTCTACAAATTTAATCTTCCTAGCATTACCCGAGTAGTCTATTTCGTTTGGTTAATTGATTGATCTAACCACTAAATCCCACTTTTAATCCATGTAGTTCAATAAGATTTTAACTTAAAGAATAGTTATGAATAATGCTACACTACCACATTTTAATTCATATACTGGTGTCTGTTACAAAACACGAGTATACCGTTGTTATGATACTTCATGTTAACAATACAATATTATGTTGTAAGAAACTTGCATATACGGTATCGTCAACCTATAATCTCACGATGGAGGTCAAACCATGCCATGGAAGTCTTGAGTCCCTCCCCCAATTGCGGAGGCACTAACTAAATAACAGCTTGAAGGGGGCCAAAACTACATTTGGTATAGTATGAAGGGTGGATTTTTTTTTTTTTTTTTTTTTTGGTAAAATGTACGGTGGAATTAGCAAGGGATGTGTTGGGAATTTTAAAATTGTGGGGTAAGCAGGAAAAATGTGGATTCCCACGTGTGTGGTATATCTGGGAAATCGTACGAGCTGCTTCTCAAAGCTGTAGGATTAAAATTTACTTCGAGAATTTCAACGCCTACGATCCCGCGACTTCATGTTGACCAGCGGGCTATACGGCGTCGTAAAGCGTGAGGCTAACTGGTATCATGTTACACAACATACCAGATTTTCCCTCCTTCTTATAATTATGATATTACTATAAAGCCCCTGTCGAACGAAGGCGTTTAAATGGAAAGGCGTGGGGTTGGTGGGTTTTGGCCTAGTCGTGTTATTTTGATAGGTTTGGCATCTCTAACTGCCAATAGTATTTTATTGTCCGGTCCGATTTATTAATTAGGTATTTTTGGTGGGATTATTTATTAACTAAATCATTTTGGTGGGATTATTTATTTTCTAAATCTTTTTGGTGGGTCATTCATTCCAATTTTCTTCTAACCTTTTTTGGTGGACCAAAATGTTGACCCTCAGGCCATAACTCATAAGTGAACCCACGGACTAATACTTGTTGGGAGTGATCCATTTTCTTTTTTAGTCATTAGGGAAAACGGAAAAAAAAAATTTAAAAAGAATTAATGGACAAAATTAAGCGAGTGGACAATATCGAAAAGAGTAATGCTATGAAGACTAATTTTTTTGAAAACTAAATGATATGGAAGTTGATAATTGGTTTATTATTTAAACGTTGATAAACATGTTTATTCTTATAGGTGACACATTATTTAGTTTACAAATTTAATCTTCAAATTTAGAAAGCGGAAATCACTTGGCGTTTCATTTGTTTTTCTTGTCGACTCACACAGGTGGGATGGCTGAATAATAAAGAGGAGAAGGAACAGTTTAGTCCAATGTCCGTACTGGATTGTCCATTTGAAGACGAAGATGATGACCATGCTCGCTCACCCTTCAGTCGTAGCCTTGCATGCATGCTAGGTCTGTCCCTCCCTTCCCCACTCTCTCTCTCTCTCTCTCTCTCTCTCTCTCTCTCTCTCTCTCTCTCTCTCTCTCTCTCTCTCCCCCTCTCTCTCCCCTTGAGTCGTCTATATCTATATAGGAGTCTATTTTTCGTCTCATGATGGTCACGCGATAAGGTTAGGCACAAATTAATGACACATAAAACCGTCACTTAGAATTTGTTTGACATGGCTTTTCAAAAGGCTAAAATTGTTTTCAAATGATCAAACACGTTTTTGAAAATGGTTGACAAAAAAGCCTACTTTTGAGTGCTTGTTTTTACTGATTAATTTTATGATCATTGTGCAGGTACTCAACAAAAACTTACGAGAAATATGAGATGGATCAAAAACCTAGCTCAACTGGAACCAGTGGACTTAGAGCAACGAATGAAAGCGATAATGGATTCAGAGGCCGAAGCCGAAGCACCCGCATCACTCATGCATACTGCAAATTGCCATGCAGAGCAAGTTAACAAAACGGAAGAAAAAACATCAAATAAACTGGTGAGCTTGAAGGCAGAAAAGGTAGCGATGGATTTGTGCAGGGAGACAATCGTTGAGAAAAACAGTGACGAAAGCGCGGTGATGCGAGAGGCAGTGAAGGCGGTGGAGGATTGGATAAATGGTGAGTCACAGGCGTTGCTGTTGGGATGGGAGGTGGAAGAAGGAAGAAAAGTTTATGTGAAAGATATGGAAAATGAGTGGGGGAGTTGTAGAGAGTTGGATTGTGAAAGACAGGAGGTGGGTTTGGAGTTGGAGGCTGAGGTTTGGAATTCTTTGGTTAAAGAATTATTACTTGATTTGGTTATCTAGCTAGTTAAACGGTGTCATATTCAAAGACTGGTCATTGGCTTGAAATGACTAACATATGTAATGTAACTTCCAGCTTCAAGCAGGAAACTAGAGAGAGATCAGTTTTGTTTAAGTTTTATCATTGTAAAAATTCGTATGGCATGCCAATAGATTAAAAATCGGAGAAATTAGGTTTTGGAAACTAGAGAGATCAGTTTTGTTTAAGTTTGTCGCTTAACAGATTCGATGTATGTTGATTCTTCCATTATTTTTTCATGTTACATCAGTTGGTTAAGATCTATATGATTAGGTATTACTCTTCCCCGACCTCCTCCATTTATCTTTCTCTTCCTGATTAGTAATACTTTCATTATATCATCGAAACTGTTTAAAAATAGTTTTGCAACAACTACGAAAACCTAAATATGGAAAAGTGTTGCATTAAGTGTTTAATCTCAATTTACCTTTTCTCATGGTATGTGACCATCAATACTATATTTGGCACACAAATTTCATGTGGCCTCTCATTACTATTTTTCAGATTGTTTAAGTGGTCACATGATAATACAGTTAATAACAATCAAGTTTCACCTCATTTGTTTAGGCAAAGTGGCATGAAAATTGCAACCCCATTTAGTATTTACTCTTTTTTCAGGCACAATTCTGTCAAATACTATTAACAGACCAGTGACCAAAAACCAAACCGACCCCCCAAATCCATCAAATCTCTCCCTTTTGACAAGCCAAATTGCACACACACTAACCCTTCAAATCCTCCAAATTCTACCGTGATTCTTGGTGTGGAAAAACCCTTCAAACCATCCTCTTTTCAAAGCCCTCAAAAGGCTCATTGCTAGGTGCCACCTTCCCTTTCGAAGAGTGCAGAGAGAAAGAGGAGGAGAGTTGAAAATTCGTACACACACACGCTCTCTCTCTCTCTCTCTCTCTCTCTCTCTCTCTCTCTCTCCCCTCTCTCTCTCTTTCTCTCTCCTATACTTTTTTTCTTCATCCAAAAGACCGACCCTTCTCATAAAAACTTGAGCTTTGCAGTATAAAAGCTGGAAAGCTCTTGGATTTGTGATTTATCAGACGTTGGAGTTTTCTGGGTTTTGATTGGATTGTGGGGAAGATGAAGAACGAGGATGACGAGAGGTTCTTGTTTGGGATTTCACTGTCTGATAGGCCGAGGTGGCAGCAGTTCATCATTTGCTCTTCTGGCTTCTTCTTTGGTTACCTTGTCAATGGCATCTGCGAGGTTTGTTTCATATTTATTTGGTCCGTTTTTTTCACAGTTTTTGCTTAATTCGAAGATATAATAGGAAAAATAGTTGCACACCTTCACATTCGTAATATATTAATATTCTTCATTGATTATTTAATTCAAACATAAAAAATAAACGATGGATAGAGATTTTCGTATTCTTCGATCATTATTTAATTTAAATGTTAAAAATAAACGATGGATAAAGAAGAAAAAAAGGCGCGCAGAAATAACTTACCATTAACTGTTTCGTATTATGAATTTTGCTTCTTTTTCTTTGTCAAGTTTTATTTTGTTACTATTCTGTTATTTGATTTTCTCTGATAGCAAACAGAGTTTGGTAGAATGTTTGGATAAAAACAAGCCTTCATTGCTATTTTCTTGTTATGCCTCTCAAGTGTCATTCCTTTGGTTCTCTGTGGCAGGCCTTGAATTCCCTTGTCCTACTTTATAAATAATTTAATTAATATTCATGGATTTTTTTTATCCAAATTTAAAAGCGGCCCTTATTTTTCTTGTGTTAACATGTTTTTGTTGATCGCAGGAATATGTGTATAATCGTCTCGAATTCAGGTTAGTTACCCTTAATCTGATGACATGTTTTCTTTGTTTCAATTTCGGTTAGAAATACAATTATGTTTGAAAGTACTTTAGAATGGTTAAAAAGATTTTAAATCACTAGAAGCGCTTTATGGCATCATTTGGTAGAAAAGTTAAAATCATGCAAAAATCATTTAGGAGCAAAATTGCTTACTAGATAAGCATTTCCAAGGCACCCTTAATTATTTATCTTTTCTAATTTTGCAGCTATGGATGGTACTTCACTTTTGTACAAGGGTTTGTGTATATTGCACTAATGTACCTTCAAGGCTTCACCCCTAAGAAAATGGTGAATCCATGGAAGACGTATGTGAAGCTCTCCGCCGTTCTTATGGGTTCTCAAGGACTGACCAAGGGATCCTTGGCATGGCTTAATTACCCTGCACAGATAATGTTCAAATCCACAAAGGTAAAACTGTCAATAAATTTACATAATCTGTGACCTTTTCAGTTAGAGCGATTGCTGTAAAATATTTGTCGAAAACTCAGGTACTACCGGTGATGGTGATGGGTGCATTTGTTCCGGGATTGAGAAGGAAATACCCGATTCAGGAATACATCTCGGCAACGCTTCTAGTAATTGGTTTGATCCTTTTCACCTTAGCAGATGCAAAAACATCTCCCAATTTTAGCATGGCTGGTGTGATAATGATATCTGGTGCTCTAATCATGGATGCCTTTTTGGGTAACTTGCAAGAAGCAATTTTTACCTTGAATCCTGGTACCACACAGGTAATCTTCGGTGCCTGTAATTTCTTTACTGGTTCTTCAAATGCTATAGAACTTAGGATTAAACGAAGAAGTTACCTCTTTGTCTTAGTAATTATGTCTTTACTTTTTAACTTCTTACAGACAGAGATGTTGTTCTGCTCAACAGTAGTTGGGCTGCCATTTTTGCTTCCACCCATGATTCTTACAGGAGAATTGGTTAAGGCCTGGAATTCTTGTTCCGAGGTTAGTAATTACGAATTAGTAATGTCTAATCTTTGCTTAATTTATATATTTCACATGATACCAGTAGAAGGTTAAAGTTATTGACTTGAGTCGTAACAAGCGGTATCAGAACAAATTGGTGTTCTATATGATGGGCAGACAATTAGGATTTAATGATCTTAAGTCGGAAAATGTTATGAGATTTTGAATTAATCACAATTATACCCCATGAAAATCCCAAAAGTGTTTTAAGTTGTTACACTAAACTGTTTCTTTTGTTAATTATTCTTCTGTCAATGATTTTGCAGCATCCTTATGTGTACGGGGTTTTAGTGTTTGAAGCCCTGGCGACGTACATTGGACAAGTATCTGTGCTATCCCTCATTGCCCTTTTCGGAGCTGCCACCACTGCGATGGTACGTAATTTTCGCCTCCTAATCTTTGTAATTTTAAACTACATTATGAAATCGATGCACACATTTAACCGGTGGGTTTATCTTTCGTTCTGGTAATGCAGATTACAACGGCTAGAAAGGCGGTCACATTGTTGCTGTCATACATGATATTTACAAAGCCCTTGACAGGCCAACACGGGACAGGGCTGCTGCTGATAGCCATGGGAATCACAATGAAGATGCTTCCGGAAAACAAAGTCCCCGGTCGGAGTGTGATCTCTCATACTGTTGCCAAATATGCAAAATCTTTCAAACTAGGGAAGAGGAAAACAGAAAATGAAACTGAAGAGTTTCAATAATGATGTATACAATAATGATCTATACATATGAAAGAGTATACAATACTGATGTATTTGGCGAATCAAAGACCACGGTCAATAACGAACCCTTCTGATTAGTTGATGATAGTTTTCTGAAGTATTGAGGGCTGCAGTTTCCTTTGTTCTTGATTTTTTTTTTTTAATCTTTTTCAACCTTCTTTTGTCCCTTTTATTTTCTTTTTTAGAATTTAGTTCTCTACACACCCAAGGATAAAAGAAAGGAAAGGAGAGGTGGCAAGGCAAATCTCAGCTAGTTTAGTTCCCTGGTGGGAAGAATTATGAGCATTGTGAAGGGAAATGACTAGGAGTTAGAGCATCTCCAATTAAGGACTCCCATCACTATTTTTGAGGGCTCATTTACACTATGTTTGGATGAAAAAATTTAAGATTACTAAGGATGTTTATATAATTTCGTTCGTTGATCTCCAACGGTAAAGAAGAAGAAAAAAAAAACTCAAATTAAATATGGACACTGGATTTTTTCAACGATAAAAATCAATAACGTAGCATACGGCTGCAGGACACATGCTTTGACGCTTTGTCATCATGGCTGCTCTGCATCTTGCGCATGGTGAGCCTTTTTTCCACTAAAAATTCGATCGAGTCACACCCAACTTAGTCACCATGTAGTCCTCACATGTGAGGATTTCATTGACGTATCCGGTGAGTTTCTATACATTGGGATACTGATAAGAACTTTTATTCTGGCCTATTGAAAACTCTTTGTCCGTATATTTGGTGGTTGTATGGTCGTGGGGACTCCATTTAGGGTCCCCATTAGAGATGCTCTTTGTCACATCTCGGTCCGGGCTCCCACCACATCCTGGGCTCGACTCTACCGTAGCACGATATTGTCCGCTTTGGGCCCCTACCACGCCCTCACGGTTTTGTTTCTGGGAACTCACTCGAGCAGAACTTCTCAGTGGGTCACCCATCCTGGGAATGCTCTGGCCCATTCTCGCTTAACTTCAGAGTTCCTACGGAACCCGAAGCCAGTGAGTTCCCAAAATGCCTCGTGCTAGGTAGAGATGAGAATATACATATAAGGCTTACAGGATCCACACCCCTAGGCGATGTGGGATCTTACAATCCACCTCCCTTAAGGGCCCGACATCCTCGTCGGCACACTTATGGCCAGGGATTGGCTCTGATACCAAATTGTCACATCCCGGCCCGGGCTCCCACCACATTCCGGGCTCGACTCCACCGTAGCATGATATTGTCCGCTTTGAACCCCGACCATGCCCTCACGGTTTTGTTTCTGGGAACTCATGCGAGCAGAACTTCCCAGTGGATCATCCATCCTAGGAATGCTCTGGCCCATTCTCGCTTAACTTCAGAGTTCCTACAGATGCTGAAGCCAGTGAGCTCCCAAAATGCCTCGTGCTAGGTGGAGATGGGAATATACATATAAGGCTTACATGATCCACACCCCTGGACGATGTGGGATCTTACACTCTTAGTTTCTTCCAAAAGATCAGCCACAATGGTTGGTAAAAATGTTGCCACTCAGTATTAATTAATTTTTCATAAAAATAATCTTTAGTATATAAAGCTCCGTGAATCACCCCGAAGTATTTTTATGAAATTCCTTCATAATTTTGCAATTTCAAGCATTGTTCAATACAAAGGAGAAATTTTTCAGTATGCTAGAAATATGATCTGGTATATCAAGTATCATAATACAAGTGATTGGATACTTAAAAAACATGTTTTCCATAACTTATATTGTGTCACTTAGAGAACCAGACTGTGTTTCTAGTACACCTAAAAATCTTTCCTTAGAGCATTTACACCCCTAAAAAGCCCCAAGGCAATAGTCAATCTAATCCACCTAAATGAATAGTAACTGCCTGTAATGAATAGTAAATACCCAAGTGAATCTTCACCCCTAATTACCTTGGCAATTTGTATTAAAAAATAATTTAATTTTTTTAATAAAAAAATAATTTCATTTTTAGTTTCGGATGAAAAAATAATTTCATTTTTAGTTTCGGATGAGATTTTAACAATATTTTCATGTCATGTGTCATTATTCGAAAGTACAATTTTTGGTTGAAAGTATTGAAAATGTTGAATGTGGTGTAAGGTGGAAGATAATTGTTAGTTATTTATAAGAAAAATTATAATTTTTTGTTCTATTTTTCTGTATTTTTTAACTTTTTTTTTTATAAATTTTTATTAAGTTAATTAATCTGGACCGTTGGATTTTAAAAAGATTGAAATCCAACAATCCAAATTTGGATACATGGCCAACGGTAAGATTTCTGACTTTTTTTTTTCTATTTTTTTAGGCTGAAAAACCTGGACCGTTGATCTGGAAGCCAAAAAATCCAAATTGTGCCACGTCACTAACCGTTGGTTTTAAAATTTAAATTTTTTTTATCATTGGAAATCCAACGGTCCAAAAAACTAGTCGTTAGAAATCCAACGATCAACGTTGTGCCACATTGCTCCTCTACCAAATCCCTGAGTGCCACATTGCTCCTCTACCGAACCCCAACCCCCCATTCGGGCTGGCAACCAATTGGGAACGTGCGTGTTTCCCATGTGTTTAGTGCAAAAAAAAAGGCTGCATGTGGCTGACGTCAGCCTGGGGTCAGATCAACTGGGTGAAAAGCTGGGGATCTAGGCCAAGCCTTTTCTTTCAGACCAGAACAACAAATAATGCATCTTTATATGGGAAGACATGATTAGGAGTTAGCTCGATATCCGAAAAAAAAGAATATCTCTTGGCTTTAGTTAGAAGGTTATCTGCCCCACCTTGAGTTAAGACTTGAACAGTCGATGTACGTTTGGCTTCGATTCCCAAGAAGAAATGTAGATCACTGAGATCTTTCATGGCGAAGCGCACACCTAGTCACTGAATGAAAGAAAAGAGACGAGAGGAGATTGAGGCAGAATGGTAGTTCTGAGAAAGATCCTTCTGCGAACTGCTCTGTGGCTGGACATGAGCAGTTTTTCAAGCCTCCCATCACACCTTTGGTGCCTCTGATACATCTGATCGAGACAGAGCTTGAAACGTCTGCTGGATTTCTTTACTTAGAAATAGATAATTCGTATTCGAAAATGCATTATCTCACCAATATCTATGCTATGCCCAAAGCGCCAAAAAAGGTTGATTCTTGCCATCTAGGAATCTAGGATTTCCGGTTTGGGATCGATCCCTTACTTATAGTCTAGTAGCCCTTCTGAAACAAGATTCAATATAGCTTCTCCTTTTGTTGACTTCACTCCTTTTGAGCTGTGGATTGGGAGGGGTGTAGTGGGTTTTTTAATTAGGTGCCCGGGGGGGATCTCAAATCCCCATCGATATAGCCACTTAGTACTACAGTTTAATGATGTTCTTCTTCACTTGTAAGTAAGAGGCCTAACATTTAATTGTCGCTAAAGACGAATTTGAACCACATTATTATGGTTAAGTTAGTGTAAGGCCTAGCCTACATCTAGGGGTGAATTTTTTTGCCAAATTGCCGTGCCAACCGAATTGCCAACCGTGCCATACCGATTTTGTGCCAAATTTTTTGCGCCAATCGGTAATGTACCGTACCGAAATTTCATGGTACGGTATTGATAATGGATAACATTACCACGGTATTACCGTACCGTACCAAAAATAAAATAAAATAAAATATATAATTTATAAATTATATAACACATATTTATAATATTCCAATAATTTGAAAATAAAACCCTACTTATATTAGCATTGTTGTTGGTGACTTTGATATCTTGAGATGGTGGAAATCAAATACAAAAGAGTTCCTAATTCTTTCACAAATAGCCAAGATATCTTTGTAACCCCCACTTCTATCGTTGCTAGTGAAAATGCATTTAGCCTAGGAAGGAGGGTTGGGGACCTTTTTAGGGCATCCTTGATTCCTAAAATAGTAGAGGCACTAGTGATTCCTAAAATAGTAGATGAAGTAAACTTCTACAAGGAACTAACGGAAGATATGCTTCAATTTTACAAGGAAATGGAAAAAGAGGAAACAAGAAAGATATGCTTTAATTTTTTTAGTAAATTTGTTATTAAATGGTTTTCAACTTAATTCTTTTTGCTACCAATTAATATGTTTTATTTGTTTGTAATGTAGGCTTGACACAAGCTCAATCTTTTACAAGTTCAATCTTTTGGCAATACCGAACTTCGATATATCGAAAGTTTGGTACGGTAATGGTAATAGATTTTACCAAGCCGAAAGTTTGGTACGGTAATTGGTATGAGAATTTTGGTACGGTAACCGTACCGAACCCACCCCTACCTACATCCCCTTGGGGTAGATAATATGGATTATTTTAAAGGAAAACTAATGAAAAGGGCTTGAAAACTTTTAGTTTTAACGATAAGGACAAAATCAAGGGTAAAGTGAATAGTATCAGGTTTGACTTTTTAGTGTAAAAATGTGGTTTTTCGTTAAAGTGAACAGTACCGCGCGGACTTTTCGTTAAAACTTCCTTATTTTAAATAAATAAAAAATTCCCAATTGATACAAAGACCCACGTGAAATAATATTGTAGTGGGAACCCAATCCGACGGTCCAAATTAAAATTTGGTTCCCCACTTGATCCAAAGTCTCTAATCACCGTTCAATTTATTTTGTTAATTTAATATAAAAATGGAAAAAAGCTTTTCATTTTTTCCTGTTTTGCTTGCATTGTGGCCAGTGTTCAGCCAAAAGCAGAGAAATTCTGAAAAGCCCTACTCCGCTTTTTGAACCCGGAAAGCTCGAATCATGATGACGAAAGGTCCGAAACGTTTTTCTGTATCGGACTTCAACTCTGACTCGGCCGTAAGTACCACTTTCCCTTTCAAAAATTTAACCTTTTTGTTGTTTTTGTTCAATTTTTATTGAAAATTTGAGGGGAAAAAAACCTAATTTCTAGTTTCTGTTTTGTGGATTGAAGTGTATCGGAGGCCCTGCGTATTGGGGCTTTTATATTTTTTTTTTTTGTGAATAAATCCCGTACGGTTTGAATTTTAAGTTGATAAGTCGAGCTGTTTAGGGGGCATTTAGCTTATAGTGGTTGTAATTTTGCATTATATTATTAATTAAGGACTGTATAATCTAAAAGGGTTATGGGGTTTTTATTAGTTTTTCAGATTGGGATGTGGATTTTTTGAAAAATTTCAGTTTTGGTCGATTCCTGAGCTGACCAAGGAATTGGGGGTAGACGAAGTAATAAAGTAGGAATAGTAGTGGAAGACGTGCAGACTTTAAACAAGCAGTTAGGCTGCCATTCTCTTTAGTGGGGATTTAGGAGAAGGGTAGACGGCGAAGTTATGGTCGATGCAACCAATGAGCAGGTTTTATTGATGTCAAGGAAGATGTTAGGTTTATGAGCTTCGACTTGGTGTAATATTAAAGTTTCACCTTTCGATAGAGAATGTGTATATCTGTATTTATTGGAAGCGAATAAGTTAGGCTTTCTGTTGTTAATTTATTTCGTTTGCGTCTGGTTGGTTGGTTTGTTGTCAGTTTGTATTTCAACACCCATAGTTTCAGTTCTGTACTGAATTGTGGGCTTTCATTGAAATCTTAATATTCACTAATTAAAGGGAGGAAAATTCACTTTCTAGTTAAGCAATGTTTGATGGATTGTTATCCTCAGTTGCCTCTCAATGTAGGCTCAATGGCTGTCAAATAATATGAGACAAATATTATCGGTGACTATGCATCTTATGCAAGACTTCAAACGGACTGTTGATGGTTTCAAATCTCCACATTTAAGTTTTTCAATAGTTTTTCTTTTATTGGTGGGGGTTAGAGATTTTGGAATTTCAGTATGTTGATGTATATTATGTTTTCTCGTTCAACAATATGCAGTTCCGGAATAAAAGGATTATGGCGGGAACCTCATTTGACTCTAATAGGGCAGAGCCTTCTCAAGAGCAATTGGCAGATACAGCTCCTTTGGATGCACAGCGGGCTGCATCATCTCGGCAGCATGTGAGAGCTCTGAATAATCAATTTGCAAGGTCCGCCTTATTTCTTTTTCTACAACTATATGCTTTCATCATGTTGTATATGAATGTGTCAAAGTTTCTTATTAGGGTTCCAACTAAATTGGTTTCTTTTTATTGACACTATTCTTCTTTATCAAATATGATGTGCACATTTTATTATTCAGTATGACTTGATATGCTTCATATAATTTTGAAGTTTCTACATTATTTGAATTTCCTATTTGTTCTCAAAATTATTCCTGCTACTCGGACACATAGCCCTCAGTTGTCTTATGTTTATTGGACCTTCCCGAATTGATAATGTTTTTGCTATAAATATGCCTCTATTTGTACAGTTGGGTACAAACACAACTAAAGAATCATCCTGATGAACTTTGGGAAGATGGTGTCCATGACTACCTAGCCCATGCTTCAAACATTATGGTAATTCTCTTCAACTTTATATCTGCTTTAAAGGATATGTAACCAGGCTAGTACTTCTACGTTCTTTGCAATCAGACGAGGTGTTGAATAAAGATTCTTCGCAGAAGCCAATTGGATCGGTTCATTCAATAATTGTAGGTTCAGTACCTATATTTCCTTCCTAATTTATTTCCCCTTGGCATGGTAGGGTGGGGATGGAAAATGTTGTCACCTGCATACCCTTTTTTCCCTCTTGTCTTAATTAGTTTCTGTATCTCTCCCCACCCCCACCCTTCCTCCTTTCTCATTTTCTCTTTAAATGAATGCTTCTGTCATAGCATTATTGATATGCTTGGTGACGATAGGGCTGGTTTAGCCAGACCCCATCTTGTTTTGTTTCAGTTCTGCCATTGGTGTTGCCTCTCTCTATTGTACTGAAAAACAAAATGTTTATCAAATTTAGTTTTGTCCCACTTATATTTTCTGTATTCACCCTCTCATTTCAGGAGAAATTCAGTGATGTCGTTAACTGGCTTAAAGTAAATGCTGCAAAAGGAGAAAATTTGGCAGCAGCAGGATCTTGTATTACTTCTGAAAAGAAAATGGTTCCCGTGTCCACGGATAGTGAGACGAAATTAATTCAGACAAAACCCCTGTTTTCACCAGTTAGTACAACTGCTAGCTTTACAACTTCATGGAGTTCTGGAGTTTTCTCCAACAGCCAAAGCTCTGCAGGTGCCTTCTCCAACAACCACTGCTCCACTGGAGTAACACCTACCGTCCAAAGTTCTGCAGGAGAATTTTCTAACAGTAAAAGCTCTTCAGGAATATTCAGCAGCCAAAGCTCACCAGTCTTCTCGACTAGTCAGAGCTCTGGACTATTTCCCAATACTCAAAGTTCTGGAATGTTTTCCACAAGTCTGAGCACTGGATCAGATCAAAAGAAAACTCAAAGCTTCGGAATGTTTACCAATAGTCAAAGCTCGGCAGTATTTTCTAATAATCAAAGCTCCGGAGTATTTTCTAGTAGTCCAAGTTCTGCGGCATTCTCCAACACTCCCAGTTTTGGGCTTTTCTCCAACAGTCAAAGCTCTGGGTTGTCCTCCAATACTCAGAGTTCTGTGGCTTTCTCCAACACTCCCAGTTTTGGATTATTATCCAACAGTCAAAGCCCTGGGTTGTCTTCCAACAATCAGCCCCCTTCCATGTTTGGTAGGTATCATATTAACGACATGTTTCATTTATGTTATAAATGGTCTTGACTCTTGATGTATTTCATAGTAGATCCAATTATAAATTCAGATTACATGGTGGTCCTAAATTATGTTGAATTATTTTGATGGACAGAAAGAACATGGTACAAGTAATTTAGGGTATGCTGACTAGGAGAAAATACTGAACTTCTAGAGTGCTTTCCGAAGTATTTATGATAAAATTTGTAGATTCCTAAAAAGTTTAAATCTACCGTTGAAAATGGTAGTAAGTAGCTTGTTATGTTTTCACAGTTAACTTGTTACTTGCTTTCTTGCTCTCATTGATTTATCACTAATATCATGAATTATAGAATGTTAAGGAGAAATGGCACCCTTGAAAATCTAGCAGCGTTACTCTTTCGAGTAGAGAAGTGTTACTTCTGTGAATTTGATGTATACTTGACATCCTTATTTTCTTTTTGGTAATTTCTTACCAGGATTTCAAAGTTCAGTTCCTCCAAAGCAAGATGAAGCTGATGATGGTGAGACAATAAGTTTTTGCTATTTTACCTTTCACTGCTCTTATTTTCTGTTAATTTCCCCCCTCAATTTATTCTTCATGTATGATTGATTTCATGCCTTGTTTTTATTTTGTATGCTTTAAGCTTCTAACTATAGTTATTGTCTTGATGAATGAGTTCTCAACTTGTTATATATAAACGTTTCTCTGAGTGAAGCTTTTAAGCTTCCGATGTTTGGTTTGAACTCAGTTTGTTAGAAGACTTTGTGATTGCTAAATACCACCTCTTTTTTTGCTCCTTTTTATTAAGGGCTCGGCATTTGAGTCAGTTTTTAATTTGTCAATTAATTTGAAACCTTAAAGGCTATTGCTGCAACATAAAATATAACTATGTATGTTTTAAATTGGTGCACCTGTAGACCCATCAGTAAATACCTGTATCTTATGCGTTGAGTCCTACAGCACCAACATGTTTTGTAGACATCCAATTCAAAAAAGAGTAATCTGGAGACAAAATTGACACGTTCAGGACACCTCACTTAAGAAATCTGGGACAATTGGTTTATTTTTTGTTCCATCTTTGTTTCGTTTTTGTTTTCAAAGACTATCAACAAATAAAGGCACTTCCTTGACTTGCAAAGTCAGGAGTTAACAAAATATTTTTCTGTTGCAACTTGGCTTATCATATTCAAATGCTTCTGTCATGTTGTATTTTTCCTGACAGTATAAAGAAGCTTTTCTTGATTTTCAGAATTTAAGGGAAGGAAGTTCATTCGTCTATGACTTCATGGTCATTAAATTTGAATTTATTGTCTCTCCAGTGTGCATTTCATTTAGTTTTCTACTAGTGGTGTCTATGTTGCAACTTGCAAGACGTGATTATATTTATGCTTCCGTGTCAGGTTCATGGTCCAAGCTTGTGGACATGACATATAGGGTTTGCATTGTACTACACACTTCGCCATGTTTATAGCTGTTAAAGTTTAATGGTGAAGGTTACGTTTGCTGATAATTGTAGGAATTATCTCGATATGGTCTTGTTGATTCTTTTTAAGTATTGAATGTTCTTGTTCTGGTTCAGAAAATGAATTGGAGCAACCTGGCAGCCCATCTGTGGAAAAATCTGAAGAGAAGGGTGTTGTTGTAGTCCATGAAGTCAAGTGCAAACTTTATGTGAAGGTATATGCGTATAAAATTTTGTAATATTTTCTATTATAACATTCATGAATAGCATTGTGAATTTGTTCACACTCTACCAAAAAAAACCCTTTCTTGATTTCCAAATTTTGTAATTGATCTTTTTTTCTTTTCCATGCATTTGATCTTTTTTCATTCAAAGTTTATAAACATGCGTGATGGTATCAGTTTATTGATACCTCCCTTAGATTTTCCAAGTTTGAGTTATACGAAGATGTTATCATGCAAGACACATCCATTTCCGTATGTACAGAATATAATATTTAAACAATACACATTGGTAGACTTACACATGTGGATTGCTGCATCAGGGTTAAGTTATGCATTTCGTAATCTCAACTCCTGTACTGCAGTTACTGATGCCAATATTTTATTGTCCGGTATTGTATTGGTTTCCAACAAAAGAAAAAAAAGCATACAAATAAATAAGGCGGGACAGTCTCATCCTTTAGAAATTGGACTGCATTTTACACCACAAGGTTTGGGGGTCATTTGCGAAATGAGTAACGAGGTTTTAGTTTTTGCACATGACACCACGCGGTTTCTGAATTGCAGCAATTTAACCCCTCCGTTAGTTTCCCCATCTAATTAGACGTTAAGTGCTGAAGTGGCGTAGACTGGGCCACATTTGAAGCACATGGTGCACCAATTTTCCCTAGGAAATTTTTCTGATGCAATTTACGTCTGTTTCACATTTGTAACTTGAGATTGTACATGCCAAGCGCCATTTGTAGCTTCCATATTCTCACTGATTTTAACACCATTTTTCTTTCGGATATTCCAGTCAAGTGATCCAGCAGATAAAGATGCATGGAAAGATAAAGGCACGGGGCAGCTATCTATTAAATGCAAAGAGGGTATCAGCAAGGGTACAAAAGAATCAAAACCAACAATCATTGTCCGAAATGATGTATGTTTCCTTCTAGACATATATGGTTTTGAGTATTAGAATGCAGTCTGACACATTAACTTTTGTTTTTTAAGTTTTTTTGTTTGAGAGAACAAGAAAATCTTCGTTTCTATAGCTTTATTCCCATTTCGTTGTTCTTTTAAAGATTAATCTTTTCTATTTTTGCTGTCCCTTTTCGTTGTTGAAGTCGTTGCATTTAAAAGTCATGTATGTCTTCAGCAGAAGTTTCACTTTGTATTCTCTTTACTGATGGCAGGTGGGAAGAGTACAGCTCAATGCTTTGTTATATTCTGGCATTAAGACGAATGTACAGAAGAATTCCCTTGTTGCAATATTTCATACTGCGGTAAGACAATGCTGGTATTTGATATTTATAATTAGAATTTTTGGTCAATTTAACTGTGCAAAGAAAAAAAAATACGGCAGGGTTAGACGACTATCAATTAAACATCTGGCCCACAAAAAGGCTATTATAAGCGGTTTAGCTGCCAAAAATACTCTTGATTGTTTTCTCTGGGATTCTGTAGTCGTTTCTTGATTCATTGATTAGTTTTATCCTCGTAGATCTGAGAGAGATACACACATTCAGTAGGGAAATTTGAAATTGTAGTTTGTGTCACAGTGGGTTTGATTAAAGAATTTGATGTGTTAATTAAATGTAAGAACAAGAAATATGGTAGGATCCTATTCAGTAATCAGTAGTGGGGCTTAATTGCTTGTACATAATTTAGGATGATGCCAGGTACTCCGTGAAGCATGTATGTTTTAACTTGTAGTTCATACATGTGACAATATGTGCAATTTCTCTTGGATTTTGTAGGGCGACAGTGATGGAAATGTCGTGGCGCGTACCTTCTTAATCAGGTTGAAAACAGAGGAGGATAGAAATAAACTGGCCACAGCAATCCAAGAATATGCCCCTGCATCCTGAAAGCCAGTTGCAGTACCGTGAGCTACAACAACGTAATCGTGTACTACTCGAAAATATTTTAATTCTTCACTCTTATTTTAATTTTTTTAGAATTTTGCAAGGGCGGCTATTTTAGCTCGCTCGTTTTTGAGGCTCCGAATCGAGCAGGGTCAGTTTTGATGGTAGACTCAATAAAATTAGTGTGTTTAAGAAGCTAGCAATCTTGTATCATCAAAATACCTATCAAAGTTGTAATTGATCCACTTTATCCCACTTACCTGACAATTGTTGGATCATATATGCATCAAATTTTCACCCTTTTTCGTCGTTGATTGTTCCCCGTGTACATTTTTTTGGTTGAGATGTTCGCCTTTTACTTGTTATCCACTTGTTTTTACTTGCATACCCATGTTCATGTGCAAGATTTTTGCCGTCATTCTACAGAATGTTGTAACTTGCTAACCGGAGAGAAGCAAGGGATTCTGATATGTACATCTACACCTGGAGAAAAATGCTTGATCTTGGAGCCCTCTCAATGGATGCTAAACCACGACGGCCACCGCAGCCAGTGGCGGAACTAGGTTTTAACCACCGCCACCACAGCCAGCACGCGGCGGTTATCAAAAGTTGTTGAGGAAAGGAAAAACAAAAATAATTCAGGAGGATGTACCTTTTTCTGGCGCTCACGGTATTGTGGGGCGTTTGATTTAGATTTAGATTTTTTAATGAGGAAATTTAGTTTTAGACAAATAGCTAGTTGCGGAATGATCACAAGAAACAGTGGAGCAATTACTTGAACAAGGCTTTTGTGTGTCTCTCATTTTACATTACATGGTGTGAATTACGGGTCTAGCAGACGAGCGACAATCTCAGCGATGGGACAGTAGGGATATGCGTGCATGACGCCCAACGGATGACTGATTCGGTTACAACCAGATTAAGCTGATCAAGCTCGCCAAGTCCAATCGTCTTGTTCCTCCTGCTGTGGATTCCAGCAACCCTACAAGGCCCGTTTGTTCCGCCTCTCCAAAATTCTCTGCGCTCTGCTTCTCCACCGTCACACTTGACAGCTGAGCAATCTGTCAGCACAATTAGCTTCGAATAAGGACAGATCAAACAGCTGATTAGTCATTTTAGCAACAACGTACCTAATTTGTAGCCAGCTTCGAATAAACAAACAAGCTAGGGAATAAGAAATGTATACCTACGTACGCTGTATCTAATGTCGCCATGCTGGTTTTAAATCTTAACGAGATGTTTCTTTGCTCTACCGCACAACTTGGACTGAAGAAGGTAAAGCTAGGCATCGATGCAACTGGTGAAGAAAACTCCAGTGGACTTGATTCATAACAGCTGCTAAAAGAAAAACCTCCAGATGCAGGGCACAGACTTCCGTTGTCAACTAGGAAACCCGACGAAGATGATTTGCATGTGAATGCAGGTGATTGCCACAGTTCCACATCACCAGCTGTGGGTGAGCCATCATCTAAGCAAAAGTTCTGATTCGTATAGATAAATGGTGTAGAGAAAGAACCTCCACCCACTTCCAGCTGTTTGCGAAATTGATTGTCCAGCTTGTGTGTCTCTTGACTCGCATATGCACGATCTTCCATCCATGGATGAGCTGCATTATCAAACATAATTATGAACGAAACTAAGAATAAACGTCTAGAATCAATATTTTAGCACTTTAAAAGACATGCGTGATGACTTTTCGCGGGCAGTTTTGGGAGGATTGAATTCTTGTGTTGGCTGGTTACAGGAAACAAAAAACTGCATTAACTTGTGACAGCACGTTACAACTCAAGATTGACGAACTTGTGGATTCATGGTGTGCAGATAAGATTCCATAACCATGCACCCCCCCTCCAAAAGAGTTAAAAGTATTTATGAATATTTTCAATTCGCGTAATTGTGATCGCTCCCAAGGGATAGGATTAATGGCCTAATCTAAAGTGTTTGGAAAGCCTCAATTATCATAAAATATATCTGAATCATATCCTTAGTGACAAGTTTAGATTCTCAATAAAGAGAACTGATATAGAATGTTTTAGTAATTACTACAGGTATGGGGTACGGGCTACAATATAACAATGACGCAATGATGTACCTAGAACCTGTGCAGCTGTGAGCCTTCTGGAAGGATCAACGCAAAGCATTCCAGCGATCAATTCCTTGGCAGATGCAGATACGTGACCCCAAGGATCGGGAGGGAACCACAGATCTGCAACCCTTACAGCATCAAAAATTCTTGACTTAGTCTTCCCCCAGAAAGGAGGCACCCCACTAAGAAGTATATATAAAATAACTCCAGCGCTCCATACATCAGCAGACTGGTTATAACCTCCTGCAAGTACTTCCGGAGCTATGTAAAATGGACTTCCAACAGTCCCATGCAGTTTCTGCCCTGCTGATACAAACACCGAGGTGATTAGAACGCGACAGATAATTAAGCCTAGTAGAAAAATCTAAACAGAAGGAATGGGGTACAAAATTGAGATGAAAATGAAAATTCACCGGGTTTGATGTAGGTTGCAAGGCCAAAGTCTGCCAACTTAATTGGTGAGGATGAAGAAGTTGTAGCCAAGAGAATGTTTTCCGGCTTCAAATCTCTGTGAACAACGCCGTTCTCATGACAATACTTAACAACTTTCATCAGATGTCTAAAAAGAACCCGAGCATCAGTTTCTGAGAATCTTCCCTGCTTCTCAAGCCGATGAAAAAGCTCCCCTCCAGCACATAACTCCATCAACAAATGCACATGATTTTCCTCCTCATAAACTGCCTTTAGATTTACAACATTCGGGTGCCCAGACAACCTACACAATATTTCAATCTCAAGCTTGATGCTGCGCACATCATTGTGCGTGGCCAATCTATCTTTGGCGATAGACTTGCAAGCTAAAACCTCACCAGTAAACTTATCCGAGCATGCCCTAATGACACCAAACTGTCCCCATCCCAATTCCTCACCTAGAATATACCGGTCTTTCAAATCTGCCACTTGGGTTGCTTCCAGAATTGTGTCGAAAAGGCTTGAAACCCTGTAAGAATTGCAGAATTGGATCGAAGGCAGGCTAGTCTCATTGTTGTTGGTTGTGGCCATACCACGCAAGCTCAATAGTATCCTCAACTCACAATGTCACAAAAATTCAGCATGTTAATTAGTGTGGTTCTTAGAACAAAGCTATCGTCATTTAGCCCTCTGGAAAAACCCGTGCTCAAAATCGACATCAAAAATCATCTAGCCATACTCTCATGGTGGACCACATGGTTGGAGAAAATATAAATTCATTTACTTTGTGCAAACGGCAACATTCGATAATCGACATCAATCACCTCCTGCATACCACAAACTGATCAAATTAAGATAACTTGCTTAAATCCCATTTGGTAAAATTCATGAATCTACTTTCTTTTGGGGGGATAACATCATTAAATTAATCCCATCTCTCAAATTTGGCAACAAAAATAAATTTACTGTTCAAACAACGCATATGTAATCACCCACCACCTTAATTCTATGTGTTCTAACACAAAGTCAATACCTTAACATTCAATACTAAACACAAAAGTTCTTCACCAGTAAGATTGAAAACTCCCAAAAAAAAAGGCAATAAATAAATAAATCCCGTAAAACACAAAGATTCATAATTTTGCAACTAGAGCAAACCCATATACCAGAACAACCATGCAAGTTCAAGCTCAAGTTTTTCTGAAACACTAATAAGAAAACGCACTAAAGAACTCACATTTTTCACACACTGAAGAGAGAGAGAGAGAGAGAGAGAGAGAGAGAGAGAGAGAGAGAGAGTAACCTGGTTGAAGAGACATTGCAGAACAGGTCCGTTACGGCAAAAAGGCCTCCAAAACTCCAAACCAGTTATCGGCTTCTCACTTGCTTCAAAGAATCAAAAGTGCCCTTTTTATGTCTTGACCGGAAACCGGGAAACCTGTTTTGATTTACAGTCAAGTAAAATATATGCAACCTTTTAATAATACCACAATAATAAAATATTGTTTACGCATTGACCACATTCATCCAATACGTGTTCTTAAATTCCAATTGATAACTAGAATTCTTCTCAAATTGTCACATGTAAACTTACACTTCTACTATGCTACGTTGTATTCTCTACACCAGGATTTTTGGTTGTTATTACATCTTTTACTAAAATTTTAACAATAAAAACCCTTAATATATAAGATATTCCGATCCTCAAAACATACTAGAAAATCTCAACATTTACCCGAATACAACTAAAATTCAGTTTTCCAATGGTCACGTGCATCGGAAAAAATAAAATAAAAAATTAGTTTTGCATCACAAGTACTTATTTTTTACAGAAAAAATTCAGGTGGTAATTTGAAAAATGAGAAATTAGGTTTTCATCCTTCCTTTTGCTACTTCATTGATTAAAATCCTATTACTTTTCAATTTTTGGTCAAGGTCCTTGAGTATTAATAACATCATTAATTATTTCAATAATAAAATATTTTTTTATTTCTAAATATATTCATTTAATATTAAAAATGTTACAATTAGTATATTTATATTTATGAATAAAATTTTTATCATATATTTTTAGTTTTAGTTTGTACCCATTTTTAATTTGTAATTCTTTTTTAATTTGTACCAATTTTCTTTTTAATTTTATTTTGTACCCACATATTAATTTCTTTTTATGCCCATATTTTTTTAAAGTTTATTTGTATTTGTACCCATATATTTTTTTTATTTGTACTTTTTATTTTGCTAAATGTACCCATGCTAATTATATGTACCCATTCATGTAAAACTTTTTAATCTTAAAATGTACTCATTCTTAAATATACCAATTTTTTATATGTAAAATGTACCCTTTTTTATATAAAATCTATTCAATTTTTTTTAATCCATTTTTAAACTTATATGGGTACATTCTTTTTTCTTTGATTTTAAAATGTATCCATGTCAAATTTAATCGAAGAAATTTACTAATGTTATTAAGCCTAATATCTTTTTAATTTTTTTAATTTTTTTTTTGTGATTTTGAAGAATGTACCCATGTTTTGATACAATATTTTTTTGGGAGGTTTAATGAAAAGGTCCCGGTACTGTTCATTTTTAACGAAAAACCACTTTTTTACCTTTAACTGACACTATTCACTATACCTTTAAAAAGGACTTTTCGTTAAAAGAGAAGTTTTTTTGGACTTTTCATTAGTTTTCCTTATTTTTTTTTGGTTCATTTTGATGAATGTACCCATGTTTATATATATACACACACACACACACACACAATAGTATATTTATATTTTAATATTTTTAATCCCACAAATTATGGGTTTTTTTTTTTAATCTCATTTATATAAACAATTAAAATTTCTAATTTTTAATTAAAAAAATATAGTAACGTACATAGAAATCAATTATCACATTAATTTCAGGGACCTCGATCAAAAATTAAAAACCAACAAGGATTCAATCAAAGAATATTCATGGCTAAGGACCGCATCCAAAGTCTCCATTTGAAAAATCTCTCCCAAAATATTTTCTAGTTACCTATACGTCCAACAGTCATGTGGCAATTGATAAGCTCTCACGCACCCACCCTCCCAGTGGAGACAGCATTTGCTCTCTCCATCCTCTCAGCATAATAATTTGATACGTTTTCTTTTTATTAATAATTTGATTGTGAAATTCGAATATTTTTAGTGGAGGGGGAAGCATAGTGGACAATGAGGTTGCCTATCATGAGTTGAAGAGATTTTTCAGTATGTCCGGAACATGAGACGAAATAACATATGTCATTAAATAGTTGGAGAGAATTTTTTTTTCTTTCTTCAAGTATCCCTTGAATTGTATAATGATATATAGTATTACGCCACATGTTATGTCCACATTAAAAAATCTCTCCATGAGTTGGAATGTTGGATACCTCCTTGGTGGGATCCACAAGTGATCCAATGACCAGTTACGGTTTTATTAATCATGCCATCCTAGGAGGAGAATTTTCTCCCCTTCTCTTCCCTCCTACTTGAACAGTTACGATTAAGCCACGTTAATATTTTATATTGCTTTTTTATAAGGACAAAAAAGACAAAAAACAAAGTGTGAGAGGAGAGGAGAAAAGAAGATAGAAATAAAAAAGGAGAAAATCATACTCCGCCAACATATAAATAGATCCATACTCCATACCCCATAGTCTTGAGTAAAATTTGTCTCCTACTGCTCGATTTTAATTTGACGGTATGTTGTCATTTAATTTTGTTGTTGTATATATATACACATATTATTTGGTGACAGTAAGAGTGAGTCCACATGCATCATTTGATTTGTGGCCAAGTGGGATTGCTAGGTAGGTGTATCTGTAATGTGTAATGTACAATGGGTGCAGCAAATCTGAGTTGGGTGTCCATTTTTAGAGAATCTATGTTGGTAGGAGAAGAAATTTAAGAATCGATTGGGTGTAAAATAGCTGTCTGAGCCACGAGTATATTGGCTTCGACTTAAATGTAACTTTCTGTATAAATGGTTATTTTTATGTAGTTTTTTGTGTCGGCAAACTTAGCTCCCGTGCGATTAAAAGTCAGTTGATTAGAAATGGACGATATGGCCGTCAGATTATATACAGTCAAAAGAAAATAGTTGAGGAGCACGCCAATATTATTATTATTTTTTTTGGACAAACAAAGTAAATTTCATTAAAGAGAAAGTTAATACAAGGTAAGGATAACTCTAAAAGAGAGTTCAATAAAACCAAGCAAAAGCCCAACACCATAAACGAAAATTACAATGAGAAGGGCCCAAAATGAGCAGCCCATAGCAGCAACCAAACCGAAAACCTTAGACAGCCACCTCCACCAACACAGACGCATCGCCACCGCGGATCCGTCACAACCACCCGGGAAAAGGGTCAAAGAACCAAATGGATGAACGGAAAGGAGCACGCCAATATTTATTTTGTCTCTCTAGATCTCTCAATTTTGAAAGATTTTTCAGTGTGTGTGGAACACGAGTACATACATTTTACGTCATTGTATAAGTGGAGGGGCACTTAAAAAAAATATTTATCCACTTGTATAAAAACATATGACGTACCATCCCGTGTTTCTTGCATATTAAAAAATCTCTCAGCAATTTGATTAAGAACTTGAGAAAAGCCTCAATTTGAATAGACTTGAACTAGGAAATTCCCAACGGACTGGAATTTCAATAGGTGACCAAATAGACCAAATTATTAGCGTGAAGGGAACTCCGAATGATGTTTTGGAAAATAAACATTGAGAAGTTGGAAAGTGAGAAGTAGAAGTTGCATGAGCTAGGGTTAAGATTGCAATGTGTACATTGTAAAAAAGATTTATGCATAATATCTCCTACAGCCTAGATCGATAACAAAATTCTTTAAAGGGGAAACCCTAGCCAAATGAAGGTGCATGATTGATTGTATTACTTGAATATCATCTAAGAATGAACGAAATCTAAATTTCAGTCGTAATGAGGTCGAATTATTAATATAAAATACAAATGAATGATGAATTTTTGTGTCTATATGTAGAGATGGAATATTGTGTACGTCTATCGCATGTTGTTTCTCTCAAATGAGTGGAACCAGGAGTTGAGAAGGAAAAACAAAAATACGTAGATTCATTTTTGTGTGAGCAAGGTCGAATTATTTGACTTCTACAACAAGCGCATATTATTATTATTTTTTTTTGAACGAGTCATTTTGATTATTTTTTATTTTGTGTCTATATGTAGAGATGGAATATTGTGTACGTCTACTGCATGTTGTTTCTCTCGAATGAGTGGAACCACGAGTTGAGAAGGAAGAAACAAAAATACATAGATTCATTTTTGTGTGAGCAAGGTCGAATTATTTGACTTCTACGACAAGCAGATTATTATTATTATTTTTTTTTTGAACGAGTCATTTTGATTATTTTTTTATTTTGCATGAAGCTCATTAGGTTGCTCAATCACAATATAATGTGTGTGCTGAGCTTTGTGCGTATGTTTGTATCTAAATAATGCATTAAAGTGATTAAGCTTAAGCCAAGTGAAGTATGGTGTTTGAAATTTGTCTGCCACCGTATGATGTTGTGAGATCACCTTAAGCACATCTTAAACTACTTGGGTTAGTAGAGCGCCCTACCCACTACGAGTAGGTAGCAAACTAACAGTATAATGTGTGCTATTTTTTTTATTAAAATAAACTTATTAAATTATTACTTAACAACTTAAACAAATAATATAAAAATAAAATAAAAGCCTTTTTTAATGAGGGACTGAGGAGCTCGTAAGACTGTGAGCTAAACATTTCCTTTTCTTTTTCTTGGTGAACCAAACTAAAGCTCTATGCCTATACGAACTGGGACAACCTTTTCCAGTTTTCCGCCGTAAGTTAGGAACTCGAGAAACCTACTGCTAATCATTGAGCTCGTACAGAAATAGAAAACGCCTATGCCCAAATTACGAAAAGTTAGTCATCAAGGAGAGAAGCACGGGATGTTAATTAGGGTTGTGGAGCCGTAAATAATTTAGAAAATCTTAAATTTGACACGTAATTTTTATTCATAATATAGGAAATTCTCATTACATTAGCGAGACTCGCATTCGTTTCACATGCAGTTTAACTAATGAAAAAAAACCTAAGTTGCTGACAACAGTCTCCCCAAACTCCTTTGCTCATGATAAGTCAAGGAAATTAAAGGTAGAGTTGATAACTAATTCCTTACATTTAAATTTTCCTAATTGAAGACATATTCCTTTACTTAAAAAATGCAATCAAATCGAATCAAGGATTCTCTAAAAATAATTTTTAGGATATTAACCCTATTAATTAATTTAATAACATCTTTAAGTAGGGGTGGACATTTGTGCAGGGTCAACCAACCAACCTGACCAACCCACCCGACATTAATTGGGTTGGGTCGGTTAGAAAGCCCAAAAAATAATTCCCGGGTTTAAACCCAGCCACGCGAAGTCATGGCTAATCTTACACAGGTTGCAATATTACAAAGCTGTCGAAACCCGGTCACCCGAATATAGATATATGTTAGCCCATTTACGCGATTTCCTCTCACAATTACTCAATCTCCTCTTTTCATCCAATCCTCAGATACAATTTCAGAAATCAAGTAGTTGGAAAATCACGCAAGAATCAATTTCATCCCTGATTATTCTCTATGGCCTCTTCGATATTGATCCCTCATCTTCTCTCAATCTATAAAAACCCTATAATTTTATTGTTTCTCTATGTGCCACTGCATCCCAAAACCCTAATATCTCAGTTTTTGTCATTCTTGATTAGTTGGCTGCTACTTTTAGGTGATGATTTTAGTATTTCACTCAAATTTTTCTTCAATTTATTTTCTTGTTCAACTAGATTGAAATTCTAACTTGATTGTCTCTTTTTGGTGCAGTTTTCTGAGGCTTTGTATTCCTGGGTGATAAGGACTTAACCTTTATCCTTTCAGTGAGTCTTAATTTGAGTATTGGTAATATCATGATCTGATTGTGATGATGCTTTGGTTAAATTTAAGTGAATGAAATTTCAATTGTGAAAATTTGCAGAATGTTTATGAGTATAAGTTGTAAACTCAAGTATTATGTATTGAGAAGATTTTAATTGACAATATATTGGTTACTGATATATTGTATATTGGGTTTGTTAATTTCCAAAACATACAAGCATTTTTCTTATTAATATAAATGCATGTATTATGTATAAGTTGTAAATTTATGTATTACATATTGGGTTTGTTAATTTCCAGAATATTTTGATATCTAATAAACTAATTTTGGTGTATTTAATTAATACTGCACGTTCAGATTATATTATGCATGTTAGAGTGTTTTTTTTTCCACTTGTTTTCTATGTATTATTTGACATTCATATTGTATTTTATTATATTAGATTGAGTGAGCTTTTTGGAATACAATGGCTAGGAAAGATATGTCTATTGAAGCTACTGAAATAGTAAGTTCTCAAACTTTGATCAATGTTGATGCTTCATCAGTGCCACCTCCTCCACTGGTGGATAGTGCTAAGAAGAAAAAAAAGTAGGAAAATGTCCACAATGTGGGATCACTTCACCAAAGTTGATGGTGGTGAATCTTTTGATCTCAATGACCCTAGAGCTACTTGCAACTACTACAAGAAGAGTTATGCTTGTGATACTAAGAAGTATGGGACCTCTAGTTTGTGGAATCATTTGTCTAAAGTTGAGGACAAAAAAACAAAAAATCCTTAGCTTTGGGGAGAAAGATGGTAGCCTTATGGCAGTTGGCTTTAGTAAGGAAGCTTGTAGGGTTGGGTTAACCAAGATGGTAATTCTTAATGAGCTACGCTTTAGCTCTGTTGAGAATGAAGGGTTTAAGCTTTTCTGTGATATTAGCTCCCCAAAATTTACACATCTCTCACGCAGAACTATTGCGAGAGATGTGTTTCAATTGTATTTGGTTGAGAGGAGACTTTTGAAAAATGTGTTGACCACAAATGCACAAAGAGTTTGCCTTACCACTGATTGTTAGACATCAACACAAGACATTAGTTATATGGTTTTAACTACTCACTTTGTTGATTGTGATTGGAATTTGCATAAGCGCATATTGAATTTTTGCCCTGTTCCTAATCACAAAGAGGAAACAATTGGGAAACTGATTAAATCGTGTTTGATTGAATGGGGAATAGAACATGTGTTCACTATAAGTGTAAATGCTTCAGCAAATGATCAGGTTGTTAATTATGTGAAAAGGAAATTGAAAATTGGAAAACTGATGTTCTTGTTCTTGATGGTACATGCATTTACAATGTAGTGCTCATATTGTGAATATGATTGTGTCAAAGGGGTTAAAGGAATTGCATGAGTCAATATTGAGAATTCGATCCGCTGTCAGGTATGTGAGGTCTTCGCCTTCAAGGCTAGAAAAGTTTAAGGAATGTGTGGATCATGTGAAAATAGAGTCTAAGGGTCTTGTGGTTTTACATGTACCAACAAGGTGGAATTCTACCTATTTAATATTGGTTGCTGCCCTTAAGTACCAAAAAACATTTGAAAGGCTGGATTAATATGATGGATATTTTGTTACTTACTTTATACATGGTGATGCAGAAAAAAAAAAGAAAAAAAAAAGTCTATTCCTCCTACAAGTGATGATTGGGATAATGCATCATTTTTTGTTAGGTTTTTGAAAGGCTAGAGGAAGATGATATGACACTCAAGTTCAGTGGATCTTTGATTGTGACTTCCAATATTGTGTTTCATGAGATGTTCTCAATACAACAAGAATTAACAATCCTTAATAGCAGTGGTGATCATTTGTTGTAAAAAAATAGCCATTAGTATGAAATCCAAGTAAGACAAATATTGGGGTTCTGTGGGAAATGTTAATAAGCTTCAGTTTTGTATATGGTGCAGAGGAAGTGATTAAATTGACCAATGGTATTAAAGATGTGTTAGTGCAGCTTTATGACTTTTATTTGAAGTCTAATGAACAAGCTCCCCAAGCTCCTAATGTTGGTTCATCTAGTAGCAGTGCGTCAATGGAAGTTGTTGATGGTAGTTCTATTGAATATGCAAGGTTGTCTCAGTTTCTGAAGATAAGAAAATAGAGAAATAGAGGTGAGTTAAGAAATGAGGTGGTTAGGTTCTTACTGGAACCTCCTGAGAATCCAATGGATAAACAATTTAAATGCTTGAAATGATGGAAGGTTCACTAGGAAAAATATCCAATTTTAGCTTAGATTGCAAGGGATGTGTTTGCAATATCGATTTCCACAATGGCATCTGAATCTGCCTTCAGCACTGGAGGGCGTATTCTTGATGATTATAAGAGTTCTCTGACTCCTAAGATGGTAGAGGCACTGATTTGCACTCAAAACTTGTTAAAGTCATCTCCTATCTCTTAAGAAGTTGAATCATCATCCATTGAGGAGATGGAAATCCATGAGCAGATAATATCAGGTAACAAACTATTTAAACTTGTATTTGGTTTTCATTTTTCAATTAAATATTTTCTGACTTGTTTTATTTTAATTTATATATGTCGTGTAGAACTTTCAGTTGCCTCCACATCTGAAATAGATACAGTTGATTAGTACATGGTCGATTTAAGGTACTTTGCAATTTCTATGAACTAATCAATGTAAACTTCTATCCAAATTCTAATGCTTTGTGTTGTTATTCATGGTTTACTAATGATTTAATGAATGTTTGGAATCCATTGCAGGCTTACAGCCCATTTTGAATGCTTTGGACCTTTGAGCTTGGGAATAAATTAGTAGTTGTTGTCTCATATTGCTGATGGTTGTCAACCTTTGTTGCTCAAAGCTCATGGATACTGCTACCATCTTAAAGCTTTTCATTATGTTTAAGTTTTGAATTTTATTATAATTTTGGGATTGATATGTCATTTTATGTTTACCTTTGGATTTTATTAAGATCATAGAATTGTTAAGTTGATTTTCTTTTATGGTTGAAGTTTGGAACATGAATTTTAAGTTTAATAATAAAGTATTTGAGATTTCAAGTTCATTTTTGTTAAGGAAATTTGGATTTACTCGGTTGAATGATTTTAATATTTGTTTGTGAAGAATAATAAAATTATTATTAAAAAACAGTATGAAGCCTAAACCGAGAAACCCGCCCAACCCAACCCACATAACAATGGGTTTGTTAGGTTGGGTTACATGTTTGAGTGGTTGGAAATGGGTTCTAAAAATCACTACCCGAACCCATCGGGCCAGCAAGTGAATTTGGGCCCAACCTGGACCAACCCACCCATTGCCTACCCATGTCTTTAAGGATTATTCTTAAAGTAAAACTAATGAAAAAAACCTTCAAAACTTGAATTTTAACCAAAAGCAACATAATAATTTTATTTAGTAATTAGGACAAAACCCAACATTAACATCCCAATAAAATTGGTCTAACTACCATTTTTTTCTCTTTCCCTCTTTTCTTTTCCATCCAATCCTAGTCAAGTCTTTATTTCTCTCTCTCTGCCCTCTTCCACCCGGCCCCACCTCCCCTCTCGCTTTCTTTCTTTCTTTCTCTTCTTTCTTCTCCCGTTCACTTCTCTTCTCTTCCCGTTCACTTCTCTTCTCTCTTCTCTCTTCTCTCTCCTCTCTCTTTTTCTTTCTGTCTTCTCTCCTCCTATCCATTTCCCACCTCCTGTCAATTCCCTACAAATAAATATTTTGTGTTAATTTTTTTAACAAATAAAATTAGGAAATTTAAGTCTTTTTATTAAAAAAAAAATTCAAAAATAAACTAGAAGTTAACCATAAACCACCCACTAACATTGTTAAATTTTAAGTTCATTCAAAATTAAAGTGTGTTGAATTACTTTAACTCCTTTTAATTCAATTATAATATTTAAAATTTTAGGGGCAATTTATGGTATTTAGAATGCTTCACCATTTTAGGGTGCTCCCTTTATATATGTAAATATATATCTATAACGGCGACAATGTTTCTAGAAACAAGGACACATTTAAAAAAAAATAGTGTCGTCGTTTCTAAAAATAGAGTCACGGTTTTTGGAAATAGTGTCACTGTTTAGAATACTGACACCGATTCTAGAATAATGTCATTGTTTCTAAAAACATTGTCACTGTTATAGAAATAGTAGCACTGATTTTGAAAACAGTGTCATTGTTTAGAATAGTGTTAATGTTTATAAAAATAGTTATAACTGTTTCTAGAAATAGTATCACTGTTTTAAAAAAAATTAAAAAAAGCTGACAAATATAATAAGAAAATGGCTTGAATGAATTTTCTTTAGTTTTTTTAGAAATTTATTATTTTTGAGAAACAATATCTTTTATTAATAAACTTATAACAAAAAATTAAAAAAATGAGAGAGCAAGGGAGAAGTGACATGAAAGAGAGAAAAAAGAGATGATGGTGATGAGTGAAAGAAAAGAGAGAGAAAATGGTGATGGGTGAAAGCGGAGAGACATGTTGATGATGGGGGTGAAAGAGGAGAGAGAAAGGGAGAGAGATGTTGATGATGAGTGAATGAAAAGAAAGAGGTTACGCATGAGGGAGGGTGGAAGAGAGAGAAAGGGAGAAGTACGAGTCACATGCGTCAATTTTATTTCTTTATTATATTAAATCTTTTACTTTTTCATTAAAATTTAAGTCATTTTCATTAAATAAAGTTATTATGTGGTTTTTGGTTAAATAAAAAAGTTTGAAAGCTCTTTTTCATTAAAGCTCCCTTATTCTCAAGCATCTTAAAGATATTTCAACATCTTAAAGATCAAGATTCTAAAAGATATTGAGCGCTAGTCGGGCGGTAGGCTGGAGCCTAACGCCTAGGCGGTTAATTGGGGGCCTAGGAGGGCTAGACGAATTTAATTAAATTTATTATATAACATATAAATAGTGGCCTACTTACACTCTAAAAAACTATACTTGTATTGAGAATTTAAGAAAGTTAAAGCTTAAGCTACTTACACCCAACAAATTAAGCTAAATTTAACATCACAGACTAAGGGACGGAAACTGTGAGAGACAGTGTAGGTAGAGTCAAAGTCAGCGCGAGGGGAGACGAGAGAGAGAGAGAGAGAGAACTCGTGTACGCAATGAGATAGGGAGTAGAGAAACACAAAAATGCGAGAGAAATAATATGAGTTCTTTTTGGGTAGGTTACCTAGAAAACCATTAACTTAATTATAAAAAAAATAAAAATAAAACTAAAAAATAGTGGAACACTAAACCTGAACCGCCTAGGCCGCCTAACCCTTACCTTATTTTTCTCTACATTTTGACCACTATGATGAATTTAGAACAGTGTTAAAGATACTTTCCTACTAGATCTAAAATATGGAGCCAAAAATAATTAAGAGAATCCTAGAGCTGATACATGAACTTTTATTCACAGTTAATGATAATGTCCTTCATTAAATTGGTAAGGCATACATCCGTTCCACGTGCAGTTCAACTACCAAGAAGACCTGAGTTGCTAACTACAATTTCTCGAAAATAAGGTAAGAGAATCAAAGGTAGAATTAATAACTAATTCCACCCTTCAAACTTTCCTTATTGAAGAGTATTTATTTATTCAAAGAAGCACAATCACATTCTTCTCCAAAGGTAATTCTTAGATATTATTATTTATTTAATAATATCACTATGGATTATACTCAAGTATCTTTAAGATATTCCAACATCTTAAAGATATTTTCCCACTGCATCCAACGGATCACACACTCTGGCTAATCGGACATGGACATATGGCATGAAAAACTCTACACATGTGGCCTATCTTAGCGCCCTGTAAATACCTATTCTACACGCTTCTCAAGTAAGTTGAAGTTAACTGTCTAAAATTCAACCTAAATCTCTCTTTCTCTCCCCCCCTTTTTAGAGAAACTGACTTGGGCATCGGAGGTTCATTGGCTAAACATCCCTCTCTAGGTGAGTGGCTTTGGCCTTAACCAAACGTGTTTAATTTGTTTTGTAGGTCAAATTTCGTCAAATATGTAGAATGGTGGAATTTTGTTACCACACAACGGATGAAACACTCTAGAAAATCAGACGTAGACACATGGCATGGAAAATCGTACACATGTGCCCAGCCTAGCTCCTATAACCAGTTCATTCTCTGGTAAGTTATTACGCAATTCAACCTTAAATCTATCTCCTTTCAAAGAAACTGACTAGCGCATTGGAGGTTCGGTGACCAACCTCCCCTCACTGGGTGCGTGGCTTTGGCCGTAAGAAATGTCTTTAATTTGTTTTGTAGGTATAATTTCATCAAATCCGAAGACGACAAAATTTTGCCATCAGAATTTGCTACTTTCATTGAGAGCTTGATTTAACTCTCAAAGCAGCTCTTAAGTTTATTTAGGACAATATTGGCCTTATTAAAAACTTATAAGCCAATTACACCCATAATAACACTTCATATTCAACTCATTTTTTGCCACCTTATACTACAATCTAGTGATATTCTTCTCTACGTATAAGTGTGAGGTATTTGATCTACTCCTATGGATGGTGAGTTTGTTACTAATTATTATGGTTGGCCCAATTTGCGACCTAACTCAATTCTTGACACCTTAGGTTGCGTTTAGTACGTGGAAAAAAATTCATGAGAAATGATTACCCATGTCTTTTATTTGGAGAAGGAAAATGAAAATTTTCTTTCATGTATTTGGTAACGATGCGAAGTAGATAGAAAATTCCCTCTTTTCGGGATTAATGGGCATTTAATTGTCAATGATGACATGTTTATCATAAAAATATAGCAATGAGTGATATATCTTTCTTTTTTTTTTTCCATTGGGAAGGAAATTGAATACCAAAGGGGGTGGGGGGCTTCACTTTCTCCCCTATTTTTCATTGGCCAAGAAATCATTTTCCAAACCCGAACTTACCAAACATGAGAAAGACAACATTTTTACATTCTTGACTTTCTTTCCACATACCAAACATAGCCTTAGTATAAATAGATCATTGTAAGAAAAGTTAAAAATCATTGAATCTTTACTAATTAACTATATATCAATGACCAATTTTTGTTTTTAACCTAATCAATGAGATAATTTCATTAATTAGGTTTATGCCAACTAGAAATGTCACATTAATTTCATGCACATATAGATGCATATTTATACAACTTTGTTATCTTATTTCTTTGCATTTACTTAGTTAATTTCCACTTATTGTAGTAATTTATTTTTGTATTATTGTAGGTTCTATTGGTAAAGATGACAATAAATGGCAAAATAGAGCAGTTTGGAGCAGTTTTGGACTTGGATTCGATAGCATATGGGCTGGATGTTTTTGGTGTTTAAATGGTGTTAGACATGTGCTAAAATCTGGAGAAATTAAAGTTGAGGCTTGGAAGGCAAGGAATTACACAAGAAAGAGGAATCCTAGTTGGAGAGAAACATTATCTTATCTTATTTTATCTTATCTTATCCTATCTTATCTTATCTCCAGCTGCAAAGTGGAATCCTAATCACATTCAAACACTTTCTACCTGATTTTTAGAGTCCTAAAATAACTCAAAACACCTAATCCCTTTCCTCCTTGGATTTAGCTGTTCCTCCCCTATATATATGAAATTTCTGCAACGTTTTAGGGTGTGCCGCGCCTGCCATTCATCCATTGAAGTTGTTGGAGTTTTCAGAGTTCTTTCTATCTTTGTTTTAAGTTTCAATGTTTATTTTAGATTGCTTTTTAGTTATGATGAACATGTGTAACTAAGTTTCTTTTTAGCTAGAGGTGAATTCGAAGCCATGAACATATGTTTTATATAAATTGATTACATCCAGTTATTGTTTCATAAAACATGAATGTGATTTACTTATATGCTTTATAGAGAACTTATTCTTGTATGTTTATTAAGGGTGCACACTTAGTTTGCATGCAGGATTTGATGCTAGAATATAAGGGAATTTCATCTAATTGTTAACTTATATTTGCAAGTAGTAAAAGTCACTAGTCATGATTGAGTTAAGAAAATTATTGGCAGGAGTATCATGCTTTTCATAGTTACGAATGCTTTGTCAATGCTTATGATTTTCACATAACTTAATGATCTTTGAGATGTATCTCTATCATGCTTTTCATAGTTAGGGAACTTGAGAAGAATAATTTGGTTGCATCGCTGAGTCCAATTCAATGAACTTAGGAAAATCTGAGAGTTAATTAGTGTTGTTCACAATTAATTTGGGGCATTGTCATTCATGGTTTATAAGAAGAATAACTGGAAATCAATTTGTGAAATCGATTTGTATGCATATGATTCATGTGTGGAGAAGAATCCTTTAGCTATCCTTTCATCCATATTTCATTCACAATTTAATTTACTTGCTGCCATTTACTTTTATTTTAATTAAATTCGTCCAAAATCTCCCCCCTCATTGTTTTGATGTTAGTTAAACTTAGTTTTCAGTTTTACAAGTTTAATTTGTGTTGATTAGCATCCCTTCTAATCCCCGAAATAGAACGATCCCTACTTACTCATACTACGATTGCATAATTTATAGGGTTTAATTTGTGTGTTAGTTTCCACCGAACATACACATGAAGACTGGTTCTGGCCTAGGCGATTACTAACACCATTTAGCATGCACGATGAGCAGTGATATGAGTATGATCATGCACGATAAATCAATAATTCTAGTCAACATAATACTATTCATGGTCGTAAATATTATTAAGGTATCCCCTAATAATATGCATCCCATAGGACGTAGCATAATTTCATACTCCGTCAATGCGCTAATTCTTATAAACATTAATCTAATCTAGGCATAGCGTAGAAAATTCTTTATTAAATATATAGATGGAAACTAAATATATTTAAAAGCAAAGACCCACTCACAAAGACATGTCTTCGGGTCAAACCCGCCTCGCAGGCATCGAAGATCCTTGCGATGCGTTTCATCTAGAAACGAAACCATTTACGTAAATATATAATTAACTAATGTAAATACGCGTTTTCGTACAAAGTACGGGTAATAAAGAAACTATTTTAAAACGATCGAATTTCAGAAAACGGAGGGCGGATTCTAGTTCGGCACATCGAGAAACTTAAGGAGGGACTTCGGGTTCCTCCACGTGCAGCCGCACGCGCCACCACAAGGTGGCTGCACGCATGCCCATGCGTCGGTCACCACGCGCGCCCATGCATCTTCTTCGTGATTTCCATATTTTGCAGGTTTTTTAGCTAACTTCCAGAGCTCATTCCGAGCTCAATTCTTCACTAAGCTCGATGATTCAAAAGCCAACTTGAAGCTAGAAATGTAGGAAACAAAACCATACCAAAGTGGGATCGAGTTATGGTCGGTGTTAGCCAGAAAAATGGCCTGAAAGTGACCAAGTGGTCACGAATTTCACTTCTCTAAAAACTAGGAAGGGTCCAAATCAAGTATAAAGGTTACAAACAGTACTAGATCATGTTTAAAAGGTGAATCTTACACTATGTTTGGATGAGGGAAATAAACTTGGAATTTGGATAAAAGTCAGAATTTATAAATTGACATGGACCAATCCTCTTGTTTAGATTCATAACCATAGAAATTTAGAATTTCCGTGTGGAAAAAAAAAACTTAGAATTTGGGACCTCCAATTCCCAAGTTTAAATTCCATGTAAATAGGTGTCATTTCCCAATTTCTATGATTGAGAGCTTAAAAATAACAAATTATGTATTCAAATTCCATTGTTCTTTTAGTTTAGCCAAACAAGAAAATTCATGTTGATAAAATAAAATCCTGTCATTTCATTTTCCGTCATTTTTAAATTCCTTAGTAATCTTAAATTTCTTCATCCAAACATAGTGTTAGGGATTTCGAGGCTTACCAACGTTGGGGATGGTGGAACTCGTCAGAGAAGATGGTGATTCGGTTTGCAACGGAGAAACGAGAGTGTTTTAAGGGAGCTCGAGGTTGGTGGACTTGGTGCAAGATCTGCAACAGTGGTTTGTGTGGTGGTTCTAGTGGGGCTCGCCGGAGATGTGGCAAGTGAGTTATGTGTGGTGCTCGGCTTCTCTATATTACCGAGATGAGAAAGAGAGAGATAAAGAGAGGAGAGGTGAAATGAGAGAGAATGATTCGAGAGAGAGTGAGAGATTGAGACAGTGAAAGGAGACACAAGAATAAGGGGAAGGAATGGTGTGGGCCCCACTTGGCACATAGTTCAAAGTCACAAAAGACAATACAAAAAAATATCTCCAGTAAATGTGAATTTACCAAAACGCCCTTCCCGCTCCGTAATTCGTAAAATCATTGTCGTAACTCCAAATTCAGTTCTACTTGTGCTTACGCGTTTGTATCGTCGAGTACTCTAAGAATATGTGTGTATGTATCTTTGGGTCAAGCCTAAACAATAATTAATTATGTACGATGCCTAATTAATAAAATACTAAAGTAGACGGGCCTACTTGCCCACTTGCTTAATGAACCCAACAAATAAGCTATTGATATTACAGTCTGTAGCTCGCAATACCGATAACTCACTGTCGTCTCACGTGTTCGTAAGAACATGTACCACCTACAAATATGTGACAAGGAACGAAGAGTGATAAAGACTCGAATGTCTAAGAAGGATTTCCACCCGTCAAGGACATTTTCGTAATATTCTAATGTTAGAGAATAAAATAATATTAAATTCGAGACGGGATGTCACAGAAGCCATCTTCTTCCATTAGTTTGCAGTTGTGCACTCTTTGGCAATTTTAGTGTTGTTCAAATCAATGATTTGATCACTGGAAAAATGTACCCAGTTTGACACCCTCTTTGTAATCGTGTTATAATTATGTTTTAACCTTTAATGAAAATCGCTAACATTTCGGATTAAAAAACTAACAAAAAAAGGAAGAGAAACAAAAAATTGGACAATATTTCGATGGTAAAGAAATTAAACATGTGGAATGAAGAACAACTTGAGTCCTTGACAATTCATCTCAACCGTAGGTACAAATGTTGTGCACAAAAATCTAGCAAGTATTAATAAGAAAAGGCTTGAAAATATCAATGCTCTTCTTTTTCTTTAGATCAAATTACTCTAAAAAAAATAATCCGACAAAATTACTAAAAAAGGCACTGCCCAAGAATACCCCAATTATTGATAAGAAAAGTTTTGGAATTATTCATTGCTTTTATTTTTTAAGCAAACCAATAATCCAAAATATTCTGACAAAAATGGTGAAAAAGCACTCGCTCCCCACTCACTATCGGAGAGAAAGCTTAACTGTTTCGCTCCTCCCTGAGCTCTCAGAAATCAGGATTCCTTCCCTCAACAGACCCACTGCATGCTCGCCACGTGGCGAACTCTCTTCGATTCCTGCTGGGCCGTTTCAACTTTTTCTGTTGGAGTCATAAATAAAAGTATAAATCCCTCTCACTGCTCCCCACACTCAAATACTTCCAATTTAAATATTTTTTTTTCTGAAATATTTTTATGAAACGTTTTATTGATAGTAGTTTTGGGTTTTTAATTAGAAAATTTCTACACTTTTTTTTCTTTGCACGTTTTTTTTTTTTAAATGATTCGATTGAAAAATCAAAAGCAGACTTAAAGGTCAGACTAAAAGAAGATGTGTGCATAAACTAACGGAGTTTTACCAAAAAAAAAAAAAAAACTAACGGGATAATACTACGGAGATTAAATATAGAGATAAAATTTTGTAAATTAAATGACATGAAAGTTAATGTTTTGATTACGACTAAAACGTTGATAAACGCGCTTATTTCTGGATGACACATTATTTAATCTTTCTAACATTATTCTGAATTAAGTAATTAAATATATTTTATTTTCGAAATTAAGTAGTTTCAAAAACGATGTGAATAGTTAATTTTATATTTAGATTCTCTATGTTTATGTCCCCTTAATAAAACTAAAATTATGTTGGAGTAGCAATAGAAACGTGATTGTGGGCCCCACTTTCCTTCCGATTCAGAATCCAACTTTCTTTCTTTCTTTTTCATGGCAAAAGCAAACGTAAAATCTCCAGAAGTTTTATGACCAAAGTACCCTCAGACCTGCGGGTCGACTACCAAATAACAACTTTCTTTAACCTTCAATTTAATTATTTTATTTTATTTTATTTGCAACAAAGGTTAGTTTGAGAAGTGAATTTATCAGCTCAATCAAACATGGAATTTCTGATGAGAACGAAAGCACGTTTTGATTTCTCGTCTCCGTATATTTCTCTTTATTCTATTTCTTTTATATTTTATTTTCAACAATCATACGAATGTACTCTTAATTTTTATTTTTAAAGAATACAGACATAAAGAGAATCATACAAAACTACGAGATTAAAGGAAGGTAGAAAAACAACTATTCTTTGAAGATTATGCTCTCTATATTTGTTGTTGAAACTTTTGCACTGATAATACTAATTATTTATCTTTCACAACATTTCTTATAATATTTTAGCTTTTCTTGCAGATTCATTAATTAATGAGGAAAAAAAAGTGTTCTACACTTTGCTACGTTGCCAGACGATGAAAGTAGAAAAGAGGAGATGTGGAATATGCTTGTAAGACATCCACCATGAATGGATGTGGAATATGCTTGCCAGAAGATGAACTAATGCTAGGTAGACTAATTTTTTAAGTAATAATTCAATTATCAATGACTACGTAATGTAGTTTACAAAATATAATTTAAGATGATCTCTCTAGTATTATCCTTTTAATTATTATGTCGTTAAATCAATATTATGATGATGAATTTTTAAGAGGCTAGGACGTGCAGGGTTTGCTTTGTATTGTTTTCTTCACCAAAAATTATTTCACTTTAAAGTTTTTTTTTTTTTGAACAAACAATATTATCTACACTAAGGAAGTGGGGGAGTAGGTTAAGCCTTACAATAGGCTAGCAATAATGTAGTTGAAATTTGCCTTTGTCAAGAATCGAACATAGGATATCTCACTTACAAGTGAAGAGGAATACCACTAGATCGTAGTACTAAGTGACACTCCATTTTAAACTTAAGCAACAAAAAAGTGTTTGATAAAATAAAATATCATGCTTATTTTTAAGGGTAAATTACATAGTAAACCCTCAGGTTTGAGGTCTATTACAACCCCATACAACATCTTTAAAAAGTTTCATTTTCATACATCACGTACCATTTTATTTTAAAACAATACCTCCGTTAGATTTTCCATCCATTGGGCTGTTAAATGCTGACGTGGCCGTCACATTTGTGCTGATGTGGCAGCCACGTGGCAAAAAAAATAATTTTTTATGCATTAAAAATATTATAATATTAATCCTATTTAAAAATAAAATTAAATTAAAAAAAAAAAAAATTGAAAAACTGAAAAACCCAGAACCCATCCGCCCTCCCCCCCCGACTCACCTCCCTTTCCCTCCCTCCCTCCCTCCTGAGCCTCCCAACCACTCCCTCATCTCCCTTCTCTCTTCTCACCTCATCTCCCCTACCTGCGTCATAACCCCCGCCGGCATAGCTTCATTTTGGCTCTTCTCCGATGCCGAGCCTCGCGACCCACGACCCACTCCACCCGTGCGGCGAGATCCTTCCCCCCCTCCGCCCCCCCCCGCGCGGCGACCCACGACCCACTCTCCCCGAATCGACCTAGACAACCACAAAAAGCACCCGCAATAAAGGTTATAAAACCTCAGATCCCATGCCAGAACAAGATTCAGGAGATGATGGAGGAGGTCCGGCGGAGCATGTTGTTCATCTCGTCGAAGGAGAAGAAGGTGTGTACGGACAAGCAGGAGGAGGACAGCGCGGGGGTTCTGACGCAGGTAAGGGAGATGAGGTGAGAAGAGAGAAGGGAGATGAGGGAGTGGTTGGGAGGCTCGGGAGGGAGGGAGGGAGGGAGAGGGAGGTGAGTCGGGGGGGGGGGGGGAGGGCGGATGGGTTCTGGGTTTTTCAGTTTTTCAGTTTTTTTTTTTTTTTATTTTTTATTTTTTTTATAATTTTATTTTATTTTTAAATAGGATTAATATTATAATATTTTTAATGCATAAAAAATTATTTTTTTTCCACGTGGCTGCCACATCAGCACAAATGTGGCGGCCACGTCAGCATTTTACAGCCCAATGGATGGAAAATCTAACGGAGGTATTGTTTTGAAATAAAATGGTACGTGATGTATGAAAATGAAACTTTTTAAAGATGTTGTATGAGGTTGTAATAGACCTCAAACCTGAGGGTTTACTATGTAATTTACACTATTTTTAAAGCAATAACCTCCAGACATCAGCTTTTAGAAGCAGCCTGTAGATTGGTTTTGAAAGTTACTTTAATAAAAAAATAAGTTCAGTCTTTCATGAATATTTTTCTTTCATGTAATATCCTCATTAAGTTTTAAAAATAACATTATTTATCCTTCTACATACATTTCTCTCTTGGAGAACAAAGTAACCGCCACCACCTACCACTACAACTACTAACCTTAAATCACCGCTGCCATTACCACCACCATACCACTGCTACCACAACCGTCACCACCACTACCACCATCACTGCCATCACCACAACCACAACTGCCATTATCTTCATCATCGTTGTCGTTATCGTCACCATAATTGTCACCACTGCTGCCACCACAACGACAAACGCCACCACTGCCGCCACCACCACCATTGTAACCTCTACAACCCAACCACCACACCCACTAGTAGCAACAAAAATTTATTAGCACCACCACTATACCCTTACAAGTGTTTATGTCATCACCATCGTCATTGTCGCCCTCAACACTACTGCCACTTCTATTGCCACTACTATCACCACCCCTATCATCGCCACCACCTACGACTGCAACTACCATCATTACACCATTGCTGCCATCATCACCACCATCCTACCACCGCCAACAACGCTACAATCGCCACCACCACTACAATCGCCACCACCACTACAATCGCCACCACCACTATTGCCAACACTCTACCTCCACACCTCAACAACTACACTACTACTGCCACCACTGCTACCTCTACACTCTAACCACCACAACCTATTATTGGCACCACCTCCATCATTGACGCCGTCATTGCTGCCATCATCACCACCATCCTACCACCGCCAACAACGCTACAATCGCCACCACCACTGTTGCCAACACTCTACCTCCACACCTCAACAACTACACTACTACTGCCACCACTGCTACCTCTACACTCTAACCACCACAACCTATTATTGGCACCACCTCCATCATTGACGCTGCCATGACCGCTACAACCCCCACCACCGATGTCTTTGTCACCACATCCATTACTGTGTCTAGTTTTGTCTTTATATATAATTCTATAACAGTATCATTTTTACATTGAAATTTACCAAACACTTTTACATTGCTTTTCATATTCACAACACTTTAAAAAATACAATTTATTAAACGCTTAACTGCTTTATTTTACAAATGATTATTCTTAAAGCATAGAGAAGAAAATTATTTGTTTTTTTTTAAAAAAAACACATCAACCCAAAATTGACCCACAATCTCTCTAACTTTCATCATATGATTGGATCCGGACCTCTGTCCCTTGAATCCTTAATTCTCATCACAATGATAGTCCCTTGAATCCTTAATTCTCAACACAATGCTGAGTGGGAAACCTACATCCCTGTACATAAATTTAAAGTTCATATACAAAGCAATTGGGAGCGTATAGCAGTGTACGCATAATCAAAATGGGTATATGGATATGTCGAACTCGGTGGATAGTCAAGCCTTGAGTATTTTTCCACACTAGTGAGAAAATAATTTTGACCATTTTACTAGGAATGGAATTGTACATGCCAGATGTCAAATGATTGCATATTTGTATCTAGAGTTCATTAATTCTATACAATTGAGGGCCTGTAGTTCCTTGGTTTAATTGAATAACCAAACCTACACCCTAAACCCCAAAATTAAACTGTATTTATAATTTATTTTTACTTGGAGAAAACCCTAAACCCTAAACAAAAGCTCGGAAATTTCATCATAAACTCTCAATTAAACTCCAATTCCAAGTTTAGCATACAAAATCCCGAAAATCCAAATCAAATAGGCTCGAATGGTAATTTCCGGTAAGTCTAAGTTGTCAGATAGCGAGTACAGTGGGATATAAAAGAGCATGGTCAGTACTCAGTAGTGATAAATTCACACAGAAGCCTTGGGGGATTCTTTTTCTGACACAAACCCAAGCAACAAAGAAAACAAGTCTTTCTCGGCATTGGTCTCCTTCCAACTCCCCTTCTTGAAATCGGCGTTGTCTTTTGGTTGGCTGCAGCGACCCGGCGGCGTCGCTTTACTCATCACAGTAAGAAAAACCTCTCTCTCGCTCTCTCTCTCACTCTCACTCTCACTCTCTCTCCTGCTTTTTTTCCCGTTTGCTATTTTCCTCTGTTGGGTCACCTTTTTCTTTGAGTTTTACAGCGAACCGTTCTGTTTCTGGGAAAAAGGCACATGCTTTTGCAGATACCTGTCTGAAATTTTGTATCTTTTTAGAACTTTGGTGTTTTGGTTTCCTGGGATTGCTGCTACATGGTTGTTTGTGTATGATCATGTTGATTTTTCAAGATATTTTTTTATGTGCTTATTGATTTTTCTGTGAAAGTCCGATTCTTTTGGGTGATAAGTGTATTTTCTTGTGTTTCTTGACATCCTGGTTTGTGGGTTTGTTGGAATTTGAAGGTTTTGGCAATGTGCATGGGAAAATTTGGGTCTGGTGGTCTGCATGTTGGGTTTGATCATTTGGGGAGGTTAAAAAAAATGGACCTTTGCACAATGTGGATTGAAATATTGTGTTATTTGTAAGATTTGTTGATTGAAATGCTAGAATTTTAGCGTGTCCGAGACAATCGTGGTTTCTGGTGTATCTGATGTAATTTTGTTTGATTTATGAACATATAAGGTGGTGAAAGCAAGGTATTCTGTTTTCCTATTGCTTAGAGGTTAATGAGATTGAGCAACAATGATGGTATGTGGTCAATTTTGGGATGAGTATTTCGTTTTGTTAGGTTTCCAGGTTACAATGATCATTCCCGTGGTACCATTGTAATGGATTGTTTCGAACATATAAAAAGAAAGCATGTCTTACCTGTCTTTTTGTATCTGAATTGTAGTTTATTGATTACGGTTTGATCACTAAAGCAGGAAGTGTGTTTTGTCAGTTTTATGGTGGGTGCAGTTGTTGTCCATTTGGTAATTTAACTGACAATCCCTGTTTGTGACTAATTTCCACGTGTATTTCATTGTTTGAGCGTGCCACCACACATTCTGTACCGGTAGGAGTTAGAGTTTCCAGCTAAATTTTATAAATTAGCATCTATGCATTGATGATGTAATGCTAAATTCTGTAGTTAGCCATGAACTTGTAACTTGTAAGCATAGTGATTGTTATACTGGTGTGGACATAATATCTATTCATCACAGCTGTTTTTTGTTGTTCTTGCTTTTGTATTTGTATTTTCAGTGTGTTATATGCGATTCCATTCAGTTTCGTGTTTGATATGGATGCTTCGGAATGTGTCTGCAACGCGAATCAAGTTATTTATTGACATTGACATGTTACCTGTTACCTGTTTCAAGGATTGGTTTAGTTTTCCCATATATAGGTTTCTTACAGGATAATTTCATATTGGATCAGCACCATTAATTATTACATCAGCTTTAATTTCTCCAAAAGGCCGCCTTTTGGTTTTGTATATGTGTAGCACATAGTTGAAGGCATATGTAGATGGATATTACTTTTTCCCCTGTTGGCCTTAAACTTATGAGTGAACTCACCATTATTACCGAAACTATGTGTACAAATATCTGGGGGGTGTTCGCTATGGATTTCCACAGGAAGCCCTTATTTTCTTATATAGTAAGCTTTTATGGTTGTCTACTCTTCATTGTTTTAACGCTCTGGCTATCATTGCAGGTTGTGTGATTTTTTGAGTAGCAGGGGTTAATCAAACCCCATGGACAGTGAGTTGTATGAAGAAGAGCCAGTTCGATCTGGTATCATAACTGCCATACGTCTAAATGTTACAACTGGGGAAGATATTGTAAGTATTTTTCCCTTTCTTGTCTGCTTCCGTATATTTTCTTTTGTCTAGTGGGTACTCTTTTGGTTTTGTTAGCAAGTTTTTAATATTAGACTCGAGCCATTTTATCCCCGCATATGTATCATAGGTATCCAAGTTATGCTATTTTGGCATCTCATTAAGTTGTATTCATAGTTCATTCTCTTATTTAATGCCTTCCAATTTCATTATAATGTACTAATAGATGCCCGTGAATGTGTGCCTGCGCGTGCATATGGGTTTGTTTTGAGCTTTTGTTTGACTAGCACGTGACAATAAAACATGATATTTGCTATTAATGTGGCATTTGAATTTATACAACTCAGACTGTCTTGTATTTGATTTTGTTTCTTTAATCATTTCGTATTTGGTTTTAAGGTTAAACACTTCTCTCTCTCTCTCTCTCTCTTTCTCTCTCTCTCCCCCCAGAGTTGAACCATATTCTTTACATATATGCCACTAATAGGCCTTTCTGAACTATGTTCTTTTATCATCTCATTAAGCTGTATTGGCACTCTTATTACACGATATCTTCCACTTCTTCATTCGTTTGTCCAGTGTTATTTCTAGTCATTTAATGTATGAAATCTACTTCTGGAGTGTGTTTGAACATTTTATCACGTGACGATAATATGTGTGTCAGTACAACTGTACAAGTGTGAAGGGGTTATTAGTTTTGTGGTTTAAATTTAGCATGATGCGTTTGATATATCAGATAAGAATTTATTAATACTTAATAATTCTGTAACAGCTAAGGATATCTGAAGAAACACCAATCAGTTCAGCCAGCGAGGTCACTGATCCTAGGTTCGGACTTCCAAATCCATCTGGTCAGTGCTCTACTTGTGGTGCCGAAAACAAGTTACAGAACTGTGAAGGTGTGGATGAACATTTAACATAATTCTTGATGCGGTTATCTTCAGTATTGGAATTGGTTTTGATCAATCATTTTAATTTCTAGGTCATTATGGGCGTATCCAGTTTCCATGCTCAATAGTCCATCCATATTATCTTCCGGAAGTTGTTCAAATCTTAAACAAGATTTGTGTAGGATGTAAATCTGTTAAGCAGGATCTAAAGCCCAAGGTCAGCTACCACACTATTCGTGCTGATCACTGAGATGTGACTTACAGTTTGGCACTATTGAACTTTTGTTGCTATTTATTTTCCTTAATGGTTAAAGGTTAAAAGGCGATATGTTTGCTTAGTTTTGAAAATTGTTGTGAATTCTGTTGTGATTACTGACGGTTATCCACATTAACCTATAACTCTTGTGTGCGTTATCGATAGAATTAGTTATTTACTATCTCCTATTATGCATGCATCAGGGTGCTGATTCTCTAAGTGGTAAGAGAAAGCGCCAGGAGCACAAGGAGCGCAAGGGCTGCAAGTATTGTAAGGTGAGTCTGTTTGTCTCTTTGAGCGTAATTTCATTCTGTCTGCACCATTGTAACTTAAGTGAGTTTTTCAATTAATAGGGAAGTTCTTTAAGCTACCCAAGAATGAAGTTCAGAGTTTCTACGAGAGAACTCTTTAAAAGAAGTTGTATAATTGTGGAAGCAAGCGGAATGTTGCCTTCTGACTATTGGGATTTTATTCCCAAAGATGCACAGCAAGACGAGAGTTGCGTTAAACCAAACAAAAGAATTCTATCTCATGCGCAGGTAACTTGACCTTCTTATATGTGCATGTCTTAATTGCACAATCTTTTAGAATTAACATGGATGTGCATATTTTTTATGTGGTATCGATGAGACAATTTCTTCAAACTCATAACTACTTTTCTTATTCATAAATTCATCAAACTGCTAAATCAGTCAGATACATGCTTATGCACAGACGTGTAGTGATGCACACTTACTACATAACTGTATGTATGAATGCACGTACGCCTACATTTTTACTTCTGTGGAGTGGAGTACATTTTAGAGCATTTAGGTATACCATTAGGAGACGGAATTATGAAGTTTATGAACTTGTTTTTTAAATATGATGTTCTCCTTCTTAAGCCATCATTCCTCGTACTCCTTATTGCATATGGAATGCAGGTTAAGAAACAAATTTATGGGAGATTTGTGTCTTAACTAACTGTTACAACAAATTGTTACCATATGAACCGTGAAAGTAGACATACCAATCTATCTCCAGATTATAAGTACCAAAAATGATTGCTGTTTCTCTGATTGATTTTGTAGTATCCACACTGTTTGTTAATGGTTATTTAACATTGTGGCTTCAAGACTACGACTTTGCATTTTGATATCGACATAGCGTTCCCAGCATTTGAGTTAAAGGATGTGTGTAATCAAAATAGTGCATTTCTGTTTTCTTACCTTTCCTCTCCATTCATTTTCAAACCATGCTTGATCAGATCTCTCTCTCTCTGTCTCTCTAAACTACCATCTTTTTTTTATTAAGCAGATAGGTGTAACATTAGTGCCGCACTTTCGAGTTATTATGCAGATCACTCGTAAACATGGTGCCCTCTTTCTGGCTTTCAGGTTCATCATTTGTTGAAGGATGTTGATCCAAATTTCATTGCGAAGTTTGTCCCAATAACAGATTCACTTGCTATGGATTCTTTCCTTGTAACTCCAAATTGTCATCGTGTGACAGAATTTATGCATGCTTTTGCTAATGGGCAGCGGTTGATGTTTGTAAGTCTTTATCTTTACTATGCTTGTCTTGATTGATTTGGTTAGTAAACTACCAAATAATTCATGGCTTTTGTTTTTGCTTTCCTTCTATGCCTGCTTGTACGAATGTTTGTAGGATCATCGGACCACAGCTTATAGGAAACTTGTTGATTTCAAAGGTGTAGCTAATGAGCTGGGTTCTCGTGTTTTAGAATGCCTGAAAATTTCCAAGGCAAGCGAGTCAGTTTATTTGTTTTTTCGTGTTTATGTAGATAAGACAATACGGTTCTTGCTTATGGTCATCCTTCTTAAATGCAGTTGAACTCAGAGAAACCGGGCAATGATTTGATTGCCGCTCAGCTAAAAAATGTCAAAGATGATCCTTCAAAATCATCTGGTTTGAGATGGATCAAAGATGTTTTTCTTGGGAAGCGAACTGATCACTGTTTTCGTACGGTGGTGGTTGGTGATCCAAACATAAAGCTCAGTGAAATCGGTATACCCTCAAATATTGCAGAGAGGATGCATATAGCGGAGAATCTGAACAGATGGAACTTAGAAAGGTTGGGTGCCACCTGCAATCTACTCCTAATGTTCAAACAAGTGATGCATGTTCGTAGAAAAGGTAGCATCGTTCTGGTACACCAGACAGACGAACTGCAGATGGGAGATGCTATTTACAGGCCTCTGAGTGATGGAGACATTGTGTTGATAAATAGGCCTCCATCGATACATCAACACTCTCTCATTGCTTTATTCGTCAAGATACTTCCAGCAGCGCCTGTTGTATCTATAAACCCACTCTGTTGCTCTCCATTTCGTGGTGATTTTGATGGTGATTGCCTTCATGGCTATGTTCCTCAATCAGTTGATGCCAAAGTTGAGCTTAGGGAGCTTGTTGCTTTAGATAAGCAATTGATTAATGGGCAGAGCGGTACCAACCTACTTTCACTTAGTCAGGATAGCTTAACGGCTGCTCATCTGATCCTGGAGGATGGTGTTCTCTTGAATCGTTCTCAAATGCAACAGTTGCAAAGGTTCTGTTGCAATGAAATGCCATCACCGGCAATTATTAAAGCTCCTTCACTTAATGGCCCTGCTTGGACTGGAAAACAAGTTTTCAGCATGCTCCTACCTTTGGGTTTTGATTATGATTTTGCTCCAGATGGAGTTTGCGTTAGAAATGGGGAGCTGCTATCTTCTGAAGGTTCTTCGTGGTTGCGAGATACGAGTGGAAATCTTTATCAGAGTCTCGTTAAACATTGCCAGGGTCCGGTACTTGACATCCTGCATGCTGCTCAGGAAGTTTTTTGTGAGTGGTTGTCAATGAGGGGCTTGACTGTCTCTCTCTCGGACTTGTACCTTGCTTCTGACTCATGCTCAAGGAATAACTTGATGGAGGAAATTTTCTGTGGGTTGCGAGAAGCAGAGCAGGCATGTATATTTAGACAGTTGTTGGTGGATAGTAGCCGGGAACTTCTTATGGGATGTGCTGAAGAGAATCAAAGTCCCGTGACTTCGGATGTCGACTACTTCTGTCACGAGAAGCAGAAATCTGCTGCCCTCAGTCAGGTTGTTCATGATGCTTTCAAGCAATTTTTTCGGGATATTCAAAATTTAGCTTACAAATATGCGGGTACGGACAACTCTTTGATGAATATGCTCAAGGCTGGAAGCAAGGGTAATATGCAGAAATTAGTGCAGCACAGTATGTGCCTTGGTTTGCAAAACTCACTAGTTCCATTATCATTCAGAATTCCCAACCAGCTCTCGTGTGCTGCGTGGAATAATCAAAAGGCAATCAGTTCAGATCAGAAGGTTGAGGGAAGTTCTGAATGTGTTGAGTCCTACATCCCCTCTGCCGTGGTTGAAAACTCATTCTTGACAGGCTTAAATCCATTAGAATGTTTTATTCATTCAGTAACAAGTCGAGATAGTTCTTTTAGTGGAAATGCTGATCTTCCTGGGACTTTGACACGAAAGCTTATGTTTTTCATGCGGGATTTGTGCACTGCTTATGATGGAACGGTGAGAAATGCATATGGGAACAAGGTTGTTCAGTTCTCCTATGACATATCCTCTCCAGATAGCGCTAGTACCGGAGATGACGAGAGTATTACTGCTTGTGATGGTGTAGGTGGTCAACCTGTTGGCTCATTGTCTGCCTGTGCCATATCTGAAGCTGCATACAGCGCTCTAGATCAGCCAGTTAGTCTTCTCGAAACTTCTCCACTTCTAAATCTGAAGGTACTCTCCCTCTCTCTGGTCCCAAATATATTACTTCTCATTACACGTGACAATAATGCTTATAAATTAACTATAATTAACACGGATTCAACTATACTGTTCTGGAAATACTTGTGGCATTTCTGAGCTGATATAATTTTGCAGAATATCTTGGAATGTGGTTCAAAGAAAAGCAGTGCCAAGCAGACCATGTCTCTATATTTATCTGAGAAGCTTGGAAGACATAGGCACGGTTTCGAGTATGCAGCCTTGGAAGTTAAGAATTATTTGGAAGGGCTGAAATTTTCCGATATTGTTTCTACGGTCCTGATAATGTTAGATACCACTCATTTTCTTATCTGCATATATTTTAGCTTCCCTTTTGTTTTGATTTTTCTATGTATTTACATTTTTTAACTTCTTTATTTTGTCGGTATCAGCTTCTCCTCCCAAAACGGGAGTAAAAAACGTTTCAGCCCATGGGTTACCCACTTTCACATAGGCAAGGTAGTACAAGCTGTAATGTGTAGTGTTTTTCGGTTTATACAAGCTCCATTCTCTGGTATAACTTTGTTTCCATTCAGGAAATTGTGAGGAGGAGGAGACTGAAGATGCATTCCATTGTCAATTCCCTTTATGCTAGGTGCAACTCTGCCAGACCAGAACTAAAAGCTATTCTTCGCAGTTTGCTGATTACGAGCAAGTAAGCTGTCGACTTTGTTGATCTTTTACTTGATTTTACAACTGGGTCTAGGAGTAGGTTAAGTTTCGGCCTGAATGCCTTCTGTTTTACTATGCTGTCCCATCACGACCCATTAGCCATGAGCAACTGGCCTTCTCCATCTTGCTTCACCTTAGGCAGGGACCCGCCCCAATTTCTCTCAGGATACCAAATCTAGGCATGATATTATTGGGTTGCACCAGCGGCACCTATTTGCAACAACACTAATGCTATGTCTCTGTCTTAGAGTTTAAAACTGAATCCATCTCGTGGGTCTTTACTGTCCCTTTTAACCTGGCTGATAAATGGCAGGGACTGTTCTGAAGCTCATACATGCAAGGGAGATAACGACACGTTTTGCATCACTGTTGCTATGGCTGAAAACCACAAAAGTTCTTCTGAACAGCTGGATAAAGCTCGAGACTTGGTGATACCCTTCCTGCTTGAAACAGTAGTTAAAGGTTGGTTGTGCACCAAGGATCATTTTCATCCTGCTTTAGATTTTTGTATTTTTAGGCTTGATAGCTCGCAGAAATTTAGTTATTTTTCTCTGAATGCATAATTTGTAGTGTCCGCAATGACAGGAAATGCCTTTGCCTACCGAAAACTTATGTAGGCAGAAAAAGAAAAATATCTCAAATCCTCAGGATTTGAGGCCTTTTTCAGCATGCATCACTGCTTAAAGCTTGGCTTACGTTGAACACTTAGGCTATATGAGAATGGGATGGGATAATAAATTAGCGTGTGTGCAGGGATGGGGAATGGGATTCACGTTGAAGTAGAATACAGGTTGCAGGTGGATGACAAATTTTAAGATGGAGTGGGGGATAGGAAATGCCATCTCTGGCTCTGACTCTGACCAGGCCATGCTGTTTCCTATTCTCCACACTAGAATTTCGGAATACTTTACCAATAAGTATGATAAGATCATGAAATTGATGCTATAAATTTTTACGTTGTTTTCCCTTACTTTTGAAGAAAAGTTCTAGATTGAGCATTTGGTAGGAAAAAATATGGTAAAAGCATAAAAATTCTGTAAAATTTTCTTTTAGCAACTCCAGTCCTTTTTTGTTATTTGTGAATATTGTTGAGACTTGTTGAAAGGGGATAGTTTAAATTTTCTTAAACATATTTTGCATAATCACGCCATCCTTTACGTTGTGCTCATCTTATGTTTCTTAGGGTTATTGGAGGTGAAAAAGGTGGATATTTTGTGGAATGACCAACCCAAACGATCAAAAGTAGCTGATGGTTTGTCTGGTGAACTGTACTTGAAGGTTTCTATGGTAGGAAAGAGCGGCAAGAAAAGACTTTGGAGTATTCTTTTGGATAGTTGTATCCAGATTATGAATGTGATTGATTGGTCACGAAGTCATCCCGATAATGTTCATGAGTATTGCCTTGCCTATGGAATTGATGTTGGGTGGAACTATTTCCTCAATGTGCGATTCCTCTGTTTTTTTATTCCTTCACAAAATGAGATATGTTTCATATGCTAACTGATTCAATGCATTTTTAATTGCAGAGTTTAGAGAGCACATGCAATGACATTGGAAAGAACATACTCCCCGAACATTTGATCCTTGTAGCAGATTGCCTCACATGCACTGGAGAATTTGTGGGCTTAAATGCCAAGGGCATTGCCCAACAACAAGAACACGCATCTGTATCATCGCCATTCATGCAAGCGTGTTTCTCTGTAAGTGCCATAGTTTTTGGTTTATTTACTTTATCTATGCATTTTACCTTTAAATAAGGTTATTTTAGTCATAATTCACGTAATCATTCTGAAACTTCGTGTAGACTCCAGGGGCTTGCTTTGTAAAAGCAGCCAAGGCTGGAGCCGTGGATGAACTTCCGGGGAGTTTGGAAGCCTTGGCATGGGGAAAGCCTCCTCCTTCTGGGACGGGCAGGCAATTTGAGGTTTTATTTTCTCAAAAGGTAGAGTTTAGACTGTTCTTGCTAATTTTATGCTATAATTAGTTGCGGAAAAATTAAGGTAATCTACCAACTAAGGTGTTTTGAGGGATACAAGAGTAAACTTTTGGTAAAAAGAGATTTAGTATTCCTCACCTCGATTCAAGAAAAGCAGAGGATTATAGGGTTCCAATTTAAGGCATTTGCTACACAGTACAACCTACGCCTTGAGCTTCGCTTTGCTGAAATTATACTGGTTTTGAACGATGAGATTGTCTATAAATCTAATCAGAATCCTTAATATTTTTTTAAAGTAACATGTAGCTTTATTATCAAGTCCCTTCGCATTTTAGTGATGACTTATAATTCTTATTGAATCTGTGAACTTATCAAAATCCTCCAGAGTTTGAACTATGGGTTAAATTAAGGGTTAAAGCAATTTAGTTTGGTGCATTAAATTTTCTATATCTAAAGCAGTTAATTATGAGTAGATATCTTGAAAAGTAAAGCATCGTACAATCTAGTTAGCACTTTATTTCGTACATTGCTATCTCAATCTTTTTTTTTTTTTTTTTTCAAATATGTTTGGCATTTTATCACTTTCTTCAGTGGACACTTGTAGTTCTCATCCTCTTCTTTTATCATCAGGGGCTCAACTTATCTAAGCCACTTGATGTTTATGACATGCTTCGACGCCAAGTTGGTTCCATTTGCATTAAGGAGAATGAAGTTAAAATGCCTGAAGTTTTGAACAATTCACTCGACAAATGTGGCTCTCCATATCTGCTCCAAAATGCAAAATACGTTGGGCTTGAGAAGTTTGAGAGTATATCCAAATCAGTCATTAAAAAGTATCTCAAGTTCAATGATATCCTCAAGTGGTCTCAGACGTGGAGGCACATACTGCGCAAGTAAGTTAACCCCCTAGGATGTTCCTGTCCATTTTGTCTCTTGCCTTGCATGATACCACTTTGACTTATCTTCCGTCAAGGTTAATCACATCTTGAGCTTTTGTATGGTTGTCATTTTGCACTTTCTAATTAGTATTATCGACATCCATCCCGTTGTTTGGTAGATAGAACTCAGAGAAAATATACTCAATCTGACTTCTATATCACACCACACCTGTTGTTAGAGCTTGCACAGTTACACCACCACTTGTACCAAATTGTACTTTTCTAGAGTAATGTTCTTCAGAAAAAGAAACTTGTAAATCGTAACGTTACGTAATATCCTCGAAGTTCCATTTTGGCTACCTTTGTACATCGTATTTGATTATTCTTCAAAATTTTATTTTTTAGTACCCTTTTCTTTTTTTTTTTTGTACAGAGTTCAAACTGAATTGAAGGAGTTCCTGCATAATTATTCGATATTGAAAATGCTTGTGTTGTTTGAAAGTTGTAATGAGACATTAAGCACTCCGTTGTGAAGACATTTGGGAATGCTGATATTCTCTTGCAAACAGTCTTTTTCCAACTTACAATGTAGGAGCATCCTCATATTAACACTGAATTACATTGAATCCAGCAGTTTCCAACGAAAAAAGAAATAAAAAAGTGTTTCTCACATGTACATAACTCGTGTAAATGCAGGTATCCAATCAATGAGACGTTAAATGATGAGGACAAGTCAAAATTGATGACAGCTTTATATTTTCATCCTCGTAGAATGGATAAGATTGGACCTGGAGTTCAAGACATAAAGGTACATTATCTTGAAAGAATCTCTCGTAAATTGGTAAATGTTGCAAGGTACTTGGTAAAAGTATTTTTATAGCTGCTTTGCGCTTTCAACTTGATTTAGATGTACGTTTGTGTGTTCAGCCATCTTATGGATATTAACAACTTGATAATACAAAAATTGCTTGCTCAATGCATTTAGCTGTTGCTGGCTTAAGCGTAAAGATGCAGAGCATTGACACTTTCCAGGCAATGCATCTTGAGTGCCAATGAACAAAATACTTGAAAGAAAGCAATTTCATGATGATTTTCTTTCCTATCTTTTATAGATCGGCTCTCACCCTAAACATGAGGGCGCACACTGCTTTATGGTGGTACGAACAGATGGAACGGTTGAAGATTTTTCGTACCACAAGTGCGTGATGGGTGCACTCGAGATTGTGGCACCTCAGAGGGTCAAGAGCTACCAGGCAAAATGGTTTGGCCAGGGACCTGAGTAAACTGGTTCTTATCATGTGTATTCCCCGGTGCCCAAGCGTGTACAGCAGGTGTAGACCGAAGAAATAATTTCCATCCAAAGTTAGTATTCATGAATTTTGCTCATCTAACCATACAAAGGGCAGCGACTCATTTCAACGAGACTGTTTTGCAGTTGTCATACCTTTATCAAAGCTGTAATCCTTGTTCATACATGGGCTCTCGGAAACAGAATATTTTGAGCTTGAAGAGAGGGCTTGGCGAAGTCGGCCATTTTTCTTTCGTTTTTGCTTTTGTGTTTCAATGGAAGTGTCTAAGCTTGGTCTGTGTGGCTCCAATGCTCTATGCTTCCTTTTGCTACTTCTACTGGAACTTGTTTGCCTTACATTTAGAAACAGGCAGAAGAGATCTAGTGGAAGTAGCAAGGGGAAGCTGGCATTGGATTGGGCCCCCCTTTTATTCTTGTTGTAATAATTTGACAACTGAATCAATCGTATTTATTAGTATTTGTTTTTGGATTCGAATTACTGCATAAATTTGCATGTATGGTACAAGAGCCGAAACCCTAATTGCCTCGGTTAAGGTGCCATCAAATAGTCCGAGTTGAATGTCAAACAATTAGACGACGACACATGATGAGCAAAGCTTCCGCATATGAGTCCATGACATGAACAAGTGCTGTGGGTGGCATGATTTGTGTGCAGTGTGCAGTCTATGATTTGCCAACTGCTACCTGCGGGATCCATCATCCATATGATGTTATCTGCCAGCAAACGAGTTCAATTGTTTGCTTTCCAACTCATTAAGAAAATTATTTCCAAATCAACTACCACGAGCACCTTGCCCCATCAAGCAGGACCCACATGCGGACCTTGTTCAAAAATTTCTTTTTGGAACTTGAATGCTCCAAAATTTTGAAGTATACGAATATATAATACACGTTACGAAATTAAACAACATGATGAAACTCACACATTAAGAGCTCGTTTGAAAGTGTTTTTAAAATGATTGAAATCATTTACTAAAGCACTTTAAGTGCTTTTCCAGAATTCACCTGTATTTTCATTAAAGTTTGGTTCCAAAAGAACTTTCACCAAAGACGCTTTCAGTTATCAAACACTTCCTAACACGCCCTAAGATAAGGGGCCCATCTTAACCCAAAAATGAAAGAAAGGTAGAACTATAGGTTTGCCGTGTGCCGCCTACAAGGTTATCGGCTGCTTATGGTCGCTTTCCTTGTAATTACTTAGGTGCATTTTTTGGACCGGACAGCGACGTCTCCTCATTCTGGATCAAAATTTTATGACAGGGTAGCGATGGCCCAGCTACAATGATAAGAACGATTCCTCTCAAGTTTATTGTGATGATCTCGCGGTTAAACTTTATATGACGGACATACTTTTAGGCGGTATTTGAAAAGTTCTAGTCTTCTAGAACCATTGATCATGTAATATGGCTGAAATATTGACGTCAGTACAAATTATAATTAAAATATAATAATATTTTCTTTTATTTTTAAGTGATTCTTTCTTATTCTAAATTACAATTTTTATTGAATGATATTACTCGTCACTGAGGTCTTTTGTGATAAAATACAGCTACTGTGCATGTAATTAAGTTAGTTGATAATATCAATATGATTAATAGTGAGCCGTTGACTCGACTCAAAACCTTTAACACAAACTCTCACACAAAAGATGTAAGAGTTGAACTTATATAATGGACTACATACACGCACACACATATGATGCAATGCATCAAGGCGCACAATAAATTGAGATGGGTTGTATGATGTCGTAGTACCTTCTTCTCATTCATATCTTCTTGTTTTACCTCTCGATTCTTATTTTTGTCTTGCAATGTTGCATGATATTCGGAACTATTTAATTTTAGGTTATAATCTAAAAATTAACTATGCAAAAAGTCAACCAAATTAAAAACTGTTTAACATTTTGATTAATGTTGTCAAAATTTAACTATTTTAGTAGTTTTGTCTATTTATTGGATAACTATTAGATAAATATACAACTTAAGGTTTAGTTAATGTTTGATCCTGATTATCTTTAAGGGGTGACCTAGAAAAGAGATGATACTGATCATTATGCAACCTTACATGATGAGAATAAAAATCTAGAAAGTAGAACAAGAATGTTGCTGACATTACCCAATATTCTTTTTGGAAACTATTGTTGGCACTTCAAAAGTTTAATGGTGCACTCTTCAATGAGTTTTTTTTTTTTTTTTTTTTTTTTTTTTTTGTAAAAAATTTAGAATGCTAATAACAATTTCATTTTCTTGGCTGGGAAAATTTTTAGGGGAGCAAAGGGTACCCCCATCTCAGGGCCAAGGCAGACCATAAGCCTCTTTGAGGACTTAGAGAGGGGTCTTAGCCTATTTTTTAGTATTTACATTTTTTTTTTTTGCAAATTACTCGAACCTAGATCTTGGTTTAGTGAAGAAAACGATTCTTACCAACTCAATCAACCATCGTTGCCACAATTTTTTTTTTTTTCTTTTTTGGGTTATATTTTTATAAAACAAGAAATTGGCAGTGCATACTTCGCATCTTTAAGATCTTTAATTTAATACTTAGTTGAAGCCATCTAATAATCCATTAATCTGAGTAAATGGGTTAGCTTTTAAGTCATACCTTTTTTCAGATAGCCACATTTCTGAAGGGGATTTTTTAGATGATAATCGAGAAGGAGATTGGCTCCGATTAAGAATACGCTTGTATATTTTATTGTATTTTTTAGTTTAGCAGTATTTTTCTTTACTTGTAAGTGAGAAGTCTTAGATTCGATTCTCGCCAAAGAAGAATTTGAACCACATTATTGCTAGCCCATTTTGAGGCTTAGCCTACTCCCCCACCCCTCAGCGTAGCGTACATGCTATCGTCTTTTAAATAATAATAATAATAATAATAATAGGATAAGTGTCAAGGAGACACAAGGAATTGGATCCACTCTCTAACATTAGTGTCCAGAGTCTAAGGATCCACTTATATGGGCTGCACAAATTCAATCCAACGTTTTTTATTAACTCATTTCGTTGGTCCACCACACACAAACTAACAATCCTGATTTCTTTTACACATTAATCAACGATCCAGATGAATTGATCCTTAGGCTTTGAACATTAAAATCCGAAACGGATCCAATTCCGAGACACAATACAGAGCGAAAAATAAGGCAAGAGACCCGTGGCCTTTTCAGATCTGATGACAACGCATAATAGAGTATTATACTATCCATTTGTAAAACAAGAACATGGCTGGCTCTTACCATTTTCTAAAAGTGACACTAGTTGATGACTACTTAATGATTTTGTCACAGTCCATATACATATCTTATTTTTTGGTTTTTCTTTTGCAGCAAATCTTTGATCTTCTAGAGGATCTCAAACAATTTAGTCTTATTATAACCATGTCTTAATTAACAATTAACTACGTGATGCATATTTAATTGGAAGAGGATTGTCTACCCTCCCACTTCCTGTGCCCTTCTGTTTGTGTGGTCACGGTTAAGCCACGTCAATATTTTATATTATTATTCATCTTTGTCTTATTATCTTTATAAAAAAAACAATATAAAATGTTGACGTGGCTTAACTGTGACCACACAAAACAGAAGGGCACGGGAGGGCACAGGAAGTGGGAGGGCAGACAATCCTCCTCCTATTTAATTAACATGGACAAGTACACCGTCAACATTGTCTCCTATACATAGTATTTGTCCTGACGCGATGATAATCCCTAGCCAACTACCTTATTTTGTCACGAACACTACTTGGCAGTTGTAAATTCAGCAACAACTTCTACTTCTACCTAATTACATATGGACATATGTCTAATTTGTGTTTACAATTTAAATTATTTGGATACAAGCCCATCTGTGAATAATGTGCAGGACATTGGCAAGGGGTTGCCATAATCTATTTTGGTCTTGAATTTGATCAACTGAGTTAGGTAATGAGGGTTAAAAGTAATGTGGAATAATGTTGCCCGCCACCCTCCGGTCCCCTCTTGCAAGTGCCAATCTTCATACATATAGACTAAAACTAGTTTAAAGTATTGTCACGTGAATACTGATTATCTTCTAATGGCCTTATCCCATTTAATTTTATAATTTGTAACTCAATTAGTTAAAAAGTATTATTTATCTTTTGCATTTAAAGTCTAATTCTCCTCTTTCAAACGCTTGTGTAAAAACTAAAAATTAAAAAACTATTTTTATGGGCATTTTTGTTATCCGTAACTCTAAACTATTATATGATATTTTTCCGAAAGATATAGAGTCAATTGTGCATTGAAACTTTCTATATTTAAAAAAAAATACATTTATAAACATGCACTCTAAATTTTCTATATACATTGTAGAGAGAGTCTGATCTTAAGGAATATTCTCCCACCATGGTTCATGGTGAATGTATCTATGTCAAGAATTAAAGGAGTTCACTTGTTTTCTATTAACATATATAAACAAATTAGGTATTGCTTTTAGAGCTCATATAAGATTTTGGATAAACATGTCATTGCCCAATAGGTAAACTTGTCATCTACTTTTATTAAAGAGGCATTTGTCAGTTTGTCCCCCAAACTTGTACAGAGCTACCAATTTTCTCCTTAAACTTTAATTTTTAGCCGATTAACCCTCTGAACTTATTTCCCCCTTGAACTTGAACTTTAGCCGATTACCCCCTCTAAAATTTTATAAATAGCCACTTTCCCCCCTAACGTTAGATTTTCAAATTCTTCATCCAATTTTTCGTTCTTTTTGTCCACATACACTTATCATGTGTTGTTCTAGTGATCAAAATGAATGAAATTTTGGATGAAATTTTTTAAAATCTAGCGTAAGGGGAAAATTGACTATTTATAACAGTTTAGGGAGGTAATTGACTAAAATTAAAGTTTGAGGGGAAAATTGACTAATTATAAAAGTTCAGAGGATAATGGCTAAAATTAAAATTTAAGGGGAAAATTGACAACTCAATACAAGTTCGGGAGACACATCGACAAAAGTAGATCTATTAAAAGGTGATATAGTGAAAAAAGTAGTGATTTTCACATTATCGTTATTACCTGCTGCGCTCATTCTCATGTTTTCATCACTTGGATGATTTATTCTACTCAAAAGCTAAAAAAGAAAAGAAAAAAAAAGAGGAGTATCAAAGGAGGAAAATGACGTGTCAAAATCATTTCCGTAGGAACATATAGTAGAAATTAAATAACATCACTCTTACTTTTAGAGAATAAAAGCGTCTTTTGATAACAACAAACAATTCTAATAACGCCTGGCAGAGAAAAAGTACGAAAGTACCTTTGAAAGTATGTTAACTCATATAAAGATACAAAGATTTGAAAGTAATGATAATGCTAATGACTTAACCTTTACAATCACTTGCCTCCTCATTTTCACACTTGCTGATTGTTCCAATGTCATCTCAGCCAATAGCAAGTCCCGAATTTCCTTCCATTTTTACTCTTTTCTCTAAGTTGCCTAAATTGAGAAGAAATGAAAGCTAGGAAACGAACTAAAATTAAAAAATATACATTCGAGACTAGTAGATTCAAACTTGAACCCTCTTTTACAAGGCAACAAAAAATTTCATCATAACCTCTGCGTACTAAACGTGAGTATATGTTATGGTACCATATATGAGTATATGTTATATTCGTCTAAATAGTAAATAGTTTGATCTATTGTCAAAATGTTTCTTTAGCAACAGTGATAATTATTGTCTTTTAGTATGTATGAGTTTGTGTGCTTGATCCCTCATTATGCCGCCAAAAGGTGTTAGTATTTTGTATTCAAATTAGGCTTTGATTTTATAAATTGAAAATTGAAAATCAATGAGGATTTATTTAAGCTGATGAATGAAGTGAGAATATGGAGTGTGTTGCTCCTCTTGGATTCGATTACTCATCAAAGAGGAATGAGCAAGGTGACCGTTGGAAACCCATTCACGCCTACAACATGACTCAACTCATGTGCACAACACGTGTACATCATATGACACAAATGCTACAACAACTGTCATTCACCTAGCCTATGAGCTAGTTCTAATCTTAGCCATTCATACAAACATGAACATAAGAACAAATAAACCCATAAATTCAACATTTAAACAAAGTGCAATATGCCCAAATGCTTATATCTTTTGTACATTTTTAGGGTTTTGAGTGTTAGAAGGTATTTGTCTCTCATCTATGGCTCTGTAATTTATTTTAATTTGACTTTTAATCTTGACATCGTTTATGTATTCAGTTGTGCTCTCTAGATGCATAGGTTTCAGCAATAATTCTTTTCTGGTCCACATATTATTTTCTAATCTTGATATTTATCATTGTTAATAAAATTAACTAGGTTGTAAAAAGAATAATGTCTATTAATCAATCTACAAACACCATTTTAAATTTTGCTTCGGACATTTAAAAACTCAGGACCAGCCCTGGGTACATAACGATGAATTTGTTTACATGACGTCCGAATCCCATTAAGGTCTGAGTCTACATAAAAAGAAAATTAATAATTGGTGGGGTTTTTGCAATAGTAGTTTGTGTTTGTGTAATCCAAAAATGTTGACATTGGCCAGAAAAATGTTGCCACTGTTGCAGTCCTATTGGAATAGGAATGTGATTGTGTAAATCCTAGAGAATATGGGAAAGTATCTTATATTCCTATTAGGAGTAGATTACCTATTAAATGTTGTAATCCAAAAGGGTAAGTAATTAACCTTCCCTACTACTATAAATAAAGGCACAATGGGGTGAGATAACACACACCCACAATTACACATCTCTCTCTTCTCTCTCAATTGCCGCACCCCCTCTCTCTCTTTTGGCCTCCATAATTGTTTCAGTAAATTATGCCTACAACCAGTGGCGGAGCCAGGAATCTTACCCCAAGGGGTCGTAGTGTAAAAGTCCAAATAAAAATTTAGGATGGAAAAACATATTGAAAATGAAATCATAGTACTTTCATTCATAATTCATAACGGAAACAATATTACAAACTATAATTGTCCACGACGAGGTTTCATATTTTGAAAACGAAGCATTATAGCTTCATTTTCAATACAAGCAAAAATATCTCTCTCAATATAAACAAGCAAGCTATCACTCAACCATTGATCTCCCATTTTGTTCCTAAGTGGACCCTTAACAATATTCATGACAGAAAATGCTCTCTCCACTGAAGCAGTTGCAACTGGTAAAACTAAAGACAATGTAATGAGCAAATATACATAATTGAATACTTGATGCATCCTTGTCTCCACCATTTTTTTTGCAAGATCACCAATCCCTTCCAATTGAGAGAAATCACTACTGGAACGCACATAATGAATATAAATCTCAAGTTGATCTTCAAGTGCCAAACGATCCTCATCCGAAAAGTCTTGAGGATAAAATTGAGCAAGACGAAGTAACTTTGGTTTGTCAAAAGCTACAAATGAATCTTTCGGACTCAAACATGCCATACAAATAAGCAACTCGGTATTTACCTCATTAAAGCGATCCTCTAACTCCGTAATTTGCTCATCAATGACATAAATAAAGAGCTCCACATGATAATGATGACGATTTGTCTTTATTGGAGCATTACGCCTTGACCTCCCTGGAAGTATAAATGCCTCTTCCATGTTAGGAACATCAATATGATGTTTTTCACAAAAAGAAGATACTTCATCAACCAATGCATCGAACCCATTATTCCTCATCCAATGTAGCTTTTCCTTGCATGATTTCACTAAAGCCATTGCATTCACAATTTCTTGATCTTTCCTTTGCAATGCTTGTGACAAATCATTTGTGAGTCCCAATACGACTTTCATCAAGAAAAGGTGAAACACAAACTCAAAAGTAAGTATTTCTCTCATTAACTTATTTGCTTCACCCGTACTTTCATTGGGATTATCATCAATAACCATTTGAAGCACATGAACCACGGATGAAAACATAGAAATGATGCTAATCAAGGTACCATAGTGTGAGTTCCATCGTGTGTCACCGGCACGTTTGAGACTTTTTTCTTGATTTAAGCCTCGCCCCGTTATAAGACAATCATTTTCAAAAGCTATCACAAGCTCTTCTTGAAGTTGCCCTCTAAGTAAATCACGCCGCTTACAAGATGCTTCAACATGATTAACCACACTATTAGCCGTTGCAAAAAAAGAGGCAATGTCTATATTCTTCTTTGCTACGGCAACAAGAGCTAGTTGAAGTTGATGAGCAAAGCAATGAACATAATATGCACAAGGTTGTTCTCTCAATATCTTTGTTTTAAGGCCATTCAACTCATCTCTCATATTGCTAGCACCATCATAACCTTGTCCTCGTAGCTTGGAAATGCTCAAACCGTTGCGAGAAAACAATGTGTCAATATCATCCTTTAGTGAACTTGAAGTAGTGTCGGTAACTTGTTGGATACCCACAAATCTTTCAATTACATGCCCGTTGTCATCCACATAACGCAACACCATAGCCATTTGCTCTTTCACAGACACATCACGTGCTTCATCCACCAATATTGAAAAGAATTTATCTTTTAAACCATCCATGATAGCATCAAGTGTTTCAAGGGCACATGAATTCACAATTTCTTTTTGAATGCAAGGAGCTAGTAATTTGAGATTCCCCGGAGCATTTTCCATCACAACTTCTCTAACTTTATCATTATTATCTGCAAGGAATTGCAATAGCTCCAAGTAATTTCCCCTATTGCTTGAAGTGGCACTTTCATCATGGCCACGAAAAGGAAGACCTTGTCGCAATAAAAACTTAGTGCACTTGATTGATGCATTCAAGCATGTGCGATAAGCCTTACGAGCTTGGTCAGAGTGTTTGCTCACTGCCGTTTCAATATGTGTAGCTTGATTCATCAAATTTGTAGCAGCTTCTCTAGCCTTATTATGAACACTCCTAACCGGTCCAACATGCATCTTAAATCTTTCTCTCCCTTTCTTCCAATTCTTAAATCCATCTCCAGTGAAAGCTTCATTACCCACTTGTTCAAAATTGGTTTTAAAGAGATAGCAATAGAGACAAAATGCCGCATCTTTAGATACACTATACTCCAACCAATCAAACTCATCAAACCATTGGGGAATGAAGCGTCGATTAATTCCCGACATATTAGTTATTGGGAAATTATGACCTCTAGGTTGACAAGGTCCTTTTTGTAGATATGATCTTCGGACCTCATCTCTCATATTAGCATCATAATCTATTATTCGAGTTCTTAATCCAGGATCCGCTTGAAGATTACCCAAAACATCATCTAACTGACTTTGTCTTGAACTTGGAGTTCTTGAACTACCAACAGTATTTGAACTATCAACATTATTCGAACTACCCGAACCCGATGATGACTTTCTCTTAAAAAACCGTTCCATAATAATTCTACATATACAAAATATTCAAAATAAATACTCACAATATAAACAAACCATAAACATAATCAAAATAAATATGAATTGGATTTCAATTAAATTAAATATCTCATCTTGCATTCTACATATACAAAATAATGAAAATAAAAACTCACAATATAAACAAACCATCAATATAATCAAAATAAATATGAATTGAATTTCAATTAAATTAAATATATTCTACATATACAAAATATTCAAAATAAATACTCACAATATAAACAAACCATAAACATAATCAAAATAAATATGAATTGGATTTCAATTAAATTAAATATCTCATCTTGGATTCTACATATACAAAATAATGAAAATAAAAACTCACAATATAAACAAACCATCAATATAATCAAAATAAATATGAATTGAATTTCAATTAAATTAAATATATTCTACATATACAAAATATTCAAAATAAATACTCACAATATAAACAAAGGGAGGAGATGGAGTTGGAGCAATGGCGGCAGCAGGGGAGCAGCAAGGGAGGAGATGAAGTTGAGGGTTTGGGGGCAGCAGCAAGGGAGGAGAGGAGTTGAGGGTTTGGGGGGATTGAGTTAGGGTTGGAGGAGGATAAAACAAAGGAAATTGGGGGTTTTTGATTGTATAGCAGTCGGGTAGGAAGGCTGGGACTGGGAGGGACACGGTGGGAATTATTATTATTTTTTTTTTGTTCAGACTGGCCCAAAATGACGCCGTTTTGGCCAGGTCATTTAAAAAAATTTCCTGGGCCAAAACGACGCCGTTTTGCCCGTCTGTTTTGAAAAAAAAGAAGCGCGCGCGAACGCTGCTTCTTCTTCTTCTTCCTGCCGAGTCTTCTTTCAGACTTTCTGTCGAACAGGTGGTGTGCGAGTCCGACCCCGACAACCCCAGCTCCAAGAGGTCGCATATGGGAGCTTCAAGGTTGTTTCCATGGTTTCCAAGGGGTCGTGCGACCCCGACGACCCCACTATGGCTCCGCCACTGCCTACAACACGTTATCAGCACACTCTTGACGCTGCGCTAAATAGAGTTTGATCTTCAATTAGGGGAGTATTACGTTTTAATCAATTCTTTTCATGATTAATTTATTATTTTATTGAATTGATCTACATGCTATTAATTCAATTTAATTTTTCTGTGTTGAACGTGATACAACGCATTAGAGATACTATTCCGGCTTTCTGCAAAGGAACTTCTACAAATTCAAAGGCTTTTGTTGTTTTCTGCCAATCAGGTACGCTTAAAATAAAGTAAGATATTTGAAACGACTCTGAAGCATGAAAACATTCCCCATGATGCCTGAACCCCCTATTATATTTTCCTTCCGATATATATATTGTATATGTTCATATATTTGTTTCATGCATTACGCAATTATGCTATGTGGAATTTGTGAGTCAAAGTATAAAAACAAATTAGAAGCAAATTAGGGTTTCCTAAACCCTAAGGGATTTTGAAAAAAAAAAAAAAAAAAAAAGGGCATTGGGTTATGGTGCGGTATACCACCGCACCACTACCATGGACACCAAACCAGGCCACGACATGGGCTCCAAAAAGGCAGGGCCTGCAGCCCCTAGCCTGCACCCACACTCCAGCCCTCGGGCTGGGCTTCTCAGGCCAAGGCCTGCAGCCTTCGGCCCGCTGTCCGTGCCTCTCATGCCAGCCCACGTGGCTGGGCCACACGCGCACACGCACAGCCAGCCTTCGGGCTGCGCTTCCTGCGACATGACCCACGGTCTCAGGCTTTGATTTGGGTTTCCCTTGTGTGCTAAACCACAAGCCAGCATACGCTGGGCTTGTCCCGTGCACCCTCCCCTTGGCCTAATTTGAACCCAGCTGCAGCTGGGACATGTTCCCTCACCCGTGTGGCTTGCAGTCCACCCAGTGACCCCCCTTGGACCTTGCCTTCTACTTAAGGCACCCATACCGTGCCTTAACCCACGGCACAAAGCCCAAAATTATTTTAGGGCTATAATTTCGATCCAATAATATTATGTTAATATTATTTTGCTTCTACAATCGACCCCGTTTGGTCCCGATTTATTGAATTAATTAAAAGTGACCTGCAGTCCATTAATCTGATAATGAATCCAAAATTATTGACCTGAAGATCACTTTTGGACATTAACGATTCAATAATTTATCTTTCTACTTTGAACCGTCACATACTTTCGTAGTAACGAAGCTCTCACACTTGAGTTCCCGAAGAACCCCAAATCCACTACACTTAGTTGGTATATTGCATTATGTGTTTCTTGCAGGAACCTCTCTTTTATGAACTAAACGTTTATAAACTAAATCGAACCTGTAGTTTCGAATTTAGTGCCTTTGAAACCCAAAGTTTTCATAAAATAATACACCCATGAAAACGTGACGTTTTTCATAAAAACAATGTCTTAGAACTCGAGTGTTCTAACTATGATGCACATGGATGTTTCATTCCCATAGCACCAATCACAATCTTGTTCCCTCCAATTCAGTAGATTGTCGAACAGTCACAAGTTCGATTTTCCTGATTTGGACGTTTATAATAGAAACCACTTAATGTGGGGTACAAGACGTGAATCTCCCATTGACTATTAAGTAGCTGAGAAACCATTGAAGCCAACAATGGCAAGGAATAGCTGAATAAGCCTCCGCCATGATCTTCACTCAAAAACTTATGCACGAAGCATTACAAACGGAAATACCTCCCGATCGAGGATTTCATGGCTCTTTGGCTCGCTCCTACGGACCGTCTAATCATGAAAAACATTGCCCGAAGCACACCATGATTACGTCCATGAATGAGTACAATTCTGAAGTTTATAAATCCGATCGAATTTTTACTGGAGAATATTTTTCTCGTCCTTCCATGTTTCTAACTCGCTCTTGAAACAACAGTGTAGAAAGCAGAAGTTTACCATATTCTCGGATCTGATTACTACCACAAACGTGAGAGAAAGTTATAGACTCAGCTCGGCTAGAGTCTATCGAATGACTCAACCCAGTTCGTTCAAAACTTACTGAACCCAAGTTTAGGTCTCTCTCTCATAATCCAATTTCAAGTTTGTTTTTACAACATATGGTAGAATCAGAGCCTGCCAAGGTGTGGCATCATGCCCGAATCATGATCCTTGGTACCTAAGACCTCAAACTTCAAGAATAAGGAATAGTATTCCCGAACCTTAACACTGCAGAATCTACTTCCGTCTCGATGGAATAGATCATTGGTTATGCACTTGTTCGTGCCCCTACCAATGTTGTTAAGGAGTACCATTCTAGTAGTCAATATGTGAGACTAATTTTGCTCCACCGACCATCGTTGGAAAAGCAGAATTTTGACATGGATGGCCTTGTTGGCCGAATCCACCTAGTAACTTTGGCTTACTTTGTGAACATTTTTCCATGTTCTTGGATTCAAGTTTGGTGTATGTTTTACTTATGGATAATCTTATTGATATTGTCCTCGAATATGAGTTAATTGAATCATGTTTCTTAGTACATGTGACCGATTCAATTAAACACGTGATTAGGTTGGAATGTGGGAAAGTTAGTTGTCTGGACGAATGCGTATTACGCACACTAACTTTACACCTAAATCACATCTCTAACAACGACTTCAGGTCTATCCAACCTGATTAAGAGCAATGGCATGCTCCTCGTTGTATGAATGGTACTGCATCACCATTTAAGGGACCTTAAATTCTCCCTGACGATGAGTTTTTAAGGATATTCGAGATGACAATGATCATAAATGAAACCACTGAAGAAAATCGAGTGAAATATCTTTGCATCACCTTCAAAAATAAGTCTGAAGCTTTGATTTGGGGCCAATGGGTTGTCTCCCAACTGGGAATACACCACATGTGGCTGGCCTGGAGCCTTGTGATTGAGCAGTTTACTTGCTTTGGCACGACCTTTTGGGACACTTAGGTCGAACAACCATGCTACGACGCATCTCCTTACCCGAAGTAAGGATCTTATGCCTACAAGCACACATGCCAAAGTCTGCTCGTTTGTGAAATTTGATTTTCTAAATCATCCCTTGCAAAGATACGAAACGACTCTCTTTTCACAGTGGATTTAAAGGAATATATGTGGACTAATCCAACCAAAATGCGGACCATATAAAGACTTATGGTTTTGGTTGATGAATCGACAAACTGGTCACATGTTTGTCCACACACATTACTGCTAAACCTCTTGGCCGATTAAGGGCTCACCACCCTACTTATCCCTCAAGGTTCGGGAGACTGGATAATGCCAGAGAGTTTACATCGACAGTTTTCGATAAAGTATTGCATGTTGTTTTGGGTTTCTAATTGAACATCAAATTCCCATGTTCACCCCAAATAGCCTCGCCTAGCAATCATAAAGCGCAATTTAAATGATTGCCTAAATTTTGGTAAACGTACCAAGTTTTCGATTTCTGCCTAGGGCTATGCAATCCTTGTATGCAGTAATGTTGGTCTGCCTTGAGGCCCATTGCCACCCAACCTATATGACGTTACAGTTGGTTACTGGGTACGAACCTGACGATTTTCGTATTTACGCATTTGGGTGTGCATTCCATGTGCCAAGTTGCGCCGCCGCAACGTACCACCATAGGTCCTCAAAGAAGGATGTGTATCTTTTGTCGATCATGATTCTCCTTCACACTAGCTCTATTCGAGCCCTTGCACGCGATCTCTTTACCGCTCATTTGCGGGTTGTCACTTTAATGAGACAGTCTTCCCGCCGTTAGGGGGAGATAAGAACGTCAACGTTCCTGTAGAACGCCGCGAATTTGCGTGGACATTGCCCACTATGTCTCATCTCGATCCCCATACCGCACAAGTGTGATAAGCAAGTGCGATGAATTCTAGATTTCAGAATGTTGCTCCAGACGCATTCCTCTAATCTAGCTAAAGTTGTCACATCTTGACCCGGGGTCCACCACATCCCAGGCCTGCTCCACCACCGTAGCATGATATTGTCCGCTTTGGGCCCCGACTACGCCCTCACGGTTTTGTTTCTGGGAACTCACACGAGAACTTCCCAGTGGGTCACCCATCATGGGAGTGCTCTCGCGCGCTACTCGCTTAACTTCAAAGTTCCCATGGAACCCGAAGCCAGTGAGCTCCCAAAAGGCCTCGCACTAGGTAGGGATGGGAATATACATATAAGGATCACTCCTCTGGGCGATGTGGGATCTCACAATCCACCCCCCTTGGGGGCCCAACGTCATCGTCGGCACACCACGACCAAGGTTAGGCTCTGATACCAAATTGTCACATCCCGACCCGAGGTCCACCACATCCCAGGCCCGCTCCACCACCGTAACACCATATTTTCCGCTTTGGGCCCCGACTACACCCTCACGGTTTTGTTTCTGGGAACTCACACGAGAACTTCCCAGTGGGTCACCTATCATGGGAGTGCTCTCGAGCGCTACTCGCTTAACTTCGGAGTTCCCATGGAACCCGAAGCCAGTGAGCTCCCAAAAGGCCTCGCACTAGGTAGGGATGAGAATATACATATAAGGATCACTCCCTAGGCGATGTGGGATCTCACAAAAGTGACGAGATCATATACCAGCTGTAAATATGCCTGCAAGGATAGACGTACTTAAAGGACGTCGAGTCAACATCCCCGGAGGGTGTGCCGCCCCTGTTGGACGGTTTGGACACCCCTGTTGGACGGTCCGGTACATCGGCGGATAGCCAATCAATCTGTCTTAGCCTGGAGCACGACAGATCATTTGGTTCGTAGGATTCACTTCCCTGGAAGAGGAAGACACAAAACAACAATGAATCTGAACTCGATCGCTGTCTCAAATCATTTCCATCTCATGAGATTAATCCGGATTACTCCCAAGACATGAAGTTCTTGGTCCAGTATACTAGTTTGGGTGAGCTAAATGGAATTGAAATGAGATTATCATCGATAATGTTTTCACTTATATGGTAGCTACCGACATAAATGAAAAGCGACGATATCGAACCGTGTTCCGTTGATTAAGTGACAACGTAGAACTGATTGGACAACTGAAATTACAATCCAGGTCAAAATCCTTACCAAAGTGTGTTTGGACCCGTTTATGTTACAAGTGGGAAAGGAAGCGTTATGAGATGAATGAAATAGTGCGATATGATGCACGCCTTACGGCGCAAGGTTTCTCTCAAAACTTCCTATGATTGATAGCATCATTATGAAATGTGGTTAGTATTTCTCCATGGGGATATAGATACGGAGATTAACATGTAAGTTCCCGAAGAATTACATGGACTGGTTCAAATAGTTCCAAAACCACGGAACACCCTCTTAACTCGTTTTGAGGCGTTCACTTATGGATTGAAAAATTTGACGGATGTGGTATACCCGTCTACATGATTATTTGATCAGTCAGGGATATGAATTATGCCCTTGCGTGTTAAACTATGAAGTCTTATTCCGAATTGCTAGAGTTACAGTTTTTGTCGTTAACACGAATCTCACTAAGACTCCGGAAGAGCTTGAGAAAACTGACTCGCACCTGAAGACGGAATTTGAGATGAAGGATCTTAGGAAAACTCGTTTATGCCTTGACCTGAAGTTGAAGCATTGTTCTGACGGTATTTTGGTCTACCAGTCGAACTATACCCCGAGTGTGTCACCTTTGAGTATACCTTTGATCGTCCATAAGTTATATGCAAATGAGACTCTTGAAGAGGTTATGGAATCTGAAATTCCATATCTAAGTTCAACTTTGCGCTTTGTTGTACTTAGCTCATTGTATTTAGACAGGACATCTCATTCGATGTTGATCTTGGTAAAGATGCAGCACCGCGTCTACACGCAACCACTGAATTGGTATTAAAGACGTTCCCTGAAGGTACTAAGAGTTTGAGCAAATCAAATCCCAACGCATCTCGAGCGGATCCAACCCCCCTGATCCTCGAAATGATGTTTGCCTTGTTTGTTATGCTGATGCAGGTTACTTATCAAACCCGCATAAGGCAAAATCCCCGAATGGTTATGTCTTTACCATTAGGGATATCGCAATATCTTGGAGGTCCATGATATGACCTTAGTTGCGAAATCTTTGAATCGTTCCAAGACTCACCTCACTTCACTACGCCACAAGTGTGACATGGTTATGAGTTCTTGTTGAGCATATTCGAAGTACTTGCTGTGTTTTCATCCATCGTTGAGTCCCAACGACGATCCATGAAGACTATGCCGCATGTATCAACCCTACCAAGCCATGATACATCAACGAAGCCAACGCCAAGACATATTGCGACTACATCTACATCAGCAAAGCATCAGGAGATTTGAAGTCATGCAAGCCGATCCCAGACAACCTTGGCGACCTCTATACGACGTCACTGCCGAAGTCAACCTTCCATAAGCTTGTCCAAGGAATCAGTATGCGCAAATTATCTGAATTGAATCGCTTGTAGTTCTCTTATTTAGAAGTTATGTCTAACTCAGGGGGAGTATCTAGAAGAATACTCACATGATCTTACTGTACTCTTTTTCCTACGATTAGGAGCATTTTTCCCACTGGGTTTTTGCTACCTAACAAGGTTTTAATGAGGCACCCATCATGGGATGATCATACTCCGTTGAGCTCACTACACTCGTCCAATTTGACGTTTGTTTTAGACATTATGCATATTTTCTTACTTTTCCCTTAGTCTATGGGTTTTCCCCATATCTTGAGTTTTACCATAGCTTGATTTTTGTGAGTTTTTACACATGCATACTTCAAAGTAAATTTGAGACTCGTGATCACCCGTTGTGCCGATGACTTCATCAACTGTACTTGCTTCATCACTGAAGACCTGATGCGCCATTTACTTGAGTATTTACACACTCAAGGGGAAGTGTTGCAGTCCTATTGGAATAGGAATGTGATTGTGTAAATCCTAGAGAATATGGGAAAGTATCTTATATTCCTATTAGGAGTAGATTACCTATTAAATGTTGTAATCCTAAAGGGTAAGTAATTAACCTTCCCTACTACTATAAATAAAGGCACAATGAGGGTGAGATAACACACACCCACAATTACACATCTCTCTCTTCTCTCTCAATTGCCGCACCCCCTCTCTCTCTTTTGGCCTCCATAATTGTTTCAGTAAATTATGCCTACAACAGCCACTTTAATTTTTCTATTTTTTTATTATCCTTTTCCAGCCAAGGACAAGGAGGTGCCTTTTTAAGAATTTATAGAAGGGGTTTTAGTTTTTTTTTTAATAGATCACCCATTTAGAGGAATTGCCGGCAATAAAATTTGAATCTAGACCTTAGTCTAACGAAGAGAACGATTCTTATCAACTCAACCAACTTTCGTCATCTTCTCAATGTTTTGGGTGTTTTAGTTGAACTACCTTGTTTAAAATCCTCCTCTTACACCAAAAAATTAAATGATATTAGAAGAAAAATAAGACTTTTGTAATTCAATATATGTCCATTTAATATGCGCCACTGGGGTTCTGGGGTAAACCGACCAGAGTACTAGGGATGGCAGTGGTTCCGTTTGGGGACGGAAATGCTATATCCATCCACATAACCATGAAAATTAACCATATCCATAATGACCAATTAACCATCGGGTATTATCCATAACCATACCCACCGGGTAAAGGATTCCCCATTGGTTAGCGGTTATACCCATTTTCATCAATACAAAAAATATATTCGTTCAATTAACGCATGATAATTTAGTAAATATTAATTTCGTCACTAAATATTTGATGTATAAATTGATTTAATGAATGGATCTTATGAAGTATAAAAATTAAAGCTAAACATTGATAATGTTGGCTGATCTTTGATATCTCCCATAAATACTATTGGTCTGGATTTTCATAGATTTTGTTTCATATCAAAACTTTTTAACTTGCCCACACAATGCAACTTTTGTATTCTCAAGGTAATGGATTCAGTGAATAATAAATAAATAAATATATATATATATATATATAGATATATATATTATAATACAATTATATTATATATGATTATATATAAATACTATTATATTATATATAATTCAGTTCGGATTCGGTGACGGATATGGATTGGGGACCCTTATAACCATATCCAAAACCATAACCATAACTGAATATTATTCACGGTTTTTCCCTATATCCAAAATATACCCAAATTTTCATACCCAAATCCAATCCATTCGGGCGGTTATCCACGGTTATCGGTTTTAACGGTTAGAATTGCCATCCCTACATAGTACTATGTCTGCCTAAGCTTGATCTCTCTTTATAGAATGTAGTACTACTTTCGAATATCGCACCATAAGTTTGAATGAGCATGTGCCAATTATGTTAGAAGAGAAATGCTAAAGTAGATTATCTCGAAAGTAAGATTTTTTATGAATTATTTGCCACTTCATATTTCTGACATAATATTTTATAATAGTAGTACGAGATTAACGTTAAATTGTGAGGTGACAAAGAGTTAATGAAGAGTCCCAACTTTGAGATAATCTTGTTAGTATTTCTCATTTTAGAATAATACTTGAATCCTGAGAATGCACATATCCTACTTTGCGAATAATATATTTTAACTATATAAATTTTATAATTGAAACCATTTAATTTCTTAATTTTTGTTCGAAAATTATTCTACAAAGAAAAAAAAAATATTCAAATCATATATTTTTAGTCATGCAAATATATTTAAAAAATGAAAAGTTCATTCTAAATATGTTACTTGGTGCTCGCACTGTCTATTTATTCTATTAAATTTATAAGCAATTTGTAATAAGTTAAATATGTGCATTCCACTATGAAAATGCAAGTATTATCCAACATATTTTAACGATTTTAAAGTTAATAACATGAAATGTTTTCGGGTTCAAGGGAAATGAATACAAAAATAGCAAGTGACTTGTAACTCAATTGATTAAGACTATCTCCAATCGAAAGGACTCAACATAGTCCAGTCTAGAATTATAGCCATAGAACAAATTATTTTTAAATGAACAGTGTCAAGCCATACTTGTCACATCCCGACCCGGGCCCCCACCACATCCCGGGCCCGCTCCACCACCGTAGCACAATATTGTCCGCTTTGGGCCCCGACTACGCCCTCACGGTTTTGTTTATGGGAACTCACACGAGAACTTCCCAGTGGGTCACCCATCATGGGAGTGCTCTCGCGCGCTACTCGCTTAACTTCGGAGTTCCGATGGAACCCGAAGCCAGTGAGCTCACAAAAGGCCTCACGCTAGGTAGGGATAGGAATATACATATAAGGATCACTCCCCTGGGCGATGTGAGATCTCACAATACTTATATATCATCTCCAACCAAAATGACTAAATATAGAACCATCAATAATTTATTAGTTTTAATTTTAGACTTTAAATTTATTGGTCAATTTAATTAAACTACTATTAGATGCTTTCAAATCTATCCGTTAAATTTGAGTCAATTATTGCAAGTGAAGAGCTGAGCTCCATAAAAAAGGGGCTAAGAGGGCTACGTTTAGCTAGCTGATACCCTTTGGCCAAATAATAGCCTAGTGGACTCTATAGAATTATAGTCCAACCATAGGTTGGAGATGAATTTTTTGGCAAATCAGGTCATTTTTTGACTTTTGGACCTTTAGCCGAGCTCCGCCTAGCTCCAGACCAATTTTTCAGAAAGATTTGCACTAAATCATGGCAGGCTTTCATTGCCTAGCGCTTAGTCTGCTGTCTAAGCTGATTTTTAGAACACTTTATATAGTTATCTTATCGATTGTTAATAAATAAATAAATACAAACTTTTAAAACGAATCCCGAATGAGGCTCTCTCCAATAATTGGAGTAAAATAAAAAAGAAATGTTACTAGTAAATGATTTGGCTTCTTGTAAATTACCTCAAAAAAGGTACAGTCAATTCCACCCTGCCGGAGTCTACATTTCCCACAATTCCCCTTCCGTTCCCCAAGCGTCATAAAGTTCCCATCATTCTGTGCAAACCAGCATACACACGACTCTCTCTCTCAGCTTCTTGTTCCGAGCTTTCGCCATCTCCTCCGTCGTCTTCGCATATACGTTTCCGATTCAAAACGTTTCCGTCGATTTGTAAATTCGAAAAATATCGATTTGCGTGAACAAAGCATGCAGTGATAGCGCCGTCGATTTGCTCATTCGAGGCCGTGTTCGTTGATGGTCATCTAATAAGCTTCTTCATCAAGCAGCAGCGTTCCGAATTCACTTGGGTAAATCAATTTTCTCGCAATTTTTCTTGCTTGAATGCGTGGATATATATATATATATATATGCAGCTGTGAATCTCTCTGTATTTTTTTGGTTGATGGATTTGTGCTCTGTTTGGTTGCCGAAAAAACGAGATTCGAACTCATGCGTTGTACATCGCTCGATGAATTTTATTCGGAGCCTGGGACCTGAGATTGTTGGAGTTGAGTTCGAATTTTCTTTTCCGAGTATTTTTTTTTATTCTGAGCAACCATACAGAGGATTATCGGAAGCTTTTTGAATTTTTATATTTTTGTTCAATTAATTGGTGGAATAGTTTATCTTTGTGTTCTTCCTCATCAGATTTATTATTCTGCTAGGAGTATTATTACAAATAATTAAATATTAATCATAAATGTGTGTGAGAATTAATTATGTTTTGTATGTATTTATCAATTGTGATAAGATGATTTTACGTGATAGGCGTATGAACTTATCTTTTTGGTACGGCAAGTTGACTGATGGCTTTGTTTGTGTGGAGTGTGGACTTGGTCAAATTGGGCGGTTTATGATTATACAGTAAGCATTAGGATGGTGAAATCTGGATTACTTGTCAATTCAAATTACTTAAAAATCTCTAATTATGTTATTCGAAGGCGTAAACCGACTACTGATTTCTGTGATTTGTGGTTGAAAGAGGTGAAATCATGTGGAAAATGTGGCACGGTCGATCTTTATTCCACAATGAAAAAAAAACCTTTTCTTGACTCATCTGTGTGTGTGTGAATGTTGATATGAACTGAAAATGTAAAACAGTGGTAAATCTTGTTTTTGAATCATGTATGTTATCGATTGGCCTGAAAATGTACAATCTAAATCAACATTGCTCAGGCTCGGAAAAGAATGCTAATTGTAGAAGCAGCTTCTCTGGCAGACGGGAATAACTATAATTGTTAGCGTTTTGGTGTTTCTTGTTTCTTGCACAATGGAACAGCTTGTGGAATTATTGAACTTGGAGAAATTGCATTCGTTCTCCTTTCTACTTTGTGGTAGTTTTCACTTCATCTTCCTCTTTTGCTAATGCAAGTGTATTAATTTGTAGTGAGAAAATGGTTGCCTTTGGGAAAAAGCTGAAGGAAAGACAAGTACAAGAATGGCAGGGGTATGTTTGATCTATCTCACTTATTCAAGTATGCATCATCAATATTTGGTGCATTGTGATGGACATCTTGAACCTTTTCTCTTGTGGAAGGGTAAAAGAATTAAAGAACGGCTCTGAAGATGAGATTCTTTGATGACAAGCGCGTTGTGTGTTCCATTGATAAATTTATTTTTATTGAAATGATTGTGTGCTCACACCTTATTTTCATTCAGGTATTACATCAACTATAAACTTATGAAGAAAAAAGTGAAACACTATTCTCAACAAATTAAAGTTGGAGCAATAGACCGGAGGCACGTCCTAAAGGACTTTTCAAGAATGCTGGATAATCAGGTATGCAGGTCATTAATGCTCGTTCACAAATACCATTTGAGAATGTTAGATGAGAAAGTTGTGCATCTTGGCATAGATGCATTTCCTAATCTGTCAAGGAAGTGTTAATTTTTGGGCGGTTTGTAGGGAAGTCTGATTAATTCATTTATTAAAGATAAATATGCTTAGTTCCTTTCACTTTTCCTCTTTAGTAGTCTCTTTGAGGAAGTTGTGGGAAAATTTTTAGAGCCTCATGGAGGCATATCATAAGTGAATTGATATAAGTTGCTGTGGCTTTTGCGTATATACCTTTCAACCAATATATGCACCCAAGAACTCAAATTCCCATTTATAGTCAATTTCTGCATCACTTTGCTTTTGTATATTTGTGTTTGTGTGTATTGCCCACCTGCATACTCTATATGCATTCACATATACCGATGCCCATTCTTTTAGGTGTGTATATATACATATATACCTACACAAGTGTGTAGTATATATATCAGAAGGAAGTTTGTAGCATATTATGTTTCTTTTGAATCTTTATTCTGGTTTCTCTGATTTTTGCTGTTATTCATGACTCATGAGAGGTGGATAACAAATATATTTTTCTTTCTTGTTTGTTATTTCAATATCAGATTGAGACTATCGTCCTTTTCCTGTTGGAACAACAAGGACTACTTGCAAGCAGGATAGCCAAACTTGGAGAACAGCATGAAGCTCTTCAGCAGCAACCTGATCTATCCCAAATATCTGAACTACGAGAAGCTTATAGACAAGTGGGGCGTGATCTTCTGAAGCTTCTGTTTTTTGTTGAGGTGAATGCCATAGGTCTGCGTAAGATACTGAAGAAGTTCGATAAACGCTTTGGGTATAGATTTACTGACTACTACGTCAAAACTCGTGCGAATCATCCTTACTCACAGCTGCAGCAAGTGTTTAAGCATGTGGTAATATGTTTGATCTGAGGCCTTTCCACCCTTTCTCCTTTCAAACATTTAAAACATTTCCGTTAATGTATATTATTAAGTGCAGTTATAAAATATTGGGGCAAGCATGACAGAAAACATAAAGTGGCCATTTATAACTTTGCATATTGGTCATTATATAACTTGGCATATTATTAGAAACTGCAACCTTGTAATTTCAGTGTAAATGATCTATCTTGGACAAATAATTTTCCAGGGCATAGGGGCTGTTGTAGGAGCTGTATCCCGCAATCTTCATGAACTTCAGGACAGACAAGGAAGCTACTTATCAATATATGATCAGCCTGCTCTTCCCCTCCAGGTTTATTTAGTAATTTGATGCCTCAATTTTGTCGTTTCCTTATTTTCTTCCATGAACTGTGATGTTACTCTTCGAGCAGGAAGCAGTCAAATGTTGGTAGTATATAGTAATGCTTACTAGGGTTCATGTGCAGGATCCTGTCATTGACTCTGTAAAAGCAGCTGTGGACAGGTTATCCAATTCAACAAACTTTCTTAACTTTTTGGGACAACATGCGCTTATTCTGCAAGAAGATGTGCTACCTGCTCCAGTTGAGGAAGAAGTTGATGTTCAGAGATACCACTTTATGTCACTTGTCTTAAACTTAGTGAACACGTTCCTTTACATGGTCAATACATATATTATTGTTCCTACAGCAGATGACTACTCCATGAGCCTTGGTGCTGCAGCAACAGTTTGTGGTGTTGTGATTGGAGCAATGGCTGTTGCACAGGTGTTTTCTTCAGTGTATTTTAGTGCATGGTCAAATCGGTCATACTTCAAGCCTCTTGTATTTAGCAGTATTGTTCTTTTTGTGGGAAACACCCTGTATGCTCTGGCTTATGATCTTAGTTCGATATGGGTACTGTTGATTGGTCGTCTTTTCTGTGGGTAAGTAATTCTTCTACTTGTTCCTCTGGTTCTTCTTTTGGATATGGCAATAATATTTATTGGAAGTAGTGGTTTAGGGAGTTTTTGAACTTCTTGGTTTTGATTAAAACCTGTACAGCTATACTTGCAACTCCTGGTTTCCAAATGTATAAATTAACACTAGCTGCCTCAGTAACAAATGACAATTGTACCAAACCGTGCTCTAAAACATTTTTGTACTGTAGGTCTGCTCTTTTGACACAGCTTTTAGTTCTTTAACTTTTCTCCTTTGGCTTCTCCGGAACTTGAAGGAATGTTGATGTCTTTCATCAAATCAATTGACAAATTTGAGCTATCTTTTGTTTCAGGCTGGGTTCTGCAAGAGCTGTTAACAGGCGTTATATTAGTGATTGTGTACCTCTGAAAATCCGCATGCAGGCATCAGCAGCTTTTGTTAGTGCTAGTGCCCTTGGAATGGCATGTGGTCCTGCTCTTGCTGGCTTACTTCAAACTAATTTCAAGATTTACAAGCTTACATTCAATCAAGAAACTTTGCCTGGTTGGGTTATGGCTATAGCTTGGCTACTATACTTGGTATGGCTGTGCATCTCATTCAAAGAACCTGCTCGTGAAGATGAAGTGAATCCTGTACAAGAGGGATCTAATAGTGGTATGTTTACTCATATCAGCAGCGGTTTATCTTTTGAACAATTTATGTTTTGTGTCCTCCTCATAAATCTTAAGCTTCTAATGGCATCATGGATTTAATCTATTGGACCAAATAGTTCTCAATTTATTGCTGTGAGCATTTTTTGGCTGTCTTGAGAAATTTAATTACATCCTTAAACACATCATCAAATTCAAATGTCAGTCTCATGCTAATTTATTTTGATTGCAACAAATCAAAACCAAACTACCTATTTGACATTACTGATTTCAACAAGCCTGACATGTTCAGACCAAAGAAGAAAAAAACGTTAGTAACATGTTAGTTAAGCTTGGTATCTATCGACATGGTTTATGGCATTGATGTAGACATAGTGCTGTGTACATGCATGATGTCTGCCAATGAACGGATCCTTAAATCCATTAATGGGTATAGACCTCTCTCAATGAGTGGGCAGTTCTTGAACTCAAGTTTGTTGATTTCAGTATCCAGATCAATGTTGGTTATTGAGACATTGAATAATAATTCTACCGTGAAATAAGTGTGTGTATAATGGGTGCGTAGCCCACGTAGCCATGATTCTGAATGTGATGTATAAGAGTAGGATTGAGCCATTTCCTGCTGCATCTCTCCAATGCAAAGCATATAGTTGCAGTTCTAGGAGCTAACGGTTATCTATTCTGGAATTTGACAGGAACAGCAGTAAATGATGTGCTCGAGAAAGGTCTTCAACAACCATTGCTCACTAGTGCTGAAGACAAGAATGAAGATGAAGACGGTGACCAAGATATTGATGAAAGTGAAGAAGCTCCTGAGGAATCTCGTCAACCAGCCACTTCAATTCGATCTGCATATCGACTACTTACACCCTCTGTAAAGGTATTTCATTGATTTTGAAATTCATATATGTTTTTTTTCACAGATAATCCATTAAATGTGCCCTTGATGTCCGTGTTAACATTACTTTCACTTAACCCTTCCAACTTCTTTATGGTTTCGTCAGGTTCAACTGTTGATATATTTCATGCTCAAGTATGCAATGGAGATTTTAGTTTCAGAATCTAGTGTTGTTACCACATACTACTTTAGCTGGAATACTAGCAAAGTCGCAATTTTTCTGGCATGTCTTGGATTAACTGTTCTTCCAGTAAATATTCTTGTTGGGAGCTACATCAGCAACATGTTTGAAGACAGGTAGTCCTTTAGGTTCTCTCTTTTCGTGCAGTGCTGTTTTATAGGTGGTCGTTGATAATTTCCATATTTATTTTCCCTGCTAACTGATGGTTTTGATCTTGTTGACGTAATTGCAGGCAAATTTTACTAGTATCCGAAATAGTGGTTTGCATAGGCATAGTTATGAGCTTCCATATGTTTAATCCGTACTCGGTGATACAATACGTCAGCTCAGGGCTCATCATGTTTGTTTCGGCTGAAGTACTAGAAGGTGAGATATTTTTATTCAGTTCAATTACTTTTTGGTTTAATAGGAATGGAAGTATATGTTAGTTTCTTAAGTAGCAGGAGACGCACGGACAATTTCTGCCTCATTCTCAACATATCTTCAACCGCCATTTGTGCAGGTGTCAACTTGTCACTGCTCTCTAGGGTCATGTCATCGAGGCTTTCCCGCGGAACATACAATGGTGGATTACTTTCAACAGAAGCTGGGACGCTCGCTCGAGTAGTAGCAGATGCCACCATAACTCTAGCCGGATACTTGGATGAGAGTAGGCTCTTGAACATCACCTTGCTTCCTTCCCTCGTGATCTGCATTACTTCCATTATTGCCACCTGCTACACGTACAACTCTCTCTATTGATTCATATCTATACCTAATGTATCAGAAAACGCCAGTCTCTTCCCAATTCAAGTCCCCCGCTGTTATTTTTAGCCGCAGGTTTGCATATTCGTAGCAAACTAGGTCATTGTTTTTTTCTTCAATTTATCTGAGTTTTCTTCTCCCCTCAAGCCTAGCCATTCTGGGAAAGAACAGGGTCACTCGTGATACACCGCCATTTGCCGTTGGATCCTTGACTCTTTGATATTTGCCCGTGCATTCAACAGTTCATTCTTTTAGTTGCACCAATTGAACAAGAACTATTAGATCATTCTTACACCAATCGATTTAACGGCTTCTATTTTATTGTGCAAGTTAACTTAGGATAGTGATATTCACATACTTATTTTTACCTCTCACATCCCCTGTTAATTTTTGGTCATTCATCTTCTTCATTTCATTCGATTCGACTACCGAAATTTGATAGGGATGTGTGGGAAGTAAAAATGGGTGTGTCGACTCGACGGCCAAAATTTCAAAGGGGTGTATGAGAAGTAAAAATAAGTAGTTAAGAGATGAAGAGCAAAATGATGTTTAATTGTTTAAATAAGGCCCAAAGAGATGAGGAGCAAAATGTGCGTGAATAGTAACTGTCCTAGTCCTCCCAAAACGGATGAAGTTACCCTAAACTGTAAATCTTTAACATGCTCCATAAAAATTATATAAAAAGGGTTTCTTCCTTCTCGTCGGTCATACAAAGTGGACAACTAATTAATCACCGGAAAAGATGGTATACGCGTTGTAGGTCTCACAAAATAATTTAGGGTTGGATACAAACAATTCGTGGGTGTAGCTGGGAATCTGGTAATCAAAGTGTTCCAAGATTGTGAAGATAATACGATGTAGATCATGCAATTATGGTCTATAAGATCATATTAAGGTTAAACCTTGTCTTCTTAGGCCAACTTTTGTACTTCTTCGACCAACATAAATGCGTGGAGGCAAATGATTAATTTGAAACGTGAGTGACCAAATTGACAGGTAATCCAAATGTCTGTTCTGTGATAATAACCATGAATAAAAAATATAGTTAATTATACAAAAGTTTTCTTATTGTGCAAGCACCACCTGAAACTTGTAAGCAGGTAATACCACATGATCTTTTAATTTTTATTTTTTACCACCTAAACTCTTTTGACTATTGGAATTTACCACCTACGTCGCTTGCCATCTTTTGCCATGTAAACATGCCACTTGTAGGGATATTTTAGTGAATTAACTTCATAGGGCTGGCTAGAATCAAATTGGTTCCAAAATAATATTGCCTGAGTCAATATGGTGCCAAAATTGGAGGTTTGTAACGCCTCAGTTCGGCAATTCCCTCCATAAGAGTTTGAAGAATTAATATTTGAATAAATTAAGATGAACCACACACCCACTTGCTGACCTACAAAAAAATATCTTGAAAACTCACTATAAATGAAAGACTATATTTTTGCATAATTTTCAGTTCTTCTCCCTTTCTCTTCATGACCTGACTCCAACGTTGCTACAAAAAATGCCTTTGGCCTTGGTACAAATTGATTCCAACAAGCCCTAGGAAGTGAATTGACAAAAATATCCCCCCACGTGAGGGGCGGGTGGCATGTTTTGACGGCAAATAGATGGAACATAGGTGATAGATTTCAACAATTAAAAGAGTCCAGGTGGTAAAAATAAAAAAAAATTCAAAATTGAGGTACTGATATTGGATGCTTGCAAATTTAGATAATACATGTACAAAATCCCAAATAAAAAATCTACCGACATTATATAATTACTCCTCCCTTGGAGATATACAGGGCTTTGAGTAATGAAAGCATAGGGTCCATATCCTTCCAAAAATGTAAGTAAGTGGTTAGCAATCCACAGCACTCACCAGTCACTAGACCTTTCAAATTTCTGCAGGATTATTGTGTCTGATTTGTGCGTAACAGATTGGCACCATAATAACTAAGCCCGATAGACTTTTGTGTTTACTGGCGATAAGAACAAGAATGGGTCGATTGGATTAGTGTTTACTCGCAAAACACGACTTTCGAACGACAATAATTGTACTAAATTCAGATAGATTTTTGTTTTATGTAGTGAAGAAGATTAATTAGATTCAGGTAAACAACTTTAAATAAAAGCATTTATTCAAACTTGGCGAATTGCTTTTGCATAATCGTGTGCCTGACATAGGGTTGAAGAACAGAAAGATGCATAAACACGATATATAGTGCGTTAGTAGGTTGTGTTTGAGGTTAGGATATATAGTTTCACACGACACAAATATAACACAACATAAACACGATAAAACGCAACACCTTGCTAGATGTACCGCTGGCTCCAACAATTCTGTACACAAACTATACACCAAAGCAAAGTCTGGATTCCTTAACAATTCTATTCAAGAACCGAAAGTTTGGAATGATATTTGATTGAACATATATTACCACACTAGTGTACAATTGTGGGCAACTTTTAAATGAGACATTGAGATGCAACTACTTGTGTTGAAGTTGTTCATCTTCTTTAAAACTCCCACGATTTTTTTGACCAACATCACAAAACGCTCTCGTGTCTATATGGAAGTATGTATAAAAGCTTGGGTGAAACTTAAACATTATATGCTTAGCCCATTAAGTTACAAACATCTTATTTTTCGAACAAACGATATTATCTACACTAAGGAAGATGACTTAGCCTCATAATGGGCTAGTAATAATATGGTTCAAATTCGTTTTTGGCAAGAATCGAACCTAAAACCTCTCACTTACAAGTGAAGATGAATACCACTATACCGTAATATTAAATGACACTAACATCTTATTTTAAAAATATAAATTATAACGTTATTTCATAGTGCTCCCATATACAAACACAAAATAACTTTTGACACACTGCTGTAACGTGTATACACATAGGGAGAGAGAGTGGTGGTGTTGATTTTTAACCAATTAATTCTTTGTCTAAGAATATTTATCTATGTCAATTAAGACACACGTGATATTGAAGGAGGAGGAAATGAACATATGACTTGGGGTGCAGAAGTATATGGTTTTGAGCTGCAACTACTTGCTGAGTGGCCTCAATTTTAAATCTACTCGTCACTGAATAAGAAGGTAAAAAATAGTCTTTTTTTTTTTTTTACGGAGAACGATCTAACTAAACCTCTCACATCGCATGACCAACAATTAAGTTGATAGTGACTATCCACCAGTATACCTGTCTAAAGGCCCCAGAGTTAAACAAAACCCAACTGCCCTCCTCCCTCCCTTCTATCTCTCTCTCTCTGTGTTCAAATACACACACGCGCGCGCGCGCGCGCACACACACACACTAGAGCAGATTAAGACCGACAGTTGCTGAAATAATAGAGGTCCAAAAAACCAAATATTTAGCAATTATTATATAGTTCATGCATGCATTATTGTTTTGGTCTATAAATTAGCCGAGCTAATTGCTTGCTTGCTTGCCAGCTTGCTAGCTTCTATATATTTGATCACATCTTATGCATTTCTTGAATCTTTTTTGGTCCGGTGCTTCATTTTCTGTACACATGACTGGCTTTGTGAGCTTTGTTTTCAGTACTTCCAGCCGCTGATATCGTTGCCTTGAAACTTATATAAGGAAGGCAAGCACTAGGGTTTGTAAAGGAAGGAAGGCATTAGGGTTTGCAAAGCAATTAAGCCGGCCATAACATCTACACACAAAACCTCTGTGTACTTGTTTAAAACTACGTGGGATATATATATCTTGATCCTATAAAAAATGGGTTTTGGGTGGTGGAGATTGTTTGTTGTTGCAGTTGTTGTAATTCTCTTCTTTCATGGTTTTTCTGGCGCTGAAAGAGGTAACACTTGATCTTCTAGCTACCTTCTTTTCTTTTTTGTGTTTTGTGAATATGTTGAAATTAATTAAGATATTTGTTTGCATGAAATGAGAGCAGTGAGATATATCTGCATTTGTGATGACTGTGATAAGAAAGATCCATAGACTCATTCTGCTACTGCTTGCATAATATCATTTATGCAAACTTGTGGTAGATATAAGTTAGAGGTTAGTTGATTACAACAGTATGTCCACCTCTTTGTACTTGAGCATGAATCTCCCTCCCGCAAAAAATTGAAGTAGTTTAAAACATCATATTGTACTGTGAATCTGAAAAATTATTATAAGATCATGAGCCACCTATAGCAGCAATCCAAAGGCATAATAAGCTAAATTAATTTGGAGTTTCATTAGCCCTAGATGTACCAACTTCCAACTTTTATACTGACCTTTATATTATTAGTGTGCATTTACATTCTTTTACACTTTGTAGTGAATGAGTGGGGACCTGATCCATCTACCATGCATACATTGACCAGAAATAGAGGCATAAACCTAAAAATGTTGCCTGCATTTATTTGCTTAGCAAAGTATAGTTTGATATATGTGCCTTATGTGACACGTATACTTATACTCCACTAGTCTAATGACAAAGTTAGCCCTATTTCCATTAATTTACATAAGATGTGTAATCTGTATACTTATATTCTTATATATGCTCTCTAATTTACAGCCCCAAACTTCACCTTCATGCATAACGCCACAACAGCTCCAGACATATCATACTATGACTACATTATAGTGGGTGGTGGCACTGCTGGCTGCCCCTTGGCCGCCACTCTTTCCCAAAATTACAGCGTTTTGCTACTTGAACGCGGCGGCTCTCCCTATGGCAACCCCAACATTACAAATTTGTCTACCTTTGGCAGTGCACTCTCTGATCTCTCCCCTGCCTCCCCTTCCCAGCGCTTCATCTCTGAGGATGGTGTCATTAACGCCCGCGCCCGTGTGCTTGGCGGCGGGAGCTGTCTCAATGCCGGTTTTTACACTCGCGCTCCCCCTGACTACATTAGGTATATATACGTTTATAATATCTACATAGGTGTAATTAATGTTTACTTGTTGTCACACACTGTTAATTGTTGAATATCAATCTAAACCTTATATAATAAAAAAAAAAATGAGGATTTGAATACAAGCTTCTTATTTGCAGTAAAAAGTAAACTAATTGAACACATTAAATTTTGTGATAAAGAAAAAATTGTGTTAGTTCAAGTGACGAAGAATGGTAGAATAATGAGTTAGGATTAGGACATGTCAAGGGTTCAATTTCCTTGTTAGTATTATGACACGAATTTTGAACATTGACATGATATCATCATGTGACTTATACATAGTTATGTTCATTCAACATATATAATCACTAATGAGTAAAAGTATGATTAATAATGATTAAGAATTATGCTTCCGCAATTAGGGAAGCTGGATGGGACGGGAGATTAGTTAACGAATCATACCAATGGGTAGAGCGCCTTGTGGCGTTTCGGCCGCCAATTCAGGCATGGCAATCGGCGGTGCGCAATGGTTTGATGGAAGTCGGGGTGATGCCTTACAATGGGTTCACTTATGACCATATCTACGGGACCAAGGTTGGAGGAACCATTTTTGATCTGGAGGGACATAGACACACTGCTGCTGATTTATTAGACTACGCTAACCCCACTGGACTTACCGTGCTCTTGCATGCTGCTGTGCATAAGATCTTGTTTAGAACCAAAGGTTTGTGATGTTCGAATCTTCTAAACTCATCTTTTATTAATGAACAAATCATATTCTAACACTTACGAGATGGATGGTGATGGTGGCTCTTTAATTAATATAAACAGGAAAATCAAGGCCACTGGCCCATGGGGTGGCGTTCAGAGACTCCTCGGGGACCAAGCACAGAGCCTATCTCAAAAAGGGGTCAAAAAACGAGATCATTATATCATCTGGTGCACTCGGAAGCCCACAGCTTCTGATGCTGAGTGGAGTGGGCCCAGCAGAACAACTTAAGGCCCACAACATCACAGTGGTGGTGGACCAGCCCATGGTTGGGCAAGGCATGTCTGACAACCCCATGAATGCAATTTTTGTGCCCTCTCCAATCCCTGTGGAGGTCTCACTGATTCAGGTGGTAGGGATCACCCACTTCGGAAGCTACATTGAAGCTGCCAGTGGTGAAAACTTTGGTGGCGGTTCTACTACCAAAGACTTCGGAATGTTCTCTCCCAAGGTATCCCTTTAATTGAGGCCAATAACTGGTTCTAAAAAAGAATTTGATCACTACACCCAATTATATTTAATTCATACTTTACTCTTTTTTTTTTTTTTTTAGTCAAACGATAGATTTTGTTAGATTAGCCACCGACATGGTTTGAACACACTCTGTTATGCAAGGGCTCAACACCTTTCTACCATTGTGGTAAATGGCCACTTGCAACTTAATTTACTCCTAAAAAGACATCAAATTACTAAAATGACTAAAAGATTTGTAGTTTGTTCCATCGTTATAGTTCATTTTAGTCTCTATTTTATTAGAGGAAGTTATGAATTCATATTTCGTAGATAAAAGTTTGATCTGTTGAGTCGACTGTGAGATGGGGAGTCCCTCATCTAGACGCTGGCCAACCATGGTCGGCTCTCTTGTTTTTAGTTTTTTTACGACTTGATTATCGTTTCAACAGAAATTATATGTGAAGAACACCTTGAGAAAAACTTACTTCTACTCAATTTTCTACAACTTTGATCTCATTTATAGACATGTTTTGTTTAGTTATCTAGGGTATATGATGGTCGTTTAGAGCTTCGTTTTAGGGTTTAAATATCCAATTTTGGGATTAAACCCTAATGTTTAAGCTTAGTGATAGTACTACCAATAATAAAATTTATAATTGTAATTGTGGATTAATTTTGTTCATATTTTGCAGATTGGTCAGCTCTCCACAGTGCCACCAAAGCAAAGGACCCCAGAAGCCCTAGCCGAAGCTGTAAGATACATGGACAGTCTTGAAGACGCAGCCTTCAAAGGAGGGTTCATTCTTGAGAAAGTCATGGGTCCAATTTCCACAGGCCACATGGAGCTCCGGACCCGAAACCCGAACGACAACCCGGCAGTTACATTCAACTACTTCAAAGAGCCCCAAGACTTGGAGAGATGTGTCCAAGGCATTGAAACCATTGAGAAAATAATAGAATCAAAGGCCTTCTCCAAGTTCAAATACGAGGGTATGTCGATAGCAGCTCTGCTGAACGCTACTGCAAATAGCCCTGTAAATTTGTTGCCTAAACATGCCAATGCGTCAAGGTCTTTGGATCAGTTTTGCAAGGACACTGTCATGACCATATGGCATTACCATGGGGGATGCCATATTGGTAGGGTTGTTGACCATGATTACAAGGTTCTTGGTGTTGATGCTCTTCGAGTTATTGACGGTTCGACGTTTAATTACTCCCCTGGAACCAATCCTCAAGCCACTGTTATGATGCTTGGAAGGTACGTATGTAATGTTAAGTTAATAAGTCATTCTGAAGCAAGTTATACATTAGGGAATGAGAAATTAAATTATGGACCTCAAGTGTAAGGGATGAATGCTCTTATTAACTGCGATACAGGCTTTCGACAGTTTTAATTAATCCATAGTTGACTCGTAATTAGGTTACTCAAAATTTAATATTAGTTATATGTCATGGATGTCACGTTGATATTTGATGGTCTGTTATGATTTGTGATGGTGCAGGTACATGGGAAAAACAATATTGGATGAGAGGCTTGCTAGTGATGAATCAAATTAAGTAATTTATTATGTCTGATTGTTTGACTGCAAAGATTTGATCTTCTACTATGTATAACTATCCTGCTAAAATGACTGCAGAGATGGATGAGAGGAGTATGTATTAGGTTCTATATTTCTTTAAACATACAATGAAAGATTTCCTCCCCAAAATTATAATACTATTAGAATGATTCTCTTTTTTCAGAAAGGGGTATTGTAGGATAATATCTATTAGTGCATATCGATCGTAATTGGCAGCTTTCTAGCCTAAATTTTTGTGTACGTTGAGTCTTAGATGTTAGGATTGGTTCTACTCAAGCTATCGAAGATCAAACCCAACTGATGATCATTGTTCTACGGTAACTAAGTCACAATCTCAAGTTTAGGATGGTAAGTAAGACTTAGAGACCTACATGTATTCTTAAGTAGTTTAGATGCATACAAATGTAGTTTTTTTTCTGCGTGTGCATGTTTGAAGTGTCATTTTGAGTCCTACTTGAATTAAGTTAATCAATATTAGATTGGGTTTATATCACAAATGGTCTCTGAAATTGACCCCATCAATCATGATGGTCCCTGAAATTGAAAATCGATCAATGTAGTCCCTGAATTTTAACTCGCGAATCAATGTGGTCCTTCTGTTAGTGTTCCGTCCAAATTAACTTTAAAAAAAGGTTAGAGAACCAATTTTTCATGGTAAAATGATCAAAAATAACCCTGTTACTTATAATTTTACTTACTACCTCTCTTTTCTTTTTTCCATCTTCACTTTTCTCTCCATTTTTTCATGGATTTGGTGCTAAAACTAAAATTTAAAAAAAAAAAGTGGTTCTCTAACCTTTTTTTGGTCATTTTACCATGAAAAATTGGTTCTCTAACCTTTTTTTAGTGTTAATTTGGACGGAACACTAACAGAAAGACCACATTGATTCGCGAGTTAAAATTCAGGGACTACATTGATCGATTTTAATTTCAGGGACCATCATGATTGATGGGGTCAATTTCAGGGATCATTTGTGATATAAACCCTATTAGATTTCCTTTTATGACGTAGATTTTAGTCGTGGGTTTACATAAGTGGTTGGTCTTTGTTTATTTCATTTAAGGCTTTCGAAATAAAGCCCATCAGACTTGACATTTTGTAATAGGGTTTTGTTAAGATTCATTATAGATATGTTGACTTGTACTGCCGTACTGCCGTACTGCCGTAGAAGATACACACAAATAGACAGACAGGCAAGATGGGAAATATTGAGAGACTCACATATCATGTCGTAGAAGATCTGTTCCTTGTTTGAGATCTTTCTAGTGTTTCGTCACAATTCCATATATATAGATTGTGTGTGGAAGATCATGTGGAGAAGAATCGTGAAGCGAGATTTCCGTCATGGTGAAAGACGACGCATCGGTGTAACTTGTCACGCTTCAATCCCCAGATACGTTCAAAATCGACACGTGACAATAAAACATTATCGGTACAACATATATTACATAGAATCACTGAAACTCATACATACAATATACATCAAAACTCAACGAAATATTTTACAATAAAAGGTAATCATCCTTACTCTCATGTCCATTGCCCACACCAGTCACACAACTTAAAATCCTCTTCTCTAACCGCTACCTGTTACTTTGCTAAACAACCCTAGGTTGTGAAAGTGGTGCACCGAGCAAAGCAAAACTTGGATAAACTGTGAAGCTTGTATGAGCAACAATAATACGACACATCTGAAAGTAAAATCAAATGATCAGAATATAAAAGTACTGATTGCGCTCACACATGACTTTTTTCCTGAATACTTGATCAATCTATCACTTTGATCATCATCATTATCATTCCATCATTCTTCTTCGCATTGTGACTCACCACGCACCTTTCATCGTTTTTTGAATGATCACAAAGATCCAATCGCCACTAATTTTATAATTTAATCACCGTAACCATACGCCTTATTACATATGTATATGAATGATTCTTCAATTTCGTATTTCACCAAACGTCTTTCGAGATAATAATTATTCATCACACAATCGAGTTGTGTGAGAATGACACACCATCATAAGTACATTCACGTGTAGGAATGAGATCGGTATCTCTTTCATCATTGCATCTCTTTTTGTATCAAGTAGGAATGACTCACATCTAAATCCGTTCACTTTAGATACATTATCATGTAAACCGTTTTCAATCGCCTCTTTTTAGATTGAGACACACATATCTTCAGTCTCTTCTTTCATATGTGTAACACCATGCTAGGGTTATAGAGAGACATAGTTCTGCCAAAGCCTATAATAGGTAACCAAATCAGAAGTGGAAGTGGTCCCCCAATACGGACCAACCAAGCAGAACACTCATGAGTGCAATGGTAAATAGTGATCACCCATTGAAGATTAACCACGCATTATCACTTCTAAAGTATATATGACCATACATAAGTAATAAGGATCGCCCATAGCGGATTAATCAAACACAATCCTTGGATTGCCCAATACGCATTAACCAAGCACAACCATTATACAATATGGTCCCCCAATGCGGATTAACCAAGAAGGACCATCCACGTACCACACAGCTATGATGCAGACTCGACGCCACATTTCACAATTATTTGAAACATAGCATAAGTATACGGTAACACACATTTTCTATAAAATCATTTGTGAATCTATGTTATATCCACACAGTATATAACAAGAGAGTTTCCATTGTAATAACCAAGGTTCTAAAAAGTGCTAGGCCCTAGTCGAGATGGAACGCCATAGACCCACTAAGTCTTAACAGATCTCTAATCATTCTAGCCTACTACTAATAGATCTCTAATCATTCTACTAACCTGCTCAAGAAGTTTCATGTCGATCCAACGGTCGGATCTGCGCCAATCACAAAAGTCAAGTGCACGATCAATTATGAAACTATGCTCAAATGATGAAATCTTGTCAAAAGAACAATGAAAATGAAATCAGGGCATAAAATTTCGCTAACGAAAACAAGCTAGGTCATCGGGTAATGTGTCGTCGCATGTGGCAGCACAGATATTGCCAGAATCAAGCCAACTCCAAAATATACCAAAACGTAAATCTCAGCATAAGGATGAGATGTTTTACCTCTGCAGAGTCTAGATATGGACGGAAAACAGTGAAATTTTCCAAAAAAAAGGTCTAGGTGGCGGAAAAACTTGTGATGTCGTCGCTGCCCTAACACCCAATCCAAAAATAGGGTTTTGTTGCCCAAATCGAGGTGAGTGTACTAGTGGTGGTGGGTGATGTCGGGGTGGTCGGAAATGGAAGATTGTTGGCGAGGAAGTTTAATGAAAATGGCGAGCTTCAAACCACCTTTTACGATGGTTAAACGAGGATAAATTTGGGTGGAAAGTGATCGTGGTGAGGATAGAATTCGTTTCCAGGTGGTGAAGGAGATCGTTACCGCCAGAAATTGCTAGATACGGTGTTGAAAAATTCGCTTAGTAACTGGTCAGATCGTGGGTCGATAAGGGTAAATGGGTCAACCCCCAGGCTACGTTTCTAAATGAGGAAAAGCTACTCCAACTTTTTGGGGCCTTCCATAGATAAGAGGTGTCGAATGACAAAAGTGACCCTGACTTTAGTGGCTTGTAATTTTTTCGTTAAAGTTATGTTTCGCCAACGTTTTCTTCTACGCATTTGTGTGATTGAGCTCTATTTAACCAACTCAAGAGTTGACCAAAACAGTCAAATAAAATTCGAAATGACCAAAATACCTCTAATTTCACTTTCTCAATATCGGAGATTTTAACTAACTAACTTTAATCAAATTTCTAAAATACTTCAATAACGAAATAAACCACTAAAATTCGAGCCAGGATATTACATAATTCACTGGGTGTCTTCGAGGGTTTGCTTGTTTGCTAGCCTAAGATTGCGTTATGGTGCTTGCATAAGTCTATTGGGTGAGTCTTGTAAAGTTACTTTTCTCATATTGGATTTGATTAATTGGTTGTGTACCCGAGGATGTTTCTGCATATGTTAGAGTTTTATCCCGCCAAATCCTTGTGTTCTGCGATTTATTTTTATGCACTTTATTTATCTGCGAACAGGATTGATATCCGCTTTGAATCTTGCAGTCTGATTGTTATTTGCATTCGCTCATTGACACGCCCCGATCTTGATATCCCCAGTACCAAGATAGGTACGTGCTGGCTGACACCCGAAGGTGACAAAGCCATTTTTAATTATGCATACAAAGAAAAATAGGTAATTAGAAAGGAATGTACTAATGCGGAAATGTGTTCAGAGCATAGAACTAATAAAAAATAATATGGAAGATTACAATAAAAATGTACGAATAACGGAGTAGGTTCTACACTAAGAATACTAGATGATACCTATCCGGAAATGCCCTGACTCCGGGATTAAATGCCTCAATTCTAACTCCTTCCGCAAAACAAAAGGTGAGTAGACCAAAGTTTATAATAATAATACTAATAATAGAAACCCAATTTCTTTGTGAACATACTGACCCCCTGTTTTGAAAACATATATAATACTACATATAGTAAGTTTTCTGAAAACTCTAGCATGCCATGAAATCGTTCATAAAACAAGTACGCGTAAAACAGAGCTTAATAATGGTGTTGTCGTCGCCCAAAGGCAAATCCGTAAATCTCATCCATACTGTACTCACAGATATTCCATTGCCCGGGAACTGCTCGAACTAGCTAGAACGGGGTCGCTTCCTACCGATGCACCTAAACACAATTAGAGAACATTTAATGAAATTGTACTAAAACGTTAAAATTTGAGAAAACGGACGGTGGATTCGGATTTGGCACGTCAAAAAACCTTAGGAGGGACCTCGGGTTCCCCCATGCGCCGCCACGGGGCAACTGCCCGGGAGGCCATGCGCCACCGCATGTGCTACCACGCATCGAGTTGTGTAGCCAGAAAGTTCACCGAAAAAGTAGATGGCACTGCTGTGGTCACCGTTGTGGACGACGGTGGAGAAAAGTACCGACGGTGGAGGCGCGGATGCTCCACGTGCTAGTCATGACAGCCTCCACACGAGCCCACGCGCCGACCATAAGATCTGAGTTTCAAGTTCGGGTCGGGTCAAATACAATTAGGATATGGGCTTGGGTTGCTAGGTTGGGCCTGACTAGTGTTAATGGGCCGGGTTATTGGACTGGGTTTGGGCCTGGGGTATTAAGTTGGGCTTGGGTTAGGGTTAGTGGTTTTGGGCCGGGTTAATAGGTTGGATTTTGGGTCGTGGATTTAAGCCGGATATCAGATTGGGTTTGGGTTGAGTTAGTTGGGTCGCGGGTCGGGTCGACCCGATTAGGCTCGCGGGTCACCAGACCCAATGAAAGAGAAAACCAGAATTCTGGGATTTTGGCTGAGAAACTTCCCCGCTCCGATTTAGGGCCAAATCTAAACCATTTTCAACGATTTGAAAGCCAAAATGAAGGTAGGGAGGTAAGGAGTGAGTTATACCTTTGTGTCCCTCGCCGTGGCCGAAGCTGGCTGAAAAATCGCTCGAAGGTCGTTGGGTTTCTTGCCGAAAACTGGAGAAATCACCCATTTGCAATAACTTTCCTCCAGCAAGGTTATAAACGGTTCCAGTTCATCATTAAAAGATAATTTTGGGAGTTCTAAGGCTTATCAAGGTCGGTACTGCAAGGAATTCGCTGGGAAATCCTTTGAACAGTGGCAGTGCCACTGTGAAGAGAGATGGAAACTGTTATGAGCTCGGGGTTCGTGAGTCTAACTTCAATCGGTGTGGAAGGTTAGTGAAGGTGGTGGTGTGGTGGTCGCCGGAGCTGCAAGGGGTGGGGTGCTCGGAGAGAATGAAAGAATGATGAGATAAAGATGGTTGCAGAGAAGAGAGGTGATGGAGAATTCGAGAATGTCCGAGAGCTTGAGGGAGGGAAGGACATAGGAACGAAGTGGGGTGTGGGCCCCATGAGTCAATAGAAAATAATACAAATATCCCACCCAAAATCTAGAATAGTGAATTGACCATTTTACCCTTCGACTTCAAAATTCCGTAGAACGTTCATCATAACTCCAAATCCGATTTTGCATGCGCCTACACACTCGTAGCGACAAGTGATATAAGGATACGCTAAGAAAATGAATCTTACCTAACACGACAAGGTGGTCAACAAACGTCAACGTTTTTGCTTCGAAGGGCATTTTCGTAAATTCACATTATAAAATTATAAAAACCGTAATAATTGGAGACAAGTCGTTACACTCATTGCACATATTGTTCACAACCTATTCCACTGCATGCCCAATCAACATGATCAAGAATTAAATTTTGTGAAAATTGGATTAAGCCTATTCACCCCTACCCATACTTACCGCATATTGCATTTTCAATATCCTTACAAAATGGACTAGTTTTCGAACATCTAAAAAGATGGTTGATTTTAGAAATCCTAAAACTTATCCTAATTCTAGCTCTACTTTGGTTTAGGGAGATGATTTTAACTGTCGGAGAATTCGACTCAATACTACATGCCGAAATTGTGAGGATGCGGTGGAAACACAAGAGCATTTATTTTTCCACTGCCCATACGCTTGAGTGTTTTGGTTTGGGAGTCCAATCCAACTAGACTCTACTTTGGTTCAGGGAGATGATTTTTTGAAAAAAAAGGAAGTGGGTATCCAATCAGTATGAGAATGTTGAAGAAAATGGGAAAAATAATGAGATGGGTGGTGTGTGGATTATGGAGACTTTGGAAATGCATGGATAGTTTTGTTTTTAAGAAGAATGTTGTTCAAACAATTGAAGTTGTTAGGATGTTACAACAACAATGGAGGGAGTTAGAAGATAGCCAAGGGGAACAAGGTTCACGGTTGGTGGTGGGGCATCAGTAGGCTAGAGTGGAGAGGGTATTGTCATCGTGTGGGCGGCCGCCTCCGTTTCATACAATTAAAATTAATTGTGATGGAGCTTGGGTTAGAGAAACGGGGTAGGGAGGATATGGTTGGGTGGCATGAGATTTTGCTGGAATTTTTAAGGCAGCAGGAGATGTGGGTAACATTCTTTGTGAAGCCAATCTTATGGTGGAGGCAGATGTAATACGGGCAGGATTGGTGGCATGCATGGATAAAGGGGTCCAAGTGGAATCAGATTCAAAGGAACTTGTGGATATGATCAGCGGAATCACTCAACCAAGCTTTGTGATTGAAGGTCTTCTATTTGATATTAAGTGTATACAAATGCAAATGAGGTCAGTAGATTTTATTTTTGCTCCCCAAGTCTGTAATCGGGCAACAAATTTAGCGGTGTCTTTTGTCTTACTTATGGGAGGATTTCAAACACGAGATTCGTTTGAGCCAGGGTGGTTGTTCAACACTTTGGCTTTTGATGTAAACGTTTCTATTCGAGTTTAATAAAATCTTTCTTTCGACATTAAAAAAGAAAAAAGAAAAAACCTAATTCTAGCTCACTCACATAACCCGGTTCACCCCAATTTGAGGGAATGAATTCGTGTTTGGTTACTGATTTAGTAGTATTTATCTATACTCGGATATAATATATTTTATGGCCGTATCTGTTATGTTCAAATCGCATATGACAAAAAGGGGCAAGAACCATTTAAATTGTATGTAGATAACACAATAAAAAATTTCTTTATCAATCAGATAATACAAGTTCTTAGAAATTATTCTCTTGCAGCAACATGAAATTTCCGATAATGGGTTGGCATTATTTCTTTCAATAGATTTTAAAATAAAAACTTATAAAAAATCAGAAAAGAAAATCAAGTATACCAAAAGAAGGATTGGAGAAAAAAAAAGAATATGACATGGGATATACCTTGCTGACCAGGTTTTTCTGCCCTCTAACAAACAAAAAAGAAGGCATCTTTCGCCTTTTTTTCTTCCTCAACCCTCCCCATCTCTCCATCTCCAAAAGCATGAAAATAATGGGGGGGAGAGAGAGAGAGAGAGGAAACAGAATCTAGCTAGAAAACATTAGTAACAAGAGCTTTTCAGATAAAAGGAAGCGCAGTACTGCATGGGAATGATTAGAAAGCAAGCATACAGGAGGATATCCATCGCATATGCTATTTTTTGTGCGCTCTTATTCCATTTTCTGAGCCTGAAGGTTACAAGAGCATGCAGCTGTCTATAAAGCAGTTAGGGCCTCGGCTCGGTCGTCAGAAACCATTGTGGTGGTTAACCTTAATTAACTGGTGAGGAGATGGACGACATGATATATACGCGTAGATTGCGAAAACAATGAGCAAATTAGTTGTAGGGCTTCTCTTCAGTGGCAGGAAATATAAATGGTCATGAGGCATGGATTTTCTGTTCTCTCGTGAGTTATAACCTGCCAAAGGAGAGTTGCCCTTCGACTGCTTCTGCTTAGTTAATGTGATCATCTAAAGGTACAAAGACGGTGTTCCATACATACGAAAGGTATGATCTGAAAATAGAACGTATGTGAATTGAATTGTGTTTAATTAGTTGATTTCTTATATTTGAATTCTTGCATTTTATATTTTTTTTTGTTGGTTGGAAAGCTCTCCATTGGAAGATGTTTAAATAAAAATAGAAATTCACACTTTTTTTAGGTGAACAGCTTCACGTAAACAGAGAAAAATAAATAAGATCGTAAATTTGCATCTCTTCCATTATAGTAAAATTAAATATAAATCTCATAAAACAAAATGTAAATTAAAAGAATTAATTAAGTCCCTAGTTTATGCATTTTTTTTTGCCTAATCGGATAAATAGTCTCTGTGGTCATAAGGTATTCGGAAGATAGCCCAAGTGGTAAAAAAATTCGAATTTAAATCCCTGTGGTCAAAGTCTATTAGGATTTATGCCCGAAATTAAAACTTTTGTCATTTCTCCGTTAGTAGCTTGCACGTAAGCCTCACGTGTAAGGTTAAGATGGTCATTTCATCCTTTCCATTTCATCCCTTCCATTGATCTGCTTTCAGAACGATGAAACGGTCATTCCATTTCATCCTTTCCAAACTCGCCATGAAAACAGTTCCATAGACGACGATGGCAAATCGCTGTTGCCGGAGGAGATGAGGGGAGGTATAATCAGAGCGTTATTGAAGTATCTGAGTGAGCACGGCACTCGCCTTGTTCGCGAAGGAAAAAGGCTCGGTCAAATCGCCAGGAACAAATTATGGTTCTGGGCTTTTCTCTTTGCAGCCTTTTTTTTTATTTTTTTTATTTACTTGCTGCTCGTTGGCTTAAAAATGCATCCTCCTGGTATGTGCAAATTTATAGCAAAAACTTAACTTTTGTTAATTTGATTACTTAAATTTTAAATTTAATCATCTTGGTATTAATACTATATTAATTACGAATGTGGGTTTTGATCAATGCAGCTAAACTAGAAGGTAGTGGTATTATTATTTCGGTTCACCCAGAAATTTTGCTGTCTGGTGCTAGAAAACCACCCAGAAGCAAGCAACGTGCCAAGTGTAAGTGTTGACATATATATTGATCCCTTGAATTTTTGTTGTATTTTTTTTTAAGGGATGAAATGGAATGACCATGTCATCGTTTCATTGTTCTGAAAGGAGATCAACAATGGAAGGGATGAAATGGAAAGGATAGAAATGACCATCTTAGTCTTATTTGTGAGACCCACTTGCAAGCTACCAACGAAGGAATGACAAAGTTTCAAATTTCGGGCATAAATTCTAACAGACTTAGACCACAGGTGTTTAAATCCGAATTTTTTTACCACAGAGGCTATTTTCCGAATACCTTATGACCACGCGAACCATTTATCTGATTAGGCCTTTTTTTTTTAATTTGATTTTGAATTTTGAATCATTGCTTTGTAATTATAAAGCACATGCAATCACCCTAGTGCATATTTGTCATAGTTACAAGCATATATACGATACACTTATCTATCTATGACGAAGAGATTAATTGTTATCTACCTAATATAGAAATAAAAGTGAAAAATTATGGATTTAACTACAATACTTACATGTATTTAATACAATCATTATCTCGACGATCAGGTGATGATTGTGTTACATATATATATTTACATAAATTATATATGACCGCTGATTGTATAAACTACATGAAAATATTGTAGCCAACCTCAAAAATTATATATGGGATACTTTGGATGCGGTCCCTAATCCTTAACATTCTTTGATTAAAACCTTACTAGTATTCAAAGTTTGATCAAGGTCCCTTGACTTTGTACACCTCATTATATTACTATTAATATTTATATTTTTTTATAGTTTTGACATTAATTGTTTGATATTTTATGAGATTTATAATCCTATAAATTTAAAATCTCTCATTATAATACTATTAGAAACGGTTACAATAAAAAAATTCAAACATTTTGATTGAATAAATGGATAAAAACTATGTAAAAATAAGAAATAATAAACGGCAAAAGAATGTTTCCGTAGTGTTAAAAAAATTGTACATTTCACATATAACAAAGTGGTACATTAATAAAGAAGAATGAGTACATTATAAATAAATTAGGGTACAGATAAAAGATTAAAAATTATGAGTACAAATGAATTTTTAAAAATATAGGCGCTAAAAGAAATTAATACATGGGTACAAAATAAAACTAAAAAGAAAATACTACAAATTTTAAAAAAATGTTGCAAATTAAAAGTGGGTACAAACTAAAAATATAAATATATGATACAAAGTTTAGGCATAAAACATAAATATACCATATGTAATTTTTCTATCATTGATTAAATATACAATGTCACATGACGGTATACACATGGGTACAACCACAAATAAAACTTTAAAAAATATGGGCACAAAAAGAAACTAATATATGGGTACAAATTAAAAAATATTTGCAAATTAAAAATAGGTACAAACTAAAAATAAAAATATATGATAAAAAATTTAACCATGAATCTAAATATACTGATTGTAACATTTTTATCACTAAAAGGAATATATTTTAAAATAAAAATATTTTTTTATTCAAATAATTAATAATGTTATTATTACCCAAGGACCTTAATTAAAAATTGAAAATGAATAGGATTTTAATCAATAGAGTAACAAAAAGAAGGATGTGAACCTAATTTTCCCATTATATATTTATGACGGAGATATAAACTATTATTTACCTATTATTGATATCATTATCTGCCTATAACAAAATATATATAAACACAGTTTTGTACCTATTGCAATGAGAAAAAAAAGAAAGAAGAAGAATTGGGCATATACTAAATAGGTTGCACGGGTAGAAAGACAAGACAGAAGACTTGATATGTATGTTGATACAAGATGAGGCCCGCCATCATTTGAATCAAATACAAATAAGATAACCCCCTACATATATATTGTCGAGGTAAATACCATAGTAGTTATGAAATCCTGTCCCCGGTTTTCACTATTTAAAATTACGTATTTTGTATTCGTATTCGTAGTTTCAACGCTTATATAATTACGGCGTATAAATTTTTCTATAAGTAAAATGACGAAAATGCCCCTAATGAACTAAACAGAATTTTCGTGGACGTATTTGATCCTTTCATAATTTTTGAGATTTCTTTACATATTTGGATAGTACGTGTCGATACGAACGCGTGACCGTAAACGGATTGCAATCTCGAGCAGTGAGGAAGTGACACGTGGACGACCAAGATGAAAAAAAAAAAGAGGAGAGAGGAAGGAACACTCTGGTCTCAAGCATATAGTACTTCAACTGTTAGTATATCAATCCACAAATCTGTTTAACTCATTTGCTCTCAGTAGGGATTACGCCTAAAACTTTTGGAATCACTGGTCCTATCGGTCTCCCGATTATCGATTCTTATAAACACCCAGTCTTGTGGATTCTTCTAGATTAGTGTCCACTCATATCGATCTTCATGGTAAGCCTTCAATCTTCACATGTTGCAAAATATTTAGTTTTCATTATACATAGGATGTGTGGCTAACCAATTAATATTCTTTCTTGTAATGATATGTTTGACTGCTGTTGTTGTTGAAACTCATTCAGTATTATAATTTATCATTTGTATATTGGAAAGGATGAATGCTCATATGTGCTTTTGATGAATTGGCATGTGTGCATATATCTGTATTCATATGCTTTAATTTGTACTTTGGCTATTTCTTGGATTTTAGTTATGTATACATGGTTTTGAACATTACAAGGTTAAAGCGGTAATTGAAATTCTCATTACTTTCAATTCTTTTATGGGTGTGTTGATCAAATATCACGTCCTTGGGTTGGGGTTAAAGGTCAATTCTTACTAATTGTTGAGTAGAATATAAATAGAGGTTAGAAACATGATTTATGGATTATTTGGAAGTGTTTTGATGTTGTAATTTGAATTAAATGAGTATGGTTCTAAAATTGCATAAAACTTAACTATGTTTTCAAGTAGCTTACTTTAGCTCTTGATTTCCCGGAGTTTGTGATTATGTTTGGTCCAATTTTACGTATTTTAAAACTAGGCATGTCCATGATTAAACCCATCTGATTTCACTAATTTCCATTGAGTTTTGATTGATCAAAACCAACTCCAAAGTTGACTTGCAGAGCTGCCAGACAGCAGCAAGTTTTGCATTTCAAGTTTTGGGACCCCACTTTATATTTGGCATAATTTTCAATTTAGAGCTCTGTTTCCTACAAATCTTATATGGTTTTTAAAGTACACAAAACGAGCTTCAAAACTAGTTTAAGTTTGTACCGTTTGGTCTAGTTTTGAGTGTGGTGAGCGTTAACTTGGTGATCAAAACAGTTGTTTCTACAGCTTTTGTGGAGAGGTGAGTGTTGTTTCTACCTTACTCAACTCTCCCGCCAATTTCTTTTAAATTACCATTGCCTTATATCAGTGTTGTTATTTGAATTATAAGCTGTACTAAAATAATGTCTATTCTAGGCATGTTTATAATTTGTAATTAGTCACTTCATTGCTTAGTAATATCCATGATTGTTGTGCGTTACTATTCGTTCATGCTTTTATAAATTGGATTGGGTTCGGGTGTTCCTAGAAACTTTGGAGGATGTGATTTAACAAAACTAGTTGATATGTGGAACCGAAATGCATGTGCTTATGTTGTAAACCATAAGGGTTGAAGTAGGGGTAGGTTGTGTGTTGGTCTAACAGCACCATGTAGTAGTGGTACATGGATGGTCCTGCTTGATAAATCCACGATAGGGAACCATACGTATTTCAGAGGTGATCATGCTTGGTACATCTGTGATGGGTGATCACTGCCTGGACGATTAGACTATGCTTATGGTTCTGCTTGGTTTATCCGCAATGGGGGACCATACGCATTATAGGAGTGATCATGCTTGGTATATCCACGATGGATGATCACTACCTAGAGTTAGGATGTGGTTCTGCTTGGTATATCCACCCTGCTTGGTATATCCGCGATGGGTGATCACTACCTAGAGTTAGGATGTGGTCCTGATTGGTATATCCGCGATGAGGGACCATACGTATTCAGGGGTGATCATGCTTGGTATATTCGCGATGGGTGATCATTGCCTGAACGATGAGATTATGCCTATGGTTCTGCTTGGTATATCCACGATGGGGGACCATACGTATTCTAGAGGTGATGAGGATTAGTTGTACTTGGTACATTTCGATAGGTGATCATATTTTAGTTGGATATCATTTGATTATACAATGTGAATCTATTGAAAGTAATTAGTCATTGATCTATGTTTATTAGTCGTGATTTGACTTGTGTATTGATGATATCTGTGAAATGTGATTTGAAGTGCTTGTTGAATTGTTCGATGAAAAGTCATTTGACATGCATATTTAAAATGAGATTTGATTTGCATGATTGGTATGATGTGATGGACTGTGAGGGCTAGTAGTGGACCGTTAACCCATTGACATGGGGTTTGTTGCTTCAAAGCTTGTTTCATAACCCATTTCATTGTTTCATTCATCGCTTCGTTGACCCGTTCTAAATTTAGTACTTGTGCTTTGTTTCATTTCGTTGGGCCTTTGCAAATTGAGCACTTGGGCCTTTGCAAATTTAGTACTTGTGCTTTGTTTCATTTCGTTGGGCCTTTGCAAATTGAGCACTTCGTTGAGTGATCTGGAACTAGGTATCTACTGGGATTCCGTTGAGTGGTTTGATTCCCTGCTCCTTCTGGATTCCATTGAGAGGTCCAGAATCCCTCCTGCTTTGCGATTCCGTTGAGTGGTCTGGAATCATATCCTGTCTTGTATTTCATTAAGTGGTCTGATCCATTGTACTCCACGATTCCGTTGAGTGGTCCAGAATCGTATCCTGGTTTGGATTCCGTTGAGTGGTCCGGAATCCCGTTTGGTATTTTGGTTTCGTTGAGTGGTCTAAAACCCGATGTTGTTGGATTTCGTTGAGCGGTCCGAAATCCAATTCTTCAGAGATGTAGGCTTCAGCCGAACTGTTTCGCTCTAGCCCTGGATTTTGGTGCATTGTACATGTTATTGATTGATATGATTGTGGAATAGTGTTGGAAAGCATATGTGTGTGAATGGCATACCTGTGTGCATTGTTGTTTGGCTTATGTTGATGTGTAGTGTGGTAATCTATATTTTTTGGTAGAAGTGTTTTACGGAAAATTTAGAGTTAATAAATGACGAACTACGGGGCTTAATCCATGTTTAGGGTACGTAAGCAGTCTAACGAGGATGTTAGATGCAGCCATAAAGCATAATGTGGATGCAAATTTCTTCATCCTTGTTCTTGGACAAAATTGCACCTACAAAACAAATAACATCTTAGGTCAAGGCCAAGAGCCTCAAGTGACCATGATGAATCCCGCTTTGGCCGAAGAACCTCTGATGCCAAAGTTAGAATTTTGAGGGAAAAGTGTTTAAGAATTTTAGCAAGAGAATTGGAAGTCATTTTTGGAGAGAATGGAGAGCTATTTATAGGGATATGGCCGGCCCTATTAGGAGAATAGGGACGGGCCATTTGGGGTATTTTTTGGGTGTAATATGTAGTTAATTAGCCATTAATAAATTAATTAGGCAATAAATCCATTAATTGACTAATTAGCATAATTTGAAAATAATTTGGGAGTTATGGAATAATTATCTAATCAATTAGCTAATTAATAAAATAATTAGTTAATTGATTAGCTAAAAAAGGGAAAATGAGGTAGAAAATATATAGAATGAAATAAGCTTTGGGAGTTTCCTTGTAGAAAGGATTTGATCAGGATGAATGAAATAGATTTTGAATTGTTACCTATTTTGGACACTTTTGACTTGGTTGAGGGATGATTGCCCTCTACTCATGCGTAAGAATCTCGTTATGCCTCAAGGGTATTTTTGTCCTTTTAACCCAAAAATCCACGTGTCGCCTTGTGATTATTTTTGGCTCCACAAATGCCCCCAGACCTGTTGGGCTGCTCGCAGGAAAGGGCAGCAGGTGTAGAGATCTTCTTGCTTTAGGAAACATAGGATTGTTTTCTATTTTGATGTCGATTCCCTCTTTAATTGGAAATTAAGTTCTTCTAGGAAAGGGAAATAAATTTCTCTCAAAGCGTATTTAAGTCCACCTTAAGTGGGTTATTAAATCGACTTTGGAGAGCAATTTATTCTACCATACAAGAGAGAGAAAGCTAAAGGATATTTGTTCCCCCTCCTCTGGCAATCTTCTACACTTGCCTGTGCAAAGGACCATCTTTCGTTGCTTTCTTCGTTTTCTCTGCGCCACACTGAGGTAAGAAAAATTTAATTTACCTTGTCTTCTTCTTGGATAGTGTTGTCGCGGGGCAGCCGTCGGGGTGGTGCGGCACGTCTGCTGGCAGTGGCTAGGAGTCTGCTCGGCATGGGCCGATGAGGTGTTGTGGCAAGGACCACTGCTTGGGCTGCTCGGCTTGGCTAGAGCCAAGGGCAGCTTGTGCGGCTGGGGCTGAGGATTGAGGCGCTAGAGCGTCGTGCAGGCGAGCCACATGGCTCATGTCATTTGGGCTCTTGGACCTGAAGCGGGCTAGGCTGGCGATTGAGAGAAATGAGGAGGTCGCGGGCCTCATGGACTGCTAGAACACTAGGCATGCAGGCCTCATGCCTGCTGGAATGCTGCGTTGAGCTCCCCCGCTGAGGACCGTGAATGGCGTTGGCTGATTAGTTCTCTTCGCCAGGAGAAAGGTGGGCTGCTCCCAAAAAAGGAGGTAAAGAGGATCAAGGATGATGCATTGGCTCATCTGATCGTTGTTGTGGAGCTTACTATGAATGAAGGTGGAAATAATAGATCGTCCCCGCCTGCTCAATAGATGCCGGTTGAGAAAAAACTAAAAAACTTCTTCCGCTGCTCGTGAGGGTCCGCCTGCTGCCGAGAGGCCTGTGATTGACATGACTTCTTCCAATGGGAAGAATAATGAGGCTGCTAGATCTGAGCCTGTGGCGCCTGCCATGTCGAAAATGACTAGTACGATTGTTGATAAGATTGCTCAGCGTAGATGTCTTATCATGCCCTCAGTGCCGAAGTCTGTACCAAGATGATACTAAGGCTGCCAAGGAGGTGGCAAAGGTTGTGGCAGCTGAAGCTTATTCTTTTGCCAATAAGATCAAGAGGTTGGAATCTGAGCTCGTCGCTTTGAAGGGGTCTAATATCTTTGCAGCTCAGATTCAAGATCTTGAGTGTGCCGTTTTTTAGCTTAGTTCTGCTGCTTATGCAAATGATGAAGAGTTAACTGTTGCTTATAACCGAGTGATCCACTTCAAGAAAGTCGTTGATAGGCTTGAACCCCAAGTGTTGGAACTCCAACGTGAGCTGAAGTTCAATGAAAATTTGAAGAAAGAAGTGGATGAGCTGCAACACGTCCGTGTTAGTCTGCTCGAGGAGAACGAGCAGCTGAAAGGTAAGAAGGCTGGGCTCGAGGCTTCGCTTGTTCAGAGTCAGGCCGATTTCTACAAGCTGGTTTATGTAGATCGTCTCTTTGGTAAGCCGTCTAACTTGAGTTTGTTAGGAAAGACTTCAAGACCTTCTCTATTTCTCCAGAAGACTTGTTCGCCTTTACTTTTGAGGCCTCCATTGGTGAAGTATTCGGAGATGTTGGTGCCCAGGCTGGAACAGCCAGGGGTGAAGCGCCGTATGGTGCCGCTGCTGAGAATGTCACGGCTCCTGAAGGTGTGGCGACCGAGTAGTCGTGGAGTGTCCAAGCTGCTGAAGAGTAGTCTTCTAGGTAGCCTTTAGGATTTTCTTCGTTTCCCTCGTTGCTTTGTGCTTTGCTTGAACTCATTTGGTCTTTGCTAGTTGTTTATTAATTTTGCTAGAAAATTTGCTTCCTTCACTTTTCTCCATCTTCGCTTCTTTTGTTCATGCCCTAACCTTTAGACTTTATAGACCAGTAGTAGGCGTGCTACTTTTTTATAAGCAGACAGGCCGCGTAGCCTATGCAGCCGTAGGTGTTAGTGTAGAACTTTACAAAGTTGTTAGCTATAAGGTCGGCAGCCGGACGCCTTACTTACAGAAGTAGACAAGTCCGCGTGACCACTAGGCTGTTAACCTTGGCTTTCTCCACTTCCGTAGGTTGCGTAGCAAGTATCACAACACTGTAGGACTTGGTGTAGGTCGTTTCGCGCTTGGCAGAGGTGAAGCTTTTCGATTACGTAGCATGTCAGCAGTGGATAAAGCTTCATATATACAAGCTAGCTTGTTTAACCTTTCACAAGAATGTGCGGTTGTATAAGTCTAGCGCGGCTTTACTGCTCGAAAAGCCGTAGGCAGTCTTCCAGAAACCGTAGGCACCTTAGTGCACTCGATAGCAGCTTTAGGTTTCCAGGGCAGCCGTCCATAGAGCGTACTACGTAATGTACCCTATCCGTCTCTAGAGCCCGGTTCCCCACGAATTAGGCCAAGAGACCCAAAATCCTTCAGCTAGCTAAGCCTTGAAAAAGACCATTGTGGCTACTTCTAGAGTGCATCTCGTTATACAGGGCAGCCAGACTCATCCATGTATGGATATTCGGAGTGCAGAGTTTATCCTCCCGCTTTGGAGAGCAGACCCATGTGGGTGTTGCGGAATTAGTTTACCTTCTCGTACTGGAGAGCATGGTTGGTCATTCGGGGGCGCAATTCCTACGATGAGTCCCTAAGAAGGGCGCGGTCTTCTTTTGAAGTGCAAGAGTGATCAGTTGTTGTAAACATGCAGCCAAGCTAAATTGTGATTACTTCTGAATTCCTCATTGAAAAACGAGTGAAACGAGAATTTAGTTGTAAGGTAGGAACTGCATAATAACTAGACAGTTCTTGGTTTATGAGGTGGTGCCCGTCGAGCTGCTTGATTCTTCGGGCTTGGATGTAGTAGGAGGTTACACATGGTACTTCCTCAGATTGTAGGCGTTCCACTGCTTTTCGATCTTTTTGTCGTTTCATGGTGGCGAGGGTGTAATTACTTTTGTCGCCTACTCTGCTGATCTTGCACGGGCCTTCCTAGATGAGATCCATCTTTTTGGAGCCTTCTCTGCGGGCAGTGATGAAGGCTTTTCTTTGGACTAGATCTCCGGGCTGGAATTGCCGGATCTTGGCCCTTTTGTTTTAGCTGGAGAGGAGCTGCTGCTGGTAGGCTGCGATGCGGGTGATGGTCTGCTCGCACTTCTCCTCTACCAGATCTAAGCTTGTGGCCATCTCTTTATTGTTCTGCTCAATGCTTGATAGTAGCGGGATGATACTTGGCTTGATGACATTGGATGAATGATTGCTTCTGATCCAAATGCCAAAAAGAAAGGAGTCTCACATGTTGCTCATCTTTTGGTGGTGCGATATGCTCATAGACATCCGGGGAGTTCGTCTGGCCATTTTCCTTTCTTGTTGGTGAAGGATTTCTTGAGGTAGTCGATGATCGTCTTGTTGGATGCTTTGACCTTCCCATTGCCTTGAGGATATCTCGGCGTGGACATGTGCTGCTTGATGCTATATCTTTAGAGGATATCTCAGCAAATGATGTTCCTCCATATGAAGCGCTCTATGTCCGTCTAAGTCGTGGTTGTCATGGGCTTTGCTTCTACCCATTTGGTGAAGTAGTTGGTTGCCACGATCATCATGCATCTGCCCCCAATAACAGGCGGCTTAGGTCTTACCAGGTTGATTACTCATCTGTGGGTATAGCTCATTGGCAGGCAATGCTGGTACCAGCTTGTAGCGTTGACAGTGGTCGCACTTTTGTACTAACTTCTTAGCATCTTGGTGTATGGTAGGCCAATAGTAACCTGTATGAATAGCCTTATGTGCTAAGGATCGGCCTCTAGAGTGATTTCCACAAACGCCTTCGTGGATTGAGCTTAGAAATTTCAAGTCATCGGGAGACGCTAGGCAACAGAGATGTGGTCCGGCATAGGATCTTCAGATGAGAATGCCGTTCCAGATGTAGTAGCGTGCTGCCTTTATTTGGAGCTTTCTAGACTCCAATATTTCCATGCGGAGTGTGTCGTTGACAAGGTAGTCTATAATAGAACTTTGCTAGTTAGGAGTTATACTAACATGTGACACCTCAGTAGCCGGCTCCGCCTCTATGCTTGACTTGTCTAGATACTTCACCGAAATAGAGCGTTTGAGTTGGTGGTCGAGGGCGGAGCTTAAGCTGGCTAAAGCATCTGCATGGGCGTTGTCTGCCCTCAGAACTTGAGTGAGAGTGTAAGTCTGAAATGCCTCAAGCTGCTTGCGTACCTTCTCTAGGTATTGCGCCATCCTCAGATGTTTTGCCGTGTACTCCCCATTAGTTTGGCCAGTGATTAGCTGGGAATCGAAATGAATTACGAGCTTCTACACCGCCAAGTCTTTTGCCATTCGGAGGCTTGCTAGTAGGGCCTCGTACTCTGCTTCGTTGTTGGATGCTTTGAAGCCTAGAGTGATCGCCTGCTCGGGCATTGAACCGTCTGGGGTGACAAGGACCATGTCTGCTCCCGAACCTTTGTAGTTGGATACGTCGTCGACATGCAAACACTAGAAGTCTCCATCGAGTGGAGCAGGCGCGGTTAGGGCGTGCTCGGCTACCTCCAGGGCGTTATTAGGCCATTCTGTTGCGTCATCTAGGCTCGGTGTGAAGGCGCAGTAGGGAGCTGTGGAGCCGTTGTTGGGTCGCTTTGTTGTGTTGTGAAGGTGTAGTAGGGAGCCGTGGAGCTGGGGCCATGTTACACGTAGCAGGAGATGCTCAATTACCGATATTGGGCCACTCTAGAGCTGAATTATGGAGCAAGGGTCGGCTAGGGCCGTGTGACACGCAACAGGAGATGTTGCTCAACTATCGGTACATGTTGCTCCTATGTAGAATCTTTTGGGGAAACAAGGACAAAACTTGCTTCCGAGTGTGTCTTTCCAATGTTCTTCTACCCTTGGCGAGCCTTTTGGGCTGAGTTGTTGCGTTCGTAAAAAAACTTTACATTCGCCAGTGTTTACGCCTTTATCGTTGCGCATCTGGATTGGGAGGAATAGTGCATCATGAGGATGACTGCGTGCTTCTGAAGGTAAACCTTGAGCTTCCGGGTTGCAACAACTATTGCCAAAGTTAGCTTTTGAATTTCTGGTAGCATCGAGGAGAGATTTTGAACTGTGGAATACAGGTAGTTGGGCCCCCCAGCTCTTCTCGTATAATGGTAAAGCTTATTGCTGCTTCAGATACCATCAAACATGTGAATAGGTTATCCGCTGCTTCCAGTTTAGATAATAGGGAGGTGATGTCTGGTACTTCTTCCGATCCTTGAATATGGATTAGCGAGCCTCGTCCCAAAGTGCATGTTTATCTGCCTGAGCGAAAGATTCTACCAGAGTTAGATCTTCTTTCATGATCAATTTTCCGAATAGCGAGTGGTCTGCTGGAAGTCTTTTTTGGAAGGCTGCTCTAGCTATCGTTTCGTTGCATCAGACTATCATTGCCTTCTCTGCTTTGAACCTCTTCATATAGTCGCGAAGTTTGGGTTCTTCTTGACGTTGAATAAGTGGTCGAACTTCTTCTTGATCGAGCGATAGGATGAATATTCTTTGGCGAAAACCAAAGAAAGTTCGTCGAAACTCTGGATGGATTATGGCGGCAGGGTGTAGAACCAATCTTGCGCCTCGCCTTGTAGAGTGGTGGCGAATATCTTGCACATGAGATCGTCGTTGTTTTAATAGAGGATCATTGCGCTTTGGTAGTGCTTCAAGTGTCTCTCCGGGTCCCCATCTCTTTTGAAAAATGTGAAATGTGGCATGCTAAACTCGTGGGGAGGCTCTGTCTACTTGATCTCGTCCGTGAATGGTGACCTGCTTATGTTGGTCATATCCCGTCGTAGTGCCTCGTCGGTGACGTCGTTGCATTGGAAATCTCACAATCGCTTGGTCAATAGTCTCTCTACTTCTTCCTGAATTTGCCTTTGTTAGGGTGGTGGAGCTCTCGGTTGCCCCCAGTTGTGACATATTGGTCTAGGATACTCTTCTATGTGATCGGCTCGTCTATGTCACGGCTGCGGTGCATATGGTTCGTTCCTAGTAGGCGAGGGAATTTTTTCGTTGGCTGCTGGTTGAGCTTGAGCCGGATTAAGTGACTGCTTATCTCCGCCCCTCGTGCTGCCTACTTCGATGCGAGGTGGATGATGCTCATTGCGGGTTTAGTCGCGAATGAACACTTCGCCTGAAAGGTTATCCATGTTGTTCATCGGAGTATGGTCCCAACCGTGAGTGTATGCTCGTCCGTGGGCCTAACCGAGAGTGCATGCTCATTTTCGCGTTAAGACGGGAGTATACGCTATCTTGGGGGCTCAGTCAGGAGTGTACTCTGTCGGAACGCTCGGTTTGTGGATGCTTGCCTAGACATTGCTGGAGAGGTTCCTCGTCTTCCCTTGTCTTACTTAGGGACACCTCGTATGGAGCACGTTGGATCTTGGTGTGTTGCAAGAGCTGATTCACCAAGGTTGTCTGTTGTGCAAGAGCGCTCGTCAACTCTATGACTTGTCAAGACAAGTGTTGTTCGCCATTTGGATTGGAAGAGCTTGGAAGGAATGTGCCTCATTGAGCAGTGGAAGGGTGGTAGACTCCTGGCGCGGGATTTGAGTTGGGAAATGTCAAATCCGTGGAGAAATGTGGTGAAAATGCCCCCGGCTCGATGGTGGGTCCGGATAATTGAGATAATCTTGGGCCGACTTGGGCTGCTTGGGAAACCATGGGAGTAGGCTGGGCCACGGGAGTAGGCTGTTCAGCGTGTGGCACACGTGGGTGCGAGGCTTGGGCTCCGGCTTGGCAACGCATTGCGCTCGCATTGGGCTTGGAGTGACATGGCTTGGGCCGTGGCCTTGGTGCCGTGGGCCTTAGATGGCACGGCTCGGGCCTTGGTGGTGGCGCCATAGACCTCGCTGTGGGTGGCTACCGTGGTAGCCACCACGGTGGTTGCCATGGTGAAGCCTCGTGGTGGTGGTGCCACTCCACTTATTGTCACGTTTAGCCTCATGGATCGTCGCGGTCCCATCTCTTGAATATTGGAATTTTCGTTTGTTAAAGTTTCTAATTTTCTAGCCATTATACTTTTCTTTTACGTTTTATCAAAGAATTTTTGCAAATAAAAAATTCTAATAATAAGAACGTACGAAAAATCTACAAATGAACAAGAAAATAGAAAACCTTGGATGCGAGAGTCTTCTACGAGCATGGGACTCAACTCTCAATGAAAGCACCAATTTATGGATACAAATTTCTTCCTCCTTGTTCTTGGACAAAATTGCACCTACAAAACAAATAACACCTTAGGTCAAGGCCAAGAGCCTCACGTGCCCATGATGAATGGGGGCTTTGGCCAAAGAACCTCTTATGCCAAAGTTAGAATTTTGAGGGAAAAGTGTTTAAGAATTTTAGCAAGAGAATTGGAAGTCATTTTTGGAGAGAATGGAGAGCTATTTATAGGGATATAGCCGGCCCTATTAGGAGAATAGGGACTGGCCATTTGGGGTATTTTTTGGGTGTAATTTGTAGTTAATTAGACATTAATAGATTAATTAGGTACTAAATCCATTAATTGACTAATTAACATAATTTGAAAATAATTTGGGAGTTATGGAATAATTATCTAATCTATTAGCTAATTAATAAAATAATTAGCTAATTGATTAGCTAAAAAAGGGAAAATTAGGTAGAAAATATATGGAATGAAATAAGTTTTGGGAGTTTCCTTGTAGAAGGGATTTGATGAGGATGAATGAAATAGGTTTTGAATTGTTACCTATTTTGGGCACTTTTGACTTGGTTGAGGGATGATTGCCCGCTGCTCACTCGTAAGAATCTCATTATGCCTCAAGGGTATTTTTGTCATTTTAATCCAAAAATCCACGTGTCGCCTTGTGATTATTTTTGGCTCCACACATACGAAAAATTACTATGTGATTCAATTCTTGAGTTGTACTTTGCCCATATCTCGGAGGCGGGGTAAGTTAGATAAGGATTTTTTAAGACGTCACGTGTCGATTTTGGACGTATGTCGAGATCGGTACGTGACAGTAGTAGTAAGAAAGAAAAAGAAGCATCCCAAATGAATATCTAATTCAAGTTAAGAAAAAAAAAGACATATATTGAACCAATATGAAGATTGACTTTTGCCAATTTGCTTGGATTACGATTTTGTATAAATCACAGTAAAAAAAAATTACTGTTGCAGACCTATTAGATTAGGAATGTGATTGTGTAAATCCTAGTATATCTTGGAATATCTCTCATATTCCTATTAGGAGTTGATTACCTATTAAATGTTGTAATCCTAAAGGGTAAGGAATTAACCTTCCCTACTACTATAAATAAAGGCACAATGGGGTGGAATAACACACACCCACAATTACACATCTCTCTTTCTTCTCTACTCTTGCCGCACCCCTCTCTCTATCGCCTCCATAATTGTTCAGTAAATTATGCCTACAACACGTTATTAGCACGCTCTTGACGCTACGCTAAAGAGAGTTTATTATTCAATCAGGGGAGTATTACGTTTTAATCATTCTTTTTGTGGTTAATTTATTATTTTATTGAATTGATCTACATGCTATTGATTCAATTTAATTTTTCTATGTCGAACGTGATACAACGCATTGGAGATGCTATTCTGGCTTTCTGCGAAGGAACTTCTACAAATTCAAAGGCTTTTGTTGTTTTCTGCCAATCAGGTACGCTTAAAATAAAGTAAGATATTTGAAACGACCTTGAAGCATGAAAATATTCCCCATGATGCATGAACCCCCTATGTTTATATTTACCTTCCGATATATATATTGTATATGTTCATATATTTGTCAATATATATATTTGTTTCATGTATTACGCAATTAAATCGCTATGTGGAATTTGTGAGTCAAAGAATCAAAATAAAATAGAAGCAATTAGGGTCTTTCAAACCCTAGATTTTGAAAAAATAAAAAATAAAAAAAGGAAAATTGTTGAGCCGTGCCTGGTTGGCCTGAAGCCTAGCCAAGACAGCAGCTCATTTTTTTGGGCTTTTTTTGTGCACGAAACCAAAGCCCCGCGCTGGCCTTTTCCCATCTGACAGAATTGCAGCCCTCGGCCCACTTCCATGTTGCTTGCAGCAGCTTCACACAACTCATGGGCTTCCTTCGTGCCCCTGCCAGCAAGCCTAGCGGTGTTAGGTTCTGTTTGTTCCCTGGCTTGTTGCCCTGCATGGGCTTGTAGTCATTTGCTGCAAAGCCTGCAACTTGTACGCATATATGGGCTGCTCCTTGCAGCCATAACCCGAGCCTAAACCTGCAGCTTTGCTGCAGGCCCTTCTTTTTAGACAACAGCCATCAGATCTTTGTTGGGCTGCCAAGAATCTCACGATCAAAATCTTCTTTTTGGCCCACTCTACTTTTTGCCCGCACCCAACTAGGTTGGGGTGCCCACGGCTAAGCCTTATTTAAGGCTTAATTTTCTTAATTATTTGGCCCGAAGCCATCTAAAATGATTATGACCCGAAGTCATTATTTTGCTTCTACGATCAACCCCGAATGGTCTCGATCTATTGAATTAATTAAAAGTGACCAACAGTCCATTAATTTGATAATGAATCCAAAATTATTGACCTGAAGCTCGCTTTTGGACATTAACGATTCAATAATTTATTTCTTTTCTTTGAACCGTTGACATACTTTCGTAGTCCCAAAGCACTCACACTTGAGTTCCTAAAGCAACCCAAATCCACTACACTTAGTTGTATATTGCATTCTGTGTTCTTGCAGGAACCTCTCTTTTATGAACTAAACGTTCATAAACTAAATTGAACCTATAGTTTCAAATTTAGTGCCTTTGAAATCCAAAGTTTTCATAAAACAATACACCCATGAAAACCTGATGTTTTTCATAAAAACCATGTCTTAGAACTCGAATGTTCTAACTTTGATGTTTATGGATGATTCATTCCCATAACACCAATCACAATCTTGTTCCCTCCAATTCGGTGGATTGTCGAACCGTTACAAGTTCGATTTTCCTGATTTGGTCGGTTTCTAATAGAAACCACTTTATGTGGGGTACAAGACGTGAATCTCCACTTGACTATCAAGAAGCTACGAAACCATTGACGCCAACAATGGCATGGAAGAACTGAATAAGCCTCCGCCATGATCTTCATTCGAAGACTTATGCCCGAAGCATTACAAACGGAAATACCTCCCGAACGAGGATTTCATGGCTCTTTGGCTTGCTACTACGGACTGTCTAGTCATGAGAGACATTGCCTGAAGCACACCATGATTACGTCCATGAATGAGTACAATTATGAAGTTTATAAATCAAATCGAATTTTGACTGGAGAATATTTTTTCTCGTCATTCCATGTTTCTAACTCGCTCATGAAGCAACAAGTGTAGAAAACGGAAGTTTACCGAATTCTCGGATCTGATTACTACCACAAACATATAGTAGAATCAGGGCCTGCCAAGGTGTGGCATTATGCCCGGAGCATGAGCCTTGGCACCTAAGACCTAAGACTTCAAGAATAAGTGATAGTATTTCCGAACCTTAACCCTGCAGAATCTACTTCCGTCCCGATGGAATAGATCATTGGTTATGCACCTATTCGTGCCCCTACCAATGTTGTTAAGGAGTACCATTCTAGTAGTCAATATGCGAGACTAAGTTTGCTCCACCAAACATCGTTGGAAAAGCAGAATTTTGACATGGATGGCCTTGTTGGCCGAATCCCCTTAGTAAACCACTTACTTTGTGAACATTTTCCCATGTTCTTGGATTCAAGTTTGGTGTATGTTTTACTTATGGATAATCTTATTGATATTGTCCTCGAATATGAGTTACTTGAATCATGTTTCTTAGTACATGTGACTGATTCAATTAAACACGTGATTAGGTAGGAATGTGGGAAAGTTAGTTATCTGGATGAATGCGTACTACTTACACTAACTTTACACCTAAATCACATCTCTAACAACGACTTCAGGTCTATCCAACCTGATTAAGAGCAATGGCACGCTCCTCGTTGTATGAATGGTACTGAATCACCATTTAAGGGACCTTAAATTCTCCCTGTCGTTGAGTTTTTAAGGATATTTGAGATGACAATGATCATAAATGAAACCACTGAAGAAAATAGAGTGAAATATCTTTGCACCACCTCCCAAAATAAGCCTAAAGCTTTGATTTGGGGCCAATGGGCTGTTCCCCAAATGGGGCACACGCCATATGTGGCTAGCCTGGAGCTAGGTGATTGAGCAGTTTACTTGTTTTGGCGTGACCTTTTGGGACACTTAGGTTGACCAACGATGCTACGACGCATCTCCTTACCCGAAGTAAGGATCTTGTGCCTACAAGCACACTTGTCAAAGTCTGCTCATTTGTGAAATTTGATTTTCTAAATCATCTGTTGCAAAGATACGAACTAACTTTCTTTTCACAGTGGATTCAAGGGAATATATGTGGACTAATACAACCAAAATGCGGACCATATAAATACTTATGGTTTTGGTTGATGAATCGACAAACTGGTCACATGTTTGTCCGCACACATTACTGCTAAACCTCTTGGCCGATTAAGGGTTCACCACCCTACTTATCCCTTAAGGTCCGGGAGACTGGATAATGCCAGAGAGTTTATATCGACGGTTTTCGATAAAGTATTGCATGTTGTTTTGGGTTTCTAATTGAACATCGAATTCCCATGCTTACCCCAAATAGCCTTGACTAGCAATCATAAAGCTTAATTTAAATGATCACCCGAATTTTGGTAAACGTACCAAGTTTTTGGTTTCTGCCTAGGGTTATGCAATCCTTGTACGCAGTTATGTTGGTCCGCCTTGAGGCCCATTGCCACCCAACCTATATGACGTTACAGTTGGTTACTGGGTACGAACTTGACGATTTTCGTATTTACGCATTTGGGTGAGCATTTCATGTGCCAAGTTGCACCGCCGTAACGTACCACCATGGGTCCTCAAAGAATGATGTGTATCTTTTGTCGATCATGATTCTCCTTCACACTAGCTCTCTTCGAGCCCTTGCACGCGATCCCTTTACCGTTCATTTACGGGTTGTCACTTTAATGAGACAGTCTTCCCGCCGTTAAGGGGAGATAAGAACGTCAACGTTCCTGTAGAACGGCGCGAATTTACGTGGACATTGCCCACTATATCTCATCTCGATCCCCATACCGCATAAGTGTGATAAGAAAGTGCGATGAATTCTAGATTTCAGAATGTTGCTCTAGACGCATTCCTCTGATCTAGCTAAAGTGACTAGATCATATACCAGTTGCAAACATGCCTGCAAGGATAGACGTACTTAACGGACGTCAAGTCAACATCCCTGAAGGGTGCCCCTGTTGGACGGTCCAGTACACCGGCGGATAACCAATCAATCTGTCTTGGCCTGGAGCATGACAGATCATTCGGTTCGTAGGATTCACTTTCCTGGAATAGGAAGACACGACACAACAATGAATCTAAACTTGATCGTTATCTCAAATCATTTCCATCTCATGAGATTAATCCGAATTACTCCCAAGACTTGAAGTTCTTGGTCCAGTATAATAGTTTGGATGAGCTAAATGGAATTGAAATGAGATTATCATAGATGATGTTTTCACTTATATGGTAGCTACCGACATAAATGAAATGCGACGATATTGAACCATGTTTCGTTGATTAAGTGACAACGTAGAACTGATTGGACAACTGAAATTGCAATCCAGGTCAAATTCCTTACCAAAGTGTGTACTGGATCTGTCGTTCCTACACTGCCCAAGGTAACCCTGTTATGTTACAAGTGGGAAAGGAAGCGTTATAAGATGAATGAAATAGTGCAATATGATGCACGCCTTACAACGCAAGGTTTCTCTCAAACGTCCTGTGATTGATAGCATCATTATGAAATGTGGTTAGTATTTTCCCTATGGGGATATAGATACAGAGATTGACATGTAAGTTCCCGAAGAATTACATGGACTGGTTCAAATAGTTCCAAACCACGGAACACCCTCTTAACTTATTTTGAGGCGTTCACTTATGGATTGAAAAATTCGACGGATGTGGTATACCCGTCTACGTGATTATTTGATCAGTCAGGGATATGAATGAATGCCCTTGCGTGTTAAACTATGAAGTCTTATTCCGAATTGCTAGAGTTACAATTTATATCATTGACACGAATCTCACTAAGACTCTGGAAGAGCCTGAGAAAACTGCCTCGCACCTGAAGATGGAATTTGAGATGAATATCTCACTAAGACTCTGGAAGAGCCTGAGAAAACTGCCTCGCACCTGAAGATGGAATTTGAGATGAAGGATCTTAGGAAAACTCGTTTAGTCCTTGACCTGAAGTTGAAGCATTGTTCTGATGATATTTTGGTCTACCAGTCGAACTACACCCCGAATGTGTTACCTTTGAGTATACCTTTGATCGTCCATATGTTATATGCAAATAAGACCCTTGAAGAGGTTATGGAATCCGAAATTCCATATCTAAAGTAACTTTGTGCTTCGTTGTACTTAGTTCATTGTATTTAGACAGGACATCTCCTTCGCTGTTGATCTTGGTAAAGATGCAGCACCGCGCCTACACGCAACCACTGAATTGGTATTAAAGACATTCCCTGAAGGTACTACGAATTTGGGCAAATCAAATCCCAACGTATCTTGAGCGGATCCAACCCCCCTGATCCTTCGAATGATGCTTGCCTTGTTTGTTATGCTGACGCAGGTTACTTATCAAACCCGCACAAGGCAAAATCCCCGAATGGTTATGTCTTTACCATTAGGGATATCTCAATATCTTGGAGGTCCACGATATGACCTTAGTTGCGAAATCTTCAAATCGTTCCAAGACTCACCTCACTTCACTATGCCACACGTGAGACATGGTTAGGAGTTCTTGTTGAGTATATTCGAAGTACTTGCTGTGTTTTCATCCATCATTGAGTCCTAGCGACGATCCATGAAGACTATGCCGTATGTATCAACCTGACCAAGCCATGATACATCAACAAAGTCAATGCCAAGACATACTGTGTCTACATCTACATCAGCAAAGCATCAGAAGATTGAAGTCATGCAAGCTGATCCCAGACAACCTTGTCGACCTCTACACGATGTACTGCCAAAGTCAACCTTCCAGAAGCTTGTACAAGGAATTGGTATGCCTAACTATTCATATGCAATGCTTGTAGTTCTCATTTTGGAAGTCAGGAGCATTTTTCCCACTAGGTGTTTGCTACCTAACAAGGTTTTAACGAGGCACCCATCCGGGGCTGATCATACCCTTGTGAGCTTTTCTACTTGCGTCCAAAAGACGTATAGTTTTGACTTAATGCAACTTCTCACTTTTCTACTTAGTCTGTGGGTTTTTCTCTCACCTTGGGTTTTACCATAGCGAGGTTTTGTGAGTTTCACTTTTTATGCATTCTTCAGTTGATTTGAGACTCGCATTTGCACATTGTGCCGACAACTTCATCAACTGTACTTGCTTCATCACTGAAGACCTGATGCGCCATTTACTTGAGTATTTACATACTCAAGTGGGAGTATTGCAATCCTATTAGATTAGGAATGTGATTGTGTAAATCCTAGTATATCTTGGAATATCTCTCATATTCCTATTAGGATTTGATTACCTATTAAATGTTGTAATCCTAAAGGGTAAGGAATTAACCTTCCCTACTACTATAAATAAAGGCACAATGGGGTGGAATAACACACACCCGCAATTACACATCTCTCTTTCTTCTTTACTTTTGCCGCACCCCTCTCTCTATGACCTTCATAATTGTTTAGTAAATTACGCCTACAACAATTAGGAGTTTTTCTTTTAAGAAAAAACAAATTAGGAGTTACAAGTTAACTCATTAACTCAGGGGCACAGTGGAAAGTTTCTTCTTTTTTTTTTTATTTTTTTTTATTTGAGTGAAGGTACGATATTATCGATAGAAAATTGAATACGTACAAAACAGGATAGGGTGCATACAGTGGGCCTTCATAAAAACCTTACCGGGGGATTTCAACCTGGATGAAGGGAAAAAGAGTGTCTGCACCATAAGAGATTACAGATTACTATCCTCAATTAAAAGGTCTATTATTACATCAGGAGGTTCCTCGAACCAAGCTACTAGAGTATCAAGGGATAAACCCAATCTAACCAACCTATGTGCCACCTTGTTCGTCGAGCGTCGGCCAAATGTAACCTTGCACTGAGAAAAATCATTTAAAATATGTCTAGTATCTGCAATAATGTGCCCAAAAGAAGATGAATCATTTAGGCCCTCATGTTGAAGTGTCGTGGTCACCATCAGAGCATCTCCTTCAACTTCCACGTGTGTGGTCTGCTGGTGTTATGAAAAAATCACTACTTCCCTTGCTGCCATAATCTCTGCCAACAATGGAGAACCCCTCAACTCTCATTGCTATTGTAGCCATGAATTCCCCTTTATCGTTCCGTATAATGATCATTATCCTCACTTCTCCAATCTAACTGTTCATCCCATGCCGCATCAATATTACTTTTAATCCACCCATTTTCTGGCGGCTTCCATGGCTGCCCTGTTGGAAATGTGCCCTACAACCAATCATATGATGATACTTTACGGACATTTCACATGTTAAACTAATCTAGTTTAATATAAAGGGCAAAGATTATTGTTTCAAGCTGTCTCATATAAATGTTATGTGCTTAAACGATAAGTCCAAGGAATATGCTATTAGGAGAATGTAATCTAAAGAAGTTAGATTCATGAGACCATTCTCTTTTGTATACATATCCTAAATGTTCCTGATCATAGGATTGCCAATTGAGCATTGACAGTCCGTTAAGATCAGTACGTGATATGTCTTCTCTTAGGGAGAGTGACAGGTCTCGAGTCATTGGTGTGAATGACACCAAGACAAGCATGTAGGTGCTCGATAGAGAATGAGTCCACTGAACGCGATCAACGAGGAGTTCTCATATTCATGTCATATGAGAACTCATGGTTGGGATAATGCAAAGTAGTCATTTGACCTGAGGCATCACAGTTGTCTTATGGTTAGGTCCTTGATCTTTGACTATGTCAAAGTCACTCCGTCAGAGGGTGTCCACGGCATAGTTGGGGTTAAGCCACTTAGCCATGGAGGCCAGTGAATGCGCAACAAGGGATCTCTAACCTTCAAACTGTTTGAGGGAGAATACTCTATGATATGATTAAGAATCTCTGGCCAGAGTATGAATGAGATTGAGGAAGTCGTTCCAAATCACATAAAAAGGTAATCATATAAGTAAATGAATCACGTTGGATAGTAGACATGAATAAACTATCAAACCAAACAATGTGGTCAAGAGTATTGTATTAGAGAAAGACCGTATTGCATTGTAATCCTAAACTGAATAGGTTCTCCACCTCTTCTGATTAGCTTGGGTAGCCATGATACACTGCTAGGTGTCACTCATGGTTTGTGGAAGCCCTAAAGATGTATAATCATTTAAGGGAGAATTGAAAGTATGTTTCAATTCATAATCGATCGTTAAGAGTAACAATCGCCCACTGCCTCGCTAAGAGGAACCTAATGGATCGCACACCGTGTAAGGTAATGATTGAAGGATATAATGAAGATGAGTAAGGACAATTAAATAGTTTAATTGTATGTGGCAAGGATTAATTAAAAGTTAATTAATCTAGAACGAAAGGTTCGTTTTAGGCCTTAAGTTAGTTTTGGGTTTCGGGACACAAAAGGGTTTTGGTCCACAAGGCACATAAGGTTTAAGTTGTGTGACAACTAAAACAAAATGGGCAATTAACCCACTAACAATAGGGAGGCCGGCCATGATTAGAGAGGGAGTGGGTTTTGGACTTATTACAAGTTTGCCACTCCAATGAAGGGAGGTATAAATATGACTTTATAGCTTTTTCTTCATTAGGGTTTTCTTTGAGGAAAGATGAGAGTTTTTGGCTCTCTCTTTCTCTCTAGGGAGGCCGGCCACCATGGCGGAGTTTACTAGCATCTAACTCCTCCATGGCCACTCATCTTCTTCCTCAACCATCCTTGGTGTCGAAACTTAGAGGTCTCCAACTTTGGTGACTTTTGGAGAAACCTATTCTTCCATCCACATCCAAGAAGGCATGGATCCAAGAAGCAAAGTTCTTCCACCTTCATCCATGGAGCCAAGGAGCAAGGTGACAAAGGAAGAAGGCCCTCACATGGGTGATTAACCTTTGCTAAGCAAAGAGGTACTTCAAAGGTATAAAGTTTCTCAACTCTTTTTCATAGATCTTGAGTTGAGTCTTGGTTCACCATTTCTACTAGGCTTTGAATTTCATGGGTAATGTTTTGTTTTGAGTGCATACAAGCATGATTCCGCCTTTAATTGTTAATTGCATGCCATAGATGTTGCTCAAATGAACATGTTTTTCACAAATTTTCCTTCATGCCCATTGACCACTTTGGTGTTCTTCCTCGGCCCATGCCATTTATGGAATTCATGTAGCCATGTCTGCACTTTACAGTGCATTTCCGAAGACTCCATAGCCTTTCCATTCCACAACATTGCATTACGTTCTATCCATATGCACCAAATTAAAACCATTACCAAGTCAAAACTCTCCCTCGACATCGAACCTGCAGTGGCAGCTATCCATTCCATCAAGCTCTACCGCCTATCCCCTTGGACTAGAAAACCACACCACCATTGCACAGGGATAGAACCTCATCACGTGATCAATCGTTTCCACATCCCCATCACAAAACAAACACGTTGTTGGTATATTTAATTTCTTATTCATTAACTCAAGGGCACAATGGGAAGTTAACTTAGTGAGAAATATGGTCTATGAGTTTATATAGAAATATAAGGGTTTCTCCTAAAATATGCTTGTGAATTGGGTTAATATAAAATTTTGTATTAAATATTTCAGTATAGATAGACTAATGAGAGTTTGAACCTAATTAAATCTGGTGTCGAATCTGGCCATTCCTAGGGCTGGGTTTGGTTCGAAACAGTTCATTTTTTTGCCAAAACCGAAATCGAACCGAAATTTCGATTCGGTTCGGTTCAGTCCATTTTTCTTTCGGTTTTAGTTTTTTTCGATTCGGTTTCGGTTTTTTTTTCGATTTTTTTTTTTTTTGATAAAAAACTTTCCTTAAACTTACATGCATAAAAGCCCACAACTTAACACAAACAAAAAATGGGCCAGCACAACAACCCAACCCAATGGTTGAGCCCGAAAAAAGAAAAGAAAAAACTGAAAACCCTAGCTGCATAGTTCCCTTGCCCCCGTCAAAACAAGCTCCGAAGACCATGAATCAGCAACCCAACAAAAACCAGAGGTGAAGACCAACCAAGCCCCAACAACAAAAAGAGAAGCAGGCGTCGACGTCCTCCATCGAACTCCACACATAATGTGATCCAATTCGCCGCCACCAATAAAATTGCAGTTGTATCATAGAATCACAAGCTCGAATTCGACGGTGGGTTTGAGAATGAAAAAGAACTCGAAGATGGAGATTGTACAATTAAAAGCTCGAAGAATCGGACTTGAAAATAATAGGATCAAAAGTTCAAAGAATCGGACTTCAAAATAATAGAATCAAGATTTAAGAAATAAGAAGCGGAGAGAGAGAGAGAGAGAGAAATAGTGAGATACTACGAGAGAGAGATGAGACAGAGAATAACAGAGAGAGAGAGACAGAGTTTTATAAAGCAAGCACCCATGTGCTTGATACAACCTTTGTCAGCACATGGTTTCTGGGTTGTAGAGGAAGAGAGATAACAGAGCACACGGTTTCTGCCTTCTTGGTTGTAGAGAAAGAGAGATTACAGAGAATAAGAAAGAGAGAGGTCAGAGACAGCTTTCTGTCTTTAGAAAGCAAGCACCCATGTGCTTGATCAACTTTTGTCAGCCACACTTTAATTATTTTAATAATATAATAATTACCCCTTTACACATTCCAACACACACATATATATATTATATCCAAAACAGATATTTAAATAATAAAAAATTAAAAAAAAATATTAATTTAATTAATTTGGTTCGGTTCGGTTCGGTTTTGACAGTTTCGGTTCGGTTTTTTTTTGTTCGGTTTTTTTCGGTCTCGGTCCGGTTCGGTTTTCGATTTTTTTCGATTTTCGGTTTTCGATTTTTTGAACCCAGCCCTAGCCGTTCCCATGGAAAGCTTAATTAGTTGACTATGTATGGAAAGGGCTCCAGCTCATGCTTCATCAAAGAGTACAGATTCAATTCAAATGCCTGCTTTTACTTGACGTGTGTCTAGCCATTTTGATCATGGTGTATTAATTTGTGCAAGACGTATGTAAGAACACCATGTTTGCTCGAAAGGCTTGTTCATTTTTACCTAATAAGTTAGTCTTTGGGAGTAATTAATTACTAAAATTATAGTGGTCAATGACTCAATACACTGTACGTGATTTCATCACTCTATAAAACTAAAGACGTACTCACTTTGCTCAATTCTACAGAAAGTTCAGTGGAGTGGCTACAATAAATTTAGTAACACGTGTAGAGCTCAACTATGAACATTATAACTAGTAAATTAGCATAAAATAAAAATAGGCATATTATATAAGTAACGGCGGAGCTAGAGTTGTATTGATTGTTTAAACAATCAATCAACATGTAGTTGGACTGAGCTTGGATTCGAAATGTAGGGGACGGAAAATTTAACAGCTTCAAAAATATTCCACAAAATGAAAATACGGAACAACTAGAAACACGTCCTAAGATTTCTACTAGAAGAAAAAACTACATATGAGATGTAGTCAAATAAGGAATTAGAAAAGATTGAAGATAAAGACTTCAAAATTCTAGGTTAGTCAATCAGAATTTTAAACGACATTTTTAAAGTCCTAGTAAATCCGATTGTAGTGAATAACTATTTTAAAAGATTTTTTTTTTTGAACAAACGATATTATCTATACTAAGGGTGAGGGGACGGACTTAGCCTCACAATGAGGTAAAAATAATGTGGTTCAAACTCGTCTTTAGCGAGAATCGAACCTAAGACCTTTCACTTACAAATGAAGAGGAATACCACTAGATTGTAGTACTAAGTGACCTATTTCAATGGATTTTAAGCAAGTGTATACAAATGTAGGTGCAGTTAAAAATTTACAGATTTCATGGGATTTCATTAAATTGTGAATTTTGGTGCATTTTAGTGAATTCCAGGATAGAAAATAAGAGAATGCTTTGAATGATGATTTTTTCTTCTCAATGAGAGGTATTTATATAAGGTGTACAACCCTAATGTAATAGAAAGAAAACTAATTACACGAGATCACAGGAGATTACACGGAATTGATATCAATTAGGAATCCTACCTAAAATACAAAGTCCCCCTCAAGTTGGTGCATATATGTTACTCATGCCCAACTTGTGTAAGAAACTTGAAAACTTATGACTTGAAATAGCCTTCGTGAGGATATCTGCCAACTGATCTTCTGTTCTTATTGTCGGTAGCTCAATTATTTTTTCTTCTAATTTTTCTTTGATGAAGAACCGATCAACTTCAACATGCTTTGTTCTATCATGTTGTACCGGATTATGTGCAATGTCACGGGCAACTTTATTATCACAAAATAATTTCATGGGATGATCATGTAGTATACCTAAATCGCGAAGCAGAAGCCTAAGCCACATAATTTCACAAATCCCCAAAGTCATACCTCTATATTTAGTTTATGCACTAAAACGGGCAACCACATTATGTTTCTTACTTCTCCATGTAACCAAGTTACCCCCAACGAATGTAAAGTAACTTGATGTTGAGCGCCTATCGTCAATCGAACATGCACACTTTTCTTTTGTATTTATCTGGAGCATTGCATCCCAGTGGAAGATTCATGTAAATTTCTTCTGTCAAGTTTTTATGCAAGAAGGCGTTCTTCACATCGAACTGTTGTAAGGGCCAATTAAGATTTGCAGCCAAAGACAACAAAACACGAATTGTGTTGATCTTGGCTATAGGTGCAAATATATCTGTGTAGTCGATTCCATATTTTTTTAGTATATCCTTTTGCTACCAGTCTTGCCTTGAAACGATCCACCATCTCATTTGCTCTATGATCTCCCTAGTAGCATTCTTCTTCAAAGACTTTAACTCTTCATTCATTGCTGTTTGCCAACATGGATCAGCTAAAGCCTCCTACACACTGTTAGGAATAGATACAGTAGATAATTAATGTACAAATGACTTATTTGATTCTGACAGGTGATTGGTAGACACATAATTACTTAACGGGTATAAGACATTAGATTCAGGGTTAGGCTTATTCACTAGATACCTAGTTTTGCATTTGGGGTCAGCTTAATAAGTAAGCTTAGGAATACCTCAGTTAACACGGTCAGGGAGACGACATGGTGGTGGTGCATCCGGGATCGAAGACGATTAATTATGGTTATCGGGGCTGAAGGGCTGCGAGATTGGCTATGAGGCGGCTGGCGACACTGAGCTATCCGATGGTGAGGAAACTAGCAATGAGCTTTCAGGAGGAGAGGAAGACAATGAGTTATCTTGCGATGTCAACTCCTCCCCTTCAAAGTTTTCATCATTATTTCTATGTGAATGATCACCACTTGTCTCCAAGACATTACCACTTAATTCCAAGTCATTCACAACATTATTTTCTTGTGAAAGATCATTACTTGTTTCCAAAACATCACCACTTAAATCCAAATCATTCACCCCATCTGTATCTGGCTTAGTATAATCAAGAGTTTGAACTTCTATCTGATGCTCCCCCTGTACGTATTATTCTCATGAAACGCACCATCCATAGTGACAAACAACTTTTTCATTGAAGGGTGATAACAACGGTATCCTTTCTGACTTGATGCATACCCCAAAAACACACATCGTAAGGCCCGAGGTTCAAGCTTACTTCGTTGTTGTTTATGAAGATGAACGAAGGCCACATAACCAAACACATGAGGTGGAAGGTTAGGGACTGCATGAGCATCAACATGTGAAGAAAGTGCCTGAAATGGGTGTCTGAAAATCAACCAATCGGGATGGAACACGATTCATGAGATACGCAACTGAGGTGAGAGCTTCTCCCCAATAGGATAATGGGGGGATGTGCCTCGCGGAAAAAAGCACGAACAACCTGCAGAAGCTGACGGTTCTTGCGTTCGGCAACCCCATTTTGTTGTGGAGTATAAGGACATGTAGTTTGATGAACAATCCCATGATGATCAAGAAAGGCACGAAGTTCAGAGTTAACATATTCGCCACCATTATCACTCCTGAGAACCTGTATTTGTGACTTATATTGTACTTGTACCATTTTGTAAAATTGCTGAAATAAAGAAGTAACTTCACTTTTGGATTTCATCAAACAAACCCAAGTCATACATGTGCAGTCATCAATAAAAGTAACGAACCAATTAGCACCACCAAATGTAGCAGTTTTAGATGGACCCCAAACATCAGAATGAATTATCATAAATGGAACAAAACTTTTATTCAGACTGGACGAAAACGAAGCACGATGACTTTTAGCTAGTTCACAAACACCACATTTAAATCTAGAAACATCATGCTTAACAAATATGCTAGGAAACAACCTCCGTAAATAGTCGAAAGAAGCATGTCTAAGTCGGCGATGCCACAACCAAACCTCTAAAGCTTTGTTCTTCTCACCCTGAGATCCTTCCACAGCAAGAGCTTGAGTTACTCCAAGTAGTAGAGCTTCCCCTTCCTAATACCATAACCAATCGTCTGGCGAGTCCGAATGTCCTTACAAACACAAAAGGAAGGCCAAAAAATCATAAGGCAATGTAGGGCAACAGTTATTTGAGCAATAGATAATAAATTATAGTCAAGAGAATGAACAACAAGTACATAGTCAAGATTAAGGGTATCAGAGAGGGAGACATCATCTTCCCTAATAACTGGAGCAACATTACCATTGGCAACACTAACGATAGTTTTGGTGGATGGTTTTAGGGTTTATACCTGTCTAGAATCAGAAGTCATATGTTCAGTAGCACCAGAATCAATTATCCATGACCTATTCGTAACAGATGCAGAAACATTTAAAGCCTTACCATCGTTACATGTATGATCAGAATTTACCTTAACTTCGGCAATCAATGCACGTGATTTGTCATAACAGGGGTCACAAGTCTTGTCCCAACTATCAGGATAACCAATAAGCTTGAAACATCGATTTTTCGAATGTCCTTCCAAACTGCAGTGAGAACATTTGCTAGATGGACGATAAGAAGAATCTTCAAGAATTTTGGATCGGTCACTATTGATCCGATGAGTTCGGCCTACCATTGCTCTCAGTGCAAAGTGAGTAAGTGATGGATCAAAGCCCAATCTCCAATACACTTGGCCCAAGCGCAGCTGCAATCAGGATGGGCAAAAAAAGATAAAAAAATGCCAACCACCACCAATTCTTTTCTCTTCCGTTTTGATTCCCTTTTTCTTTTTTCTTTTCCTTTTTTGTTTTTTTTTTGTTTTCTTCTAACTTTTTTTAAACAACAGTGGTGGTATGGTGGTTCAAGACTCCAACGAGGACAATAGCAACAGTTCAAAGTGGATTGGAGTAGCGGTGATAATGGGTTCTTCGCGGCTGATAGAAGTCGCATGCTAGTACGAAACAAGGCTCGAGGTTGCAACAGTGTAGCTGCAGGTCGAGGTTTGTTGTGGCTTCATGGTTCAGACTACAATTCTAACGGGTCGGGATCTGCGCTGTTTCGTGGGTCGTCGGATCTCGAGTCGGGTACAGCGCAACAACACAAGTCGTTTAGGCTGCAATATGTGCAATCCTTCACAACTTCATATCAAATCAGAAGCAAACAGACCAATTGGTCTATCGTGTCACACAACAGAAAGTCAAATGATTCGACGAATTCGGGTCAGCAACGACGGCGTCGCTCACTTTTCGTTTCGAATTCATAGAGGGTAGCGACGACAACAGTCGCTCGCTGATCGAAGGATAGCAACGACAATTATCAATCGCTAATCAAGGTAGGCGCACCAAACACGGCTGAGTCACGACAGTGCTATCACAGCTAGGGTTTTTTTTCTTTTTTTTCGACTTGGCTCTGATGCTAAGAAGAGAATGCTTTGAATGATGATTTTATTCTTCTCAATGAGAGGTATTTATACAAGGTGTACAACCCTAATGTAATAAGAAGAAAACTAATTACACAAGATTACAAGAGATTACGCGGAATTGATATCAAATAGGAATCCTACCTAAAATACAAAGTCAACTTAATTCCTGTGTCCCACATCGGCCAGAAGGCTTGAGAACAAGCTCTTTAAATAGAATTACCCTACTCTAGCTAACACCGAGGCCTTTTGGATTAAAATCTCACACCTGACGGATTGAGCAGGTGGTCAAGTAGGGACAGTATCGGTGTTGTTAGAGTGAGCCCATGGCCCGTCTACCTCAAATTTAACATGGTGTCAGAACCAGGGGACGAGCCTATACATCCACGTGAACGGGTAGGTCCCCTTTGACCCTGCGTGAGCGGGTGATCCCCGACTTGGCTCCACATGGTTGCCGATGTGTGGAACTCCACGTGTGACCCATAAAATGAGGTCTCACATGTGGGAGTGTTAGAATTCCTCTGTCCCACATCGGCCAGAAGCCTTGAGAACAAGCCCTTTAAATAGAATTACCCCACTCTAACTAACACCGAAGCCTTTTGGATTAAAACCCCACACCTGACGGATGGTCAAGTGGAGACAGTATCAGTGTTGTTGAAGTGGACCCATGACCTGTCTACCTGAAATTTAACAAAATATATATGTCAAAGCCTATACAGTATATATAAACAATCCCACCATTTCCCCGAAGATTTCCTTGAATTTTCCTCCCACAAAGCTTGCCGCGTTTCAACCTCAAAACTTTCCAGCGTTCTCTCCCTAGGGTTTTTCTTCAGTTCTCTCCCTGCGTTGTATTTGAATTTTGAATAGCTGCAACTTCAATCTTATTATCAGAAAAAGCAAAAGAACAAAGTAAAATTGTGTGTATGGGAGAGAGAGTGCAATCCAAGCAGCAGCAACTTTACCATCAAATCAATGGCACCAAAAAATTCAAACCCATCCAAAAGAAGACGCCCATTTCCATGTTTCTCCATTGACGCATCCAACGGAAGAAACCCATTTCCCTGTAAAGTATTACCACTTTGTATTTTGGATTTCATTGCCAATTTTCTCCTCCTATCGTTTATAATATATTCATTTTCGTTTTACTTTATGGCGAGCGGAAAATCACAATCTGTCTGTAATCCGATATCTGAAGGATTTTCTCTTAAATCATTTTTTCTAAAGGGACATATTTGTGGAGAGAGAGTTAGAGGTTGGGGGGTGATGGTGTTGGTGTTGGTGATATTTCACCAAAAAACCTATCTAGATAAATAACAATAAAGTCTATGAGAATCCATCAACTTATAAACAAAAGTCTGTACAAATTCTCAAAAATCCATTGAAAAGTTGTGGATTCTATCAATCCTATCAAATCTACCATTTCGACGAGTTTCCATGTTCTGAAAATGTTTTTTTTTATTTTTTATTTTTAACAAATGGTAGATTTTGTTAGATTAGATGTTAGATTAAACACCGACAATGTACTAAAAATGTTGGTTAATAAGCCCACTATCAGTCCCATGCATTAAATATTTCTTTCTCCATAGATAGAACACCAAACAATCATATCATTCATTGATATCCAACCCATTCGATTGCATATTTTATTTTTCATAATGTTCATAATAAGACAGAGAATGCTCTTTCGAGAAAAGTTGTTTCAACTAGCGAGCAGGGTAAGCCAGTGGATATCTCTCATTTTATTCTCCTCTCTTCTTCTCCTTTTTGGTCTAGACTAGTTATGTTGCAAGACTGGCAATTCCTTGTAAATCCAAAAATTTGTGTTATAAATTAGAAGCTTATCTCTTGTGTGGAAAATACTTTTATGCATTCAGGTCCTAAAATCGGAAGAAGTTCTAAAAGTTGGAATCTCTTTCTCCAGAGTCTTCACTAATCAAAAACTATTATAAGGGTTTTCGAGATATTATAATACAATCAAATAATTTAGAAAAATATAACTTAAGTTCACACGTGCTATATTGTAATTTATGCGTATCTTGATGGTCAAAATTTTATATATATGCAGGTGGTGAATTAAGGGGTTGTAGTCAAACTTGGATTTGATAGGATTTTAGAAGACTTTAAAATCCTAGTGTAGTCAATTAAAAGAAAATCTAGGTGTAGTCAATTAAAATATTTTAAAGAATTTTAGAATCCAGGTGTAGCCAATTAAAAGATTTTAGGGTCCATTAGATTTTAGCCCTTGAAATTTACAATCCTTAGACTAAAACCCATGTATCTATAAACATCTAATATAAACCCAAATTTGAAATGTGTAACTATATTGAAAAACAATTGACCTAGTAATACAATATTATTACGCCTATGCCACTCATCCTCAGTATGCGTTTCAGAATACAACCCCAGATGTTTCAGATGTTTCAGATGTTTCAGAATATCATCCCATGACCATTTCAAATCCAGCCGTTTTGCAGAAAACCATCCATAACAACATCATTGATTTCAATAATTACCACGTTTATGGGGAGAGATTGACAATAAGAAAATCCAACCGTTTTTGAGATTTGAATCGCACCATTCAACTTCAATGGAGATACTTTCAAACAACACTGTGTAGGTAAACTAGTGTCAACGTTTGTTATACGAGACCGCCAAATCATTTTAGTTTATATTTATAGTGTTTTGTAGGTAAATTATTATACATATGTTATATCTTAGGCACGTCGTGTTAGTGGTATAAACTGACATTTTGAATTTTTTTAAAAACAAGATTATATTCCACAAAAAAAAAAATTACATTCCAACAAGGTCATGTAGGTAAATAAATACAGGAGTAGGTAAATTATAAGCTTGATCCAATCCTACATTTATGTCAAAACACTACTAATATGGAGGTTGGTAACGGTAAATAAAATATTTAAAAGATTATATTCGACAAAAAAAAAAATATTACATTCCAAAAAAAAAAAACTATTACATTCCAACAATATCATGTAGGTAAATAAATACGGATGTAGGTCAATTATAAGCTTGATCCAATCCTACATTTATGTCAAAACACTACTTATATGGAGGTTGGTAACGGTAAATAAAATATTTAAAAGATTATATTTGACATAAAAAATATTACATTCCAAAAAAAAAAAAAAAAAAAAAAAAAACACTATTACATTCCAACAATATCATATAGGTAGATAAATACGGGAGTAGGTAAATTATAAGCTTGATCCAATACTACATTTATGTCAAAACACTCCTTATATGGAGGTTGGTAACGGTAAATAAAATATTTAAAAGGTTATATTCGACAAACATATAATTTACCTACTTCCGTATATCCAAATAATTTGCATCCTTGTTAAAACAGATATCGTATATCCAAATAATATGCATAAATATTCAAGATTTAATATAGTCATTTCAATTAATAAAGTCATTCAATACATAAAACAATTCAAAATCGTATAGTTTTTAGGACATTCATTCTCATATTTCATATAATATGTAATTAGTTTAAATGCACCATTGATTCGGGTATATTTATATACACGTTAATTTCGCCCTTTTGTGCACCATCTCCATAATTTCGTACATTAATGTCTTTTGATTTATTATTTTTTTATTTCTCAAAGTCATTAACTTTCCCATATAATTTGCATGTAATTAATTTTTATAAATCAAACATACAATAAGGGTATTTTCGGCATCCAAAATATGTAAAATGTGTCAAGTTGAATGTAATTAATGAAATTGCTTATGTGGATCCTAGTCACTGGGTTTTTCTAGAGTAAAAAAGTCATGTTGGGTTTTTTATGTGTAAAATTGAATTCTAGGGACTAAAGTCATATTTTCAGAAGATTTTAAATGATTTTAAAATCCATCCAAATCTAAGTGTATTCAAATTTTGGAGGATTTCTATAAGTTGTGGATTTTGTGGAATTTTGTAGGATTTCTATATGTAACCAAGGCTAAAAGGAATCCAACCTCACTTCCTAGGATTTCAAATCCTTCCACCACAATCCACCAAAATCTACAAACTATCCATTCAAATCTATATGAATTTTGTAAGAGTCTTTACTCTTAAATCCTATCAAATCTATCACTTTTAAAATCCTTTAAAATCCTTTAAATAAGTAGACTTGGAAAGGCCACATCAGTCTCCTGAATCAGATAACAAATGCAGATAAAATTGGTTATTATAAATGAATAGACGTTTTCCATTTTATTAGGCTGAAAAAATTGGTTATTATAAATGAATTCAAATTATAGACGTTTCCATCTTATTGCACCCCATCCTCATGTTGTGTACGTATTCCTATTTTTTTTTTCTTTGAACAAAAAGATATTATCTATACTAAGGAGAATAGTAAGTTTAGTCTCATAATATGCTAGTAATAATGTGCATATTGCTATTATCTATGAATGAATACCGTACTTTACCTAAAAAATAAAGGGAACTGTTATTAGCAGTCCAAAAATCTCATTTGCCACAAGTGTATTTTTCTTTCTAAATATAGAAAGTTTAGAGTGCCAAATGAGATTTTTGGAGTGCCAGTAACAATTTCCAGAATAAAAAGATAAAGAAATTAATAACGCATTACCTCTACTCCACGCAATGCAAACTCCATTCTAATCCCCTTCAATCGCTTCTACGTCTTACAATAATTAATTCTGGTACGTCTTAGTTCCTTTGTTGTTCCTATCGTACTTTGACCAGCAAATCTAGTGCTCCATTGATTAATCAACCAATCACCTTGATGAGCAATTAAGATGGAGGAAAATCTGCCAAAGTAAGGAGTCGTTGAACTTCAACCGCCAGCCTTGGGAATTTTCTGCGTGGTTCCAAAACTTAACACGCCTATAAATCCAAGATGGAGACAAATCAGTCATATTTTTGTTTCCTTCAGAAATTTCATGTGCATGACCTAAATTGGTTTTGATTATTGTTTTTATTGTAACCTCGTGAATCAGATCATCTAATACTTATGTTCATAGTATTTAATGTTACGTAGTACGAAAGTGGAACTTCTATGAGAAAGTGGGAAGGTCCAGAAGGGCCTAAGTGCATGTCACAAATTGGAACAAAAAGGCATATATATACACCACACCAATTTAAGAGGTGCAACTTCTACTACTACTATGAGTCTATGAGCTGCTAGGTGGCCACTCAGAATTATTCAAACCAGGTTTCAGCCGCAACAGCCAGCGCAGCCAGCCACTATCACAAAGCTCTACCCTTGCCCTTTTCTCCTTGTTTGCTTTTCATTTCAGCATCTCAAGGGACAAAAAGTTTGAAGGATGCCAAGAGAAAAATCCATTATCTCTTGTGGAACCACCACAGCCACTTCATTTTTCGTTAGGAGGGTGGACCTGAAATGAATTCAACACAACCATTTATTTGAAATCAGCTACCAAGATTAATTAAGGTCATTTCCAATGGAGAGGGCTAAAAGTTCAAAAGCTAAAAAATAGCCTAATTTGCCCAAAAACTCATCTTCAACTGATGATTAGACTATAATTTTATAGAGCCCACCATGCTATTATTTGGCCAAAGGAGCTTCTAGCCAAACAAAGCCCCCTCTTATAGAGCTCCTCAATTACAATAATTGATTCAAATTCAACGACTAAATTTGAAAACATTCAACGGTAGTTTAACTAAATTAACCATAAAATTTAAAGTAAACTTAAAACTAATAAATTATTAAGGGGGCTATGATTAGCCTCTTTGGTTGAAGATGGTATATGAGTATGGATTGACTTTGTTCATTTAAAAATAATCTTTTGTAGGATTATAATTTTGAACGGACTATATTTAACCATTTCGGTTGGAGATGAACTAAATGTGACCAAGATATCAAAGAACTCACAAGAGCAAGAGAGACTTCATGGAAGAAGAGGTCAACTGAGTGCCAATGACTTGTCGGCTACTACTGCCTTCTAAAACAAGCTATCCACACCCCCACAAGGTCACAATCACCAAAACTTTCCTCATTTTTGCACTGAAAATTACCCAACAAATTGATTAGAAAAACCAGAAGCAAATAATTATAGAGAAGGTGGAAAAAGATATACCAAAATATGCTCTCACCACCTTGCAGTAGAGAAGCCTCGGGGAGGAGCTGCTTACATGGTTGCTGCTTACACGGTGGAGCTTCCTCCTCCTCCACCTATGATGCTTCTTCAACTCCCAAATCAACAGAGAAAGTCAACATGTTCAGGTATGACTTCACACTTGCCATATCTTCTTCTCTCCACCCAAATACCCAATTTACCAATCATGAGTCCCTCCCTTCCCTCCATGAAGCCTTCTCTTCCTTCACCAAATCATTCCCACAATTTTCCCAGACTGACCAATCTGACCTCATCAGAGCCCATCAATATTACCATCTCACCCTCTCCAACCATGTCTGCTTTGATTACATTGGACATTGCCTCTTCTCTTACTCTCAGTCTCAGCAACAAACACAATATAATTCCTCATCGTCTCAAATCCCTTCAACTTCCTCTTCCCCTCCTCCTCCTCAGTTGCTTCACTCCCAAGAACCATTGTTTTTCGACATTTCATACAAGTCAGTAAACTTGCACACCCAAGTTTTGTATGGAGGGCAAGAATCAGAATTGGAGCTTCAAATGAGGAAAAGAATAATGGATTATATGAACATCTCCGAAAGCGATTACTCCATGGTTTTCACTGCCAATCAGTCATCCGCTTTCAAGCTTCTAGCCGACTCGTATCCCTTTCGCAACAATCCAAGTCTTTTGACTGTTTATGACTACAAGAATGAGGCAGTGGATGTGATGAAAGAGAGCTCAAAAAAGAAGGGAGGACGGATCATGTCCGCAGAGTTCTCATGGCCTAACATGAGAATTCAGTCGCGAAAATTGAGAAGACGGATTGGGAATGGTAACCAGACGAGGAAAAAGCAACGGGGGCTGTTTGTTTTCCCACTTCAATCGAGAGTGACAGGAGCGCGGTATTCGTATATGTGGATGAGCATAGCGCAGGAGAACGGTTGGCATGTTTTGCTTGATGCATGTTCATTGGGGCCTAAGGACATGGAAACTTTAGGCCTCTCACTCTTTAAGCCTGATTTTCTCATTTGCTCTTTCTTCAAAGTTTTTGGGGAAAACCCATCAGGGTTTGGTTGCTTGTTCGTCAAGAAATCCAGTGCCTCGGTCTTAAAGGATCCAACATTTGCTTCAAGTACAGGAATTGTGAGCCTTGTCCCGGCATCAAAACGATCTGAATTTTCAGAGGAGTACTCAATTTCGATGGACATGGAAACTGATCGAAAACAGTCCAAATTTGAAACCTCGAAGTCCCATGAAAGCGAAGAAGTCTCCCTAAAGAAGAAGGAACATTTAGTTTCAGAAATTACGGAATTAGACAGAGAAGAATCCGATCAGTCTGTCAAATCAGATAACTCAGCGATCACATGCAAGGGCTTGGATCATGCCGATTCATTAGGTCTAGTACTGATTAGCCGAAGAGCAAGGTACTTGATCAACTGGCTAGTGACTGCATTGATGAGCCTTCAACATCCGCACTCACAGTATGGCCATCAATTGGTCAGAATCTATGGACCAAAGATAGAATTTGATCGGGGACCAAGTTTGGCATTCAATGTGTTTGACTGGAAAGGAGAAAAGATTGATCCGTTGATCGTGCAAAAGCTAGCTGATCGAAACAACATTTCACTGAGTTACGGGATTTTGAACCACACTTTGTTCTCGGACAAGCACGAGGAAGAGAGGGAAACAAAGTTGGAGAAATGTACAAGTGATCAAGTGGAAGGAAGTAGTAGTGAAGGGATATCTGTGGTGACTGCTGCATTAGGGCTTTTGACAAACTTTGAAGACATTTACAGGCTTTGGGTATTTGTTTCAAGGTTTTTGGATGCAGATTTTGTGGAGAAGGAGAGATGGAGATACATGGCTCTTAATCAAAGGACTGTTGAGATTTGAAGTACATTAGTTTTTCAGTTAATTCTTTCATTCTTTCACACTGTTTTATGAGGAACAACACTAAACATGTTTTATGAAAAGATTGTCTCGACTCTCGGACTATGTGACATGTTACATTGTTAAATTGATAATTGTTCGAAAACGCAATATGTCAGACCGTTAGCAAAATAACAAGAGAATATTAACCCGTGGTTATACTGTTAGCAAAATTGCAAGAACACCTTCGTTGATTTGTGGGAGCACTGAAGCAAAAGGCTAAATGTACATTTGAGCCCAAAATGGCCAACCTTAGGAACGGCCCGACCAAAAACAGAAATAGAAATTTCCTTCTTTTGAAGAAATACCTGAGAAAACACCGCCACGTGGTGTTATAAAATTATAATATGAATAGACGACATAATTAAAATATCTCATTTTTGGAGTATATGATATGAAAGATATTCGAGTTTGAGGCCTTACCTCATCTCAAAAAAATATGAAAAGTACTTATATTTCCAATTCTTATAAAAACTTTCAACTTGCAAAAGATTTGTAGCTCAAGCATGCTAAAGCGTTTACGTTTACCTTTGCGCACGAGGCCTTCTCTGCGATCCCCCTCCCTTAGTAATCGCTTAAGTCAAGTTAACTTGTGAGATTTTTCTAGGAATATTATATAATTGAAACTGTGAGCGAGTTTAGTTTATATCGACGTTAAGAGGGGGGAAGAAGAGTTTAGTTGATATCAACGTTAAGAGGGGGGAGAAAAAGAACAGAACTCAAAAACTCTAGTATAAAGATAAATGCTCTTAACCGACTAAGTTAATTGTTAGTGAGTTTTTTAACTCTCCAAGGTAGATATTTTGCACGACTGGGCTTGGGCCCAGCTTTCAAAGGCATGCGTTGGGCTGTAATAAGGAATGGCCAATCCTGGGCTTTTGGCCTCATTTCATAAGAAAAATAAGATTCTTTTTTTGTCATACGATAGATTTTGTTAGATTAGATATTAGATTAGTCACCGATGAAGTTCAAACTTACACAGTCATGTAAATGCTCAACTCTTTTCCACCACTATGGGAAAGGGCCACTTGCGGAAATGATTTTTCGAGTATATAATTTGTGTGTTTGACAAAAATTGAATGATTATAAATAATTTGTGTCAGCATATGGAAAAACGTTTGGAAGATGGAACTTGAGAAATTCATTTATAATGCCTGGACTTACGCACAAGTTTTTCACCAGAAAATTATTTTAGACTTTAGAACTTAATCATCATGATATGATGTTAACCCTTCCCCACCACCTAATTTTCGAAAACGACGTTCAAGAAATTAAAAAAGTTAAGAAAATTATTAAAAGGACTTTCAAAAAAAAAATAAACAAAAGAATTAACCTAGCTCCTCAAAGGATAAGAGAAATTCTTTCTCAAAACACTTTGTGCTTGGTTCACGAAACTTTCTGCTTATAATTGGAATCGTTAATATTATAAATCACAATATAAAAATCATTTGTACAAAAAATTGATAAAATATGAACTAGTTTAATCATCCAACTGTTTTAAAACAGATAATTGAAATCAATCAAAATATTATAAACGTATATTCATTTGTTACTGTTAATTGAATGAACGACTTTAATTTCAATTTATATTATGATATATCATATGTATGTAAGGCTCATTTGCTAACTCTAGTTGGCTTTGACTAAAATGATTAACAATTTAACACCGTCAACTTTGACTTGGAATATAGATTGGGGTAGGGGTTAGGTGGGTAATAAAACAAAAGGATACATAGTTTTCATAAAATTAGTTTATATAAACTTGGAGAGATGACAGGTCTGGCATAGATTCCAATTGTTTAATTATTTTTTTTTTTATGCATTTAATTAATTTGTATATTCTGTGACATTTCATAGATTTAAATAATACGGGTAATTCTGGTGTGGCATCTGCATTTATGCATTTTGCTTCTGTCGTGATTCCAAACGTTTCGTAAGATGTGAACCCAAAATCACATGTAGAGCAATGAAATCGTTCTTTATTGTTTTATTTTGTATCAACTAATTTTTAGTACAGAATTTGGATCCGGATCTAAATTGTGAAAATCTTAGGAATTCTAATATTTTAATTGTTCATCGTACGTCGTGCAGTTATAAATTATTATTTTTATTTAAAATTAAACACAAATAGTAATTAATAAAAACTAACCGTATGATATAAGATGAACGGTTATTATGTGAGGATCTCTAGGATTCTCACAAAGAGGAGAAACATAAATAAAGACGGATGTGCAGAAAGAGAAATATAATGTAAAAAAATCATTTCTCTAAGGTCTTTTCTTCTACACCAATGTTCAAATTTATAGGAAAAGTAAAACAAATGAAATTTAAAAAAACATAAATAAGCAGGTGTGTGCAAAAAGTGACAAGCAGCGAGAAAAAATCATTTTACTCAACCATTTACTTGTACACGAAGGTCTCAAGTTTGATACTGTCGTACTATTTATTAAAGAAAATATGAAAAACTTTCAAGAAAAAATTACTCCAACAATATGTGGTTTTTGTTAAATTAGTATGCTTCACTCACTCTCTAAGTCACCAGCAGCCTCCATTGTTTACCTTTCAAGCATGAAAAGACATCGCACGCTGATGAAGTCAAAGGCATCTCAATCTCAGACGTGCAAGTTTTCAAGGTTTATTCTTTAAACAAATACTTCACCACTTTTCCTTTTTTTTTTTCGTATTCCCAAATCAAACAAGGAATACTAAGTCATAAATTAGCTTCGCATGTATGCCCTATTGTCAAGAATATTGCAGATTACTCATTGAGTACCAACAACAAAACTAGAATAATCATAATTAATTTGTTGATGATAAAAAAGATAATGGGATATCTCACCTTTTTTTCTCCTTGAGTTTTTGTTTTTTTGTTTTCTAGCTTTCAAATTGAATAATCAAAACATAATTTAAGATACGAAAACAAGAGAAGAAGTGAGGACAGAAAAAATGAGAGGGTGAAAATCACTAACTTTAGAAATCAATATCTTACATATACATGAATTGTTTCTTTTTGTTATTCTATATCATGCATGCATGCATGCATGCATGCATAGGATCAATTCTTATTTAAAAGAATCACCACGGGATTGTTCAGTGGTTGGGGACGAATTCTGGGCCTGTATTTGACACAGCACGTCCTGAATTTGATTCATGCCGCTGGTGAATTGCACGATGGTTGCTAGAGGGAGGCTTAAATGCCTCTGTGAGTCTTACTAGCCCACAAAAAGGTGACTGCCATTTCAAAGCCTCCCGTTAGTCCTTTAAAAAAAAAATCTTATTTAAAAGCGTAACTCAACTTGAAAATCATGACATAGTATTACATATCAGAATTGTCTAAAAGGGAATCCACCTAATTAATGAATCTGGACCCTTGAAATTTGATCCAACAGCTAAAGTTATAATAACTTTTAAAGGGGTCCCATGTTTTTAGCCGTTGGATCAAATTTCAAGGGTCCAGATTCATTGATTAGGTGGATTTGGTGAAATGGATCCGGAGTCTCTAAAAGGAGGCCTATATGTACAAGTGGTACAATCTTTATTCAGTTATGTTAAATTTGATTACGTACATGTGTGGCACGTAAACATTCCACCCAAATAAGTTTTTATTAAAAATATAACTCTTTTTGCTCTGCAAGTGGTGGGTTGCATGCTAGGGGGACCTAATTTTTAAATCAAATTTTGTAAACTAAATGATATGAATGTTGATAATTGGATTATTACTTAAGTGTTTAATAACGTGCTTATTATATTAGTGACATATTAATTGGTTTGCAAATTTGGTTTAAATATTTGGTCTCCGGCCCTGGCATTATCCGGTGCATTGCTCTAGTAAATAGAGTTTTCATTTCAATCCACATCGTTCTGTGTTCAAACCATACCCCCTCTCTTAAGCGTAGATTAAAGTAGGAATATCGTTTGTATTGAAAAATATTACATCCCAATAACTTGATTTTATTTAAGTGGATGAAAATAAAATTGTAAATATAAGTAGTGATGACACATAAACATTGCACCAGATTTGAATGATCAACAAACACTGGGGGGGGGGGGGGGGGGGGGGGGGGGAGTATCTGGGATCAATTCCAAGCTCACAAAATAATTATAAAAAACTAATTAAAAGTTAAATTATAATTAAATGGGTTTATATCACAAATGGTCCCTGAAATTGACCCCATCAATCATGATGGTCCCTGAAATTGAAAATCGATCAATGTGGTCCCTGAATTTTAACTCGCGAATCAATGTGGTCCTTCTGTTAGTGTTCCGTCCAAATTAACACTAAAAAAAGGTTAGAGAATCAATTTTTCATGGTAAAATGACCAAAAAAAGGTTAGAGAACCACTTTTTTTTTGTTTTTATTTTAGTTTTAGCACCAAATCCATGAAAAAATGGAGAGAAAAGTGAAGATGGAAAAAAGAAAAGAGAGGTAGTAAGTAAAATTATAAGTAACAGGGTTATTTTTTATCATTTTACCATGAAAAATTGGTTCTCTAACCTTTTTTTAAAGTTAATTTGGACGGAACACTAACAGAAGGACCACATTGATTCGCGAGTTAAAATTCAGGGACTACATTGATCGATTTTCAATTTCAGGGACCATCATGATTGATGTGGTCAATTTCAGGGACCATTTGTGATATAAACCCTAATTAAAATAAGTTTAATCCTTCAAGAAGATTGAAATTTAAAAACCTGGTTCTAGATTACATATTGATTATAGTCCCTTGATTTGTCCTTAATTCAAAATAATTAAATGTGCATTTTATTTAATGTCTCCCATTAAAAATTTAAATTTATTAATATACAAATTTTAATTTATTTTTTGACCAAAAAAAGTTTTTTTTTTAATGTATTAATTTTATTTAACATTCTTCAAACTTGAAAGATTCAATTAATATACCTAAATGTATGTACCGAAATGCATTATATTGAACTAATGTATTTAAATGTTAGTACCGAAATGTATGTACTGAAATATATGCATTGCAATATTTTATATTAAATTAATGTACCTAAATGTGTGTACCGAAATGTATGCACTGAAATGTCAGTACCGAAATGTATTATATTGAATTAATGTACCTAAATATTTGTATCGAAATGTATGTACCGAAATTTATGTACCTAAATGTATGCACCGAAATGTATTTAATAAATTTAATGTACCTAAATGAAGAAGACAAAGTACATCGAAATATATTGTATAGCAAAAATTAGTATATCTAAATGTTTACAACAAAATATATTATGATAAATGAAATGAAAACTATAATTATAATGAAATAAAATTAATACATTAAAATTAGGAAGAAAAGGAGAAATAATTAAAAATTGAAAATGTAATTAATAAATGAGATTATTAATGTATCAATGGACTAAAATCATATTTTGATCTTACTCATGATTTTAATATAAAAATCATCTTTGCCAAGGATTAGAATAAAGTTTCCTAGTAAATTAATATATCTATGGGATTAGGAGTGTCCTTTTTCCCACATCATCTTCCATGTTTATATACTTAACCCTTGCAAGGTTGGACTTGGAGGTGGCAAGTATAAGAAATATCCTGTATATTTCCCCACAAATGAATAACGATGCTAGCCGAGTTTATATACACTTTTCTAATAATTATTAGTAACTAAACAAGCATAACAAATCATACTAATATTTCAATTAGTTACACATCTGTTGTAACAGAAATACAGCTTGTACACATTGACTACAGTCTAGACTATAACTTGCAGGTCCGTATTCTACACGGTACATCTTGAATTCGACTCTTGACACTGATGAATCGCACGATAATGGCAAGTGGAAGATAAAAATGTCTCTGTAAATCTTTTTAACTCTCATAATAGTAGACTGCTATGGCGAAACCATGGGTGTTTGTTTTCCTAAAAAATGTTTTAGGTGGCACTGCCGACTTTGACTTAAATGATGATGTGTCTCTTTAGCAAGGCCCCTCTTCTTTTACCAACCATGCATCGTTCTTTTTCGTCATAGTCATCGCTCTATTTATTATTTATAGTAGATAAAATTGCAAGTAAATATATTATGAATGTGAAACGCAGCAGCTTCAACCTGACCACGTTAGCTTTTTCTTCCGCCCACCAACTTGGAAAGAAACGTTATTTTGGTTTCCTAGTGGAAGATGTCCATTTTTTGTTTCAATTTATCAACATTGGCATGCTTTATTTATATTTAGGACGACGTATATCCTCCACTTATTCAGTTGCAATCACCAAACTTATAAGGTTTTATTATTGTGATCTGAAAAAGAGTGATCAATTGAACTTGAGATTTCATATTTATATAAAAAAAATAAATTAATAAATAAAAAATTACCATTAGACTGCAGTGCTTGTATGAAAATCAAGAAGAAATGCATGCTCCTTTTAGATGTATTTTTTTTTTCAGTTATTCTATTATCTATCAAGATTTTGTTAAAAGAACTTGTAGACCACAGTAAACTGTTTGTTGATTGATATGCGGTTCACAATAATTGACATCATTCAGCTGTAAGAAAGAAAAAAATTATTAGTATGTTATCATGAAGAAAGTTGAGATTTCAGTTCTACAATTAAATAATTAACAATATGAGAAGTGATCCAACTTACTATAAGCTCTTGTAAGTGTTGGTCTAACACCGATGTAAGACTTTGTCCTTCACATTCTCAAAGAGAAATGATCCTCACACGCCATTCTCACACATCCCACTTTATTTCTAACCATTATATTAAATAAATAAAACAAAATCGACAACTTTGATTAAACAAGAGTATAAGAAACAAAAAAAAAAAGTATTTTTATCATTTCTCTTCTCACAATCATTTCAGCTTTCAATGCTGGAAAAATTGGTTGGTATATATTGAACAATTCATTAATTCAATTTTCTTGTTTGTCCCTATCAAACAAAAAGATATATTTAATAAATTTACTAGTCCAAAGTTGACTTAATTATTGATGTTAAGAAAGTCATTTATACATGGGAATTGATGCATATGTAAAGGAAAAACAAACAAAAGATGGGATCGATAGTACTTATATGTTTGAGTACTCTATCAATTTGTAATCAAATCTTACAAGTTATCTTAATGCGGTCTAATCTAATGGAAGCATTTATATGTTATTGTGTTCATTCTACCATGTATGACCCTAACACACAAAAAAGAACAAACAATTTGGTAGAAGATGATGAACTAATTATATAATCATAGTTGCAAATATTGATGATTTTTTTAATTATAAATGTTTTATGATGTTCGTGGTGATAATTAGTTTGATTTTTAATCATAAAATGATTTTCGCACTCTAATTTTCTACTTATACACTAATTTCTTTATCTATAATGTGAATAATAAATTTTCTAAATAAAAGGAGAATCAATGAACAAAAACAGAGAGAAGAAATTGACTTGCAATTCAAGTAGGCAAATTAATGTAGAATAATGTATTTATTTAACACTAAAGAGAAATTACAAGTTAAGTCTTCAACGGATCGAGATTCCAAATAACTCAAACTTTAGCATAGGATTATGTGTTAAAGATTAGAATACGTATATGATTTTGTTTGCTAGGATTTAGCAATTTATGTATATCTACATCCAACTAATAATTTTTTTAACAAACTACCATATTTGCCCTTCGATGAATGAAAAAGAAAAGAAATCAATATTAGAACTCAAAACCCATCCCGTCAACACACTTTGCTTATCTTTACACCCACTCCCCCATTTTTTTTGGCGGTGAACCAAACCACTTCTCCTCAATGTCATCGTCGGCCATCATCCTCCTCCACTTTTTATTTTTATTTCTCCTCCCTCTTTTCTCTTTTCCCTTGAACCGAATGGGAACTGCAATGCTCCACCGGCTTTGCAATCGACAATTACTTGGATGTATGTTCCTGCGCCAACTCCCTTCCTTATGGACTCTCTCCCTTTCTCCTTCAGCCCGTTCGTTGGAACCTGCAGCTTCCCCTCATTAGTCGTTGTTTATTCCCCAAGCTTTCAACTGTTGACATATTTGGCAGTTTATTAGGAAAAATTTATTAGTTAGGTGTAGAGATACATAACAAGGATTCAAATAAAATTTCTCTGGTAATATTTCCTTTTTGTTAACAAATTATTTCTCTCTCTCTCTCTCTCTTGTAATTTATTGTGTGTCCGCCACAACACAGAACACATGTAGAACAAACAGGACAAATGTTACGACAGTGGGTCACTTGATACTCTTTTATTCAACGGTGGATAATTGGACTGGGGCCGAGAAGTCCAGGGCTAGGAGCCCGTGCAAAATTTGAGTGGTCGCTACTGCGTCCCTTGCTCTAAAGGATGTCGAGCATCTCTGATAATTGCATTGTTGTGTTTAGGTTGTGAGGGCTCTCAACCATATAAATAATCTAATGTGCTCATCATTGCCTGATCCTAAGATATGGCAAAAGAATTAGCATATTTTTTTTCTGAGTAGCTGCAAGTGAACCCTATTTTATATTAAGGAAAACCAACGAAAAGTTCAAAAAAAATTTAGTTTTAATGAAAAATGACAAATAAAGGTGTAGTGAACAGTATCAGAGAAAAGTAAAAATATGGTTTTTCGTTAAAAGTGAACAGTACTGGAAGTGTTTCGTTAAAACTCCCTTTTATATTAATCATTTTCTTTTATACAAACGATATAATAAGTATTAACATTAGTGTGAATAAGTTGATTCCAAATTCGTTATTCACAATATTTAAACCTAAGATCTCACTTATAAATGAAGATTAAAATAAAATAGAGAGAAAGAGGGCCATAACTGCATCACTATAACAGTTTATAATACCATGATATTCATGAAACTGACCGTTTGTTGATTATTTTAAGAAAAAATTATATAAAAGAAAATAACTATTTTCAATCTCAAAAACATTTACGAGGGATGGCAATGGGGATGCCATTACCCGAAAAGTTTTCCAAACACGCTCGTTTCCCTAAATTTTTTCATATCCGACCCATTAGAGCAACTCCACCCATGGAGCCTTCCCCCCAGGCAATTCACTATGCAATCCACCCTAATGAACAGTAACTGACTTAAATGAATAGTAACTGCCATAAATGAACAGTAATTGCCATTTGCATCTCCACCCATGGAGCCCTTCCCCCAGGCAATTAATAATAAAATATTAATATTTTTTTCTCATCCAATCATAAAATATTAATATTACAGACCGATACATACACAATCACATACATGCAACACAATCACAATTCCGAAACCAAAATACAAAATATTAAACCAGAAAAAATAAAAAATAAAAATAAAAAAAGGAATTTCTTGGAACAATAAGCTGGTTTGCAGCTGATCTTCCCTGAATTCAGTGGAGCTTTTGGGAAAGTTCCAGGGCTTTTACTGGGAGAAAAAAGCTTCAGAGAGAGGGCCTGATCAGAGAGAATTGGAAAGTGTAAGGTGACGAAGCTCTCTGCTTTCGTATTTGTCTCTCTCTCTCTCTCTCTCTCTCTCTCTCTCTCTCTCTCCCGCTCCTTCCCGAACCCAGATCCATCCTCCCTGCAAAAACAGAACCCAGCGACGACACCCCCCAACCCCCCCCCCCCACCCCCGCCGCCGCCTTCCCCCCCCCCTCTCGCGACGACCCACCCTGCTTTCCTCCCCCCCCCCCCCCCCGCCGCGACGACCCACCTGCTTTCCTTCGCCCGCGGCCGCGATGACCCACCCAGCGAGGGAGCTCCGGTCCCTCGCTCTCGCTCCCTCTCTCCCTTTCTCCCTCGCTCTCGCTCTCTCTCTCTCTCTCTCTCTCTCTCTCTGACACAAATAAAAAATAAAAAATTCCAATGGCCTCGGGCTACAGGCCCGTGAACTCGTGACTGCCTCCCTGCTCGGGCTCCCACCTGAGCTCGGGCCCCCAACGGCTGGAGCAACCTTCACCGGCCCTCAGGCCCCTTGTGCTCCACTCTCCCCCGAGCAAGAGCAACGGGTGGAGTTGCTCTTAGGGGTGAAGCTCAACAAATACCCAAATTCGTGAGAAAAATTGTGATCCTATTTAGAGAAAATTAGAATTAGATGCCTCATTTTAGATTTTTCTAAATTAAACATCTGTTACTTTTCAACTTTTGATTAAAATGCTTTTACTTTTAATTAAACTTTATATTCCAGGTATATTCTTTGTTTATGTATTTTATAAATTCTTTTAAATCCATTTCCATGTAAAAAAATGCACTCAATAATATTGATTAATTTATTGCTATATTTATGGAATCTCATCCCTTCCTCAATTTAAGGATTCAATTATATCTACTGGAGTTTAAGATTAATTGGATGAAATATAGTTTTTCCATTCCAACTCAACATTTTATATAGAAGATTATAAAAAAAACAAGAGTTCGTTTATAATTAAAACTGAGATGTAGACTAGACTGCCTAATTTCATACAACTGAAAATAAATTTGAATTTTTTAACAACTACTTATAGTAGAAACGTGAACTAAGAGTTTTCACATTTTTATTTTTATTTAAAATGAGTCCTTATTCCAATAATTAATTATTAAGAGTTGACAAAATATTTTTTAGTGCAATGTTTTAATGTGAAAAGTTATCTTTTTTTGGGTTACACAACTTACACATAACGTACCATAAGTTTTGTACGTACCAAAATAAGGATAATACAACGTACTAATAACTTGGTACGTACTAAATAAAGAATTGCATAACGTACCGAAAGTAATATTTTATAACGTACCAAAATACTAATACATACCCTGATTAAATTTATATAACGTATCAATAACGTACCAAATGATTTGTACGTTATATTTAATATATTTGTTTGGTACGTTATTTTAATATATGTGCATGTTATATTTCATAATTGTATGTTAATAGGATGTTTATGTGTTTTTAGAATTTAAAACAAAAAATTATTTGAATAAGAAAATTCATTTTGAACGAATTATGATAAGATAAGATAGGATGTTTGTGGTGATTTTAGGATATTTGTGATATTATTTTCTGAACTAGTTGGTTAATTGAATACAATAAAAATCATAATTTTTAATTAAAAATTAGTAGAAGAATGTTTGATCAAAAGTTTAAAAGTTATAGATGTTTGATTAAAAAAATTCAAATTTGAGGCATCTAAATCAAAATGCCCCTCCTATTTACGATAAATTTGGGATGAAAGATTTGAGTTAAATCACACTATGTGCTTTTTATAATAATTTGGTATCGAAATCGTTATTCCGAGACTGGAAATATAAGAGCATCTCCAATGTGAGTTCCTATTTAAGGACTCTCACCACCACCTTTGAAGACTTATTTAGGTACTAAAGAAAATCTTTGAGTCCTTAAAAGAATATTATCTCCAATAGAAAAGTCCCTATAGTGTAAACCCTAAATTTGAGGACTATATAATAGAAAAACTCTAAATTAAATCTAGACCGTTCATTTATACAAAAAAAATAATATGTGGGACCCAACCTGCAGCTGCGTTAGCAACTGTCTGGTGACTAGCATCCACCCGCGCTACTGAAGCAAGTGGATGAGCTACAACATCACTCAAACCCAATACTTGGAAGAAGCATGCAACCTTTCACGTGGGTGAGCCTCCATCCCCACCCAAATTTGTCCCTATGTATAGTCCTCGAATGTGAGGAAATTTTTTAGTACTCCGGCCAATTCCTATACTATAGCCTATAAGGACTGGAGCTCTACCCCACTGGAAGCCACAAACTCCCTAAATTTAAAGACATACGGTGGTAGAGGGTGGTAAGGATTTTATTTAGGGACTCCACTGAAGATGCTCTAAGACATCACTTAATAATATGAAAAAATATCACTAAACTATAGTACTAACTCTGTTAAAAAGGAAAGATGTTTGTCAAAACTTTCAAGGTAATTAATTATTGAAAATTAATGGAGGTAAAATATTATTGATTTAGTGATTGTGGTAAGCAAAAAACTAAGAATTGAAACACTTGGTTAATGGTGTCACTAGGGATAGGCAAATACCCATTGGTTATGGGTAACCGCGGTTACCCGCCCGTTTAAATTAAACAGTTACTGTTATGGGTAACCGTTTAGATAAATAAACGGTTATGGGTATAACCGTTTACCCTGCGAAATTTAAATGGACGGTCATGAGTATTAACCGCGGTTATAAACGGTAACCGTTTATCCATTTATTTTATATATGTAAAATTAACAGAAACCATATTCCCTATCGGACAAAACTTAGATCAATGTTATTGACTATAGTGCATGATTTCATGGTCCATTATATATATTATGTTAATACTTTACATTCCGAGTTAAATAACCAAAAAATATTGTCTTTTAACAGTTTTCGTAACCCAATAATACCTAGCCAATTTTATATTACTTTCATTGTTAACAGTCAAAAATATCGTCCGTAAACTATTATTTCAATTATTGGAATGATATAAGGACTTAAAAAATTAAAATGCAGAAATATATGATGAATGTACATATAACGATGTTTAATTGTTAGAAAAATAAAATTATGACAAATTTTTCTTTTTTAATTTTCAAGTTGTTAAAAAAACACGTAGAGGGTAAAAAAAGGAGTAAATGGTAAAAAAAGAAAGGATAAACTGGTTAAAAAAATGATAAATAGGTAAACAGGTATTAAACGGTTACGGTTAAATGGGTACGCAGTTATGGGTATGGTTAACCGTTTATAAACGGTTATGGGTATGAGTATAACTGTTTAGGCAATTACCCAAAGGGTAAACGGTTATGCTGGAATGGTTATGGATAAATAACCGTGGTTACCCGCCCGCCATAACCGTTGCCCATTCCTAGGTGTCACTCATCGACTTGCAAAACATCGCATTTGAAGCTATAGATTGTCGTTTTGGATGGCCGCTGGAGTGGGAAAGGATCTTCTCCATCAAATTCACTCAATCAATCAATCCGGGTTTTTGAAATTTGATCTAACGGCTACAAATAGGGGGTCCTTTCAAAAGTTATAATAACTTTAATCATTGAATCAAATTTCAAAAATCTGAATTAAATTATTGGGTGAATTTGGTAGAAGGGATCTAAAGATGATTCCTTTCCGCTGGAGTGAATCAACATAGGTCCCATCCTTCTGTTAAAAGTCAAGCTAAGGCTATTTCCGATTCAAAAAATCAAAGGTTAAAATGTTATTTGATGCATAGGGGGTAAAATTTGACTTGTAACTGCTAACTCTTGCGCTTTAGGCTATCTCCATCTAAAAGTTAAAAGTTATAGAGTGTTGTGGACTATTTTATCTGACAAAGGGAGAGAGGGCCGGCGGCAGAGAAAGAGAGAAAAGAGAGATATGTGTTTGTAGAATTGTAGGGGAATTGTGTGTTTATCCCTCCTACATTGAACCTTTATTTATAATAATAAGATGATAGGATATTCCTTGGTCTCCAAGGAATATTAGTTACAATAGGAAAGGATAAACCCTAATCTAATCTAACTTAGGATTTACACAATCATACTTCGATTAGGAATGTTTCACAACACTCCCCCTTGAGTGTGTAAATACTCAAGGTAGATTTAGCATCATGCAGAAGTTGAGGAAGTCGACTCGTCAGTGCTGATTCCAAGGAACAATGCTTATTCTCAATAAGGTAGGAACTTGCATAAGTAGTAAGTCTCACTTAAAAACCCTAAGGCTATGGCAAAAACCCGAGTAGGGACAAAATCCATAGTCTAAGGAAAAATGCGTGAGAAAATGCAAAGTCAAAAGAAACGTCTAAATGACGTCATCAGGGATATGACCAGCCCAAGGTGGGTGCCTCGTTAAAACCTAGTTAGGTAGCAAAAACCCAGTGGGAAAAATGCTCCTAATCGTAGGGAAAAAGAGTACATTAAGATCAAGCAAGTATCTACAGGATACTCCCCCTGAGTTTGACATAATTCCAAAGAGAAATAGTAAAGTTGCAACTCAGAAAGTTTACGCATACCGATTCCATGAACAAGCTTCTGAAATGTCGTCTTCGGTAGTGATTTGGTGAAGAGGTCAGCCAGATTGTCTTGCGAACGGATTTGCGTGACTTCAATCTTCTGCTGCTCTTGTTGTTAATGTGAAAAGAAAAACTTTGGCGCAATATGCTTGGTGTTGTCTCCTTTGATGTAACCCTTCTTGAGTTGTTCGATGCAAGCTGCGTTGTCTTCAAAAATCATCGTCGGGACATCAACGGCAGGGTGAAGATCGCAGGAGCTTCGAATATGGCCCACTACTGCTCTCAACCAAAAGCATTCCCGAGTTGCTTCATGTAAGGCGAGGATTTCAGCATGGTTAGACGAAGTGGCAACTAAGGTCTGTTTAGTCGACCTCCAAGATATTGCGGTGCCTCCAACGGTAAAGACATAACCCGTTTGAGAGCGCGCCTTGTGCGGATCAGATAAATATCCTGCGTCGGCATAACCAACAAGGCGAGAATCAACTCGAGGAGTACATTATGCGACACCATTCGAGGATCCGTAGGGATAGAACAAGCCCAAATCCGTAGTACCCTTAAGGTAACGGAAGATGTCTTTTACGCCAGTCCAGTGTCTGCGTGTAGGTGCATTACTGTATCTTGCCAAAAGATTAACAGCGAAGGAGATGTCGGGTCTAGTGCATTGAGCTAAGTACAATAAAGCGCCTATTGCACTTAGATAAGGAACTTCAGGCTCCAAAATCTCTTCATCATCCTCCTTCGGACGGAAGGGATCTCGTTTTGCATCTAGTGTACGAACGACCATAGGAATACTCGAAGATTTCGCTTTATCCTCATTAAAGCGGCGCAACACCTTCTGGGTGTAGTTCGATTGATGTACTAGGATTCCATCCGAACAATGCTTTACCTCGAGACCGAGATAGTATCGAGTTTTACCTAGATCTTTCATCTCAAATTCTGACTTCAGGTGCACGGCAGTTCTCGCAAGCTCTTCAGGAGTTCCGATGAGATTCATGTCATCGACATATACTGCAACAATCGCAAATCCGGAATGTGACTTCTTAATGAACACACAAGGGCATAATTCGTTGTTCACATATCCCTGACTAGTCAAATACTCACTCAGACGGTTATACCACATTCTTCCGGATTGTTTCAAGCCGTAGAGTGAACGCCTCAACCGAATTGAGAGCGTGTTCCGAGGTTTGGAAATATTTGAACCAGTCAAAGTAAGTCCTTCAGGAACTTTCATGTAAATTTCCGTATCAAGATCCCCATAGAGATACGCGGTTACTACGTCCATCAGCTGCATATCCAGTTTTTCGGAAACTACCAAACTGATAAGGTAGCGAAAAGTAATCACATCCATAACGGGTGAATAAGTTTCGTCATAGTCAATCCCGGGGCGTTGTGAGAAACCTTGTGCAACAAGACGAGCTTTGTAACGCACAATTTCATTCTTCTCATTACGCTTCCGAACGAAAACCCACTTGTAGCTAACGGGCTTCACATGTGGAGGAGTAGGAACTACAGGTCCAAACACCTTATGTTTCGCAAGAGAATCGAGTTCAACTTGGATTGCTTGTTTCCAGTTTGACCAATTAGCTCTACGTCGACATTCATCAACGGAACGCGGTTCAATGTCATCGCTCAACATGATCTCAGTAGCTACTGCAAATGCTAATGCATCGTCGACAATCATCTCATTTCTACGCCACACATCATCTAAGCTAGCATAATAGACCGAAATCTCATGATTCTCGGGAGGAGGATTCGTCTCTTCAATGACGCTTCCATAATCTAGAATTTCCTCATGAGTTGGGTAGAATGAGTAAGCGATAGTCGGATTCACGGTAGGTTCTTCAGGACCTTGTGCCGTGGTTTTCCTCTTCCGGGGGTGTGAATCCTTTGAACCAAGGGGTCTGCCACGCTTTTGTGTAGGGGCAGATGATTGGCTAGCCGCTAATGTACGTGGATCACCAGAATTGGTGTCCCGGGCTTCCAGGAGGGTAGTCCGTCGTACATTTGGTACATCTATCTTTGCAGGCGTATTCGCAGCTGGAATGTGTGATCTTGTCACGCGCGCTAGATTGGTGAAAGCATCGGGCATGCTCTGAGCTATGCTCTGAAGATCTAATATACGCTGCACTTCAGTTTCAGACTGAGCGGTGCAGGGATCTAAATGAGACAAAGTGGGAGTCGTCCACGATAATTCGCGTCGTTCTTCGGGAACGTTGACGTTCTTATCTCCCCCTAACGACGGGAAGACTGTCTCATAGAAGTGACAATCCGCAAAATGAGCGGTAAACAGATCGCCTGTCAAAGGTTCTAAGTAACGAATAATCGAAGGAGAATCATATCCGACATAGATTCCCATCTTTCGCTGAGGCCCCATTTTTGTACGTAAGGGCGGCGAGATCGGCACATATACTGCACAACCAAAAACGCGCAGATGCGATATGTCGGGTTCGTATCCGGTAACCAACTGAAGGGCACTAAATGGTTGTGTCGCAACAGGCCTCAGGCGGACCAACTTTGCTGCATGCAATATTGCATGGCCCCAAGCAGCGATCGGGAGCTTGGTACGTATGACCAACGATCGAGCAATCATTTGTAAGCGCTTAATGAAAGCCTCTGCCAGGCCGTTCTAGGTGTGAACATAGGGTACAGGATGTTCAACTTCAACCTCAACCGACATGCAATAGTCATCAAAAGTTTTAGATGTGAATTCTCCAGCATTATCCAATCGAATAGATTTGATCGGATAATCAGGGTGGTGAGCCCTGAGCTTGATAACCTGAGCCAACAGTTTGGAGAATGCAGCGTTCCTTGTGGACAACAAGCACACGTGTGACCAACGTGTGGAAGCGTCAACCAAAACCATAAAGTATCTAAATGGTCCGCATGGAGGGTGAATCGGTCCACAAATGTCCCCCTGAATCCGTTGTAGAAAAATGGGAGGATTCGAACGAATCTTGTCATAAGAAGGCTTAGTGATAAGCTTTCCCATTGAACATGTTTGACATGAGATTCCTTGGATCGAGCCTAAAATGCAGGTTAGTGGATGCCCGTGTGAAGTTTTGAGGATACGGCGCATCGCTATTCGTCCAGGATGTCCCAAACGATCATGCCAAAGTGTAATTTCGTGCGCGGTCCCAGTAGTAGGGCCGGCCACATAGTGGCATTCTATGGGGCGTATGGTCGTAGTATACAGACCACTCGGGGTACGCTCCATCTTCTCTAGAATACGCTTCTGGCCATATTAGTAGGTATGCACAGAAATTCAACTCCGTTTTCTACGTGGGTTTCAGCGTGGTAATTGTTATCTCTAATATCCTTGAAACTTAGCAACGTTCTTCCGGAACGTGGAGAATAGAGTGCCTCAGCAATGGTCAAGATTGTACCATTGGACAACATTATACGTGTCTTACCGTATCCTTCGATCAGGTTGGATGGGCCTGAGAGGGTTGTCAGAGGTGCATTCTTAGGTATGAAGTTAGTGAAATAGATGCGTTCACGCAAAACTGTGTGCGTGGTTGCACTATCTGCCAGACAACTAACTTTCCCACTAGTCATACCTATAATGAAAAATTAATTTGAATCGGTCACATGCATAAAAGTTTATAAAACAATTATCAATTCAAAATAATTTAATTTATTCAAGGATTAAAATTGAATATCCAAAATAAATCACCAACTAATAATCCAAAACATAAAGGAAAATTGTTCAAAAATCAACCAAAAACAAGGGGGGGTTCGGCCACTAGGTGGAATTCGGCCCCATTTGTCTTATTTTAACTAAAAAATAAGTCTATGTCTAAGAGTCTAATCTTCCATAGGGGTGGTATCCTCCTGAAAATCAGAAACCTCCATCTTTGTAGTCTCCAGTTCGTCCACTTGCATGAAGTTTGATTCAAACTTCTTACGACGAGAATGATATTCATCTACAACCTTCTTGGGAGCACGGCAAACACGAGACCAATGGTCCTTTGAACCACAGCGATAGCACATATCGTCATCCATGGTTTTAGGTGTTTTGCCTTTATTCTTGAAGTTCGGGGCCCGGGGAGCGAGGTTTGAGCGCTTCTGGGCTTTGTTTCCTCCCTTGGGTGGGCCTTGGCTCTGTTGACCTTGGTGGGATGGCTTCTGGCCGCCCCTACCTCGCCTCTTTTGGCGTTGTGGGTGCTGGTTAGTGCTATAATGTGCTTCAGGCACAGCAGTAGCCCCAGTAGGTCGAGCTTGATGATTCTTCATCAACAGCTGGTTCTGCTTTTCAGCAAGAAGTAAAACAGAGATCAAATCCGAGAACTTAGTGAACTTCTGAGCTCTATATTGTTGCTGCAGGACAATATTAGAAGCAGAGAAGGTCGAATAGGTCTTCTCCAGGAGATCCTCTTCAGTCAAAGTTTCATTGCAAAACTTGAGAAGTGATCGGATTCGACAAACTTCAGAATTATATTCATTCACAGACTTAAAGTCTTGGAAGCGCAAGTGCTGCCAGTCGTGTGTTGCTTCAGGCAAGAATATGTCCTTTTGGTGATCAAAGCGATCAGCCAAAGCAACCCATAATGCACGTGGATCATCTTCAGCAAGATACTCAGTTCGTAGAGCGTCATGGATATGTCTTCGGATGAAGATCATAGCAGTGGCTTTTTCAGCTTCGCCAACAGGTTTATCTGTTGCTTCTTCAATAGCCGGACGCAAGTTCTTTGCAGTGAGGTGGAGCTTCACATCTTGAACCCACTTGAGGTAGTTCCTTCCAGAAACCTCCAAAGCGGTGAAGTCAAGTTTGTTCAAATTTGACATGTTCCTATCACAAATAGATGGACAAGATGTGGTTAGTGTAATGGAGAAGAAAATCGATCCATTCACGTAGGAGTAGAACATACAGGTTCTAATAGACATGTATTGGTTTAATTTTGCATGAAAAACTGCGGGTTTTCATGGGTGAGTTGTTTAAGTGAAAACTTCAGGTTTTCAAACAAGGCATGTTTATAAGAAGAAACTTCAGGTTTCAAAAATAATTATGAACTTCAGGTTCATATATTCCTGCAGGCAAACACAAATATATATGCAAACAAATATGCAACAAGTATATGCAAAAATATAGCTTTAGGTTTAGTATTATAATTGAATTAATTTATTTGGACTTCGGGCCAAATTAAAGTGTGGGTAAAAATATAAAAACCCATTTTGGGCCTAAAAAATTCAACTCGGGCTGCTGCAGGCAAGCCCAGAAAAACAAAAAAAATTGTTTTTGTTTTTTCGTTGGGCCGAGGAGCTGGAGCCCATAGAGCTCGGGTTTGATAGAAGCAGGACGACCCAGCAGCGCTGGGTGTGCTTGGCCGGGGAAGAAGGCCGGATTTTGAGCCTCGGCGCCACTGCAAGTGGCTAAAAATTGGATGGGAAGACTCGGGGGTTCTCTTCTAGGGTGTTTCGACGATTATTACAACATGGAGATATTAAAATCGCAATATTTTAATAACCAAACCCTAAAAAAATTGAAATCGAATTTTCGAGAAAATTTCGATGAGATTCTGGTGAATCTCAGTTCAATTTGAGATGTGGGACGACTTCTGGTCGTCGGCGACATGAACCAAAAGTTTGAGGCAATGGCTGCAGGCCATGTCTAGGTCGAGGACACCGTGAAAGGTGTCGGCTTTGGTTGGTTTTGGAGCCTCGGAGCTTCTGGCTCCGTGGGTTTTCTGGAGAGAAAAGGGAGAGCTGCAGGCTCTCGGCTTGCGGCCTTGCAGGATGCAAAGGCATGGGTTCGAAGAACCCAGATGTTTCCCGATTCCAATTTTTCATATATAATTCAATTATAGGCATATAAAATTCAATTCAATATATATTTCAATTAATCACATATTTACAGTGGTGCATATGCAAAATAATATTTTCAATGCATGTACATATGTAAGATTCAATTCATAACCAATATCAAATTCACATAATTTCAGCAATTATGGTTATGAGGCATACACAATTTATGTAGAATCTAAAATACGTAAAACGTAAAGTTGGGTCATGCATCATGGTGAATGTTCATGCTATCAGGGCTTGCAAAATATCGAGTTAAAAGCCGTTGTTTTGAAAGAACCTGATTGCGTGATGATATGGATGAACTGGTTTGATGCAGAAAAATTCTCCAACGTCAGATTCCTAAGAGCAGCGGTAGGAGCGTGCTGATAACGTGTTGTGGACTATTTTATCTGACAAAGGGAGAGAGGGCCGGCGGCAGAGAAAGAGAGAAAAGAGAGATATGTGTTTGTAGAATTGTAGGGGAATTGTGTGTTTATCCCTCCTACATTGAACCTTTATTTATAATAATAAGATGATAGGATATTCCTTGGTCCCCAAGGAATATCAGTTACAATAGGAAAGGATAAACCCTAATCTAATCTAACCTAGGATTTACACAATCATACTTCGATTAGGAATGTTTCACAACATAGAGTTATATCTAAACTACATATTATATAACTCACTTTGTCAACCAAAAACTAATGAAATTACAATTATAATCTTTACTACATAACTGAAAAAAAAAATATGAGAAAAGAAAAACATGGGGGGCATTATAGTAATTTCGAATAAACAACTTTTAGCTGTTTCTTTTTAAACCTCACAACCATATCACTCTATCAGTATCCTCTAAATTCACTCTCTCTCTCTCTCTCTCTCTCCATAACTGGCAACACTTTTTTTTTTTTTTATGGCTGCATAACTCCTACCAATTTTTTTTTTTAAAACAATGTTTGAGAATAATAAAAATGATATTTCTCACTCATTAGTGTGTCACCTTTGCTAGTTTTATTTTAAATGTGTTGGTGCAAGTTATACCATTTTCAATGCATACAAAAAATTGACTTTCACGTTTGGTCGACATTCAAGTGAAAAATGCACCATCCGAGTGTCCTATGAAAAAAACATATTTTGTTGATAATAAGTGTAGAAATTAAAGGCAGGATGTGTTTGTAGTTTTATTATTTTAAAAACTTGTTTTGTTAATTTTTAAAATTTTAGACTAAAATTTTGAGAAGCAGTACGATATTCATTGAAGTAAAACAAAATACGTACATAGTTGAGAGGATAGAGCGCACAGATGGGCCTTGATAAAAACATTGCCGATGATTTCAACTCAATCGAAGAGAAAAAGAGTGTTGCACAATCAATTTAAAAGTTACCCTCTCGGAAATATATATTAACAAAGAGCACGTTGAAATTTGCGAGAGAGGGTCCTCCCCGGATCCTTTTTATGAGGATCCTGGGGATCCTCCAATCACATCCGTTCATCGTGGATCGTACGGCCAGTTTTCGTCAGGCATTGTTTATATTCAATTTTAAATAAAAAAATTTACAATGATTTTTGACCGCACGATGTACAATGAACATATGTGATTTGAGAATCTCCGAAATCCTCACAAAGAGGATCAGACGAGGATTCTCACTCGAAATTTGCAAACGTCCTCTGGGAAATATATTAATACAAACTAAACCATATTTATGATAATGAACTATGAAATAGTCAAATTTGGTTGTCTATGACTATAACTCCTCCAACTCAATAATTTTTATTGCACCGAAGTGAAGTGGGCCAGTACCCAACATAAGATAAACGGTGGCGATGCATTGATTTTTTTTTAATTTCTTATTACAATCTATATTTCAATTTTAAATTACGAGTGATGTTATTCTCATATTTTTTTTTTTACTTTTCACACATTCTTCTTAATTTTCGATTGTCGGATTGAATGAGTTGAAAATATCAAATGACAAAAATTAACTGGAGGTGTGAGACGTAAAAAAGAAGTGTATGAATAACAACTTCATAAATTATATTAACTTTAATTTTTAGTGTTTCTGAGTGAAATACTTTAAGTGTTATAATCGTTAGATCTTAATATTTTCATTTATAATTAAAGAATTACAATTAAAACTTCTGGACTATCTCATTCTTTCTTGGGGGTACCATAGAAAATTTAAAAGTAAGGAGAATAGTTTAAGCCCATAATGTATTTTTACAATAAATGATAAGGTAATTTATACCAAGCGCATCTAAATTATGGGGAGGGAGACTGAAATACAAAATCTCGGATGCAAAAACAAAACTTTTAACTACTTAAGCTGCAAACTACTTACTTTAAACCCAGAACATACATTTTGTCGAAGGAAAAAAAAAACCTAACTACCAGGGGAATGGGGAGAGATCCATTCAGATTAATTGCCTAGATTCACAACTTTGAAGGAGCCAATAATATAATCGTGATGCTAAAGAAATTATCTTCTTAAACCATATTTTATAAGTTTATATCATGTGACAGTTGGGATAAATAATGGTCTTCTCCCGTGTATTTTGCATAATTAAACTGCATATATTATATTAAATTATAAAAAAAAATGTCCCAAAAGAGTTTAATTATGAAAATAATAGAGTGCATTATGGGGAATCCAGAGTGATAGTTGGGACCTGAGAGAGAGAGAGCGTGTGTGTCTGTCTGCAGTCAGAAGTGACAGGTATTGGCTGGCTGGCTGGTAAGGTTACATGAATATCAAATAAACATTCACCCAAAAACTCAGCACAATAAAGAAACAACGAGTCCTAATCATAGAGCCTCTAAGTTAGAGCATCTTCAACGAGAGTCCTGATTTAGAAACTTCAACTATCATTTTTGAAGACTCATTTAGGGACTTAAATAGAATTTTTGTGTACCAATATTGTCTCCAATAGAAAAGTTCTTATAGTAAAGTCCCTAAATTTGAAGTTTTACGATTTTATGTGATTAGGTACAAATTTTTTGTTTTTTATTAAACAAACGATATTATCTACATTAAGGGAGATGAGATGGACTTGGCCTCACAATGAACTAGCAATAATGTGGTTCAAGTTCGTCTTTGACGAGAATCGAACTTAAGACCTCTAACTTACAAGTGAAGAGAAATACCACTAGACCGTAGTACTAAGTAGCACAAATTGTTTTTTTTTATGTTAAATTATTTTAATTAATTTAATATTATGCCATCGTAAAACATTTTTGCTTACATTTTAATCAAAAAAAATTTAAATTCTAACACAATTTTTTCCTTCAACAAAAGTAACCAAAATGGATCCATTATTAAACTAATTCATTAGGAAAAATGCAACAATTAAATAGTTTAAATAAATACATTAGCTTATATTAACCAAAAGAAATATATTAATTCGATACCTAATGAGAAAATATTAACTTAATTTGGCAAACATTGAAAAGGAAAAAACAATTTGGAAGCAGCCCGAATGAAATATGGCGCGCATCTAGCAAGAAAAGAAAAAAAAATGAAAAGCTGCGGAATCATTCACTTGATTGGTTTAAAAATCAATAAAAAAAAGTTAAAAAAAAAAACTGCGGTGCAGGTGGGATTGTTTTTTACTCAAAATTAACAGTGGAATCACTTTTTGAGTCATTATTTACGGTCTTTACATTTGAGAATTTTTTTGAGGTATCCGATGAGTCTTTATGTATTATGATGCTTTGAGGACTTCTATTCTGATCCATTGAAAGTCTGTTGTCCCTATATTTAAGGACTATACGGTTGTAGATGTAGAGACTCTCCACCTACATTGTAATGAACAATACTCATCCCTAGTATTTCTCTTTAAAAGAACAAAATGTTAATAGACATAATTTTAATGTTCAAAATATTTTGTAACCTAAAACAATTTGAAAGATGGATCGCTAGATCAATAAGTTATTTGTGCTACTATCACAGTTTCGGTATCTTCATTTTTTTCCATTGGTTCTTATGAAAAAATCTTTAGTAGGATTTATTAAGTAAAATCAATGTAGTGTCGGATAAAACAAAAATACATGAATTTTATATTTTTATGAGAAAAGCTTTTTGAGTGACGTGATCGAAACATCCGTACTCGAGTTTTTCTTGGTTCCTTCCTACATATATTTGAATTTGAATTACACTAATACATGAATTTTATATTTTTATTAATACATGAATTTTATATTTTTATGAGAAAAGCTTTTTGAATGACGTGATCGAAACATCCCTACTCGAGTTTTTCTTGGTTCCTTCCTACATATATTTGAATTTGAATTACACTAATTATTTTTTTATGGGAAAAAACAGAAGAGAAAATCCAGGAGAAAGAGAAAGATAGTGGGGACAAGCTAAAGGGCTCAAAGTTGGGTATCATCACGCAGATGCATCAAGCATCTACCTATCATAGTTCTAAAATAGTTAAATTTGCTTACTGATAAAAAAAAATATTTGAAACAATCTTCCATAAAAGGCAAAAAACAAGTATTCAAATTTGACAAATTGAAAAATTAATTATAAATGATACACTGTTGTGGACTATTTTATCTGACAAAGGGAGAGAATTTTATCTGACAAAGGGAGAGAGGGCCAGCGGCAGAGAAAGAGAGAAAAGAGAGATGTGTGTTTGTAGAATTGTAGGGGAATTGTGTGTTTATCCCTCCTACATTGAACCTTTATTTATAATAATAAGATGAGAGGATATTCCTTGGTCCCCAAGGAATATAAATTACAATAGGAAAGGATAAACCCTAATTTAATCTAACCTAGGATTTACACAATCATACTTCAATTAGGAATGTTTCACAACACTCCCCCTTGAGTGTGTAAATACTCAAGGTAGATTTAGCGTCATGCAGAAGTTGAGGAAGTCGACTCGTCAGTGCTGATTCCAAGGAACAACGCTTATTCTCAATATGGTAGGAACTTGCATAAGTAGTAAGTCTCACTAAAAAACCCTAAGGCTATGGCAAAAACCCGAGTAGGGACAAAATCCATAGTCTAAGGAAAAATGCGTGAGAAATGCAAAGTCAAAAGAAACGTCTAGATGACGTCATCAGGGATATGACCAGCCCAAGGTGGGTGCCTCGTTAAAACCTAGTTAGGTAGCAAAAACCCAGTGGAAAAAATGCTCCTAATCGTAGGGAAAAAGAGTACATTAAGATCAAGCAAGTATCTACTGGATACTCCCGCTGAGTTTGACATAATTCCAAAGAGAAATAGCAAAGTTACAACTTAGAAAGTTTACGCATACCAATTCCATGAACAAGCTTCTGAAACGTCGTCTTCGGCAGTGATTTGGTGAAGAGGTCAGCCAAATTGTCTTGTGAACGGATTTGCGTGACTTCAATCTTCTGTTGCTCTTGTTGTTGATGTGAAAAGAAAAACTTTGGTGCAATATGCTTGGTGTTGTCTCCTTTGATGTAACCCTTCTTGAGTTGTTCGATGCAAGCAGCGTTGTCTTCAAAGATCGTCGTCGGGACATCAACGACGGGATAAAGATCGCATGAGCTTCGAATATGGCCCATTACAGCTCTCAACCAAAAGCATTCCCGAGTTGCTTCATGTAAGGCGAGAATTTCAGCATGGTTAGACGAAGTGGCAACTAAGGTCTGTTTAGTTGACCTCCAAGATATTGCGGTGCCTCCAACGGTAAAGACATAACCCGTTTGAGAGCGCGTCTTGTGCGGATCAAATAAGTATCCTGCGTCGGCATAACCAACAAGGCGAGAATCAACTCGAGGAGCACATGGTACGGAATCATTCGAGGATTCGTAGGGATAGAACAAGCCCAAATCCGCAGTACCTTTAAGGTAACGGAAGATGTCTTTCACGCCAGTCCAGTGTCTGCATGTAGGTGCATTACTGTATCTTGCCAAAAGGTTAACAGCGAAGGAGATGTCGGGTCTAGTGCATTGAGCTAAGTACAATAAAGGGCCTATTGCACTTAGATAAGGAACTTCAGGCTCCAAAATCTCTTCATCATCCTCCTTCGGACGGAAGGGATCTTGTTTTGCATCTAGCGTACGAACGACCATAGGAGTACTCGAAGACTTCGCTTTATCCTCATTAAAGCGGCGCAACACTTTCTGGGTGTAGTTCGATTGATGTACTAGGATTCCATCCGAACAATGCTCTATCTCGAGACCGAGACAGTATCGAGTTTTACCTAGATCTTTCATCTCAAATTCCGACTTCAGGTGCGCGGCAGTTCTCGCTAGCTCTTCAGGAGTTCCGATGAGATTCATGTCATCGACATATACTACAACAATCGCAAAGCCGGAATGTGACTTCTTAATGAACACACAAGGGCATAATTCGTTGTTCACATATCCCTGACTAGTCAAATACTCACTCAGACGGTTATACCACATTCTTCCGGATTGTTTCAAACCGTAGAGTGAACGCCTCAGCCGAATTGAGAGAGTGTTCCAAGGTTTGGAAATATTTGAACCAGTCAATGTAAGTCATTCGGGAACTTTCATGTAAATTTTCGTATCAAGATCCCCATAGAGATACGCGGTTACTACGTCCATCAGCTGCATATCCAGTTTTTCGGAAACAACCAAACTGATAAGGTAGCGAAAAGTAATCACATCCATAACGGGTGAATAAGTTTCGTCATAGTCAATCCTAGGGCGTTGTGAGAAACCTTGTGCAACAAGACGAGCTTTGTAACGTACAATTTCGTTCTTCTCATTACGCTTCCGAACGAAAACCCACTTGTAGCCAACGGGCTTCACATGTGGAGGAGTAGGAACTACAGGTCCAAACACCTTACGTTTCGCAAGTGAATCGAGTTTGACTTGGATTGCTTGTTTCCAGTTTGACAAATCAGCTCTACGTCGACATTCATCAACGGAACGCGGTACAATGTCATCGCTCAACATGATCTCAGTAGCTACTGCAAATGCTAATGCATCGTCGACAATCATCTCATTTCTACGCCACACATCATCTAAGCTAGCATAATAGACCGAAATCTCACGATTCTCGGGAGGAGGATTCGTCTCTTCAAGGACGCTTCCATAATCTAGAATTTCCTCATGAGTTGGGTAGAATAAGTAAGCGATAGTCGGATTCACGGTAGGTTCTTCAGGACCTTGTGCCGTGGTTTTCCTCTTCCGGGGGTGTGAATCCTTTGAACCAAGGGGTCTGCCACGCTTTTGTGTAGGGGCAGATGATTGGCTAGCCGCTAATGTACGTGGATCACCAGAATTGGCGTCCCGGGCTTCCAGAAGGGTAGTCCGTTGTACATTTGGTACATTCATCTTTGCAGGCGTATTCGCAGCTGGAATGTGTGATCTTGTCACGCGCGCTAGATCGGTGAAAGCATCTGGCATGCTCTGAGCTATGCTCTGAAGATCTAATATGCGCTGCACTTCAGTTTCAGACTGAGCGGTGCGGGGATCTAAATGAGACAAAGTGGGAGTCGTCCACGATAATTCGCGTCATTCTTCAGGAACGTTGACGTTCTTATCTCCCCATAACGACGGGAAGACTGTCTCATAGAAGTGACAATCCGCAAAATGAGCGGTAAACAGATCGCCTGTCAAAGGTTCTAAGTACCGAATAATCGAAGGAGAATCATATCCGACATAGATTCCCATCCTTCGTTGAGGCCCCATTTTTGTAGGTAAGGGCGGCGAGATCGGCACATATACCGCACAACCAAAAACGCGCATATGCAATATGTCGGGTTCGTATCCGGTAACCAACTGAAGGGCACTAAATGGTTGTGTCGCAACAGGCCTCAGGCGCACCAACTTTGCTGCATGCAATATTGCATGGCCCCAAGCAGCAATCGGGAGCTTGGTACGTATGACCAACGATCGAGCAATCATTTGTAAGCGCTTAATGAAAGCCTCTGCCAGGCCGTTCTGGGTGTGAACATGGGGTACAAGATGTTCAACTTCAACCCCAACCGACATGCAATAGTCATCAAAAGTTTTAGATGTGAATTCTCCAGCATTATCCAATCGAATAGATTTGATCGGATAATCAGGGTGGTGAGCCCTGAGCTTGATAACCTGAGCCAACAGTTTGGAGAATGCAGCGTTCCTTGTGGACAACAAGCACACGTGTGACCAACGTGTGGAAGCGTCAACCAAAACCATAAAGTATCTAAATGGTCCACATGGAGGGTGAATCTGTCCACAAATGTCCCCTTGAATCCATTGTAGAAAAATGGGAGGATTCGAACGAATCTTGTCGTAAGAAGGCATACTAATAAGCTTTCCCATTGAACATGTTTGACATGCGATTCCTTGGATCGAACCTAAACTTCGGGTTAGTGGATGCCCGTGGGAAGATTTGAGGATACGGCGCATCGCTATTCGTCCAGGATGTCCCAAACGATCATGCCAAAGTGTAATTTCGTGCGCGGTCCCAGTAGTAGGGCCGGCCACATAGTGGCATTCTATGGGGCGTATGGTCGTAGTATACAGACCACTCGGGGTACGCTCCATCTTCTCTAGAATACGCTTCTGGCCATATTCGTAAAAAGTTATGCACAGAAATTCAACTCCGTTTTCTTCGTGGGTTTCAACGTGGTAATTGTTATCTCTAATATCCTTGAAGCTTAGCAACGTTCTTCCGGAACGTGGAGAATAGAGTGCCTCAGCAATGGTCAAGATTGTACCATTGGACAACATTATACGTGCCTTACCGTATCCTTCTATCAGGTTGGATAGGCCTGGGAGGGTTGTCAGAGGTGCATTCTTAGGTATGAAGTTAGTGAAATAGATGCGTTCGCGCAAAACTGTGTGCGTGGTTGCACTATCTGCCAGACAACTAACTTTCCCACTAGTCATACCTAGAATGAAAAATTAATTTGAATCGGTCACATGCATAAAAGTTTATAAAACAATTATCAATTCAAAATAATTTTATTTATTCAAGGATTAAAACTGAATATCCAAAAAAAATCACCAACTAATAATCCAAAACATAAAGGAAAATTGTTCAAAAATCAACCAAAAACAAGGGGGGATTCGGCCACTAGGTGGAATTCGACCCCATTTGTCTTATTTCAACTAAAAAATAAGTTTATGTCTAAGAGTCTAATCTTCCATAGGGGTGGTATCCGCCTGAAAATCAGAAACCTCCATCTTTGTAGTCTCCGGTTCGCCCACTTGCATGAAGTTTGATTCAAACTTCTTACGACGAGAATGATATTCATCTACAACCTTCTTAGGAGCGCGGCAAACACGAGACCAATGGTCCTTTGAACCACAGCGATAGCACATATCGTCATCCATGGTTTTAGGTGCTTTGCCTTTATTCTTGTAGTTCGAGGCCTGGAGAGCGAGGTTTGGGCGCTTCTAGGCTTTGTTTCCTCCCTTGGATGGGCCTTGGCTCTGTTGACCTTGGTGGGATGGCTTCTGGCCGCCCCTACCTCGCCTCTTTTGGCGTTGTGGGTGCTGATTAGTGCTATAATGTGCTTCAGGCACAGCAGTAGCCCTAGTAGGTCGAGCTTGATGATTCTTCATCAACAGCTGGTTCTGCTTTTCAGCAAGAAGTAAAACAGAGATCAAATCCGAGAACTTGGTGAACTTCTGAGCTCTATATTGTTGCTGCAAGACAATATTAGAAGCAGAGAAGGTCGAATAGGTCTTCTCCAGGAGATCCTTTCAGTCAAAGTTTCATTGCAAAACTTGAGAAGTGATCGGATTCGACAAACTTCAGAATTATATTCATTCACAGACTTAAAGTCTTGGAAGTGCAAGTGCTGCCAGTCGTGTCTTGCTTCAGGTAAGAATATGTTCTTTTGGTGATCAAAGCGATCAGCCAAAGCGACCCATAATGCACGTGGATCCTCCTCAGCAAGATACTCTGTTTGTAGAGCATCATGGATATGTCTTCGAATGAAGATCATAGCATTGGCTTTTTCAGCTTCGCCAACAGGCTTATCCGTTGCTTCATCAATGGTAGGACGCAAGTTCTTTGCAGTGAGGTGGAGCTTCACATCTTGAACCCACTTGAGGTAGTTCCTTCCAGATACCTCCAAAGCGGTAAAGTCAAGTTTGTTCAAATTTGACATGTTCCTATCACAAAATAGATGGACAAGATGTGGTTAGTGTAATGCAGAAAAATCAATCCATTCACGTAGGAGTAGAACATACAGGTTCTAATAGACATGTATTGGTTTAATTTTGCATGAAAAACTGCGGGTTTTCATGGGTGAGTTGTTTAAGTGAAAACTTTAGGTTTTCAAACAAGGCATGTTTTTAAGAAACTTCAGGTTTCAAAATAATGATGAACTTCAGGTTCATATGTTCCTGCAGGCAAACACAAATATATATGCAAACAAATATGCAACAAGTATATGCAAAAATACAACTTTAGGTGTATAATTATAATTGAATTTGAATTATTTGGACTTCGGGCCAATTTAAAGTGTGGGTGAAAAAATATAAAACCCAAATTATTCAGAAATATTAAATAATAAAATCTCGGGGTTGTTGGGGGCTCGGAGTGAGTCACGGTTGTCATGGACAACCACTGAGATAAGAAAATCTCAATGTTTCAACAACTATAAAACCCTAAAAATTGAAATCGAATTTTCGAAAAAAATTCCGATGAGATTCTGGTGAATCTCGGTTCAATTGCCGACATGGGACGACTTCAGGTCGTTGATAACAAGAACCAATAGGTTCGGGGTTGTGGCTGCAGGCCACTCCATGGTCGGGGACACCATGAAAGGTGTCGGGATTCTGGGTTTTGGGTGTGGGGCTTTTCTGGGGAAAAGGAGAGCTGCATGCTCTCTGCTTGCGTGGAGACCCCATCTGCAGGATGGAGGTCACGGGTTCGAAAGAACCCTAGGTCTCAATCGCAAAAAAAAACTCTCTTTTTTTTTTTCAATTCAATTATATGCATATGAAATTCAATATATTTCAATGAAGCACATATTTACAGTGATGCATATGCAAAATAATATTTTCGATGCATGTACATATGTAAGATTCAATTCATAACCAATATCAAATTCACATAATTTCAGCAATTATGGTTATGAGGCATACACAATTTATGTAGAATCTAAAATACGTAAAACGTAAAGTTGGGTCATGCATCATGGTGAATGTTCATGCTATCAGGGTTTGCAAAATATCGAGTTAAAAGCCGTTGTTTTGAAAGAACCTGATTGCGTGATGATATGGATGAACTGGTTTGATGCAGAAAATTCTCCAACGTCAGATTCCTAAGCGCAGCGGTAGGAGCGTGCTGATAACGTGTTGTGGACTATTTTATCTGACAAAGGGAGAGAGGGCCGGCGGCAGAGAAAGAGAGAAAAGAGAGATGTGTGTTTGTAGAATTGTAGGGGAATTGTGTGTTTATCCCTCCTACATTGAACCTTTATTTATAATAATAAGATGAGAGGATATTCCTTGGTCCCCAAGGAATATAAGTTACAATAGGAAAGGATAAATCCTAATTTAATCTAACCTAGGATTTACACAATCATACTTCAATTAGGAATGTTTCACAACATACACCAATTAATTATCAGCTTAGGTGGGTGTATTCCATCATATTTTTTCAGTAAACCGGATCTTATGAAATGCGAGGTGCATAACTTTTAAAAGCATCTCCAAATAATCTGTCAAAAAGTCCACATTATCAATAATAGTAAAAGAAGATATCACTAGTGTTTTCCAAACAAAATTCCAATTCTTATATGCCATGACATGGAATGGTAGTAGATGAGTTGATGTCAAATTTGATAGCAGCTTCAAATAATTTTTAATTAATTATTAAATTTTTATTAATTTTTTATTGGCTTAAACATTTCTTATAATTCACTGTTGATTGCGTGACTATTGCTTTGCGAACATACTATAGTACTTTGTGCTTCAATAATGTAATAAAATAATAGTTTAATTTGACATATTAGATGGAGAACAAAACTTTCAAAAAATGTTAAAGTGCCACATAGGCTATCAAGTTTAAATTTTATGTTTAAAATATGACATCTCGAGATGATCTAATACTAATGAAACTATTTATACATTGCAAGTTTGCAAGTTTTAAAGTTTGAACAAACATAGCTGCAATTAGCCCTTTTAGACCGTCTTCAAGGGAGATGTCTAATCACATACTTAAACCCAGTTCCTTCTCCCCACCGCCGACTCTTTCCTTTGACTGGGGTCAGCGGCAACCCACTGTTATTGTTTTTCTCTCGTTTGTCATATTTTTCTATAAGTGATGCCTCTCGCCTTTTCCTCTAGTGTCTCTGGCCGTTGGTTTCAAATGTCATGGCCTGTTTCCTGGTGTTCTTCACCGTCTTGGTTTCTTCACTCCTAATCCCTGTTATGCGACCCTCTTTTTTCAACCCCAAATACTCATACTCTTTCATCTTCTTCATTTTCTCCCCTTCACATGCCTTTAACTAGGAGCGGCTCATCTCTTTTGGCCATCAAATCTAAACCATCCTTCACAGTTTCGCCCCCGACTGGCATGCCTGAAAAACGGGGCCAAGCGTGTTGTGGTTTAGCCCAAAGCGAAGGTGTTTTAGATGCCTCCTTAGCCCTAATCCCTTCCCATTTGTTTTAGTTTTTGGTTCTCCTTGTTGGGGCTTGTGTTGGGGGTTCAGATCTGGTGTTTCTTCTCCGGTGTGGCGCTTTTGGTGGTGAAATTTGGTTGGGGAGTTCACTTTGTTGTGGGTTGGAAATTTTTGATGCCATACCTTTGTCGAGTTTAACGCGGAGTTGGTTTTCTTTGGACGGCTACCCTTGTGGTCACTGGTGAGGTGGTTGCGTTGACGACTGCAGTGGATTCCTGCCCGTGCAAGATAGGATTTAGGTTTTTTTTTATTTTTTTATATTTTTGCTATTCTGTCATTTTGTTGTTTGGCATTTGGCTTTCTCCAATTGTATGCGTTTATTTGTTGTACTTGATTTTGTGTCACTGCCTTTCAATGAAATTGTTTACTTTCGACAAAAAAAAAAAGGTCTAATCACATAAGACTGAATCACATATTGATATTTAATGGGTTATTTTATTGACGCCCCACATTTTTATGAAAACACCCCACATCCAAAAGATTCCTCGAAAATTCCAACTTTGTCCCTCATTTTTCTAAAGACACCCCCACCCCATAAAGAAGTTAACGGAAAACAAGCCCCAATAAGACAGCCACCTATCTCTGAATGCCTCCATCGTCGACATCGGCACAACTGGCAACTCCCATGCCGTTGGTAACAACACATCACCTCAACTCATCCACCTGGATAACCCTTCAGCCCCATCACCTCCGTTGCGAAAGTTGTCGGTCAACACCATTCAACCCGTCTTTGGCACCGAAGTCTGTCGCCCAACACCCTAACTCGCCCACCTCGTCAAAGAGAGAAAGAGAGATAGAGAGATAGATAGGGTATGGTGTTGGGTTTTTGGCCCAGATTTTCTACGATGGTTGGCTGCCGACATGTTGAATAGGGGGTGTGGATGTGTTTTTTTTTGTCCATCTCAATTTATTTCGAATAAGGGTAAAAGAGGAAGTTCATGCAAGAAAAATGAAAATGAAGGATGTATTCATAAGATTATGGGGTGTTAGTAAAACTACCCTATTTAATTTGCTTTTAAGTAGCCTCTATTTGGTTGAGGCCAGGTCATCAAACCTAAATTGTTGGAATCTTGCTTCCCCAACATGTAATTTACCTTTTCCTATATTGAGAAGCCTTGAGCCTACAATTGCTTTAAACATCCCTATAAATAATATCTTAGAGAAGGAATATTTTACCGTCATCTTTTTTTTTTTTTTCCTCAAAAATCTTATTCTCATTATTTGTAATAGATAATATATTTAGGATAAGATACTTTTTTTACAAGCGATATATATATTTTTGAACAAACGATCGCCTTTGGTGAGAATCGAAGATCTCTCACTTACAAGTAAAGAGGATACCACTAGACCGTAGTACCAAGTGATATTTGAGATAGATGATTATTTATCCACCCACTTATTATTGTAAAATCTTTATGATAAATATCAATTTTTTTTAATATTACGTACCTTTAAGTGATAAGAAAAAGGAAAAATTAGTATCCGGTCCTTAGTTACCAATGTTCATTGACTGAGATCTTATTAGTTTTCAAATTTTGATTGAAGTCCCTAGCATTAATGTGATAATGAATTTCTATGTTTATTACATATTTTTTTAAAATAAAAATTAGTAATTGATTTAGGGTTTTAATACTCACACCTCTAATAAACTCCTAATTTATTTTCGATTCAAACATTTCCAAAATAAAAAAATAATAATAAAAAATAAGAATAAGTTTGAAGCCATTAGTTTTTCGTAAAAAAATCCTCAATTTTTTAATCATCTAAATATGCCAATTTGTTATATGTAAAATGTACCATTTTTTAATATAAAATATACAATTTTTTTTAATATAAAATGTACCCTATTTTTCAATATAAAATCCATTCAATTTTTTATAATCTATTTTTAAACTTGTATGGGTACATTCTTTTTCGTTGTTTTGAGAATGTATCCATGTCAAGTTTAATCGAAGAAATTTACTAATGTTATTAAGTCTAATATATATATTTTTTTCTGTGGTTTTGAAGAATGCACCCATGTTTTGGTACAATAATTTTTTTTATTAATTTTGATGAATGTACCCACACACACACTGTAATAGAGATTATAATTTTTATTTTTTTATTTTTTAATCCCACAATTTATGGGTTTTATTTAAAATCTCATTAATATAAACAAATAAAAATTTCAATTTTTAATTTAAAAAATATAGTAGCTTACATTATTACATTAATGTCAGGATCTTTGATAAAAAACTAAAAATAGAAAATGTTTCAATCAAATAATATTGATAATTAAGGACCGTATATAAAATGTTTCGAATTTTACAGTCTTTTAAAATCTTCTCAAATCCAAATTTGACTACAACTCCTAAAATCAAGCGGCTAAGAGAGAAGATACATAAATGTAAAGTGGGTACAAAAATATAACAACAGTAATTAAAAATAAAAAGCCACCGGGGAGTGGGGGAATCGGGGGATGCATGATGCCGTTTGTCACCGTGAGAGTAGGGGCAAGGGAAGTAAATTTGACAAAAGTTGGCGGTCAAAGATAGAAGGCGCCCTCCATCGCATCATAATTTTGCACGAAGCTCACGAAGTCTGCATTTCGGCAACTCACTCCCCCTATAAATACACAGCGAAGCCTCCCATTTGTACAGCACCTACAAACCTCCACACATCTCTCTCTCTCTCCTTTTTTCTCTCCCTAAACTCAGCTATACGTGGGATTTTGATTCGTCGGAGTGACTCGGACGAACGCCGGAGAAAATGGCCAAGAACGTCGGAATTCTCGCCGTCGACATCTACTTCCCCCCTACCTGTATTCAGCAGGTGACGATCCCTCACTCTCAAACTGCTTTCGTTTTTTAATTTTTTTTTTAATTTTTAATTTTCGTTTCACATTCACAACGATTCCTCGTCGTGCCTGTATTTTTATTTTATTTTTGTAATTTTATTTTCGTTGCTTGAATAAGTGAGGAAATGGAAATTAATAATCATTTTAGTTTTTTGTTCATTATTTTCTTAAATCAGAGAAAAAAATGAAGAAAAAAAAGAAGCAGAAAACAGCTCAGTTAATTGAGTAGTTGATTTTTTTTCTTGAATATTTTTTTGCATTAACGTGTGAAGAAATGTTGTTAGACATTTTGATCTGGAACTGGATTAAAAGTTATTATTATATATATATCGATTTATTAGAGCTTAAGTACATGTTGATTTACAAGTAATTTGAGCTTTGTTTTTTGGTTCAGAATTTTGATTTTATAGGCAGTGACTATAAATTTGAAGGCTCCAATTGGAAAGATGACAACTTTGTAGATTAGCTGATCATAATTTACAAAAAAAAAAATGTTAGGAAATAAAATAAAAAGTTTTAAGTGAAAGGAGTTTTGATTGAATTTCCAGAATAAAATGAACATCTAATGGTTTCTTAATTGCAATCGCGCACACGAAGAGCGGTAGGGTGTTTGAAGCAATATTACTCCTAGCAACAAATCCGTGCATTGTTATCTCGATATGTGCATCATGATGTCCTGTTAGCCATACCAAACCAGTTAGATTTCCGTCAACTAATGAAAGTTTGCGTTCTTTATGCAAAATAGGAAGCCTTGGAGGCTCATGATGGTGCCAGCAAAGGGAAGTACACTATCGGACTTGGACAAGATTGCATGGCGTTTTGTTCAGAGGTGGAAGATGTCATCTCAATGAGGTACTAGTTCTACATTCAATCCTCAATGTTTTTGTAATCTAATACATTGTATTAAGCCGCTCCTTGCCATTGCGCTTAGCATTAAATACAAGGTTTAAGAGCACATGATTCGAAAACTGTCTGAAACAGTCGAAAGCTGATGATTCAAAACGAAAAATTGCATTGACAATGCAACCTTCTAGTCCAGTTTGGACATGATCATAATTGTTGGGAAAAAAAGACCAGATCACATTGTATAATTTCATCTTCACATTTCTTTTCTGTTGTGCATGTTAGTCTTAAAACTATTTATGGTTTTTACCGTATCTTTACGGCTTTACCTTGCAATATTTGTGTTATATATGTATTCTTTCACTTAACGGATAATCTTGTGGAGACTCTAGTCGTTAACCTTGAATTTTGAATTTTCAGTTTGACAGTGGTTACCTCCCTTCTTGAGAAATATGGGATTGATCCAAAACAAATTGGTCGCCTGGAAGTAGGCAGTGAGACTGTGATCGACAAAAGCAAATCTATTAAGACCTTCCTGATGACAATTTTTGAGGTACTGTTTTTTCCCCTGTTAGAAGATGTATGCTCCGTCTTTACCCCGTTTAATAAGATGTTTCTTTGGTATCCTATTTTATGAGCTAATGTCGATAGATAATTTTTTCTGACACTTTCTTCTCATATCAAATATGCAGAAACACGGTAACACTGACATTGAAGGTGTCGACTCAACTAATGCTTGCTATGGAGGAACTGCAGCTTTATTCAACTGTGTCAATTGGGTGGAGAGTAGCTCATGGGATGGACGCTATGGGCTTGTCGTGTGTACTGACAGTGCGGTATGACCGTTTACTTTATCCTATGTTAACGTTGATAATAGTCTAACACAGATTTCCATTTACATTACCTTTATGTCTGTACTTTTATTCTATTTATCTTATGGGGAGAATTTCTATTTCAGGTCTACGCAGAGGGACCGGCACGACCAACTGGTGGAGCAGCTGCCATTGCCATGCTGATTGGACCTGATGCTCCTATTGCTTTTGAGAGCAAAGTTAGGGGAAGTCATATGGCTCACGTATATGATTTTTACAAGCCCGACCTTGCTAGTGAATATCCGGTAATTCTTCTTATAAGTTTTGACATATATTTGTTTGGGACGGTAGGAATCATATATTCTTATTTTCTTTGTTTCCAAATTGAGTTTGGACTATTTATATTTAACTTTGAGTGATACGTTTCTAGGCCTTTTTATCCTAATTTATCATTCCTGTGAAATGTTTGTAGGTTGTTGACGGAAAGCTTTCTCAAACTTGTTATCTGAAGGCTCTTGATTCTTGCTACAAGGAACTATGTAAAAAGTGAGTTCTTGTAAAAATACTGAAGTCATTTGACTTCGTTGTATTGTTTTCGCTATTATTTGTTCCTATGTAAATGCCTAATAGTTTTCTTTCTTTCTATAGGTATGAGAAATTGGAAGGTAAACAATTTTCTATCGCTGATGCTGAGTACTTCGTATTTCATTCTCCCTATAACAAGGTATATATTCTTAGAACTTGTGATCTTGCAATTGATCTTTCTTTCTGGTTTACAATTGAGATTTTGAATGTTTTTCTTTTCCCTTTAAAATAATTTGTGCTTTGATTTGTTGCAGCTCGTACAAAAAAGCTTTGCTCGTTTGGTGTTCAATGACTCTGTAAGGAATGCAAGGTACTTGTTTTTCCTCAATCCCGTCTAAGAATCATAATGCTCCGGACATTTATTCTCAGTGTATGTTTACGTGGTGATTTATTTTCTCTCTTTCCATACGCAGCTCTATCGATGAGGCGGGTAAAGAAAAGCTGGCTCCATTTGCTGACCTTCCTGGTGATGATAGCTACAATAGCCGGGATCTTGAAAAGGTACAGTTAAAGCCCTTGAAAATTCCTATTATACTTGCAACTTTCTCGGTTCCTTTGATTGTGAGCATAGTCTTTAATTATATCTGCTGATCATTGTTCACGATTTATTTAACTACAGGCATCCCAGCAAGTCGCTAAGCCCCTATACGACGCTAAGGTTGTACCAACAACTTTGGTGCCAAAGCAAGTTGGAAACATGTACACTGCATCTCTTTATGCGGCATTTGTATCCCTCCTCCACAACAAGCACAGCTCCTTGGTAAATCCCATAAATTTCTTATCCAAAAGGCTCGACTTCTCCTCCTGAACTTTTTGGCCTAATAAGTTTTGTTTGATAACAGGATGGCAAGAGGGTGATACTGTTCTCTTATGGAAGTGGCTCAACTGCAACCATGTTCTCATTGCGTCTCAATGCTGGTCAACAGCCCTTTAGCTTGGAGAACATCGCAGCCGTGATGAATGTTGGAGAGAAGTTGAAGGCAAGACATGAGGTACTAGTTTTTTTCCTTCTTTTTCTGTAAGCATGGCCGTACCATTCACTACGAACAAACTTTATTTTTCTCAAGTAGTGCTTGCGTCTTTGAGTAATAATCTTGATTACAATGTGATTCCAATAAATCATACTGCTCATTACTTTGTTTTTGAAACTGCCATGTTAAAATCCTTGGCAACACGAAAGCCATCTTTCCTCTGCCCTGAACGTTGTCATGCATGATGATGCATTTAACACCACGTTTAATTGAGTGCTATCCAACCGGAATTCGGTTGAGTTATCACGCTTGATAAATTAGAAAAGCACCTCGGTAAGGAATTCATTTATTGAACAACGTGTGTTCTTGATGCAGTTCCCTCCCGAGAAGTTTGTTGAAGTGATGAAGATCATGGAGCACAGGTATGGAGGCAAAGACTTTGTGACCAACCACGACATTAGCCTTCTACTTCCAGGCACATACTATCTTACCGAAGTCGACTCTAAGTACCGTAGATTCTATGCCAAGAAGGATGCAGCCGCCACCTCCAATGCCAACGGTGTGGTTGCCAACGGTCACTGATGGACGTAATTCAAGCCGGTCACACGGTTAAGTTGAGATTTATGTTGCTAGATGTCAGTTGTAACTCGTAAAACAGAACATGCTGGCCTCCGTAAGTTTGTATGTTAAAAGCAAATAGTTTGATTGGCAGCCAAATTATTATCAGGTTAAGAAATTGTTTTTGTTTCTTCTTATTTTTCTTTTTAATAAAATTGTTGAATGATAATAATAATCCACGACTGTTGAAAACTAAGATCAGAAGCCCATATCTCGTAGCTTTGTTTTCTACTTGCAAAAGCTTTCTTGAAAAAGTACACACCACATGATTGCTGCACTCTCTTTTTCTCAGGATCCGGATCCTCTCTGTAAGGATTCTAGGGATCTGGTGAATTATATCTGTTTATCATACATCGTGTCGTCAGAAATTATTTTAAATATTTTTATTTAAAATTAAATACAAACAATACATGATAAAAACTGATCGCATGATGTACGATGAACAGATACGATTTACAGATCCCCAGGATCCTCTCCAGAATCCTCACCAAAAGAATCCGGATAGGATCCTGTTGGTTTTTCTCATTCTCCGTGCTCATATTTCCTTGTCCTAGTTTTTTTTTTTTGGCTTAACATTTCCTTGTCCTAGTTTGGTACGCCGTATTAGACTACGGATAGGAATAATAGTGCGAGAGAGGTGCTTGGTCCATTTTGGATTAAATTAGCCACCAATTAAATATCCCGAGCTCACTTATTTAGTACGGCTCACACCTGCTAAATAATACCCTCCAAAAGCTAAGGGGATAATTTAGCGAGTTCAAAAGTTAAGGATAATTTAAACGCATTCTGTTGAGATTCTTGAGAATGAGTCCAACATTATTGGTAGGAGGGACCTTGCATGAGCTTATAAGAGGTTGGGCTACTTCCCATATTGCCAATTGGTTTTATAGTGGAACCTCAACTTTCTTCATGGTATTAGAGCAGGTTGTCCCACATGTGAAGTGCAACGGTCACACGTGCTCCACGTCACCCAAGTTGTGTTGTCCATTTGTTTGGCTTGAAAATTCGCTACATGTGATAGAGCGTGTTAGGAATGAGTCCCGCATTGATCGGAGAATGGACCTTACACGAGCTTATAAGAGGTTGGACTCCTCCCCATATTATCAATTGGTTTTGTAGTGAAATCTCAACTTTATTCATGTTTTATCTTCGCTCTCAAACAAATCTGCACCTTCTCCGTTTTCTCTTCCTATTCATCACGAACTTCATCTGATGTTCTTTGTTCTTTTTCCTCCTCGTGAATTCCATCTGTTATACTTTGTTCTTCTTACTCCTCTTTCTCCGCTCTTTATCTCTATTTGCCTCTCTGTTCTCTCTCTTATGAAATTAGTTGATCTGTCTTTTTTCTTGCAAATTGATTTCTTTTCTTCATCAATTTGTATCTTCAATTTTAGAAGTAGTATTGTTTTGGTTGGTGAATCAATGTGGATTTTGGGAGATTGAAGAAATGAGGAAGTGGAGTTCGTATGGGAGGATCGGATTTGATGCATTGGGAGAGATACTTGGGTTTCTTTCCTTTTTTTGTATGTTTTTTTCTTAAATTTTGTCAGTGCAATGATGATTAATTTTGTTTTTTTCTCTCTTATGTTTTTCTTTGGTTTTCTTATTTTTTCCATATAACATCAACTATTCTGTGAAAATTTGTACAATATTATTTTAGTCTGATGTATTATTCAATGGACAGATTAATCTTACACAGTACTAAATGTCCGATTAATTTAGTTAGTACTATCCGATGATTATTTCTCATCTCCAACTGAAATAGTAAGCAAAGTTCAAGCTGTCAAACGAGGGTTTATGTTCAGATTCTCCTTTGGTTTATTCAGTTCAAATGTTGGAGGAGAAAAGGAGTTAACGGGAAATTATTTCCTAAGTGTACTAATTTAAAAAAAAAAAAATTATTATTATTAAGAGAAATGAGAGAATTCGAAATTATTACAACAATTTAGAAGAGGGGCATAGTTTGAACTCGAGACCCATAGATAGATGAAAACCTAACACCCTATCCACTAAGATATTGGACTACATGCAAACTAAGTGTACTATTTCATTATGCTCAACATTGATGTGGCTTATAAGGGAGACAAACTTGGTTACACCGGCTGCGTCTTTCTACAAGTTTCATACACCTGCTATACGTTTTTCATACATGACGTGACAGGTGTATGAAACCGGAGTAGGAGAGTTTTTCTAGGGTCTAATGTGGGACTGGGTGAGAGTTGAGGTGCTTCTGGGTTTCAAGCTTAATAATGAAAAACAAAAGCTTAATATGATGAGGGCAGTCAAAGCCGTCGCATTGTGGTCAATGATTAGGGTCCAAAAAATTATAAAATGCACTTGGATGCTAATAGTCCACCATAACCCAATTAGGGGTTGGGAATATGGGAATCAGTCAAGAATATTCTCTGGAATCTGGATAATAATTTACCTAGATATTTGATTTTGGACATTATGTTTATCTTCCTTCTTACGAGACTTTGAAATTTTGATACACTAATAATGGAGGGAAAATCACTTACAATAACGTATACTGTTTTCTTACGAGATATTCATATGTGAAAAAAAATTGAGATTAAAAATGATATATAACTCGTGACATGAAAGTTCTCGTAACGAAGAAAGAGTGCAAAATGATGTGGAGGGTGTGAGTTTGCATCTGAAAACGCTGGGGGACAAAGTGACGTTGGGTGGTAATGGTTATGAGGGGAGCTCATAAACTTGACCCTTTGCCGGCAAGTCAACATAGTCACTCAAACAGATATGCGTAACAGAAACTACATAATCCAACCCCTCTTTTGGCTTCATCCCATTTGACCACTCGAAATCGCCAAATAATTGGTCTAACAAACATATTATTATTCTATCACCTAAATCAAGAAGAACTAAAATTAAAATGATATTACATTTACCAATCAGTTTCTGATTCAATGATATTTTCTTTTTAATGTTGTCAAATGTTCTGATTTCGAATTTTTCCTCTTCATTGATCTGCATTATTTGACACGTGACATGATATGTTAGTTAATTGTGACGCGATACATTAACACGATTAGGAAATATCCTTTTTCCAACAATTTTTATTTTTATTTTTTGTTAACATCCTTTTTCCAACATTGGTATGTAAATTTTACCATTAATGGTGACGCTAATACGTTGGGTTTGGCTGAAAAGGAAAATTTGAAAAAGGTAGGAAGGCCTTTAGGATTTTGGTTGGGGCGATGGACCACATCGTGCGATCAGTAGTAGATAGGCGATGCCAAATTGCCAAATTGCCAAGTGCCAACCAACACCGGTGAAAAATCCATTCAAATGCAGAAAAGCATTTTTCCAGACCTTTCCGAACGACTCCACCTCTGCCTATCCAATTCGTTTTGTGCCGCCCCACTGGAGCACCTTTGATTGGAAATCAATTTACAAACAACGATGATGTTTCGATCGAATAATATATTATTACATAGATAAAAACTTACATTCTATTCGTTCATCGTACATCGTACATTATAAAGTCAGCTTTTATTAGGTACTGTTTGTGTTTAATTTTAAATAAAATAATTCAAAATAATTTCTAACCGCGCGATATACGAATGACGGATAAGATATGAGGATTCCTATAATCCTCACAAAAAGAGCCTGATGGGATCCAAATCCATGACAATGCTAAGTGAACAATAAACATTACATGATAGTGAATCCGTTCTATGTAAGACATTCTCTTGATTGGATTGGGACGCATCACACAAACAGAAGGCCCCACAAGTCCCCACAGGACCATCCCAAGTAGGTCCGAACACGTGGCGCCATCCTCCACCGTACGATCTCCATCACCATCTTTCCATGATCGCATTGTGTTTGTGAAATTTGCAGATATAAAAAATTAAAAATAGTGGGGCAGTGATGTGTGTGGGGGTGGTGGGGCCTCCATTCTTTTAATTTCTTCTCTTTCCGTTATATTTCTATATTTTACAGTTCGATCCCATTCTTTCTTCTTCGCGTGTATGGATAATATAGAACAGCAGAAAAAGAAACTGATCAAAACCCTTATCATTTTCCCGCAGTTTCTCGGCAACCAAACACTCCAATTCCTTTTCAAAGTTTCCTTCGATACAAATATTTTCCGTTTCTTCTGTTTCAGTTTGCAAGAATGACGTCGTATTTGGAGGATCAGGACGACGACGGAGGTGCCTCTGATCTCAGCACCAGCACCGGAGACCCGAGAGACAAGGACCATACCAACGGAGACGGTGTCGTTTCGATGCAACCCAACTACGAGGAAACGACGGAGTTCCATTCGCTGAAGGAGGAGCCCATTGATTCCGACCCACAACAACCGCCGCATGCTCACCCCATCGGAATGCTCCCGGTCACCATGCAAATGCCCATGCCCATGTCCGTACAGGTACCCGTCTCTGCCCCGACCCGACGATCCTCCACCAAGGACCGCCATACGAAAGTTGAGGGCCGCGGCCGGCGGATCAGAATACCCGCTACCTGCGCTGCCAGGATCTTCCAGCTGACACGGGAGCTCGGCCACAAGTCCGACGGAGAAACCGTCCGTTGGCTGCTCGAACACGCCGAGCAAGCCATCATTGAAGCCACAGGCACCGGGACCGTTCCCGCCATCGCCATCTCCGTCGGCGGGACACTCAAGATACCCACCACCTCATCCACGTCGGTCGAGGACAACTCCTCGCCAACCTCCGCAACCAAGAAGCGAAAACGCCCCTCCAATTCTGAGTTCGTGGACGTGAGAAAGGACGCCGTGTCGCAGTCGTCGGGCCTTGCTCCGGTGGGTCCCGCCGCTCCACAAGGTCTTGTTCCGGTGTGGGCAGTGGGCGGCGCCGGGTTGATCGTTCCGGCAAATGCGTTCTGGATGGGCCCGGTGGGGTCGGGGGCGGGACCTTCTGGTCCACAACCGCAGATATGGGCCCTATCTCCGACGATGACGCCGGTTTTTAATATGGCGGGAGCAGCCCGGCCCGTATCGAGTTTCGTGGTGAACAGCGGAGGAGGAGGAGTGGAGGTTCGGGCTCCATCTCCAGCGCTGTCGAACTCGGCGGCGAGTACGAGCACGGTGGGAGCGAGGGCAGCGAAGAGGTCGTCAACGACAATGGCGCCACCGAGCGTGAGCTCCTCCAGCAACAACAGTAACGGCAGCGGAAGCGGCGCGACGACCAAGACTCAGATGCTGAGGGATTTTTCTCTGGAAATTTACGATAAGCAGGAGTTGAAGTTCATGGGTCAACCCGTTGGACCGGCACATCAACAACAGACCCAGTGAAATTGAACCGAAACCGGGTTCACGTCCGATTGAGTGATTTAGTTAGTTCCGAAAAATCAGATGTCAATTATTTGTGTTTTTATTTTGTGGTTTAATTTGATTTAGTGATATTATTTTCTCAAACAAATTTTAAAAAATGCATATAAAAATAATTATCGATGGAAATTAATGCCGTTACCGATGGGTACGACGAGTTAAGGAGCAGCAGAGGCGGAGGTGGAAGTAAACTCTCTGTATTTTTGGAGAACCTTTTCTTGCGGGACGACCGTACGCACATGTGTGAAATCAACCCCACAAACACCCCGACGCTCCTCTAAGTTGCGTGTCATGTACGTCCAGTGTCTTTTTTTCGATACCGCTGATGTTTCTATGAAAATATTCAAAAAATCAAAGATATGAAAATGTAAGTGATGTCTAAACTTTACTTCATATCAAAGAAATTATCAAACAGATATCATCGGTATTTCTTACACGTATATTAAATATCACATAAACTTTATATTCCGTCAAAACTAGTATTTGACAATCTCTAAAATTTCATTTTAATTTTCTATTATTTTCATTGAAAAAATCAATATCGATATTAATATTCGATATATTGGTTGATATTTTTATAAATTTGCATATCGATATTTTCAGCAATACCAATATTTCTACCAATACTGATATTTTAAACACTGTATACTTTCCATTGTTATCGCATTTCTGGTTGGGATGGGTAAAACACGCTCCTTGTTAGAGCGTGATAAACGAGAGAGATGTGAACCCCGTGGATGGTGGGCCATCCTTGAAGTTGTCAAATATCGATGGTTGGGCGATAAGGTCGCGTGCACCGAGGGATGTGGTGGGGGTGGTGTTGGCGGGGTCCATTCGTTACACTTGGAGGATTATTTGTTATCTTCTGCACCCAAATTTGGTGTGGCCTCTCTGTGGCTCCAATAAATGTATGACACATATTAAATTCATAACAACAAAATTTAGAAAAGTAAAGATAATTAATATGTGTCAATTACTTATTGGGACCACAGAGAGGCCACACCAAATTTGGGTGCAGAAGATTTGATCTCCTTCCAAGTTGGGTTGGTTGCTCCGATCGAGATGGGGAGGGCACACAGACTGGGGTCCACTCCCCTTCACCTCCTTTCATCAACCACATTTATATGGGGCCCTTCCGTCCTAACATGGACGGCTCCCATGTCTGGTGGCCCATCTCTAATATTTTATTTGTTTTGATATCTTCTGATTGATGATTGATTATGAACCGTTGATGTACAAACCCATGTTCACTATCGAGTCATGATCGATGAGTGATTGTAGAATGCCATTTACATGAAGTAGCTAGAGTTTGTTTGAAAGTGTTTCTGAAATGGTTGAAAGAGCTTTTTAGAGAAAAAGACTGAAAGTGTTTTTGGGGAAATGACTATTCGAACCAATCTTTAATAAAAGTACAAGTAAATTCTGGAAAAACATTTGAAGTGTTTTCTGTAACAAGTGCATAACTAATGCTTCTTGTAAGAATTACTTCAAGTGTTTTTGAAAACCAAAACTATTTTATCTAAAAACAGTTTTAGTTATTTTAAAAACACTTCTAAACGATCCATTAGAGTCACTAAAACACCTAGCGACTGAACATAGCATTTATCTATTAGGAAAAGGACTTTCATGCGTGAGAATAACTAACGTAGCATTTTGTGTCCATGATGTCATATGTGAACTTGTGCATGTAGTTTTTGTATACGCTATGATGGATGATGACCAGATCATGTTGATAATATTAATCTTGAGTTCACAGAGAAAAATGAAGGGGAGTGAATTTTGCATACCATTCATGAGAACCTCGACAGCTGTGGCTTCTCCACGCATATGGCCAGTTTCGGATTGATGGGTTTTGATTTTAAAAATGTTTTTTCTTTGCTTTAAGAATAATTAGCTGCAAATTGAAGCAGTTCAACGTTTGATAAATTGTATTTTTAAAAGTGTTGTGAGTAAAAAAAGGAACATAAAAGCGTTTGGTAAATTTAAAAGTAAAAATGATATAATGGTATATAATAACAAAATGGACATGATGGTGTGGGCGATGACGACGACAACGGTGGTGATGGTAGTGGTGGTGGTGCCAATAAAGGGGTGTGATGGTTGGGCTGCAGAAGTAACAATAGTGGTACGGGCAGCGACAACAACGATGGTGGCAGTTGTTGTGGTGGTTATGGTGACAATTGTGTTCATGGTGGTGGAGGTGGCAGTGGCAGCAATGATGGTAGTGGCAATGGCGGTAACGATGATAGTGATAGTTATGGTTTTGGTGGTAGTGGTGGTAGGTATGGTTGTGGTGGTGGCTGTAGTGATGGTGGTGGCCACGTGATTGTGGTTTGGTAGTGGTGGCAACAATGGTGGTGGTAATGGCAACATTAGTTTTATAGTTACTGATATACAGGAGCTATTGACGGGGTTTTTGGAATGTACTTTTTCATATATTCCTCGTGCTTGTAATAGTGTGGCTCATTGCCTCGCTAAATTAAGTTTGATAGAAGGTGCTTCAATTAATTGGTTTGAGGAACCCTCTGATGTTATTAGGGTGCTTCTCAACCAAGATATATATGCTCCTTAAGTTATTTTCAATAAAATTATCGTATTGACTTTCAAAAAAGAAGTTAATGAGCGTATTATAGGAATTAAAAATATGCATTGAAGGATGAAATTGGCTTTTTATTAAAGCAACTTACATGTTGCCTTTAAAAACTGCTGTCTGGATACTATTGCTTTTAAAATAAGTAGGTTATCTTATTTTTACCAAATACTTTTTTACTGCTTAACTTTTAAGTGAAGCAGCTTTGGATGAAAAAACCAATACCAAATTGCGCCCTAGATATTGATCGGTGGAATCAGCTAGGAGGCCGTATGCAAGCCATTGAAAGATGCTCGCTAGTTTCTGTCCAGGTGATAGACCGAGTCAACCTACATCATCCCCTTTTTGGACAAAGTATCGGTTGTGCCCGACAACAGCTTGCATGATAGTGTAGAAAAGTTCTCGCTTCATTCGAAATTGCTTACGAAATTTAGAAGCTCCAAAAGTAGGGCGAGGATGAAGTAGTCTTTCATGAGGTTGTCATGCCAAATTGTTGTTTCACGATCAACGACTTCATGACCAGCAATTGAACTGCCATGTTTTAGACGCATATCATGAGCCCAAGTGTTCGACACATATTAAATTTATGACAACAAAATTAAGAAAAGTTAAGATAATGAATACGTGTCAAACACTTATTGGGGCCACAGAGAGGCCACACCCATTTTGGATGCAGAAGATTTGATCTCAACAATGCCTGATGACGAGCAATAACAACGACAACATCTCGTTGATGGTTGTCTTCCTTTATATCGAATGCTTCAAGCATTTGAATTCACTAGTCACAACTTGAAAAATGAAATGTTTAAGCAAAAGTATGAGATTTAAGGAGGTGTGTGCACGCCTACAACTCCTTTTGCTTATAAAGAAGGAGTTGAAGATAACAAATGTGTAGGAAATCAGACAAGAGAAGATAAAAGAAGATAGGAAATCAGAAAAGTAAGAGAAAAAAATCCTAAAGATTAGATTTTTAGTATGTAGGACATCCAGACATATAGTTCACAGTATATCAGAAATAACTGTGAGATGAACTTCAACAATATCCAACCAAAAAATATCTCCACAATTTTTTTTTTGGAATTTGAATTTTTTTGCATCAAAATGTCTGTAAAACTAAAACAAGATATATTATACAAAAACTAATTCCAAAATTATTAGCACAAAAAAAAAATCAAAGAAAGAAAAAGGTTTAACAAATTATAAAGTTAGGGTGGGAATTATAGGTCCCTTACCCAAAGAGGATAAAATTGACTACCTCATACGTATAGATGAACAGTTGAAAATACGGAGCTAAATTTTGGGATTTCCCACCCTTGGGTTGGAAATTTCCTAAGTATCTTAAAATCTAGCCCAACAAGATTTTGAATCATAATCTGATTCTCCTAATATTCTCCGGTAAACTTAGCGGGCTAAGTGAGGAGATTGGCATTTGCCTGACGAAAATAAAAATTACCATCAAAGTCATCTACGTGTTCTCACGTAACCCAATGCGTATTGTCTACGTATTAGGCTTTAAATAAAACTTTACGTGAGGGGGCGTGTTAAGGTGAACCACACATAAAAAAAATAAATGGACCATTTTTAACATAGAGTTAAAAATGATTATTTGTGTGCCAATCTTATTAAACGTTGTTTGGAGACAAATACAAAACCAGAAGCATCAAGGACAGGCCGGCCTGCAACTGATTTCTACGAGGGAATTTGCAGTGCAGTCCGACCGGCAAGCAACGACATTGCAATCTTCCAAGTTTGTGATTATATAAATACACAATGGAGATACTTGTAAACTTAAAACTAATTAAGTTGGTTACCAATGGCCAAGGCAACTCTTGTTTGGCTCATCTTAATAGCAACTAATGGAGTTGGAACATTTGACCTTAACAGTAAACTCATTGGAACCCGGTTCTACAATAACTTCGAATAGCCAAGAGACTCCGAAGGGCATGCTAGCCACACTGCTTCGATTGCTGCAGGCAGGGAGGTCCAGAGGCGGTGTCCCCGATTCTAGGATTGCTGTCTACAAAGTTTGCTGGGTATCTGGATGTGCCAGTGCCAGATATCCTTGCTGCATTGATGATGCAATAGCAGATGGAATCAACTTCACTTGGCTCTGACTTTCCACTCGAATACTTTCTGCTTGGTTTCTGACCTCTGCTGGAAACTCTGGGCCTCTTCCGAAAGTGGTTTCCAGTTATGCACCTCGGATTCTGACGGTCGCTACCAGCACCATTGACAGAGTTTGTTGCGAAAGCATACTTGGGAATGGAGAAATTTACAATGTGAGTTTGACACTGATCTGCACCTTTTATATCTAGCTGTACCATAACAAGTCATCATCTTACTAATACCATACCATTAATGTTCAATGATGTAATGCAGGGAATCGCCCTTAACAATTTCGACCTTCTTAGGAAGTCGTCTCCCCTAATTTATGGAGGAGATGCTGCAAACTGCTAACTCAGCAATATCAAGCTATTGTATTAATGGAGTCATGAATTCACACAAAGTGAAGGGAAAGATCGTGGCTGATTCGTTTTACACTGATTCTGCATTCAGTTACCCCTTACCAGCAACTCTGATCACCACATGAGGACACTGTGTTTTGGACTATATCAGATCAACAGAGCAAGTATATATAATCTTACACAATTAAAATTCCTTTTTCTGCATCATGCATTTTAATGAAAGAAAACTGACCTGTTTGTTTCAAGAATCCAGTTGCAACAATTCTCGTTGCTGAGACAGAGGAGGACATCATGGCACCGTATGTTGTATCATTTTCTTCTAGAGGACCCAACCCAAAACCGCGGATGTTCCAAAGGTGACAAAATTCCGAATGAATGTCATGATTTTCATTTTCGTCATCGCTTAATTGCCTTTTAACTATGCTTCTGAACACGTTATATGCTGATTAGTTGTGATAAATGATTTACAGCCTGATCTCCCTGCCCCGGGTGCTGATATACTTGCTGCTTGGTCTCCCATGGCACCGCCATCCACTGACTTCCATGACACCAGGGGTGTCGATTATAACATAATTTCAGGGATTTCCATGTCCTGTCCTCATGCTAGCGGTGCTGCTGCGTATGTCAAGGCTGCCCAGCCAAAATGGTCGGCTGCCGCAATCAAATCTGCCCTAATGACTACATGTATGAACAGTCGTATAAACACTAGTTTTTGTTTTTCTGGAAACTAACCAGTTCCTGGTGTTTTCGACGTGCCTCTCTCTATTAAACTACTACCCTTTGTTTTTCCCATGAAATAAATAGCTCATGTCAGGGACCCAAACAAGCACAATGAACTCGAATTTGCTTACGGGTCTGGTCACATCAACCCTCTGAAAGCAGTCAAACATGGGCTCGTCTTTGATCTATCTGAGGCAGACTGCGTGCATTTCGGCCGCTGTCAAAGCACCCAATCGTATCTGGTTCAATCGTATTGACTGATGGGTCCATGTAGTGAGAAGCCCACTTGTTATATACACAATCCTCCCCGGTACTGCTTTTTCCTCCTCCATACCTGGGAAAACGCCAAGCTCCTAAGGCTCTTCCCTGTACGACATAAATGGGTTCCTCAGCCGCAGCCAACTACTACTTCCTTTCAAATCATAGCAACAACTCCGTCGGAGTGAACTCAAAACCCGTTTCACTCTGCACTGCCACCTACTGATTTCTTTGTAAGCCAATTCTTTTCGGAGTAAACTCAAAACTCAAAACTCCAAACACGTTTCACTCTGCACCTGCCTGAACAAGATTGAAATAAAACAGAACAGAATATCTATGGTTGTATATGGCGCTATCTTACTCTTTCGACACAATGCAAGTACAACCGGGGACACTCGGACAGTAAATCACAGTTAAAAAATATAACAAAAATAGCTCCAGGCGATAAACTTTACTGCCAAAAAGTAAATTATCAAGGACTAAACTTTATTTCAGTCGCAACATTGATCAAACTAATTAACAGAATCAAAAGATTAAACCGGAGCTCGTCAAATTCAAATGCGATAAATACATTATCAATAAGTTAAGGAAGAAAAAAAGGTTTAAGCTTGGTACAAACTTGCAACTAGTTTATTGATCGAGTTATTTCAAATACAACATTCCAATACAAACAAGGCAGACGTGAATGCCACCCGGGAGAGGGCGCTGTATAATGGGGAGATCACATAACTGAATTCAATTAATAGCAACATGAAAACCAAAAAGCCAAACCTAAAAGCTTTTAAGCTGCGGCAGTCTTCTGATTTGGCTTGAAAACGTTCTTGATGAGCGATTCCTTGATCGACAAGAGTTGAGGGAATTCTTTCTTCAATTTCGAGGCGTCGAGCTCATTGTTACTTCTAGGAGCAACAATCACCTTTGCCTGCTCCTCAAGAGTAAAGTTCTTGTAAGTGAAGCTGGGGTCAATGTATTCCTTGTACATCTCCAAGATCTCGTTGTGGCTGACCACTCCGGGGTTTGTGAAGTTGTAGATTCCGGTGAGGTTTCTCTTTGCCATCTCAATGGAAATGGGGAGGAGTTCGTCCAAGATTGTCATGGAGTTTGGAATGTCGACTACCTTCTCGTATCGAGTGATCTTCGTGATGAAGTTACGGGGGTTGGATAAGTCGGATGAAATCGGCATCCGAACGCGCAAAGTACAAACGTTCTCGAAATTGTTGAGCAGATCTTCCACCTTTCAAGTATCATCAAGTACCAAAATTAGTAACTCCCACTGCATTCTTATACATCAACTCACATATTTGAAAACTGAAAAATTGTCAATGACATCAAAATTCTACTACAAATTTTACGATATCTCCCAACGATAATGCTACATGTAACACACACGTTAGTAAGTCCGATTTTGAAGGTAAAAAGTTACAAAAGCGAATATTATATTTTTAACAATTAGTGCCATTAGTGGGAAGTCACAGTTATTCATCTCTTCGGAAGCCGCGTCCTTACTACTGGCCCCTTGCTTGCTGTGTTAACCGTTGCAATTGAAAAACACAACATTTGTAATCCAAAAGGTTCACAACATTACAGATCCAACAGTAAAATGTTTAGATCTAGGATACCCAGCAGAGATCGTGCAAAGGGTAAATACGTAATTACAATGCAAACGTAAATTGGTAAATGTTAAATGGTAAAATGCGATTGACTCACCATCGCCTTTGTCTTGGAATAGAAAGATCCGATAAAGTTCGGGGTGTCCTCCTCCTTGAACCCGACGCCCGACCCGAGCGGGTGACCCGCATCGTACTCGAAAATGCACCCCGTCGCATAGTTAATGAGGACCAACCCCCGCTCTCTGCATACGTCAGCGAGGGTCAGGGTGCCGACCACGTTGGTCCGGATGGTCTCGACCTTATGGGATTCGCACCAGTCGACGTTGGGGCGGCCGGTGACGCCGGCGGCGTTGAAGACGTGGGTGGGCTTAATATTGGCGATGTCGGCCTCGAGCGAGCTGCGATTCTCGAGGCGGCCGGAGCCGTAGACGTAGTCGATTGATTGGGCCTCGCAGAGCTTGCCGAGGAGGCCGCCTATCCAGCCCGTCCGGCCGTAGATCAGGAACTTGAGCGGCTTCTGGGCGCCATTGGATGGGAAACCCATCACTGCCACAACAACCACAGAGAGAGAGAGAGGGAGAGAGAGAGAGAGAGAGAGAGAGAGAGCGCTGAGGAGTGTTTGAGATTTGGATCTGGAGATTGTGTGAGAAATGGAATGAGGGGTGTGGGTGGTGTATATAGGCAATAGAAAAACAAGGAAGACGAGAGACGGAGTGGTCGAGTGCGACTGTATCGGACGCTGATGGTGTATCTTTAATTCCTTGCCTGAATATTATACTTGGGTTGGGATGTGGGACACCCTATAGAACCTTACCATGGACTTCACTTCTTTTTTTCACTTCTACACATATTTTTCTTGTACGTATTTTATGTTTGTTTTTAACAATTAGATTCAACGAAAGAAAAAGATAAACCTCACTGTATAGAATCATTTGCAAATTTTTTGCTTAATAATTTGTTTTTTGCAACTTGGAACAGAGCAAGAATCGAGCTTTCATTTTTTTCTTTTTTTTTGGTCAATTATCGAGCTTTCATTTAATCCAAGAAAAGAGAGCCTGAATTATACTTTATGAGTGGAAGGAGGGTAAAGGTAACTGTTTTACCGCTAAACTTTTATATGATTAGGTCAAATTATATTGTAAATGGGAATTCAAGTATGAGCATTTTGCCGCTTAGTACTACGATCTAGTGATATTCCTCTTCATTTGTAAGTGAGAGGTCTTAGGTTTGATTTTCGCCAAAGGTGAATTTGAACCACATTATTGCTAGCCTATTGTGAGGTTTAGCTCACTCTCCCACCCCCTTAGTGTAGATAATATCGTTTATTCAAAAAAAAAAAAAAGTACCTTTTTTTTGTTTTTTGATGGTTGGGTATATTGGTTACAAAAGTTTGATAGTTATTAAAGGCTTATTATATTAACACCCCACAAATTGTTGAATAAATCCCACATATTTAATAAACCTCACATTTGCTTTTTCAGTTAAAAATTATCTTAATACACCTCACATGCTTTCCCATAATACCCTCACACCCCACATTCTTAATATAAACCTTATATTTTCTACATACACCCCATATTTTCTATACACTTCACATTTCTCAAATCTTTAAAAACTTTTAATTTGGACAAAAAAAATGCCGACTAGAATTTTGACAAAAGATGCCGCTTGGGATTCAAAGCATATGTGGGTTGTTTTTAATTCCACCATTAAAACCCGTGTCATCTATTTTTAATATTTGATGGTAATTTTAGGGGTTTAATTATTCATGTAATCTTTGTGATCCCTAAAAGATGAATACGAACATAGAAGCTTGAATAACGCATCAAAAACAAGATTAAATAATTATCGATGCCGTCAAAATCACTAAAACGATATAAAACAAAAAATGAAGTCTTACCTCATGTGAAGCTTACAAAACATCGATTTCATGTTTCATTCGTCAAACATAATTTTTCTCAATCAACATGTTTGTAGTTTCATTGGTTAGGGTTTTGTTCAACAATGGAGGGTCGGAGGGGTTTTGATAGTTGAAGAAGATAAATAATACGTTAAAAGTGATTTAGGGTGTATATATAATTTTTATTTTTATTTTTTTAACCTAATAAGGTCAAAATTGCCATTGCATAGTAGGGCAAATAAGTTATTTAATATTAAATTTAACGTGGGGTACATTCAACATTTTGTAGGGTGCTAATATAAAAAACTTTATGAAATTGAGTTTTACCTATTTGGAAATTAGAATTGTTGTCTTAAAATGTACGCACATTGGTAAGTTGATTTCCTATCTTTCATTTTTGGTCCAGGTGAGTTTTCCAATTTGGTCATTCATTAGTTGATGCATTGTTGTGCCTTCTTTTTCGTTGTTGACAAGTTTCAACTGTAAATGCCGATCACGTTAAGAGAGTAAGTTTAAAGTAATTAAGGGAAATGGCAACAATTTATGGAGATTAAAGGGTCTATTAAATTTGAATTTTAAAGGAGTTAAGAAATTTAAAGATATTCAATAAGAATTTTAAAGAATTCAATAAAATCTAAAAAATTAAAACCACATAAATTCATGAACTTTTAAACTTACCGAGCTGACCGTATGTAGTTGCCCAATGGATTAAAAGAACAAAGCCAGAAACTACGTGAAATTTCATGTCCAGAGTGAACGATCATTAAAATAAAAACAAAACTTTTCTTTGAAAAAAGAGATCTAATTAATGGCCTCGTGTTGGTACAAATTCATAATAATTCACGACTTATAAACCAAACTATCATGCTCGCTCCTGCAGAGAAAATTTCAACATATTACTGATAATAAAAAAAATACAATAATAAAACACCTCTTTTCTTCTTTCAAGGATGCAAAGGGAAAGATGGGAAAACATGTTTACCAAGAACATATGACATGGGAAAGCATTTCACACAAGTTTACCATCTTCATATGATATGTCTCCCTTTTACAATGTAAAACTTTCAAGAACTTGTCAGCACATAAGAGCTCTTTTAAGAAATTGTCTTTAAAACATAAATTAAAACTTTTTCTCGGAAAACAAATTATGCAGATACAAAAATGCACGATTGCGGGAGATTTTTCAGTGTGACTAGAACACGAAGTGATATACCATGTGTCACTATACCAATAGTGGAATATATGTGCTAAAAAGTTAATAGCTTCAAAAATACAATTTTCCACCACTTATATGAAAATACGTGGTATACCATTTATGTTCCCGTCACAATAAAAAATTTCTCTACGGTTGCAACCATGAAAAATTGCATGTCTACCTTACAAAAAAGTACGCCTAAACAGTCCATGGAAAATCGCTTATGGTTGCGACCTTAAACTTCTAAACTCTAGAAGAACTTGAAACTAAACGAAAAAACTTGATTGGCATAAATCCCTTTTTCCTTTCTTTTGTTTCTCGCAGATACTTGGGCTTCCAAAGTTCTTTTTTGCAGGCAATATACTCCTAAATTCTAAAAACATTGAAATCAAATGAAAAACACTTGCATAAATCGATTCATACCTTAATTTGAGGATTTAAAATTTCAAAATCACCATCCATCGGTAGAAAAGAACTTGTTTTTCTCTGTGAAAGCGTCTTAGGGGTTTAGCCAAAATGAGCATAGGTAAAGATTGTGTACTGGTACGGTTTATATCTTAATTCAAAATTTTCAGAAAATCAAGCACTTGCTAGTTGTGGTATAAGGATAATACTTACATACTCACGAGTGAGTATTCACCTTTTAGTTTTGTCCAATGATATTTTAAGACATGTTTTATTGTTTAAAAAACTAATGCACATGTTATTAATATATTTTTTTTTCGCTTTAAAAAATAAAAAACACATGATATTTTTTAGTTGAACCAAATTAAAAAGTGAGTCCATAGTCTATTCACAATTGAGCAGTGAGTACATAAGTATTATATGTTGTATAATATTTATTAAAGTGGAGAGTGGACTCATAGTTTCTCATGAAAGAGAAAGCCTCATTTGCATTGCATCTTGAACAAATTGCGTAAGCTTCATCTCATCTCTACATGTTTTAATTAATTAAGGTATATTAATATCCTTCCTTGCTTACCTTTTCTTTTATTTTATCTTTTCTTCTTTCACTTTTATTTTATTTTATTTATGTTGCTCTTTACTTTCACTTTCTTTATTCTAATTCCTCAACCATTGCATAAATCTCAGATCCAAAACTTCCAATGCAGTAAGGTGGGGAAAAAAAAAATCTAAAATGAAAGTTCGAGTGCGGACGAGCACACAACAAGCACTTTTTCTATTGTCCAGATACGTGCGTCGTTCAGATCCAGTGACTAGCACATCTTCTGGATTTTGATCCTGTATGGCGCGCCCAGTATATCTATTTTTAATTCCAACTCAAATCCAATTTAATCAATTTTAACGATAATAAAAAAATCCAATGGCTCAAATTCAATTTAATTAATTTTCATGGTAATAAAAAAATGCAACGGCTCAAATTTTAATTAATCCAAATTAGATCCAACACCAAAACTCCTCCAAAAATCTTATCAATTTGTTCACTAATCCATAAAAAATTCAATTTTCTCAACAATTGTCTTTTTAAGGTAAGATACAAAAAACTAATGTGACAACCCGTCCCCAAAAATTATAATTTTTTTAAGTGAATTTACGAAAATGTACTTCAAGGCAAAGCGTTGACTTTATTTACTGTCGTGTCATGTCACGTAAGACTCGTGTTCTTGGCATACCCTCGTAGTATTCGTCGCTACGAACGCGTGAGCGCAAACGAAACATGATTTAGAGTTATAACGAAGGAGATATTAATGTTTGAAGTTGGGGGCATTTTAGTAAATTAATTCATTTCTAGAAGGCTCCAGATTTTGGAGCAAAATCTGATTGAGCCACATGTGTGGCCCAGATTTAAAGGAAGAAGGAATGGTCAGTGAAGATAGAAAATAAAGCAAAGAAAGGAGGTGGGCGCTGCCCAATCAGGAAAAAGGAAGAGAGAATGACCAATGAGAGGAGAGAGGAAGGAGGGAAAGGAGAGAAGAGACAAATGGAGGGGACCGGCCGGATCCCCTTTGACCCGTTTTGACTCCCGACCCAAACCAATCTTTGGCGACGGTCCGACAATTTTTCTGCCTTTTTCCGACGATCCAAGGCTCGTCATCACCTTCACACGACTCCACGACCCTTCTTCTTCAAGTTCCACCCCAAAAACGACGATGTTTGGTCTTGATTTCGTGGAGATGGTGCCCACGACACCGTGGTGTTCTTGGCGGAAATTCTCCAATTTTTGAAGCAAATTCCCTCGATCACTACCACCATTAGATTCCCTTTGAGGCCAGGATCAAAGCCCAATTAACATTTGGGGCCGGAGTGACGGAATGGACGAATTGAAGTTCACCCAAATCTAGGGTTCCGACTGGTTCGAGTGAAATTGAGGATTTTCCCGGCCAAATTGGCCTTGGTCACAGGTATGAAAGTTGCTCTACTCACTGAGATCTTCATTTCTGTGAAGTTTGAGAACTTTTAGAAATAGTTGAATTTTCCGGCAAGTCGGGACGGCCGACCGCCACCCACGGCGGCGCGTGGCCAGTGGGCCGTTAATGCTATTTTACGCTAAATTGATCTCAGATTTGATATCCATATGACGTGATTTGATTATTGTGAACCTAGTTTCATTACATTACATCACTTGGTCATTATTTAAATCGACGATCCGACTGTTGGATCGTCACCAAACTTTAATACATTATAGTATGTAATTTATGAGTATCATTGAAACTTACAGATCGGGAATCCGACGTACGGATCTTCCCGAATTGGATTTGTAAGTTCATAAAATAAAACGTTAACCTCCACTTGAATTTGCAATTGGCAGAGATCCAACTGTTGGATCGTAATGAAACTTTAGTATGATGTTTTAGAAGCATAATGTGGATCTTCAGAAGTTATGGATTAGAAATCTGTATGCGGATCTTCCGGATCGAATTACGTAGGGTTGTGGACCCTACTGTCAATCTTTGACCGACAGTGGACTTTTGGTCAATGGGTCTCAAATCATTTTAGAACGTCCTTGGGAATGTGTTTTATGTAAGTTACGTGTTCTATTGATAAGGATTCTGAGATGTGGTTTGATAATTTTTCTAGGTGCCGATCGTTCGTGACGCCTCGATGTTTGTGCTAGGGAGTCGTAGTGCGGACTCCAAGTGAGTGGGCTTTTATTTTCTATATATACGTATATATGCTTACGATTCCCAAAAACTGTTTTAAATAACGTATGTTTTAAATGCCATGTCATGTGTGTTGGAAATGTGCCCTAAAACCAATCATATGATGATACTTTACGGACATTTCACATGTTAAACTAATCTAGTTTAATATAAAGGGCAAAGATTATTGTTTCAAGCTGTCTCATATAAATGTTATGTGCTTAAACGATAAGTCCAAGGAATATGCTATTGGGAGAATGTAATCTAAAGAAGTTAGATTGATGAGACCATTCTCTTTTGTATACATATCCTAAACGTTCCTGATCATAGGATTGCTAATTGGGCATCGACAGTCCGTTAAGATCAGTACGTGCTATGTCTTCTCTTAGGGAGAATGACTGGTCTCGAGTTATTGGTGTGACTGACACCAAGACAAGCATGTAGGTGCTCGATAAAGAATGAGTCCACTAAACGCGATCAACGAGGAGTTCTCATATTCATGTCATATGAGAACTCATGGTTGGGATAATGCAAAGAATTCTTTTGACCTGAGGCATCACAGTTGTCTTGTGGTTAGGTCCTTGATCTTTGACTATGTCAAAGTCACTCCGTCAGAGGGTGTCCACGACATAGTTGGGGTTAAGCCTCTTAGCCATGGAGGCAAGTGAATGCGCAACAAGGGATCTCTAACCTTCAAACCGTTTGAGGGAGAATACTCTATGATATGATTAAGAATCTTTGGCCAGAGTATGAATGAGATTTAGGAAGTCGTTCCAAATCACATTCAAGGTAATCATATAAGTATATGAATCACATTGGATAGTAGACATGAATAAACTATCAAACCAAACAATGTGGTCAAGAGTATTGTATTAGAGAAAGACCGTATTGCATTGTAATCCTAAACTGAATAGGTTCTCCACCTCTTCTGATTAGCTTGTGTAGCCATGATACACTGCTAGGTGTCACTCATGGTTTGTGGAAGCTCTAAAGATGTATAATCATTTAAGGGAGAATTGAAAGTATGTTTCAATTCACAATCGATCGTTAAGAGTAACAATCGCCCACTGCCTCGCTAAAAGGAACCTAATGGATAGCACACCGTGTAAGGTAATGATTGAAGGATATAATGAAGATGAGTAAGGACAATTAAATAGTTTAATTGTATGTGGCAAGGGTTAATTAAAAGTTAATTAATCTAGAACGAAAGGTTCGTTTTAGGCCTTAAGTTAGTTTTGGGTTTCGGGACACAAAAGGGTTTTGGTCCACAAGGCACATAAGCTTTAAGTTGTGTGACAACTAAAACAAAATGGGCAATTAACCCACTAACAATAGGGAGGCCGGCCATGATTAGAGAGGGAGTGGGTTTTGGACTTATTACAAGTTTGCCACTCTAATGAAGGGAGGTATAAATATGACTTTATAGCTTTTTCTTCATTAGGGTTTTCTTTGAGGAAAGATGAGAGTTGTTGGCTCTCTCTTTCTCTCTAGGAAGGCCGGCCACCATGGGGGAGTTTACTAGCATCTAACTCCTCCATGGCCACTCATCTTCTTTCTCAACCATCCTTGGTGTCGAAACTTAGAGGTCTCCAACTTTGGTGACTTTTGGAGAAACCTATTCTTCAATCCACATCCAAGAAGGCATGGATCCAAGAAGCAAAGTTCTTCCACCTTCATCCATGGAGCCAAGGAGCAAGGTGACAAAGGAAGAAGGCCCTCACATGGGTGATTAACCTTTGCTAAGCAAAGAGGTACTTCAAAGGTATAAAGAAATTTCTCAACTCTTTTTCATAGATCTTGAGTTGAGTCTTGGTTCACCATTTCTACTAGGCTTTGAATTTCATGGGTAATGTTTTGTTTTGAGTGCATACAAGCATGATTCCGCCTTTAATTGTTAATTGCATGCCATAGATGTTGCTCAAATGAACATGTTTTTCACAAATTTTCCTTCAAGTGGTATCAAGAGCCTAGGTCTAGTAGTTGGTGAATCCTTTTGGGTTTTGTAGTTCATAGTCTTTGATTTAAATGTTGTAATTGTTACAAGCTTTATTCTTGTTTCTTTGAATGTAAATTTTGCTAGAAAATTTGCCATCTCAAATGTTGTAGATGTAGTTCATATGAGCATGAATTTTGAAGCTAAAATTTGGTGCCATTTTTTTTGGGAAATTCGGCCAAATCCAAAGGGTGGTTTTTTGGGTTCATGTTTGTCTTGTTAAAAATGTTTTAAAGTGACATTAGGAACCCCTAAGTACCCTAGTAAGGTATGGACATTTCTTACACATCCATACCAATCACCTTTTCAAACCATACCTATTTTCTTACTACACCATACTTTCCATGTTTCATGGAATTGACTTTTTCAAACCTACCCATCACCTTTCACTTTGATGAAAACATTTCTAAAAGGTTTTGACACCTCTCACACATCACATGGCCGGCCACTCCCTCAAAGGGAGTATTTTTGGGGCTTTTATGCAATTACATAAAGTTTTGATACTTTTGTGTATTTGCACTTTGACCCGAAAGTTTACGTTTTTACGTAAAGGCCCAAAAACACTAAAGGACAAATTGTTTTGCTCCTTTAATGAAGTTTTTGTATTTGATGAAATTTTTGGGTTCTAGTTGTAATTACATGAAGTAGTGGACTTTTGTGTTTTTACAAAGTGACCCCAAATGTTTATGTTTTGCAATATAGCCCAATGGTTGAGGTTATTGTTTTTTGGCCCAAATTAGGTTGAGAACAAAATGGTTTTGTCTATTTAAAATGAGAATTGGATTTTCATTTCATTTAGCTCCTATTAAATCAATTCTATGGATACAAAAACCAAATGAAAATGTTGCATTCAAATTTAATTAGTTAAAGCGTTAATTAATTATAGAAAGGGTGATTATGAACCTAAGCCTACGGTAATTGAGTTATGTGAAAAGCCGTCTCAAATTTGTTTGAACCATGGGAATGTGTAGATTAGATTTTGGTTGTAATTTGATATGATCAAATGTTGTAAAAGAGCATAAGCTCTTCTTTACTTTAAAGTAATTTGTTTTGATCAAATGTTGTAAAAGAGCATAAGCTCTTATTTACTTTAAAGTACTCCTTTTCTTGTTTTATTTGATATGCATGAAATTGGAGTAGAGGGTCCAACGCCCAATAAGAAAACACGCCTTAATGTGATTAAACGCGTAACTAAAATCAATCACCATCCCTAGACCGAGATCCAACACTAGGCTCGTGTTGGATCCAATCAAAGGTTCATAGTCATCCTAAGGCCCTAAGGCAACTATATAGTCCATCAATGAATGCAAAGCTTATGTTAGTAGTAACATATACTCTTGCTTTAAAAACTGTTTTACAAACATAGTGGGAGTATCATATACTACTAAATCAATCAAATGGACCAATAGTTGTAATAGGACCAAATTATTTTTAATGTGATTAAAATGCATGCTTATATGTGATGAGACCTAAAACCCTCAACCAAACCATTATTAAGTTGACAAGCGTGAGAGTGCTTTGAACACTCTTTCGTGGCCTTCCACCGTGGTTGGCTCCAATCGTTTGTGACTCGTACACCGACTTCACCCTATCATGGGGGAGTACAAAGTGCGTGCTTACACTCAAGAGGAGTTCTATATGCATACATGATGTTGTGAAGGTAGGCAACGAGAATGATCAACATCATATCATTGTGAGGTTGTTCTTGAACCCCTACCCGAACTTGCATGGTGGGAATGACTTAACTAAGTGCAATGGAGCCAACATCATATCATTGTGAGGCTTTATTCTCTAGAGGCCAAATAAGATGGGTACTTGCAAGAGATGCAAATGAGTAAGCGTACTCTCTCATTATTATTGATGCTAGCCAACATCATATCATTGTGAGGTGGGCTTGGCAATAGTGAGCCTCTCATACCCTACTAAGAGTTTCCTCCAAAACTCTCGAATTCCGATGAGGGATATGAAATTTGCCAAAATAGTGAGTGGTCCTATTTGATTTAAAGACCCAGATCAAATGGCTTAAAATCAATCAATTTATATTCGTTATGTATTTATTTACCGATATATTTGCAAACGCTATCCAATACTTGACAAAGAAAAGCCAAAGACTTTAGTTTCCGGACTTGGTACCGCAATCCCATAGAATGTCTTGAATGGATTGTATTTGTACCTAAGTAGTCTCATCCTCGCAATCTTTCTATTGATAATGTATCATTGGAAGAATATGTTAGAAAAGTCTATCATAAAGAGGACAACACTATTAGTGTCATAATTCTTCAATTACAAATTGTTGTATGAAGAAATAAGAGTTGCTTTGAACAACCCTTAGTTAACGCAAACACTAGTGCTTGTTTCTTTGTTACATGAACAAAGAACTTGAGAAGTAAGCACAAGGGCATGGACACTTTATGTGCCATGAAATTTCACTTACAAATTGTTGTATGAAGAAATGAGAGTTGCCTTGAACAACTCTTAATAGTTTGTATTTATGTTTAGAACATAATGGTTGGTTGACAAAAATAGTCCATCAACATGGACTTATGATGATTTTGAATCATTGAGTGTTGAAGTGTTAAACCACTTCTAGAGACGGAAACTAGGCAAGGACTTCACTTTTGTGTCCCTATCCAAATGGTTCACTAAGTTTATTGTAAGCTATATAGTGAACAATAACCGCACGCTCTCCAAATCGTTTGATGTGTATAACACGATTGAAATAAGTTTCAAGAGAGTTAGTGGGAGTTTAGGGACCGTGACTATTGTAGTCAATTGAGAAGTCAAATGAAGAAAGCTAAAAACTCCAAGGGAACAAACTTTCTTTATGAAAGGATGGACATTGGAAGGGGTATTTGCAAGAAATGTCTTGCAAGTGTCAAGAACACACTTTTCGAAGGTGTTGTAAAATGTTCTTGAATAAGTTCAAAATAGTTGGTTCTTCTACTTGAATGTTTGATTCCGTATTAGTAACTATGTTTTACAATCGTTGTAAAAGTGTTGCTAACAAGAAGTAGAAGATTAATGAGAGAAGAGAAAGTACTTCACATTCGGAACGTGAATCAAATATTGATCTTTGCGAAAGCAGATAGCACTTACTTCCTCATATGAACTACCAAAGAAATTGGAAAAACAAAGATTGTCTTTGCATTCCAATTTTAATAAGGAACTTAATTCCATCACTATAATGTTAGGAGATGGATGAATGTTTTGTTTGACAAAACAATTGTTCTTTATGAATGATTGGATTATTGTAATCTGATTGATTGTCTCTATAGTAGAGATAATGTGGTAGTGTTAACTGTTTAGAATATAACGATGCTTAAAACCCAAAAGGTTGCAAGGTAGTGACTAATCCCACTGAGTTGTGACACCTCTAAAACATAAATTACGAGTTGGTCATATATGGATGCTTTGGATTGTTAGATCCGGATCCGATGCCTTCTTGTTAAAATTGTAGAGAGGCGAAATGTTCGAATCTTTATTCTTTTGGAAAGAAGAAAGAATCACAAAGTTATTGAGGTTAATTCACTTACATGTTAGTGGCACATGTCCACAAAATAATACTACTCATGTTATATGACATTCACCGAAGATCGCTCTCGGTTGGACTATTGTTTATTTTGAATAAATACAAGTTCGAATACTTTACAAAAGGTTTCAAAGAATTCAAGAATGTAAGTTGATGAGTAAGACGTCTAAAGTATTTACTCCTTAGATTTGATCCAAGGAAAACTAACACTTTAGATGAGTTTCCTTGAAAGATATCAAGGAATGTAGCATCATAAGATAATGTATTTCTCCATTGGGAGAATAACGAACTCGAATAAGATTTAGTTCGTTGGATGTTATCAATTACCCATATATAGGATATATATTTCTAAGTCAATATGATTGTCAAATAGAAGATCTTCCAAAACGTTTCATAACTCCATATGATGTAGTTGGAAAGAAAGACAAGTCTTAAGCGTGTTAAGACTTGAGGTTATGTGCTAATTAGCAATATTTGTTTTAGAACAATCTTGTGGGATATCCTTAAAATTAACTTTTGGATATCACTTCTATGAACCAACTAACAAATGTTGTTTGTTGGGTAGTTCATTGTAATCCTACACTAGGATTTGCCTAACATAGAGCAAATGAACGAGAAATAGAATTCAAAGAATGGGTTCCTTGAGAGACAAGATGATAATCAACAAATATGACAACCTAGTTCCCACACCACTAGCTACAAGGTAGTCGAGAAGGATTTATAAACCGTCTTAGTTGAATGGTTTGAACTTTATGACTATGTCATGGAGTTACACCTCTTAATTCGAAAGAAATAAGAATGAAAAATCCTTATGACTACAATGAGTGTATATATGACATATACTCAAGGAAATGGTATAATACCATTTGACCCGAAATAATGAAACCTTCATAGCTAATTGGTAGCTTAAGGTGACTACAATCAACGAGATTGGTTGACTTGGAAGAAACCATCTTTGACATAGTCTTGGTTTCTATTAATTCGAAGATTGCTAGGTACAACTAAACGGTGATTCAATGTTTAGACATAATATGGGTTTCTGAAACCATTATCAAGATAGTCTTGATAATATATGTCTAAAACTAGGAATCACAAGACCTGTAAGTTGTAGAGATCCATCCATCATGAATCTTAGCAAGCTAGTGGGAGCTATAAGCATCTTATGAGAGAAAGATCAAATCGTTTGATTTCTCATAAAGATGTAAATAAATCTTTTGTTTACTAGGTTTACAAAAGATTAGTGGGAGTTAATCATATTCCTAAATTTGAACATAAATTTGATATATTAATTTTGGAAATGAAAGGAATTCTTCTTCGTTAAAGTTATGACTTTAAACGTTCTATAATGATAGAATGTATATGGGAGACATTGTCTATATACATAGGATGGAAATCTATAATGATCGATTTCAAGATATAATTGGATTATATCAAGACCTAATGATAGACAAAAGATGCTAGGAAGTTTCTCATATGATGATAAACTTCAATCAGAATGACAGCTCTAGTGAGACTAGGAAGTTGCTCTTCTCAAAGGGGACGTACCCTTTGACTCCCAAAGAAACATAATGCGTAACTAGAAACCTTTATGCACACGCATAAAGGCGATTTACGTATTTCATATTGTATGAAAAACACTGATATGAGCTGTACCTAGAATGGTACAAGTTGATATCAGTGCAAGCCCAGGATCAGAACCATGGCAACTGTCAAGTGAGTCCTTAAGTATTTAAGAAATACTAAAGGATAGATTCCTCAAGAATGAGGAAGAATTAAAGTGACGCAATGGAAGCGTAAATGTATTAGATTATGAATCTAATATAGTATACATCATAGGATGTCTCTTCATTGTGAATGAAGAGATAATAGGATATCTCTTTATTATGACTAAAGAGATAATTGGGTGGAAACATTACAAGTAATGACTTTAATGTGTTCCATCGTGAATGCAAAAATATATCGCCATATAGAAGTTTACAACAATATTGTTTGGATGGGAAAGTTAATTTATGAACTCTCTATTCGGTTCCAACCAGAAAGTGTCTCTAGTGTACAGACACTACGACACTAATGGGGCGATAGCTCAAGCCAGGGAATCAAGGTCTCATCAAGATCCGAACTCAAGTGAGAGACTAAACCACATGATTGAGAATCATGTATAATGGTGACGTCGTTATTCTCAAGGTAGCTTCTATGGATAACATATAGATATCCATTGTCTAGGCCTACTACTTAGCCATTTTTTTAAATGAATTCAGAAGAGGTATCATCACTGATAACCAAGCTGATTGGCTCTAGTGCAAGTGGGAGATTGTTGGAAATGTGCCTTAAAACCAATCATATGATGATACTTTACGGACATTTCACATGTTAAACTAATCTAGTTTAATATAAAGGGCAAAGATTATTGTTTCAAGCTGTCTCATATAAATGTTATGTGCTTAAACGATAAGTCCAAGGAATATGCTATTGGGAGAATCTAATCTAAAGAAGTTAGATTGATGAGACCATTCTCTTTTGTATACATATCCTAAACGTTCCTGATCATAGGATTGCCAATTGGGCATCGACAGTCCGTTAAGATCAGTACGTGCTATGTCTTCTCTTAGGGAGAATGACTGGTCTCGAGTTATTGGTGTGACTGACACCAAGACAAGCATGTAGGTGCTCGATAAAGAATGAGTCCACTGAACGCGATCAACGAGGAGTTCTCATATTCATGTCATATGAGAACTCATGGTTGGGATAATGCAAAGTAGTCCTTTGATTTGAGGCATCACAGTTGTCTTGTGGTTAGGTCCTTGATCTTTGACTATGTCAAAGTCACTCCGTCAGAGGGTGTCCACGACATAGTTGGGGTTAAGCCTCTTAGCCATGGAGGCAAGTGAATGCGCAACAAGGGATCTCTAACCTTCAAACCGTTTGAGGGAGAATACTCTATGATATGATTAAGAATCTCTGGCCAGAGTATGTATGAGATTTAGGAAGTCGTTCCAAATCACATTCAAGGTAATCATATAAGTATATGAATCACATTGGATAGTAGACATGAATAAACTATCAAACCAAACAATGTGGTCAAGAGTATTGTATTAGAGAAAGACCGTATTGCATTGTAATCCTAAACTGAATAGGTTCTCCACCTCTTCTGATTAGCTTGGGTAGCCATGATACACTGCTAGGTGTCACTCATGGTTTGTGGAAGCCCTAAAGATGTATAATCATTTAAGGGAGAATTGAAAGTATGTTTCAATTCACAATCGATCGTTAAGAGTAACAATCGCCCACTGCCTCGCTAAAAGGAACCTAATGGATCGCACACCGTGTAAGGTAATGATTGAAGGATATAATGAAGATGAGTAAGGACAATTAAATAGTTTAATTGTATGTGGCAAGGATTAATTAAAAGTTAATTAATCTAGAACGAAAGGTTCGTTTTAGGCCTTAAGTTAGTTTTGGGTTTCGGGACACAAAAGGGTTTTGGTCCACAAGGCACATAAGCTTTAAGTTGTGTGACAACTAAAACAAAATGGGCAATTAACCCACTAACAATAGGGAGGCCGGCCATGATTAGAGAGGGAGTGGGTTTTGGACTTATTACAAGTTTGCCACTCCAATGAAGGGATGTATAAATATGACTTTATAGCTTTTTCTTCATTAGGGTTTTCTTTGAGGAAAGATGAGAGTTTTTGGCTCTCTCTTTCTCTCTAGGAAGGCCGGCCACCATGGGGGAGTTTACTAGCATCTAACTCCTCCATGGCCACTCATCTTCTTCCTCAACCATCCTTGGTGTCGAAACTTAGAGGTCTCCAACTTTGGTGACTTTTGGAGAAACCTATTCTTCAATCCACATCCAAGAAGGCATGGATCCAAGAAGCAAAGTTCTTCCACCTTCATCCATGGAGCCAAGGAGCAAGGTGACAAAGGAAGAAGGCCCTCACATGGGTGATTAACCTTTGCTAAGCAAAGAGGTACTTCAAAGGTATAAAGAAATTTCTCAACTCTTTTTCATAGATCTTGAGTTGAGTCTTGGTTCACCATTTCTACTAGGCTTTGAATTTCATGGGTAATGTTTTGTTTTGAGTGCATACAAGCATGATTCCGCCTTTAATTGTTAATTGCATGCCATAGATGTTGCTCAAATGAACATGTTTTTCACAAATTTTCCTTCAATGTGTGCATTACGTTTTAGTATTGCATTAGTATAGTTATGCATAGTATTGGATGAGGCTGCGGAGGCCATGTAAATTTCCAGTTGAGTACATCATGATGGTATTAGTTATATTGAGTATGGTTATGCGTAGATGCATTTAGAGCTTATTATCTTGAACCTCCGTGTTAGTGCTCGCGCCCATGGCCAGGGCACAGTCCTTCACGTGATGTTCACCTTCCGCACCACACCACACGTTCACCTTGGATCCAAGTTTGGTGCACAGCCCTATCTTACAAACCACAATAGGTGGTTCCGACTCGTAGATGACCCGCGATTATTCGCACAGCCTTCACGTGATCGTAGCACTTGAGCGTACTTATTTACACCCAGCCATATCATACAAACCACAATATGTGGTTCCAACTCGTGTGCAGGTATACTTGATGAGCTATAGATCAAGTCGTACAGGTCACGTTAGGTGACTCTGACTGGCATATTATTTTATATTGATTTCACCTGATGGATGAGCTATAGACTCAGCTGTACATGTCACATTAGGTGACTCCAGCTAGCATACTATTTTTACATTGATTCGTATCACCTGACTTACACTTATTACTCTTGAGATATTATGACATGGCATACTTCAGATTTCACTGGTCTTGTGCATTGGCTTTCATACCTATGTAGTATTATTTTCTGGAAACTATACAAGTTTTACGGCGATGGGTTATAATGTTTTCAAAAGGTTTTTATTAAAACTTTATTTTCAGGCCCACTCACCCTTGTTCTTCGCCCCTCCAGGTTTTAGCTGCAGAGGGTTCGTATCGACGAGGATTCTGGGTGAATCTCAGTATAGGTGGATACCTCTAAGGGTATGATCCTTACCCACATTACTGAACTTTACTTATGCTTTGACGTCGCGTGTGAAATTGGTTCATTTCCGTTCACGGCGCACTCTTGTCTTTAGGCACTTTTAGGTTTAAATTTATTCACAATTCCACATCACTATACTTTATGACTTCGTCACCTTCCAGGTGTCGGCCAGCACAACTCGATTCGGGGTCCTAATGGACATTTCGGATCAGGGTGTATCACTAATTCCAAAATTATAAGCCATAAAAAAAAAAAAAAAACACCAATGAAATACAAAAGTTTAACAGATTATAAATTGGTTGGGGTGGGAATTATAGGTCCCTAACCATTGAAGGAAAGAACGGGTAACCTCATACATATAGGTGAATAGTTAAAAATGTGGGGCTAAATTCTGAGATTTTAGCCCCTTACATTGGAGATAGCCTACTCATTTCAAAAAATTTAACATAGTTTATGAAATCAAGATATGCTAACTTTTATATCTATCGATAATTTATTGGGGGCAGATCAGTAGTGCCACTTTCTTTACACAATTTTTTACATACGTTTTTGTGAGACCCACTCCGTAATATATTTTAATGATCTGAACCGTCTCTCTTTTAGAACCTCGTTTATAGATCATCCTTACAAAATATTTGACAAATCCAAAATCATTAAGACATTCACCTATAGTGAAAAAAATAGACAAATATGTTTATATAAAGAAACCCTAAACTATTAATCCAACAATTATATGATTATAGATTTGAGTATTTTTGGTAGACATAGGCTTTGAGGGAATATATAAAAGATAGACGATTCAAATCGTTAAAAAACATTACAAAATGGTGCCCACAAAAACATGTGTCAAAATTGTATAAAAAAGTGATGTCACGGATCTGTCCAAATAACAACATATTAGTATGCTCTACATTTGCCTAATTAGTTCAAATAACAAGTTTATAAGTAGCATTTGGTCTAATATCTTAGAGGATATAGATATAGTGTTAAGTTCTACATACGCGTCTCAAGTTCGAAACTCCCAACTCTCTTAAGTTATTCCCTTAGTATCAACCAATACAGATGGCCAATGTCTAAAATGCGGACGATTGTTGTGACTGTAGCTACAAGGCCAGGATGATGGTTGATGCACCTGCAACACACTGTAATAATACCTCGTCTGATCTTTTTGTCCAAAAGATTGGGTGGTTTGAGGCAGAACACACACACACACACACACACACACACACACACACACACCTTTAGCTCAAGCGTGAATCGTGTGATAACGAATTTTCAGCTACCACCATTACTCACGATTTTACTAATTTTCACGGCTCTGTTTTTCTTCTCCATCATTCTCACTCACATTATGGAAATAAACGACATGTATGATTACACGATAACAGCGACACACACAAACGACATGTATCTATACTCGTTCCATATATTAATGAACATTTCAGGATTATAACGACTAAATTGCTCATTTGTTAATGTTTTACTCAAGCAAGGACTTTATTTTTTTATATATCAAGTATTTCATCATACATTGATTACAAACAAATCATCCTCCTCTCTATGCAGTCTCAGTACCACATCCGGTGTAATGTACTTTTTTGCATCTGAATTCAACAATTCGTCAAAGCAGAGCTAGTGAGTCACTTAAAGAATGCATCCCGGGAAGTTCAAACTCGAGCTGAGAGTTCCAAACTTTTACCCGCTTTCCACTTAACCAACCTCTCTTAGGGTTAAAAAAAAAAGAAAAACTAATGAAAAGAGCTTGAAAACTTTGAATTTTAACGATAAGGACAAAATAAAGGGTAAAGTGAATAGTACCAGGTTTGACTTTTTAGTATAAAAATGTGGTTTTTCGTTAAAGTGAACAGTACCGCGAGCTTTTCGTTAAAACTTCCTAAAAAAAATTGATTTACCCGAGAACCATGATGAAAATAAATTCGAAGCTCGGTTTCCTTTGTAAATTAAAAAAATCTAGAAAGTGATTTATGCATGCCATTTTCCCCACTAACACCTAAGCAGCTTGAGTATAAAATACCTCCACGCAGCAATCAACAAAAGAAAAATATTTAGTATCTCTTATATTTGTGATTCATAGTTTTGTTTTACTAGGTATTTTATTCTAAACAGCCCTAATTTATAACGAGAGAATTTAAACTCGAGTGTAAAGAAGATGACACATTGCTCTAGCCAACTGACTTAACCTGCATTTAGGAATCAAATTTTCACCCAAAATTATTTCAACATTCTAAGCAGAGTTGGACAAACTAACTCACCACCAACCATATACATTACAACGCATGTGGGACAATGCATGTTCAAATCCTACCTTCTAACGTACAAGGAAAAATAGACAAGTTGGTGCCACATACTTGTGGGACAATTCATATGACCAAGAAGAATTTGAGGCAGAAGCATACTTATCAACTGGGACTTCAAATCTGTTGTGATCAGATGGTGAGATTTTCTTGGATGGCTTTGAATGCCCCCAGTATGTTGCCGCCAACGTCTGGAAACGTTTCGCAGCCCGGAATAGCCTTCACCTTGCCCATTTGATCGACTTCAACCGGATATTTCAGGAGGTGAGCCTTCATTTCTGTAATCTCATCCGTAACGTATTGCCTCCAGTTCTGCTCGCTCAAGGATCGCACCCGTCTCACGCATTCAAGACTCTCCGGCTTCTTGAAACATTCTTCAAGACATCCTGTATGCTCTGCCCACAGTGACATTCTATATCCATATATCTGCAATCATATATACAAGCAAATTATTACAATTTTTTCCCTTGTAGCCTACCATTTCCATATGTATGAATGGTGACCTCTTCCAAATTATAACGGAAAGTGATTTCCACACACCACTTTTCTCCCCCTGCCCTGTTACTTCTCGCATTTGGATTGAATAAATAAAAAAAATAAAGGAAAGAAATAAATAGGGATGTGCAGAAGGAGAAAAAGGTTTCAGAAATCATTTCCCAATTATTCAACAGACTTAACACCAAAATCTGGACACTCGGACAACATACTTATGTTCGAAAATTTTAATAGTGCTATATGTTGCATTTTATCATGATTCAGAAACTTCTCTCAACCTTAAACTTTCAGGAATCAGGTAGGATAAAACGATGCACCGGGAAAACCTCTAGCAATATGGGTACAGAAAGCTTTGACAAGTAAGGCTTTACCTTTCCATGTGGACTAGAGAGTTTTCTAGCCCAGGTGTGATGAGGCTGGTATGCTCCCATTGCTATTTCGGTATCCCGGGTACCTTCCAAGGATCGCTGATTGATATTTGCAGATCCTATTATAACATATTCATCATCCACAATCATTCCTTTAGAATGGACATAAATCATAAAACGCCGATTCTTCCGAGTGAGTGCCTGCATTACAGAAAACCAGCACAAGCAATTGAAATATATCGGAAAACCTAGCTTCATAAGCTAAAGGTGTATTCAAGAAAAAATTTAGGGGACATACCAGGGGAGTATTTGCTTCTTTTTTGTTTGCAGCGCAAGTTTCTTCACCATTTGGTATTTCGCGATTCCCGAGGCAAAAGAAATTCAAATAGTCTTGTGGACAATACTTGTTTTCAAGTCCAGCCTCTTTTAGAGCCTTGTGAATCATTTCGTACATCATTTGCATTGTTTTATTCTGCAGAGAAGAAAAAAAAAGGCATGAGAAAATCAAAATTGTGCTGCATTGTTATTGTGTTTGATGGATGTCTCATCTGATTGGTAAAAAAAAAAAATGCCTTAAAATTGTTCTCGTGTTATTACGGCCTGGAAAGCTTCGTAAGGCATGCTAGAACACTAATGAGTCTCGAGCCAACGATAACTGCTCGAGTACAAGTAGTTTCTTAAACAATAATCAGATTACCTGCCAAAAGAGAATTCTTTGAATAGGAGTGCTTGAAGGAACACCTTCTGGCCACATGGGGATAACAATATATACAGAAAACCTCTCATTTGCTTTGATTTTGTTTACAATTTTAAGAGCAATTTCCATTGGTATTAAATTGTTTGCACCTGCATAAAAAGGCCTCATCACCGATGTTTCTACGACAATAAATCACATGGAAATACAATACAAATTTAGCTTCATAAATCCCAATGCTGCATTGCTGCTACATGGTGGAAAGGGAAAAATAGAGCACCGACATGTTTATGAACCACCTATATTCATTTTCCGGGTTACTTGCTTCAAAGGTTAGAGTCCTCACCTAAATCACTGTATAAGTTCCAATTATATGATGACCCAAGGAAGTACTGGTTTTCTATGTAAATGAAATGTTGAGCCGCACGGATTGCCTTGACATATGCGGCATGTATACTCATGTCTATCAGCACATTCTTCCCACAAACCAGGTTCTGTTGCAGACATGGTGAGACATTAGTGTAAACTGTGAGATACCTTATATTAGTGCAAAGAAGTTAAAGCCAAATTTCTCACCTTGCTTGTAGCATATTTTGAGTCCTTCGGGAATCCTTTGGCAGAATTGGAATCAATTGAACGGAAAACCTTCAATTGTTGTGGGGGGGGAAGATTAAAATTGACCAATTTGTTTAGAAATCATAGAAGACAAAAGATAACCTCACACAGCTGATTGAGACCCAATATACCTGAACATCCCAAGCTTCTGGATCATCGCCACTCAGGCAAGGAACTTCCGCCATCCCAATAATTTCAGGAATTCTCTCAATCCTTAGTAGTGCATCATCATGCGGTGTTTTAATTTTTTGAAGCCCGCGGGGTTTTGAAGCCTTCAACCAACGCTCCTCAAAATTGGCAAGGATGTCATATGCTGCTGGACCATCAATTTTACTGTGCAAATCATGCCATGGCTGCCTCGGACAACCAACAGAGCGCTCCTGTTTGTGTTGCAAAGGTGAATATGGTAAAGAAGAAAAAATTCGACAGAACTATACTATTTATTGAAGCAAATCATCAAGGTGATCCTCTATCTTTTCATGAAAACTCGAAACATCAATGACTTACATACTTCTTATAGAATCACAAAAGTTTGAGAACTTTTTAAGAAGAGGGCAGGCATGTAATGCACTAATACCTAATAAGTATTCTTGCTCGTGTTCCACAAAAAAAAAAAAAAAAAATTGCTTATAAACTATCAATTTTTCATTGTGTGTACATCATCTAGCAATGGATGTTAATCCAACAGAAAAATAGAAAATTAATACAATGATTACCGAGAAAGTAGGGTTACGACAGTCATCTTTGTGCACTGTCTGTAAACTCTTAAAGATTGGATGATCCGGAGTGTCATAGCGCCCCAGGCATAGATCAAGACCTCCAACAAATGCAACGACCTTTCTTTTAGAATTGCCTGCATCAGCATCCACAAGCACTGTTTTCTGATGATGGGTATAGATAGTTTCTGCTTCCTATGACCAAAGACAAGAAGTATAAAGGTTCAAAGAAGCACTCACGCAGAACATTAAGCATGAAAATACGAAGAGATAGAGACAGGCAATTGTACACCTGATGATTTCTTTTGATAAGTATCCGAACAGAACATGAAAACATAAATCAAATCTGAGTTGTGCTGTATATATGTCCATACAGTTTTAACATACTACTTGTGAAAAAAAAAACTACGATTTGACATAAGCTTAGAGCTCGGCAGGCGCCAGCCATAGAAGATATCGATTCTTGTTTCTCAGTTGATGATAATATCACCATGTCAAGAATAAGAAGCACTGATTCCTAGTCCTCCAAAAGATTGTGTGGGATTTACTTGATGTTCAGGCTCAGCCCCAAATTAGTTGAAGTGGGATAATTGTAATTGATATGCAACTTGGCATATCATAACAGAACTCTGGACTTTCCAGATTTCATTTTACGAGGTCCATTTACTAGTGTAATAAGCCAAGGAAATGCAAAATTTTAGCACCACGTATGAAAAACAAAATGACATGAGCAATGTTCACAGTTCACCTCGGTGGTTATTTTATCTAACCTGCTTTTTGACCCAGCTACCCTTCCCAACAGATCGAGGGCAAAGCAGCACTTGGACTGAAGAGTGCTTGAAGAAGCGCCGAGTTTCCTCATCAGAGGTTTGCATGACCCCTTCCTGCATGTCATATAGTCAATCAAAACGGACAATGATGTACAAAATAAAGATTAGCCTTCTCAAGCATTTATTCAAGCTATACTTTGGTGTCAGCCGGATCAAAAGCATAGCCTTCGTATCCCGTACATGTGTGAAAGTCAAAATCAAAATTTAAAAAGTACAAAGGGAAATACGATGACTGCAGAAAACGGGCAATGTGTAGATGCACCTTAGAGTTACTTATTATAACGTTTTGGTCAATTAGCTTGGTACATCATACATAACTGCATCTGCTTTGAAGTACAACATCAGGCAAAAATCAAATGAATCTTCTAGTATTTGATAAACCTAATCCGAGCTCTCTATCATCCTCTCCTCAGTCCTGCTCTCATCAAGATTCGAGTTCATCTTCAGCTGCCCCTACATTGTCTCTATCTTCTGTTTTTAGTATTTGCTTCAACTTCTTATACACAATTCTCAACTCAAATATTAAAACATTAAGTGAAAGATAATTTTTTTGTAAGAACAAACACAAACTTTGTTCTGTTTATGTCATTTCTTACGATGTTTGATGGTTTGATCACTTTTATGTCTTGTAGAGAAATGAGGAAGTAGAACAAAGCATAACAGTCGGTATAAGTAGCAATCAGTATTCTTGGCGCCTAAGATAGACATATTTCAGATTTGCGAAAGCATTTTTCAGAGCTTCAACAATGAGCCAATAATAACTTGTTCAATCGAAGGGAAAAACTCATAAAATCATCCTTATATGTAAGAAAAGTTTGATAAATTTGATGTGAACCGAAACTATGCTTCAGTGCAGAATCCCTAATTAATATATTTACTAATCTCGAAGGCCTTACCATTTTATATCCCAAAATTCTCCGGGAAGTTGGATCATCCCAAACAAGAAGCAGCACTCTCACACCTTCCTGTGATTTGGCCTTAAGAAGATCACCTAACATGTAATCCGCGGCATCATTCTTATCCCGAACCAATCTAACTTTGTGGTACACAGACCACCCTGCAATGTATATCAAGCGACGGGCCTGACTTATTGCATCGAACATGTCTTGCCAACAATTCCCTTGCTCATACTGAACACCGCCGTCAAGCTCCAAATTCGGAAGGCGACCATCATGAACATGTGCATCTTGATACAGAGTCACCTTACCGCCTCTCCTAAGAGGAAAGTAGGTGCCGGGGACGCCTTGATGATCAGGATCCGAACCTACTCCCTGATCATAAAATGTCAGTTTTTCAATTGGGATATACTGAATTGACAAGCTCAAAACGGCTCCAGGCTTACACGCTTTCCCGCTCGAATTAAGTATCGGAAATGTTCCCTCTACTTTCATGCCAGAAAGTAATTGCTCAACTGGGATTTCCACAGCACCCATGATCTGTGATCCCACAACATCACTATCTTTCACAACAAACTGCACCTCCGAAGCATAATGCGCGACCGGAACATCAAAATGCTGCCCCCAAACCGGGTTTTCGCTATTACTAATGACAAAAGTCCTCCCAACCACAGCAGCTGACACAGAAATTGTCACATAGGGATCACTGGTTATCTTCAGCGGCGCTTGCCCTTGGGTCTTGCTGCCAAACTTGCCGGGAAATTTAGCAAACATGTCGCCGAGAGTCCTATGAACCATGTCCATGTTAGGAAGGTTTCTGGCCTCCATTACCCATATAACTAAGTTGCCATGTAAAAGACAGACCTTGAGAGACCCTTTGGCAGTCTTGAATGGCAAAACTTGTTGGCCCTGCCCATGCTCTGAGCCTCCAAACGATAGCGATTCGGTATACGCAGGATACGCCATATAATCAAGAGTATTTGTTCACCACTCGAAGATTTTGAACTTGATGATATCTATATCACTTACGTATCAAACAAACTCAGCCAACTAAATACTTTCGCTAAACAGGATTCGAAAACAAAAAATGGCGAATACCCAATTCAGAAAACACCCCAAAGATTCTTGTTGCTCCACCAGAAAAGAAAGAAACGGATGTTCTGGTGGAATATTGGAGTAGCACGAGGAATAGGCCAAAAAAATAGAGTAAACGTGGGGTTTGACTGAGTAAAATAAGGTGGCTGCGAAAATATGAATATTACAAAATAGAAGCAGCAGCAGTTGAATTTGAATGAGTGTGAAGAAGAAGGAAGAAGAAGACGCAGCCTTTCCCATTATTTCAATTATTTGAAAAATGGAGAGTTATTGAATAATCAACACGACATTAAAAAATAGGGAGATATCATATATATGATTGATTGTCTTTGGTTTTGCGTGGAAAGTTCCATCACCCGGAAAATTGTAAAGGCGTTTGACTTTGTTGTCACTAACTACTTTCTCCTCGTCAAGGGAAAATCAACGCTTTCCAGGAAGTTTAGAAGTGAAATGAAGCTCTTACCCATATTTTAGTAAAGGGTACTTCATATCATGTTTTTATCTCATATTGTTATACTATCTTAGGTAGCATCTGATGTGTACAGCCACATCATTTGAAAAATTTGCAAAACCCAAAGAAATGAAGGAGAAAGACTTCTCGTATACCATAATCATCATTTAATTAACTAGTTTTTCTTAATTATTAGTTTATTAAATAATGAACTAAATTTAAAATTTTGATTAATTCAAATGATGTGGCTGTTCACATTAGATGTCACCTAAGGTGGTAAATATGGTATAAAAACATGGTATGAATAACATTACTCTTTAGTAAACGCAAGAAACTCTAAGAAGTGAAATAATATTCTTACCCATATTTTAGTATACACAAGAAATTCAAGAATCAAAATGATTCAAATTCTTATTCTCTGTAAGTAAACATGTCCGAGCGCACTTGCTTTGCATTTTGCTCCTACTACTATATGTTTATTTCACTTACACATTACACCCATTTTCACATAAGTTTGGAATATTACATGAAGAACCCCTTTGAGGTTTTAAAGTTATTCCAATACCATGCTTGATAATTGATATAATTTAATTATTATATCAACACTCTCTCAGGTTTTATCATGAGATTTAAAAAATAACACGAACGCATCCTGGAATTTCGAAGAAGCATGTCATGCATGGTATAGTCTAATTATTACATAGTAGGGGCAATATAAAAGGAGAAAAAATCCAACATAAAATCTTATGCAAAAAATTGTGTTATAACTTATGTAGTGAGCATGTGATCTCATATCTTTAAGTTTGATGCTAACTTTTATGTAGTGAGCATGTAATGTCATATCTTTAATAACTAGTGGAGCACTAGGACTCCTCCTTTCGATGTTAATGAACTTTTATCATGCAGCTTATAAGGACCAAGGTATCCAGTGATTGCTGTGTAACAGCTTTTTGAATTTAATACACTGCAGTGATTGTACATCCTTCACGTACTAATCGGCCAACCTCGTGACGCTTCTCTTTGCTTATTATTGATGCAATATGTGTACTGGAAGTGTTATTAGCACTCCAAAAATCTCATTCTACACTTCTCATAAGTGTATTTTTATTTCCAAATATAGAAAGTTTGGAGTGTAGAATGAGATTTTTGGAGTGCCAATAACAATTCTCTATGTGTACATATCCTTATAATATGATTCTCTATGTGTACATATCCTTATAACATGTGACGTGATTAGTGATTTATGAGAACACTACTAGTGTTGGATGGTCGATCCCCACACATTCTTTGCGTAAGTGTAGAACTCTGCGTTAGTTTAAGGTGCCTTGTCAAAGCCTTGAGTAGGCCTTTAGGCTCTTATAAACAATTTGATTACTTTCAGGCGTGCCACTGTTGACTAAGACCAACAGATTGATTGTTTCTTAAGTATTTGTCGAGTTTGTTTGTTTGCGCCCAGTAAACTGAGCTTCTTATCCAGAATTGTTTCATGGAGGGGTTAAATCCATGTTAAGTTCTTTTTATGCCTTGGTAACAAGGTGTGACAAGGACTTTTATTTTCTTTTATATTGATGCTAAGAGAAAACCACAAACTGATCAAAAATGATCTAAATCAGTTTGCAATCTTTGTTATAAATGTAAAAACAGTAAGTGAAACGAAAACAAAGTACTAGTAAAAAGGTGAAAGTAAGAAGCTGTCAAGACTTGCAAAACATTAATTAAAGGCATACTAAATTGCATGAAAATATAATATAAATTGAAAATAAACAAATAATACAAGTGATCGGGCAAAAATTAAACCAATTAAGGCAAGTTTTATCCACAGTTAGGCATAGTTATCCACCGATTGGGCAAATGCTAGTACATGTAGAAAGTGTTTGTGAAAGAAATTTTAATACAAGGAATCGATACTACAAGTAATATAGCAGAGCTATAAAGGTAAAGGGTGCTTGAAGTACAAAATAAATTTGTAAAAGTAGGCTTACAAAGCTTTGAAGTCTTTTATATGTTGAGTGTCATTTTTTCTTCCTTTCTGATGCCTTTTATAGAACCACCTCCTACTTCTGAGGTAAGCCTTTCTTTCTCAGTTCATTCCCTCCGATCCAAGTTGCAAAAAGCAAGTCCATAGTGGTTAAACGCCAAGGGGACTGGCTGCTAGCTCCAGCAACCCAAATTGCCAACCTAAGCAACTCCAGCCTATTCGGGCTATTGGGCTGAGGGGGAGCCCGAGGGAGAGCTCATGCGCAAATCCAAGGCCCGAGCACCTGAATGGGGGATGATGTAAGGCTGACGTCAAAATTTTGCGTCAAGCACGTGCAACACAAACGTGCATGGGGGCGCGTCACTGACATGATTTGCAAGCGATGGGGCCCGCGCTAGGTAGGCTGTCTGTAGCAGTTGCTTGGCACCCTTTTGGCCGTTGGATTTCAACGGCTCTTTTTTCTGGACCGTTCGATTTCCAACAATTAAAAAAAATTCAAAACTCCCCCAATGACTAGATGACGTGGCATGATCTGAGCCCTTCGAATCCAAATCAATGGTCCAAGTTTTTCGACTTTAAAAACTAAAAAGAAAAAAGAAAAAAATCTGATATGTTACCATTATGCCACGTGTCACAATCTGGAAGGTTGGATTTCAAATTTTGTGTAATACAACGGTACAAATTAATTAAGTTAATAAAAATATAAAAAAGTATTAAAAATTAATTAAAAAATACGAAAAAAATTTTAAAATTTTAAAAAATTATTTTATTTTTCTATGAATGCCTTATCTTTATATTCCACCTTGCACCACACTTTCATGTTTTTTTTCAAATACTTTCAACCACATTCCAATCTTTCTCTCAAAGTTTCTATGTACTTTTGTTTCCAAAAAAATGGTCAATGATGCAGGTACGAATTAGACGCTTGTTGAAGATGTTGCATCACGTTGTAGCTGGGCTGAATTTACACTACTACAAAAGGGTCTTATAGTGTCAGTAGATTGTGTCGGTTTAATATACTATAGTGACGGATAATACAGTTGCAACACTTACTTAATATGACGTCGGCTTTACTGTCGCTTATAAGCGTCGTAAAATGTCTATGTCGCTTTTAAACTGATGTAAAGATTTAGCGTCGCTTTTAACCGACATATATTTTAATAATTTTTAAATATTGTGTCGCTTTAAATAAAACAGTGTCGCTTTTAAGCAACATAAATTATTAGCGTCGCTTCTAGGCGACACTAAATATAATTTTTAAATGAATTTTTTGTTTTTTTAGTAGGTGTCAGAGATAGCGTCGATTTTAACTGAAGCAACGTCTGATTATTTCGACGCAGATTGTCCTTATTTCGACGCAAATTCTACATCTTCGAGACCACCTGCTACCACTACCAAGTCTGTCAGCCTTGCGTCGGTTTAAACCGACGCAATGTGATCCTTATTTCGACGCAGTCAGACTTGTGTCAGGCCTTTCAGTCGAAAAGTGTCAGGCTGCGTGTTTCTAGGTCGTGTCAGACCTAGTGTCGGTTTGAACCGACAAAAAGGCCAATATTTCGACACTACTTACGTTTGTCAGACTTTGTGTCGGTTTTGACCGACGTAATATATTCATATTTCGATGCTAGGTTTTCATCCATATTTAAACCCCATCTTTCTCATTGCTTCCGTGCTTTCAATTCTCTCATACATTTCTCTCTCTCTCTCTCTCTCTTGTTTACTCCATCTCCTTCTCCCATTTCAGCTTTAATCTTTCCTCCATTTCAGCTTTAATCTTCCCCCCATTTCAGCCATACTCCTTCTCCTTCCACTAACTTTCCTTATGGATAATTCTAGTGAAGATCAACATTCTGAGGGACATGGTTTCGAAGAGGAGGAGTTCGAACCAGGTTCGTTTTTGAATTATTATGCTAAAACTGAAAATTTACATTTGTTTCATGGTTTTTAATTGTACTTTTTGTATTCGTAAGGAACATCTCAACAGAGGCGCGGACCCTCAATTCCCAAGTGGACGAAACAGCTTTGTTTGTTTGATTCGTCCGGAAAATGCATTAGTGAAAATTCTAATGCTTTTTCAAGATATGTAGCAGGGGAGGTTAGAGACTATAGAAATATCCCGTTGAAGAGTGATTGGCGTAAGATTAAGGAAGAAGATAAGGAAATTTTCTGGAATAGAATAAAGGTCACGATATTTTTATTTTTTTGTGAAAATAAAAGAATAAGTCAATGATTGTAATAGTTATTTGTTTGTTTTGGAAATGTTTGTAAACTATGTGGAATGTTAGATTGGAAATGTTTGTTTGTTTTGGCCTATGTTTGAAATTTATTATTGTTAATTATTTTTATTATGTTTTGGCCTATATGTGGATTTAGTGTTTGGTCTATTTTGAGTATATAATTTTTTTTAGTTACAATTGAAAACGTATGCAGAGACTAATTTTGATAATTTTTTTATCATTATTAATAAAGGTGGTGTCGGTTTAGGCCATCCCCAGGTTGCAATTTTACATTATTTAATTGTTATATAACGTCGCTTTAAACCGACGTAAGGATGAAGTTTGCGTCGCTTTAAACCGACGTTGAGGTAGTGTCGCTTTAAACCGACGCTATTTTGTGTCGGATTAATTGAACAAACCGACACTGAAGCCCTTTTGTGACGCTAGCAATTGTGTCGCTATTCCAATCCGACATTACATTGTTTTACATCAGATTTTTACCAAATTTTCGACATAAAATGGGGTTTTTTGTCGGTTTCTCGTCCGCCGGTGATAGCCTATATTGTAGTAGTGTTACTCATGATCCAATTACGGGTAATGAGGTGCAGTTGCGAGAAATGTGGAGCAATATTCATTCCCTTTTTCTTGAGAAAATTGGTGGCAAAAGAACGGAACAATCGCTCTCACGTCGTTGGAGAATACTCAACCAATCGTTTACTCATTGGAGAAATGCCTTGGCACAATCTAGTACTAAAATTCGAAGTAGAAAAAATTATGCGGATCAGGTAACAATATATTATTTCTTTGTTTGTACTATACACAAATTTACATTAGCTACTTTGATTATAATTTTTTTCTTCTCCTGCATTTTGTAGACACTTCAAGCACAAGCTTGGTACAATGCCAAAAACAAAAACAAATCATTCAACCGGTGGAAATGTTGAAATATTGTCAAAGATTGTCCCAAATTCAGAGTTGTGCTTGTCGGTCCATAAGTTGTCATGAACAACACCCATCTACACTCTACGCCATATCACGATGTGCATGTTCATAAAAGCAACACAAAACAAGTGCCGGAAGCGACCCTTGGACAAGTGTCGGGGTCAACCTGTTATCCACTCAGGCCTCAAGGTAAGAAAGGTTCAAAGAGAAGAGGGAGTTCTTCCAAGAATGATTATGTAAAATATATGGAAGAACTTGCTCGCCAAGGTGAATTGACTTTGGCGCTGGAAATGGCTAAATTTGAGGCTGATAAAGCTAGAGATGAGGCAAAAGCTGCAGCTGCTAAGAGATTATTTCAAGTTTCTTGAGCTTGTTTCAACGACCACAAGTGTTCTATCAAGTCGCTTTGCCGGGCTTTGTGATAGTATGAGGATTGGAGTGAAGTATATCGTTGAATGAGCCTTTCATTGTAACGTTCATCCCTTTCTAATGGCTCGTGTTGCACGGGTTCTTCAGTGGCGTCATGAGCACAATATATTTGTGTTTTGGAGTTGTTTATCGTGTCTGGCTTAAATTCATCAATAGCATCATAATCATACTCATCTTCCACAATCATGTTGTGAAGAATGATACACGTCATCATGATGGATCGAATCGACTCTAAATCAAACAATTTGGCAGCACCCCTGGCAATTGCCCAACGAGCTTGGAGGATACCAAAACAACGCTCTACATCCTTCCTACATCCCTCTTAACATCTTGCGAAGTGTTTTTCCTTTTCACTTCGTGGATGTGACACTGTTTTGACAAATAATGTCCACACTAGGTAGATGCCGTCTACTTGGTAGTATGCCCCTAAGTGTACGGTTCCATTGATTGTATATTTGACTTGAGGAGCTCTTTCTAGCAGGACATTGTTAAACACTGGGGATCGAGCAAGGACACTGAGGTAATTTCGAGCTCCTAGAACACCGAAAAAAAATGCCAAATCCATGTATCAAATGATGACACCGCCTCCAAAATGATACTTTTGGCTCATTTTCTATCCCCATAAACTCCTTTTTATGCACTTGGACAGTTTTTTCCAGGTCCAATGCATACAGTCGATGCTTCCAATCATGCCAGGAAAACCTTGCATCTCACTTTTCTTCAGAAGCCTTTGAAAGTCCATTGTCGTGGGCCTTCGGAGGTACTTTTTGGAGTAGATAGATTCGATTGCGAAGAAAACCCTCATCAGGGACTCCAGAATGGTTGTTATCCCCATCCTCGCTATCTCATCCACTTGGTCTGTAGATGCTCCATATGTAAGCATTCGCAAGGCAGCAATAATTTTTTGCTCATAAAGGAGACCCATGACACCAAAAGCATCATTCTTTTGCACAAAGTAAGAATCATGGTTGCAAACATTAATCATGATTTTGTTGAACAAATGTCGTTGCATTCAAAACGACGTCTGAAGTATGCATCAGGGAATGCACTGTTACTGTCAAAACAATCGTCCAAGAGATCCTTACCTCGTCGTTGCTTACTTCTATCAATGTTTGCAAAATGCATGAGCCTAGAGATCTCAACAACATCTTGGATGACTTGACGGGAATGTGAGGCTCTTTGGCTTCTTGCTTCGTCATCTCTCTTTCTATGCTCCTTATCCTCATCCTCTTCCATCACATTTTCTCCCTCCTGGAGATTGAACATTTCTTCCCCTTGCTTAAACAATTCTTTCTCTTGTTTATCGATTTCCCCCCAACATCTTTGAAGAAGACATTGTAAGAAGGAAGGAGAAACTATGAATAAGGATAGAGATTTTGATTTTGATGTGTGATTTCTTAGGATAGATGGTGGGTTATATGGAGAGAAAAAAAAACAGAGAATGGATTAGGTTGTAGATAATATCACCCGGAATGCTGTGATCTGTTAAAATCCTATCGAAATCTATCCTCAAATATTCTAAACGGATTGTGACACATGGCGAAACAGGATTTGTTAAAATCTTATTGGAAATCTATCCTCAATTATTCTAAAAAGGTAACGACACGTGGCACGACAGAATTGAATAAAATCTTATCGAAATCTATCACAAAAAATTGTACTTTCGAATAATGAGACGAAACAACTTAAACGCTTTTTTTTATTGTTGTGTTGGAACAAATTTTTGTTGGGAATTATGTATGATCAAAAAAATTTTGCTTATTTATATTCTTTATTCTACCGGATGAGACCGATTAAAAATCCTATCCGAAATTACAAATAAAATTATTTTTATTATTTTATAAAATAAAAATACTAATATTTTATTGCCTATTGTCATGATAATTCAGTTTAAGGATGGAGATGCAAAAAATAATTACTGTTCATTAACGGTAATTACTATTCATTGAAGGGGATGAGTTTTCATGTAACTCGAGCTTGTATCCTCTCCAAACTAATTTTCCACTGTGAAGCACTTTTCTTCCGTTAAAATGACTGAGCAGCCTCTTCTCGGTGTGAAAGTGGTTTTTCGCCGCCCACAATGCTACATCATAAAGAGCTTTTCAAAAACTGGGCTGGGATCTGTTCATTCTGGTGAAAAATAAAAACCCATTAAGCTTTTACACTTAAAACAAGTGTTTTGGGCCTTGGACAGCTAGTCCTTTTGATGCCTGAAATTGGTCCTAGCTCGGCGCTCGGGGTTTTTACCCTACCTACAAGCATCACGCACCCCTTATATTTGTAAATTTCAAAATGTTGCTCCAATATAAATGTTTGAAAATGTTGCAGCAATTTCACAGAAACAAATCAACAACCAATCTACATTTGTGAATCGTAAGTAGTGAAGAAATCAACCCAGACAAAAGTAAATGGAAATATAGTACATAAAGATGAAGTACCATTACTCTACCGATCGAAATTTCGAAAACATGAATTTATACAACCTCTGACATGTAATTAGTTGGCCATTTGTTACTTTAATTTCTCTGTTTTCAGAGCGTTGGCTAATTAGACTATATACTTCCCCAATGTCACACAATTCAGCAGACACAAAAGTCATGAGTTCATCAGTTTCTCCGATTATCAAACAAGACCCAACGGTGGTTATGGTGTTTTTGTCTATCTTTTGCGCTTGGACTTTAAGGAGGTGACTGATTGAGAGTTGCTGTGCCAGTTGCGCTTCCTTTGGTTAATGAACCAGTTGTTTATCTGCTTCAGCTGCAACCCTGTCTCCTCCACAAGCTTTGCCTTGTCATCTTCCTGCATATATCATGTGAATCTTTCATTAATTCTTCGAGGAGTCAAATGACACGACGTAGAAATGTTCCTAAAAAGCACTATTATGGTAACAAATAGTCTCGTATACTGGTATCATCATGTTGATAATGTCACTATTGGTCCCATTATAACGAATCAACGATAGTAACTAGTGCCATACAGTCTTGATATATCACAAATAATGTATCAATATGCTGTCAATCTTGCCAATGTTGTTGATTCACTACACTATTAGTGTTATTCAAGAGCTTCTCCCTGATTTCTGCCATCCTTTCTTAACACACACACACACACACATACACATACATATACGTATACGTATACATATACATATACATATATATACGTGTGTGTGTGTGTGTGTGTATGGAGTGCAATAAAATCATATATGAAGGGTGAATTTGTTTACTTACAGTTGGGTAGGGCCACTTAGAGTGCTGCTGCCACCAATTCTTCAACACCGTAGTTGTGTCCCCAGGTAATTTCCCTGCCCTTCTTTTTCTTAGAATTTCCTCTCTTACATCTTCAATTCTTGACTTAAATCCCTGCAAATTTTTAACAATGCACGTTTGTTATATCGATAGAAAACAGAAAGCTCAATTCACATCCCGAAAGCAAAACAACTTAATTGCAGCAATGGTGTAATTTTTGTGTGTCCATGTTTTACCTGCTTCAGCTCAATCTTCAATTCCTGTCGAACTCTTTCCATTAACGATCGTTCAGATTCAGTTGGGAGTAGGGGGCCAAATCCCATCATATCATGCCCTTCGCCCCCGGATTGATCCATTGTGAAATCCATCGGCATATCATCCTCATCATCGGACATTGTTGCACCCGAAACTTCGCCCAGACTCACTCCTGAAAGAGATGAAACAGAGGCAATTAAGCCTCAAATATCAGTGATTAATTCTACTTTTTATTTGGGCTGGGCTCAGGTGGCTTCAGCCTAGCTAAGCTAATGTTATGCTAAACAGTTATCAGAAATGAGTTAGCTGACTTAAGAATTTCATGGATCGTTTGATAACCATTTTGTTTTTACTTTTTACTTTTTGTGTTAGAGATACAGGAGAAAATACATAGAGAAAGTAAGGGATGAAGAAGAGTGAATGAATGATGGTGGGAGAGATGTAGAAAAATGTATAAGGAAAGACGCATGAAAATGTAGAAAAAATGTACAAGGAAAGACGCAAAATTGTATAAGAAATAAAGGATATGAACAATGACTGCGGTAAGAACTCATGAATGACATATTCAAGATGATATTCCTTGGTATATGCTTTTAGCAGATGATATAATATTGAAAGATGAAATGCAAGACGGAGTAAATGCCTAAGTAGGTTAAATACAAAGTATTAAGAGTGCACGTTCAGTGAACAGGGGCCCAAATGAGATAGGGTGAGGATTGGAATAAGGAAGTACTAAAGAGTGACACTTTTGTTATCTTAGATTAACTTGCGAAAGAACGAAGGATTGGATGGAGATCTCAACCAAAGAATACAAGCAGGATCGATGTAGTGGAAGAAGACATCGGGTGTATTTTGCAACCATCATATGCGATTAGAACTCAATGAAAAATTTTATAGGACGACAATAAGGCTAAAAATGCTTTATGATACAGAATGTTGGGTGGTCAAGCATCAACACGTGCATAAAATTAGTGTAGATGAGATGAGAATGCTTTGTTGGATATGTGGCCACATGATAAAGGACATGATTAAGAACGAGAATATCTGAGGTAAAGTAGGAGTGGCTGTAAGTGAAGATTAGATGAGAGAAAGTCAGTCAAGGTATTTTGGACATGTGAAACGAAAACCTATAGATGTTTCGGTTAGAAAGTGCGATCATGAGAAGGCTTGAGACAAAGAGGCAAAGGAAGACCTAGGAAGTCTTGGAAAGAGACTTTAAGAAAAGATATGGAGTACTTGGAGCTAATGGAAGACTTGATGCAAACCACAATGCATTGACATTCTAAGATTCATACAGCAACCCCACTTAATGGGATAAGGCTTCTTGTTGTTGAAAGGCGCACAAAACAAAAATTTGTTTCATTAAAGATTTTGTTTTCATTTCTTCCTCAATTTTTTTCCTTCTCCCATCATCCTTCTTCATACCTCCCCTACCCTATATACTTTACTCAAATCTCAAGGTGATAACCAAAAATCCAAAATCAAATGGTTAATTATTTGGGAGCAAGAAAGCAGTCAAGTCCTTGAGTCTAATCTTCTCGCAACATATTTTTTTTTTTTTATTCATTTATCAAAAGCAACATATATAAATTCCATGTATAGTCATTTTTACAAGATCTCAAGTTTACATCACATGAATTGTTTGTTGTGTTAGTGGTTTAAGGAAAACAATAAAGAATACATGAAATATAAAGGTAATATTGTAGTTTTATTCTTTAATTGCAAGTTATATTTTTCCTTGGTAAACTTGAATATATTTCCACGTAAGAAGAACGTCACGTTAAACTGGTGGACAAAAATTGAACTAGATAACTTACTAGATTTTATGTTTATGTATGTTGGAATGACAAAATAGATGTCACCAAATTTTTGTCTAAGTTGGCCACAAGTCAAGTTATTATAGGTTCCTCCATCCCTCCCCGCCCCCTCTATACATATAATAATATACAAATGTATAGTATATATATGTGTATAATCACCAGTTGGTTCTAGCTAGAAGGCATATACATTATGATATTCCGCATGCATGCAAGAATTGAAAAGAACAACAATGTAGGATTCTTCTTCTCTTTTTTCTTAGGTCTTGGTAAAACCTAGCTAGATCGAAATTTGTATTACATAGATAATTAAATAGATATACTCGTCAGTGTTTGATGGTATATTTCACTAATAATTTGTCATCTTCCATGTTTGCTACTAATTTGTCTTTTACTTTACCTTGATAACAACTAAAACTCTTTTTTATTAAACCCTTGTCAACATATCATCACTTTAAACTAAAGCAAACAGACAAGTCTAATTTGGACCATTCAAGTTAGCTTTATAACTCAGTGGCCTTTGAGTTTTTGTTCTTAAGCAAAAAAAAAGAAAGAAATTAATATTCCAGGCTACCATTACCATGTATATGCAGCCTTCAATGTCATGAACCCTAAAATTGGCTTGAAAACAAGTAATTACTTAACCAATAATACTATAATCTACAGAGACTGCAAAGAATATATGAAATTTTCAGAGTGAGATCAAAACTTTTAGGGTTTATCTTTGATGTCTCTAGGCTCTAGCATTGTTAAAAATGTGCAACTTGTATTCTACTTTTAAATCAGTGTCCCCAACCCTAACAACCAATTAATCAGGATATAAATCCGAAAATGTAGTAGTAAATAATATTCAGAGGGAGAGAGGAGAGGGGGACGACAGAGAGATGGGAGAAGGGACTCAGATGTCTAATTTGGTTGTAGTTTTTCAGGTCTTGTGTCGTTATTTATATTAATCATTATGAACTTTACTTACCCTTTAACTAATACAAGTCATATAAGAAAATAATCTTCTAGATCATGTAGGATTATTACTTGCTAGAATAATACTAACGAGGCATTTTTCTACAACTTAATAATTTATTGAAGCTTCGTAAATCTTATTTTATTCTATTGGTATTAATAAATTTAGTGAAGAGACCTTGTACCAGTTTCAGCTACCGTCTCCACCTAGCAGGTCCCCCACAAATCCAACCCTTCTGTATAATCATCATTAACTAATATAATGTGATTGGTTATATGCACTTACTTATACTACTCCACCACCAAACTAATCACCAAACTTCCAAGATATGGATAATCCAACAAACAAACAAGTTCATGCATTCTATATTTATATTCCCAAAAAAATAAAGTATTAATCGCTGCAATCATCAAAACCAAATATTCTGCTGCAAGCCTGCAATCTTGTCAGTTAGGTCATGGAGACTACTCATGGCAGGATGCAAAAGTTTCTTAGTCCCGTCGTCAACACGTTAAATGCTACATAAAATTATCAATTTATTCATGTTATAACACGTATATTACGTATATAATTGTTGATATTACATCCTATGTTCATCATATAACAATATTTTTATCTAACTCATGTTATAACACTTCCATTAATACTACTACGTGACCGTTATCCTCTTCACCGGTTGAACCTAATTAGCCAACCCCTATCAAACACTAATATTTGATTAATTAGTTTTCGTAGACTCTACCCCATACCGCACCCACTTCTTACAAGGACAGTACTCAAACCTCCAGAACCCCAGAATAGCTGGTCCAGGTCCTTCTTATCTTTATGCCTTCCAAACGCATTAAAGCATCACAAAACGTAGCAGCACAGATACCAGAAGCAAATTTCGTTCCAAATGACAAAACTAAACAAATCTTCTAAACATTTCTAACACCAGCTGATGATAAAACCAACATTCATACTTGTAACTCATATATTCTAAACATTTCCATCTCAAACGTATATTACGACATCTAATATTCTTGTCAGATTTATATTGTTAAAATACAGGTTGAACCACATATCAACACTATTAATAGTCGAATCAGAGTCTGAAAAATTAACAGCAATAGTTAGGAAGGTGAAGTTTTGTGAAAAAGAGAGGAGGGCATACCAGTCAGAGCCTGCAAATTGCTTTCGATTTCACGGCAGGCCATGACAGCTTCAACCGCATGGACTCTGACATGTTGTTGAAGTTGTTCTTTGAAAGAGCACAAAACTATCAGATATTGTGCCTGCAGTAACAATTAATAAACCACCATTAACCAAAAAAAAGTAAATAATTCGCCAATAAAACCCAACAAAGCACAAATTCAATTACTCAATAAATTAAACTAGATGAAAAAAATACAGATATATTAATTGTCAGTAACAAATTAATAAAATGGACTAACCAAAAAGTTGTCAAGCTCTTGGCGCTCGTGTGGGGAGACCGACTGGCCATGCTGCTGCTGAGAAGCGTAAGAGCGCAGGAGGTGGTGCGACTGAGACAGCTGAGCGTCTATGAGCGGCAACTGATCGATTGGCGTCGCCACCCGGAGACAGGACACGTGTGCAGTCAGGAGCTGCTCGTAAAGAGGGTGCGTGGCTATCTCAGCCTTGAGCTGCCGGTTATGCTGGTCATGATGACCGTCGCCGCCGCCACCAAGCATCATCCCCAACCCGGATTCTTGCATTTCTAGACGACCCGATTCAAATCCGTCGGAGATTCTGAGAAATGGGTTTTGTAGAGAAAGAGGAGAATTATAAAGGGTAATCCAGAGCTTGGACCACAGAGAAAGTAGAAACCCTTGTGGTTTGAGAGTTGGACTTTGATGCCGTTATGGTGTAAACAGTGTGTTAGAGAGAGAAAGGAAGAAAGAGAAAGTACTTGATATAGGCTTTGAGTACAGTTTAAAATCGTTAGTGGTATAAGAAAGATGCGGTGGGGGAAGAGAGCCGTGTATTGGGATCCGAGACACACAACTTTCTGCACCACGTCTGGGAGAAACAAAGATTTTACATAAACATAGAGACATAAAGATTTTAAAGCTTCGGTGTTGTGAGGTTTTCAAGGTTTTGTTTAGTTTTGGTTTTTGGGGGAGAGCGAGAGAGAGAGGGAGGAGAGAAGATTTCAGAAATATGGGGCAATAGGACGAATCATTACCATGAAAGCTGTTGGAGGATAGCTCGTAAAAAGAACAAGAAGATAAAGCTGGTTGCTTCTGTGGCCTGACAAATGAAAGATTTTCCTCCGATTTTTTTTCTTCTTTTTTCCTCTGATTTTTGTTTTGGGTTTTAATTCAACTTTGGCGAAAGGGTTTGATTGAGGTGGTTAAATACAATTAATTATAACTAATCTTTGGTTTATTAGGGTGTATTTTATTTCTAGACAAATGATAGCGTCGGTGAATTAAATTGTTAGTCCTTATGGTTAAGAAGAATCGGTGAGAGTCAAACTCACACCACAATACAGAACAGAAGCATTATTTCTTTATTTCATTGCGATGAAACACCATTTGCTACCAAAAGTGAATTTTGATTAGGTACGGATCAACAGACAAATGAATTATTTTTAATTTGCCCTTTTCAAAATGACAAGTAGGCTTCAACCATCTATTTAAAGAAGTGATTTGGACACTTCACAGGATAATAAACGGAGCACTCCTTACTATCCCGATTATTGTTGATTAACACTACACAGACTCCATATCTTTCTATCTAGCTCTTGCGGTCATACAGTATAATGTTGTAGAACAATAAACAATTTACAATACCAATTAACTTTTAAAGGGTTGGATGAAATAATAAGCATATGAATATGATACTAAGTTGTATGTACAATCGGAGCTGTTCAATTTATTAATTTTCATCTGAAGATCATTCCTAAAAAAAATCATCGAATTGTATATCGTTTTATCATCCAAACGTATCAAATAAATGGACAGTTTATTATGAATATGTTACTTGGTACCTACACAGTTGATTTGTTCTATGTGAATGACTAAATGATCTTCGATTAATGATTTTTTGTTAGGGTGACCTACAAATAAAGATTAAGAAATTGAACGATTCCCATAGTTATTTTATTCGATCAAGATACATTATTTGCAAATGGGTGCATATATGCATCCCCACATAAGGATGCAAGTATTATCCTTTTTTATATGTACCCATGCTCATATTTAAGGTTTCATAAGTAGATTCATCATCGTGTATCTAATTTGAGAGGGTTGTCCCATAAGAAGAAAAATTAATGGAAGTAATTTTTTCACGTTCTTTCTTACACAAAACAATCATGTACGTCGTCACATAACATATTTTATCGTCGTTTTATTTTCTCTATGTTTATGTATTCCGTTTATAGAGTACACAAAACAAATGTATAATTGATATAATTAATATCAACGCACAAGTGATTTTTGATCGTTCATGCCCTATGAAGCGTATGTGCATTAATGACCAAAAAATGTATAATTAATATCAACGTAAGGAATTAGCATGTTGAAGTTAAAATATTTAGTTGGGTAAATACATTTGGCACCATTCAAGTTTGACATCAATTTTCAAAATGAGTCACAAAAAGTTCTAATTTTCTAACGTTACACCCGTGATGTTTAAAATCCAGCCAATTTACACATTCTGATCAATTGTAGCCTTTGTGCTCGAAAAGGACATGCCATATACATCTACAACCCAAAAACAAAGCCACATCAAGAGGAAAGTGAAATTGAGGAGCATCATGACTTCACACCCAAAAAAAAAAAAAAAAAAATCCATAACAAATACTACATGTAAATTGGACAAAACATCGCAGTGCAATATGAAAAAGCGAGACTTCGTATCTTATCTTATCGTAAAACAAACTTCAGAGCCGATTAATTGAAACTAATTAAACTTGATAATGTGATATGTACTTTGTTACGAAACGAAAAGGTTTGCAAGTACCAAACTAACTAGTTGATGTGGGTAGGGAGGGCGCTCCATAATCAACACATTGGCACCGTTTGTTGGTACCAAATCCTTTGCAAGTATGCATTTTCTATGTTTTGTTATTTAAGAAAGTCGGCTGAGGGTTGAGCTGTCACTATTGACGCTTCCTTCCCTGCTGTATTAATATTATTATGCTTTTCATATTTTCAAATTTGATTTTTTGTTAATATTATCTCCCACATTTGCCAAATATTTTGATTATTGTTGGGACAAAAAGAACTCAAGAAAAACTAAAGGCACTCGTTTGTTGGGAAACAAAATGACCCACCACCTCGCACCAACTGTTTCCATACAATCTACGTGGCATATTGTGGCTCCAAGAGATGAGTTGCCAACCCTTCTAATTTGTTTGTTGAAACTTTTTTAAAAAACAACTTACCTAAAACGATTTAGTTTACCGCCTAATAATGTTCTAGTTTAATTCCAGTTTAATTCTAGTTTAATAATATATACTGTCGTTTACAGACAGACTTACACATAACAATATATTATTAACGAGAACGTCAAGTGACGTCGGACTCTTTGCATATAAGTCACTATCTCTTATTTGAGACCATGTCTAATCTTTGAGTGTTTTCTTTTCTTTTTCCTTTTGGGTTGAAGATGTTAATATATATGTTCTTATTTGGTTGGAGGGATGCATGAATTTGTACCAATAACAAATATATAAAATTTAGACCCTAGGGGATGCTTGAATTTGTACCAATAACAAATATATATATATATTTTAGGCCCAAAATTGGTAGTCACATAAAACGAACACCTATAGTTATGAAGTATTTAGGATTCTGTGTTGGAGAATATGTTTGATTGATAAAACTATTTAGTTTACCGCCTCTATAATGTTCTAGTTTAATAATATATTGTCATTTGCAGACAAACTTATACATAAATATGTATTATCAGACAAGAACGTTAGATGACGTTACACTCATTTCATATAATTCATTATCTAATCTTTGAGTGCTTAGTTTTCTTTTTCCTTTGGTGGTTGAGGATGTCAATATATGTTCTTATTTGGTTGGAGGGGATGCATGAATTTGTACCAATAACAAATATATAAAATTTAGGCCCTTCTAACTTGTAGACACATAAAACGAACGCCTATGGTTATGAAGTATTTAGGATATTGTGTTATAGAATATGTTTGATTGATGTACCCTAAGTGGTGGTGATTGAGCCATCATGAGGAACAATGTGGGACCTTTAACACAAGAAAAATAATTCTTGTTGGGGAGATTTGCATAAAATTAGAACCTAAAAGCAATTAGCAAGATAAATATGATTCTAATGTTGCTTTTTTTTTACGTGTAAACATTATGTTTGAGTAGGTAGCAAGGAAGCATTTTATCCATATTTGATGATTTTCTATAGTTTAACAGGTAACCACTCATTTCTAGTATTTCAACAAAACAAATGCATACAACAAAAAAGGTATTGGTATCACCAGATGCCTATTTGGCACCAAGGAGGTGGAATGTCCACATATAGGTTTTTTTTTTGTTTTTTTTTTTTGGAGACATGTGCGGACAGTCCACCTGAATTGGTACCCTCCTCATCTTACATGTGTACACAAGAATTTAAAGAACTTTTTTATAATGGTCTGCATTTGAAATGTGGTGTGGGTGTGACCAGGGGTCCATTGTCAGTGATACAAGGCCATGTGTAAAAAAATCTAGATATAATATTGTAACATTAGCACATAACGCTACGATGATGGTGTAATTGTATTATAAAAATTGCTCTCTTTCAAGTTAGATTGTTTCTATTGTGCAAGAAAAAAAGCCAATACATGGATCAATACTGTTATGAATGACATTACATCGGGGATGGGAGCATCAACCTGTTACCCCCGACGTACCTTTGATCCATCGAACGAATAGAAATGAAACCTAAGTTGATAGGAGAAAGATTTTCATGTCATGATTCGGCCAATGACACAATATCATGTGAAAATATATTTACACAGAGTAATATCATTAACACGGGACTCCCACTGTCATGGTAAATGTGATCGTTCGAGGTGGATTGTTTGGATTGCATCCGGGAAAAAACCGATAACGTGAAAGCCAAGGAAAGCCAGATGCACCCTCTCGGTATGTTACTCTCTCTCTCTCTCTCTCTCTCTCTCTCCTTCCTCTTCTATTGATCAGTTGTGGTCGTAACTTCGGCGTCGGTGGAGGTGGCGGTGGTGGTGGTGGTGGTGGTAGGAAAAGGAAAACAGGTGGTAGTAGTGGGTTCACCATCACAGCTGTAACTTTGTCGTCTTCTTATCTCCAACACCTTTTTAAAAATAATATTAGGATTTGAGGATTTTAGAGTGGTCCTCAATCTTCCATATAAAATTAATTTCGCAAAAAGAAAATACTTGGAACAAAAATTAGAGGAAAAAATTGAGAGTGTGGTCCTGACTCCTGCCACACCAGAAATAAAAGAGAGATGATCCGGTGTGGTCGCTATCAGGGTGGGCCCCCACGATGCTCGACCTTTCTTTTTCTTCTCCCCCTGCCGATCATCTTTCTTCAGTCTTTTGTCTTTCATCGATTCACTTCATCCAAAATTTGCCCCAAAAGTCAATCCGTTGTCTAATCATCTTCAATTGCAGATGCATCGTGAATTTCCACGTTCATTAACGTTCAGAAATTACTCAACACACGTAGAATAATCAATTTTAACATGAATAGTACTATTCATACATTTATTTTTATCTTTTAAACGCTCATACTAATTTTTATCATTTGATACTCTTTAATACATTCAATTCGATGACAAAAAATTAAACTAATTGAAAAAGGTAAGATAGCACCACTCTTTTAGCATACTTCATTTTGATACATGATCAACTATTAGAGCCACCCATGCCAAAATTACCATGGCAAGGAGCAAGAGTTGCCCTTAAACCCAAAAAAAAAAAAGAAAGAAAAAGGGCTCTAGCGGTACCAAAAAGTGAGCCCTACTTTGCTCGACCTGGAGCCAGAGGCAAATCCATCTTGGGACAAGGTGAGTTAGCTGAACCCTCAAACTCAGAATTTTTTTGTGTAAGAACAGGTGCTGCATTTTGAAAATCTGAAATGTCTTAGAAAGCTGCCCTCCAACTGTTCGACTAATGGCCTATATGGACACTAGGCAAGGTATCTGCTAGCCTCTTCCTTGTGTATGCTTTGCTATGGGCATCTTTCGATAGGTATGCTTGCTCAAAAGCTATTGACATCAGTCGACATGCTCATTCGAAAGATGTTGGCATATGTCAACAGGTGTGTAATATGACTTAGCAAATGATCTCAGGCCTATCAAAGCTCGATGAAATGCCAATTTTTCATGTTATACCGCTACATGCACTATTCTTACCGACTCCCTAATAATATTTCCTGGATCCGCCACTGCTTGGAGCCTAGGCAATTATAGCCTGAGCTGCTGCATGGGGGCAATGCTGAAGCAAGGCTAAAATCTCATTGTCCATTCTTTTTTGTCCACTTTTAAACGGGATGAAGTTGTACCAGGACAATTACTATTCAAAGTGAGTAGTAACTGCCCTCCCTCTGCCCATTGCCACTGGTAGAACGGATGAAATTGCTCTTGGAGATGATGCTATGTAAAATACTTTCATTCAGCTTTGGAGAAAACGATTGGCTCAAGCACAACTCGATTGTTTTGATTAATGTCAACAAATATGGTTGAGTAGGAAAAGCTTACAGCGGATGATGATGACTAAGCCCGAGGAGTAAGGTCAAGTTGATTAAGAATCTTGAGGGTTGCCAAACTTGTCATTGGTTGGTTGGTGTGTGGATGTGGATCCTACGAGGAACAAATTGGCCAATTATTGGTTTTTATGGGACCTCTCTCTAAAAAAAATTATCACACCTTCCACGTTTAATCATTTATGTTGTGGCCCAAGTCTAGTCTAGTCTAGTCGAGTGGGTAGAAAAGACAAGGCATTTGACCCGTTTTCGGGGCCAAAAAGACCGGAAGTAAAATTTTATTGTTGACTACTGAAAAGTAAATATAAACGATAGAGAAAGATTGACGACATAACAATTAGATATCAACGACATTAAAAAAAAAAAACTAAGCATTTCAACATTTGTGAATTTAAAAAACATCATAGGCCAATTTCCCGTCAAGTTATTCATTTACCAATCCATAAATTCCCATCACCTCAGCATATGAGATTGTTCTCAACATTTAAAAAGAAGATAGAAAAATTGACTGCGAACAAAATTTCAATGGTTAAAATGATCTTTTCAACATTTCAAATCAATACGTCGTCAATACTGAACTTTGATCCGTTCAACCATGGAAATTTGCAAGATGATCGTTTCCGTCGATATTTCAAAAGTGGTTTTGTGTTACCATTGTGGTGATATTGAATGGTACGAAATTTGGCAGAAAATGCAGGGAGAGTATTTTTCCAGCTGTGGCTCTATGGACTTCATTAAGATTGATAGGAAAACATGCTACATCAGCTCAGAATGTTAAGTGAACAAGAGCCCAGTTTCACCGTTATCCGATATTTCTCTCAACCTCTCCGACGAGTTAGAACACTGACCTCATTCATCCGGTTTGAACAACTGCCACGCTTGGGGTTGGGGGAGGGCCGACAAACGATTTGTTTATCTACTTGACTATATACAGTCAAAAACTTTCATCTAAAAAATCACATAAAAAGTTGGACGGGGTCGATTCATGTCGTAAATAAATCGGGGCCAAGACAAACACCATTTACAATACAAACTTGTAAGACTGCTGGCTGCCGGAAGTCACATCAAAGTACACTTCTCCTTTTTTGCTTCGGGTCTTGCAGACGCGGATGCTGACGAAGTTCTGGCTTTGTTTCGTGTCGCCTGCAAAATTTAAATAGTTTGCTCTTCAAATTCATATGCCATCCTCCGAAAATAAAAACCTACAATACTTCATCATGCTACGACTGGCTGCACCAAACCTATGTAATCTAAAACATGGATCACTGTGTTTATCAAAATTAGTAGGTCGGACGCCCTGGCACATATGTGATTGGATATGCTTATACAAAATTATTATCTGACTACTCAATAGGAAGTTCAATTGTTGTAAGATGGAGTCTTACAATTATTTTCCCAAGTTTTTGCCGTAAAACTTTGAAACGGCTATAACAAAAGAAATATTAGAACACGTATTGAACAAGAAACTGTACCTGGGGACCTACAACCATCCTTGAATTGCCATTAATAGATGGTTGCTGCGAGTTTTGACGCTGCTGTGGTTGTTGTTCAAACTCTTGCTGCTGCAGAGCAATTGCCAACTGCATATCAGAGCTGCCAGAACACAATTTAACATTATTAGTATATTTTCAACTCTATAGGCCAAACCATATTTTAATTAGCACGCTGTAACTTGTCTAATTGCAGAAACAGGCAAAACCATATTTTAGTGGGCTATATCCCTAAAACTTCATTTCTCATCTGGTTTTAAACCACAGACTGTAAATCAACTACTAATCTGCAAGTAGAAGCAAAGTAAAATAGTTACTTCATATCGAATCCCGCTTGTCCTGCACTATCCATGCTAGCAAGATAGTCCTGAAACATTGATTTCATATTAGCATCCCAGAAATTTGTGCACAGACTAAATATAGAAGTACCAAAGGTATTGCATACCGCAGTGCTGGTGACAGCATTGTTTTCATCCCACGTGTCATTTGTATGACTTTCTACCTTAAACTCTTTGAAGTTGCCAGTCATAAACAATGTATCCCCATTGACCTGAAATGCGTAGGGAACCATCATTAGGATACTGAAAGTGGGAGGGGGGGAGAGAGAGAGATTGACAATGTGAATGTAAGAATACCACTTTAAAAGTTTGAGCATCAAGGCACCCTACTATTTTAAACATCTCTCTACAAATGGAACTTTTATATTTCTATGGCAGAAAATAACGGGATTGTTAATGAACTTCTTCACCTAACATTTCAGCTAACTAGAAAATTTAAACTAACCAGGTTTGGCCAATGGGGTTCCTCAATTTAAATATTTCCCTAACCACCATGAGTATATTAATATAAAAAACATCAGCATGTGTCTACTTTTAACTGAGATCAAAACCAGTGATCATGCTTTAAATACCTCCGAGCAATTCTGATTTGTCAATAAAAATATATTTCAATGCGATTTCTTTTTTATTTTTCATTTGTTTAGTCAATCTATCATGATAAGTAAAAAGGGGTAATGGATAACAATATCCTTTACTTAAAAACATAGGAATTACAGATCGTACCTCATTTAGCTTTTCCCACACCAAATCAGGCTGATTTATGTAACCCTGATCAGTAGCCAAAAGATAAAGTTCACCATTGAACTGCAAAAGAAATGAGATCGGGTAAATATTTTCCCTAAAAGAAATTAAATCATGTATTTCAATTTTTTTCCCCACCCAAATAGGTAATCCTGGCAGTTCAAGAAAAGTAACATCAGTCATTAAACTTCCAATACATACTAACCTTAAACAGGGTGCTGAAGTGATTATTTCGAAAGAAAACACATAGCTCACGCTCTTTAAGACCCTCTTGTAAGCAGAAAAGGCTGCACAGCCACAATCACAAAAGTTAATTGAGAGCATGACTTTAATCCAAAAGGATTATTGGGCTACAAAGGTCAAAGTATGCCAGCATACCCATAAAATGTCAACTGACTAGCATTGTTCTTCAAAAAAGTCCTGACCAGTTCACCTGAACCCAATTGGCAATTGCAATGAGAAATGGTTTATATCAGAACATTAAAAACATTAACTGAACGCAAAATAGTCACCAAATTTACAAATGAAATAACAAGATCCACAAATAATTATTTTTCCGCTCTGATATGTATAGTACTCACCTTGTTGTGGAGTGATTTCACCATTGGGCCTTGCATCTAAGGGGTTTTTGTCGTCTTGTTTTGCAAGTACCACCTCACCTTCATATACAGGCTCTCTGTCTTCTAAAACTGAAGTTCTTGAATCCAGAATGCGCTCCTCTCCTTCATATATGGGCTCACCGCCTTCAACACTTGATGCTAAAGTTTCTGAAGCATCATTTTGCTGTTGCTGCATTCTGCCAGTAGATGAATTGAAACCCACATTTGATGCAGATGAGCAAGATACCTCTGTCACGTTGCTCTCATTTTGCTTATCCAGATGTCCATGACCATCAGGTGTAAGCTTGGCCTGACGCTCAAACTTTTCACCCCCTATTGACACATCTGTAAGGTTTTTCTCCACTGACTCAGTATCTTTCCCAGGAGAAAAAAAATTTCCACTTTCAATCTTGATTGATTCATTTGTAGTGCTTTTCATAACCAGGTCAGAAGAAACAAGCTCTTCTGATTTCATATAAGTTGGCTCATCAGTATTTTCTGCCTTAACAGTCTCTGACAAAGAAAATGCTGTTTGTCCTGGAGTAGTACTGAAAGATATCACATTACTACTCTCATTCCTGGAGGCATTGCAATCTTCTGGTACAGACAGTTCCGACTGATGTACATTATTGTATACAGCAACATGATTCTCTGATTCCTCTACAGAATCTACAGGCATAACCTTCTCGGGAAGTGTACTTGCATCTGACCTAATTGACAGAGGGGCACTGTCAGTAGACTCAGTACAGACGACTGCAAGTGGATCACCCACTGAGGTTGTCAATTCGGCCACAGACATTTGTAAAGCCTTCATCAACTCCTCTTCTTCTTCACGGTCACCTTTTCTTGCCTTTGGTTCATCAGAAGCTGAACGTGGAGACTCGTCGAAAGATCTAGTTTTAGAAAGGCACGGTGAAGGGACTCCCAGGGTTGCAGTTGTTGCAGCAGCAAAATCAACGCAATCTTCTTCTGGAGTGCTCTTACATTCACTCTCCATATTCTGTGTTTCCAGTGCAACAAGCTCCCCCATGAGAGCATTATAAGACTTTGACCCAATTGCATTGGCAGTACAATCATCCTGGTTAGCATACACTAGCAAATTGATTACAAAAACAAAGACCATGATGTAAATACCAGATGGCATATTATTCAACAAAAATCAGAACAACATTCAAATGAAAAAATTATGAAAGAAACCATATAATGTTACAAACCAGGGAATAAAGGATGTGTGCATTGTAGCCTAGTAGCCTATTGAGAATATCATGAATTTTCCCGACATAAAAATTTAAATAATAAAATAAAAAAAGTAGAACCATAGCATATTGTATCAGTAACAAGTTTCCCAAAAAACTTAAATCATATTAATGACATAATAACGAGTTACACCAACATAGAAAAATCATCTGAATTTTCAAACTATATGCTGTTTTCCCACTCCAGAAATTCGCAGAGATGAACTGCATGTCAAATTCCAATCAAGTGATGACCAATTCAATACCTAAGCAACAGATTTTCTGAATTTGTTTCCAGTTATGACGTGATACATGACATTTCATTACTGCAATTTTCCATATATACGAAGGGCTGGCTGAGAGTAAATATATGTATGCACACAGACCTCAAATCCTGAGTTCAAATCCCATCACAACCCCTTTGGTGGCCACCACATAAATTTTATCCCAGTAATTGCCAGCAGCATGTGGCACAGAGGGACTACAAGTACCCAAAATCAACCCGATACCACCTTAGCAACACATACATGGACACATGCATACAAATGTGCAGGACCTGTACATATTATGCAAGAGCAATTTTGATGTGTGGCTCTCTTGTGCTTGCCTGTGTAAGATCCAATTGATTATTCTTACCCAGAAATTCAATATACAATCTATGTTCTTTCTTCGGCCATAAAGTTTGTGGCCCATCTTTGTGGTGAGGCTTTAGTCGTTGTATGAAGACACAAGATATCTTATATTGTGGAGGCACACATTGTCATCCAGTATGTAGACACATGACCACAAAGTTGTTCAGGCAGTCAGGTGTGTGAAATATAATATAGCTGTTTTGTGCAAACACGTGATGTCTTTACGTCAGCACAAGCACAAATCTATTTTTTTTTTAATGCTTTTCATTTAATTATGTCAGTTTCTTCTACGTTTCTAAGTTATTAATTAAATTTTCAAATTATGTAACAGGTAGGAGAATGATCATCAACCATATCCATATGCTACATCTTTGGGGGTATATTAAAGTATACCATAATTGGGAAATAAGAAGGTTTTCTTTCCTAATTTGTTTACGGCGTTAAGTAGTTTCTACTTTGCATAGTATGGTTGTGATTTAGTATCTTATTGTGAATCTGTGACTAGAGTTATACTATATTTAAACCCTTCAGGCTTATGATTAGTCCATATAATTCTCTTCCCAATTTCTTAACTACTATATTATGTGAGGCAAATAAGCATTAAGGGAGCCTACTACACCAGGCCCAATTGCATGAACCTCCAGCAAACGTCAGACTTTTGCAATAAGCAAAATTAGTGCTTGAATAACTCTACTCATGCTACGTAAGGATTGAGAACTAAAGAAGCAAACCTGCGGATCAACGATCCAACCATGATATAGTGGAATGTCTAACAGGTCAAATATGGCACACTCTGGAGTAAACTCAAAATCATCTATCCTGCAATCATTAGTTAAATTTCAATTAAAATTCACAATGCAGAACATCACAATAAACTACAGGTAGAAATAAACAATGCCAACCTTCTGAATTTTATATTTACATCAATCCCCGTTGCAAGTCGAGGGAGAAGATCAATAGCATCAGCAATGTTCTGCTGTTGGTTTTCTACATATCCAGCATCTTTATTCTACATCACAATAACAACATAGTTCGCATCAATTTACAAAAAGAAAGAGAGAAACTCGGAAGTGGAAATGAAAGAAAATTGTTGTTAATTACATCGATATTACTGTTAGAATCAATCAGTCGTTCAGCAATGAGCGAAAGTAGTTTCTCCTGTGAGACTTCTGACGTGTCTGGACTCAAATTCAAGCTGTTCCTCAGCGAGAGAACGTTACCTGTAAGAAACCCAAATTCAAACCAACAAAAAGAAGGCACGAGTCTATTTCCCCAATAAAATAATCATCGCATTGTGCGTATCTTTCCCCAGGTGTAAGTCACAGGATTATTCATGTTCAAATTCAATTGCATGCGTGAAATTTTTGTTCCTACGCAAGGAATCCATCCAGAACACTGTAATTTATCATAGGCCTGATCTCATTAAAGATTTTTTATAGCTAAATTGAACCATTCATTTAATTAAATCAAATAGCAATGGCACTTAAGATTCATAAAGTTATCCATTTAATTCGCAGATCTCCCAGCAACAAAAAAGCTAACCAGGAAAATAACAATCGAAAAATAATAACAATAATAATTGAAGATTGATTAGAGAAACAGTAATAAACGGCGCAATTTTTCCTTCTCAGCTTGACAACCGAATAGAGTAGTCATTCAATTCAAAATTCAAATCTAGTTAAACAGATATGTTATATGTCACCATTTTCTCAATCTGAGAAAGAAAAAAAAAAAAAAAAAAAAAGAATTGTGCACATGGGAAAACATAGGGAGCTGCTATTGCCACTCCAAAAAAGTCATCCCTAGCAAAAATAATGGAGATGAGTGCATGATGACTATTTTGGAGCGCTAATAACTATTCACCAAGCATAATTCAAATGATCCCTCCAGGCGTTAACTAGCAAAATAGTTTGGAGGGCGGGGGACGAACCCTAACAGCAATGCACATTTGATTAAGGCTCAAACCTAAATTCCTTTGGTTTCTTTTAGTTTGGTTCGATAATTGACATGATTGACGATCAGAAAACCCTAGAAATGAACTGAAAATCTGATAACAGAAACCTCCAATCTTGAGTATATGAATATGATTAAGCAATATTTGCAAGGACCAAATCTCGATTTCGGACTCAAAAAACAGACCAAACAAATGAAGAATTCAGAGTATTGAGTGATCAAGTCGGTATTTTTCCTCCATGTTTGTTTGTTTGCCAAAAAAAACGTATGAAAAATAACAGAAATTTTGAATCTCAGTTTCTGACTACGCTAACACACCCTGCAACTCGCACTTACAGAAAACCACGAACCAATTTCAGATTGCGAGTCAAAATACCAATCCCCTAATCATTTTCCTCTACTTTCTAGGTAACCAATCAATCCGAATCAAAAAGCAAGAAAAATCAGAAAGCGAAACCCTAAGCGACGAGAGAGAGAGAGAGAGATGAATTACAAATTGCGAGGAGCGGGCAGGGACCATTGTCATTCTGGAGGACGATAGGCGTGGAGCGTCCCAAAAATTGGATGAGCTTGGTCTTGTGGACGCACTCTTTCACTGATTGTTGTTGCTGCTGCTGCGGCGGCGGTTGTGGGGGCTGCTGCTGCTCCGGTTTCGATTCTTCAGTCGACGACGAAGATGCCATGGCTCTAGTTGAATTTTGATCACCACCTTCTCGGTTTTTCGTTTTCCTTTCTGATCGTCAGATGGTGAGAGAGAGGAGATTGTGACTGGTGGAGCATTTGCATTATTTTTTCGGTTCGACGAACCGCCTGAGCCAATGTTCTATTATTTTTTGTCCTTCAATAATTTTTTTATTGGAAACTCCATATTTAATTGAAATTAATTTTTTTTTTTTATAAATGTTTAAAATTGATTTTCTTCAATTCATTCAAATTCGACAATGCAAAATTTAATGTGTGTGAAAAATAAAAATAAACATACAACACTATTTTTTTATTTCGCGTCTAAAAATGAAAATGAAACATTTCCAATTGTGTTAGGTCCAAGTCCAAAAGACGTGATGGCCGTGTGTGTAAAATATAAGAGGCAAAAAGTCAGTCGATAACCCCCTTGCAAATTTGTCTTGTGATTTTTGTTTTTTTTGATGAACAAACAATGGGGTGGAAGATTGAGCTAAATCTCAAATGAGCCAGAAATAATATGATTCAAATTCGTCATTAGATAGAATCGAACCTACCTTTCACCTACAATTGAAGAAGAATACTACTAAACTGTAGTATTAAATGACAATCTGTCAATGATTTTAGTGACTGACATTTTTGGAAGAAGGTGGTATAGTATGGGCTTCTACAATACTGTTTAAGAGTACCCTTTTAAAAAACTAATGGTATCTTCCTAACAAAAAATTGTACCATGAATAATTTTATGACGTTAAAATCATCAAATTCGTTGGCTTGATTTAGTCGTTAAATAACCCTTTCACTATAAGGCGTAGAGTGAATTCATATCAAGGTATTAAATATCGGTAATATCGGAAATATCGGTAGTCCGAAAACACGGAAATATCGATGGAAATATCGGGATAATATCGATATCGATAAAATTTCCATGGAAACCACGGAAATTGTAAGAAAAACTTGGAAATTTTTATTGAAACTTTGTAGGATGTTTATTTAGTCAATTATCTATTAGTTTATCACAAAAAATTGGAAGGAAATGCATTGCATGATGGATTTAACTGATTTAAGTTGATTATATAACGAGCTGTCAAACATTGTAATTGTAGAAAATATGTAGTAATTAATGAAAGAAGTTTAAACACACCAAAATCATTTATATCTAATGAATTGGTACAATATTTTACACTTTATACATTGCATGGTAAGATACATGAGTGACTTAGTACCACATAGAGTTCCTATGAGGTTCAAAATTTTCACTATCTTCATCATCTCTATATGTAGAGTAAGTGTATTGTGAAGAGTACTAAATCGACACACACACACACACACACATACGGACAGAAACCACCCACACACACCGTATTGGGCATTGTACATTATGTTTTGAACCTTCCCTAGAAGATATAATTATATTAATTTTATAATTAAACTCCTTTTTATTCTATAGTTTTCAAACAAACAAAAATTAGATTGCCATAGAAATTGTAAATGTCCTGCTTTATTTTTCAGTTTTCACCCTTGAGAGATGCTAAGGAGACTCTCTCAAAGTGAGATTTTTTATATACTCTTTGTCACCTCATAATTTAATGTTATTTCTCGTGCTAACATTATAAAACATTGTACCCAAAACATGAAGTGAGAAAAAATACCATGAAGAATTACACTTTTGAAAAAGTTTCCTTAACATTTGTCTTCCCTCTTTTCAAATCCACTTTGTGAGAGTGTTAAAATATCCAAAAGTCTATGCACACATTGGAATTGGTGGAAATCAAGTTAATCAACCATTTTTTTAACACAAAAAAAAGTAATTAACATGGAGGCCTCCAAGATAATGCAAGCAGTTGGATTGAGAGAGAACTACTTGTCAGTGTAAGCAAGGAGGCCTCCAAGACACGTAACCCACACACACGTAACCCACCTTCAGTCTCTCTCGATCCTTCTTCTCCCTCATTCTGCCCTCACCCTCAGTCAGTCCTCTCAGTCTCTCTCTCTCGATCCTTCTTCTCCCTCGTTCTGTCTCTCAGTCTCTCTCTCTCTCGATCCTTCTTCTCCCTCATTCTGTCCTCAGCCAGGCCTCCGACGAGGACGATCTCTACAGCCGAGCGGGTACGAGGCTCTCGGATCCATCAAATCCGAGCGGGTTAGAAAAGGGATTGGGCGACGAGTCGACGACGACGACGGCGACGAGTCGACGACTACGACGACGGCTACGAGGCCGTGGGTGTCGACGAACTTTCCGAACACCTCCGACCATTTCACGGCAAACGGAATATATAAAAACGTTCATCTCGTCTTCTATTTCATTTTCATACCTAGATCGGAGTCTAGGGTCCTGTTTTACAGTCGGCCGGAGCTGTAGAAGCTCCGGCGTTCTTCTCCGAGTAGCCCATTTCAAAAAATATCGCGATAATTTCGATAATATCGCGATATTATCGATATTATCGCGATATTATAACGAAAACCATTTGGATACTTAAAAAAATATCGGACTCGCGAAAAAACGATAATATCGCCGATATATCGTCGATATTATCGGCATTTTGTTCCTTGATTCATATAATATACGTAGGTCGCCACATTCTTAACGATTAAGATATGAAAATGTATATAATATACATTTGTATATGTTGTCAATAGTATTTTAGTGATTGTGTAAATTTAAAGTAAAATCTCAATAGGATTTGGAGATCAAATCCTCATATATAAGCTTTGTATTACTTGTAATGTAAGAAAGTTCATCATGATTAGTATAAGTAGAGCTATAAGGTCAGGGGTGAAGATACAATTCTTATACACTTGAGCCCTCTCTCTCACAACCATTTTTAAGGGTCTTTTTTTTCACAACTGGTCCCTGAATTTGGATGTTGCACATCAGTGTCATCATTTCGTCTGTATTCTATTAAAAAAAATCTGTTAGTATGCTGACGTGGCACATTATGGCCTCCACTCCACAATTATGGCGCCATGTGGATATAATATTACAATAGTATATGAAACCACATAAAGCGGATAACTTTACATCGTATGTGTGGGGAGTCTTCTAGACTCGTCATCAAGTATATTTGAGATTCAGGCCCAAGTATCGGGACATGGGTATGTATGGACTTCAAGCCCATTCCAAAACCAAATGGGCGCAGAACCAAATAAGGTTAGGAGGTTCCCATAAAAAACTAGGGATAAGGGGGTATGTTCGGTATCCTCCTACCGAGCAAGAAGATCAAGTTTGATACAACCCTATCTAAAACTAGGCGTGCGATTCAGTAGGCTCCAGTCGAAGCAAGGCACTTTGATCGGTACACCTCTGCGGAAGCAGGGCATTCTTTTTTGGTGGACCATAGCCGAAGCTGTCAAGGTCTTTTAATAGATTTCTGCCAAAGCAGGGTCTATATTGTTCGGTGGTCCACAACTGAAGCTATCAGATTCCTTTGTTAGACTCTTGTCGAAGCATGGTCTACACTGTTTGGTGACTCCCAACTGAATCTCTGAAGAACCTTGATTATGTCGCGATCGTAAGGTTCGCCGTTCCAAGCGGCATCTGGGTTTCTGAGGTTGAGACAGAGGCTCAAAACCTCACCGTTAACCTTGATTAGATCGAGGGAGGTGTTTTCCAGGCAAGGCTCCAGCCTTGGGCTCACAGTGGAACCCGATCTTTCCCCATGGAGAAATCTCGACATCAGAATTCAACAAGCAATCCTTAATCTACTTCTAGGGTCTACAGATTCATCCCCATGGTTGTCAACGTCTTTGACGGATTATGGTGGTGGTTGAACGAAATTTGGGTCAAGGGTTTTGATGAGATTCAAAAGGAATCTCGTTGATTTCGTCACCGAGGTAATCCTAAATCACAACCGCGACAACTACATGTGTCAAAGATGGGTGCCATCACCATTAATGACAACAAAAGTCATTGGAGGTGGCTCGAGTGAAGGAAAAATTTTGTCCTAGCTAAGAACATGTGAGAACATTTGAACACATAAGCAAACTAATAACACTTTAAAGTAAGCATGCATTAAAAAACAATTTTAAAACCCATGACTTTCAAAGCCTAGTGAATGGTGAACCACAAAACTCTTTAATAACATTAAAGAGAAGAAAGGATTTTGAGATTCATTACACTTGAAGCTCATCCTTGTTTACACAAGGGATTCACCCAAGTAGAGGGCCTTCAAGTCACCTTCTAGCTCCTTAGATCTTCCTTGTGATTTTTTTCCTTCTGATACTCATTTGCTCCTTGAGGATGTGAGGAAATGATCTCCAAGAACACCAAAGGTTTGGTGTCTCTAAGTCTCCACTCCAAGGATGAGGTTAAAGATGAAATGGATGACTTAGAGGAAGGAAGATTGCAAGCTATTTTCCTCTAAGTGTGGCTGACCTCTATAGAGAAAAAGGAGAAAAGGTTTCTCTTCTTTTCCTCAAGAAAACCCTAGTGAGAGAATGACTATAAAGATGCCTTTATACCACCTCACATATGAGTGGCAAACTTGCAATTAACCCAAGTTTGCTACCATTCACCCTATGGCCGGTTTTGACTTTGTATTTGGGTTAATTTTCATTTAGTTTTAGTTGTCACACAACTTAAACTCAATGGGCCTTGTGGACCAAAACCCGAAACTAACTTGAAAGCCCAATACGAACCTTTCGTATAATTAATTAACTAATTAATTAATCTTGACCATTCCCAATTAAACCATTTAATTGCTTATCCATCTCATTTATATTTCTTCACTTTCATTTTTACTCGATGTGCGATCCATTAGGTTCCAATTAGCGAGGCAGTGGGCGATTGTTGCTCTTAACAATCGATTGTGAATTGAACCTACATTTCAATTCTCCCTTTGATGAAGATTAGTGTTTAATAATCTTCAGGGCTTCCACAAATCATGAGTGACACCTAGCAGTATGTCATGGCTACCTAAGCTAAGTAGAAGTGGTTGGAGAACCTATCCAGTTACAGTTACAATTACAATGCAATACGGTCTTTCTCTAATACAATACTCTTAATCACATTGTTTGAGTGATAGTTTGTTTCATGTCTACTATCCAATGTGATACTTCTCTATATGATTCAATTGAATATGATTTGGAACAAACGTCCTAAGTCATATTCATATGCTTTGGCCAAAGGCTCCTGAATCATATCTCATAGTATTCTCCCTCCACCATGGAATGTTAAAGATCCTTTGTTGTGAATTCATATGCCTACATGACTAGATAGCTTGACCCCCAACAATGTCGTGGACACTCTTGATGGAATGCCTTTGACATGATCAAATGACTACTTAGACATCTATGACGCCTCAGGTCAAATGACTACTTTGAATATTGCAACTTATGAGTTCTTACATGACATGCATGTTCGAACTCTTTTTTATCGTAGTTCAGTGTACTCAATTACCTTTTGAGCACTTATGTGTTTGTCTCAGTGTCCAACACTAAATAACTTAAGACTAGTCATACTCAAGCTTGAGCTAACATAACACATACTAACCTTAGAGGATTGTCAATGCCCAATTGACAATCCTATGGCTAGGAACGTTTTAGGAATGAACATAAGAGAAGGTCTCGTTAATCTAACTTACTTAGATCACTTATCTCGTAGATTAAATACATTCCTTGGATTCTCTTATTGCTTAAACACATAATTCAATAAATTGTGATTAACAATAAGCTTTGCCCTTCATTAAACACATAATAGTTTAACACAATGAGTATTCCAAAAGCTATTACATCAAATGCGTGGCATTCCAACATCGGGATCACAACCCTCACGAATACACAAGGCAGGGAGGCGGCGACCAGGTTGGGGAAGAAGAAGACATGTCAAACAAAATGTCATGCAACCTGGGCTTAGGACTGGCGTGGCTGAACGACTTAGCTCGGCTTGAAAGCAAGCACGGTTTCAACCTGCGACTTCTGCAATTTAGGGTTTTGGAATCCCTTCGTTTTCCTTATTTTTCAATATACCCTCACATATAATCAACATATAACATGCATATAGCATAGAACAATAATCATAGTATTCATGGCATAAATCAAACTGAAATAAAATAGCTTAGGGTTTAGGATTACTTGGATGTTGATGAAGATGGTGAAAAGCTTTTGCAAAGTTTCGTTCAGGGATCCTCTCCTTTTTGTAGAGACAGGTGATGTTGATAACATGTTGTAAACTAAATTTTAAAGTGGGTGAGAAAGACAGAGGACGACACAAGAAAGAAGAGCTCAGGTTTATGTAAATTGTGTCCTCACCCCTTGGCCTATACCTTTATTTATATCAATCATGATAAACTTTCTTACATTGCAAGTAATACAAACCTATAAGAATTTGATCTCCAAATCTTTTTAGAATTCTTTAAATTTATACAATCACATTCGTAATTAATAATACTATCTACAACAAACTGAGTTATTGTAATTTTCTTCCCATCTCTCTTTTGCTAACATTGGGAGAGAGTGTGTTTGATTAATTCAAAATGTTGAAACTCATAATTTTTACACGAGGCAAAATATACAAAATGAGTTTATACAAACTTTTGCGCTTCTACGGGGTGGGCTGGTGTAGCTCAACTAACTAAGAACAATTACTTCTAGACTCAAGGTTCTAAATTTGATTCTCTTTCCCACTATCGGTTGTATAAAAATAAAAACTCTAACACTGCATTTGTACATGGAGATTTAAGATTACTAAAGAATTTCAAAATAACGAAATTTTATTTCCTAGAATTTGTGAATTTTCTTATTTAATTAACCTAAAAGAAGAGTGGAATTTGAATACATAATTTTTTATTTTTAAACTCTTACTCGTAGAAATTTGAAAGTGACGCCTAATTATATGGAATTTAAACTTTGGGATTGGAGGTCCCAAATTTTAAGGTTTTTTTTTTAAAATTTTTTTTTTCCAGGTGAAAATTCTAAATTTCTTTACTTATGAGTCCAAACAATGAAATTTGTGCATGTCAAAGTCTGACTTTCGTCAAAATTCTAAATTTATTTCCTTATCTAAACATAGTGTAATAGTACAAAATTATTTAAACTTCAGCCGTAGTTCTCCATACGTTTCGATAAAAAAAAAGTTCTCCATATGCTGCAAGCCATCAAACCAACTTTCGACAATTGAGATGCGCTTTGTCATAGTTCTTTCTTTTTTGCCCAAGCCATGACGAGGGAGAAGCCCATCAAAGACATGATCACAGTCTGTCGACAACAGTAAAAATAGTGAATATCTTAAACTTAATGCAGAAGTTTAGTGCTTGCAGAAGAACCTTTCTGCTTGCAGTAAGATTAAGTGACATGATTTGAATTGGTGTAAAAAGAAAACAAAATTGGTATATAAGCCAAAGATGTTGACTCATAGAGATTGCAGATCTTGGAAAAATCTATTTGCAAGGGCCAGAAGACTTCTTTGCATTCCTGCAAAAGCGAATGATTAATAGTGTCATAAATTCCTAAATATTATGTATTGATAAGTGATAAAGAGAGAAAGGTAGAACCTGTCTCATAGGATAGTGTTCTTTGTATAGCTTTAACATCAGATGTCGTATGAAAGACCACGCCAGTAAGAAAATAGCCAGCTATAAAAGCCGTCAAATAACATGCGATAAAGAGCAACAAAACGGTTAGTCCAAAAGGAGACATAGCAGGCTCAATGTTAATGGCAAGTGGTGCTCCAACACACAGATAGCGGAGGCAAAAATGGCCGAATAGCATCACATATTTGGAAAAGAAACCTGAAGGTGCAATATATAAGACAAGTCAGAATCTCTCCAAATGAACATTGTGTTAAAATCAATATTATCCAGAGTTGGTGTATTATCGATTCAAAAGCAAGCCTGCAGCAATTGGAAGTGACTATAATCTGCAGAATGCGGGACACCATTCTCCTTAAGTCAACAATCTCTTTCCAATGAGCAATAACGATAAGAATGGTGTGATAAATACTGCAGAAGCAGTAGATAATGATGCCATGACAATGCTTAGAGAGGCCACTGTAGGGTCCAGTCAGAAAAGTAGTATAGTTTGAGACTGGGCACCATTAACACAAGATACCAATATAATCCCAGCACCTGATCACAGATATAAGAAAAGTTCACACTTTCATTCTAGTGTTCTGACAGGGAGGCAGGGTGAATCTGATGAAGAAGATCTTGGCTGAGTGGAGATAATTGAGGGATTGTTGTCTGGTTGACTTGTGCAACATTCCTGTGCAGATTTGCTGGAGTTATTTGTGGCTGTGATAATTCTCTTGTCATCCCCCCTCAAGCGAAACGGAACAAAGTGAAGATTGAGCTTGGAAGCGAGAAAAGAGAACCGTTCGCGGGAAAGGCCTTTCGTGAAGATGTCAGCAATCTGATTGTGAGAGGAGATATGACGAGTTTGAAGTACGCCTTGAGCAAGTAATTCACGAACAAAGTGGTAGTCAATTTCGATGTGACGAGTACGAGCATGGAAGACGGGATTGGCAGCCATATGTAGGGCGGAAATATTATCAACAAGAATGCAAGGTGGAGTGCGTATGGGAATGCCCAGCTCACGAAAAAGATAACAGTACCATCGTATTTCAGCAGCAGTGGTAGCGAGAGCTCGGTATTCTGCTTCAGAGCTAGAACGGGACACTGTAGTTTGCTTCTTAGCGGTCCAAGTAAGAAGATTGGGACCCAGAAAAATGCAAGCACCGCTGATGGACCTACGATCATCAACAGAACCGGCCCAATCGACGTCGGAAAAACCTCGAAGAGAGTAGTCTTTAGAGGAGCGAAAGAGTATGCCTTGCTCAACAGTGCCCTTGATATAACGGTAGATGCGCTTAACCGCTTGAAGATGAGTGGACTTAGGATTATGCATGAATTGACATACTTGATTGACCGCATAAGCGATGTCAGGACGAGACAAAGTTAAGTACTGAAGGCCACCAACCATACTTCGATAAGACTCGGGATCAGAAACGGGATCGCCATCATTTGCGGACAAGCGGGTGGAGGAAAGAAACGGAGTAGGACTTGGCTTGCACATGTCCATCTTGAACTTTTTGAGCAAGTCAGAAGCATAACGAGTCTGAGATAGAGAAAGATGACTTGTTGTTCGTGTGACCTCCATGCCAAGAAAAAAATGAAGATCCCCTAACTTGCGGCTAGCAAAAGTGGCGCACAACAAGTCAATGAACATGTGAATAGCAGCTGAATTAGATCCCGTGACAATCAAGTCATCAACATAAACGAGAACATACAATGAATATGTAGATGAGTGATTAATAAATAAAGACGCATCAGATTTGCTGTGAGAAAATCCTTGTTCGCATAGGAAAGCATTAAGTCGCTGGAACCAAGCTCGGGGGGCTTGTTTCAAGCCATAAAGAGCTTTATGAAGCCGACAAACATGCGCAGAGCGTTGGGAATCAACAAACCCAGGTGGCTGCTTCATATAAACTTCCTCATGTAGAATCCCATTAAGGAAAGCATTACGCACATCAAGTTGTTGGAGGGGCCAATTGTTGGAAATAGCAAGAGCAAGTATGGTCCGAATAGTACCCGGTTTGACGACGGGACTGAAGGTCTCATGGTAGTCGAGGCCTTCTTGTTGATTGTATCCTTTGGCGACGAGGCGAGCTTTGTGTCTGTCAATAGAGCCATCCGCTTTCCGTTTAACTCGAAAGACCCATTTACACCCGACAATGTTCATATTTGGTGTGGCGGGAATGACGAAGCCGTCGTCAAGCTTTTTGGAGGGCTGAGAATTGCAGACCACAGTGTCTTCGAGACCATGAATCTCAAGAACATCTTGAAATTGAGATCGCCAACTGAGATAATTGGTACGATCCATAGGAGTGTTGATCATGTGAGAGATATTGAAGGTAGTGGGAAGGGTTGGGGTGATGGTTGTCCTGATGGAAGAAGAGTCGGACGAGAGAGCAGCAGAAGAGGAGGTGGGTGAGGGGGCTGTAGGAAAGGCCATAGAGGATCGAAATGTAGTAGCTTTAGCTGTTCGTTAAGGCTGATACCATGTAGAAAAGGAGAGACCAGCAGAGAGAGCAGCGGAAAGAAAAAGAGTGCAGGAAGTAATAAGTCTGTAATTTGGAAGAAGATCTTGGCTGAGTGGAGATAATTGAGGGATTGTTGTCTGGTTGACTTGTGCAACATTCCTGTGCAGATTTGCTGGAGTTATTTGTGGCTGTGATAATTCTCTTGTCAGAATCTTCTTACCGACTGGAGTTGGAAGACCAAATATTGCTACCGCGATAAATCCAAAAACATATCCAAGGAGCGGCTCGACAAGAAATTGACCAGTATAACCAGCTAAAACAGATGTCGGTCTCTTAAAAGCTTTGAGGAAATCCTTTTCGCTGGAATTAACCCCTACTGCAAACATCAAAAACCCTAATGCAGGTGCATAGTATCTGGGCCGTAGAAAAAGGTTTATGTTACTTTAAAAATGAGAAAAAGAATCGACTTCTTTTGTATGCATATCTTTCCACCTACCATAAAACATAGCCTACAAAATATTAAGATGAAAGGGGATTCTACAAAATATTGGCTGAATATAGTTGTTTAAGTCTTGGCATGTAAATCACTTAAACAACATATTCAGACAAACTCCAATTTTAAGCGTAGCGGTTTAAAACTCAACCTTCTGTGGAAGCAGTTCACTTTCACTAAACACTTCATCCAAAAAAGGTTTAATGATGACCAACCAATTCATTTAAACAAGGTTCAAGAACCTGTTGGTAAACCTTGTGAAAGAAGGTGGAAGGACAAGAGTGTGTACCAGCAAGGGTTACATGTGCATGCCACATTGTCATGCCACCATGGCCGGTCATGATCGACTTGTTTAAGGGAACAAGCCCAGGGTTTGGTGCTCCAAAAAAATGCATTGCAGTAGTTGCAAATCACAATATAATGCTGTTTTATAAACAACACAAAACGTTTAAGTTGACAAAAACCATTAAATGCATTGCAGCCGTTGCAAATCAAAACGCTGTTTATCGAGATCATAAAACTTTAAGTTGACAATAATACCGTTAGCTTTTCTTAGCATCTCTTCATCTGATTTCAGCGCAATTAAAGATTCACTTTTCTAGCATGAAAGAAAGATTTGAGTTTCTATTATTACTACAAGACATATATGTTTGCATCATCCTAATGATGATAAATTTGATGTAAGCACGTGAAAACTATCTTTGTCCAAGTAGTAACCAAGAAACAAACAAAACCAACGAAGAATGTCAACTAAATCTCCGTCACAATGTCACTTAGTACTAGATTAAATCGTCTGCTTGGATTACTCTCAAGTTTTATTTTCTTCCAATTAAGCACGTGAGCTCATTCCCACAGTTACTTATAACGTATCTTCATTGTAAAACTTTCACAAACGGAACTATTTTAATGTTCTAATCTTCATTTGAAGATCAACCCTAGGGCATCAGATATCGTTTAGTCGTCAAAATATATGAAATAAATCTATGGTTCATCATGAATATGCTACTTGTTCGAATGATTTTTTGTAGGGATACAAATGAAGATTAAGAGATTGAACAGTTTTGATTATGAAATTTCTATGGTAAAGATATGATATTTGCAAGTGAAGGAATGAGTTCATCTCCTACTGGGAATGCAAGTATCATCCTCAATCTAATCTATTCGCGTCCCGACGTGCCGCATTTTCTCTTCCCACTCTCACCCCATCACATTGCATAACCAATGCTCATGTGAGCATTCTATCTAGTACAATCATGTGAGATGAATTCAATACCAAATTAATAATGATGGCTTAGCCCAACTTATTTCCAGAGTAGAATATCTTTGTATCAAAACAAAAAGAAAACAATATTGGAACAAAAAAAGAGTCAGTAACAGAAAGAAATGCACCTGCGATGGTCCGGATGCATAATTGACCCGAATGCGAATGAAAAGAATCCGATAAGTTCTGCAATCGCATTGTACACAACAAACAAAAAATGATATATCTAAATGAAAAGATTATATTTTTTATTCAAATAAAAGAGCAGAAATGCGAAGATAGCTACTTACACGGAGATATCGACAGAGAACGAAGGGAGCGCAGAGACTGTGAGTTTGGTAGTTGTTATTAAGAGGAGCATGCAGTTGCACTTGCAATTGCAAAGCCATTTTTGTGTAGACTCTCTGCACAGCAGGGAAGGAGAGAGAGCTGAGATAAAACTACACAGTCAGTCACACTGCCTATAATTGTGGGTCAACGACTTCCGGGCCGGATCCAGGTCTGCCTCCCGGCAAATTAGGGTGGGCACATTCGTTGGTTTATAAACCAGCTCAACGAAATTTGTTTGGTTCAGTTGGGTTGTAAATTTTTAAAAATTATTTTCGAGGAGAAACACCACCACCGGTACAGTAAGTAGGTTGGATTGGGTTGAAATATTATTAATCCTATTGAATCCGACGCATCCGAATATCAACAATTCTTAAACATACATCTATTTTACATACACATAAACATAAATATAATAGTTATTAAAAACACTTGGTTTATTTATATTTATGAAATTTAAATATTAAGGAATAAATAATGATTCTACATCACCAAATTCACAAGATTAGTTTAATAGTACATTAGGGAATTGCTATTGGTATTCCAAAAATCTCATTTTTTGATCCAAACTTTCTATAATTAGAAAGAAAAATACACTTGTTAGGAGTATAGAATTAGATTTTTAAAGTGCTAATAACAGTTTTCTTACATTATTACTTGAATTTTTAAAGTGCTAATTTCACTTCACTTCACTTCACTACATGTACTTTAGATTATTTGTCACTTATACTCTGTTTAGGAATAAGAAAGAAAATAAATAATCAAAACCTGTCAACCCAACCCACCATAGAAATTAGAATCGTTTGAGTGAGTTGATTTTCCCATTTTCCCGAGTAAAAATGAGTTTCAATAATGTAAAAATATATTACCAAGCCACCAATTATATGTCCAACGTCTCAATCCACAAATATATAAAACTCATCTTAGCTTAATTACGTGCGTAGCCTCAATTTTAATTTTCAAAATCTTTTATGACCGCATCTTGCTTAATGCTTACCATTCCTTTGACAAAATGAAACAAAAGAGTAAGGGAAGTAGATATAGGTTTTGGTACAATGTTAGGAACTTAGGACCATTTGGCCAATGTATGTACTGCGCTGAAGGTACTTAGAGAGTTTTCTCACGTCCCTAGGTATTCTCTACTTATTTACGTGTGTCGGTTTTTGGTACAAGTACTCTTTTATTGAAGGTTGTTTGAGTTTTTATTGGGAGTATGACATAGGTTACTTCAACGTCGTGACGATTTATACTCGAACATTGACTCGATGCATTTTCTCTACCCCTTCTTACCCTGAAAGATCAATCTGAGCAGCTTGTTCCTTTGGAACGTTAGCATCATCTTTCTGTAGTTCTGGCGTTCTCCATTCTGGTGGAAAAGTCATATAGTTTATTAGACCCCTGCTAATTTCATGGTTAGAATTAAATGGGATTAGACTGTAGTCCAGGTCAATCCTAATAAGTAATGCTCTTTTAAATGTGTATTTTACTACGCAATATTTTAGATTATTGTCCAATTTCATAATTTTAGTTCAACACTATGGCCTCGAGCTGAACTATATTCGAGGACTATGAAGACTTGGCTTGACTTGGTCTAAAGCTAGACTAAATAGTAAATACCAACATGTGTTTGTTGGACCTCTGGACTATTATTAAGATTATATTACATTTTAATTATCACATATACTTTTAACTTAGTTAAAAAAATCATGACACGAAATTTTTTTTCCAAAAAAAACTCCTTCGTGCCCGACAATCAATCTTTGAAATATGGATGACAATCCTGTTGGAAAATATTAGTATATTTAGGTTTATTTGAATGCTTAGTTTTCTGGGCTTAGCCCATTAGACTAACTCCAATGGGGGGCCAAATGCTAAATTTCCCCCCAAATTACCACCCAAAACATGCTCCAATGCAAGCCAAATTTTTGGGCTAAATGCCAAATAATTTTTTTGGGCCAAATTCCCCCCAACATTCCCCCCAGCCGCGAGTGGACTCGCTGGCCCAAACCCAGTCTCGGCCCGCCTACGCGCCCCAAGCGCCTCACGCGGTATGCTTTCCGTTTGGCTCCGACAGCGATGGGTCCCATGTCAGGACCTGTCTGCTGGTGCCAGCTGCATTCCAACGCCTAGTTGGCCGATCCAACGGCTAGCCCAAATGGATCCAACGGTTGTTTGGGTTTAAATTTAAATTTTATTTTTTTAAATATGTTATTTTAAAATACATTGAATCCAACGGCTGAGATCGAATATAATCAAATCTAACGGTAAAAAAAAGATCTAATGGTCCAAATTAAAATCCAACGGCTAAAATAATTTAAAAAAATTATTTAATTGAAAATTTAGTGATTTTTCAATATTTATCGGAATTTAAATTTTTTTAGATAAAAATGTTCATAAAATTAATTTACAATAGTCTACATATTTATTTTTTTTAAAAAAATTAATTTAAGATAAAAAATAGCCTATGTTCTATTCTTTAATAATCTCGGGCTAAAATTTTTAGGCCAGAACCATTGGAGCAGAAAAGTTGTTTCTGGGCTAAAAGCTAAATTTTCCGGGCTAAAATATTTGGCATTTAGCCCATGCATTGGAGATGGTCTTAGAATTAGGTTTTGTTAGAGATTAAGGTTAATTTATTATAAATAGGGTGCTTTGTTATTCTTTAGAGGATAAGTCATTCACAATGAAATCTCTTAGGGTTTTGTAGCCGTTTCGTCATTCTCGTTTGTTTAATAATATTCCTATTATTTTGTAATCTTGTTCGTAGCACACTCTGATATTCAACTTGGTATCAGAGCAGGTTTCATCTTTCGAGATTTAATCTGCTTTGGGTTGGTATCCGTTTGCTTGTATCCGTTGTCGTTCATGTTCAGATTGTCTAGTTGTTTTTTTACAGTTTGCAAGGAAAAAAGTGTGTTAATTTTATCAGTTCTCGCCGCCGCCGTCCACCACCACCCGTTGCCAGACCCACTTGAATCTCCCGCGCCGACCCATCACCTGCAACTCAGTCCTAAATCTCTCCATCCTCGCTGCACTTGCTCGCATCCACCAAGCACCAGCACCGACAAAACCATACATGCACCATATCTGATCAACCCGACTCGCACCCGCATTGCTGCAACCTGACCCAATCCCAGCCGTTTGTCTGAACCATTCACCAGTACCCACTCTTGCTTTTGCTGTGTTAATTTTCTATTAAAAAGGGTCAAGCTAGTTTTTTAGATCCCACCAAGTTTGTATCCGCCAGTTTTGAAACAAAAAGAAATCAAGGAGAAAAAAAAAGAAAAAAGAATAAGAGAGAAAAAAAGGAGAAAAAAAGGAAGGAAAAAGAAAAAAAATTGTTGGGAGTTTTTTAGGCCCACACGGGCAAAAGAAAAAAAAAAGGTTTAAGTTTGTTTTAGGTCTGCAGGAATTGTTGGTTGCCCTGTTTGAAATTGTTCTGTGACCACTCGAGTGGTAGTACTTTGTTTTTGTTCGTTCGTTGCTAGAATTGAGATATGAAAATCTTGTCCGTTTAGAGACGGGTTCTTTCCATACTCTCAACACTAGCCAGTTTGAACCAGAATCAGTTTGCCAGCAAGAATCAAGAACCAGTTTGCCAGTTTGCCAGTCAAATCAAGTCAAGTCAAGAATCAAGAACTAGTTTGCCAGTTTTCCAGTCAAGTCGAGTCAAGTTTGCATGCCTGTCAGTCCGCCTAACGGAGCCAGTCCGCATCTGCTTGTTTGCAAACCCATGTCGTATACCACCATGAGTTTGAAGGGGGGTGTTGGAAAATATTAGTATATTTAGGTTTATTTGAATGCTTAGTTTTCTGGGCTTAGCCCATTAGAATTAGGTTTTGTTAGAGATTAGGGTTAATTTATTATAAATAGGATGCTTTGTTATTCATTAGAGGATAAGTCATTCACAATGTAATCTCTTAGGGTTTTGTAGCCGTTTTAGGCATTCTCGTTTGTTTAATAATATTCCTATTATTTTGTAATCTTGTTCGTAGCGCACTCTGATATTCAAACCCAGAAATTTCAAGATAAGGAAATTTTTTCTAGGAAAAAGAAATCTTTAGAATAAGAACCCAAGCCAAGAGATGAAGTTGTTCTGCTCGGGGGAGAGAGAGTAGGAGGGGGGAGGAGAGTGGTGGTGGGACTGCGCTTAAATAGTCCCACTTAAACTAAGAACAAGCGACACCAAACGTGGTATACTAGTTCTAGTCAAGCCATCTATGTTATTTGGTGTACCAAATGAGGCCTCTATACAAAATATAGAATTATAATGGGAAATTTTATTTGAACCCGTATAATCTTTTTCTACACCTAACTTACTCTCTACACCTATATTATTTTTAATTAAAGATTTAATATATTTTTAAACCCAAATTTACTACCTAAACTACCCCCACATAAACCCAATTCAAAGTATATATTTATCTTTACACTCATTCCTTACCAATTTTCTTGGTGAACTTGGACTTCGCGAGCTTCTTGATCACCTTACTTCGGGGGTTTGCTATTACAAGCTGATAGATCAGAAAAAAGAATAAAACATAAGCTCATGATCAAACAAAAAATATGAACTATATCAAACAGAACTAGTCTACCATAATATCATACCTTGAGACCCTTTCTATCTACATTTTTTTGGACCTCTTCAAGCATTGTGATCCCGTTAGTATCGATGCTTCCAACAGCTGTAATTTGATTTTAATTTTAGCATTAGACTCGTAGTAAAGCTTAATGGCAGATATCGTAAAAGTTTAATTTGTGACCGTTGCAGAATGATCACTTACTGCCAATATCTATTATAACATAATGTAAGCTTGTTTCTCCCATTTTATCTTGTCTTCCTCCTCATGTACCACTTTGAGATCCTGTGAACCAGATTCTGAGCATAGATTAAATCTCTATCTTGTTGACTACGTTGTTTTCATATATCGATATCTAACTTGTATTTTATTACCTTTCCCTTGAATAGTTTGCATTAGCAAAAGTAGATATTGGTGTATCAATTTGAAGAATAAGAACTTGTGGAATATTATTTACAACGTATGATCAATGCTTCTACAAATCGACAATGGGGTCTCATCACCAGACTAAGAGGCTACTTGACATCTCCTTTCCTCACCACGGCATTCAAGGTCATGGCTCCTCTGTTTGTTGTTTATCCCAGGTGCTTGGCTTCTATTGGAATTATTCTTTTGTCAAGTTTGAAGATTAAGCTGTACTTCCTCAAGATGAAATAGATATTGAGCTTTATATGCTTGGAAAGTTCTGGATGTCTAGTTTATGAAGAATTTTACGGTTCGTGATTTTTGATTAATCTAAAAGATGTTATTGCTATTTTTAGTGCAGACAGCACATACTGATGATTTCTTGCGAATAAATGGCTCATATAAATGTTGATTAATTGTGCGATGAAAGTAGGATAAACATTGCGTGATAGTAGAATTTGATTATTTGGGATGTGGGTTTATTGATAAATTTTGGTTTTATTGTTAATTTCATCTTGTATTTGGTGATAATTATGCAATAGGATAAAAAAAAAACAATTCACAATTAAAATTTAAGTTGGGTGTAGAAAGAGGTTATATGGATTCAAATAAAATTTCTCAATTACAATTTAGTAATTTTACTCTCTACTTATAAGTAAGTAATATCAGATTTGACTCACTTATGGTACAAGTTTGACACCTAATTATAACTGATTGATTATATATAAAAATAAAAAAAAAAAAGGAAAATAGCCATATATTATGACCACATATTAATCATATATCAATGCCAAAACTATGACATAACAACAACACAATGATGATATAATGACAAATAATAAACACTAATTATTTCTGCAATGAAATGTCAAATATGTTTATTGTCGTTAATTTTCTCAAACATTTGTCAAAATACTAGTCCAACTTTCTTAAAATAGAGGCCGACCTTCCAAGTAATCATTGCTCACAAATAAGAAAATCTTTGTAACAGATGACATTATACGATAAGTATTTATCGGAAGAATATATTATTTGAATAGATGACAATTGTCTATTGCATTGGTGATTCTACTAGGAGAAGGTTGAATAAGAGGAGAAAGTTTAAAAAAAAAAGCAACCAAAAATCTATAAGACTCGAACCAAAAACACAGCATTTCAATATTCCATTACCAGCTGCAAGCACCTTAACAGAAAAGAAAAAGCAAAAAAAAAAAGAGTAAATTGTAGCTATGGTCCCTGAACTTTAATTTAATTTGAGCAATGGTCCCTCAACTAAAAATCTATTACCATTGGTCCCTCAACTTTAATTCAACTGGAGAAATGATCCCTTAACTTTAACCCAATTATAGCAATGGTCATTCTAACATAACTCATTTTGACGTAGTTGACAGAAATGATCATAATTACACACTTTGATGAGTTGAGGGACCCTAATTATATAAATGGTTATTCCAACATAAACTTATTTTGACTAAATTGATGAAAAGGATTGTAGCTACACATTTTGATAAGTTGAGAGACCAATGGTAATGAATTTTTAGTTGAGGGATCATTGCTCCAATTTGATTAAAGTTGAGGGACCATTGCTACAATTTACTAAAAAAAAAAAAAAAAAACAAAACCCAAACAGAGGAGACCTTTTACACAATAATGTCATGCATTGAATGCCCTGTCTCTTCATACAGAATTCAGATCTTCTGCACCCAAATACCTTTGTGGTCCCTTTGTGCCTTTGCCTTTTGAACTAAACATAATTAATGTTAATTTGATAATAATTAAAATAATAAAAAATAAACCAAATCCTCAGCCAAAAAGCAAAGACACATAAGGGCCACAGGGATGTTTGGGTGCAGAAGATCTGGACTCCTTCACACACTAGTCGCCTTTTACCTAACCTTTTATTTTAACATTATTTTTGTGTGGCCTTGATTTGGTAGATCCCAAAATATCAACTCCACCAAGTCAACAATCATCCACTTGGGAAGGTCTTGGCCGAAGCTACCTTTTATGGCAGTACCATACCCATGGTACCATGGCCATAGGGGTTTTGGATGAAGCAGGTGGGACACAAATGGGGGATGTGAGGTCTCACCTGACGCATAAGACAACACACGTTAATGCGGTAGACTTGAAGTGTAAATTTACAATTGAAAAGATTTTTTAGTGTGATCGATATACGGAGTGATACATCACGTGTCATTATACAAATGATGATATATGTGTGCTAAAATATTAACAACTTAAAAAATAAAATTTCCTACAATTTCTATTAAAACAAGTGGTGTTCCATTTGTGCTCCCATCACAATGAAAATTTTCTCTTTACATAAGGCTCGCTATTGTGTAAATGACGTCATATTCGAAAGTTTGCATATACTAAAATTTCTCCTTTTTGTGAGTGCGCAACCAATTTCGCCCAAAACTTTCTCTGCGCAATAGAATTCTTCTTGTCCCCAAAATGTTCTAAAAGATATAGAGTGGGAAAACTAAGATAAGACTTGTTACAGTACTAGTTCTTAAACTAATCACCGTGTGTTGATTATTTACTGGGTGAGCAACTCGGAGCCTAGTAGATTGAAAGGGCTGGAGTGGTTTTTTGGGAGATAGGGGATTAAATCAACTATCCCCCAGGGGATTGGAGAGGGTTGAAGTGCCCTTATATGGTAGTAGCATATACTCATAGTTCCATGGTCATAGGGGTTTGGATCAAGCAGGTGGGACACAAATGTGGGATGTGAGGTCTCACATGACTTATAAGGCAACACACGTAAATGCGATGGACCTGAAATGTAAATTTACAGATGACTTGCTATTATGTGAATGACGTCATATTCGAGAGTTGGCATACACTAGAATTTCCCTTGTTTGTTAGTGTACTACTAGTTTGGCCCAAAACTTTATCCAGACAACTTGTCCCCCAAAATGTACTAAAAGATATAAAGTTGGAAAACTAAGATAAGACTCATTACAGTAATAGTACTTAAACTCATCACCATGTGTCGATTTTTAACGCAGAACTTCTATTTTCTTTCTTACAAATGTTGAAACGTACTATCGATTAACATTGTAGTCCCTAAGGTTAACTCCGTCCGTAATTTGGTTAACTTTGGGGCATAGACTCACAAACGCAAATGAACCACAGGAACGGATTTAGTAGATACGATTGTTGCAATTAAATGGAGGGGAGGAGTTCCCCGTCACACGGCAGTTCCTTGGTGTGGTCCCCGCTCGCTCTTTGCACCTGAAAAATGGGAAAAAACCTGACACACCACACCCCTCTCAAGCAGAAGCCACGTGACAGACCTTGTGATGTTGACAACCTTCAACGCGTGGCAACACCTTATTGGCAGATCACTCTATCCAATCGTACGGAGATATTTCATGTCTCGGCCCCTCGTACGGACAAAGACTTTTTTAAAACGAACAATTTTTACGGTGCCCATCCGATCCGGTGCTCCAAATTTACCTGCAACTTCTTGTTACAGCCACTGTCCGGATATAACTGGCAACATACAGGAATGTTCGCTGTTTTCGCTTTAAAGCTCGTCACCGCCGAGCCGGCCAAAACCGGCGACAGTTGGTTGTCGGTCACTTTTTGCACGTGTCACCGAAAGACTTGATGGCATCGAGTTTCTGTGCACCCCAATAAAGGGCTTCGATTTTATTTTTACCATTGGGTGAAGAAATAGTTAGTGGGTGACATGTGTAGGCTGGGCAATTTATTCCCTTGTTTTTTACTTTTTTGGGAGGTGTCCATGAATTACCAAAAAAAGAAAGGGGGATGATGGATTGGGTTCAAATCAGATGGCCTCCTTTCCCTTTTCATTTTATTCCATGCTTTTTATATTTCCTCAAATATACTTGTTTACATATGTTCATAGGGTTCTCCTCATAGACTTTGAGACCTAAAAAGGAAAAGAAGTAAGTAGGGCAAACCAATCAGTCTCTATTAATCTTTATTAATAATTCATCTTCTTCCTCCTCAAATTATTTTCTAGGGTTGCAGGGTTCTCTGGTCTGCCCCCTTTCCATATTTAGAAACCCTTTTTCTTGCTGTTGCTTGAGATTTTCCTGGAAATCGGCTTCTGGGGTTTTCCGGAATTCGATTTTCGTGTTCGGAAAGGTGAGAAAATGGTGAGGGGGAAGACTCAGATGAAGCGCATCGAAAATGCAGCGAGCAGGCAAGTGACTTTTTCCAAGAGAAGAAATGGGCTGCTGAAGAAAGCCTTTGAGCTTTCAGTCCTGTGTGATGCTGAAGTTGCACTTGTGATCTTCTCCGCAAGAGGGAAGCTCTATGAGTTTTCGAGCACTAGGTACGTTTAGAACACAACCATACTTTTATGTTTTATTTTGATTTCTAAATCTGGCATTTTATTACGATTTATATCTTGTTGAATCTCAGTTTTTTACTGTAATCGATGGATAAAAGCTGCTTCTTGTGTAGTACGTGCAGCAGATAATAGATAGGAAAAAGTCTATACTACCAAATATTGATCAGGCTTTAGATGTATAGGATCTTTTCTGATTCAATTTTTTTTGCGCTAATTTTGTTTCATTGTTTTGCGTTTGGGTTGAAAGTTTTCTGGGTTTTAATTAATTGGGTTTTCTTTTTTATCTTTTGTTGCTGATCTTTCACTCACTATATTTATTCAAGGGCCTCAAAATTTCTGGGTTTATTGAACAATAAAAAATAAATCTTTTAGATGTATTTCTCTCTACCGCATGAATCTGAGGACATAAATATGTACAGTAGTTTCTGCTATATCTATTTGTCATCAGTTTTGATTTGTTAATTACTGAATCTTTGTGTTTGTAGATCTTAATTTATTGAATCTAAATCAGTGATATACAATAGATGGTGTAAATGAACCCGAACAGTGGAAAAACAACTGATAATGTGAGGTGAAATAACTGATAAATAATCTTGGAATTTTGTTCAGTACTGTATCCGAGGGACCTCTGAGCAATGGTTGTAACTTGTACTTGTCTTAAAAATCAGTATACAATTACCTTAATTTCATTTCTTAAATTAAATGTCAGTGTATATAGCTTTAGTTCCTGGCCTCCCCATTTTATATATTGATTAGTACTTAAAATGAGACCCCTTTTCATAATCTCTACTGCAAGAGATTCTCTAATTATGCAACTAAGACTTAGTTTTAATGACGTTGTCATCTAATAAGTACTTATAACATTTTAAAAAAAATCACTACATGTTTAATGACGATTGAGACGTAATATCGTTTTCCCTTCAACAGAAAAAATATAAAGGGGTCTCTTTTAATAATCTCTACGAAAAGAGATTCTCTAATTATGCAATTAAGATTTAGTTTTAATGACGTTGTCATCTAATAAGTACTTATAACGTTTTAAAAAAATTCACTACATGTTTAATGACGATTGAGACGTAATAAATTATCAATGATGTGTGAGAGAATCTCTTCTCCACTCAATAAATACCATCTGGTAAAGTTAAATTAATAATCTTGTTTGAAGTATAAGATGAGGTTGATTTGTTACCAACAATGGTTTCTTTAATATTAGTGTTGAGAAATGCATGAATCTTGAGAACTGATTGATCGACATCGTATACCCTAGAGCACACTCCAAAATATTTGTTCATTTAAAATGTTTAATATTATATCTAAAGTACTTTTGCTAAGAGAAATCTTCTTTGTGATTGAGAAATAATAGAAAAAAAAAATATTACGAATGTGTTCGAACAAAATAGCATATAAGGGTAGCTTATAGTAAAACTAATGTAGAATTTGACTATAATGGATATACAAATGTGTTCCGACTATATTGAGTGCAAATATACCATTTGCTAGCTTCATTTTATCATATTGCATGCTTAATTAGGACAAGAGAATTAAGATCATCATTCCGGTGTATTCAAATATTGATAAGGATGATTCTGGGTTAGGGAGGATCGAACTTAAGACCTCATGTACATGAGTGATTGCTCTTAGCTACTTGAGCTACAATCTCTTTGCATAACAATAATTTTTGTTAACCATGCCTACTAAGAAGTTGTTAAATATGGGAAGTGATGATAATACTCCATTTCTAACTTGTCACACACTCCTCTTTATTTCTAACCATAAATCAAGCAAATTCAACCTCCAAGATTAATTAGGAGCGTTTGAAAGACTAAAAATGGGGTATGTTTGTCATTTCCCATTCAATATATAAACAAGAGTACTAGGTTTCTTTGTTATTTTCATCAACAGAAAAATGTCCTTTTAGGTTATAAATAAATAACATCTAGAAACTATACCATGTTAAGATGTTTGCATCTAGTAGACTAGCACTAGGCGTATGTATAGTTTAGTTTTTTAGGGCCTGTTTGGTATCCTATTTGAAATTTTTTATCATTTCTCAAAATATTTCTTAAGAACATTTCTTGAAAATAAATTTCTTTAAGACTCAAAAACTTGATTGGTTTGTGATTTAAAATTTTTAAATCTTACGACTTAAACTTGATTGGATTGGAGCAGAGACGAAAAAAATAAAATAAAAAGAGGAGAAAGAAAGAAGAAAAGATAGAGATATATATTTGGAGTGAGAGGGAAGGAGAGAGAGAAAAGAAACGAGTAAGTTTAAGTTTAAAAACTCTAAAAACTAACTTTTTATGTTTTTAAATAATAGACTATATTTTGGAGTTAGTCTTGAGTTCTGTTTTTGAAAATAGTCATACCAAACAAGTTTTTAAGGCATAAAACTTAAAACTGTTTTTGAGTTTAAAAAATTGGATTCAAGTACACTACCAAACAAGCCCTTAAATATCTGTACTTTTTAGATATGTTATATCTATACTTTTAGATAATACTTGCATTCTCGTGTGAAGGGATGACCTCATTTTCCCTATGCAAATAATATATACTTACCGTACAAATTTTCTAATCGTACTCTTGATTTTTTTTTAATCTTCATTTAAAGATCACCACTACAAACAAATTATTTGAGTTGGAAATCATTTAGTAATTCAAATGTATAGAACAAATCAACGTTGTAGGTACCAAGTAACATATTCTTGATGAACCGTTCGAATAAAGATTAAGAAGTTGAACGGTTCCCATTATGAAATTTCCACATTAAAAAAACATAAAACATTCTCCAAGGGGGAATGCAAGTATTATTATCCAAATAAATAATAACTAAACAATCATTTACCATGCAGATGGCGCTTTAGTGTAGTAGTGAAAAACAGTAATGCTTGTTGCGGGTTCAATACCCACCCATCCCCTCTTCCGTAACATTGAACAATTTAACTCACTAACGCTTAAAAACAATCATTTGCCATGATCTCTCTCCCAACCTCTACTTTTTCTAACAACTTAATTTGCATCTATACTCCTAAAACTTAACTCAAGTCTCATTTTAACCTTCTAAAACTCAAATGTTTTTGCCTTAACTCCATCGTGTCTCAATTTGCCCATATCATCAATTCATTAATAAATTATTCAAAACTATTTACCTGTCACAAATGACACATATATCAACTACAATTGGTCCTATTTGTGCAATGTAAACAATTTTAACGAATTTCTTAGTAAACTTAACGTTAGGGGCACAATGAGACATGATTTGAATTTCATAGAATTAAGACTCGAGTTGAGTGTAAATATGGCTTTTTTAAACACATTCCAAACGAGTTGTTAGAATCTGGAGATAAGAACAATAAATTGGTTGACTTGATATCCAGAGAGATTTAGGTTTTTATTCTTTCTCTACTATAGCATGGCCTTCAACTCGATCTAAACCTTAAGTCTTTGTAAGTGTACTTTAACCTTGTTAAAAAACCTTTTGCATAACTTGAGTAAGGGGTGCCCGGCGTGGCCTTCAACTCGATCTACCCTTTTCTTAAATCATTGCACCTTGTTAAAAAAACCTTTTGCATAACTTGACTAAGGGGCTAGCACTGTGCCCGACCTGACTTGCCTTTGGCGCACTGAATTGTGATATATCCTCTTTTTCCATACTCGATATATATATCCTCATTCTATAATCTTAAATATATAGTACTTAGTCATCTTATTAGCTTTTCATTTCAAACTCCAAATCACGACGTCCATGGCTTGTCACTGTTTTATGAATACATATAAATCTATTGCCCAACTTGAAACTTTTATTTGGGTTTAGTTTTGAAGAATTACTTTGAAAAATCTTCATATATAAATGAAGAATTAAATGAATAGTGGATCATCAATCTCACATCTGGACTTGCCTGCAATTAGTTAATCTTGGTTAACATATTTAACTAGCACTGTTGGTGGTATTCTTATCTCTTCTTGTGCTTTCAGCATCAGAAGCACAATAGACCGTTACCAAATGAGAGTGAAGGATCAAGGCCAGCTCACTACTAAAGCATTTCAAGAAGATATGGAGGTAGTTCGAGTCAACTGCCATTTACACACTGGTTCTATCAATCCTTTCATACAATTTAAAAACATTAATTCTGCTGCTATATAATTGGGGCTAACTTTTATTGAAGAACTATCTTTATATAAAAACAAAAAATTAGGCGGTTCAAATCATAACTGAAAAACGCAGCTGACTCTACAGGGGAAATGGTTATCCTCTCTGGAAGGGCTATTACATATATACCTTCTTTTATCTAAGGCAATGCCTTTTCATTAAAACCTGCATCTGCATGCATGATAAACGTTACTAAATTTTTGACAATTATTGGACTGCATGCAGCATGAGACGAATGACACTCAAACCTTGGCCAAAAAGATCGAGTCTATTGAAGCTTCTAAAAGGTTTAATTCGCTTTTCAACTTGAAATATGTATTTTAAGCTTGTTTTAATTAGTTATGTACTATATATACTGCAGTCAGATTTTCATTTTGGTCGGAGATTATAGATAAATGCTATACGTATGGTGTAGGAAGCTGTTAGGTAATGATTTGGAATCATGTTCCATGGAGGAACTACATCAGACAGAGAACCAACTGGAGCGAAGCTTAAAAAAAATTAGGGCCAAAAAGGTACAGATTATACGAGTTCTATATAGTGCGTTCTTTTTCCTTCTTATGCTCTACACATCTGCTTTTCTTTATAATTATCATTAATATATAGGTCATCAATTTTTAACAAGAAGTGATACAGATTTCATTAATACGAACATAACATGCACAAGTTGGTGCCAATGGGTACATATTCTTGAGTGATCATTTTCCTAATCTGAAGGTCGTATCGAACAATTAACAAAGAGCGAGCACAATACTGCTATGCGGACAACACAAAAACACCAAAAATACTAAAATCTATGCTCAGAAGGGCTGACACCGAGGGCGAAGAGAGTGAAAGGGAAAAGAAGGGAGCCAGTGATTATGGGGGAGGATTGATGTGGGGAAAACTCACGAGAGGAGTGCGTGATGTACGTGAAGGAGAGGAGGCTGAGGAGAGGAGGGGAGAAGGCTTTCACCGATCCCAGCCAGAGCAATGGGTCGTTGTTGGAGGCACCAGATCTAGGGTTTAGCCACTCTAAGTGCAAGTATAAAAATTCAAAGTAATAATGTCATAGGAGTCTCGTGTGATAAAGCCTATTCCATGGTGTTCTGGCTTTTGTAAAGTTTATGCAACCTAAGAATTGTGGGTTACACACTCAAACCTAAAGTATGGATACTTCTATCCCGGATCATGTACTAAGCTAAGTACGTTTTGCAGCGATCTTGTGCCAAAGTAGGTTCGAATGAGGCATCTAGATTAGGAAATCCTCAAGTGAAATTTTATTTCAGTGGAGCTTGATTCCAGGAAGTAGCTTAGCAAAGGCAGCTAAGTGTAATATGATCAGAAACACTTAGGTCTGACTCATATAGGGTATGTCAAAAGGATTATGAAGGTTTTTTCAATCCCACGTGCAAGTGACCAAGCCCCCAACGAACTTTTGATTCAAGATTCATTGCAGACAAACACGTAATTTGGGCTGGAAAGGAAACCCCTTCTTGGTCACACGTTGCTATTATTAAAATCCTCAGACCTAGAATGGGGCAAAGTTAAAGAACAACGGAATCAAAGTCATGCTCAACCTCTCATACAACACTTAGATTAATCTTCTGTAAGTGTTAAACAATCATCATTACTTAACCAACAAGGTTATTGAAACATATCCAATTGACATCAAGATCTGGAGGTGATTTTGAACAAGATTTGTCACTTTCTCATCCTTAATCCGATCAATGCATCAAAGAAAGTTTCGGGGCAAGAGATTTTTCATGGGCCTTAGACTTGGTGTTGGAGGAAGGTGATACTTTGATTGTCTTAGTGGAAATCTTTATAAACTTTTATAAGTTTATGGATAAGATTATTAGCTTAAACTATATTCTGTTAAAGGGAAGCAAAGGATGACAAGCTCTGAGTATTTTACTCTAACAAGATTAAAGGCTTGAGTGAAATAAACTTATAAAAAATATCTCTAAAAGCATCCAAGTCCGAGGGACAAATAAAAAACGGCGCATTCCACCTAGCATCCAGCTTTTCAGCTATGCATTCGAAACTCCGACTAGGGCTCTACAATATGGTTCGGAACTCTGAAAGATCAGATCTTTGAGAGATAAGCAAGCAGGATTAGATGGACTTGGCTAGCTCTGGATCATTAAGTTGTTGAAGTTCGAAGGTCATTCCGGTGTGTATTACAGAAAAGGTCATTCTGGAATGATTTGCTCGTGTCCATTGGTAACTATCCATCTTTGAGCTGAACACACTCAGAAGCATAGCTGGAGGTATTTGTGGGACCATAATTTTTTGGTGGCACTCAGGGTAGTTGGAATGATTGGAAAAACCCTCAAAGTGAGATTATAGCTCCATGGGTATTCCAGATCGGATTACCATAGGCCAAGGTAGTCCGGCACAGCTCCATTAGCTCTAAGCGCATTAAAGATATCACTTGTCTCTCAAGTAAGGAAACCGTAATTCAAGTTAAAATTAGGATATCTTGGGATTGGGCAACGTAATCATAATCCTAAGAGGATTGTATATCTTATCCTAAATTCTATCCTAGATAGTCTCCCGATTTAATTAGGATTGCGCCTTTCAAGATCTCTATGAATACCTTAGTCTGGGTATTTATCTCTCTTAGTCTTTTATGATGCAAGACCCTCTCTAACTTCTCCAAGGAACTTTGATAACACAATAAACTCAAGTCTCTACGAGGGATGTATTTATACTCTCTACGTTCATCTACACGTAGACATGGAGCATCTCCTACGCACCTAATCCAAGGTTCCTTCGACGAGGATATATTCTGATGTAGCACACATCATACATGTTCCTTTCTTAGAACTACACCAGTGATTTGACTCTCCATGCTCAGGGATATGTAGGCAACCTGATCTGGATTCAGTCACACCACCTAATCAACCTCATTCTCTCCTTGTCAAAGTTCATGGGCAATTTCGACTATATTACGCTTCTATCCGTGGATATGCACGATTTTGGTTCCAACAAACCTTGCATGAGCTTATAAATAAGTTGGACTACTCTTTATATTGTCAATTGATTTTATGATGGAACCTCAACTTTCTTCAATAAGGGTTTCCAAACAGAGAGATATTGAAGCTGACTTTATTCACCTTTTGTAGTTTACATAATAGGTCACCAATTAAGTGTACTTGATATAGCAATCATACAGGATAGGAGAGGAAAAAATAAATAATTAGTAGTTTTAAATGTCAAACGTTTAAGTTATATATGTTTTTATTTGTTGAAAGTGTGAATCTCATGATAGGAATAAAAGTACACCACAAAGTAGCGCACAAATGTCTTATTAATTTTCCTTAGTAACAGTAGGATTTGTCAATTGTAGTATATGAAAATAAGAGTCTTTCTTGTAGAAGATTGAAACTTAACTACTTAAAGTATCACAAAAACTGGGCTGCTGTTCCTACTGACTAGCCATCGAAAAATAATTGTTAGACTAACTTACACTTAACTGAATTCAATGAAATTTTATATGTAGGCACCAAAGAGGTGCTCACACAAATATTTGAGACTTTTGGAGTTGATTTGCTATTTTAATTAAATCCAACAAAAATAGAACAACATTTGTAAAATAATGAAAACAAAGTTTAGTCACAAATTAAGAAAACGAGTTAGGGGTAGTGCTATCTTCCACCAAATAATCATGCAATCATGTAATGTTTCGTTAGAATTCCTTCTATTTCCGAATGAAGATGCTCAAGTTGGCTCACTGTTAGAACTCAACTTATTACTCTCTCTCTCTCTCTCTCTCTCTTGTTCGTAGTATGTTAAGAGAATGGTGTTTTCAACTTAACTTAGTTCCTAGCATGCAATCTAGAATGGCGTGTTCATAGATTTAACAAGTAGAAATCATCAAGAACAAAAGGAGCTTGAGTTATCACAAGGCATCATAAGTACTAACATTGTCTTACTTATCCTAGAAATTAGTTCGTATATTAATCACAATTAACAAATACTACTCTAGAACATATGTAGGTCCTCATTTGGTGCACGCGCATATTCATAGCATTAGAATCCTAGATATGCTTACTAAGTATGTATACATAGAAAACACATAAAGAATTCATCACTGATATAGATAGTGAACTAATTTTCATCTTTCATAAAAGAAATTCAAACAAAACGTCATAACAAACTTGCAATCATATTCTGGGTTTCAAAACAGCCTCTAACTTCTGGAAATTTAGTTAAACATAATTCTTAAATTAAAACAAAAGAAAGACATGAGCTTGAGAAGATAAAACCAAAAGAATAGTGTTATCCTTGTTGCCTTGCATGCTTCCCTTTTTCACCTCCTTGCTACCTTGCTTCCTTTCCTCCCAATACCCATGTTCAACTTTTTTTCTTTCCTTCTCATAATCTTCAAAAGGTGTTATAGTTATTCGCCATCATGACTATTCAATCCTAATCAAAGCCAATTAGTAGTGAGAGTTGTGGTATTCTTGGCTAGTGATAGAATTAAAAGCACACCACAAAGTAGCACACATATGTCCTATTGATTTTCTTTATTAACACTAGGATTTGGGAATTGTAGCATATGAAAATAAGGGTCTTTCCTGCAAAAGATTGAAACCCAACTACTTAAAGTATCATAAAAAATGGGCTGCTGCTCCTGCTGACCAGCCACCAAAATCTAATTATAAGACCGAGTTACACTTATCTAAATTCAACGAAATTTTATATGCAGATACTAGACACACAGAGGTACACACAAATATTTGGGATTTTTGGAGTTGATTTGCTATTTTAATTATTCAACAAAAACATGACATAAACGAAAATGAAATAATGAAAATAGATTCTATTTCACAAGTTGAGAAAACGAGTTAGGAAAATTGCTATCCACCACCAAATAATCATGAAAATATGTTATGTTTCATTCAAATTCCTTTTACTTCCGGATGAAGATGCTCAAGTTGGCTCACTGTTAGAACTCAACTTACTACTATTTCTTACGTAGTATGTTAAAAGAATGGCGTTTTCAACTTAACTTAGTCCCTCATGCAATCTAGAATGGTGTGTTCATACCTCATGCAATCTAGAATGGTGTGTTCATAGATTTAACAACTAGAAATCATTAAGATAAAAAAGAGTTTTGAGTCATCACAAGGCATCGTAAGTACATGCGTTGTCTTACTTATCTTAGAAATTGGTTGACATGTTAATCACAATTAACAAGTACTACTCTAGAACATATGGAGGTCCTCATTTGACAAGGGTAGGCACACACATATTCGTAGTATCAGAATCCTAAATATGTTTACTAAGTATGCATCCATAGAAAACACATAAAGAATTCATCACTGACATAGGTAGTGAACCAATTTTCATCTTTCATAAAAGAAATTCAAACAAAACGTCATAACAAACTTGCAATCATAATCGAGGCTTCAAAACAACCCCTAACTTCTGAAAATTTAGTTACACATAATTCTTAAATTAAACCAAAAGAAATTCATGAGTTTGAGGAGATAAAACCGAAAGAAGAGAATGAGGTCTCCTCTTCTTTGATTCTCCTACCTGTTGCCTTGCTTTCACCACATTCTTGCTGCCTTTTTTCCTCCTCTCTACACTAGTTTCCTCTCTTTTCTTTTCATAATCTTCTAAATGTGTTATGTTTCCCACCATCATGACAATTCAATCCTAGTTAAAGCCAACTAGTATGGAGACTTGTGGTTTTTTGGCTGCATCAATTGTGGCTGCTAGGATTTATTATGTTTATTGCTTTCATTGCTTTCTTGTCAATTACAAACTGCTCAGCCTTTTGCAAACCTTTTAGTGTTAAAACGGGCATAACTTCTTCTAGAAAAATAATATTAACAAGCCGTAAAGTGCTCCAAAAAACATATATCCGTAGCTTTCCAAGCATATAAGGCTCATTCTCTGATTCATTATGAGCTATTCGAAACTCGCAGCCAAAGTTAGCTGATCTGCACAGGCAGTTTTGATGAATTTGCTATTTAAAACCCCACTTGTGCTCTTTTCCTCTGCTTTAGTTGAAAAATCCTACAAAACAAAATAACAAAGTAAACAGCTCAAAAATATAAGTAACTGACTAAGAAAAGACAAGTGAATTTGATGTAATATATATATAAATATGAGCTTATCAGTTGCATCAATTTTGGCTGCTAGGATTTATTGTGTTTATTACTTTCATTGCTTTCGTGTCAGTTACAAACTGCTCAGCCTCTTAGGAACCTCTTAGTATTAAAACAAGCATAACTTCTTCCAGAAAAATGATATTAAACAATCCGTAAAATGCTCTAGAAAATATACATTTGTAGCTTTCCAAGCATATAAGGCTCATTCTTTGATTTATTCTGAGCTGTTCGCAACTCACTGACAAAGTTAGCTGATCTGCGCATGCACTTTTGACAAATTTGCTATTTAAAATCCCACATGTGCTCTTTTTCTCTTCTTTGCTTGAAAAATCCTTAAAAACACAAAAACAAAGTAAATAGCTCGAAAAGTCACTTGTCCTTGAAAAATCCTTAAAGTCACTTGTGCACTTTGTTTACTTTGTTAAAAATCTTTAAAAACAAAGTCACTTGTCCTTGAAAAATCCTAAAAATCCTAAAAATCCTTAAAAACACAAAACAAAAACAAAGTGACTTTGATGTAAAAATCCTTAAAAACACAAAACTTTGATCGAAAAGTCCTCGAAAACTTTGATCGAAAAATATACATAAATGATTTTTAAGGATCGAAAAATCCTAAAATCCTAAAATAAGTGACTTTGATCGAAAAGTCCTTGAAAAATCCTAAATGACAAGTGACTTTGATGTAAAATATACATAAATATGAGCTTATCATCTCACACCGGTGAATTAACCGACCTTGCATATTTTGTAAGGAGTTGGGCCACCTTTATTACTGCCAATTGGTTTTGGTGTGTGTAACCTCAAATTCTTTCAATATGTGTTGTCTACATGTTAATCTTAAAATGGCCTCTTACATGACATGAGAAAATGTGTTGAGAGTGAATCTCACATCGAAAATTAAGGGAGAGTCGAGTCATATATTTTGAGTCATTACTAAAACTTACTGACATGTAATGCACTTTGTTTTTCCTTGATCAGAATCAGTTGTTGAGGGAGCAAATAGATAAGCTGAAGGAAGAGGTAATCACCAGTTGAAGTTTCTGTTGCATGTTATTACTTGCGTGCATGTCTATTTGTCTGAAAGTGCTGATATGCCACGTTCTTAACCTTGCCATGTTCAGGAGAAAAACCTATTGGAACAAAATGCAAAGCTACGGGAAATGGTAATATTCCAGATTGAACATCAATATTGTATACGCTCCTATAGTTAATGCGATTCTTGGCCACTTTCAGTTAGGGTTCATGATCTCCAATATCTACAAATGAATCACTTGGATATGCATAAAGGCTAGTGTTATCATGGTTAAGTTATAATGTTGAACTGTAAATTTGATCGTACATGCATTCAAATGAAAATCAACATAATTCAAATGGCCATGATTCGTAATCTGACAATATAAACATCTTATATGCCATATATATGTAGCATTAGAAATCGACTATAAAATTCATTGTCGTCTTTGAATAGGATGAGTATTATTATTAAAACTTGACATTAGATATGTAGGTGTTAATTTTGGTACGTAATTAAGTACAATATTCTTGTTTAACCTTTTGTAGGTATAATAAACCTAATCAAATTCAAAATCTAATCTAACTATACTTGGGAATAGTAAAAAAATAACATTTTGTGCAAGGATGGAAATTCGAATATATACATAATTTTATATGACTATTAATTGTTTCAGTGTGGCATGCAACCACTTGGTCCTTCGAGAAAAAGCAAGCATGGAGATGATCGTGAAGTATTCCAGCCCCAGACACCAAATGTGGACGTGGAGACGGATTTGTTCATCGGGCCACCTAAAAGACAACAAAGTGGCCAAAAGCCATAGGATGACGATGATGATTTCAAATTCAACATTGTTAATAATAAAAGTTTTCAGCTTCAAAAATCTGCAGCAGCAGTTCCACAAAGCTTCCTGATGGCTGTACGTGATTTTGGGCGTGCGTCTAAAATAATTCTGAAGTAAAACAGTTAAAACATCTATATAGTGTGTGGATTCACGGAAAATTCTAACCAAGGCGAAATGCATACAGTTAAATGCGTGATTATTTGTTTTCTTAACACAGTACTTTAACTGAAACAACATACATTTATATATAATATGTGTGTGTGCAACTGTATTTTAAGGACGAAGAAAATCCTCTTTGGATTCATTTTGTGGGAATTTTAAGGATCTACACATCTTAGCCGTTCATTGTATGGTCAGTTTTCGTCAGATACTATTTGTGTTCAATTTTAGATAAAAAAAAGTCAAATGATTTCTGATCGTACGATACACGATAAAAAACTAAGATGTGGGGATCCTATCCGGAAGAGATCCAATTCCTTTTAAGGATGTTAAATTGAGAAACGAGATAGCTAACCTAGCCCAAGTTCTCGAAAAAGAGTTCCATTCCGCGTACTCGTATTGCAAGCAAATCCGTAGTTCTGGTTATCCCACTTGCCCGAGCACACTATCGAGTCTCCACTTGTATATAGACCTGGCAGTTTCTGACACGACACGAAAACGACACGAAAATAATGGGTTTCGGGTCAACACGATAACTTATCGAGTCATTATCGGGTGACCTAACGGGTTCTTAACAGGTATACACGTGGGTAACATGTGGGTGACCCGTTTCGACACGTTAAGAATAAAATTATTTTGATAATTTTAAAGTTTAATTACTAAAAAATTTATTATAAAATATTAATATATACAATATATTCTATATTAAATATATAGTTTTGTATTATTATTCTATATAAGTTAAAAAAAAAAGTTTTAGTCATTATTTATTTTTATTATGAGAGTTCTTTATTATCATTACTAAGATAATAAATTTTACTTAAGATGTTCTTGTCCAAAATTAAAATAAACTAATATAGTATTTGTATAGACAATAACTAATAAGACATACATTATACATACAAGTATGAAAAATGTGAAAGAATATATAAACACTTGTGATTCATCATTATTCATATAAACACTTGCAATTTTTGGCGTATGCGATCTCAAAGCATATACAAACAAGTTTGACAGTTGGATCGTTGAAATTAGTTTCGTAGAATGCGTATCCCATCAAAACGATAGATTCACTAGCACTTAGAGTTTATTTATACTTTCATTAAGTATAACATAAGATTTTGTGGTATCCACTAGTGTAAATATTTTAAATTGAAGATCGAATTCATTCATTGTATTCATATAGGGTCAAGGAGTGTAGATGTAAAAACTCATCAAAATCGGAGTTAAAATAACCGTTAAATCGTGATTTTTCGTTTATAACAGTAAAAAAGTTTTGTCCCATTACTTGATCTCTGAATGTTTGTTTTTTGCGATTTTTGGCATATGCGATCTTGAAGCATATACAAACAAGTTTGATGGTTGGATCGTTGAAATTAGTTTCGTAGAATGCGTATCCCATCAAAACAATAGATTCACTAACACTTAAAAGTTTATTCATATTTTTATTAAGTATAACATAAGATTTGTGATATCCACTAGTGTAAATATTTTAAATTGAAGATCGAATTCATTCTTTGTATTCATATAGGGTCAAGGAGTGTAGCTGTAAAAAATCATCAAAATCGGAGTTAAAATAACCGTTAAATCGTGATTGTTCTTTTTATAACCGTCGAAAAGTTTTGTCCCATTACTTGATCTCTGAATGTTTTCTTTTTGCAATTTTTGGCGTATGCAATCTCGAAGTATATACAAACATGTTTGACGGTTGGATCATTGAAACTAGTTTCGTAGAATGCGTATCTCATCAAAACAATAGATTCACTAACACTTAAAAGTTTATTCATACTTTCATTAAGTATAACATAAGATTTTGTGGTATCCACTAGTGTAAATATTTTAAATTGAAGATCGAATTCATTCATTGTATTCATATAGGGTCAAGGAGTGTAACTGTAAAAAATAATCAAAATCGGAGTTAAAATAACCGTTAAATCGTGATTTTTCGTTTATAACCGTCGAAAGGTTTTGTCCCGTTACTTGATATCTGAATGTTTGTTTTTTGCAATTTTTGGCGTATGCGATCTCGAAGCATACACAAACAAGTTTGACGGTTGGATCGTTGAAATTAGTTTCGTATGATGCGTATCCCATCAAAACGGTAGATTCACTAACACTTAGAGTTTATTTATACTTTCATTAAGTATAACATAAAATTTTGTGGTATCCACTATTGTAAATATTTTAAATTGAAGATCGAATTCATTCATTGTATTCATATAGGATTAAGGAGTGTGGCTATAAAAAATAATCAAAATCGAAGTTAAAATAACCATTAAATCGTGATTTTTTGTTTTATAACCATCGAAAAGTTTTGTTCAGTTACTTGATCTCTGAATGTTTGTTTTTTGCGATTTTTTGCTGATACGATCTCGAAGCATATAAAAACAAGTTTGACGGTTGGATCGTTGAAATTAGTTTCGTATAATTCGTATCCCATCAAGTTCAATGGTATATATATATATATATATATATATATATATATATATATATATATATATATTTATTTATTAAGTAGATTTAAATCTATTTATTTTGTACGTATAATTGACCGGTACACGGAGTAGTATATCACATTATCACGTGTCATTATAAAAATAGTGGGATATGTGTGATAAAAAATTAATAACTTAAAAAAAATAAAATTTCTCACCACTTCTATTAATTTTCATTTTTCCCTCTCTTTTTTGTTTGCTTTTCTGCTTTTCTTATAATTTTCATTTTTCCCTCCCTTCTTTTCTTCAAAGGGCGGCAGCCTACCCATCTTTCCCTCTCTTTTTTGTTTCCTTTTCAGCTTTTCTTATAATTTTCATTTTCCCTCCCTTTTTCTTCAAAGGGCGCGGCAGGAATGGAATGGAATTATGGAATCAATGGATGCATATTAATTAATAATTATTATAGTTTTTATAAAATTTAATTTAAAATTTAATATATATATATATAATTATTATAGTTAATATTTTGGGGGTATAATTATTAATTTATTATAGTATATATAATTATTATAATTATTATAGTTAATTTAAGATATATATATATATATTTAATATAGTTTTTACTATGTGACAATATGATATGTATTCTCTCAAAAAAAGTATTATGTTTTTTATTTCATTATTTATTGGTTTAAAGTATATTTTCCTTAACGGGTAACGGGTCGGGTCAAATTACCCGTTAATATTATCGGGTCGATTTCGGGTCGGGTCATTTTACCCGTTTATTGTAACGGGTGTTACACGACACGACCTGTTAAGATATCGGGTATGACACGAAAACGACACGAACACGGGAAACACGACACGAATGCCAGGTCTACTTGTATATATAGATCCATTTTTCTGTTTGGCTCATACCAACTACCCTCTATGGAGTGCCCAGACTTTACGTACCACTTCTCCGCAGCCGCAATTTCATGGAGTTTATTGGTGGTACCAGCACAGTCTGAGCAAGCAAAGAAGGTAGTTGATACGATCCAACTTGACAGATAAATACTGGTGACATAAGAGATAGTATTTGGAGGTTGAGACGGTTGCCATGAGGAAGAAACAAATGGTGAAATTAAATTTGGGCGAGAAAAAAAAATGAAGTATTGAATGTAGCAGGAAAGATGACTGAGGTTAGTGATGTATTCACTTCTATAGAAAGGACTTACAAGATAGAGATGGTTCACAAGATAAACAGAATACATGAGATAATTACAAAATTATTGAGATGAACATCAGATATGGTGGACATATTAACAGATTTAAGATATGGAGCAAGAACTTCAAATGGATTAGGACGGATTTACCTTAAAATTAAAAATTTTATTCAGTTTAAAAATATTTAAGAGATTTCAAGTTCATATTCCTCCCGTTTGAAAAGAGAAATGTTAGCTCTCATCCTCATCCTGCAATGTTTCACGATGATAAAATCATCAATTTTCGTCGTTCTTTAAAGATTAATTCTCTCAAAAATCAATCAAATTCAAAAGTGTTTTGCCATCTAACGATTATCTAATAAATACACAAACCATAGTATTCAGATAAAAAACAAAAATTTGACAATGTTAGTCGAACAGTTAAATAAATTCTTATTGGTTGATTCTTTAAAAGGTGAATTTTAGTAAGTGAACAGTTCTGATTATTGTGCAAAAATGCAGAATAAAAATGAGAGCCGAGAAGGTAAAATGGAAAAACGTCAATTGAGAGGGTCAGTAACAGTGGCGGAGCTAGAATTTCTTGTGAGGAGGGGCCTCTTACAATGTAAAAAAGGGGGTAGTATTTATAAAATTACTAACCAAAATATTATAATATGTATACAAAATAATCATATTTATCCTCGAAAATTTTTCATATTTTGAAACCATTGCATGACAACCTCGTGCTTATACTATTGAAAGAATTATATTAGAATCAATAGGGAGCTCACTAACAAATTTACAAATCCTAACACTCAAGTTGAACAATAGGAGGGGTCTTTTTTTTTTTTTTTTTTTTTTTTGAACAAAGGATATTATTATACTAAGAGCAAAGGGGTGGACTTAGCATCACAATGGGCAAGCAATAATGTGGTTCAAATTTGCATTTTGCAAAAAGCGAACATAAGACCCTCTCACTTACAAGTGAAGAGGAATATCATTAGACCGTAGTACTAAATGGCTCTTTCCTTGACACAATATGCACTGGTGTTAACAATAGGAGGGTTTTAAAGGAAGATAAATAGGTATATTACGCATATATATAAATATAGATATAATACCTTTTAAAGGTCAGGATAGGCCCAGGACTACTGTGGTCTCTTGGTGCCTCCGCTAGTGGTCAGTAACATCCCACATTGAAAAACAGTTAAAAATGAAACATCTCTAGGTGACGGTAATTGGATCATTTACAAGTGTAAAACACCGCAAACGTGTCTAATTGTGTTGGAAAGAGATAAATCCTTGGAAAAGGATCTTCGCCGGATCCTTTTCCTAGAGATCTAGCAATCGTGTCCGTTCATCGTACATCGTGCGATCAGTTTTCGTTAGGTACTATTTATATTTGAATTTTAAATTTTAAATTTTAAATTTTAAATAATTTTTTACTGCACAATGTATGATGAACGGACATAATTGCGGAATTCTCAGATCCCCTTCCCATCCTTGTCCTTTAATTGCAATAGTTACTAAACTAGGAAAGATTAGAAGTATACACATTTAAATTAGGAGATGCATTGTCTGCCCTCCCCATCCCATTCCCTTCCCATCCCCTCCTATTTCTGTGGTCACGGTTAAGCCACGTCAACATTTTATATTGATTTTTTTTATAGAAATAATCAAATAAAAAGTAATGAGAATATAAAATGTTGACGTGGCTTAATCGTGACCACATAAATAGAAGGAGCATGGAAATGAGAAGATAGGATGGGAAGGCAAACAATCCATCTCCTTTAAATTAAACTGCTTTCAGACTACAATCATGACTTCTTCTTTTTTCTGGTCAAATAAAACACACTTCTTTTTGTCAAATAAAATCATAATATATTTTTTTGAATAAACGTCCTCGTCATTCAAAACTGACTTAAAGGTGGTCTGAATTTCAACTGGTCGGGTTTGTCTAACTCAAGGCCCACTCTTAATTGTTGCCGTATTATTTTGTGTTGTTGGGAGCGCGAGGGCAGCTTACCAAACACATGGAATTAGGGGTGGGTTCGGTTCCGTTCGGTTCTGTTTTTTGCCAAAATCGGAAACCGAACCGAAATTACTGTTCGGTTTTCTATCGGTTTACATTCGGTTCGGTTTCGGCCCGGTTCGGTTTTTTTTTTTTTTTTTTTTTTTTTCTTCTTCCTTTTTCCTTCTTCTTCTTATCCAGCAGCAAAAAAAAAGTTTATAAGAAAACAACTTCCAGCCATTTTCAAAGAAGTATAAATAAAATCAAAGTTCAAATTTCTAATAGAATCATTCAAGACAAAATTTGGAAGGCCAATTATCCTTTACAAGACAAAATCAAGTCTCCCAACATTGAATTACAACACACCTATTTATAATAACCTAATCCTACAACTACTCCACAACAACAAAGGCAAGAATCAAATCCCCTTCACAATATATATAACCTGCAGCCAAATCCCTTCGCAATATATATATATATATATATATATATATATATATATATATATATATAACCTGCAGCCAAATCCCTTCACAATATATATACGCAGCCAAATCCCATCACAATATATATATATATATATATATATATATATATATATATATATATATATATATGATGACTACTGTATTAGTACATAGCAGTTCAAAAGCTGAATAAATGAAAAGAAAACAGTATTATTGAACCCTCAATGATTAAAAAGAAATAAATAAGTTCATCATAATAATTCAATAACATTACAACCTATCAAAACACTCTTAGTACTCCTTTTCACCTCTTCAACAAGAATACACATGAACAAACATACTTGAGCATCAATCATTATAAACAAAACTCAAAGGTACGAGATTTCATTAATACACAAGAAAGATGACTTAGTGATGCGGCCGCAATGAGCCTTACTCAAAACACATACAACAAACGAAAAGACAACAAAATCAGGAAATAACAAGATTCAAATCCAGAAGCATAATCCACTTATAGGATTAATCCAAGCCTTTTCTGTCATCAATTTAGGATTAATCCATGCCTTGATTAGTTTAAGGCATCCAAACCATACAGAAACTGAATTTTCTAAACAAGTTAGAAATATTGATTGCACGAATCTTTCTGATTCTATTTTAATTTTTGAATTACTGGTTTCAATAAGAAACAAATCAGTTAGATCAGTTTATCGCAGAAGCAACAAATCAGCACAGGGGTTCCAAGAAGCAACAAATCAGTTAGATCAATCGCTAGGAACTCAAATTAGTTATTGCTTCTTATGTAATTTCCTTATCTAATCCAAAGAACAGAAAATCAAATATCTTGCTGTGATTGAGAGTGAACAGAAAATTAAGTAGAACAGAAAATTAAACGTGAGAGTGTGAGTGAGTGAGACTAACCTTTTGCTGTGATTGAGAGTGAGAGAAGTCGTCGTTGGGAATGAGAGACAAAGAGAAAGGTTGCTGCTGCGAGAGACAGATGAGGTTGCTGCGATGGGGAATGAGAGACAGAGAGAGGCTGCGAGAGAGACAGATGAGGAGGGCCGAGGTTGCTTGCTGTGAGGGGGAATGAGAGACAGACAGAGGTCAGAGAGGTTGCTACGAAAGAGACGGCTGCTTGCTGCTTGCGAAGAGGAGTGGGAAAACAGGAGAGAGTCGAGACCGAGATGAGAGATAAGGGTTAGGGTTAGGGGGGTTTGCGGTTTAGGAGTAAAACACACCGTTTTAGAATTAGGCTTATTAATTATTAAAATATTATAAAACGACGTCGTTTCGAAGAGGTTCGGTTCGGTTTCCGAACCCCAGAAACCCAAACCGAACCAACCAGATTCGGTTCGGTTCAATGGGTTCGGTTCGGTTTTTTTTTTCGGTTCGGTTTTTTCGGCCTCGGTCCGGTTTTCGGTTTTTCCAACCCACCCCTACATGGAATTGGGTTGTGTGATAGCTACTTTAGTTTACTACTGTGTTTAAGAATGCGTAAATTTTAATAAAGACTTGAATATCAGTCTATCGTTATACGCGATATTTTTTTAGGGGTAAATTACAAAAAACTATCTCAACTATTGGGGTCACGACAGTTTCATACCTCATCTTTTAAAATTGACAATTTCATACTGCATCTTACGAATTGTGACAATGTCATACTTCCGTCAAATTTTCTGTTAGTTTTTCTGTTAAGTGCTGACGTGGCTTGATTTGGAGCCCACTTTCTATTAAAAAATTAATAAAATATTATTAAAAACTAATTTTTTTAAAAAAATATTAAAATAAATAAAAGTTAAAAATTAAAATTAAAAAAAAAAACAAAAAAAAAAAACCTCAGTCGTCCGTCCCCCCACCCCCGCCCCTTCTCTCTTTTCCCCATCTTCATCTTCTTCCCTGCTTAATCTTTAACCCCCCCTCCCCGGGCACCCCCGCCTGCGAAAGAAGAAGAAGAAGAAGAAGAAGAAGAAGAGGAGAAGAGGAGAAAAAAAAAAAAAAAACCCAAACTGCAACCCAGAAGAAGAAAAAATTAAACCCCCTGCGGAAGAAGAAGAAGAAGGAGAAAAGAAAAAAAAAAAAAAAAACCCAACCCAACCCGGTTCGCCCCCCCCCAACCCAACCCAACCCACCTTCTCTCCTTCCCCATCTTCATCTTCTTCCCCTTTTCCCTCTACCTGCAACCCAGAAAAAAAAGAAAAAAAAAAGAAAAAGAAATTCGAACCCAGTTTCGGCCCAAGAAGAAGGAGAGAGAAGAAGAACAAAAAAAAAAGTGACAAATCCAGTTTCGGCCCAGGAGAAGAAGAAGAAGAAGAAGAAGAAAGAGAAGAAAAAAAAAATTGAAATTGGGTGCGGGTGGGGATGCCACACCCTAGGAATTTTATTATTCTTAATTTTTTAATATTTAATTACTAAAAATATATTTAATTATTTTTTTATCCAGCTGGATTAATGAGTGGTCCCCGTCTCTAGCCAGCACTTAACAGAAAAACTAATAGAAAATTTGACGGAGGTATGACATTGTCACAAATTCGTAAGCTACGGTATGACATTGTCAATTTTAAAAGATGACGTATGAAACTGTCGTGACCCCAATAGTTGAGGTAGTTTTGTGTAATTTACCCTTTTTTTAGACTAAGTAATACTAAGTGGTTTGAAAAAACTAATTGTTAGATTTTATATATAGTGATTTAATGAATTTTTACAACGATCAAATCCAGCATAAAATTCATACCATTAAGTAGGATGTAGCATCGGTTGAAATATCTCACATCGATCGTATCTCTAAGAAAAGAAGAGTTTAAATATCCACACTCCAACTCATACCAAGACTTTTTATGATAAAACCTCACACCTGATGGATTGTGTAGGTGGTAATTACCAAGTAAGAGACAATATCGATGTTGTTAGAGTGAGCCTTTGGCCCATCTCTTAGATAATTTCACATGACAACAGAGCTAGGGAGTGGCCCCATACTGCCATGCGATGGGTGGGTACTCTTGGCTCCGCGCGATGATGGTGGGTCCCTTGGCCTTGTTGGTGGGGTGAGTCTCTTTGACTCCCACGTGAAGGGATGTGTTGAAATATCCCACATCAACCGTATCTTCGACAAAAAAAGAGTTTAAATATCTTAACCACACTCCAACTAATAACGAGACATTTTGTGATAAAATTTCACACCTAATAGATTGTGCACTTGATAATTACCAAGTTTGGAACAATATATCGGTATTGTTGGAGCATACCTTTAACCCGTCTCTCTGATAATTTCAGAGCATCGTAGCCGGACCTTTTTATACAGCAAAGAAAAAAATATACTTGACATAAACTTGCAATTAACTCTTCTTTTTCTGATAAACTACAGTTTGATAAGTGGACATAAACTTTTCTTTTTCTGATGTTGATAATTCATTTCAGTAGATACGTGAGCTTTTGTAACTTGCAATTAACTCCTTAATTATAGGGAGTCGAGAAGTGACTTATTAGGAAACGTAAATCTATTTTGGTAGGCAATCATTTTGTTTGGATGCAGACTAATATGTAATGAATACAAGTATTATAAAGTATAGGAAGCATTTAGTCCACAACACAAAGACTAATTATTATAACGACTACGTGTGACTAGTTGTGTACATAACACTCCTAAAACTTAGACCAAAACGCAAATAATTTCTTTGGTCCACAAAATATTCAAAATTATGATGGCAAGATAAAATTACACGTCTTCAAAAGTATCTATATGAATTTCCATATCTAAAATATCTATTAATGGAACTCTGTTTGCGAAATGTTGAAGTCTTGAAGTAGTCTCGATAAACAATTGTTTTAGGGTTATGTTAGAGATATTATCTACTTGAACTATATTTTGTAAACCGCATGTGGCAGTTAATGGTTAGACTTCTTCTTTAAATCATTAATGAAAGATTTCAACCATCAACCACCACAATAAGGCGCGTCCAAAAATATGATGTGGCAGTTGATGACAGGTTTATGAAATATGATTTCCCCATGCCATGTTTTTATTAGTATGCGATTGCCCGCAGGTGCGCCTTGCGGCAAGGCGTCCGAACGCCTTAGACACAGCCAGAAAACGCACATGCTTTTCCTGTTCAGGCTTGCGCAACTCCGGAAAAAGTGCACGCTTTCACCGAGAAAGCGCAAAGGCTCTCGCACCAGATCTGAAGAGTGGGAGAGGGAGTGAGTTGCAGAAGCAGACGATGTTGTGAAGAAGACGATGGTCCCTAATGTGTAACATTGCCGTTTCAATGACTTTCTTTTACTGAAAACTCAAATGCACCTCCCTTTTTAATAAAAATTCCCAAACAACTGATTTAAATGAGGAAGAAATATAATTGGGCCCGTTAAAATTGAAATAATCATTAAAAATTAGTATATACCCACACACAAGGTGTGTGAAATTTTATTTTTTGTTTTTGAAATTAAAGAAGAGAGGAAAAGAGTGAGAGAAAACGTGAGAGTGGGGAGAGAGGTTTATTTATATTTATTATTTATTTTTTAATTTTTTAAAATTAGAGATGTTAAAATCACCTGTAGGTGAGGTTTCAATAAAAAAACAGTAAAATTTTGTTTTGTGAAATTACGCTACAACCTTTAATTTTTTTGTTGTGATAGAAGATTAAATAGTCTTTTTTCCCTCTTTATGTAGTTTAGATAAGCTCAAAATGTATAATTTTACATTGTATATCTTATATGTTATATTTTAATTTGGGAACTGTTATTGACACTCTAAAAATTTCATTTACTCTTCACAAGTGTGTTTTTCTTTCTAAATATAAAAAATTTAGAGTGCAAAATGAGAATTTTGAAGTGCCAATGACGGTTCCCTTTAATTGTAAATAAAAAAAGCTCCAAAGATTTACGCCTCAATGCCTCAAAGCTTCTGCATCGCCTTGCGAGACCTAAACTTACGCCTTCGCCTTCAAAAATATTATTTAGATTCGATTTTCGTCAAAGATAATTTAAATCACATTATTGTTAGCTTACTTTATTTTAATTTAGATAATATCGTTTGTTCTTAAAAAAAAAAAAATTGATCGTGAAATGGACATGTCCTATTGAGAACATCTTTTAAAATAACGTGTTTAAGAAATAAAGTTGATCGTGAAATGGACATATGTCCTATTGAGAACATCTGCTTTTCGTACATGCATTAGTGATAGAGCTTTTACAAGTAAGATAATTTATAAATTGTGTTCCACAATCCACACCATAAACTAAAGTTTGTAAAATACGAAAAGGATATGTTAGTACATATATTAAACGTGAAAAATTCTTTGAAAAAACTAAAAAACAATTTGAATAATTTTGCTTTCTTAGATTTAATATTTTTTTATTTACATTTATTTCTTTCATAATATGTTAAAAATACATGCAGAATATTTGAATTTAATATGTATTATTAAAAGCTGTGTGAAATTAACATGTACATGAAAACTATGAATGTACGTGTTGTAGACATCGAAATTTCGTGAAAATAAACGTTGACAAAAAATTTAAATTTCAACGCTCATGTATCACATAAATTTTGTGTGTAGCGTATGAATCAACGAAAAATCAAAATAATTCAGAAAAGTCATCAAACAGGACACATGTCAACGCCTGGCAGAAGTGACTTATTTCATCTGATTATTAAAACCCAAAAATCAAGTTTTGGAATTCTATAAATAGGAAGCCATTTCATTCATTTCAATTCACCAATTCACATTACACAAAAGCCTTGAAGCTCTGAAGCTCCAAACGCCCTCAAGCAAATCCCGAAGAATCAAGAAAGCTCTCTTCGTTCTTCGCCAAATCCGCCTTCAAGATCAAGCCTCAAAAGCCCTTGAAGATCCGTTCATCGTTCTTCAAGATCAAGCCCCAACGGCCCTTGAAGCATCGTTCATCCATCCTAGAAGATCAAGCCCAAAAGCCCTTCGAAGATCCGTTCATCGTTCATCGTTCATCGTTCATCCATCTTCAAAGATCAAGCCCAAAAGCCCTTTGAAGATCCGTTCAACAAATCCACACATCCATTCTTCGAAGATCAAGCCCAAAAGCCCAAAAGCCCTTCGAAGATCCATTCATCCTCAACCTTCAAGATCAAGCCCCAACGGCCCTTGAGGAAATCATTCACTGTTCATCCTGAAGATCAAGCCCCGACGGCCCTTTGGATCAGCAGCTCATCAACAAATCCACACATCCTCGTTCATCAAGATCAAGCCCTCCAAAGGCCCTTGAAGAATTGTTCATCCAAAGATCAAGCCCCGACGGCCCTTGGACCAATCACACATCCACAAATCAACATCTTACGGAGATCGAATCAGAGGATCAAGTTAAAAGAGATTGTAACCCAAAAACAAATCATCAAACACAAAATATTACTTTGTACACGTGTTTCTTGTCTCTTATGTTTTCAGGAAAAATTCGTGTTTACACGTGTATAATAGACTCATGTATTGTACATTAAGTTGTAAACGTGTAATTTAACAAAGAGAGCTGTTATTCCTACCCCATATCTTATTTTCCCACCCATATTTTTATGAATTTTTTTAATTATAAATTTGTCAATTTGTAAAATGACTAATAAAGACCTTAGTTACCCCCTTTTGCATTTCTTTTTTTTGTTTTTTTTTTAATTTTTTTAATTTTTTATAAAAAAATAAAAAAGAAAAGTTTGGGCATGATATCTCTCTCGCTATGTTTAGACGATTTGTCTCCCTTAAACCCTAACTCATCATTCCCATCTCCTTTCATTCAAAGTAAGCAAAAAGAATGAACTTAAAAGATGATGTTTCTATGGAAGAAGAAGATGATTATGTTTCTGTCGAAGAGGTAAAAGATAATTTTATGTGAGTCATCGTGATTTGTTGACATCGTATAATTGAAGCATAGCTCTGTGACTTTTTATCTCTAATTATATATATATATATATATATATATATATATATATATATATATTAAGGGTTATTTTAGGAATAATAATGGGTGGGAAAATAACATTTTAATTTTTTAACTTTTTATAATGGGTGTAAATATAACGTGGGTGAGAAAATAAGATAACGGGGTGGGTCTAGTAGCTCTCTTTAACAAATTATTAAAACATGTACAAAAATCATAGGGTAAATTACAGTTGCACTCTCAAGTTTGGTTGCAATTGTAACTTCATACATCATCTTTAAAATTTTCCAATTTCATACAATTATTTATTATTCATTCCAATGTTATCGTTCGTTACATTTTTCGTTAATTTGGCCGTTAAATGATGATACGTCAGATGTCACATCCCGGCCCGAGCCCCCACCACATCCTGTGCTCGACTCCGCCGTAGCACGATATTGTCCGCTTTAGGCCCCAACCACACTCTCACGGTTTTGTTTCTGGGAACTCACGCGAGCAGAACTTCCCAGTGGGTCACCCATCCTGGGAATGCTCTCGCGCGAACTCGCTTAACTTCGGAGTTCCGATGGAACCCGAAGCCAGTGAGCTCCCAAAGGCCTCGTGCTAAGTAGAGATGAGAATATACATATAAGGATTATAGGATCAACACCCCTGGGCGATGTGGGATCTTACAGTCCACCCCCCTTAGGGGCCCAACGTCCTCGTCGGCACACTTCCGGCTAGAGATTGGCTCTGATACCAAATTGTCACATCCTGGCCCGAGCCCCCACCATATCCCGGGCTCAACTCCGCCGTAGCACGATATTGTCCGCTTTGGGCCCCGACCACGCCCTCACGGTTTTTTTTTGGGAACTCACGCGAGCAGAATTTCCCAGTGGGTCACCCATCCTGGGAATGCTCTTGCGCGAACTCGCTTAACTTCGGAGTTCCGATGGAACCCGAAGCCAGTGAGCTCCCAAAGGCCTCGTGCTAGGTAGAGATGAGAATATACATATAAGGCTTACAAGATCCACACCCCTAGGCGATGTGGGATCTTACATCAGATATAGGACCCATATTTTTACTGATGTAGAAACCAAATTTGTATTATATGAATAAAAAATAAAATAAAATTTAATTAACAATTAATTAATTAAAAAAAAAAAACCAGAATTGTCTTTTCTCCTTCATCTTCTCCAAAATTATGAGGTGGGTGCGGTTCCCAATCATCTTCTTTGTTGACTATATATGTGCAGTGTGCAATTGTCCAGCTCATCAGTTCCAACTCAGCAGAAGTTAGTTTGACAGTTGGTTATGTTGCTAAAGTCTGTTAGGTTGTTATCTCAATAGCTTAGGCTGCAAGTTAATATTTATAGATATATAAAGTTGTAAATCCCATATTTGTAAACTCAATTCATTCAGTATCAATACAATACAAATCTTGCTTCAATATTTTAATTGTTAAAGGTCGATTGCCATATTTATTGAAAGTTGTGAAAGATTCAAGATCAATGATGTTTCTGATTAAGTTTGTTAAGGGATGGAAAGCCAAAAGTCATTTTGTTTTTCTAATGACTTTAGTAATGCCAATAGCCAAAAGTGATAGAAGATTTCTTGAAAATTTACTCAGTGGTAAGATTTGTTCACTTTAGTAAGGCATATTGCCAGAAGTGTTTTTGAAGTTTTTCTGGGGATTTTCTTGGTGTATTTCTTCATATTTTTTGGTGTTAAGATTGATTTGTTGTGAGTTATTGATATAATGGATGAGTCAAGTGTCAAGATTGAAGGGTTATTGGGAATGCTAACTATAAAGCTACAAGATGACAATTTTGTAAAGTGGAGCTACCAATTTCAGTCAATATTGAGAGGATATGATCTGTTTTGATTTCTTTCTTGGGGAATCTACATGTCCACCCATTTGATTCATACGAAAACTAGTGTAACAAAGGAAGTCGCTGCAGCTTACAAAGAATGGGTGAAGAAGGATATGGCATTGTTAAGTTTGCTTATCGCCACTCTCTCTGATGATGCCATGGAACATGTCATCAAATGCAAGACGTCTCATGAGGCATGGACATGCTTACAAGAAAAATTTGCATCAATTTCAGTGATTCGTGTGAAACAACTAAAAACTGAACTCCATACAGCAAAAAAAGTTGATAAGTTCTTGATGAGATTGAAGAATATCAGGGATCAGTTAGTTTCAGCAGGTGGAAAGATTGCAAATAATGATTTGATGATCACAATGCTATTTGGTTTACCTGCTGATTTTGAGATTATAAGAACAATGATGTTGACAAGAGATATAGCTTTATCTCTAAACAATTTCAAGGCTCAATTTCTTGTTGCAGAAGGAAGTGTTGAGTCCAAGATGCAGTCTTTAACAAGCTCTTGCCATGTATGTACAAGGTGAAGGGTCTAACTCATAGAGGTATGAGCGATATGAGCATGTTGAAAGCTCAAATTCACAAGGAAGGCAACGAGGATACAATGGAGATCAATTTGGGAATAATTTTCAAGATGGTACTGGTTTTATGGGAAATGGCAACAGATCTTCATGGTTCAATAATAGAAATGGTAACAACAATTTCAAGAAGTTTGGAAATAGGAACAACAATTTCAAGAATTATTCTTCAGGGTTCAATAATAAAAAGGAGAACAATAATTTCTCTGGCAATGGAAGCAACAACTACTCTGGGAATGGGAAAAGTTTTGAGAATGGTTCTTTCTCTGGCAATAGTTATGGAAATGGTGGTTCTTTTCTTTCTATGATAATGGGAACTCAAACTCTGGTAATGGCTATTCTAAGTCAAATTGGGTTGGAAATATTAATTTCAAGTCTTCCGTGTCACCTGATAATGGAAATACACATAATTTTGGTCCTTTGACGTGTCAAATCTGAGGAAAAAGATGGCATGTTGTTCTAGAATGCTATCACAGGAACAACTATGTTTACTGAGGTAATCCGCCCCCACCTTTTCTTGCTATGACTACTCAGACACACATTGAATCAAATGAGGCTATTGATTATGTGTTTCTAATGTAAATGGGCATGAGTTTTCTGCTGGAGATAGTATGGTCATTGACATGGGTGCAACCCATTATATGATTGCCATTCTAAATCATCTAAATAATTGTCACTCCATACACTTAGTGATGAGAAGATAACTATTGGGAATGGTACAGGTTTAGCGGTAACTCATATTGGTCTACTTCTAGATCTGCATCATAATGCATTATTACTGAGAAATGTGCTTCATGTACCTAAGATTACTATCAATCTATTATCTGTTGAAAAGTTGTGTAAAGATAATGGATGCTGGTTCATTTGTGATGATATTGTGTTCTTTATACAGGACAAGACAACAAGAAAAATATTGTACCAAGAAAATAGTTATGGTGGGGATCTGTTTACAATATTAGTGAATGTGTTTGCCAAGTCATTTGTTGCAAGGTTGGAAAGGTGTGCAACATTTCTAGGGAAAAGATTCAAGCTTCAATTTGGCATCAAAGATTAGGACATCCATATGAGGAAGTTCTTGTTGCAATATTAACGGGATCAAATGTTACAGTTGGTACATATAGTTCTCAGTCTTTATGTTCCTCTTGTATTAGTGGTACAATGACTAGGCAACCTTTCCATGTAAAATAATTTAGAGATACTTTTCCATTTGAGAAAATACATATTGATGTGTAGGGTTCATCTCCAAAGTTGTCTATACAAGGGTATAGGTATTACATTAACTTTGTGGATGAGTATTCTAGGGTTCTGTGGATCTTTCCTATGAATAATAAACCATAAGCTTTTCAAATATTTCCCAAGTTTTATGTTTTTTTTTCTTAATCAATTTAATACTACAATAAAGTGTTTACAGTCTATAGAGGATGAGAGTTCATAAGTAAAATGTTTGTTGATTTTCTGAAAAATAAAAGAATCATTCATATGATATCTTGTCCGTATAATCCTCAACAAAATGGACCCGCTGAGAGAAAACATAGACATGTGGTTGAAATTACTGTAACATTGTTGTCTGTAGAAAAATTACCAACTCAATTCTGGTATCATACTTTCACACATGCTGCTTTTCTCATAAATAGGATGTCATGAAAAACATTAAGTATGAAGTCGCCTTATAATTATTTTTTTGGTAGAGAACCTGAAGTTCAGCACTTAAAAGTATTTGGTATTACAGTTTATCCATTTTTAAGACCATACAATGAAAATAAGCTATAATTAAGGTCAGCTCAATGTGTATTTCTTGGATATATGATGGGAATGTAAAGGAGTAGCTTGTTATAATCTCAACAATTGGAAACATAATCATATCAAGACATGTTATTCATGATGAGGAGGTCTTTCCATACAAAACTAGGTCAACCACATAATTTCAAAAATGTGCATAATCACAGAAATGCAATTCAGTGTCATTCAGTCTTAATTGTGATATAGATGCCAACTTTTGGTACATCTCCTATGTTTCTTGTCCATCACAATTCACAATTTGAGGTGTTCTTCCCTATCTCTCCATTAACTGATTCTTTTTCCGAGTCTTTACCTAGTTCATCTACAATACCTGAATACTCAATATTGACAAGATTGAGAACTGGTACTATAGAAATGAAGAATTGTGTAGCATTAGTGGCTATTTGTCCTGCGCTTCAGACTTTACAAGTTACAGATGAAGATCCATTTGTTGGGGGTTTCTCATTTCTCTATGAGATCACAGATTCAGTTGAACCCTTATGCTTTAGGAAAACGGCATCTATATCTCATTGGCAAAGTACAATGCATGAAGAGTATGATTCTCTTCGAGCTCAAGGTACTTGGACATTAGTACCTACTCCTGACAATAGATCCATAGTTGGCAGCAAATGGGTATACAAAGTGAAAAAGAACCCTGATAGCAGTATTTCAAGGTACAAAGTAAGACTTGTAGCTAAAGGTTTCTCACAGGAACATAGGATTGATTATTTTGATACTTTCAGTCCAGTTGTTAGGCATACAATTGTGAGAATCATTATTGCATTGACTGTTATGAATCATTGAAATTTAAAACAACTAGATATTGAGAATGCATTTCTGCATGGAGATTTGTAGGATGAGGTTTATATGAAGCAACAACAAGGTTTTGTGGATCCAAGTTATCCTAATAATGTCTGTAATTTGTTAAAGTCATTGTATGAATTAAAGCAAACACTTAATGTCTGGAATTCAAAGTTTACAAGTTATCTGTTAGCAGTGGGATTCACTGCATCAATCTCAGATACAAGTTTATTCATAAAAACGGATAACACAGACACAATCATTCTTTTTTTGTATATGGATGATATAATTTTGACTGGATCAAGCTTAGTTAAAGTTCAAAGTGTGGTTCAGGAGCTGTCTACAGTCTTTGATTTGAAGATTTAGGTAAACTCACATATTTCCTTGGTTTGCAGATTCAATACAAACCAAATAGGGATATTTTTGTTCGTTAAACAAAGTATATAAAGGATCTCATTCATAAATTAGGAATGGATTCTTGTAAACCAACTGTAACTCCTTGTAAACCTCATAATCAATTGATGATCTCAGAAGGCACTCCATTTTTAGATCTAAGCACTTTAAAAGCATTGTGAGTTCTTTGCAGTACTTGGCTTTTACAAGACCTGACATTGCATTTGCATTCAATGCAGTGTGTCAATATATGAATTTTCCAACTGAGATACATTTTGGTGCGGTCAAAAGAATTTTGAGATATCTACAAGGAACAATGCAGAGTGGTCTTGTGTATTCTGCAGCATCACATCCATTTGTTTATCTTGGAACCAATCCAATCTCATGGCAGTAAAAGAAATAGCCATCTGTATCTAGGAGTTCTACAGAGGATGAATATAAAGCTCTTGCTCACACAGCTGCAGACATAATTTGGGTAAGATAAATTCTCAAAGATTTGCATGTGCACTGCCTCAACCACCAATGATACGTTGTGACAACATGTCTGCTATAACATTGAGTTCCAATCCTGTTTTTCATTCCATAAGAAAACACTTGGATACATATTACTTTTGTGACATAAAGAGTCTAGAAGGGAGATTTTGAGGTACTTTATATTCCTACAGAAGAACAAACTGTAGCTGTTTTGACCAAAGGGTTACACAGTCCATTTTTTCTCAAACACTGTTACAAATCTAGGAAATTCTAGCTTAGATTGGGGGGAATGTTGACTATATATGTGCAGTGTGCAATTGTCCAGCTCATCAGTTATCCAACTCATCAATTCCAGTTCAGCATAAGTTAGTTAGACAATTGGTTGTGTTGCTAAAGTCTATTAGGCTGTTATCTCAATAGCTTAGGCTACAAGCTAACATTTGTAGCTCTATAAAGATGTAATCCCATATCTGTAAACTCAAATCATTCAGTATCAATACAATACAAATTCTCTCTCTTTGTTCATTCCTCTCTCTCTAAAGTTTCTTAGTGTTCATAGTATGTTTTTTACATTTTTGATACTTTGCTAATATTCTTTCTTTCATCTTCTCCAAAATTTCTTTGTTCATTCCTCTCTCTCTAAAGTTTCTTAGTGTTCATACTTTGTTTTTTGCATGATCGTTTGGGACATCCTGGACAAATAGCGATGCGCCGTATCCTCAAATCTTCACACGGGCATCCACTAACCCGAAGTTTAGGTTCGATCCAAGGAATCGCATGTCAAACGTGTTCAATGGGAAAGCTTATTACTAAGCCTTCTTATGACAAGATTCGTTTGAATCCTCCCATTTTTCTACAACGGATTCAGGGGGACATTTGTGGACCGATTCACCATCCATGCGGACCATTTAGATACTTTATGGTTTTGGTTGACGCTTCCACACGTTGATCACACGTGTGCTTGTTGTCCATAAGGAACGCTGCATTCTCCAAACTGTTGGCTCAGGTTATCAAGCTCAGGGCTCACCACCCTGATTATCCGATCAAATCTATTCGATTGGATAATGCTGGAGAATTCACATCTAAAACTTTTGATGACTATTGCATGTCGGTTGGGGTTGAAGTTGAACATCCTGTACCCCATGTTCACACCCAGAACGGCCTGGTAGAGGCTTTCATTAAGCGCTTACAAATGATTGCTCGATCGTTGGTCATACGTACCAAGCTCCCGATCCCTGCTTGGGGCCATGCAATATTGCATGCAGCAAAGTTGGTCCGCCTGAGGCCTGTTGCGACACAACCATTTAGTGCCCTTCAGTTGGTTACCGGATACGAACCCGACATATCGCATCTGCGTGTTTTTGATTGTGCGGTATATGTGCCGATCTTGCCGCCCTTACGTACAAAAATGGGGCCTCAGCGAAGGATGGGAATCTATGTCGGATATGATTCTCCTTCGATTATTCGTTACTTAGAACGTTTGACAGGCGATTTGTTTACCGCTCGTTTTGCGGATTGTCACTTCTATGAGACAATCTTCCCGTCATTAGGGGAGATAAGTACGTCAACGTTCCTGAAGAACGACGCGAATTATCGTGGACGACTCCCACTTTGTCTCATTTAGATCCCCGCACCGCTTAGTCTGAAACTGAAGTGCAGCACATATTAGATCTTCAGAGCATAGCTCAAAGCATGCCAGATGCTTTCACCGATCTAGCGTGCGTGACAAGATCACACATTCCAGCTGCGAATACGCCTGCAAAGATGAATGTACCAAATGTACGACAGGACTACCCTCCAGGAAGCCCAGGACGCCAATTCTGGTGATCCACTTACATTAGCGGCTAGCCAATCATCTGCCCCTACAAAAAAGCGTGGCAGACCCCTTGGTTCAAAGGATTCACACCCCCGGAAGAGGAAAACCACGGCACACGGTGAAGAACCTACCGTGAATCCTACTATCGCTTACTCATTCTACCCAACTCATGAGGAAATTCTAGATTATGGAAGCATCCTTGAAGAAACGAATCCTCATCCCGAGAATCGTGAGATTTCGGTCTATTATGGTAGCTTAGATGATGTGTGGCGTAGAAATGAGATGATTGTCGACGATGCATTAGCATTTGTAGTAGCTACTGAGATCATGTTGAGCGATGACATTGAACCGTGTTCCGTTGATGAATGTCGACGTATAGCTGATTGGTCAAACTGGAAACAAGCAATCCAAGTCGAACTCGATTCGCTTGCGAAACGTAAGGTGTTTGGACCTGTAGTTCCTACTCCTCCACATGTGAAGCCCGTTGGCTACAAGTGGGTTTTCGTTCGGAAGCGTAATGAGAAGAACGAAATTGTGTGTTACAAAGCTCGTCTTGTTGCACAAGGTTTCTCACAACGCCCCGGGATTGACTATGACGAAACTTATTCACCCGTTATGGATGTGATTACGTTTCGCTACCTTATCAGTTTGGTAGTTTCCGAAACACTGGATATGCGGCTGATGGACGTAGTAACCGCATATCTCTATGGGGATCTTGATACGGAAATTTACATGAAAGTTCCCGAAGGACTTACATTGACTGGTTCAAATATTTCCAAACCTCGGAACACGCTCTCAATTCGGCTGAGGCGTTCACTCTACGGTATGAAACAATCCGGAAGAATGTGGTATAACCGTCTGAATGAGTATTTGACTAGTCAGGGATATGTGAACAACGAATTATGCCCTTGTGTGTTCATTAAGAAGTCACATTCCGGATTTGCGATTGTTGCAGTATATGTCGATGACATGAATCTCATCGGAACTCCTGAAGAGCTCGCGAGAACTTCCGCGCACCTGAAGTCGGAATTTGAGATGAAAGATCTAGGTAAAACTCGATACTGTCTCGGTCTCGAGATAGAGCATTGTTCGGATGGAATCCTAGTACATCAATCGAACTACACCCAGAAGGTGTTGCGCCGCTTTAATGAGGATAAAACGAAGTCTTCGAGTACACCTATGGTCGTTCGTACGCTAGATGCAAAACGAGATCCATTCCGTCCGAAGGAGGATGATGAAGAGATTTTGGAGCTTGAAGTTCCTTATCTAAGTGCAATAGGCGCTTTATTATACTTAGCTCAATGCACTAGACCCGACATCTCCTTCGCTGTTAATCTTTTGGCAAGATACAGTAATGCACCTACACGCAGACACTGGACTGGCGTGAAAGACATCTTCCGTTACCTTAAGGGTAATGCGGATTTGGGCTTGTTCTATCCCTACGAATCCTCGAATGATGCCGTACCATGTGCTCCTCGAGTTGATTCTTGCCTTGTTGGTTATGCTGACGCAGGATACTTATCTGATCCACACAAGGCGCGCTCTCAAATGGGTTATGTCTTTATCGTTGGAGGCACCGCAATATCTTGGAGGTCAACTAAACAAACCTTAGTTGCCACTTCGTCTAACCATGCTGAAATTCTCGCCTTACATGAAGCAACTCGGGAATGCTTTTGGTTGAGAGCAGTAGTGGGCCATATTCGAAGCTCCTGCGATCTTTATCCCGTCGTTGATGTCCCGACGACGATCTTTGAAGACAACGCAGCTTGCATCGAACAACTCAAGAAGGGTTATATCAAAGGAGACAACACCAAGCATATTGCACCAAAGTTTTTCTTTTCACATCAACAACAAGAGCAACAGAAGATTGAAGTCACGCAAATCCGTTCACAAGACAATCAGGCTGACCTCTTCACCAAATCATTGCCGAAGACGACGTTTCACAAGCTTGTTCATGGAATTGGTATGCGTAAACTTTCTGAGTTGTAACTTTGCTATTTCTCTTTGGAATTATGTCAAACTCAGGGGGAGTATCCTGTAGATACTTGCTTGATCTTAATGTACTCTTTTCCCTACGATTAGGAGCATTTTTCCCACTGGGTTTTTGCTACCTAACTAGGTTTTAACGAGGCACCCACCTTGGGCTGGTCATATCCCTGATGACGTCATCTAGACGTTTCTTTTGACTTTGCATTTCTCACGCATTTTTCCTTAGACTATAGATTTTGTCCCTACTCGGGTTTTTTGCCATAGCTTTAGGGTTTTTAGTGAGACTTAATACTTATGCAAGTTCCTACCTTATTTGAGAATAAGCGTTGTTCCTTGGAATCAGCACTGACGAGTCGACTTCCTCAACTTCTGCATGACGCTAAATCTACCTTGAGTATTTACACACTCAAGGGGGAGTGTTGTGAAATATTCCTAATTGAAGTATGATTGTGTAAATCCTAGGTTAGATTAAATTAGGGTTTATTGATGATACTTTGTTATATATTTCTAATGTAGGACATTCAACTTCCTCTGGAGCAAAAAGTGATCAAATGGATGAATTTTGGAGTGATTCCAATTGGAGGATGTTCGTGTGCCTTTCAAGATGATTGTATCAAAATTCCCGATTTTTCTACCAAGCCGTTTGACCGTGGCAATGAAATAAAGGCCCAGCGCGCAGCTTTCCCAGATTGACGTTTCTGGACGTTTTGGGTATTTTGGAGGTCAAGATGGCATATTTTGAGGAAGATTCCTTCTGGAGATTTGTAGGGGACGTCTTCAGCTTTCAAAAGAGACCTTTTGAGACCAAATCTGAGTTGATTTGGTCAGTCAAAACTCTGATTTTATGAGAACTCCGAATTCTAGTTCAAATAGGAAACCTTTTATTTTCTGTTTTATTATTTTATTAGGTTTCCTAGTTTCATCCTAAGACCTTTTCTAGGTAGGGTTTTATTTTCTAGTAGTATAAATAAGGCTTTTTAGCCATTAGGGAGGACACAACATTGAGGACAGAACATTGAGGAGGCACTACTTTGGAGAATTTAGCTAGCTTTTGACGATTCAAGTTTATTTTCAAGGTGTTTTCTATCCTTTGTTTTAATAATATTTTGTTTTATGGTTGTTCGTAACTAATTTCGTTTGCTAGGGCGATGCCTTGAGCCTTAGCATGAATATGTAGTCTTTATTTAATTGCTTATGATATTATGCATGCATATTTTGAATTATTAATCACTGTGCTTTAAACTGTCTCTATATCTTAATGCTTAGCTACCATTAGGATGTTTAGATAAGTAATCGGATGCAGTTCGATCGGAATACCACCGGAGAATTGAGTATTGCTTCTTGTGATTAATAGTTGTAATTTCACCTAGGATGAATACCACGTTCTAGGGGTTGCATGGTTTTTCAAAGGGTTTTCACAAAACTTAATGAGTCTTGCATGTTCACATTCGATCTGAATACCACGGACGGGTTGCATGTTAGATATACGTTCTAGCTTGAATACCACGAGTAGAATATGCATTAGGAAAACCTAACCTCAAAGTTGCATGTGTAATTCATAAGTAATTGGTAAACCTATATAGGATTGTTAAGGGGACAGCGGAACCCTAAGCTTTTACAATTTGGTTTTCAAAACGTTTTCTTTTGTTTTCTTACTTTGTCAATTTATTTAATTGTTTTTAATTAAATTCGTTTTTAATATTTTAGGTAATAAAATCAACCTCTTCCCAATTTCGTTTTTAAACAATTAACTAAGATTTGGTTTTAACATAGATTATTCATTCAATCCCTGTGGAAAACGACCTTGCTTGAGCTGCTATACTACGACAACCTTGTACTCTTGCAAGTATTTTTTAAGTGTTTTTATCCCTACTTTTGCAGGTGGTAAAAAACATATCATTTATCCTTTCCTATTGTAACTTATATTCCTTGGGGACCAAGGGATATCCTCTCATCTTATTATTATAAATAAAGGTTCAATGTAGGAGGGATAAACACACAATTCCCCTACAATTCTACAAACACACATCTCTCTCTACTCTCTTTCTCTGCCGCCGGCCCTCTCTTCCTTTGTCAGATAAAATAGACCACAACATTACTATTGATTTGCTATTGTTGTTTTACTAAACAACTTTAATTTAATTAATTTTTTATTCTAATGATGATCTTTACAACTGTTTTATAATATAAGCAATTTTGATCACCTGCATAAAAAAAAAACACAAATCTATAGAAGTATTATTTATTATTGATTTGCTACTGTTGTTTTACTAAACAACTTTAATTTAATTAATTTTTTTTTCTAATGATGATCTTTACAACTGTTTTATAATATAAGCAATTTTGATCACCTGCATAGATTCTAATTTTTATTCTAATGATGATCTTTACAACTAAAACCTACCTTTGGTCAGAACTCCACGTGACAAATTTGGAGGCCAACACATCACACCGCACAAAAATGGTCCATGGTTACATGGTCCAATAAATAAAAAGGCCATAAAGAACTCGCTTTGTTGAAGCAACCGTGACCCCATCATCTCAGGCAAGTATTGCCAAATCGACACGTCTCTAAGCTCAATTCTTCAACGTTTCAAACGCTGAGCTCACAAGTTATTCTCAAAAGCAGAAGCAGAAGCAGAAGCAGAAGCAAAAGCAGAAGTACAAGCAAAAGCACCCCAAAACTCTCGGTCACACTTCTCCTTTTCTTTCGAACTCTTACTCTTTTTGTTTACTTGATTATTAATAAGAGCAGCAGAGATAGAAGCTTCATACATATAGTTTTACATAATTGGGTGCCTACAAGCTCTGTGAGAGAGAGAGAGAGAGAGAGAGAGAGAGAGAGAGAGAGATGGGAGCTTTGACTGCTGCTTCTGTGCTTCCTTCGGATTTCAAGCCTTCACTCTCTCTCTCTCATCATAGAGGCTCTTCGTTTCACTATACAAGAACTCCCAAGAAAAGAAACAGGGCCATAGTTCCTGTAAGTTTCCTTTTACTTTTAATCATTTTATTCACAAATTCATACGAGCGATAGTCAAATCTAATCTCACATGCGTAAGCGGGATTCTAACTTAGGAGCAAGGCTGACTGCCAACTTGATTACGCTCATGTCTACTTTTCGGTTTTCATTTTTTTTTGTGTGGTGTGGGTGTTGATTTGATTAGGTTGCGAGGCTATTTGGGCCATCAATATTTGAAGCATCGAAGCTGAAGGTTCTGTTTTTAGGAGTGGATGAAAAGAAGCACCCAGGGAAGCTTCCAAGAACTTACACACTCACTCATAGTGATATCACCTCAAAGCTCACTTTGGCAATTTCACAAACAATCGACAACTCTCAGGTTTTAAGAATTTTGATTAAGATTAATTTTTTATTAATTACGTTAATGAAGAATTAATGGAAATCGGGAAGTTTGATGTTGCAGTTGCAAGGGTGGTACAGCAAGTTGCAAAGAGATGAAGTTGTTGCTCAGTGGAAGAAAGTTAAGGACAAGATGTCTCTCCATGTTCACTGTCACATAAGTGGAGGTCATTTCCTCTTAGATTTGTTTGCAAGGCTCAGATACTTCATCTTCTGCAAAGAATTACCTGTGGTAAGGCAGCAATTAATTATTAATATTTTTTTATACTACTGAAATTCTAATTCATCTAATTTAAACTGCACGACAAATTTTTGTGTACTGGATACGCTGCAGTGTATGTTCTAGTTATAATATACGTCATTTGAGTAGAATAATAACGTACGACAGTAGCGGTGTTTCGGTATATTAATTATTGAGAGATCTCATCGGCTCTAACTAGCTATCCACGCATTTATAAGAATTAATTAATCGAGAATTAATTTCTCTTAATGGTTGATTAATTTGTCTCCATGATCTTTATTAAAACGTAATATTCCCTTTCTCTTGGTAGGTTTTGAAGGCCTTCGTCCATGGGGACGGCAACTTGTTCAACAGCTACCCAGAACTGCAGGACGCTTTGGTATGGATCCACTTCACTCGAGCATTCCCGAATTCAACAAGGTGGAGTGCTGGGGCCCACTCGTCGACGCAGCAGCACCTTCTAGTGGGCCATCAGGCGGTGCCCACCATCAGGAAAACAACAGCGACGGAAAGTGGGGGGAAGCAACTTCTCCAAGCAACTGGGACTTGCCAGAGCCGTGTCAAGAGGAGTGTGACTGTTGCTTCCCGCAACTGACTTCGTTTGCATGGTCCCAAGAGCTTCCCCATGCAAATCAAAATGGTGTTGGGACCCACCAGAGCTTTCAGGGGCAAACCCAGGAAACAAACTAAAGATTTTATTTCTTTCTTTTTTTATTTAATTAATGTAAATAGATATGTAACTATCTGTTTATTTCTACTTAAAAAAATACTATTCTTATTATCTACTTGTACTACCATATATGTTGCTTTTCATTTCAATTGGGTTGAAATATCCGACAAAAGTTTTTATCGAAACCTTTAAAATACAATATTATTAGTTTGTACGTATTCTATAAGTTAATAAATACCATACATTTTCTTCAAAAATATTAAATCGATAAAAAAAAATCTATATTTAGATTTCTAAAAAAGATATGTAATTTCATGTACCGTCGTCTTGAACCTTGATATATTTATAATTGTCTTTGTTTCGAAATCAAAGCACATGATATACTTGTAAACTACCAACAACACCCCTTAAATTTCATGTAATTGGTTGAGGAAAAAATGAACCAGTTCGGCATGTGAAGTTGACAATACATACTAATCAGGCAAGATATGTGGAAATACTTTTGGAAATACCTACTTTTGGGGGTTTGTCGGCGATATAGTTGCGCTGCCTTGTGCGATCACATTTGTCGGCTCCACCTTGGCTAGAGTCGTTTAAAAAGATGTTAAAAATATCACATAAGTATATAACAGTAACAAATGACGTACCATTTATTCCAACCGATATATCAAAGCTGACATGGGCAAAGAGATGTCAGATTTGAAGCTGCCTTCAAATATGGTTTTTTGTTATTTTCAAATGCATTTTACTTGCCTTACCTTAAATGCTAGCATATTTAAGTATTATTTTATTATTTTTAAACCAACAACTATCCAGCTTTTATTATTTTTGTTTTAAAAAAAATAATAAATGAAGCAATAAATTTTGGCATATCGGGTGGAAGAAAAATATTGACAATATGTCAAATTGCTAAGTCAGCCATCAAATTAAAATTTGATGGTTTGAATATGACGTCTTGTTCGGAGATGCTCTAATCCTCCACATACATGAGTTAAAAAATGGTTCCCTACTCAATGTGTGTAGCTTTTTTGTTGTCTTGTCGAGCGAGTGTTTTGGTCTTGCTTCTACAATTGTTGGATGTGGTCTTTCGCCTTTGAGCATTGAGTTATGTGCTCTTGTCTTTCAGCGATGACTTTGGGAGTTTTAACTAAAAGCCCGCGGTACTGTTCACTTTAACGAAAAACCACATTTTTACACTAAAAAGTCAAACCTGGTACTATTCACTTTACCCTTTATTTTGTCCTTATCGTTAAAACTCAAAGTTTTCAAGCCCTTTTCATTAGTTTTCTTTTACTCAAAGGGATTGTTTGGTCAACCAAATTCACTCAAAATCAATTTCTTGGCCCCTAGAACAATTTATCCAATTGTCATTTCTGAATTTATTTTTTATGACAAAAACCAATTCTGGAATAAAAAAGCCTCCCAGGTGAAATCTACAAGTTCTAGAATAGTTTAAATTCCGTGAATATAACATTTAAATCTTCATCTCACCTAACTACTCTAGGGTGACTTAATGGTAACGAATGAATTTCAGGCCTCAAATTCCACACGATACGTCTTGGGTTCTTAGCCTTGGTGAATCGCATGATGATGGCCAAAAGAAAGCTATCATGGTGAAACCACCAGCTGGTCTCTTTTTAAAAAAGAAAATAAATCTGCATCTCACCTTTCACGAAATTGCACTTAGACATGCTGTCGTTCGTTACAAATCACACGGTGGTGAATTAATCTAGCTTTGATAGATCGGAGCGGTTGGCACAAGGTTCTGATTCTGTTGCAATTCAGAAAAGAATAAAAGAACAGAACATCTTGAATCATATGATTAATGGTCCATTAGCTTAAGACAGCTTCCCTTTGTGAATTATTAACACTAATTAAGCATCTAATTCTAGGTATCCGATTCCACAGTGACAGAAGGGAGAGCCTATACTAATCGAATACGTCCGAGAATTTCGCACGTGTGAATGCGATGACACGAACTAGAGTTGTAAAAATAAATCACCTAATTTTCAACTAAAATGTGAAAAAATTGTGATCCATTTACAAAGAATGTGAAATAAACTTGCATCATACTGACCCGACTTATCTCCCAGTCCAGTGTATCCTCCTCTTTAAATATACAAAGTGAGGGAGATCCGAGAAGGTGAGAAAATTCATCACAACCCCCCTCTATACATTATATATGGTAGACTACTTAAGTGGGAAAAGAGAAGTAAAATATGGAAATCCTACCGAACCAATCACTTCATCTCTCGTCTCTGTCTTCTGAGGTCGCGGCATAATCTCCTGCACATCTATGGTATCATGTCAAAAAAAAAAAAAAAAAATGACATATCATTGCCCGGTTCCCATCCTCTGGCAGTCTGAGCAACTGTGAAGGTTGCCAAGTCAGTATTGATGTTATGTACGAGGTCACCGGATAACAGTTCTTCCAAGCGATGATGCTCCAATTTCACTTTCCGTGTTCTGCAATAACAATTTCATTCATATGACGTGAGTTGCATTCCTCTCCAGCTCGAAATAGAATCAAAGGTAAAGGATATGAAAGGGAACAACTGGATGCAATTTATTGTCTTTGCTTAAACCGATTTCAATTCACATTATAGAATGTAAGATAACGTGATTAAGGATATAGAACCCAATTGTTAAGCGATGTCAGGGAAGGAAAAAAATCAATACTACTAAACTACCCTTGTTTTTCTCTAATGATCTTACTGGTGAGCAACTCCTATGAATAAAATGTAGACTTTGCATGCAGACAGAACATCAACAGAAATGAGTTCTCAAGGAAGCATAATCGATTATGCATCCGTTATAACCTAGTCTGATAACTTAACAATTAAGGAAGAGCTATTAACCAAATCGTTTGCATTAAATATTCACATCAAGTATTGAATCTTTTACCTGGGATTTAGGGGAAGGAAACACGTTCCAAAATCTTAGTGTTTCGTCTCCTGCTCCAGTGACAATTGTCTGAAACAATAATCAATGACAGATCAGAATATGCATAAAACAAATGAAAAGTAATTTGCATAACCATAAAAAGAGGGCATGTACAATGAGAAGGAATTGGGTACAGAACCTGTCCATCAGGTGAGATGGCAAGATAAAGAACTCTGTATGAATGGCCCGTAAGAGTTGCCAGCTGCATCATCAGAATAGCGTTGAAGAATTAGAAACCAAGATAAAAGACATTTATTGGTTTTGGGGAATTGACAACACTTTATTTACCTTTGACATGGTGGGATATCTCCAAACTATTATTTGATTTTGGGAGTATCCATGGGTGCTGACTAGTTCATTGACATTTTTAGACCACACAAGATTGCAAACCTGCAGATGTACAAATATAATGGATATAAGTATAGCTGAGCATAGTAATCAGAAAAAGGGACAGGTGAAAGGGAGGGATTTCAGTCACCAACAAAATTCATGCCTATGAACAGCGTATATCAACATCTAGCATCGCGAATGAGAAATCCATGTAATTTTCACGACAAAATAGTTTTCCTTTGATTTAGCACCTAGACGAGGTACAGAGCGAAAGTAATTGGATTCAAGTTGTGAATGTGTTAACCCCTGTTTCCTCCTTTTATCAATCAATTATCATTACATGGAAAAGGTCAAATTAAAAAAAAAATAAAAATGGAAGCTTTATATTTGTTGGAAATATCTACTCATTAGAAAAAGAACAATGTGATGAAACAACAATCAGGTTTGGAACTACTGAAATAATGACATTCACTGCAATCAGTTCAGGTTCTCTAAAGATTTCTCATACGGCAAAGCTTCCGTATTGCATGCATGTTTAAAAAAAGAAAAAAACAAAAAAACCAACAGGAGAGTAAGCAGATTAAAACAAATAAGAAAGAAGTTTTTCACCTGACTTCCAGTGTCCATGCAGCTCAAGTGTGAGTTGGTGGTAGTATTCCAGAAACGAATACATCGGTCTGCAGTTCCTCCCCCAGATGCAAGAAGCCCATGAAGATGGGGAGACCATGCAATAGCTTTCACGGCTGCAGTATGCTCACAGTATTTGAGCACCGGTTGACTTGAATGTTGATTCCAAACAAAAAGCTGTATATAGAGAGGACAAACTATCAGTTATGAATTGGTAGCATGACCAAATTAAAACTGCACACAAAATAAGTCGGACTGAAAAAAAAAATTGCCATAACATACCCTGTTATCATTCCCACCTGATGCCAGCTCACGGTTATCATAAGACCACTTCAGTCCACAAACCTAAAGGACAATCAAATATCTTCAGGGTGCGAAATATATAAATGAAACAAAAAATGATATGCAAGATACATGGATAATAACAACACAACAAAGACAAATGGCATGTTACACGAAGTACAAGTTAGAAGAACTAAGAATTAGAATAAGTACACGGAATTTTAAAGTTAACAGTTTCCTATTGCACACAGAAGTTTAATCAAAGTGAACATGAACTAAAAAATTCTGACCTCTGACTTGTGTCCGGAAAGTTTGCTAACAAAATCGTCCTGAGCACGAATATCACGTTGAAGAATAGTCTTGTCCCGGCTACCAGAAGACAGCATAGATGAACTCCAGGCTAAGGCACCAATGCGTAGTCGATGGCCCTCCATGGTTCTTACCCTCCTACACCGAGATGCATCCCATATCTATACAGTAGATAACAAGTGCATCAGCCAGTTATGCAGCAGCATATATACAATAAATATGCCACATGTCTAACGGTAAAATTCAAAAGGAAACAATTACACAAAAGTGGTGCTAGATATGAAATTCCTGTGAACACAAAAACCAACACATAAACTGCTCCCATGCAACTGTTGAATATCCAATTGTAACAATAAATACAATCCTAACCTGATTATCATATACACTGACCTGGTTCTGACAAAGGCCAAACACTGAAGAAGCATGTCACATATAACCACACCAGTAGTCAAAATTTTATTCATGTTTGAACAGTTGTGCAAAAAATCAAACTAAGGGGAAGTCACCAAAATCAGAATCCTCTTGTGTTCAGACCAGGGCATGGAGGTTTCGAATTACCTATTCCTACTCCTATCTAAAGACCGGTAACATAAATCATCTATAACGCTGAACACTTAAAGCCACGTATGGAATCTGGACATCATAACAAAACTTTGAGATTCTAGAATGGGTAAATAGATAATGTCTAATTTTTCCCCATCAATATTTGATATGATGTGTTGGTGGGACTGTCTGCACAACAGACCAGACAGGGATATGCAGCTAGATAGTATTCCCCAAACTAAAGTCACAAACTTGCTGCTCAAACACCTGCATTGTGGATGTTGTTGCAACCACACTTGTAATTCCACTTTGCAATATTATAAATATAAAAATAACATCTCAATTTCAAATCTCTAAGAATGCAGCATGTCTATCAGATGTGAATAGGTACAAGTATCTCTTACTTGGACTTTCCCATTGCTAGTTCCAACTGCAAGATGAGTTCCACGTTGAGCCCAGCCAACGGAACAGACACTATCATCAATCCCCAAATCACATAACTTAGTTACCTGCAAGTAACATCCAATCACAAAGTCAAAAAACATTGCACCCACAAAGACTCAAAGTGATCAATTTCATACATAGACCAAGAAAAACACACACAACATGATTAAAAAAAAAAAAAAAAAACAGTTACAGTCATAAAAAGGTTGCGAATTTTGACATCGAAAAACATCCACAGTTGCCTCAAATTACAACAACAATGTTAAAATTAGAAAGCGAAGCAAAGTAAAGCTAGAGCTTACCTTGCTACTACAAGCATTCCATAAATAAACACAATTTCCCAACCCAACAGCAAGCACATTGTGTGAAGACCAATCAACAAGATTCAGATAGAAATCGTCCTGCAAAGCAGGTGCATCCAAAACCTGAACAAGAAACAAAGTTTCCGTAATTTAAAAAAAAAGCCCAATTCACAATATTCAAAATCCAACCAAACCCAAATCGGCAAAAGACTAGAAAGTCACCTTATAAGGCGACCGGGGAACCTTCCGAGGAGCCTTGACGGGGCTATGGTGAACTCCGGTGACCACATCATCGAACCCAAAAGGGGAAAGCGAGTGCATTGACCGGCGAGTCTCGGTCTTGAACCGGAAGATGTTGGGGCTGGGCGGGTTCATCTGAATCGCGCTCCTTTTCTCAGGAGTCGCCGGAGGGACGACGCCGGCGGAGTCAGGTCCAAAGAGGGCAGCGCGTAGGAGAGTGCCGTAGGCGCTTGACGAGTCATCGCGGCCCTCGGATGGAGTATTGGAGATGTCGAAGAGGGGGAAGTTGGAACCGGATCTACTGGGGATGAACCTATCGGAGTAGATGGTCCTGGACGGCGATTGGTGGTGGTTGTAGTTGATCAGGCGGTCGATGTGCCGAGATGGGGTTAGGGAATGTAGTGCCTGAGGAGTGCGGAGCAGAGTCGGAGTCGATGGGGTTGTCGGAGTGGTATCCTCCATAGAAGATCAGCGTGTGTGTGGGTGTGTGTTTGTTGTCTCTCTGTCTGTGGGAGAGAGAAGGAATTGGGATGGGAAAGGAGAGAGAGGATGGGAGGAGAGAGAAGGGGTTGAAGGGTTCTGGTAATTTTCCCGGGAAAACCAGGTAAGAAAGCAGAGGAGATAATTATCCCGGGAAAATCATAAGAGGAGGGGGGGTTATATTGTGGTGCGTTTGGTAAGTCCCATTCGCTCTAGTAAACTCTTTTTTGTCTTCTTAACCAAAATTGAGTGGGACTTCCTTTTCCTTGGCAAAATTGGATTGAGATTTAACCAAAGTTCAAATCATGCTTAGAATTTGGGTTTAAAAAACCTTTTTATTTTGTTTTATGGTATTGATATTTACTTTAATCTAATTTTGATTGTTGGGAGGTCAGATGCATAAAAAGATTAGTCTCACTTTAGTAAATGTAACATGATGCGATTATTGCCTTAAGTCATATCACATGTAAAATAAGGGGTTGAGAGCTTAAAATGAAAACACGGATCACACAAGAAAATACTATATGCCGTTAATTTATGTACAACTTCTTGACTTTTTCAAGCCACTTACGTTTACAGGTATACAAAATGTTTGTCATATGAAAGGTTTTGTTTATAAGTATACATATGTCGTGGTGTAAAATGTTTACTTAATGTTAAATAGATTAGCCACGTTTCACTTATGTAATTATGTTTTAAAGAATTCAGGCCAAAAGGAAAGTTACTTGTATCGAAAATTGTATGAATGTACATAAAAGTTATTGGTAAATAATATATAAGTACAATTCATTGGTATAATTAATTATTTTGGATTAAGAATATTGGATGGTATATGATGAGAATCACAAACGAAGAACAAAGATTATTATATTGCATATACAGATCACGAAACAATCAAGATAATTAAAATAACATAAAAAACAGCTAACAACTGAGAACATGATGCAAGCATATGAGATGCCTCTCAGAATAACAAATGGGGAGTTGGAATCCTATTTAATTAAGGAATTATTGTGGTTCCAAAGAAACTAGGGATGGGAGAGTCCATCTAACGATGCTGGGCATCAAGTTTTCTTCGGTGTAACCACTGTGCCAAAGGTATCTCTAGTACCCCAGTTGCACCCAAGAAAAATCAGCTGGTCGTCATCATTTTATTTACATAAGTTTGGTTTGAACTCACATAAAATTAAATTCATACGATGCTTATGAGCAAATCTGTTCTTAAAAATGTTGAGTAGTTTGAGGTATTGCTTATTACATTATGAGAATGTTATATGATTTTTTTATGTCAAAGTTGTAACTGAATTGCTAGTCTATTGTGAAAGGTCTTAGGTTCAATTCTCATCAAAAACGAATTTGAATCACATTATTGCTAGCTCATTGTGAGGCTAAACCACCCTCCCATTAGTATAGATAATATCGTTTGTTAAAAAAAATAAATTGAATTGCATGCGGTCCAGTATCTTAGTGAATAGGATGTTGGGTTTTATCCATGTGTTCTGGATTTGAAAAACTCGTCTCTCCTAAATTATTGGAACAATTTCAAACTTTTTTCTCCCTTTTTAATAATAAGGAATTAAAAAAAAAATGTTATGACTGAGGGTTGGTTTGGAATTGTGGTGCTTTAAAAAAAAAAAACAGCTTATTAAAAAATTTGAAACATTAAATGTGTTTAGAAAAACAAAAAAGTACTGCTTTTAAAAAAATGCTATTAATGACAGTAGAAAAACATAGAAAAGCAAAAAAAATGTTATGACTGAGGGTTGGTTTGGAATTGTGGTGCTTTAAAAAAAAACTGCTTATTAAAAAATTTGAAACATTAAATGTGTTTAGTAAAACAAAAAAATAGTGCTTTTTAAAAAAATGCTATTAATGACAGTAGAAAAACATAGAAAAGCAAAAGCAGAGTCTATCCTGCTTCAAAAAATTTGTTTTTTTTTTCAAAGCATAGTAATCAGTGTCATTTAATGAAATTTTCAAATAACAAATATACTGACACACCTCGACCAAGATCGAGGCGTGCTGGCCGTCACGTGGGTGTGACGTAGCCATGTGCACAGTGCGGAAGCAGTAATAAAGATAGAATTACGAATGAATAAAAACCAAACTTCAAGGAGTGCTAGAACGGAAATAAATGTGAATACACAATCAGAGCATAATTAGTCTAAGTGCAGTCAAGCATAAGAAGTACTAATTTAATTAACACCCAAAAGTGGTCCTACATATGTGATGGCCTGTCAGAACCTCCACTGTAAGCCTCGTGAGTCACCAACAATGCTACCTAAAACCTGGAGGGGCGCAAAACAGAAAGCGTGAGTGGGCAAAAACAAAGCTTTTCGAAAATCATTTCATAACAACAGTTATAACCCCTCGCCGTAAAACCTGTATACTTTCCCAGAAAATAGTATATACATATACCAAATCTCAACTGAAATCATCATCGTCAAAATATGTAAACAAATCATGAATATGTCATGCCATATAAACCAAATCATCAGGTAAGTAATCCAAATGCAACAATAACTGCAGTATCTCATCATCTGAACTCTAGCTCATAAATCATGCCTGCACACGAGTTGAACCCACCTATAGTGGTCTATACGACAGGACTGGGTGTAAAACAATACGCTCTAGTGCTACAATCACGTGAAGACTGTGCGAATGATCGCGGGTCACCTACGAGTCGAACCCACTGAAAGTGGTCTATACGACAGGACTGTGCACCTAACTTGGATCCAAGATGAGCATGTGGTGCGGGAGGTGAACATCACGTGAAATACTATGCCCCTAAGCCTGGGCGGGAGCACTAACACAGGGGTGCAGGTTAATGAGCTCTCGATGCATCTCATCATAATCATCATAACACAACTCCTCATCAACAACACATAAACTTACCTGGAACTTACCTGAGCGCCCGCAGCGTCGACAACCATGCATATACAATTCATAATGCATAAACAATAGTATAAATATATTGGCATGGCAATTCATTGAATAAGTCATTTAAAATGCATTTCTGGGAAAAATACTTAGCATATAGGTATATACGGAAAACCAAAAGCCCACTCACTGGTATGTAGACGGATCGTAACCTCCGTGCCTAGCCTGGCTACGCTCGTCCTCCGGATAGGTCTCGCCTATGTGAGAAACAACTATAATAACGTTATTTTAAAGCACATAAACGAAACTAGGAAATAACTTCTCATACATTGCTCAATTGGGGTGTTTGAATATACCAAAGTGATCTACACAACCTCAGGAACATCCCCATATTTTTTGAATTATTTTTCAACCCCTCACGCGCCATCACGTGCCGGCCAAGGCACGGCCAGACGCGCCACCCACGCGCATGCACGTGCCTGGCACACGGACGGAAACCTTAACGGCGTTAGGGAATATTCCGTCAGAAATACGAAATATTCCTTCTAATCTGACTGACGCCATCCATTACCGTTAGGAATATTCAGTCAACTTGACGGAATATTCGTCGTCTTCTCCGGCGAGTCGCCGGACGCCCGCGACTGTTCGCCGGTTTATGGAAAACTTTCTTACCTACTACTCCACCTTATTTTTGCACCATTTTTCACATAATTTATACCAAAATGAAGCTATCGACAAGTAGAACAACGTTACACCTGTTTTAAGCCTTGAATCCCACGAAATCACGTTGGAGAGAGTTCGAAACTCCGGCCACCTCTGCAACTCTTCGTAACTGGGCTTCCCGACGTCCAAATTTCACCAACGATGCACTCCGAGCATCGTGAGAAGGTCCTTAAGCTTCCTATGGTCCTAAAATTCACAGAAATTAAACGTTTAAAAGTTGGTGAATAGTGACCAACTCGGAGGTTCGATTTCCAGGGTTTCCTTACGTTCAAACTTAACCAAAAGTACCCCAAATCACTAAGGAAGAAGAGTGGATACCTTTTTGAGCCTTAAAATGGCATGAAACCTCAACGATCGAATCAATTCTACTGTGCCCTCGACGGAGTCCTTGGGTTCTCGGGGATTTCGAAGGTTTCCTTACCTGAAAATGGTACCATTTGAATTGTATAAACCTTAGGAAAACACTGGAGGTCTTAAAACCCTCGATCCGTGAAGTTTTGGTTTGGTTTGGGTGTGGTCCGTACAGTTGCAGAGGAAGAGAGAGTAAGGAGAGAGAGCAAGTCCGAGAGGGGAGAGAGATGGGAGTTTTCAGTTGGTGTGTGTGTGTGGTCCTCACACTGCCAATCAAACACACCCAAACAAGCACAAAAATCTAAGTTCTAATTGGTTTAGAACTAAGTTACTAAATTGGAAAAGAGGTGATTGGTCCAATAATAAAGCTTTGGCCCTTTGAACTTAACCCAAAAACATAAACGTAACCCAACGTCCACGGGCAAAAGCGTACTTTTACATTTTCGAGGATAATAAAAGTACATAAATCGGGACGGGCTGTCACATATACCCCCACGTGTCTTTGACAGTTATTATATCACATTAAATACTATATCCTTTTTAGTCATTTTACATATTCAAAGCAATTTATATAAAAGTTTACCAAACATTCAAACACTGTTTTTTTTTATTATTAAAAGCACTTTTACAAACAAAAAAAAAAAAAGGTTTACCAAACACTGCTATTTATTTTCACAGCACATCAGAAAAAGTTTTTTTTTATTATTTTTTTTTTAAAGCACAACAATACCAAACTAGCCCTGAATCGTGGTTTAATGATGTTTTTTTCTTTATTTGTAAGTAAGAGATATTAGATTTGACTTAAATGAGGATGAATCCTTTATGGAAAAAGTTAAGGTTCTACCATAAAACCAATTGACAATAAAAGACGTAGCTCAATTACTTATATGCACAGGTAAGGTCCATTCTTTCTCTGATGTTCTATTAATACTCTCAACACGCCCCCTCAGGTGCGACAAATTTTCAAGCCTAGCACGTAGACAACACAGTTTGGGTGATGCATATCACATGTGACCGTTGAACTTCACACATAGGACAACCTGCTCTCTGATACCATGAAGAAAGTTGAGGTTACACCATAAAACCAATTGCCAGTATGAGAAAGCCCAATTACTCATTACGGGTAATGCTAGGGACACCATCAATTTAAACCATATTTTGTAAACCATATGACGTGGTTGATGTTGATTGGATTATTATTTAATTGTTGATTAACGTGCTTATTTACTATTGGTGACACATCACATGGTTTGCAAATGTGACTTAAAAATTAGTTTACCTAACATTCCTCAATACTTTTAAATACATGCAAAGTCCCTTCTTTTCCCAAATTAATACTCTCAATACTGTGACTAATGATTTTGCCTACACCAGCTCAATTGTTTATTCAGTTTAACTCATGAAAGTATAGTAGAACTCATATCATTTACATGTTGTTTGAAATCTATATCACATCAAAACAGGAAATCTCACTGCATCCAGATAGCAGTATTTTGGCTGGTGTGGGTGTTTGAAGAGACGACGTTCTAACAGTGGTTAGGTCCCCCTAATCGCTTTGTGCGAATGGGAGGGTAGACTGCTTCAGTAGTCCGATGACTTGGTCCTAGTGTGTAGTTCTTAATTCTCGCCTAATGCTCTATTGCCCTCACTATTTCCGTTTTAATAAAATAAAATCTCAGCTTTAGGAAATCTTTATAAGGAGTTTTTCTTTCACAATTTCAATGTAAAATGTTGGTTAAGAATTTTGAAATCTGAAGACATATCACGGATTTTATGTAATTTCCTTTGACAAAATAAATTAGAAAGTGCAAAAGGTGAGATTCAAGGGATTTAGGGATGATTTTGCTTCTATTTCAGGAGTGACTAGAGATTAAAGTATTGTTTTCTATAAGTTCTTAATCTGAACTAAGTGATGTATTAAAGCGATTTGATTGTACGGTGGAGGCTAATTGTCAAGCGAGTGAGAAGACCGTTGTCTTTTTACCATCACGGTAAGGTCAAATTAAGCACACCCTAAGCCCTTCGGTTAGAAAGACAACCGGTAACTGCAGTTAAAGTTTTGTTAACCTGTGTCTCCACTCTTCAGTTTGACAAGTAATAAGGAAACATTCATAAGAAAAAGAAAAGAAACCTCATCCTGTCATGAAAATTGAAGGTAAAAAGAACAATGAATGGCCATGTATAGCCCAGAAAGTAGAATTTCCTTCTCCCAACCAATGGAGCCTTTGAAAAATTTGGTTAAATACAATTCTATCTCACAACAAATACCTTTCCATTTCAGCTAAATAATGTTAAAAAAGAATAATTTAGTATGAAAAACTGAATCCAATTCAGTGAGGAGGAGGTATATACTCATGCTCAATTGCTGGTGTTGTTCGAGTACCCGATGCCATAGGAGCCCTCACATGTCCAACCATTGATACCTGTAAAGCTTCCTCTTCATAAGCCCTTCTCTCCATCTCCACCATCCTCGACTGCTTCTTCACCTTCACAAGCATTGCCACTAGAAGCAGCCCCAAAAGAAAAGCACCCAATGCCGATCCAACCGAGCTTCCAACCGCTATTTTCCACTGGCTCACTCTCTTCCTCAACTGCACCGGAATAGGCTTCTCGATGACCAACCCGAAATGTCCATGCCTTTTTGCAACACAAATGTAAGGTTTAGTTTCCCTTGCCAATGTCACTTTGCCATCACCTTCAAAACTTGCACATAATGGCCTTGTGCCCAATTCATTGTTCACCCTTGTGATGTTTTTGAAGTCAATGCTGATGGGTTTTTCTCCAGCTTCAATACCAAGCTCAAAAGGGTTGCTGAAGTTCACATCCGTACCGGCGTTATACGCCAAGAGGCCTAAAATTGGAGAAACAAGCTGATATCCAGATAGGTCATAGTTGGCATAATATAGTGAAGACCAATTATATCCCAAATTTTGTCTAACTACCATGACCCTCTCAGCACATGGATGCACAGATACACCAGTGCCTAGATGAAACTCTTTTACCTGCGCGCCGTACCTTCGCAGACTGCCACATCTGTATCTTGCAGTATCAACTATGATGCCTGAGAAGTTTGCTGGTAAATTTACAGTGTGTAGTGTTCCTGTCCTGATGCGTGTGTCGTACGCCTTGAAGGTGATGTCTCGAATGAGAAGGTCAAGAAGACGGGCTGATTGGATCTTCTGAGCTTCAGATTTTGTGAACGCTACACATATGAATGAAAGAACCAATGTGAGATAGAAGAGAGAGCCCATGTGAGAAAATGAGCTTGATTTCGAAGAACGAATATAGTAACAATAAATCATAAATGTACAATACGGTTTGGTTTGATTTTCTTGGAAGCTTGTACACTAAAAGAATGTGGTTTTGGCTTATCGAATTCTATGAAAAACTAGATCTAGACAGATACAAGGTTGGAAATAGTTAGGCTTAAACTGTTTGTGGACTTTATAGCTCAGAAAAAGCAAAGTTGGGTTAAAGGGTAAGCAAATAAAAAGGAAAAAGAAAGTTCTTACTTTGTCTCTCCCTTTATGGAGGTCTTGGAGAGAATATATATGTTAATCCTAAACAAAACCAAGGTTCTACAACACCAAAATATATATGCCTGTTTGTTTCATGAGAAAATGGAAAATTGGGTTTCTGAGAAAGAAAGAAAAATATCGGGGTGGCAAAGGAGATGGAGTAGTCATATAGGATCATCATATGATAAGGTTTGAAGAAATGATGTTGGAGCCTTTGTGATGATGGCACTTTGTGGCAAAAGGAAGTGGAAAAGGGAGGCTTGGCGTGCTTAGGGCAATGCAATGAGAGGGCATGGCTCTCTTTTGGGAGGGCATATTAGATAATACTCCTGATTGTGTTTGATAACATGTTCCCCACTTTAACCACTTTGTGTGTGGTTGTGGGTCTCACGTTTATAGCAAGCATGGAAATTCATTTGATTCCTCTCCGAATGGCCCACAATTCACATGGATGAAATAGTATAAAAAAATGAAAGACATGGTAGCAATGACCATTGTCTTGTCACTCGTGGGTGTTTTGAAGAAAATATTGTATTGACAACCGGTGACGGTGCCGAATATTGCGTTATCTGGTGAAGTTGAGTGTCTACTCTAGTTGTAAGTTTCAATTTAGGTTTTATTTTACACAAACGATACTAGAGGAGAGGAGACGAGTGTTGAGAATGAGTTCCATATTGATGAGAGAGGACTTTGCATGTGCTTATAAGTAATAGCGCTACTCTCCATACTGCCAATTGATTTCATAGTAGAACTTCAATTTTCTTCAAGAAGAAAATATGACTTTAACTTCATGAATTCTTATAACCAACCGAAACTCTTGCATTTTAATTTATGAGGGCAAACATAAAATCTTCCTCTTTTCTTGGATGATCACTACTCAATCTGGCATCAACAATCTAGAGTGCTTTATTATGTGACACAACGAAAGTTATACCATAAAGGGTTCACAAACGATCACCCTTGAAGGTTCCTAGGAAGTCATGGATTTATGAGAGCAACTCTCGTTTTTTGAATTTTATTGAATGAAAGATTGTCCAAAAGTACAACCAGAGAGATTGCTTAAATAGTTAGACAAAAACCCAGACGACAAAGGGAATAAACGGGAAATAACTTAACCCAAATTAAATAAAAATGCAGTTTTGACCTTCCCGAATTTATTGTATATCGTGGCAAAGTAACGAGTTTGATTTGTCTCGTTATTCTCTTTTCAAAAAGGTATCATGGAACAAAAACAGACACCAATAATCCGAAAACAGTAAACTTTGCCTGCGCTATTGAGCAATTGTTCCACTTCTACGTCATTATGTGTTTGAGAAGTGCTGTTAGATCACAATTGACCGGAAGTACTATTAGATCACAAGGTCTTTTTCAAGCCTTTTGATGCTATTTGCCGACAAGGCTGATGATGATGGTCATATATTTTGTAGGGTAACAGAAGGTGTTTTTTGAATTAAATTTGTTATGGCTCTAAATGTCTTTCAAATATTATTGGGAAAAAAAGCAATTTTCAAATTCATACAAGAGTGGAAATATATGATAGGAAATATGATATCAACTTCTGCGTAGTAAGATGGAATTTGCAGAACACTTTTTTTTCTTGTGTATATATAAAATTTTCAATTACAAGTTATATTATTACTTCAAGCTACACTAAGAGGATGCTAAGAGGATCCTGGGACACATTGGGCTTAGAAAGACTACATTCACTAGGGCAATCCACTACCTGTAGAACGCTTGTTTCAATCAAATAATACTGAAAACAAGCAGCTGTACACATAGCATGTAAATATTGTTCTCTCATTGTTGTGATCAGTAAAATTACTTTTAGTAAGGATATATGAGATGCACATTAACCAAAGGAAAATTTTCCAAGCCAAAGCTACAGATAAAGGCCTTGGGGCTTTATAAAAAAAGAAGGAAAATTAAGAAAACAAAAGAGTGGCAATTAAGTAGGCATGTTAAGTAACATCAGAATCTCTGCATATTTGCCTGCTTGTTGTGCATCAATGGAAGTTGGTATTTGAATTGTAAGTCAAACCCACATTCCAGTTTGAAGGAGCAACATTCCATGCAATTATAGTCTCTTTGCTTGTGTAGGAAGTTAGCCTGAAAGAGAGAGCTTGGCCTGTCAAGGTTGCAAATGCCTGGTATGAAGCTCCCCAGTTATGGCTCATTTGTATCCACCCTGATCTGGTTCCTTTCACCCACATGCTTGCAATGTCACCTCCTCCTCCTACATTCATCACATACACCAACAACCAGTACCCGTTTCCTTGGAAAGAGAATCGAAGGCCGCCCGACCTCATGCACGGCACTCTGCAAGAAAATCACATAGAAGATTTAGAATCCAATTGTGAAAATGTGATCTTATACAATCAACTATTTAGTTAAGGCCAAAACATGATTTTGGTTGCTACAATTTACGAAAAGTTTCATTTTAGTCTCTGTACTTTACTAAGTGTTGCAATTCAGTATTAAATGTACCCTAATCTATCCTAAGATTTTAAGTCGTACCTGCGATACATGACCGGAACAATGCCGGCCTTCCACTGAGCAATTTTCATGAAGGCAGGTTTGGCCATGTCGAAATGGGTGCGAGGAGGGTTGCACCAGCCTCCGTCATTGGAGTCCTGGGACCAGTTTGGCGGACAAAGGTTGGTGGCGGTGACGGTGACGAAATTAACATTTCCAAAGCATGCACTGGCCCCGTAACACTTTATCTGGTAGCAAGTTCCGCAAGCATATCCATTGTTGAATAGCGTTGAGCTCAGTGCTGCTGTATCTGTACCATACCCATTAGTGAACAAGTTTCCATAACCGCAAGCTCCTCCTGTACCAAGAAAACAGAGTAATTAAGAATTGGAATTATTAATTAATTGATAAAGTACTTAATTAGAATATATCCGTATTCATCGTTTTTGCTAGCTACACTTTTCTTGTGTGGCAAGTCACCAATATAGTCAATGGGGGAGAAATTCAAGCGCAATTAGTTTCAACAAAATAGTATTACCATGTTTACTGACATATAAATGAAAAAATGGGTAACTCTATTTTATGCTATGTTTGAATATGCAGTATTAATTTGTGGTTTGATAATGTAACATGTTAGATATTTGAAGGACAAATAATTTTCTCAACATATGTGAATTGCAAGCATATATAATGAACATCATACATACCCATAGTCTCGGTGGCTGTCTCATCGCCGTAAAAAGTAGCGTGGGCAACGTTCCATGGACTCGGCCGGTAAATGACCTTTGCTACCACTGTTGTGCTAATGGTTACTAGCATCAATGACATGAGAAGGAAGCTGCGGCTCGACCCAGGAAGGAAAGAAGCCATGGCTGTGTTGGTAGAGGTTCCTTTAAGACTGTGTAGGATGATCGAAGTACAAGTGCAATGCCAGTTGGTCCGTTTTGCATGTCTTATATAATGTTCAACTACGAAACATTTCATGTAGCTAGAAAAACGACTTCGTGGCCCCAACGATGTTTATGCTGTACAATTAGTTAAGTAAGAGTTTTATATTATTTACTTATAAAACCAATAGTTTCACTGAAATGTTTTCGTGGTATCTAACGTGCTGGCATGTATGGCTGTACTTGCATTAGGCGGTTGATATTTTAATTCATTTTTTTTATATTTTAATTTTTATTAATTATCCAAAGGATTTTATGTTTATTGAAAGAATTAAGTTGGTGACTAATTGCATGAAAAAGGATACATTGTGTTTGGTTACAATGGTATTATTTGCTCATGTTTTAAGTCAATGTTTAAAATTCATTAGTTGGATGAGTAATCCAATGGACAGAAGACAAATATAGATTTGACTTATTATGTTATACAATCAACAACCTCTTTTAGGGTCACAAGCTTCACCAAAACTTTTTGGACAAAAATGCCTCCAAAACAAAAAAAATCAAAAGCAACCCAAAATAAGGCATCAAAGCCAACAACCCTTTTTGGGGTCACAAACTTCACCAAAAAGTTTTGGATAAAAATGCCCTCAAACAAAAAAATTCAAAAGCAACCAAAAATAATACAGGGGGTATTTTTGTCATTTTAACAATATTTTTTTAATAATTAAATTTTTTTTTGTACAGTTTTTTTTAATAAGTACCTCACAATAGGCTAGGTCACAAGCTTCACCAAAAATTTTTGGACAAAAATCCCCCCAAAACAAAAAATTTCAAAAGCAACCCAAAATAATGCAGGGATATTTTCGTCATTTTAATAGTATTTTTTTTAATAATTAATTCTTTTTGTACAATTTTTTTTTAAATTAGTACCTCACAATAGGCTAGGAATAATGTGATTTAATCAGTTGTTCATTAAATATTATTTTCTCTATTTTTAAATATGTTCAAAACATCTTAAGATGTGACGACCCGTCCCCAAAAATTATAATTTTTATAAGTGAATTTACGAAAATGCCCTTCAAGGCAAAGTGTTGACTTTGTTGACTGCCTTGTCGTGTCATGTAAGACTCATGTTCTTGGCATATCCTTGTAGTACTCGTCGCTACGAACGCGTGGGCGCCAACGGAATGTAATTTGGAGTTATAACGAAGAAGTTATTAGCGAATGAAATCGAGGGCAAAATTGTAAATTTATTATTTTCTAGAATGCTCCAGATTTTTGGAGCAAAATCTGGAAAGCCACGTGTGGCCCAGATTAAAAGGTAGAGAAGTTAGACGGTATTAAAAGGTAGAGAAGTTAGACGGTAAAGATTGAAGATAAATGAGAGAAATGAAGGAGATGTGAGGCGAATCAGAAAAGGAGATATGCGAGGGTGACCAACCAGAGAAGAGAGAAAAGAGGGAAATAAGGGAGGAGAAGAAGGAGAGGAACCCGCCGGGTTCCCCTTGACCCGTACCCAACCCGTCTCCTCCACACCTTCCGACGCCTTTGCCAGCGATTTTTCCGGCGAATCACCGCCATCCATCACCTGGAAAACATTCCACTACCCTCCCTCTTCCTTTTCCACCTAAAATTATAATGAATTTGGTTGTATTTTGAGGAAAACATCCCGACGGGAATCATGGGTGCCGGGAGGACCCTTGGCCGAGATCCACCAAACATGAAACGTTTTCATTCAATTAACACCACCAATAAACTCTCCATGAACCTAGAAACAAAGCCCACCTTGGGGGAGGGTCGGAGCTTGTTTGGAGTCGAATCAAGAACACCCATTTCATGGGTTTCTGGCGGATCGAGGTGGATTTCAGGTGTTTCCCGGCCAAATTGGCCTTGGTCACAGGTATGAAAGTTGCTCTACTCACTGAGATCTTCATTTCTGTGAAGTTTGAGAATTTTTGGAAATAGTTGAATTTTCCGGCGAGTCGGGGCCGCCGACCGCCATCGGCAGTGGCGCGTGGCCAGTGGGCCGCCGATGCTATTTTACGCTAAATTGATATCTTGATCTCAGATTTGATATCCATATGACGTGATTTGATTATTATGAACCTAGTTTCATTACGTTACATCACTTGATCCTTATTTGAATCGACGATCCGACCGTTGGATCGTCACCAAACTTTAATACGTTATAGTATGTAATTTATGAGGATCATTGAAGCTTACGGATCGGGAATCCGACGTACGGATCTTCCCGAATTGGATTTGTAAGTTCATAAAATAAAACGTTAACCGCCACTTGGTTTTGGCAATTGACGGAGATCCAACTGTTGGATCGTAATGAAACTTTAGTATGATATTTTAGAAGCATAATATGGATATTTGGAGGTTACGGATCGGAAATCCGAGAGTGCGGATCTTCCAGATCGAGTTACGTAGGTTTGTAGACCCTACCGTCGATCTTTGACCGACGGTTAACTTTTGGTCAATGGGTCTCAAATCATTCTAGAACATCCTTGGGGATGTGTTTTATGTAAGTTACTTGTTCTTTTGATAAGGGTTCTGAGATGTGGTTTGGTAATTGTTCTAGGCGCCGATCGTTCGTGACGCATCGATATTCGTGCTAGGGAGTTATAGCACGGACTTTAGGTGAGTGGGTTTTTTGTTTTCTGTATATACGTATATATGTTTTACATTTGCCCAGAAACTGATTTAAATGGAATTATATTTTTAAGTGCCATGTCATGCTTGCATTTCATTTTAGTATATGCATTAGTATGGGTATGAAAAATATTGTATGACGCTGCGGAGGCCCAGGTAAGCTTCAGGTGAGTATTGTACTATGATAGTGGTTGCATTGAGTATGATTATAAGTAGATGCAATTAGAGCTCATTATCCTACACCCCGGTGTTAGTGCTCCCGCCCGAGGCCAGGGCACAACCTTTACGTGATCGTTCCCCTCCCGCACCGCACGCTCACCTTGGATCCAAGTCTTGTGCCAGCCTGTCGTACAGACCACAATAGGTGGTTCTGACTCGTAGGTGACTTACGATTTATCGCACAGCCTTCACGTGATTGTAGCACTGAGCGTACTTATTTACACCCAGCCTGTCGTACATACCACATTAGGTGGTTCTGACTCATGTGCAGGCATAGGTTGATAAGCTATAGGTGCAGCTGTACAGGTCACGTTAGGTGACTCCGGCTGACATATTATTTTACCTTGATTTTCACACCTGGCTTACATATTTCAGTGTTGAAACGTTATGACATGGCAAACTTGGGTTTTATTGTCTTTGTGCATTGTTTTACGTATATATGTGGTATTATTTTATGGAAACTATACGGGTTTTACGGCGAGGGGTTATACCGTTTTCAAAAGGTTTTCATTAAAACTTTATTTTCAGGCCCACTCACCCTTGTTTTTCGCCCCTCCAGGTTTTAGCTGCTGAAAGTTTGTATAGAAGAGGATTCTTGGTGAATCTCAGTATAGGTGGCTACCTCTAAGGGTATGATCCTTACCTACACTACTGTACTTTACTTATGCTCTGAAGTCGCTGTGAAATGGATTCATTCCCGTTCACAGCGCACTCTTGTCTTTAGACACTTTTAGGTTTAAATTTATTCACATTTTTCACATCACTATACTTTATGGCTTCGTCACCTTCTAGGTGTTGGCCAACACAGCTCGATTCGGAGTCCTAGTGGATATTCCGGGTTAGGGTGTGTTATAAGAGGCGTGCAATACAGGTTATAAAAAAGGTCTTTCGCACAGCACATAATAATGTGATTAAATTAGTTGTCAAATGATTTTTATTTTTTTAACAAACGATATTATCTATACTACGGGGGAGGGGGTGAAATTAGCCTCACAATGGGTTAGCAATAATATGATTCAATCAGTTATTTATTAAATATTATTTTCTCTATTCCTAATGTAAATTCAATAAAATGTAGATGAAAATTAAAAGATCGATTTTATTATGTGAATTCAGCTGCTTTGATTGGATTGTGAGAGGTTTTTTTCTAGCATGATCTAAGATTATTCATTTACTTCAAATATTTGACTTTCCTTTTGTCAATTAACGCATCTAAATACATTTAAAACGTGTAAGTCGCGCGTAGGACGTCGTGATTCAAAAAATGCATTCTGCACGTGCATAAAGGCTAGTAGTATTATAATGTCTGGAGGTTATCTAGAATCAAATATAATTAATTATGATCAAGGAATTTTAGTGGTTGTAACTAGAAAAGTTGTCGCCGAATGAAGAAAGTTGAGGTTCCACCTATAGGGAGTAGCCCAACTATTTATAAGCACATGCACGGTCCCTCCTCTTATCAATGTGGGATTCATTCTCAACATTTCCCCTCAACTGTGACGAATTTTCAAGCCTAATATGTGGACAACATAACTTGGGTGACGTGGAGCACGTGTGGCTGCTGGGCTTCACACATGGGACAATTTGCTCTGATAACATTAAAAAGTTAAGGTTCCACCATAAAACCTAATGGAGTAGCTCAACTACTTATAAGCACATATAAGATTCCTTCTCTCATTAATGTGAGACTAAATTCAAGTGTGGATGAATTTTCTGAATAGATTCGATTTTTCAGCTGAACGTTACACCACTTTTGATGCCTTTGTCAAGTTAGTTTCACATACAAGCATAAGAGAAACTCCAGTGTGAGGAAGGCCCCTAGGGCAACTTCTTATTCAATCCCCTCCAATGAATAGTAACTGCTTTTAATGAACAGTAATTGCCTTTTGCATTTTCACCCCTAAACTGAATAGCCATGACAATAGGCAATAAAATATAAGTAATTTTTATTTTATAAATAATAAAAAATAATTTTATTTGTAATTTCGGATAGGATTTTTAATCGATCTCGTTGTACCACGTGTCATTAAATAAAAAATTACAACCCAAAGTATTTGAGAAAATATAAAATTGTCGTGTAAGTTGGAAGATAATTATAACATATTTATAGAAAAATTAAATCAATTTTTTTTTAAAATTTAAAATTTTTTTTTTGGAATTTTTGGAATTTTTTACTTTTTATTAATATTTTACATATTTTAAATATTTAATATTTTTTATTAATTTTAAAACGTGGTAGCATCACACAGGCCTCAAGCTCTTGGGCCACCGCTTCGAACTAGGCCTCTCACTTGGGCCCCCCCCCCACAGTCCAATCACCCGCATGGGCTGGAGCTGGGAGAGGGAAGCTATTGAATTAAATCCTTGCCGGTCCATCGGGCTATCCACATCGGTGGAGTTGCTCTAAGAGCATCTCCAAAAGACTACCCAAACAGGCTAGCCAAAAGCAAGTTCAATTTTTTTTCTTTGACAACTTCTTAAATAATGGCTAGCTATTTAACTTAAGGAAAGATTCAAATTCAAATGGAAATTAAATATTGTAAGTGACTTGTAGCTCAATTGGTTCACAACAATCGTCCTTGAATCGAGGTTCTGTGTTCGGATCCTGATCAAGAGTCAAACACTAGTTAAATAAACAAAAGTATAGCTAGTGTTCCTGGAGATGCTTCACTGCATCCAAGTAGGAAGAAAGCTTTTTGAATGAGGAAAAGAGAGGAAGTGTAATATTTGAACAACAAGAAATAGTACAATATTTCAAGCGTTACACATTTTTTTATACAACGTTATTCTATTTTATGGAAATTCAATTAAGCAACATGCTGAGTCATCCCTAGCTAATGATTAACTCTTGGACTTGTCATTGATATGAGTCTAATCTAAGCAAGGTTCTAAAAAACGCTAGGCGCTAGTCGAGCGGCGGACTAGCGCCTAGGCGGCTAGGCGGGGTCTAGGCGGGCGCCTAGGCCGTCTAGGCGGATTTAGGTAAATTTCTTGTATATCTTGTAAATAAGTGCATATTGACACTTACAAAAAATTATACTTGTATGAAATCCATAGATAAAATAATAAAAGAATGATAAAATGCAAAAAGAGTATCTAACAAGTCTAAATATAATAATACATAAACATTTCATATAAATTTATAATATTTCATATAAATTTACTACGTAATATATACATAAACATTAAATTATACATTATTTTTAAAAGTATATATGTAATGTAGGGAGTTTTAAGTATAATAATATGATGGTCTTAGAAAGACCAAATATAATAAAATACTATTCCTAATATATTATATAACATATTTATTTAACAGTGAAGAGTGAGTAATTATTTTTTATTTTCTTTTATTATAAATTATAAGTGAGTAGTGGGTGATTATAATTTATAACAGTGGAGTGCAAAGTGGATAATTAATAGGGGAAAGTGGTGGAAACCGGTCAAATAGAGGGGATGGTCATTAACTCCTTGGAAACCGTGAAGACCTTTATTTTGGATTCCCTCTGGTTCTTTTCCTTCCCTTCTTCGATTGCTCCTCCTAGTTCCTTATCTTCTTCTTCCTTTGTACGATTTCTTAAAACCTGGTTGTGGCAGGTCAAATTCCACAAGCGCATAGAAGAAATCCCAACTTCCCAAGTGTCCAGTCCATGTCAATTTCTCATTCTTTTCCTGCAATTGCATATCTGTTTTTCTAATTGCTTCTAAACGTCTCTCACGCTTCTCTTCCCTCACGCTCTCTCGCTCCATCACTCTTATCTTTCTCCAGATTTTCTGTCGTCGCATTCCCTTTTATGCCGCCGAGTCGACCACCTAATTCCCTTGCCGATTTAGCGAACGTTTCTGGTATAATCGCGGCGGCAGCCCGACGCCCAGCGCCTAGGCGGCCGCCCAGACCGTTTTTTCAAACAGTGAATCTAAGACATTTCACTTATAATTGAAGAATAATACTGTTAAATTGTACCGCTCGACGTTAAATATTATAAATCTCTAATTGAGTATGATTTTGTTTTATTTAATTTAAATTAATACGGTATTTGGGTCGTAAGTATTATGAATGGTTATGTTGTTTTTTGTGGGATTGACTACAATACTTTCATGTATTTAATACACTTATCATCTGACAATCAGATATAATCGCATGCGATGATCTGACCGTTTGTACAATGACTATATTAAATACATATAAGTATTGTAGCTAATATATATTTTTTCCGCTAGTTTCTTGGGGTTTTTGTGTTAGGCTATTTGTAAGAAAAGAGGAATTGTAAATTTTGTTTTTCAAAATGACAATCATGTTTTTAATTTACTAATTTTTTGGTCTTGTTTTATTTCTAGAAGTTTTAATTGTCATGAATATATAGCTTGTAGTTAAAAGAGAAGCTTAGAATGATCATTTTGTATTGCTTACAACAATTTGCTTAAAAATATAAAGGTCAAAGTAAATATGTATGAAAGTACAACCATGATTGACCCCAAAAAAAAAAAAGTACAACCATGGGTGTAGATGTGTCGAGCCAAACCAACAACCAAAGTGTGAAGCTTAACTATAATGATATTATTTGCTCAAGCTTGAATTTTTTTTATAAACGTGGAATCAAAGCTCACCTTGGCTTGACTTTAGCTCCTTTGTAAAACGGACTCGAACTTTTATTTGGCTCGACTTAATGAAAATTGAAAGTTATTAAAAATTAAATAAATAAAAACATAAAACCAAACTTGGAAATGATTACATGTCCAATATATGTAAAAATTGAAATGTTCATGGGTTTTATGAGCCGAACATACAAATCTTAACATTGACTCATTTTTCTAACAAACCTAATAATTTGTTTGAGCTCAACTCGTTTATTTTACGTACCGAGCTTGAACGAACCAAAACAAGTTGAACAAGAGCCAAACTTGTACCGTTTGAGCCGATTTGCCTCTAAGTGCAACCTATATCTTCTTGAGTTTGGGAAAACAAGTCATTTTTCACGTAAGTTTTTATTTCGTTTTTGTTATCTCACCATAAAACTCAAATAATATTTTTGGTTGGTTTATTTATTTATTTATTGACTTTCTTTCCTTTTGATTCTTTGGGCTCAGATCCATGACCCGTACCTATTTCTTTGTCATGACCCATGACCCGCATAATTAATCAAGTCTCGTACACGACAAATTCCTGTTACATCGACCCCAAAACCCGAACTAAAAACCCGAAATCGTTCTCAGACTAGGACTTCAACAATGGAGAAGAGAAACAGAGACGAAAAGATGGGCGGGCCGGGTCCCCAGACGCGAGGCCCACCCGGAAGACAACTTCCGCCACCTCCTCCTCCGCCTCACTCCAGGGGTCCGCCGCCCCCGCCGCCTCGCCCCCGCTCCGAGCCCATCGACCGTGAAAAGGTAGTCTCTTAAACTTTCAGCTCTGCTATTTACTTCTTTAGGGTTTCTATATTTTTCAATTTTTTTTTAAAATTTATTATTTACTTTTTGCTAGCTGGTTTATATGCACATATTTATGAACAACTTTGTTTGTTTTGTATGTAATGCAAGACTTGCCCTCTGCTGCTTCGGGTTTTCACCAAGGTATGTGCAACTCCAGTTTTTTTGTTTTTTTTTTAGGTTATTTTTGGCAGTTCTAATTTATAGTATTTTTTTTTTAATCTTTTATGCTTGTGAAATTTGGCTTCTAAGTAATTGGAGTTTAGTGAATTTTGTTGGAAATTCAAATTTTAGAAAATCCCATATCTTATTTACTTTAGTGGTGTTCGATTCGAAGCAGGTTTTCCTGATTTTGTTGCAGAGGATAGACTTAGAAAAAATTTGGTGTTGGGGTATTTTTTGTTTTTGTATTTTTGCCCAATTAGCAGAGCGAAGGGAGAAGAATTGAAAATTAAGTTGGTATGATTATATGTCTCTCAATTTCTCTTGGCCTTGAATGTCATTGCTCGAATTAGACTCTGAAATCAGTTCAGTAGAAGGTTATGGTGGTGATTCTGAGATAGGTGTTAAGTTAGGTAATGAGGAGAACGAAGTACATTGGGTTTCTAATACCGTTAAGACTTTGTTTTGGAATTATGGGGAAGCTTTGTATAATTTGGAGCTCGTGTTACTAATGAGAAGATAGGAAGTTTGGGAACTTGATGTTAATATAAAGGGTTGGGTGTTGCTGACATTCCATTTCAGCCTTTTACATTTTCTTTTAACTCTTTCTCTTTGGCAGATTGGAGCTCATCACAGTGAGGTGGACTTTGCAGTGAGAGGCAATGAACCCAAAGATGAGGTTCAAATTTATACATGGAAAGATGCAACACTTCGTGAGCTAACTGATCTCGTATGTTATCTGTCTTTCATAATGTCATGGGTCATGTCATCCTATCCTCTTTCTCATATTTGGTTGAATAACATTACATTACTTGCTCCGAAGATGATTCTAGTTCTTTGTCAGGTCAAAGAGATTGCTCCAGAGGCTAGGAGAAGAAATGCTAGACTGTCTTTTGCTTTTGTATACCCTGACAAGCGCGGTCGTTTTGTGGTGAAACAGGTACTTGCTCCTTTCTCACTTAGTGATACATGCATGCATCACAATACACTACTACCCTTTCTATTTTCAAATCTAGCTATCAAGATGAGGTAGATACCCGAGGACTGCTCTCTGTATCCTCCACTCGACAGATAAATGAGTCCTCTTTACTACTACAACTCAAACTTATGCTCATTCAAGTCAAAATAATAAATCATATCAATAGAAAAAGTGATATTCCTTTGTACGTTTTCACCTCTTTTCAGTAAAAGAAAATTATGCTTACACCAACATGTGAAATTATATTTCAACCGTCATATGCAATTATTAGTTTAAAATTCATCGTATAGCAAATTCCTTACTATATTTCATACTGATCTGATCCCAAGAAATTAGTTCCAGTTGGTTGGTTGGCTTCTCTCTTTTCTTGTTATTTTGAAATTTATTTTCCATTACAATTGGAGGTAGTCTACGGGTGTGTATGCAGTATGATTTTACGCATTTTCCAGCATATTGCTGGGTGGGAAACAAAACAATTTTGCTTGTGTACATATACAATTGAGAAGTACTTATGCACATACAATTATGAACTACTTTTCCCCCGCTCTTTTCTTTTTGTTAAAAATCGTGTATTTCTTGGATTTCTAAGGTTGGGATGACAAATTCTCATGGAAACGGGAGACAAGTGGATGAAAGCAAGGCACTGAATGATCTTAGCTTTCAGGTAAACTGAAATTTTATGTCAAAGTTTATTGGAGTTTGACGAAAAAAGGGGTGTTCTCACATCTTTTCATTTTTGTAGATTGGAGATTATTTGGACGTGGCGATTCTATAGAGAAGATGGTTGTAGCATTAGCACTGATGTTTCTTCGGAGGCAGCATTTTGGATGGATCGAGTGGGAAGGAGTGTGTCACATGTTTTGTTGCCGTTAGAGCTTGATGCGATGGCCATTTTATTGGATGTCTTAAGCTTTAGCTGCCTTTACTCAACTGTCTTGTGGAGGCCGTTTTGTATGTTGTAAGGATGTTTAAACGCTTCGGAAGTATTTCTGTAATCGTAGTACTGGTTTTAGTTCTTGCTGGATGTACTAGCATTTCATATTTATTGAAAACAAACCCAAATAGAAAAGATAAAATGCTTTACAACTTGAGTTATTTTCCAATTTTCTTGCATCGGTAACTCTGTTTCCGACCTACAAGCCTCGTTTAGCATAGAGGGTCGGATTGAAAGGGATACCCTCTAACCCTACCATTTGCTGGGTGGTTGGGATTAGAATGGATAAGTTTTCGGACGAGTAATTCATCTTCTACCTTTGACATATCTAGAAAACAGCAATTTCATCGATTCCAATCCAATTTTCTATACCGAACGAGAAAACAATGTGCACACAGGAGCTGAAGACAACTGATAATGGAAGGCATAAGACTAAATCTGAACCGTCTGATCATGACATCTTCCTCTTTCCTTGTATTCATATTCACAATCAACTGTTGAGATGTTCCAAAGAGACCCCAAAAACAAGAAAATTACATATTCTTCTTCAGCACAAGAAAACGCTTACACAATACAGGAGTGCTGATTATTCGTTAATTACATTTATGCTACATTTTATTTGAGCTCCCAAATTCTGATCATGCATTGCTTCCTTCTGGCAACGTAATCAGGCGCGACTTCGAATCATATACCAATGGAGTTCCGCAGCTGCAGTAAAATGTTACTCATCACAGTTCAAATTAAATGGAAACACAACTTTTGTAAATCATGTCCAAACAAACACAAAATCCAAACCAAGAGAAAAGTATAATGCTCGGCTCATGCCATACCTCTTTCAATGGCAACGTGGACATCATTTTATCGTACAAATGTCATAATCAGAATGTTTCATTTTTATGGTCAACTGTCAATTTGTTTGATATGAATAACTAATTGGTCTACAAATCCAATGATTTTTTTTTTCTTCCAGAAATGATGTTTAGATGATGATAAAGAGAATGAATGATTGCAATTTTAATATTTGTATAATGAAATGATGCCACTATCATCAATGAAGGAGCCAAGTAGAGTCCAAGGGATAAAACCACACAAGTGGAAACAAAACAAAGAAACGTCAATAGTAGAATAAAATGCTACAGTCAGTCGCTCACGCACGCTTGAATGATTTCTGACTATTGATGCACGTGAGCTCCGTTGTGGAACTTACATGTATCTAAGGACGGTCAGAAATCACCCACGTGTGCATGACGGATTGCAGCACTCATCTAGAATCATGATTTTTATACTCACTTTGAGCATTTGATGTTGTTGGTGGAACCACCATTTGAAATGGAAAGTATGGTCCCAAAGAATGACAAGTTCTCTGTACCACAATTTGGACAAGGGCCCTAGACAAACAAATGTGAAATGTTAAAAACAATACAGTATCCACAATTTACGTACGTATTCTTTTCAGACGTCCCTAAGAAATGGCATTTGACAAGACGGAATACTACCTTCAGGATCAAAACATCCTTGATAATTAGCTTTGTCAGTGCCTGAGCTAAGTAAACTATGACAGGCACAGCAGCAAACCATGTAAAAATGAAGCTGAATGGCTCCGGCAGCTGCAATCCAAGAATTTATGAAAGTTTGTTTTGAAAGAGCGTAAAATGGATACATACAGCAACCAAAACTTCATGTAGTTACAAGGTGTATGTAATTAAAACAATATACCTCCAAAAGATATGTGATTTCGAAACCGGTCAGATCATCCAAAAAGAAGAACCTAGCAGATGAGGAAACAAGATTGTTGATTAATTGGTAGATTAGATATCATCTATGTAAACTAGACGAAAACTTCGGTGACAAGAAGTTATTAGCTGGCTAAGCAGTTGACTATATTTCGTTTATGTGCACGGAGCAAGCAGGTTTAAGTAGATGACTTACGCTGCAAGAGCGACTACAGTCGCAGGGACATTCAGCAGGAGCATCTTCACATAATCAACAGTCAGGTCACTGTAAACCTGTTGGAAGAAAGTAAATCAGTACAACCAGAACTTAGTTACCCTTTTATCCGTGATTTCGCAACCAAGGTATCTCACAGAAACTGTATTAGAGAATGAAAAAAGGACAGTAAAATATCCATGTAAGCTTAAGAAAACAAATAGTAGACAACTTAAACAACTCTTTCCATGGTAAATCAGCAGAAGTGCAGAGACATTTGGAGGACAAGCAAGAGAAAAATCTTTAGATCCGGTATTAAAGTAATGGATTTTAATCAATACTTGTATAATCAAACATGTGAATACGAAAAACTAAAGAACTATTTTTTCCTAAAGAGAGAATCCTTGTGATATTGGGTAATTACATTCACATTTTGCAGTACTTCTTATGAAACCACAAAATTAAGGGTGCACAAGGGTAATTCATACATGGATGGATACATAGAGAAAGAGTGAAAACTCAGCGTTATGCACCTTTCTAGTACGGAGACTGCATCTTGGACCCTCGACTACAATATCACTCCCTTCCGTCTGAAAAGAAGAAAATTATGTTCACCAACAGAAGCAAATGGAAACGATGGATAGAAGAAACTATACTATTAATGATACTATGCGTGCCTAAACATGAAACCAACACACACTCACCTTTAGCCTCATTTTCAGATCATCATACTCTTGATCTGTCAGAATTGGTTTCCCAGACACATAGGCCATTGAGGCTTCCAGAAACTTCTGTTCATCAGAACCTGCACGGTAAAATTAAACACAGAAACCGAAATTGTATCTTAGAAATATTACCATTATGAAATCCCAAGATATTGTGGTGCCAAGTCTCATTCAAAAAAATAAATGAAACACTACATACTTAGCATGACAACGCTGCTGCCTTCCCACATGAGTTCTTCCTTAAGGTTATCGAATTCCTCATTTGACATAATAGCTTTTCCGTCATAGTAGAATGACTTTACGAGCAAAGAGAAGAAGAAACCATTCTATTAGTGCTTTGCATCCAATTAATCAAAACAATAAGTAGCTGATTTCTAGAAGAAGGTAACCAAGGAGCCATGACAGATTTTGCCGGCATAAGTTGTGAAAGCGGTCCAAGAACTAAGTCGGAACCTTGGTTGAGATCCAGACCTAGTACTTTCTTGTATCGGTTTATCCATGGAATCATAATGTGTTTAATAGCAACACACTATAGTACTATAAAACATTAAAATGTAGTGTAAAATTACTTGTAGAGCTTGAAGAAAATCTTGTTCAAGTTCACCCAAAGACTTCTTCTCTTTCTTGTCTATGCTACAATATGGCAGAATTTTACTGTCAACAACGTCATCGTTTTCGATCTTGCCTGAAAAAAGGACATTGGAAATGATTCAGGAAATATTCCAAAAACAAACCAAGAAGAGTATAAATTTCCGAAAAAAAGAAAGAAATTATTTTCAAGAACTGATGGCAAAAGAGATCAGGTATATGTGGTCTACATAGCATTCCTCGTTAAATTGTACAATAAAACTTCATATGCAAAAAACTTGTCCACACTTCATGTTGTCAGCTAACATAGTTTAAGAATGAATCATGAATAAGTCCCTTTCAATCTGCATTAAAACTAAGAAAGTAAAACATCAAATTGAGCATCTTGTTTTTTTTAATTTAATTTAATTTAATTTTTTAATTATTAAATACTATCATGGCTAATGAGACTTAAGAATTAACTCATTTGTATACTTAGGTTGGTGGTCCTATTAATCTGCCCCTACCTATGCAATCAAGTAAAAATTGAATCTTCCACATAATATCTGTTTACTAATTAATTAGCACACCCCATATCACGGATAGGCCAGTTGGCTGGAGCAGTGTGATCACCCCTTTGCACCCAAGTTCCAATTTCCGCCTTCGTAGATTAGAATAGTTTAGAATATTGCTATATCGAACAGAAAATATTAGGACACCCTCTATAGTAAGCAAAGTGTGAAATTACCACACTTAATTAGTTTGTTTCAAATATCAAAAAAATGCTCAATCAATTTCATTCACTGATTAATCAACATTGCAATCAAAGCAGCTACCACAAAAATATAATTCAAAGCCTTATATGGACAGATGATCCTGACCTTGTTGGTCAGCGGTAGCCTTAGCCGGAAGTACCAAAAGAAGGCGGCGGCGGCGGCGGCATAGCTGTCTGCCACTGATCTGAAAAGACTCAACCCTAGTCGGGGAGGAAGAAGAAACGGAGACAAAGGGTCTCTGAATAGAGGGATTAAAAGGGGTTGTAGATGTTAAGGTGAACCCTAATTTGGTGGCCATTGGAACTGAGAAAAGCCACTAATTCTCTTGTTACAGAGTGAGCTGAGTAGTAAATGAAGACAGGATTTTTTTGGTAATCTGAATTTTGGATTCATTTTTTTGGGTGGTGGGATTGTTTGGAGGGAAAGCAAAGAGAAACAACATATGAAGAGATAAGGTGAGTGGGGAATGTGTGGAGGGAAATGCAACGGCTCTATTGTCCTCTAATTTCAAAGACACTGTCAAAACTCGAAATAGTATCAAACAAAACACTTATAGTTCCACAGATGTTTTCATCATCTTATAAAATCTGCCACGTCCTTATAGAAAACAAATAATTGTGAAGATTGAGTGAACAAGATATCCAATGCCTTGTCTAAAGAGAAATTAGGATGGGAGGATGTAGAGTGTCGTTCCATCTCAAAAGTTCAGAGACATTGCATGTGCTTCTAAGAACTAATCTTAATATAGTCAATTGCTTTGGTAAAATTCTTTTTGGGTAACAAAGCAGCTCAGTGCTCCACCTTACTTAGGAATTGTTTAATAACCATCACGCTTTAGTCTGCGCGTTCTTCAGCGCCTCAACCCATTAATTCATTGGTCATTCCACCACACTCGTCAACCCACATCTTCATTTCATCCTCATACCACACCAGGCCTGGCAAACGGGTCGTGTTTGCCGTGTTTGTGTCATTTTCGTGTAACACTTATTATCTTAACGGGTCGTGTTGTGTCACACTCATTATCTTAACGGTTCTTAATAGGTCGGGTCATTTTACCCAACAGGTAAAAACAACCCCTTAAGAAAATGCTCTTATTTATTTTTTTTTTTTTATTTTCTAAATTTGAACATACCATTTTGCCACATAAATATTACTTCAAAATATCTTAACATTGCCACAAAATTATCTTAACGAGATTCGCTCGATCTAGAGAGAGAATCGGAGACAAAAGTAGCAAATCGACTGGTGGTGAGTTACTAGGCTGTATGTAGTGACAGTGGTGTGATGGAGGGAGACTGGAGAGAAGGGCTCTCACCAAAAGGGAGAGAACTGACTTCAATTTCTATAATTTGTTTTTTACCTCAGATTTGTATGGAGTTAGTTTGGATGTAGTTGATTCAATAAACTTTCAAATGTTGATATACGTCCCAAATATTGATTAATTTGCATAATTTGGTGAATGTTGTTGTTTGGGCCCAAAATACAAGTTCGGCCAAGAACAAAGAAACTGGATGGAAGACCCAACATCGGTTCTACAGGGTACAAATGTTCCAGTCAAAGACAACATCAGCCCAGTTGAGTCCTTATGAATGAAGGACCGTCGAGAAATTGCGTTTGAGCTGGGCCGAGTTTTAGATACACTACGACTGTTGAGGATTGGCAATCAATTCTAATTAGGGTTATTCAAAGAATCATAATTTACACATTAAGATCTTATTTGAATGGTGTTTTTAAAAAGATTGAAAACGCTTTTATTGAAATTGATTTGGGTTCCAAAAAGAATTGGAAAAAGCGAAAAAAATATGTTTTTCTAGTGCTTTTCCAATATTCACGTAAATTTTATTAAAATAATTTTAAAAATATTTCCACAAAAAATATGTTCAATTATTTTAAAAATACGTTCTTCATAATTTTTGGAAAAAAAAATTAATCTTCCAAGTCTAGTCTTGCTCAAAAGAAATAATTTTTCACAAAGCAAGCTATGGCTGTGGCGGCAAAAAAAGTAAGGGGTTTGGATGCAAAGAAGCAAAGCAAAAACCCAATGGAGGGCTCGCACGATCACAAGGTCAGCAAAAGAGGAGGTGATCGGCTCAAGGACGACGGAGACTTCGACAGACTCCGCCGCAGCATCATCCAGAAGCTCAAAAAACAATGTCCGTCCCCTTCTCTCTCTCATCTGTCCTAGGATAAAGAATTTTGCTGGTTTATGTATTTGTTTGTGCCTAAATTCTTATGTATTTGTCCAAAACGTAATTGTAGAAATCAAGGCTTTTGTAAATTGTACCGATTCAGTTTTTTTCAAACTAATTTTCAGTGAATTGTTATGGGAACCTTGTATGTTACGCAATAATATTCGATTTGATTTTTTATTTGGCCAAAGTTTTGAACTTTAGGATTTGAATGGGGTAGATTGAAAGTATGTTTGGATGGTTGGAAATTGTTTATAATTTGTATGTTTTTGAACCAAATTTGTGTGGGCTTTTCTGAAAGAGGGGCAATTAATTGCAGGAAGAACTGCGAGAGGTTATTACTTTTATTTTGAAGCAATCGGCAGCGCTTAATCGCGAAGGTGCTGAGAATGTGAAACCCAGACACCTTTCTGATGATATTTATCTGGAGGTTGGGTAAGTAACTAATTTTTCGCTTTCTTCCGGTGATTAAAATGTGACTGGTGACTGTTTAGGTTTATGTGGTGGTGGTTTTGTATTTCTTTGTTGAAATAGTCGAAGCAATTTACAGTTTAATGATTATACAAGGGTTATTTTTATATTTCTGGAATTCTAAGCAAATAGTTACAAACGTTTATTCGATAACTCTTTGGATGGTTATTGTCATAGGATTAGAACTGTAAAGTTGTGTGGGAGCTGATAATACCTTGTTTTTTCTTGTGGTGTGCTTACAATTGCTAGGGACTAAGTAATGAGCCACATATCTGATGAGTTGTGGGGTATAATCAGATCAAGTGATGGCATGAAAAGTGAAACAGCAGAAACTGTTCGATCTGTCTACAACAAGTTGACTAATCCAAATGGGGAAGCTGAGGGTGAAGCCTCCTCTCGTGAATCGTGATGTTCCAGTTCAAACGAAGTTGACAGTAATGGCTTAGTTGTTGCTGCCGCCAGTGAAATTCCTGGTTTTGGCTGATGAGTTTTTGTGCATTTCAGTTTTCACAGTTACTGTGTAACCATCAAATTTCAGAGACAATGCAGCCAAGGATCAATCTATGGTAACTGCTTAATGAATCTTATATTGAGTTCCTACGATGGGAAAGTTCCTCTGTAATTCCCTTGATAGAATGCGATACTGTTGACATATTATTGCATGTGGGGATATAGCTCCTGGATATTTAGTGTATTCAAAATTATTAGCTTCCTTAGATGTAGACCTGATGACCTGAGGTGTGAGTAAACAGGAAATCTGATGTTTATCACTCTTGAGCAAGGATCTCTTCACCTCCTTTCTGTATTCTTTGCTGACTGTGTGCAACATCTAGGTAAGGATTATAGAGTCGCGTGTGGAAGTTAATTATTAGATTTATATCAGCAGTTTTTTAACTGAACAACTAACATACAACCTTAAGTTGGATGGGAGAAAGTGCATTGCGTTATGAGATTATTTTTTACCGTTTAGTCTTTGGCATCTATTTTGCACCGTTCTTCTTTTTCCACATCCTGTTTATATTGTTAATCTTTATTATTTTATTTATGTTTTAATTAATTTTTCGACGAGAAGCAGATCCAAGATTTCTACATCATATACCTGGTATGTGAGGTTTATTTCTGTCCTAGACTTAGATTGTCCGAGTTCCTTTAAAATATTGCCATGTTATTGAAGGAAAACATAAGGAAATGAGTACATTTATGTTTGATCGCATAGAGCTCCATGAAGTTTGATGACATTACAAGTCACCAGGTGCCCACTATACGATAAGCATCCATTACTCACTGTAATTTAACAGAAACGGGACTCCTAACAACATATTTAGCAGAAACCCATGTTAAGAATCCTTGAGTGAATTCACTAGCTTCACCTTGTGAACCAATACGGCTGAATGTCGCTGAATACGACATCTTCTGGTTCACCTTTGTGAAGTTAAGTGTTTTGGGCTTCACACTCACATATACTCCTTCTGGTGCATTAACCTTGACTGCATAAGATGAATATGCCTCACCAACATTTGTCAGAGTTCGTGTGAATGTCTGAGATGATCCCAGTGTGACAGAAAACGAAGGGTAGTTCAGCTCTCCTTCAGGTATGCTTGATACCATTGAGCATTTTATTTGTCTATGCACAATGATACTGATTTCATCATCTTTATAGCCCAAGCCACAAAGATAAGGAATATAATCATCAGGTTGAATATCATAAATTAATCCCGGGTCATTTGCCTTTGATGGATTGACCTGGCCTGCACCAGTGGCTAAAACATCTGCAGGCTGAAGTTGTTCATCAAGAATAGGTTTGCCTTCTAAATTTAGAAGATCAGCAGAAGTCATTATAGCAGATTTAATGGCAGCTGGTGACCAGTAAGGGTGTGAGCTCTTAAGCAAAGCTGCAATTCCACTGAGATGCGGGCAAGACATTGAAGTTCCAGAAATCATGTTGAAATTGATTTTTGATTTTGTGGTATTGTCAACGGGGAATGGCCATGCAGCAAGAATGCTTACTCCAGGACCAATAATGTCTGGTTTTAGAATACCTGGACTTGCCAGGCTGGGGCCTCTTGAAGAGAAGGAAGCAACCACCGGAGTAGATGAGTCTCCGATGACAGTTCCTTTGAATAAGATTGTTGCTGTTGGTGTTGGTGTTGAATTTATATATGCTTTGATCTTCAGTCCAGCTGCGTAGCTCACATGTGTTGCGGGAAGAACATGAACATCAGCTGAAGTACTGACGCCGTCAGTTTCTTCATTCAAAAGAATCATGGCAGTGCCTCCAGCGTTTTTCACTTCTTCTCCCTTAGCAATCCTTCCTATACCTCCCCCTCGCTCACACACAACTACCTTACCTTTAACAGGAAGACCTTTCAAGGATCCGTCAGCACACAATGCTGAATCATTACCATTTACTCCAGCATAAATAAGAGGCATTAATGTTGAAGGGAAATCACTGGGCTGAAAGAGAGATTCGCCATCAAATACTTCTCCATTTCCAAGTTTTGCTGTGGCTACAACACGTCTGTCTATTGTGCTTGCTCCAACTGTTAGTATCCAGGGGGCTTCATTAGATAGTGTGCCGTTAAATGGGCCAGAATTTCCAGCTGCACAACTTACAAATATTCCTTTTTGGATCGCTGCAAATGAGCCTATTGCAGTGGTGTCTTGGAAAAATGGAACTGACACTTCACCAAGGGATATTGAGATCACATCAACACCATCCTGAACAGCTGCTTCAAGTGCAGCTAATATATCAGCATCTGGGCAGGGCTCTCCGAAGCACACCTTGTATATTGCTAGGTGGGCATGAGGTGCGATCCCAACTGCCGTACCTTTGGCATTCCCTAAAACATCAGCATTCTGCACAAATGCACCAGCAGCAGTGCTTGCCTGTGTGGGTCCCATGTCCGTCTATATCGATCGGTGCCTCAGGCTTCTCTCTTTTCAACGCCTTAGCTGCAAGATTGAAAGCCCTTGCACCGATTAATTTGTTGTTGCAGTCTGATGCGTTAAAGTCACACCTCCCTTTCCATTTAGCGGGTGGAGGTGGAATTCCTGCACCACTAAATGAAGGATGGTTGGGCTCAATTCCACCATCCAGCACTCCAATGATCACGCCCTTCCCAAAATTTGAATCCTTCCATATTCCGGTTTGTTGATGCAGCCCCAAGAAGTTGGGTGTGTGTGTAGTTTTCCGACGGAATACTCTTTGAGGATATGCTGCCACAAAGCCATCCATCTCCTGCATTGCTTTTACTTCGTCCTGAGTTAGTCTAGCAGCAAAACCACTGATCACCTCTTGGTACGAGTAAAGTAGGCGTGGCGGTTCATCTGCGCTTGCTGTGGTAACGGGCAGAAAAGATTCGTGCCAACTCTTCAGGTCTTCTGTTTGAGCAAAAACTCTGCCCTCTGGTTGCCTTACATGGACAATGTATGTCTGTAAATTGCTCGTTTTAGTAGTTGCTGGTGAGAGCTCGTTTTTCTGAGCGGTAACATAACAGAAACTAAGTATGAAAATGAGAGTAAGAAAAGGCATCACAGCCATGGTGAATAAAACCCTACTGAATGAAGTAGTAAGGATAGTCGAAGATGCCTGTGTTTCTGTTATGAGTTGATATTCTCAGGAAAGCATCATATATAGTTGAAGGAAGTGGAGAATGGCCGGCATTTTCACAGAAGCTCAGCAATATATCTGTTGGAGCTTTATGATTTGGGGCCGTGCAAATTTGATCCTATTCTAGCCTTATTATCGTCTTCTGTCCCACGGAGAATTTTATTTAGTGATTCTACTTTTCCTCAAGGCGGCAACACGGATCGGTGCAGGTTTTTTTTCTACTTCAAGTGGTACTGCTTTATTTGCATATATTGCTTAGCTGGTTTAGTTTTATGCAATTACTGCATGTCTGACCAGTTCAAGGATTGAGTGAATGAGTCCATTTTTCCTTCCTTTTTTTGTTGTGAACTGGACGGTTCTTAGCATGTGTTATTCTCTTCTAGTAGGAAGCCATTATTAATAAAATGGATGTCACATTAGCGACCCATTTGCATGATTTTTATTGTGTTTAGACGTCGCTGTCCTTTTTTGGTGGGTTATATTTTGTCACTAGCAGCAATCTCACACACACTCGACATGCCAAATGCATTGCATTCCAAGTCATTTCTTGATGGATTACTGGTTTCTCTGCTTGAGCTAGTCCTCAAAGTTACTCTAAGTTCGATTCACTCTGATTGTAATTTGAAAAATGATACGTTACTACTGGTACGATTTCTAGTTATACATGTACATATGTACGTATTTTGTAAATATTTCTTACACGTGTGTGGCCAACTATTTCTTGGAATTTATGCGGATGGGAATTGTCCATACTCGGTGTACAATACAATACTACACTTTGTGATTTGTCTTTTATCCTCCGGAATATTTTTCTTGACACTTCTATTTCATGCTGTTTCTTCAATGGAATAACAAGCCTGATCTAAAGAAACCCTCATTCTACAAGGCTTTATAATTAATTATTAGTATTTATCAATTTAATGTGTTTTTTTTCTTCCTATTTAGGTGTCACCCTCCTCATCTAGTTATAGTTAGCATGAACTGTAAATGGTGAAGGTAGCTGGAAATGAATAGGTTGGTCCTCGAAGGTTTTTCGTGGAAGACGATGATGGTCTTTCTTTCGGGTATTATTGTGAATATCAATAATGAGTATAACGAATAATCTTGCCAAGTCTAGAATTAAGACTTGATGAAAAACTTGAAAGAACAAGAAATACGCACTTATTTTTTCTCTTGCAAACACTTTGCCTTTACAATATTCTTACTCTAGTTAGGAATCCTAATTGGGAATACCACTCCAATTAGGATAACCCCAAATAGGAAAATAGTTTAATCCTCTAAGACTATAATTCATAATAGACTTATGACAACTCATCATGGGTTGGAAAAACCCAACAATATCCCCATCAAGAATATGAGGAAGGTATACCCAAATAGGATTGCTCATTTTGATCAAACTCCCATTGATCGAAGTTCTCATAACTAGACCCACCTCGATTGAACTACTCATGGCCATCGAAATTCTCTAGACCAAGCGCCTCTTGATCAAACTTCTGTTGACCAGGCTCAAGTACTCATGACGGGACTCCCCCTGATTGAATATCTCTTGACCAAGATTCTCTTTACTAGACTTCTCTTGACCAGTCTCTTATGAAAACTCTCATCTTCATTAGTGTTGGAGCCCAAAATTGCACATGCAAGCCCAATTACGTCTCAAACACTGATTGTCGTAAAATAACCCAAGCCAAGCTTAAACATATGCAAAGGTGTGGAATCGAGAATATATATGCCATGTTAATAAAATAAAAATTATGGAGTAAGTGTTTGTATAATCACGCCAAGCTCATGCCCATGCATATTCATCACACCAAGCTTTGACATGGCATTGTTGTTGTGTACAAATCATGCAAACTACAATACATGTTCACGTAAGCCCAAGCTACGTGTTGGGGCTTGCTAAGTGGATTGTAGTGTGGATGGTTATAGAAGTTTACCAGGCCTATGTGGAACCAACAATATGGAAGACTTTGGGCTGGTTTGTAGCACCAAAGATCTAAGTCACAACCCTTGAGCTCCACGTAGGCGAGTCTGGGAGAGAACAAATTAAATTAAATTTGGTTGCTTATTGTGATGAGGATTGGGCTGGCTGTCCCATGACTCGTCATTCAACCTCTAGGTACTCTGTTTTTTTGGGTAATTCTCTTATCTCTTGACGCACAAAGAGGCAGAATACCATTTCCTTATCCTCCACTGAGGCAGAGTATAGGGCGATGGAAGGTACTTGTTGTGAGGTCATTTGGATGAGATTTTTATTCAAAGATTTACGATCTCATTCAGGAGTTCACTTTTATATTGTGATAATCAAGCGACTCTACATAATCTAGTTTTTTATGAGAGGACACGTCATATTGAGATGGATTGCCACTTTATTCGAGACAAAATAATTGATGGCACGATCCTTACTCGACATATAGTGTATTCGCAATAGTTAGCATATGTGTTTACAAAGCCTTTGGACAAGGAGAAGTTCTCCGTTATTTGCCCCCACTCGAATGAGTTTGCTAAAGGGTTCTTGGCAAGTCATTTCCAGGATACAACAAAGTATGGAATATTCGATTAGCAAAACCGAATTGTATTCCCTTAGAAATAACTAGAAAGAAATTGTATGAATGTGATGGAGAGAAAAGAGAGCAAGGAAAGTAGAAACAAATTTCTGAAAATTATGTGTGAAACATTATGCCACAATAGGTATTTATAGGCATTAAAGCACCCGTTCATCGAGTCCTTTCATTTTAGTTGAAGATATACAACTCTTCTTAAAAGTGTTGATTCAAAAGACATGTCTTTTGTTTAGAATTTTCAGAATATAAATATTGACTAATTATATCTTTTAATTCTACTCATACAATTTGAGTAAGCATCATGTATTTTAACTAAAACTTGCAACCATTAAAAAAATATACAACTCTAAAAGGTTGAATAAAACATAACCTTCAGTAAGGTTGCTGCCCTTTCTGCGCGCACACACAAGCTGCGCACTGCAGCACCAAATCATGCTCCACACACATGCTGCGCACTGCAGCACCAAATCATAATATATATATATATATATATATATATTCTTGAAATATTCATCATTCTGTTGGGTTATATTCTGCCACTAGCAACTTAGACATTAGAAAGAATTGTTTCTTGTTGCAAGTCGTGGATTGCTCTATGGATAGAGTATTCCTCTTTAACCCACCGTACTCCAGATTCAAACTCTCATCCGTTTCTGTAGTGTAGATGAATTCGGTTAGAACTAAAAAAATACCAATATTTGTGACCTTATACTGAGGAAATTGTTATTGGCACTCCAAAATTCTCATTCTACGTGTAGAAATAGAATGAGAATTTTGGAGTGCCAATAACAATTCCCTATACTTAACCCATCAACATTTATAATACCAATATTGATTTATTTTGTAAATATTCTTACACAAAATGCCTTATTTACTTGGAATTATGTAGATGGGAATTGTACATAGTGAACAATCCTACACTCTATAGCCTCGTTCGTTATCCAAATAAGTTTTCTTCATCGCTAATCTATTTTATATCTTCACTTAAACGGAAGTTGCAAGTGGAAATGCAATTCTCCATTTGTCATTCCATTGAATCTAGTGAGTTGTAGTAATGACCCATCCCAAATTTTACAAAACACGAAACGTCGAAGGTATTTTTGTAATTTCATGCTTGAAAAATATTTTTATGTGTTTGTCTTTTATGGCTTGTTTGGTGTGCCAGTGGGGCCCACCCTTACTTTTTGGTCTCCCGGCCCACTCTCTCTTTTTCTCTCTCTTTTCTTTCATTCCTTCTTCTCGTGAAACCTCATCTCTCTCTTCTTTTCTCTCCCTCTCATGTTTGCACTATCTTTTCCTCTTTGAAGCACTGACCCACACGAACAAACAAACAACACCGGCGAACCACCGTCACCACCACCTGAACGTCGTCATCTGGGACCCAGACTAAGGCCTTGGGACACCGACAGTGGCAGAGGCCACAATTTATCCTTTTCCCGACAGACCCCGAGGGGTTTTCGACGTCGCCGACGTAGGTAAGTCCTTAGAACCCTCTGGGTTGTGTTTTAGGGTTATATTAAGGTAAGGCTTTAAGTTGTTTTCACATGTTGGATGCAGAAATAGCTTGGGGGTAACGAACCCAGTTTCCGGCGAGGGATGCCGTGACTTACAGACCGTTTTTTGGCCAACTTCGGCCACGACGCAGCTCCAAATTGGTACAGACCTCTTCTCCTATTTCCAAGCTTCATTTCCATAACTAGAACGTCGAAAATGGTGAAGAAATGAGCTCGAACGGAGCTTTAGAACCTATGTCGAATTTCCAGCCAATCCACAGCCTGAAATCGGGTTGACCCGACCCAACTACCTTAAACCCAGATTCGACTCGACCTGGACCCAAGGGAATATTATGTGGTATATTCTGTTAGGGAATATTCTCTAGAATATTTCTAGAATATTTTTTGGAATATTCCTAGAATATTCTTGCGTTGACTTTTATGAATTTTTTCCGGGACCCCTCTTAGGGTAATTCAATTGGACGCCATGATTCCAAATCCGGGCTCCGTTTTCCCAATTTCAATTCTTTTAGTAGGGTTTTACTTATTTGGTCCCTTTATGTGCTTAGGTGCTTTTGTTAGTGGCGACCCCGTCCTCTCTAGTTCGAATGGCTCTTAGGTAACACAGTATCTGTGAGTGGATCCCTTCCAAAATGCATGATTTTATTACTAGAAATGCATACATGAAAAGCATGATTTTATGACTACATTTTATGAAACGTTTAATGAGTTATCAGATTTATGCTTTATGAAATATCATGCTTTATCAAATACGTTACTGAGATACTTATGAATATGGTTTTATGATATGATGTTTGAGCTATTGAGCTCTGATGAGATATATTTTGGAAAGATTATGTTTATGATTTTCTGTGCTTACTTAGTGGATATTCATTTATATATGCCTTCGGGCGGGTGATGTAGTGCCTTTAGGCGGAAGATTTATATATGCTTGGGCGAACGATGTAGGGCCTTCAGGAGACTGTGATACCACTATTAAGCACACCATATACGATATATGCTTTATGAAGGTTTTATGGCATGCTAGGGTTTTCGAAAAACCTACTACTTATCATGCTATATGAGTTTTCTAAAACTGGGGACATTGAAGAGAAATTGTTTTAGTATTACATATATATAAACTTGGTCCACTCATGCTTTGTTTTGCGCCCCCTTCAGGACTTAGAATCGAGGCGTACGATCCCCGCGTCAAGGCACTCCCACATTGGTATCTTTGAGTCCTATCGGTGTAGGACCCATTCCTTTGTTCGTACCTTTTTATAATATTTCTTCTACAATATTCTTGGTTAGTTGTATGCTCTGAACACGTTCCCATATTTGCATATTCATTATAGTTAAGTTTATGTGTTTTATTTTACGTTCGTGCTTTCTTCATATTTTTTACATGCATGTTAATATGGCTTCGTCATCCTCGGGTGTCGGCAAGCACGTGCCTACCCTGGTGTTTGGAGGATATCGGGGTCGGACGTGTCAGTTGTTCTATCCAAACCAATACTAGACTACAAACTGACGCCTACAATTATCTTTTAGCCGACAACATATTTATTCTTGTCATGCATAGAAACCATTACTTGCAAATGAAGATACTACTCATATAAACAAAGTTCAATTTTTATTAATCTTTGTAATTGTTTATATTTTCCATTTCATCCCCATTTTAGTATTTAGTTAGTGTGAATGCTAAGTTAGTGTGAATGCTAAATAGTATTATCCTCACAAACATCTCAATAGGTTTCTTGCATCCATGTACTGTCACATGTTCGAGTACATGACACAAAGAACGTTGTTGTTAGCTTCGTCTCCGTGAACGTTATTACAACGGGCACTACACGGTTGTCAAATCCTTGTGGCAGAACAACCCAAACATAGTAAAGTGAGAAAGCAGAGCCAACATTCGTCTCTATCCTTGTAAATGTTTGAGGACTCGGATCAAATGCAACGGAAGATGAAGGATAGTTGTGCTGCAGGTATGCCTTTTGAACTCGACATTGTATACTTTGTTGTGTGATCATGCCTATCTTTCACTGCCTGTAAGATTCAAATCACATAAGTAATTGACATACTCATCAGGATAAATGTCACAGATTTTTAGTCCATTTTTTCGACTTTTACAATTCTAGCCTCTAGAGGGCACATTCAGCATTTCTTGAAGGGGGTTCGAGGAACGTTGCTCAAGCGGGGGTTGGAAGTGGCCTGGAGTTGCTATATTTCTAAATCACGAATGAAGGTAAACTTGTTTAGTCATTAATATGTCATCTATAACCTCTACAAAGGGCTTGCAAATCGAAAATTAAATCTTGAATGTCTAAAATGGCACCGCTGAAGTATCACTTATTTTTTGGGTTCAATTCCTTCTATTGTTCTCTGCAATCTTGTGATGTCTTTTCCTATATGTCAATGATCACATATATGGGGATAATAACAGAATGCTAATCAGAACCCCATCTCAGGTACCCCCGATCAAACAGTATACCATCCTTCCTAGCCCCGTCTCTTGTGCAATAAACTCCACACTGAACGTAATCTCCTGGTTAACCTCTGTGAATGTTAGAACTTGAGGATTCACACTCATGTCCATTTTATGTAGCACATTAAGATCCAGCTTGTAAGTTGAACTGCCGTCCCAACATTCTTCACCGTCCTTGTATAATGCTGAGACTTAGACTTGTCAGATGACCTAGTTATAATAGAAAATGAAGGATAGTTTAGCTGTGCTTCTGGGATGGCTTCCACTTTAGAGCAGTTCACTGTTTGTTGGGTGACGATCTGCATCTGTTCGTTTGTGTAATTCAAACCACACATGTAAGTAATGTAATCCGCTGGTTTTATGTCATAGATGAGCCTCGTATCATTTGCTTTTGAAGGGTTAACATGGCCTGCACCAGTGAAAAAAATGTCTGTTGGTTTAAGTGTTTCATCAACAATAGGCTTTCCTCCAAGGTTATTTACTTCTGTGGTTGTCATGATTGCAGACTTAATGGCAGCCGGTGACCAGTCTGGGTGGGAACTCTTGAGCAAGACTGCAATGCCACTTAAGTGAGGGCATGACATTGAAGTACCTGAAACCATGTTAAATGTTGCCTTAGGATTAGGAGGTGTGGCATTGTCCACATAAACAAGCCATGCCGCTAGGATGCTAACACCAGCTCCAATGATGTCCGGCTTCAAAATTCCAGGGCTTGCAATGCTTGGTCCCCTTGATGAAAAGGAAGAGACTTTAGGAGCTAACGGATCTCCAATGACAGTGCCTTTGAACAAGACTGTGGCTTGAGGTGTTGTGGTTGAGTTTATGTACGCTTTGATCATCAACCCCGCATCATAACTCATGTGTATCGCGGGAAGGACAAGAACATCAGCTAAGACATTGTAGCCATCATCATCTAGGTTCAGAAGAATCATTGCAGCACCACTTTTGTTATTTACATATCCATACCCCGAAAAAGTACTTTTTGCTAGAGGCGCGCTGCCCTCCCTCTTTTAATTAGCACAAAGCCCCAAATCCACCCATCCAATAAAAACCTTACAATATTGAATTTCAAATAAATTATTCCACCTCTATCTTTCCATCATCACCTCATTACAATATTGAATTTCAAATAAATTTTATGATTTTGGTCGTATGTATATTAGATGAAAATATTCATATGATTATTGTGATGTAGTTTATGATTTTTTTTATAACAATTTGATCATTGTTGGTTAATTTATAGAGAACTTTTTTTTTATCTATACTCTAAAAAATACATTTTGCACTCCTCGCAAGTATAGATTTCTTTCTCATTTTAGAAAGTTTGAAATACAAAGTGATATTTTTAAAGTGCAAATAACAATTTCGAATGTATATATGCATATATGTATGTATATATTTTATGTCTTTGTTAGTTCATATGATTTTTTATTTTGATTATATCAAACAATCTGATCTTGGAATGTTTCTCTCCAACATCGAATAGTAATTTATTGTAAAATTGTCACCTGTCACTTTCCACATAGGCTTGCTGCCTATTTCTTGGCAAAAATAATTTTTAATTCTTCTTGGGCTGCCAACTGCCCGAGCCCAATTTCTACTTTTTGCGTTCTTGGGCCTCCATTCGTACTAAGCCCAACATTAAATATCCACTCAAACATGAGTTATATTTAACATGAATGTCAAACAAACAGGCTCAAATAGTTGAGCCTATTGGCTTGGATGGCCTAAATAGTCATTTGGTAAGAGGAGACCACGTGAATACAACAATCAAAGATTTATTTTTGGAGTTATGCAATCAAGTAAAATAGACAAACAAAATATTTTGAATGGGGTGACCTTAGGGAGATCATATTTAGTAGATCGCAGACCCACTTCTTTAATAAAGATAACGTCTACAAATATAAGTATGTCATACCTCTATTAGAGAGGTGGTTTACATGTAGACTACTAAATTGGTCTCGTTAGCATTTTCCTTTTAAATAAAACACTTAGATAATCATGTATTTTGAATTTGAATGATTTTTTGCAGGAATATTTCAAAATGTGAGAAAATTAAAGGCTTGGATTAATGAAACCACGTCTTAGGTGGAATAAAAAAGGTGTGTGTGTGTGTGTTTTTCTTTTTTGAGATTGAACAAAATGATGATTTTTAAAATTTGAATTACTGAGATGATCAAGTCTTTTAGTATGTTGTTAATAGCTGATAGCTATACCGTCAATCTTTGATCACTATATGGGTTTATATTTGATCGATGTGTCATCGATATTCAATTTTGATCAGTTTAGTGATTAGAATTATATATATATATATATATATATTTTTTTTTTTATCCTTTTAGCCTTTTTTTTTTGTTAATATCACATTATTATATTGTGGCATGTGTTTCAAAATTTGTTTTTATATTTCTCATGGTGGACGTGCCATTAGTAGTACGATGTAATGATATTTTTCTCATTTTTCTCAAAGTATGAGTAGAAGATCTCAAGTTCGACTCTCATCAATTACGAGTACAATGCTTAATGATTAGCTCATTGTGTGGTTTAACTCAACCCCTACTCTGATATTATTGTATCAAAGAAAAACTCTGGATGGATATCAAATTAGCCAAACGCTTAATTTCTTTAAACTAAACAAATTACAGTTGTTCGGATCAGTTTCAACACTATAAACATGTAATCTTGGACCAAATCGAACCAAACCAAAGCGTAATTAAATTGATTCGGCCTATATGGGAACGAGGGCTGGCCGTGGCTAATTGGGGCCTCGGGGCAAAAACTGAAAATAGGCCCTTGAAAACTACCATAATACCCAAATTTGTTGGGTCATCATCTTCAACCTGTATTTTTTTCATCTTTTTTGTCCCACGTCCCACCTCCAAGGTTCCGAGGGTGGGTATTTGTCGGCCACCAAGCTGGTCCGTGATCATGGCTAATACTCATACGGTGAGGGGCCTTGGGATGGGCTGGGACATAAATTCATGGCCACTGTTCTAAAACTTCTTGCCTAGGCGGACGGCTAGTCATCGTCCTGATTAGTTAGACGTTTGAAAATTAAGAAAGGATGGCCTAGACTTGTTGAGGCGCCCGTCTAGACCTGTTGAGGCGCCCGTCTAGACCTGTTGAGGTGCCTGCATAGGCTACCTAGGCACTCGCTTAGCCTGCCCAGACCCGCCTAGGTTGCAACTCACTTAGATAGAAAATAGATAACTTTCCTTTTGCATTTTATTATTTTCAATAAATTGTAAGAGACTTATTGAAAACTTAAATAAACACACATTATATGTTTGCTCTCCATATTTTTATTATGTTCCAATACTTCATAATATATATGTCATTCTATTTTCTAGTTTATGATGAAATTATATATATGTTAAGTATAAACAAACACTTATTTACATGAAATACAATAGATTTACTTAAATCCGCCTAATCTACCTAGGTGCCCACCTAGCCGCCTAGGCTCTAGGCCCCAACCCCTCCGCCCGACTAGCGCCTAGAGTTTTTTAGAACCTTGTTCATGGCTACTTGGTTTTATTTATTTATATGTTAAGACTAACTTATATAGCCATTTAGTATTACGGTGTAGTGATATTCATCTCACTAGACATTTTCTTATTGGAATGAACATTACTATTATGTTTCGTCGCACACATTAGAGACTTCTAACATAATTATCCATGTAGTTTGTTATTTTAATGGCTTGTTTGTTCTAAAATTTTATTTATTAGAAAAGTGAATGCAATATTGTTAAGTTTGTTAGGTAGACGATTTTAGATTCAGAATATAACAACCTTTTATTTTATTTTTTCAATTTTCAAGTTGACAATGACAATGCTAAAAAATCAAAATGTTCAAGGATTTGAATTGAATGACTGGAATTGCTCTTATTTTGGGCTTTGTTTGCTTCTGTTATTGTCGGCAAGCTTGTGATAACTGTTGCTTGTTCAATTTCCATTCGAGCCGGCGTCAAAGATGACTGATATTGGACTACTAACAGAATGCTTATCAGAAACCCATCTTAAATATCCCTGAGCAAACGGAACTCCATCCTTTCCAGCGCCGTCTTCTGCAAGAAACTCCACATGGAACGTAATCTCCTGGTTAACCTCTGAGAATGTGAGCACCTCAGGATTCACACTCATTCCCATTTGACGTGGTACATTAAGATCCAACTTGTAAGTTGAGTTAGCCGAACCAACATTCTTCACTGTCCTTGTATAGTACTGAGACTTAGACTCATCAGATGACCCAACTATAATAGAAAATGAGGGATAGTTTAGCTGTGCTTCCGGTATGCTTTCTACTTCAGAGCAGTTTACTGTTTGTTGGGTGATGACTTGTATCTGTTCGTTTGTGTAGTTCAATCCACACAAGTAAGGAATGTAATCCGCTGGTTTTGTGTCGTAGATGAGCCCAGGGTCAGTTGCTTTGTAAGGGTTAACATGGCCTGCACCAGTGGCAAAGATGTCTGCCGGCTTAAGTGTTTCATCAACAATGGGTTTTCCTCCAAGGTTATTTACTCCCGCGGTTGTCATAATTGCAGACTTAATGGCAGCCGGTGACCAGTCAGGGTGGGAACTCTTGAGCAAGGCTGCAATGCCGCTCAGGTGTGGGCATGACATTGAGGTACCTGAAATCATGTTAAATGTCGCGTTAGAATCCGTGGCATTATCCACTGAAACGGGCCACGCCGCTAGGATGCTAACACCGGGACCAACGATGTCGGGCTTCAAAATTCCAGGGCTTTCCATATTCGGTCCCCTTGATGAAAAAGAAGTGATTTTGGGAGCAAGTTTATCTCCGATGATAGTTCCTTTGAATAAGATTGTGGCTGCAGGACTGGAGGTGGAGTTTAAGTAGGCTTTGATTCTCACACCTGCAGCATAACCCACATGCGTTGCGGGAAGCACATGAGGGTCAGCTAAGGTGCTATCACCATCAGTCACTGCGTTCATGAGAATCATGGCAGCTCCACCAGCTCTTTTCACTTCTGCCCCTTTGTCGATTCTTCCTATTCCTCCCCCTCTCTCACACACCACTATTGCCCCTTCAACATTTTCAAGTGATCCGGAAGAGCAGAATCTAGATGATTCCTCGCCATTTGCGCCTGCATACACCAGAGGTAATAACTCTGAACCAAAATCTTTAGGCTGGAATAATGATTCACCGTCATATTCTCCCCCATTTCCTAGCTTTGCTATTGCTCTTATGCTTCTGTCAATGGTGCTTGCTCCAACTGTGAGAATCCACGGCGCCTCGTTTGATAAACTACCATAGAAAGGACCAGAGTTTCCAGCTGAACAACTGACAAAGATTCCCTTTTGAATTGCTCCAAATGCACCAATTGCAATCCCATCAGCATAGAAAGGAATTGATGGACCTCCAAGTGAGAGGGAAAGCACGTCCACACCATCTTCGACAGCAGTATCCATTGCAGCTAAGATGTCACTTTCAGAACAGCCCTCCTCCCCGCAGACCTTGTACATCGCCACATGTGCGTAAGGTGCCATGCCCGATGCTGTGCCATAGGCCTGACCAAAGACGCTGACACCTTTGACAAAATTTCCTCCAGCTGTGCTGGACGTGTGTGTGCCATGACCTTCATCGTCAACCGGAGGAGCTCCTGTACTTTTCCCGCCTTGGAAATTTCTTGCCCCAATAAGCTTGTTATTGCACACTGTTCCATTAAAGTCACACTTGCCTTTCCATTTTGCTGGAGGAGGGGGAATTCCTTCATCGCTAAATGATGGATGATCAGGTGTTATCCCAGTATCAAGAACTCCGATTATTACACCTTTACCGTAGTTTGCTCCTTTCCATACTCCCTGTCCTTGGTTCAATCCCAAGAAGTTAGGACTGTGAGTAGTGTGCAGAGGTAGAATTCGCTCTGGATGAGCGGACACAAACCCCTCTTTCTTTTCCATGGCCTTTACTTCCTCCGAAGTGAGCTTTGCTGCAAACCCGGTGGCCACATTGCGGTATACATGAACCATCCGTGGATTCACCATCTTGTTTGAGCTTGATATAGTTGTCGGCAAAAATGTGTGATACCAACTCTCCAAATCTTGATGAGATTTTGAAAAAAGGAACTTCTGCACTGGCTTGTTTACCCACACAATATAAGTTTGCATGTTTATATTTTCGTCATCTGTCTCAGGTAGCGATTCTAGTGCTGCATCTTCATGAGCAACTCCCACTGATAAGTACAACGCGAAACTCAAGCCAAGAAGGAAAGCCACAAACCTTTTGCTTTCCATCTTTTGATTAAGAAGAACCTGAAAGTGGAAGTGATTTGTGTTAGTCTGCCATTAGAGAACCTATATATATAGTAGCTACACAGAAAGAGATGGAGATGAAACGTGGGGTTTGATGGAACATTCGCCGGCATTTCTTGTACCGATCTGACAAATGACCCTCGAGGCTAAGGTATGCTTGTTGTGACTTGATTAACTAAGGTGATGCCAAATGAGGCTGAGCATAAGAGTCTAAAAATGCAGGATTTTTGGAATTAAAATACAGAACTTGGTAATACTCGCTAATCGTTTCAGTTATACCAATGTAGCGAAGGATCTTATGTAAATTAAATAATACTGTTTAGGCCCAAAATAATAGTGGGCCGAATGAGGGTCACCTTCGGCCTAGTGTCTATTTAAAGGCGCTATGGACTGAGGTCAGGGGCCGAAGGGTTCAGAGTAACCGAGTATCAATTGGAGTAGGAATGCTGCAGATAAGCATGAGAATGAGATCGAAGCCGAGGTAAAAGTGAATCGAGCCCACGATTGGAGGCAGGTGCAGAATCCTAGTTGGAATGGGATTGGCCGAAATAGAGTTGGATTAGTATCGGCCGAAGAAGAGTTAGACTAGGAAGACGATTTCTATCCAAGGACGGTTTGAAGTATTCACATTGCTATAAATAGAGGGGAGAGCATAACATTCAGCCCTCTCCAACTCAACACACAAAACTGCCCTGTGCAAACTCTCTCAACCTTGAGATTTTTATTTTCTTTTTCGCCAACACATCTTCAGTTTGGATAAACAGCACTGTGAAGGCAACCGGTGGTATCTTCAGTTTGGATAAACAACACTATCGCCGTAGAACCAGTCGATCGCGGAACACCTTCAGTTTGGATAAACAGCACTGCGTCGAGGCCGGTTGGTTATCTATCCAAGTCTCGATCAAGAAGGACTTTCGGGTTCTCACCGACGAGGTCATCTCACCAGCCTCCTCGGCGAAGTGAGGTGTTACGAATTACCGAGCTCGGCACATCGAACGCCGAGTTGTTTTATGATTGGATACTCACAGGTTAGCTTCAAAGTTTGGCATTCCGACGGCCGAACCACTTTCACCGTCAAGACATATATTTGTTTCGAGTATCTGTGCCCCTATACTTTGGTGTCGATTCGGCGTGTTTATACCTTTACGAATATAATCACTGTGACCGAATCTGGCGCCGACGATTCGTGAACTTCGCAAGACTAGCAGCCTTGTCTTCAGGCTCTAGAACCCAAAGGCCAAGGCGTGTTCCTTCCTCGGCCGCAGTCGCAAGATTCAGAAGTCTGCCGCGCACACAACGCAACATCAACATTTTACTCACTGGCCGAGTTCGGCCGTCGAGTTGGCACGCCCCGCATTCAACCGAAGGACGTAGTTAGCTCATTAGTTACTCGGCCTGCGCACCATGTAGGCTTGGTAGTTTTTAGGGTCAACATTTTGGCATGCCCAGTGGGACAAAGTGCTAAACCTTCGAAGTTCATGACCATTGAAACACAGTCAGTAACAAAGAAATCAAGCATGGGAAAGTCGATCGCTACCCACTCGAATCAGAACCCCGGGGCCGAAGGTCCATTACGGACACAGACCACTGCTGCCGGGACACCTGAGGCATCTAAAGGGACACGACCAGAAAGAGAAACAAGCGTTGGCGAGCTACCTCGAGACACAAGGGTCCTTGCAAAGATAACAAAAGGAGCCGTGATCGAAGGCATTGTGGAGGATTGTGATGAAGACGGTGGTGAGGCGTCCGACCCACCAACCAGATCATTTTTTTCGACGACGGCTCGAAGAACAATCTCGGCAGTTCGAACAGACGTTCAGTCAAGGAATAAGAGGAATACTCGAAGAAATACATAGTCAAAACGCCATGCACACGAGATTGCTCGAAGCCGTGGTTAACAATACTCAGCATATTGGCTATTCTGATCGTTCAAACAGCCTATTCCGAAAAATAATTTCGTATCAGCATCACTCAAAATGGTCGATCTAGACAAGAGGGGTGGATCAAGTAGTCGGACAGATGACTTTGATCCAAGTATGGAAACGACATCCGTGGACGTGGTTGAAGTTCAGAGAATGATTGATTCGGCTCTGAAGAAAGGACCGAAGTTCCCAAAATTTATCCACCCATATCCAGCTTATGTGGAGAAGTTCGAGTATCCTAAAGGCTTTAAAATCCCAGATTTCAGCCTTTTTGCTGGAGAATCCTCTCTATCCTCTTTAGAGCATGTCGCCTGTTTCACTGCACAGTGTGGAGACGTTAGTAGTGACTTCTATAAGTTACGATTGTTTAACTTCACACTCACAGGTTCGGCATTCGCATGGTACATTAACCTCCCACCTAATTCCATTCAAAGTTGGGAAGAACTGGTCGAGAAGTTTCACGAACAGTTCTATCGACCAGGGATGGAAATGTCAGTTTCTTCGTTGGCCAGAATGGCACAAGACTCCGATGAATCACCGATGGATTATCTTAAAAGATTCAAATTGGCCAGGAACTGGTGCCGAGTACCTCTACCAGAAGTTGAGTTTGTTCGACTCGCGTTGAACGGTTTAGACGTGGAATATAAGAAGAAATTCCTGGGGGCAAACTTCCACGACATCTACGAATTAGCTCAACATGTCGAGCAATACGATTATCTGCTCAGCGAAGAGAAAGTTTCGAAATCCCCATCCCGATGGACCATCTATAAAAAGCCCACGGTCAGCTATGCATCGGCGGAATCTGAAGAATACGCCAGCATAGATGCGGCCGAAATAGTGATTGACAAACCATAGATATGCAAAGCGTTGACCCACATCAATCCTAAGGATGTCAAAATTCGGCCAATATCTGAAGAAAACGCCGTAAAAACGACAAAAGTATATACGTTTGATATCACCAAGGCCGACGCCATCTTCGATCAATTGTTACTTGCCAAGATTATAAAACTTTTGCCGGGACATAACATTCCCAAGGCCGAAGAGCTGAAGGGGAGGGTATATTGCAAATATCACAACTCGAGCAAACACACGACAAACAATTGTGTCGTGTTTCGGGATACTATTCAAAGATGGATTGACGATGGAAAACTTAAGTTTCCAGAGAAGAGAATGGGGGTTGATGCTGACCCTTTCCCTACAACGACGGTGGGTATGGTCGATGCTCAATTACCTCGAGACAAAGGAAAAGGAAAGATCGAGTTCGTCTTGGCGCGACATGTCCCAAACAAGGGCACCAAACCGCGGCTTCAAATTGATTTGTTTTCAAATACACCACCACAAAATACAATCGGACCAGCTTTCGTCGAACCCATGTCAAGTTCAAAGGTCGAGTTTGTCCCAGCTCGACACGTCCTAACAAGAGGTTTTCAACCACGACTCAAGATCGATTTGTTCTCGAATTCCCCACCTCGAGATTCGGTCGGACCAGCCATCGTCGAATCCATGCCAAGTTCTGGTGCTGAAGAAGCCATTAAACCTGCAACCCTGTGCACACAGTGCAAAGCAGATGTTCCGGTTGAACCAAGAGCACGACCACGACAAGGAGAAAAGCTACGTGTTCGCCCAGTCCCGACGACGCTTCAAAAAACACCCAATTCGAGTCTGCGTAATACCGTTTTCAACAGGCTCGGCCCGCAGGAGGTTAAATCATCTTCGGCCAGACGACGACTCGACTTTGATACTCCATTCTACAATGAAGAGTATTATTCTCGCAATTCTAGTAGCTCGAGCTCCTCCGTAAATCGAAGAACCTTCAAACCTCCTGAACCTCAAGACCAACGATGGTATACTTATCACTCATCCAAAGGTGTGTACACTGCATTATCCAAATCACAGAAGCGTCGACGCCAAAGAATAGATTGCTTGGCCCGCCGACAAGCGGCACAAGAGACTTGGGCTACTTTGGGCCCCAAATGGCAGTCGAAAGAAAAAGTTGGCGATAACAATGATCGGCAAACCCCAGCAATTATGACAGAGTTAGTACACGGCAAACAGTCGGTTGATCACGCCCTGGAAACCACATTTGAGGAGGCCGAGAAGTGAATCAAACTTCTTATTCGACCCTGGTGAAATGAAGGCACGACTTGAGCATTTTAAGAAGGAGGCCGAAGATAAACTTCCTCCATTCCCTGTAGAAGAACCGTTGATCAAAATCCGGCGCAATCTACATCCACCATTCCTCGGAGAAGCCCTACAGTATATGCGAGAGTTTCATAAAAATCATTCGGCCAATGATTTATATGGTTTGCCGAAAGCATGTCAAGACACGATAGACCTTGTCTCGACTTGCCCAGATGCTGAACGGATCATCCAAAAGAATTCGGACCTCGGGTTGAAAGCTAGGTTTTAACACATACGTGAAGCCCGAGTTCTCGGCTTCAAAGTCGATCCATATACAGACATCGACCCAGGTGAACTCCCTTTTTCCCTTGAAGATCTCCAATACTTGTGATACCATTTTGAGGTATTTTCAGCAGTTTCCCTCTTCGACCTTACGGCCGATGAAATATGTCGTGTCGAGCGTTTGGACGCCTATCTGGACATCAGAAACGCCCGAATAGCGTACCAAGAGCAACCCCAGATCACGGCGCAAGTCCCAGACCCGGCGCCGGTATCAAAGAACCCAGAGGGCAAGGAAGAAAGTCAGGAGGAGGAGAACCTCGGGGATGAGGAGGAGAACCCAGGGGACGCGGAAGAAATTCCGGAGGACGAGACTCCAGAAGAAGAGGAACCGACGAAGGAGGAAAATCCCAATTCGATGGGCCCTTCAATCCTCGACAACATGGAAATCAGCATGGTCCATGTCTTGCCTGCCAATTTTCAGTCGACCACGTCCCAACCAAGCTTCCTAGATGGCGATGTAGTGGTCGAAGAAGCTACCCAGGTTGACTTTGTCTCTCCCACCGAGGTCGAGCTAACGGCTAAGGACGATAACCTCAAGGCAACTCTGGCCGAATTATTTCCTCAGTCTGCGGCAGCCAACCTTCGTCACCTCAAACCTTTATATGTCACAGCCCACATCGAAGGATATCCGGTCTTGAAAATCTTCGTCGACTGTGGGGCTACTGTCAATATTATGCCTGTAACCATCATGAAGGCCTTACACCGCTCCAAAGACGAACTTATCCCATCAGGCATTACCATGAGCAGCTTCGTCGGGGACAAGTCTCACACAAAATATGTGCTGCCGTTAGAAGTAAGCATCGTAGGTCGCAACCATATGACAGCTTTCTTCATAGTTGATTCGAAGACCGAGTACAATGCACTGCTCGGTCGAGATTGGATTCATCAAACAAGTTGTATTTCTTCTTCGTTATATCAAGTCCTCGTCTTTTGGGATGGTAAATCAATCGTCGTACATCCGGCCGACCATCAGCCCTTTGAAGCCAACATGATCCAAGCACGGTACTACGACGACCACGTTGGTTACATTACTCTACAAGGGCTCAATGATGAGGGACGACCGACTCGCATTTCAGTTCAGAAAGCCGTCGAGGTTGGCGCCGAAACTGTTCATCAAGATTCGGCGAGACTCGGACTGGCTAACTTTATCATCGAACCTGATGTTTGACACCAGTCAAACCTGACGCCGAGCCGCGGTTTCATCGATTATGGAACGAGTGCTGGCTCATTGGCATATCATATCCAAACAATCTCGTGGAGTTCCTTGCCGAAGACGATAGCGGTCCCATGCTCTCTTTTGATAATATTCCCGCCGCTCCGGCCGACCTCGAAGACACTCGGCCTCAGGTTAAGGATCCATTGGAGGAGGTGAATGTTAGCACGGCGGAGGATCCTTGGCCATTATTTATTAGTGCTTTGCTCCCCCAATCTACAAAATCAGAGCTTTGCAAGCTACTTCATGAATTTAAAGATTGTTTTGCTTGGAGCTATCATGAGATGCCTGGTCTTGATCGAACACTCGTCGAGCACGAATTACGTATCCAACCTAGTTGCAAGCCCTTTCGTCAACCACCCCGACGATTCTCGACCGAGGTCCAACTCGGTATCAAAGATGAACTCGTTCGTCTTTTAAACGCCGGGTTTATTCGGACGGCTCGATACGTCGAATGGCTAGCGAATATTATGCCGGTTCTCAAGAAAAACGGCGCCCTCCGCATATGCATTGATTTTCGCAATCTGAATTTGGCAACACCCAAGGACGAGTATCCGATGCCAATTTCAGACCTACTCATTGACGCTGCGGCCAATCATGCCATGTTATCCTTCATGGACTGCCACGCTGGTTACAACCAGATCTTCATCGCCGAAGCCGATGTCCATAAAATGGCCTTTCGCTGCCCGGGGGCACTCGGCACTTATGAATGGGTAGTCATGCCTTTCGGCCTTAAAAACGCTGGTGCCACATATCAACGTGCCATGAACGCCATCTTTCACGACCTAATTGGCACGATCGTTGAAGTATACATCGATGATGTGGTGGTAAAATCAAAGAGCCGCCAAACGTATCTTGATGATCTTCGGCAGGCTTTCCTTCGTATGCGCCGACATCATCTCAAGATGAACCCTGCTAAATGCGCCTTCGGTGTGTCGGCAGGCAACTTTTTGGGCTTTCTTGTCCATCATCGGGGCATTAAGATAGATGAGAACAAGGCTCGAGCAATTATGAACGCCCCACCTCCAACCACCAAAAGGCAACTCCAGTCGTTGCTCGGCCAAATAAATTTTCTCCGCCGTTTCATAGCAAATTCGGCAGGCAAAATGAAGGCGTTCTCCACACTTCTGAAACTCAAGGATTCAGACAAGTTCAAGTGGCGTGAAGAACACCAAGCAGCTTTCATGCAAATCAAAGTCTCTCTTACAAAACCACCCATTCTCGTTCCCCCTCGGCGCGATAAACCTCCAAAACTTTACATATCCGCGGCCGAGGAATCCATTGGCTGCCTCCTCGCTCAAGACAATGACGCAGGTCGAGAGCAGGCCATTTTCTATCTCAGCCGGAGGCTCAACTCGCCAGAGATCAATTACTCCCCCGTCGAGAAGCTTTGCTTGGCTTTATTTTTCGCCGCATCCAAACTCCGGCACTACATGCTACCATCGGTCACTCATGTCATCGCTCAGACAGACGTTATCCAATACATGCTCACTCGGCCAATAGTCAAAGGCCGAATTGGGAAATGGACGATGGCGTTATCCGAATTTAGCTTACAATATGTGCCCCAGAAAGCAGTCAAGTGGCAAGCTCTCTCTGATTTTCTTGCTCAGCACCCCTCCCAGACAATTTCGGGGAAACCGACGTCGAGATAGGCATGGTAGAAGCACACGACAATTTCTGGACGCTTTATTTTGATGGTTCTAGTACCTCAACATCGGCCGGTGTGGGCATCGTCATCCAGTCTCCACAACGACACCGTTGGTATTTCTCACTCAAACTTGACTTTGAGTGTACCAACAATCAGGCCGAATATGAGGCCCTTGTCATCGGCCTCGACGTTCTTCATGAATTACGTGCACCTCGCGTTTTCATCCTCGGCGATTCCGAACTTGTCATTAACCAGCCTAATGGCACTTTCCGTTGTATGAGTTCCACTCTGGCACCTTATCACATGGTTGCCAGCTACCTGGCCGAGTCATTCGACGATATTACATTTAGTCACGTTTCTCGAGATCGAAACACCGTCGCCGATGAACTCGCCTAGCTGGCCTCCGGAGCACAACTCTTGGGGGGCGAGGTAGGCCGGATGACACCCACAGTGCACCAGTCATATCCGGCCCTGGTTAATCAACAAGTCCTTCATCGCGACCAAGTAATTCGGACGCGCGTGATGTCCTTACCATCATTATTGGAACGAGAAGAATCGTTGGATGTTTGTGCGATCGAGGCATTACCAGACGATTGGAGAAGACCACTTATGTAATACCTTGATAACCTGAGTGGCAAACACGATCGTAAGACAAAGGTGCATGCCACGAACTACGTCATATATCAGAATGAACTATACTGGAAAGGTGAAGACGGTCTATTGCTATTGTGCCTCAAGCTACGAGAGGCCGCCCAAGCAATCGCAGAAGTACACGAAGGGACCTGCGGAGCCCATCAATCAGGTCGAAAGATGCGATGGCTGCCACGCCGCCACGGGTATTTTTGGCCGAGCGTGTTAAAGGATTGCATCGAGTTCGCCCGAGGGTGTGTGCAGTGCCAGATCCATGGCCCCATACAGAGGGTTCCAACCGAAGCAGCAACCGGAGCGACAATATTTGTCGTAGCCAGGGCAACCACGTCCGCCTCAACCACAGCAGGGGTAGCTTGTTGGTTAGGAAGCAGGGGCCGAAAGTTTGACTGGGCGAGCTACATCCTTGGGTGATGTACCAAGGGAATCTCCTCGCTTCCATCATCCTGAAATAATGAAGTATTAGAACCAGGCAAAATGTGGCTACTACATTTATGTACCCTAAACCAAAAAATTGTTCCCACCTCCTCCAGGATGATCGCAGTTCATTTTGGACGAGGTGGGGATTGCCTCTCGACTAAAGGGATCGCTGCCTCCAGAACAGGAGCGACATGTGGCACTGGGGCTGCAGATTCCTCATCCGGCGATGCAGCAGATGGTTCAACCACATCGGGGGCGGTCGGGGCAGCGACTGGCTCGACTATTTCTAGAACAGGGGATGCTCGGGATGCTCGACCAGTTGGAATTGGTTGTCCCTCCGACGGACCCTGGGTAACAGGAGCAGTGAAGGGGACGTCGGCGGCGGTTGTGTCGGTGGTCTGGCTGGAGATGACATGAATCTCCCGGTCCCCTTTCTTGGCCAATTGCTTGACACGTTTCTGAGGTCGGGGGGTTTCACGCGCCGGTTCAGCCTCCTGGCGCGGCCTTTTACTCGACAGAGTCTGTGCGGTGGTATCAGCTTTCCTAGAAAGCGCCACCCTTTTCTTGGCAACGGCCGCAGCGATCACGACCGCTTATTTTAGCACTCGTCCGCCTAAGAAGGAAAAATAAGGTTAAATTAAGTGAAAGGTGGAATGAACATGATAGGAAGAATTAAAATAAGAGTAGCCGAATACCTTGGGTTTTTTCCTTAGGCGGAGGGGCAGTAGCTTTCTTCGGGCGGTTGCCAAACACCTTGAAGACAGCATCGTCGACTGGTGCCTTAAGGAAGTCTCGAGTGTACGACTCCCACCAATCGCCGAAGGTGTCGGTGCTCAGAGCTTCAGGCACAACTGGTCGAAGGCAGAATTTCAAACACCGTGTTTGAAATTCTTTTTCGGCGTCTCTGCATTCCTTCTCTAAAGAACCAGAGAGTCGCCCTCGACCAAGAAGGGATTGGGAGGTAACCAAAGGCACAGGGCAACCTTGAGGAAAGCCTAGCTGCCTGGCTGTGAAGTGAGGATGGTAGACCTCCCAACTTGCCCGCCGAGCATCGCACCCAAGAGGAAGGTCACGTGTCAACACAAATGACCCCCAGTTATGACGAAGGGCAGCGTCCTCGTCTTCACTCCAGGCCGAAGACGGAAGCTTGATAGAGGCAAGATATTCTCAATGACGGCATATCAGAAACTCGTCGTCAGAGAAGTCCTCGAGGCCGAAGAAGTATTTAAAAACTTCTTCGGCTCGGTGTGGGGGTACCGGTCGAGAAGCCAGCTGGAGACCAAGTGCTTCGGTCTGTGAGAAGTCGAGGATTTTTGGCCGGAGTGTAGCAAAGTACGTCTGCAACCACAGCTGAAAGACCCAGAGGGGCCCACTCTGATGCGGGTCAATCTTTTCAGTAGTCGCCTCGGCTAGACAGCGCAACAGGTGAGCAAGGACAGCCGAACCAAGCGCCAAAGTGTGGCCGCTGGCCAGGGCTTCAGCCACGGGCATGTTCTCGACTAAGCATTTATTCGACTTGGTACAACAGATAAATTTGTTGTACCAGTAGAATAAGAAGGCTTCGTGTTCTCCTTTACCGAGACTTGCTTCCCCTCGACCAGCGAAATGGACGATGAGGGTGTTGTAGTTGAAGAAGTTCTTGTGTAACTTTTGAACTTCGTCCTTGGAGGGTTTGTGGCCGTCTCGGCTTAATATCTCGACGGCCCGGGCGTCAAACAATGCCTTAAGGTCAAGATTTGACGAACACCCAAACAGAGCAGCGTCGACGGGAAGACCAGAAGGGGACGTTCTGAGAATGGCAGAGATATCAAGGACGGTGGGGCCGATGGGACCGAGAGGAAGAGTCATGGTGTTGGTTGCCGAACACCAGAAACTAAGGGCTGCCATCAAAAGCTCTTTGTCCATGGCAATCTCTACGGTCGAGAGCCTGATGGCATCATAGATACCGAGAGCCCTCCACTCCTGGCTGAAGAACTTCTCCATTCGATCGACCCAGGCTGCCCAGGTAGCAGTAGTCGAGGGCTAGGCTCCTTGGGGCTTTGACGCATCCCATTTCGGCCACTCTAACCCTTGTCGCAAGGGTGTCAGGCAGTTTTGTCTCATAAGATCAGTAATGGAAGAGAGAACAAGTTTCTTGAACATGGGACCAAGGATTTGGTGGGCAGCGCTCGAATCACTCTCAAAACGCAGAGCCTTGATGGCGCAGTGATCTATGATGTCCTTGCATTTGTTGTACTCTTCGGAAAGCTTGTTAATGAAGGAGGCCATTGTTGATGAGAAAGGTTGAAGATGAATTTCTGGGACCAGGAGGATTCTGGGTTTGTTTTCTGGAAGTTCGAGAGAAAGAGGGAGCAAAGGAATTTTAGAGAATGGAAAGCGTAAAATTGAAATAAAGAAGAAAGACGTATTTATAGGCGTTTGGTAGGAAGTTCAATCGGTTGGGTTTTGAAATTTGAAATGGACCAATCGATAAGCCTGCACGCCATGATGAGAATCCAGAAAATCCAAACGAAAATCTCGCAGACTGAAGGCATATCGAGTGGTTTGAGGACGCACGATTGCGTGTGACGGCGAAATTAATGCAAAGAAACGCTTCGATGGTTGCATGCGCCCAGAGATATGATTGCGAGCTGTTGAGATGATCGAGGACTGACGCGTGGCGAATTCGGGAAGGATTCGAGGGAAACATCATTTCTCATAAATGGGCGTGGTGTTATTTTCTGGGACAGGTCATCGATCGTCGCGGGAAAAGTAATGTCGTTTCGCTGCTTCAAGGCCGAAGCTCGACCATGAGCTATGGGTCGACGACCTCAGAAGCGAGGGGGCAATGTTTAGGCCCAAAATAATAGTGGGCCGAATGAGGGTCACCTTCGGCCCAGTGTCTATTTAAAGGCGCTATGGACTGAGGTCATGGGCCGAAGGGTTCAGAGTAACCGAGTATCAATTGGAGTAGGAATGCTGCAGATAAGCATGAGAATGAGATCGAAGCCGAGGTAAATGTGAATCGAGCCCACGATTGGAGGCAGGTGCAGAATCCTAGTTGGAATGGGATTGGCCAAAATAGAGTTGGATTAGTATCGGCCGAAGAAGAGTTAGACTAGGAAGACGATTTCTATCCAAGGACGGTTTGAAGTATTCACATTGCTATAAATAGAGGGGAGAGCATAACATTCAGCCCTCTCCAACTCAACACACAAAACTGCCCTGCGCAAACTCTCTCAACCTTGAGATTTTTATTTTCTTTTTCGCCAACACATCTTCAGTTTGGATAAACAGCATTGTGAAGGCAATCGGTGGTATCTTCAGTTTGGATAAACAGCACTATCGCCGTAGAACCAGTCGATCGCGGAGCACCTTCAGTTTGGATAAACAGCACTGCGTCGAGGCCGGTTGGTTATCTATCCAAGTCTCGGTCGAGAAGGACTTTCGGGTTCTCACCGACAGAGGTCATCTCACCAGCCTCCTCGGCGAAGTGAGGTGTTACGAATTACCGAGCTCAGCACATCGAACGCCGAGTTGTTTTATGATTGGATACTCACAGGTTAGCTTCAGAGTTCGGCATTCCGATGGCCGAACCACTTTCACCGTCAAGACATATATCTGTTTCGAGTATCTGTGCCCCTATACTTTGGTGTCGATTCGGCGTGCTTATACCTTTACGAATATAATCACTGTGACCGAATCCGGCGCCGACGATTCTTGAACTTCGCAAGACTAGCAGCCTTGTCTTCAGGCTCTAGAACCTAAAGGCCGAGGCGTGTTCCTTCCTCGGCCGCAGTCGCAAGATTCAGAAGTCTGCCGCACACACAACGCAACATCAACATTTTACTCACCGGCCGAGTTCGGCCGTCGAGTTGGCACGCCCAGCATTCAACCGAAGGACGTAGTTAGCTCATTAGTTACTCGGCCTGCGCGCCACGTAGGCTTGGTAGTTTTTAGGGTCAACAAATACCAATATTTGTTTGTCTGGATTTTGGAGGTGCTATGTTGGTCTGGTGCCAACTTAGTCGGTTTATTGTTCTTAATACCTGGATTTTGGATTGATTAGTAGTTAACATTCTTTCTTGGTTATGACTCTCTTATCTGGCTCTATCTTCGTGCTTGTAATTTCAAGATGGAATAAAATAAAAAATAAACAAGCCTGTCCCTATAAGTTAGTCGGGAAATTTTTGGGATATGGGTGTGTAGCCATTTAGCCCATTATACGCGACGGACTAATCTGTGTGACCGTAGATGTTAAGACTCATTATTCACTTTTCTGCTTTTTTTTTTAGCGAATTATCATTTTTTTTCTTTTGAACTCCTCAACTTGCGTTCAATTTTTTTGTGCATTACAAGTATAACATTTTCATCACTTCGTTTTGCTTTCATTGGAAAATTTTGAGATTTTGTTGTATTTTGATGAAAGGAATGAAGGATTTGGACTTGGGGATTCTTTCAGTGGAAGAAAGAGAAATATCACTAGACTAAGATGTAGTTGTAAACCTCACTCGTTTTAGTGGGTTAGTGCCGGTTAGACTATTTCTTATGAGTCACGTCTTAAGATTTTTGAGTGCCAATGTTAAAAACTTCCTTTATGCGGACTGCATTGCATTATCCTACGTTGAGTGGATTAATGCTGAACAAACAAATTCTAGGCGCCACCTAGGCCGATTTTTAGAACACTGATTCACAATGTCAAAGGTTTTATGTAGATTACATGCATTGTTCTAAAAAACGGCCTAGGCGGCCGCCTAGGCGGCGCCTAGGCGCTAGGCGGTGGTGGTCCGAGGCGTTTTTGTGCAAATCGGTTGAAAAAATCGGCTGGGCTCTAGGCGGCCGCCTAGGCGGGCTAGGCGGCGCCTAGGCGGTCTAGGCGGGCTAGGCGGCTAGGCGGGCAAGGCGGGCTAGCCGGGCTAGGCGGGGCTAGGCGGTGCTAGGCGGTGCTAGGCGGACCTAGGCGGACCTAGGCGGTGCTAGGCCTTTTTTTTTTTTTTTATTTTTTTTTATTGACATTAAAAAAAATTCCTATCTAAGTCTAAGTGGTTTAAAATTGTGAACTTGTTGTATATGTGTCATCCTATAATACTCCTCACCATGGTTATATGACATATATGCTTAATGTGTTTTTAAATTTTGGACTTGTTGGATACTCTTTTTGCATTTTATCATTCTTTTATTATCTTATCCATGGATTTCATACAAAGTATAATTTTTTGTAAGTGTCAACATGCATTTATTTACAAGATATACAAGAAATTTACCTAAATCCGCCTAGGCCGCCTAGGCGTCCGCCTAGACCCCGCCTAGCCGCCTAGGCGCTAGGCGCCAGCCTTCCGCCCGACTAGCGCCTAGCGTTTTTTAGAACCTTGATTACATGTACTCCATTATGATTTCACATCTGACATGCGTATTTTTCGATTTCCGACGAATTAACATCTTGGTAATTTTTTAAGGGAATTGCTAATTTGCTATTAGCACTCCAAAACTCTCATTTTGCACTCCAAACTTTCTATAACTAGAAGGAAAAACCTACTTGTGAGGAGTGTAGGATGAGACTTTTTGAGTGCTAATAACCATTCCCTTTTTTAATGTTTCGATTATGACAGTGGTAGACCCTAATAGAAGAATGTGACCTAAAATCATCAGCTAGCTACTTAGAGTTAACTTGAGGAGCAAGGCTCTGAATAGCCTTGAGTTTATTATGTTCATTATTATCAAATCATAAATTTACATGTAAATATTCATAAGTTATCTACGTCAAATTCAAATTTCACCTAGAGCCAAGACCACAGATATTGGACTTGTTACATTATAACTTGCAGCAAACCATCTCAAATATCCTTGTATCTGGATATTATTGTCGTTGTCAAGTGCAGTAAATTCCACCTGGTACGTAACCGTCTGGTTAACCTCCGTGAATGTCAGCACTTGAGGAGTCACGTTCATATCATATTACGTGGTACTAAAAGATCCGAGTTGTAAACTGAATTACCCGGGCCAACATTCCTCACAGTCCTTGTGTAAAGCACAGACTTAGTTTGCATTTTATCCGATCTACAGTGATAAAAAATGATGGATAATTCAGTTGTGTTTCTTCTATGGTGCTGACTTGAGAGCAGTTCACTGTTTCTTGGGGCATGGTGGTTATCTGTTTTTTGGTGTAATTCAAGCCACACAAGTATGAATGTAGTCCTCTGGTTGTAGATCGTGGTTGAGCCCCAGAACATTTGCTTTCGAAGGGTTGACTCCTGCACCAATTGCAAAGATATTCCCAGTTTTGTTCCATTCATCAACAACGGGCATGTCTGCAAGATTTAGAACATTCGCAGTTGTCATGATGGTAGATTTGATGGCAACTGGTGACCAATCAGGGTGTGATTTCTTGAGCAAGGCTGTGATTCCAGCTAGGTGAAGAGTTAAAGTTGAGGTGCCCGAAATTATGTTAAATGTTGCCTTAGGAGTAGGAAGGGTGGAGTTGTCCACTGATTCGAGCCATGCTGCCCGGATGTCAACATCAGGTCCAATGATGTTAGGTTGCAGAATTCCGTGGCTTGTAGTGTTTGGCCCTCTTGATGAAGTGCGTCTCCGTTGCCATTGGACAAGATTGTGGCTGTGGGTTGTGAGTTTATGTTTAATATTATGTCGGTTGTTCTTGTTCCAACTGTGAGAATCCATAGGGCTTCATTTGACAAAGAACCGGTTTCAAAACCAGAGTGTCCAGCTGCAGAGCTGACAAAAACTCCCTTTTGAGTTGCTCCAAATGCAGCTTGCAATCACATCCTCATAGAAAGGAATTGTGGGACTGCCAGGTGAGAGGGATAATGATGAAATTGGGGTTCCACCATAAAACTAATTGGCAATATGGGGAGTAGCCCAAGATCATATAAGCACATAGAAAACCTTGTCCCTCACCAATGTGGGACAACTCTCAACACGCCCCCGCACGTGTGGCGGATTTAAACCTACACGTGGACAACAATTGGGTGACGTGGAGCGCGTGTGGCCGTTAGGCTTCACACGTGGACAACCTTGCTCTGATACCATGATGAAATTGGGGTTCCACCATAAAACTAATTGGCAATATGGGGAGTAGCCCAAGATCATATAAGCACATAGCAAACCTTGTCCCTCACCAATGTGGGACAACTCTCAACAGATAAGACGTCCACTCCATCCTCAACCACAACATCAATTGTAGCCAAAACATCACCTTCAGCACAATCAAACTCAGAGACTTTGTACACTGCCAAGTGAGCATGAGGAGCCATGCCAGTAGGTGTGCCATTGGCCTCTCCAAACACGCTGGCACCTTGCACGAAATTTCCTGCAGTTGTGCTAGACGTGTCGCTCCCATCGCCATCTTGGTCAATTGGAGGTTCTGGATCAGGTATGCCGTTGCCTGCCCCAATGAAATTTCTTGCACCAATAACCTTGTTATTGCATGTTGTCCCAATGAACTCGCATTTGCCTTTCCATGTAGCCGGAGGAGGGGGCACTCATTCGTCGCCAAATTAGGGATGATCTTGTGGTGAACTAGTGATGTGATAGTACTACGTTGTGAACTTAGGTTAGACCAGCTGAGGACAAAAACTTGACTCTGGAGCTAAACGGCAAGCGAAGCCTTTAAAGGTATAAGCCTGCACAGTTGGACACTTCAGATACCACCTGAGCATGGGGTAATCTTTTCAGTTTTACAACTTATCGTTTTATTTGATCGTAGCTTAATTATCTTATTTTTCTTATCATGTTTCAGTGATGGAAGGAAATAGATAGAACATACACACTGGCATATGTTGATGAAATTTGGTATGGCATGACTCCCCTTCGTTGGCGGCTCGTGCTGCTTTGTTTTTAGACTATGTTGGCTTTCCTGGCTTCCGTTCTCAAATTAATGTGCATCTCAACATATAGATTTGTCTCACTTTCTTATTTTATTTTCTTAACCCTGTGATGTTGCTCGATCTGTTTTGCTGGGTTTAGACTTATAGGTTTGGCTTTAGAGGGGTTAGGTTTCATGTCTTTTCTCTTTTCCTTGTATCTTTATTGTTTTCATTTCTAGTGGGGTAAGGTTTATGTCACCCCTTTTTTCATGCATTTTTTTTTATCCTTTTATTCTTGTATTACGAGGGGTTAGGTTTATGTGCCCCTTGACTAGGTTTAACTTTTTTTTTTGTTATCAATAAAATTCCCCTCGTACTGTTGAGGTTTTCCAAAGAAAACAAAGGTTTAATTGGTTGGGACCTGCTTTAATAGCAAAGGAATGGTAATTGAGTTGTGCTTCTGGTATCCGACTTCTGAGCATTTAACTGTTTGTTACGTGATGATCTTCACCGTGTCATTGTACTTCAAGCTGCATAAGTAAACAAAGTAGTCCTCTTGTTTTATGTTGAATACGAGCCCAGGGTCATTTTTCTTTGCAGGGTTGACATGGCCTTCACCAATTGCAAAGAGGTCAGAGGTTTAAGCCCTTTCTCAACGATGGGCATGCTTGCGAGGTTTAATACATTAGCATTTGTCATGATGGCAGATTTAATAGCATCTGAATACCAGTAAGGGTGTGATTTCTTGAGCAAAGCTGCAATGCTACTCAGGTGAGGACTTAACATCGGGGTACCCGAAATTATGTTAAATGACACCTTAGGATTAGGAAGTGCGACATTGTCCACTGATTTAGCCAAGCAGCTAGGATTTTAATGCTTAACGTCGGGTCCAATGATGTTGGGTTTCAAAATTCTAGGGCTTGTGCGGCTTGGTCCTCTTGATAAAAAGAAAGCGACCCTGGGAGCAAGAGCATCTCCAAGTACAGTGCCATATGAGTTGAGCTTCTCATCTTGTGATTTTAGTATTCTGTCAGTAATACTTGCTCCAACTATGAGAAACTGTAAGGCCTCATTACTAGACTTTCCAATTCCATGGCTAACGAGTATTCCTCTTTTCATTGCTACAAATGCACGAATTGCAATCATATCATCGTAAAACGGAAGTGTGGGACCCCCAATTGAGGCCAGCTAAGATGTCACCGGACCTACAACCAATGCTATAACAGACTTTGTACATTGCCAAAATGAGTACAAGGTGCTTTGCCATTCGACTTTCCAAACATGCTAGCCCCTTGCACAAAATTTCCAGCAGCTGTGTTAGATGTTGCAGCATAAACATGTTGCTAAAGAAGATCAAAGGAAGTGAATTGCATCACATTGCAGTTCAAAATGAATTGTTCTTAGTTTAAGTTTGAACTTATAAGTTGAATGTAATTGATAACTAGGATTAAATCATCTAAACGATGGAGAGTGTGCCATCTGTCCAAATTTGTTAAGTTTTTAAGTAGTCTTACATGAGTGAGGCGTGTGGCTCCCTAACGGTTATATTTCGTCATGTTCGTTTCCTTCACACCTTATGTATCTGTGTATGATCGAATGGCTCTGTAATCGAACCCAAGACGGATAGAAAGAGAGCAATGTACTCTCTAAGTTTTACAACACCATTGTTCATCTTAGTGTGTTTCAATTTTTTTTCCAAAAAACTCTTTTTTTTGAGTGAGGTCTATGCTAGATGCAATATGTGCATTGTTAAACCAGAAGGTTTTGAAGAAGAAAGTAGGGATAAAGCCTTGTCCAAAGCCATGGAGGCTGAACTAAAGATGATTGAAAAGAATTAGACATGGGAGCTTGTTGATAGGTCTAATGAGAAACCAATGATTGGTGTAAAATGGGTTTTCAAAACCAAATTGAACTTGGATGGTACAATTTAGAAGCATAAAGCCAGATTGGTTGCCAAAAGGCTATTCATAGAAGCTTGGTATTAGCTTCAACGATACCTTTGCACTAGTTGCAAGGCTTGACACAATCAGAACCTTGATTGTTCTTGTTGCACAGAGAAATTGGAAGCTATATCAGTTGGATGTGAGTCTGCATTTTTTAATTGTTTTCAACAAGAAGAGGTTTATGTTGATCAACCAGATGGTTTGGTAAAGTTTGGAACTAAAGACAAGGTGTATAGATTGAAGAAAGCTCTCTAGCTATGGGCTAAAACAAGTACCTAAAGCTTGGTATGATGAGATAAATACTTATCTACTAAGCTGTGGTTTTCAAAGGACTCCTAATGAAGCCACATTATATATCAAACTAAGAAATGAGGAATCATTGATTGTATCTATGAAATCTCGTTCCCGGATTTCATTGTTATAATCTACGTATTTGTATTATCGAGATTTTTTATTATTTCGGGAAATTTTATTAAGTTATTTACATTTAGATTTTTAAATTAGACTAATTACAAAGAGTGAAATTTGGAAATTAATCATTTAAAATTCGCAGACCGTTCGAGGTCACAATTTATATTTTCGAATAGAGCACGTAGGCGCAAACCGTTTGTGAAACAGAGTTATAACGAATAAGTTATGAACGAATAAATTTAGGGACGAAATGGTCATTTGACCATAATTTGGAATGCTCTAGAAAATCTGGAAGCGCCACGTGGATGGCTGTGATGGAGAAAGGAAAGAGATGGATGACTAGGATTGAAAGAAAAGAAGAGAAATGAGGGACTAGGGGGTGCCAATCAGAAATAAGGGAAAATGAGAGGGGACGAATATGAGAGGAGATCAAGGAGGGAAAGGAGAGAGGTGATTGGCATTCAACCAAAAACCTTTCCCCTTAAACCCTAACCCGGTTCGCCCGACGTCCATTTCTGACGCCGTCACGGCGTTTTCTGAGTAAATGGAAGCTCCTATCACTACCAAATCATTTCCCTGCCACTTTCCCATCAATTTTCAATCAAACTCGACATGTTTGGCCTTGATTTTGCGAGGGATCCCACCGACGGGTCCGAATGAGCTCAGCGGCGATCCACCAAATGTTAAACATTTTCCTTCAATTATCACCACTAAAATACTCCTCTAGAGGCCAGGAACAAAGCCCAAACAGGTTTGGAGGCGGCAGAACACCGGAGGTGACGGATTGAAACACACCATTTTTAGGGTTTCTGGCGGGTTTGAGACCAATTGAAGATTTTCCCGACCAAATTGGCCTTAGTCACATGTATGAAACTTGCTCCATTCATTGAGATCTACATGCTTGTAAAATTTGGTAATTTTTGGAAATAGTTGAATTGTCCGGCGTGTGAAATCTCGTTCTTGGATTTCACTGTTATAATCTCTGTATTTGTATTACTGAGGTTTTATATTATTTTTCAGAAATTTTATTAATTTATTTGAAATTAGATTTTATTTAAACTAGTTACGAAGTTTGAAGTTTAGAAAATTAATTATTTAAAATACGTAGATCGTTCGAGGTCACAATTTATATTTTCAAATAGAGGTCGATCTCACGAACGCATAGGCGCAAACCGTTCGTGAAACAGAGCTATAACGAAGGAATTAGAGACGTTTTAGTAGTTTAAAAAAAAAGAAAAAAAGAAAAAAGAAACGTATCTAGAAGCTGCCAAATGGCAGCTTGGGAGAGGGGAAAAGAGAGTTGCGGGAGAGAAAGGAGGGGGAAGTGCCCAATCAGCAATAGAAGAAAGGAGGGAAATGAGGAAGAGATGGGTCGTTTTCGACCCGTGAACCCTCAAATTTGACCCGGCCGTATCTCCCTCATCCGACCTCCGTTTTGGGTGATCTTGGTGTCCATGGAAAGCTCTCGGCGAGCCCAACGTTGGTGTTAGATTTCTAAATTTCTAAACCAATTCTACAAATCAGAGCCACAAAGGTCCGGCTTGTTCGGCGGGTTTCACTATTTTTTGATGATTTCGAGAACGATTACCATCGATCACCACCATCAATAGGCTTCCCTCAGCCTCAGGAACAAAGCCCAAGCAGTGGTGGAAGCGTTGGAACGAGTATGGAGGTCGAATGAAAGCACACCCTCTTTAGGCTTTCCGGCGGGTTTGAGTAAAATTGAGACTTTTCCCGGCAAAATTGGACTTGGCCACCGGTATGAAAATTGGTCCACTCTTTGTGATCTACATTCTGGTAATTTTTGGAAATAGTTGAATTTTCCAGCGAGTCGGGGTGGCCGACCGCCACCCACGGTGTCGCGTGCGGCGGCACGTGGCCAATTGGCCGACAAGGTCTTTTTAAGTTCAATTAGATGCCTTGACTTCGTAATTGATATCCGTATGATGTGGTTTGATTATTTGAGCTTAGTTTCATTACGATACATTGCTTGATCATTATATGAATCAATGATCCGACTGTTGGATCGTCACCAAACTTTAATACATTATAGTACGTAATATTATAGTACGTAATATTTGAAGACAATAGGAACTTTCGGATCGGGAATCCGACATACGGATCTTCCCTAATTAGATTTGTAAGTTCATAAAATAAAACGTCGACCGCCACTTGAATTCATGATTGGCGGAGATCCGACCTTTGGTTCGTGATGAAAATTTAATATGTTGGTCTAGAAGCATAATGTGGACCTTATGAAGTTATGGATCTAGAATCCGATGTGCGGATCTTTTGGATCAAATTATGTAGCGTTGTGGATCCTACTGTTGATTGAGAATTGACTTTTTGTCAACATGTCTTGAAACGTTCTAAATACTAAAATTAGTACTACGGGAGACTAAGTGAAGTCTAGTGGGCCTACATTGGTTAGAGAGTGACTTGAATATATGTGATATGGTTATTACCTTAATTGCTTATATTAATATCATTTGTGAATATGTCTTGGTCTTATAAATGTGATTTTTATATATTAGCCATAGACTTATGTTTATTAAACATGATTTGGCTTATGTACTGATGATGATTGTGATATATATGTGTTTAATTATCTTTTTAGTAATGTGAATGATAAGTAAGATAAATGTTACGACAATGTGACCCTAGAATCATATTAGAAGTATTCTATAGAACTTATATACTTGTGTGACATATTAGTTGCTGGCCATGAGAAGTTGATGGTGTAAGTGAATACGTTGTTACTCATAGGGGTTGAGGTGTTGATAGGTTGTGTGTTGAATTACGTTTCAGGGGTGATCATGCTTGGTATATCCGCGTTGGGTGATCACCGCCTGCACGATTAGACTATGCTTATGGTCCTGCTTGGTATATCCGCGTTGGGGGACCATACGCATTCTAGGAGTGATCATGCTTGGTATATCCGCGTTGGGTGATCACTGCCTATGTTACTAAATTATGCATATGGTTCTGTTTGGTATATCCGCGTTAGGGGACCATATGCATTCTAGAAGTGAGGAGGATTAGTTGTACTTGGTACATTTGATAGGCGATCATATTTTAGTTTAGTTATGTTGAGTGGTCCAGAACTTGATGTTGTTGGATTTCGTAGAGTGGTCTGAAATCCCATTATTTGGAGAAGTAGGCTTGGCTTAACTGTGTCACTCTAAGGTTTCGAGAATCCTGTGAATTGAGTTAGAAAAGCTGTTGGACGTCTGGGTGACTCCTTCAGGATTTTCTACGAATCGATTATGATTTTATCAAGTATGAATTTAGAAAATATGGGAATGATTGCTATTATTTTGATCAGATTAATTATTTAATGTAGCTAGAGAATGGTTTTGTGCTTCGTCGGTTCTTAAATATGATGTATGTTGTGAATTGCGATATCATGATGAGACATAATGATATATATGTTGGATGGAAGAGATATTGTGATTTTTATGGGGTTTGTTATGTAGCCTGAGTCCAGGAATTTCATGCTGTTAGGTTATAATAAATGATTATTGAGGAATGCTATGCTTTTCTGCTTAAACTCAGTGGGATAAACGTCTGATTTTGTGAATGGTGAACTACGAATGGCATGATCCCTTCTGAGGGTACGTAGGTAGTTTAACGAGGAGGTTAGAAGCAACCAATAAGTATAAGAAAAATTATCACGCAATTCGAATCTTGAGTTGTGCATTGTCTATATCCTGGAGGCGGGGTATGTGAGTTATACGAGTATTTGGTAACGTCACGTGTCGATCCAGGACGTATGTCGGGATCGGGGCGTGACACGGCGAGTCTGGGCGGTCGACTGCCACCTGCGGCGGCGTGTGGCCAGTGGACCGACGATATCTTTCTAAGTCCAATTAGATGCCCTAATTTCATAATTGATATCTGTGCCCTAATTTCATAATTGATATCCGTGCCCTAATTTCATAATTGATATATGTATGATGTGATTTGATTATTTGAACGTAGTTTCATTATGATACATCGCTTGATCATTATACGAATCGACGATCCGACTGTTGATCACAAAACTTTAATTTGTTATTATACATAATATTTGAGAACCTTAGGAACTTACGGATTGGGAATCCGACGTACGGATCTTCCTGAATTGGATTTCTAAGTTTGTAAAATCAAACGTTGGCCATCACTTGATTTTGAGATTGGTGGAGATCCGACTGTTGGATCGTGATGAGATTTTAGTATGTTGTTCTATGAGCATAATGTGGATCTTAGGAGGTGATGAATTCGAAATCCGATGTGCAGATCTTCTGGATCACATTTCGTAGTGTTGTGGACCCTACCGTGGACTGATGGTTGATTTTTGGTCAACATGTCTCGAAACGTTCTAAATACTAAATTTAGTACTATGGGATACTAAGTGAAGTCTAGTGGGCCTACATTGGTTAGAGAGTGACTCGAATATATGTGATATGGATATTACCTTGATTTCTAATATTAATATTATTTGTGTATATGACTTGGTTTTATAAATGTGATTTTTATATATTTAGCCATAGAACTATGTTTATTATACATGATTTGGCCGGTGTACTGATGATGATTGTGATATGTGATTTGACATGCATATTTGAAACGTGGTTGATTTGCATAATTGGTATGATGTAATGAAATGTGAGGGCTAGTAGTGGACCGTTAACCCATTGCTATGGGGTTTGTTGCTTCGAAACTTGTTTCATATCCCATTTCATTGTTTCACTTCTTGCTTCGTTGACCCGTTCTAAATTTAGTACTTGTGCTTTGTTTCATTTCGTTGAGCCTTTGTAAATTGAGCACTTGGTTCATGTTTGTTTCTTCGAGCCGTTGATATGTCCCTTGGCCTTCCGCTCGGAGTGATCCGGAACTGGGTATCCGCTAGGGTTCCGTTGAGTGGTCCGGTTCCTTGCTCCGTCTGGATTCTGTTGAGAGGTCCGGAATCCCTTGTGATCCACTATTCGATTGAGTGGTTCGGAATCCACTTGGTGTTTTGGTTCTGTTGGTCCGGAACCCGATGTTAATGGATTTCGTTGAGTGGTCCGAAATCGCATCATTTGACATGTTGGTTCCTTGGATTTGACTTCAGTTTCAGAGATGTAGGCTTCGGCCGAATTGTGTCGCTCTAGCCCTGCATTTCGATATATGGTATGTGTTATGGATTGGTGTGATTATTGGTTGATGTTGGATGTGATTGTTGTAATTATGATTAGACTCGTTAACCAAGACGACTAGAGATGCTGCATGCCTGAACTTTGACATTATGTTGAGACATATGGTTTATGTGATGAATGGTTGAGTGTAGTAAATGGTGAACTACAAATGGCTTGATCCCTATTGAGGGTACGTAGGCAGTCTACCGAGGAGGTTAGATGCAGCCATAAAGTATACGAAAAATCGCTACGCAATTCAGGGCATGAGTTGTGCTTCGTACATATCCCAGAGGCAGGGTATGTTAGATATACGGGTATTTGGTGACGTCACGTGTTGATCCTGGATGTATGTCGGGATCGGGGTGTGATAGTATCCATCTATGTGTATGACATTGTGTATACTAGAAGCGGGCAATGTCGATTGAAGAATTCAAACAAAATATGATGAAGAAATATGAAATGATTGATCTTGGATTGCACTATCATTTCCTTGGAATGGGATTGTCTAAGTATATTCATAAACCAGAAGAAGTATGCTCTTGCTCTTATGGATAAATTTGGCTTGAAGGATGATTTTAAACCAGTGAGTATACCTCTACTTGTGGATGAGAAATTGAAGAAAAAGATGGAAGTGAACCTGCAAATGAAACTCTTTATAGGAAAATGGTTGGTAGCTTGTTGTACTTGACAACTACTAGACTTGATATATTCTCAAGATTCATGCACAACCCTAAAAAAAAAACTTTGAGATAGCTAAAAGAGTACTAAGCTACATTAAGGGAATCTTGGATTATGTAATTGAATATGTCAAAGGTAAGAAGGCAATGATTGTTGGCTAATGTGACAGTGATTTGAGAGGTGGTGCGAATGATTTGAAAAACACATCAGGATATGCATTTTCCTTTGGAAGTGGCATTTTCTCTTGGGCTTCAGTAAAGCAACACCACGTAGCACTCTCCACTGTAGAAGTTGAGTATGTAAGTGCATTTGAAGCCACAACTCAAGCAATTTGGCTTAGGTTTGTCTTGGAAGATTTTGGTGAGTTGCAAACTGAGGCAACACCATTGTATTATGACAACACCTCTACCATTGCCATGACAAAGAACCCTGTGTTTCACTAGAGGTCCAAGCATATCAACCGAAGGGAAGCTCTGCAGAACAATGTGATTGACTTGGTGTACATCAAATATGAAGAACAACTTGCAAACATATTCACCAAAGCTTTACCTAAAGAAAGGTTCAATTATCTTAGAGGAATTCTTGGAGTCAAATCAGCAACAACCTTAGAAGGGAGTGTTGCAGCATAAGGATGTTGCTGATGAATATCAAGGGAGGTGAATTGAATTCACAATGCAGTTCAAAATGAATTGAAGTGTTCTTAGTTTAAGTTTGAAGCTTATAAGCTAGATGTAATTGATGACTAGTATTAAAACATTTAAACGATGGAGATGTGCCATCTGGCCAAGTTTGTTAAGTTTGTTAAGTATACCCACGTGAGCACTCGTACACGAGTAAGGCGGCGTGTGGCTCCCCAACATTTATATTTTTTCCTATTCCTTCACACCTTATGTATGTGTATGTGACCAAATGCCTCTGTAATCGAATCCAAGGGTATGGTTATCTCGGGATGAAGCGTCAAAAACCCTTCTTTGTTTTGCATTGCTTTCACTTCCTCCGGTGTCAGTTTTGCTGCAAATCAAGTGACCACACTGCATTATGCATGAGCTATCCTCTTCTCGCTTGCGTTTGCAGTAGTTTGAGGCAAAACTGACTGATAACAACTGTCTAAATCTTATTCAACAGAAAATTTCGAAAAGACCGGCTTTTCGAAAAAACAAAGTTTGGAGGTTATTTTGCTCCTGTTGTGCAACTGTTAGGATTCTCTATGCTTCTTTACTTAATGTACAAGTAACTGTAACTTTCTATTAAGCAATACAACTTTTACAATGACTTCTTTTATTTAAAAGACTTACCATTTATAGTCGCAGATAACAACTTAGCTACTAACTAAGACCTTCTAATTAGTTACAAACAGTAACTAATCAATATTGCAACTGCCACATTGTGATGATGCCAAGTGGCATCATCTCAGAAAATACTAGTGATGAAAAAAACATGATGAAAATAAAACCTTTTCAGAAATATACAAGACAGGAAATCAAAACCCAAAGAAGAGAAGGAACTTGAGGGAATCAAGAACGACTTGGCCCGAAATATTTTCGCCTTTGTATCTTGGATTCTTAGTTTTGTTAATGGCTTGAAGAAACATTTGTATTCATAATTGTTTCTATACGGAAGCATTGTTTTTTCCTAGTTTTAGACCGTACTTATGCAGAAGAGCCTTATAATTGAAGGAAAAATTCGAATTACTACCAAAATTGATTTTTTTTTTCTTTCAGCAAAAAATAGTAACAAACTAGCAGTTTTAGCTCGCGCGTTGCCGCGAGAATGTCAAATGCATTAGAAGTATTGTAAATAAGTGTCACTGATAGTATAACGTATAGTTGGTCCAGGACATCAACTCTGAAAGCATAGAGGTTTCATCATTTGCAGCAGATTGTCAAAAAACAACCACAATCGAGTTAATGTCCATCGAGGTTCCCACAAAATTTGGTTTGCGGTTGGAAAAAAATGTGCAACTTTATTTTAACTAAAAGTCTGGAAAAAAAAAAAAAACATATAAAGCATTTCAAGATTGGCATGACAATCCTGTAACAACTCTCTGATCTTAGGAAGCCCAACCATAACCTAGTTCATAAAAGAGCCTATTTTCCAGTACGAAGTTAGGTAGATTATGTAACACCACTAACCATCTTTTGGTTCCAACTCCAATGCCTTCTTGAAGCTTTCAACTGCAGGTCGATGTCATTGAGTGTCATATAGGTCTGCAGCCAGCAAGATGCAGAGAAGTTAGATCATAAACAGCAACCAAAAGGTTTTATGAATTCTTGCCAATTAAAGATTATTACCTGACCTTGGCGAAACAAAGCCTTCACATTATCTTCCCAATCATGCAAAGCAAAGTCTGTCCAATCACGCAAAGCCTTCACCTATTTGTGCCAAATGTTAAACAGAAAGAAATCATAAACACAATATGTGACAATATTAAAAAGATTGATAGGTTAGCAGGCTTAAGTCTAAAACCTACCATGATATTGCAAAGTTTTGTAACCTGTTCGTAATGGTAGAAAAGGGTTGAGTAGTGCTTCCTCAGCACAAACAAAGCGCTTGTTGTTGTTGGGGAGAACATGATAACACCTCCCACTTACCTCAATTTCTTCTCTGCAACTACCTACACACATTATATATGTAATTAAGCACATATGATTTCTTTTATCTTTTATTTTAAAATTAAAAAGTTAATAATTCATTTTTAATTTAGTGAAATGAAGAACTACAAATAAAATAGATAGCCAAACCTTTCAAAGCCACTTTTCCTTATTACCTCCACATACAAATGCTCCCTTCTTGAATTCACATATTGTTGACCCTAAAAACTACCAAGCCTACGTGGCGTGCAGGCCGAGTAATCTATGAGCTAACTACGTCCTTCGGTTGAATGAGGGGCGTGCCAACTCGACGGCCGAGCTCGGCCGGTGAGTAAAATGTTGATGTTGCGTTGTGTGCGCGGCTGACTTCTGAGTCTTGCGACTGTGACCAAGGAAGGAACACGCCTCGGCCTTTGGGTTCTAGAGCCTGAAGACAAGGCTGCTAGTTCTGCGAAGTTCAATATCAAATTCGGCTTTCAATGTGCCGAATGTAGTAACCTGTAACACCTCACTTCGCCGAGAAGGCTGATGAGATGACCTCTGCCAATAAGGATTCGAAAATCCTTCTCGGCCGAGACTTGGATAGATAACCAGTCGGCCTCGACGCAGTGCTGTTTATCCAAACTGAAGGTGCTCCGCGGTCGGCTGATTCTACGGCAACAGTGCTGTTTATCCAAAGTGAAGATGTTTACCGGTTGCCTCCACAGTGCTGTTTATCCAAACTGAAGATGTGTTGGCGAAAAAGAAAATAAAAATCTCAAAGTTGAGAGGTTTCGCGTAGAGCGAGGGTTTGCGCAGGGCAGATTTGTGTGTTGAGTTGGAGAATCCTTTTTCCATTGCCACTGCCTCCGTATTTATAACTCATCAGCAGCCCTTAGATTGTCGTTGTAAGTTGTAGAATAATGGGAATATTATCTTTCAGATGTATAATCCCGCTTGGCGATGCCTGGATGACTTCGCAGAAACCAATTGAAACTCAAATTCGTAGAATTAAGGCTGATCCGTGGCATAGGTTCAAATAAGATAAACCTATCCCATCACCTGTTCAAAAGCCAATATGTGGCAGATTTATCCCATCATGATTCTATCAAATCACTTTCACAATCTTTATCCATGCATGCACAATATCTCTCTGCCGTGATGAACTCCCATCATTAAACATGTTGGAAAGTGGCACACGGCACTCCCAGTCAAAGTGATCAAATCTCTCAATGTTCACATGCCTTCCACGTTGCAAATTCCCATCCAACTCGAATTCATCCAATCCGCAAGCTACCATGCATTCCAACAATTTCTGATCAACCCTCATGCTGCTCCAATCCGGTGATAAGAAACCCAACAATATTTGAATTGTACTGCCTGCTTAGAGATAAAATTTGCATCCTAGTTATCTGGTTGAAAAAGATGTTAAGATAATTTAAAAGATAAATATTACGATAAAAACCATAATATTATCCCAAAAATTATCTCCACTTTTCCATTCGACAATTAAGAATTATGCTTACTCCACGGCCTTGATTACACGGGCCGATGGTGTAAAATCGGGTCCAAACACATATATAAACATCAATTTATATAGAATCAAAGACCCATACTTTTTATAATTACACTAAAAGTTTAAAACCACCTTTAAATATTCTATAAAAAAATAAAAAATAAATCTCAGAAATGCATATCAGTCCAAGGTCTCAAGTTCTCAAAGTGGGGAATTACTGATTAGACTAGTTAATTCTCTGGTCCTTTTGAATGAATCAAGCATGCCATTTGAAAACCAATGTAACTTTTGTCCATATTACCTAAACCATTGAACCAAAACAGGACAATTTCACTGCAAAAAAATCCCATTTTTCCTACTTTTGAATGAATCAAGTATGGCATTTCAAGACTTTGTATAAAAGATTATATAAACCAACTAAAAATCCCATTTTTTCCCTACTTTTGAATGAATCAAGCATGCCATTTCAAAACCAATATAACTTTAGTCCTAAAAACAAATTCACAAAACACACACAGGGACATACACCAACTAAATTGCAATTTCAAAACAAAAGTAACTTTTGTTCTTAAAACCACGAACCACATATGCATACCGAAATCATAAACCTTATTTTCCAGACATAGAGGTCAAAATCTAAATGAAAGAAAGTCTACCTTCTCAAGGTGTAATTCTTCACTTGGTATTGCAGCCTCCCAAATCCTCTGCACATGGTACATTGTAATGTTTGCCAACCATTGTAAGTTCCACAGTTCCTGCACTTCAAGACTGCAGTTAAGAAATCATACAACTTCAATACACTATGAACCTAGTAATAATGTCATCAAGTTCACCAAGAAAAAAAATTCACATCTAAAATTTTCTTACAAATAATTTCACAGCTTAGAGAGAAACCATCAATAGTACCATGATTTTGGAAATTTACACATAAAACGTTCTAAATTGTTGTGTGCAAATTACTTCTGAATGATAGAGAATGGTGCCTAGCACAATAAAAGTAGTATACTACAAAAACATAGAAAGGCAACACCTTTACACAATAATACATATAATTTTCATTTTCTATAGTTTTAGCATGTATTTTTTTGTTAGATGATCAATCTACACACACATGCATATGTACATGGATATATACAACATAGAAAATAAACATAACTAAAGATAAGGACCACCATCAAAATTGAACTGATAATGAAATTACCTTTGATATATCACCTTCTTTCCCATCTCTAATGCTGCCATAAGTCCCTAAAGTAGCAACCGCCTGAAACATGAAGAAAACCAGAGCAAAATACCCCATTCAGTATTATGCAAGTTCCCAAGAGTAGTCCACCACCTCATAACCTACTGCTAAACTACAAATGTAGTTCAGCTTGACCATCAAATTACACATTCACTAGCCAAAAATCAAAAGCCTAAATTATGGACATTCATCAAAAGGGTATGTACATAAGAAATGGAAAAAGGACCTGCATTCGGTTTCTTGAGAAGCAAAGGGCAGAAAGCAACCGACACACAGACAAATGAACATGGTGCAAATCAATCAAAATCCTCTTAATCTTACTCTATCACCCAGAAAAAAAAAAATATGACAAATATAAATGTGGCAAATCAAAAGGTAGACATACTGGAAGGTGTCGAGTTCTTCTTCACAAATCCCTCAATCCATTGATATCATCGCTGTTCTTCAAAGGAGGAGCTGAGTCGAAAAATGACCATATATAAGTGGATTTTGATTGATTTGTGAAGAAGAATTCCATTGATAGCACATACATCATCGGTGTTCTAAATTTTCACATAAACATAACTAATAACCACATATAAGTAGTAAAACGACTAAAATATCAGATTTTTATCATGTTGCGAATGAACTGACTAAAACCATTATTTTTTAGATAATTATTGACCACACAAAGTAAAAAAAAACTTAAAAATTTGAAGGATTTACAGACATTTTGGATTTGGGGTGTGAAAGGGGTGAAAATAAATCCCTGGAAATTAGCCTACTTGCATACTTATCCCTTACTATTTCTCCCTAAACCCGTCCCATTTCCAAACAAAAATGGCCGAAAATCCTCTCCCCTACCCCCCTCACTGTTTCGGTTTAGACCCACCCTCTGTGCAAACCCTATATACCCACCCTATCACTCTGCGAACTGCCCTCAACCTACTATGATCGAGACCGACGGAACAACCCCCTCCTAAGCGTGAATTACAAAAATGCTCACAATTCGTGGCCGTTGGATGCGGAACCAAGAAGGGAAAATGGTAATTTCCTTACCCCCTCACTCCCACTCCAGAATCGAAGATCCGCACGAAATCTCTCTCTCACTCTCTCACTCTCTCACTCTCTCTCTCTCTCTGGCAAGCAACATTGTTGTCCCTCTCCGTCTGATCTAGAATCCCCTAATGATCAATCCCTATCCATCCCAAAATTAAGATGACAAAAGTGCCCTGCAGCCCTTCAACCTCAGCCACATGATCCTAACATGAGGTAGATATTTCCATCATTTTAACACCCTAAGGGCTGGGCTTATTAAGAATGTAAGAAAAGTCATCAAACACATGATGGGCAGCCCAAAACAAAGTAACCCAAAGCCCCCAGAACATACTAACCCACCCAGCCCCAGTTTGATGGCAGTGGTGTAAATAAAGTAAAATTAAGTGGCAAACAATTGACTGTAGCTAAGCTACAATCAATTAACTCCTCAACTTTAGAATAGATAATGGCATGCAACGCTGCGCCTTTTTTCTTCTCCATCTTTTAATTTGGTTAAAAAAAAACTTGGATGAATCATGGTGTTTGGGTTAATATTTGAATATTAGGCTTAAAAGAAGAGAGGCCCAAAGCTGCCAAGACGAGATGAATATGCCCGAAGCCCATGCAGGCCAGCTGAAAGCAAAAGTGGCGCCTCTCCATCAAGACTTAGGCCACACGCCTAAGGTTGAAGTGACAAGTGATGGAGACTAACTTACAATCACTACCCTCCAAAGGGCTTTCAGGCAAGAACAGAGCTAAAAACGATCGGGCTAGATTGTCTATAAAAGGGGAAGCAAGCACCAGAGACAAAGACACTCAACCAATTAAACAACCAACTTACAAACTCTGCTCTCAAGCCAAATTTACATCAACAAAGCTAAAATCAACCCAGATCCAGTGTTTTTTTAGTCATAGTCTCCTTAGGAAAAGCCATCTTATGTCTAGTTTAAAAGCTCTGCTACCCTCCCTAGTGTTGTAGAATCGATTCCCTCATGTAAAACCTGTTTACCATCCATCCCTTTTAGCATACAACCCCTGTAAACTCAAAGAGAAATGGCTGCAAGAGGTTCAACCTTGCCCGACAAGGTGAAATCTTGCTCGAGTCTCTTTGCTTGTCCTCTAAATTAGTAGATTTATCGCTTAATGTACTTTTCAGCATGTATTCAAGTTACTTCCATTTGCTTTAGACTCAAGAGTCCTATTTACATCCAAATCTAATTAACTTAATAGATCTGCTTTCATTAAGAACACCTTGGAATGAAGAAAATGGTCTAAAAGGGCTCTTGACTCCCTTCATTCGAACATACAAGATTATGAACTAAAAGTCCTTGTTTACAAGGCAAGAAAAAGAACTCAATACAAACTTAACCCATCTGTGACAATCTTTTGATAACAAGAAGTTTGGGTAACTTGGGGCGCAAGTAATCACTCAAAACACCTCTATTTCAACATCTGTTATACTGATATAATAGTGGCACATCTAACATTTTGTTAGTTTTGATTGTGAGCCTCAAGGCCTATACCTAAGGCCCCATAAAGACACATTTCAAAACTAACTTAGTACTCTTCTTGCAGCACACCAAGCAGCAAGAAGCCAGTAGACACCAACATATTCACCCAAAGTGCCAACCTCATTGGGGAGCTGTGCGAGGGGCCAAAGCCACATTTGCCTTGAACATAGTTTTGGCACGCCCAGTGGGACTCATTTTCTTGTATGCCAAGAAGAAGAAGGAATGAACCTTCTGGTGGAACACGGAGTACGGGCCACCCAGTGTCTACCAAGATCAAACATGACAGACCACCCAGAAGATTTCCTCTTCCTACGAAGACCAGCTATTCTGGAAAGCCTGACTTCATCTGAGAAATTGAGAGGGAAGGTGACCAATAAAGACTTGCAAGCCATCATGGTGCAAGTGTTGAAAATCAAGCTAGAGAAATGATCAGGGAAATAAGCCCTGAGAGAGAAACAATGTTTACCCTATTTCTTTTGCTCGAGGAAAAGAAAGATAGGGGAAAGAAGAAAGAAGGGCCTTGGACCAGCCAACCAGAAATGGAAGGAATCTTGAAAGAAGATTTGCCCGACCCTCTATTATTCTCACCACATAGTAGGGGCAGATCGAGCAAGATAGGAAGAAGTATGGAATGACTCAGCAAGCTGGGGAATTCAGTGGAAAAGGTATGTCCACAATTGCGGGTAAACCATCTCCTTATAGGCCACCACCATTGGCCAATAAAAGGAGGGAAGTCAAGTGGAGACAGCAGGAGCCAAAGAAAGAAACTTTTTCGGGCAATGATCGTAGCCCGAAATGGGGACCTCCTTACACCTCATACAACAATGCAGCCAATTAGCAACTCAGAGCTGAATTAGCTGAGTTAAGAAGGATGGTGGTCTAGAATGCTTAACCCGAAGCTCGCCCATTGTTCAGGATCACCTACCAGAAGCCCTACCCCGAGTATATTGATGAGCAGAACCCTTTTCCTCTCAACTTGAAGATGCCCGCGTTCCCAACCTTTAGTGGGGAGGACTATAATGTGTCCTCTAGAGACCACATCTTCAAGTTTTCCAACTACTGCGTGGCATTTGAAGACAATCCTAACTACATGTTGAGGTTGTTTAGGAATTCATTGGTGGGCCTAGCATCTCAGTGGTATTCTCTGCTGGCCCCTAATTTTATTGTTAATTGGGGGCAAATAGAGATGGCTTTCCACTAACAGTATTATAGGGTGGAACTCGAGATAACTATTAACGATCTAGTTGAGGTGAAGCAATATGAGCATGAATCCGAAGAAGACTTCATGATGAGGTTTAAGAAGATAATGATGAGGTGCCAATTCTCTATCAACCATGCCCAACTTATATCCATTGCTCAGAAGGCATTGGGACTGCCATTAAGAAAGAAGTTATATGATGTGTAGTTCAATGAGTTACAAGAGTTGGTAATTGCTGCCACGAAGTATGAGAAGCTGTTGATTGAAGAACAATAAGTGAAGAACTTATCCAAGGTGCCTCATTTCTACAAGAACAAAGCTGTGATTCATCAATTGGAGTTTGAAGGTCCTGAGTCTTGAGAAAGTGATAACAATGGAGGAGAACGGATTAAAATGTTTACAGCAGAGATGACCGCTTTTTTCAAGCTTTTAATAAGGAAAGTTTTGGTTCAGCCAGTCAAAGATCAGAAAATGGTGATGAATGATGGCGGGTTTGTGCCTATGAAGCCACCCAAATACCAGGCTTATTCTTTTGATTTAACCAAAGCAGCGGAGATATATGAAGAGTTGGTGTGGGCAAGAGTGATGGTGCCTGACAGCACCAAAAAGATGCCTAAACCCGAAGAGTTGAGAGGAAAGAAGTACTGCAAGCTACATTACACTTTTAATCACTCCATCATCAACTGTGCATAGTTCAGGGACTGGGTCCAAGACCTAATGGTTAAGGGAAAGTTGTTGAAAAAACCTCAGACAAACATGATGATTGACACAAATCCTTCTCAGAGGCCCCAATGAACATGATCAACCTAACTTGGGCTAAGAAATGGAAGGGAAAAGCCACGTGGGAAGTAAAAGTAGAAATTAGGCAAGTTGACAGATCTACAGAATGAGCTATCAGGTTGTTCGAGAAACCCAAATCAGCCATAGTAAAATGGGTGGTGTTGTGTAGCAAGTGCCAATGTGACTGTGAGCTAGAAGTACTAGCATCCAGAGCTGTCATTGATCAAGATTTAATCAGAAAAAAACATGAACTCATTAAAGATCCCTGCCACATCAGAAGCCTCGGAAAATATAAAGTTTGAGAAAGTGCCTCAAGGGGGAAGAAAGCAAATCCAGTGGAGGAGCAAACAGGAAGTGGAAAAAGGTAATAGTAAGACTGAAGGGGAAGGGGATCATGTGCCTCCTAACCTCCATCCAGGGAAATACAGAATCTTGAGAAAAGCACAAGAGGATGTGGTGATGATGCCAACACCCAGATGGAGTCCAGAACCAATATGTTTTGGAAACATTTCACCTGAGAGGGGAATGCCTTCACCTTCGTTGATTGATACCCTTTGTGAAATCCCAGAGCAAGTGCAGAACTTTGGTATAACTAGAGACGAAGAGTTGCTAGGACTAATGTTACCAAAAGAAGCGCAGGCTTGGTTAGATGAGTTTATGGACCATATTGGAGGCAAGAAAGAAGATTTACCTGGACCTAGTAACTTCTACGTAAACATGATATTTGTTTTATCTACCATGTTTTGCGCCAAATATGATCAACCTGCCATGATGGAGGGTAATTATTTGGCAACAGAACCAATGATGGGACTTGTTAGTGATGAGGATGTTGGAAAATGAGAACCAGGCACGACAGGCTTGCCCAAACCAAAGAGGAAGGAACCCGAGAGAGTGTATTTGGACCAAATGCTGTTCGTTAGACCAAGCTTCGCTTTCGCCAACCATCTCAAACCCATATACATAACTGCTCATTTGAAGGGGTACCCTTCAAAAGGGTATTGATTGATGGAGGAGACACGGTCAATGTGCTACCATACAAACAGATGAAAATGATGTGTAGAAGTGAAAAAGATCTCATTCCCACATATCTAACAGTTTATAGTTTCTCTGGAGCCATCACCAGAACACATGAGATATTGCCTCTAGAAGTTGACTTGGGATCCAAGCAAATCATGCTGGCTTTCTTTGTGGTGGATAGCATTTCCACTTATGGAGCTTTACTTGGCAGGGACTGGATTTACCAAAGTCTATCTGTGCCCTACACTTTGCACCAATATATTGCAGTTTACCATGAGGCCAAGGCCAATGAACCAGGTTTTGGGAGATGGTGGAGGCCGAATCACGGCCATTTCTTCCCACAGCTAATGTTGCAGAGGCAAATTTCTACAACCCCGGTATTGGAATCTTGCAGTGCCTAGAAGCTGATGAGAACGGCTGCCCGACTAAGGTGACGGCCCAAAAGCTTCTAGAGCAAGGGTTGTCTTTCACTAGGGAGGAATGGGACAGACCCCATATTGTCCCAACTCCCCAACACCAATGATGTTAGAATAGAGGAAGAATGACCAAGTAGTTGCAGTCAGGTCCTTAATCAAAAGATTGTTGATGTATGGGAGAGAGAAAAGAAGCAAGAGATACCTCGGCCAAAGAAGAAGTAGAATGGGAAAATGAGGCTTCAAGCAGTCATAATAGAAAAGAAGAAGAGTTTTTTATGGAAAAGAGTTGGAAGCAGCCTTACATATGGCTGAATGTCTATATGACTTGGACTGGCTAGATGACATGCTTGAGAGTCCAGAGTTAATTGAATTTTTGTGCACCGAGCCTGATAAGCCAACCCCAGAAGTACAAGACCCCTCAGAAACCATTAATTTGGGAACTAAGGAGGATCCAAAGCCAATACAACTCGGTGGCTTGTTGGAAGCTGGTGATCGGGCAAAGGTAATAGACCTTCTGCACGAGTTTAAAGACTGTTTTGCTTGGCATTACATTGAGATGCCAGGTTTAGATTCAACCTTGGTAGAACACAGAATACCTATCAAATAGGGGTATAAACCTGTGAAGTAAGCTCCTAGAAGAATGTCAAATGAGATTGAACAGAAGGTAAAAGAAGAAATTAAGAGGCTGGTAAAAGCTGGATTTATCAGGTATGCCAAGTATGTCGAGTGGTTAGCCAACATTGTACCAGTATTAAAAGTTATAACTAATGTAGTTCGATGTTGCATTGACTATAGAAACATTAATGGGGCCACGCCTAAAGATGAATACCCAATGCCCATGGCTGACCTATCCATAGATGCAGTTGTAAAACACAAAGTTCTATCTTTCACGGATGGGAATGCTGGTTATAATCAGATAAAAATGGCTAAAGAAGATATACATAAGACAACTTTTAGATGCCCCGGGCATATCGGGGCATATGAATACTTGGTAATGCCATTTGGCCTTAAGAATGTTGGTGCAACTTATCAAAGAGCAATGAATGCCATTTTTCATGATTTAATTGGCCATAGCATGGAAGTATACATTGATGACATTGTGGTGAAGTCCAAAACTGAGGAACAATACTCAGTAGACCTCAGACAAGCCTTCGCAAGAATGAGGACCCATAAGTTGAAAATGAATCCTAAGAACTGTGTTTTTAGGGTAAGATCGGGCAACTTTTTGAGATTCCTTATTCATCAAAGGGGGTAAAGGTAGACAAAAACAAAGCTCAGGCAATAATGGAATCACCATCCCCTAACAACAAAGTGTAGTTGCAAAGGCTACTGGGAAAAATCAACTTCGCTAACTTGGCAGGCAAGATTTAGCTGTTGACTCCTCTATTAAGATTGAAAGATAAAGAAGAATTCGAGTGGACCCTACCACACCAAGATGCCTTTGACAGAATAAAGGCTTACTTGGCCTCTCCACCAGTGCTCATGCCATCTCAGAGAGGGAAGCCTTTAAAGATTTATATTTCTACCTCTAAAAAGTCAATATGAAGTTTGTTGGCCCAAAACAATGAAGGTGGGAAAGAGCAAGCAATATACTACCTCAGTAGAATCCTTACTGAGGTAGAAACAAGATTACCTCAATGGAGAAGTTATGTTTCGCCCTATACTTCATAGCCTGCAAATTAAGGCATTACATGTTACCTTGCCACATCCATATTATTGCCAAGACTGATGTGATCAAGTATATGCTGTCAAAACCAATGCTAACTAGAAGAATTGGAAAAATGGATTCTAGCACTATAAGAATTCAATTTTCAATATGTGCCTCAAAGAGCAATAAAGGGGCAAGCAATTACATACTTCTTGGCCGAGCACCAAGAGTCACATGATGAACTTATTAATATCCCTGGGACTCTAGAAGTGACCAGCCTCTGGATCCCACCAAGCAAAGCCTTCTCGAGCAAAAAAGAATGGATTCAGCAAGACATAAAGAGCATAGCCAACCTCTGGATCACTCATTGGAGGTTGTATTTTGATGGATCTTGTACTCAACATGCTGTTGGGGTTGGGATTGTTATTATTGATCCCAAGGGTGTTCATCACTGTTATTCATTTCTTCTGGATTATCAAGATACTACTAATAATCGGGCAAAGTACAAGGCACAGATAATTGGCTTGGAAATCCTGATAGAGTTGGGGCAACTGAAGTTGAGGTATTTGGTGATTCATAATTGGTGATCAATCAGCTGAATGGAGAGTACAAGTGCAGACACATAACCATGGCTGGTTATTATTTGGCAGCCACTCAACTATTTAGTTATTGGGGCACTGAAATATCAGTCAATCATATCCCCAAAGAATCAAATTCGGTCGCCAATGAGATAGCAAAATTGGCTTCTTGGGAACAAATCCAAGAAAAAAGGTTCGAAGGAGAAGTGGAAGTACAAAGGAGAAATCTACCTTCTATCTTTGAAAGAGGATTTAGCCTAGATGTGATGACTAAAGAACCAGAGATAGATAATTAGAGAATACCTATTACTCAGTACTTCAAGAATCCTTTTTTCCTCACAAGTAAGAAGAACAGACAACAAGCAACTAAGTATGTCATGTGGGAGGAAAATATGCTAAGAAAAACCCCGGATGGACTTTTGTTAAAGTGCTTAGGCCAAGAAGAATCAATGAGAGTGATGGCCAAAGTACATGAAGGAATCTGTGGAGCACACCAAGCTGGAACTAAGATGAGGTGGTTGCTCAGAAGGTATGGCTATTTCTGGCCCAAGATAGAAAAGGATTGCAAGTCTTATGTCCAAGGGTGTGAAGAGTGTCAAAGACATGGACCCTTCCAACATGTGCCCTCAGTACCCTTAAATCCAGTAGTAAAACCTTGGCTTTTCAGAGGATTGGCAATGGATTTCATCGGGCAAATTTACCTAGCCTCCAGTAAGGGCACACCTTCATAATTGTAGCAACAAATTATTTTACTAAATGGGTGGAAGCTTCAGTTGTGAAGACCATTACTCAGCTACTGTTAAAAAACTCATTGAAACCAAGATATTACATAGATATGGGGTGCCCGAGATAATTGTTACAGACCGCAGGCCATCTTTCATCTCAAAAGAAGTAGAGGATTTTGTAAACAAATTCAAGATAAAGATGATCAAGTTTAGTCCTTACTACCCCTAATCAAATGGTCAAGCAGAAGCCAGCAATAAGATCTTGGTGAATATTATTAAGAGAATAGTGGCGGATAGTCCAGATAGATGGCATGAAAAGTTGGGAGCTACTCTTTGGGCTTATAGAGCTTCCAAAAGGGGAGGGACTAGAGCTACTCCTTATGCCTTAACCTTCAGGCAAGATGTTGTGCTTCTTATGGAAATCAACGTAAGCTCTGTCAGACTTCAAAACCAATTTGGTCTACACAATTAAGAACACATTCAAGCTATGTGTCAAGGGGTTGAAGATTTGGATATAGCCCGAATTGAAGCCTTGAATGAGATTCAAGAATGGAAGAAAGTTGTTGCCTGAGCTTACAATAAGAAAGCAAAATTGAAAACCTTCAAGGAAGGAGAGTTGGTATGGAAGGCAATTCTACCCTTGGGAACTCAAGTTAGAGGCTTTGGGAAATAGAGTCCTACTTGGGAAGGCCCTTTCAATATTAGCAGGGTGTTAAACAGAGGGGGCTACTACTTAGCAGATTTAGAAGGGAATTCACAAAAACATCCAGTCAATGCTAATTTTTTTAAGAAATATCGCCCAACGCTGTGGGATGTTAGAGATTGTTATATTGAAGAAGCATAAACATGTTAAAAAGGGTTAAGGTTAGCCTGTGCAGTCACCACAAGTTAAACTTCAAAGTAAAGTTAAAAAGTGAGTCAAGGTGGAAGTTGAAAAAGGATGTCATTTCATTAAAAAGAGGAAGTTACAATGACCCTAGCCTAACAGATTTACATCTTTACCCAAATTAACTATTTTAGAATAATAAGTTTGCATAACTGTAAAGATTCTGTTAGGTTCGGCTAAGACAATACTGCTATTAGTCAGTTGAGATTCAACATCCTTTATTTCCTGATTCGTCTTCTTCATCTCTTCAATATTTTGGTGAAGTTTACTGGAGAGCATCATTTGTTTAGCCTTCAGCGCAGAAAGTTTCTCCTCTAACTTCTGGATCTCAGAAGTCACCACCTTGATCCTATCTTCCATGGCTGAACCTTTATCCATTAGTTGTTGTATAGAGGTTGAAGTTTTGGAATGTTTCTCTTTGAAGCACTTCACTCGATTAGCTTGCCTATCAGCCCGCTGATGTTGATCCCTTAGAGCCCTCAAGTTCTCAAAATAGGAGAGGAAAGACTCGTACTGAACCTTCGACAATTGACGGGCTTTGTACAATTCAGTAATAACATTCTCTACATCATGGAGAGCCTTGAGACTAAAGGAAGCTGAGAAATCCCTCATAGACCACTCTTGGAAGATCAGACGTTGATCCTGAAAACTTTGAGGCTTAGAGAGGTACCTTGGGGACCTTAGCCTTATCTGAAGTTGCTTGAACTCTCTAAAGAGCTTAGGCAAAGATGCTATCGTAGGAATGGATGAAAGGGGTGGGGGCATAACTCTTACAGCTTCGGTGGCAGCAGAGGGGCCAACTTAGGCTGGAAGAGGAGGAAGGGACCCAGAAGCAGAAGCGAAAGTGGCAGTAATGGTCTTCTTCTTATTCGACTGAGGAATGGGAATCCTAGTGACCCCAGAAGCTTGGTGGGGCTTAGGAAGAGCTGCCTTGCACACTAAAGGTGGATGAGATTGACCCGAGCCAACCCTGTTGCAAACCAAGGAAGATAAATCAAGAAGATAGTCTACGATTGAAATTAAAGTGAGGCTAGAAAAGTAGAGTCGATATACCTGGGATGAGCTTAGAGCCTTGAAAGAAGAGGGATGGGTTGTTGTTGCCTTTGACGGCTAATGAGGATCATCCTCGCTTGCTAAAGCAGGAAGAGAGCCGCCCGAGCCCTCATCAGAGGCCTATAAACATCAAGAAAAAGACAAGTGACAACAAGGTAATTTGTACAAAGCAGAAGACAGAAGTGTAAAAACTGGTATACCTGAGATGAGACTTAAGATTGTTGGTGAAGAACTTCTGTTACCACATTTGCTTTGGGAGAAAAACTTGGGTAAGCCCGAGAAGCAACCTGAGAAGCCCGCAGGCTAGTTACCTCTGAGACCACAGGGACCTCATGGACTATTGGCTCCCCTAATGAAGTTGATGGTGGTCGATTAGTCTCTTGTGCTGGGGAAGACTGAAAAGAGAAAAGTAGAGTATAAGTATAAATAAATAAAAAGGTTCAAGTCAGGGGTACTCATCGAGTTACTGTCATCCTCCACATAGTGTAGCATCTTCCCAGTCGAAAGATTGAACTGGGAAGTTGGAGTCACCACCAGTGCTGGAGGTAGAGTCGAAGGAGTGGGAGCAGAGCTCTGCCTGATTAAAGACGCAGGTTCTCCAACCTTGGCCAATAAAGGAATGGAAATTGATCATTAACTTCAAGGATGATAAAGACACAAGCCTAAGCCAAGAGTGAAAAAGAAGTGTACCTTTGAAGACTTAGCCCGAGAAGGGGAAACATGCACTACTCGGGTTACAAAGGAAAAGAAGGTGAACTTCAAAGGGGTGACTTAGTGCTCAAAAGAATACAGGCCATACCTTCAGCTTCTTGAGGATAGTATCAAGAAGATCTTTGTCCCCTTGGTGCATTTCTGCGCCCAATGGTTCCTTTTGAAGCAAAAATGGGTTTTTTGGTTGCTTGGGGCCCTAGTTACAAGAAAGAATGAGTTATTAGCTCATGCTCCAAGATAGAGTGAAAATGCAACTAAGGAAATAAGGTTAAAGTGAAGATCAACTTACTGGAAGACTTCTGCTTCTTTTTACCTGCTACAGCTGAATGAATAATGGAGGACATTGAAGATTTGGAAGCCTTAGAGTTCTGAGCCCTAGTCCTCTTCTTTGTAGGAGTTGCCCGCGGAACAGGCAAGGTAAGTCGAGTCTCGGGCTGTTCTTCAGGCTTGGACTTTGAAGTTTCCACCACGGTTGCCCTTGTCTGCTGAGGTACCCGAGTCTCCACTTTAGGCTCAGCCTCAGCCTCCGAATCTCCAAAAAGCTCAGAGACATCTCCACCCTCTCCAGTAGCATGGCTCGACCTAGCTCCTTATTTTGCAGCCTAGGTCGCAACCTCTCGAATGACCAATGCGTCCGCAGCTTCTTCCTCAGGCCCGACATCCACCTCTTTAGTGTTGCCTTGGGCTGTGAGTTCAAAATAACCAAGGGAAGGGTTAGTGGAAGACATATTATAAAAGCATCATGAAATACAAGTTAAGGCAATAAAATGTACTTATCAGAAGAAGCTGGTTCTTCTGATGGACCATTTTCTTCTAGCTTTCACTCGGCTTAGGATAAGACTTGATAGAGAGCTGCCCGAATAGATGGTCGTGGGCTTCTAGCAAGTCTCCTTTGTTCTTCTTGGACCACTTGGCTTTCCACCAAGTGGAGAAAGAAGAAGTGCATTCGAAGTTCAATGTAACATGCTTGTGGGTGATCTTGCTCATCACCTCCAGGCTACGCCGAGCCGCCCGAAATGTCACCACCTGAAGAGAACGAAGGCGGTAGGAGGTTCCACAATTGACTGAGTCGAACAACGGCACTGGAATGGCTTGCCTGAAGCCTAACTATTTGCTGTAGAAGTTTGGGTGGTAGACCTCTAGCCCGCGCTCGTAGCCCGAGTGGTCACTCAACACTCCCCATGCCAAATCCCTTTGTTGGATGCAAATTACGAACTTTTCCTTGTACAACGGGCTAGCATCTGCCCTGAAGACATCCTAGAAGATCTGGTCCGAGAACCATGAATATCTTTGCAGCACAGAGGCTCCCCATTCCAAATCCGCCCGAGTCAGGCAGACTCTGAAGAAATAAAGGCATGAGAAGGTTAAATGGTTGGTAGAAGATGCCTCGACCAAGATGCGGGCAGAAGCCACTCATTCGGGGAACTCCAAGTTTGGTGACCAAAGCTCGGGGAAGTACTATTGCAGCCACAACTGGACCATCTAGGTTGGCCCGTTGAGGTTAGTCTAAAAAGGCTCACCCTTGGTCATCTCATACAAGAGATGGTAGAGGTGGGCAAGAATAAAAGGCCATGTGGCCATGTCGTCAAAGGAATGCAAAGCCTCCACCAAGGAAATCCACTTCAGTTTCACTCATTTGGATTTATTAGGGAAGATGTGCTTGCTGAGCCAGTACAAGAGGAAGTACAGGTACTCTTGGTCCCTGTTCGTGATAGCAAAGGACGGGCCAAAGCTCTTCTTAGAAAACGGGATAAAACTAGTGAATAAAGTCCCATAACTCTTGAACGTCGAAGGATTATACTCCAACTGAGTAATGGAATCTAAGACGTCCGAGCCTTCAGCATTCAGGCTAGATGGGGAAGACCAGTCGTGGGTTACATCCACGCACCTACTCGAGGGTCTTAGCTCGAAGACTTGGGCCATATCAAAGATGATTGGAGACATAGGACCCATCCTAAAATCGATTGTGTTGGTCATATTATTCCAAAATAGAAGAGCTATGGTCAGGAGCTCGAGCTTGGTAATCACTGTGGTCTTGGAGAGCATTTTGAGCTCGTAAATGCCATTGTTCATCCACTTCTTGAAAACAGGCTCGAGCTCATTCACCCACTGCGCCTAGCCCTCATCTTTCATCAAAGGAAAGCCTCTTCGATGGGTAGACCATTTGGAGGTTGAGATGCCAACTTCGGTCGAATATGGGTTGGGGGTGAACCAATTGACCTTGGGCATGTTGTTCTCCAAGGCAATTGGGACCCTTGAAGTCCAGGCAGGTCCCAAAGAGTGTACTCTCCATTCTTCGAAGAAAAGTGAAGTATTTAGGCCAGCCCGAGGGCGAAGAAGACTGTTGAGCAAGTGACGCATGGTGACAATCGCTTCACCAGACTCACAGGAAGATTGAATAGCTTTGGGTGCCATTAAGTGTTTTTGGAAAGAAAATGAGAGAAAATTGAAGAACAGAAAGCAAGAACTATGAAGGCAAGGGAGTTCAAGGAAAATCTGGGAATTCTGGAACTTGGAGAATAATAATTGCTAAGGTATTTGGCCAAAGGGTCTAAGTGGAGGTTATATAGTAAGCAGTTAGTTAACGTTGGAAATCATGGGTTAGTGCAAGGGTTTCTGTGAAAACGGTTGTTTAAGTAGAGCAAATCCCGAGGCAAAACATGCGGTTATTGTTTAATCATCATTAACGCCTCGATTTACAGACTTAACAATGATAAAAGGGGGCACTGTTTGGGTTAATATTTGAATATTGGGCTTAAAAGAAGAGAGGCCCAAGGGCACCAAGACGAGATGAATATGCCTGAAGCCTATGCAGGCCAGCTGAAAGCAAAAATGGCGCATCTCCATCAAGATATAGGCCACACGCATAAGGTTGAAGTGACAAGTGATGGAGACTAACTCACAATCAGCCAAAAAGCACTTTCTAGTGGCACTACATGTAAAAAGTTGATGACTCACTACCCTCCAAAGGCTTTCGGGCAAGAGTAGAGCTAAAAGCAGTCGGGCAAGGTTGTCTATAAAAGGGGAAGCAAGCACCAGAGACAAAGATACTCAACCAATCAAACAACCAACATACAAACTTTGCTCTCAAGCTAGATTTACATCCAGAAAGCTGAAATCAACTGAGATCCAGTCTTATTTTTTAGTCATAGTCATTTTAGGAAAAACCATCTTTTGTCTAGTTTAAAAGCTCTGCTACCCTCCCTAGTGTTGTAGTATCGATTTCCTCGTGCAAAACCTGTTTACCGTCCATCCCTTTTAGCATACAACCCTTGTAAACTCAAAGAGAAGCGGCTACAAGAGGTTCAACCTTGCCCGATAAGGTGAAATCTTGCCCGAGTCTCTTTGCTTGTCCTATAAATTAGTAGATTTATCGCTTAATGTACTTTTCAGCATGTATTCAAGTTACTTCCATTTGTTTTCTACTTAATACCCTTATTTACATCCGGATCTAGTTAACATAATAGATCTGCTTTCATTAAGAACACCCTGAAATGAAGAAGATGGTCTAAAAGAGCTATTGACTCCTTTCATTCGAACATACAAGATTATGAACTAAAAGTCCTCGTTTACAAGGCAAGAAAAGAATTCAATACAAACTTAACCCATCTGTGACAATCCTTTGATAACAAGAAGTTTGGATAACTTGGGGCGCAAGTAATCACTCAAAACACCTTTGTTTCAACATCTGTTATACTGAGATAACAGTGGCACACCTAGCATTTTGTTAGTTTTGATTGTGAGCCTCAAGGCTTATACCTAACGCCCCACAAAGGCACCTTTCAAAACTAACTTGGTACTCTTCTTGCAGCACACCAAGCAGCAAGAAGCCAGTAAACACCAACACATTAACCCAAAGTGCCAACCTCATTGGGAGCTGTGCGAGGGGCCAGAGCCACATTTTTCATGCCTCAATCCCGACATACGTCCAAGATTGACACGTGATATCACCAAATACCCATATCTCAACATACCCCGCCTCCGGGATATGGCAAAACACAACTCGAGAATCGAATCGCATAGTAATTTTTTTTATGCTTTATGGCTGCATCTAACCTCCTCATTAGACTGCCTACGTACCCTCATTAGGGATCAAGCCATTCGTAGTTCGTCATTCATAACGCTCTATCGCTTATCATAGTACGTTCAAGCAGAAAAACATGTCATTCCTCAATCATTTATTAGAACTTGACAATCATGAAATTCCTAGGTCTAGAACTACATAAGAAATCCACATGTCATTCAAGATTTCCATTCCATCCGTCATATAAATTACTACATTTCAACATAAAATCGCAATTCATAGCCTGTAATATATCAAAGAATCAACAAAGCACAATAGTATCCTCTAGTCACATTGATCACATAACTAATCATATTATTAACGATCATATTCAACATCAATCCATAATCACTTCAAGTAACCAATTCCATGAATCACGGAGGCACGATGTTAACATTTAATTACGTTAATCAGTCAACAAGATCACATATCAATGTACGAAATTTAATAAAGGAATTCTACATAATTCCCTACTTGGATTCCAAGTAATAACATGCTAATTCTAATTTATATTCACATAGTCTATTGTGGGTAATTCTCATTCACTCGAATCCAGGGTTCTAGTCTAACTTATGAAAATGTGCAAGAATAGGGATTCTGAACCACTCAACGGAATCCAACCAAAATATGATCACCTATCGAAATGTACCAAGTACAACTAATCTTCATTGCGCAGGCAGTGATCACCTAACGCGGATATACCAAACATGATCACCCCTGAATACGTGTAGTCCCCCAACGCGGATATACCAAGCAGGACAACATCCTAACTCTAGGTAGTGATCACCCAACGTGGATATACCAAGCATGATCACTCATAGAATGTGTATGGTCCCCCAACGCGGATATACCAAGTAGAACCATAAGCATAGTCTAATTGTGCAAGCATTGATCACCCAACGCGGATATACCAAGCATGATCACCCATGAACATGTATGGTCCCCCAATGCGGATATACCAAGCAGGACCATTGCTACATGGTGCACTTAGATCAATACGCAAACCACTTTCTCTTATCTCAACTGCTATGATTTATAACATAATTACTTGTACTAACAATTTCTCATGATCACTAACTACCATGTCACACAAGCCTATATGTTCTACAAAACGCTTCTAATAGGATTTTTGACTCACACTGTCATAACAGTTAACATACGTATCTTTCATATTGTCAAGAAGATAAATAAACACACAACCTACCTCCTACCTCCACACGTATGATTTATAACATGAGCACATACACAATCCATTTTAGCATTTCCCATCTAGGTTCCAAAGCATTGTTTCGAATTATTACTACAAGAATCCACCACCTCGATCAACTTCTATTCTCAAGTATATGCAATTACTAAATGCATCACTTTCGACTCTAGTCTTAATTAGATTACTTGGGACTACTAATAACACTGAGATCCAAGTACAATTTTGGTTAACTTGAATTAGCATGATCAAAAGAAATGTAACATTTGAATGAAAACACTTACAGAAAATAAGTGAAGATGCTATATACAAATATAGTTGTACCTGTATGTAAAAGCCTTGGCAGTTGGTGCATATATATATATTTCAAGGTATATAAGTAAGTACCTTTGAATATGCATACGGTGAATAAGAAAACAATTTCACATATAAGACAATATAAATATCGATTCCCCATCATCAACATTACATTAATGCATAAAACAAATATTACTAGAACCATCAGCAAAATCACCTTACTTCAAACATGGTTGGGGACCAGAAAACGAAGTCTGCATTCAAACAGATAACAAATTCGATGTTTATAAATTAAAAGCCACCCCAGTACTGACTACCGTAACCAACATGCTCTTTAGACCATTCAACTCCCCAATTAAAAAAGAAAACACACTTTCAGTATTTGAGGAATATTTGTGGGGTTCTACAAATTTGCATACGTGGCCACCCACAAGGTAAAGTCCAAATCTTTCATAGTTACAAAACTATCCAAAATCACAGTTACGAAACTATCCAAAACAATTTGACACTACCCTAGTGCTTATATACCACACTACCTTTGTTACCTCATCAGTCACCAGATTGACATTTTATCAAACACCTAGTGTGCAACTCAATTAGCTACTGTGCTGATGCAATTAAAGGGCGATATATGGAAATCCCACAAATAAAATTGGTCTTAACTAGTGTTTATCAAACACCTAATGAACAACTCATTGGTCCACTAAATTGACATTTTATCAAACGTATGGTGGGCAGCACAATCACCTGGTGTAAAACACCCACGAATCAAATTGTTCTTAACTGTTTTCACGACTCAACAGTAATGAACAAACCATTCCTGTTATCTACTACAACGACGGGTACGGTGCTGCAAATCACTGAAATTAACCAACTAAAGGACCACACAGCAGTAAGCTTTCTGATTCTGTGGAATTTGGGCAGCCATACCTTGCGAGGCATAGTTTGGCGGCAAAAAAAGAACATCTAACGAAAATGGGATGATCATACCCAGACCGGAGAGAACCCCCACACATTTACCTGATTGGTCCCTTAACAAATCATCTTCCCCCTCCTGCCCACCAGGTGGAAGTTTATATTAATTTAAATCTATAGTTTAGTAACACAACTTCTATTATCCGTATCTAAACCGTTATAGGACTCGCAAAAGGGTTTCGCCTATGCGTTCGTGGTTTCAAGATGTATTCAAAAACGTTACTCGTGACCTCGAAAGGTCAACGGATTTTAAATAATTATTTTCTAAACTTTACTCTTTGTAACTAGTTTAATTGAAATCTAAATTCAAATAAATTAATATAAGTTTTTGAAAAATAATATAAAATCTCAATAATACAAATACGTAGATTATAACAGTAACATCCAGAAACAAGATTTCACATTCTTCCCCCCTAAAAAAAATTTCATCCTCGAAGTTTCCAGTACCAAATCACTATCCATGAATGCAACAATTCAGGAAAATAGTGAGGCACAAACACGTTCACATTTCGGCTATAACCAGATTGAGCTAACTCAAGTTCAACCACATCGTACCTCAACTCACAAATACAATCATCGTCGTCCCAGTACGATTTCAACACCAATCTTTGCACAATCACAAAGAATGCCACTATTAACAAGAATTCATCAATATACTCATGATTCTAGCAACCAAACAAACTAAATTTGTAATTACAAACTTTCCCCATCATTCCATTTATAGTAAATAAAGTCATAACCTCAGCCTATGAGTTTATTCAAGCTCAAAATAAATAAATCAACGAAAATCATCGTGATTCTCACCCATATACTTAGATTCCCAACAACATTTATTGGCAGAATAATTATAAGAATTTCTAGCCACACTCACTAGCTATACCAACCTCAGAGAATTTTTTTTTTTCCATATTCATCATTAGCAAACAATGATTTCATCACCATTTTCTTTTATCCCCATAAGTAACTAGTAGACTAGAAAAAATTGTAATATATCAGGCCAATACACATCACACATATTTATCACCTTAATAAGTCATTCTCATAGCTCACACTTGCTCACATTCCACGGGTCATTTTACCCATTCCAACATTCCTTCATTGCACATATATAATATGACTTTTCTATCTACTTATCACAATTGCACAATCATCTTAACATTCGAAATTTTCATATCGCATAACATAATATCAACCCAATTCAAGATTAATTCGAGACTTCAATCAAACGCTCATCTTTGAAGCTATAACATGAAATATGATATTTTAAAATTTTTCTTCTCCCATTCAATCATACGAACACAACCATTTCACAATCATCCATATCCATGATTTAAATGAAAGGCATTCTAACTACAATTTGAAGTAATAATGATGCATGTGAATTTCACACCACATTTTCTAAGATTAAATAATAATAATAAAAAAATTAACCGAACCACTTACTCAACGTACTATCAACATTCATCGAAAGAAACTCTACTTCGAAATAAATTAGCACAATACATGAGCTCAACACATCGATACCAACCAAGAGCAATGTCACATAAGCAACAAAAGGCTTCAAACCAACAAGATCAACCGCTTAAGTAGTGTCCCGTCAAGGTTACACATGACGTTACCCAAAAATCGTTACTACACTAAGGTAAAGGTACGAGGACCGAATACCTAAGCTCTGATACCATAAAAATTGTCACACCCCGATCCCGACATACGTCCAAGATCGACACTTGGCATCACCAAATACTCGCATCTCAACATACCCCATCTCCGGGATATGGCAAATCACAACTCGAGAATCGAATCGCATAGTAATTTTTTGTATGCTTTATGGCTGCATCTAACCTCCTCGTTAGACTGCCTACGTACCCTCATTAGGGATCAAGCCATTCGTAGTTCGTCATTCATAATACTCTATCGCTTATCACAGTAAGTTCAAGCAGAAAAGCATGGCATTCCTCAATCATTTATTAGAACTTGACAATCATGAAATTCCTAGGTCCAGAACTACATAAGAAATCCACATGTCATTCAAGATTTCCATTCCATCCATCATATAAATTACTACATTTCAACATAAAATCGCAATTCAGAGCCTGTAATATATCAAAGAATAAACAAAGCACAATAGTATCCTCTAGTCACATTGATCACTGATCTAATCATATAATTAACGATCATATTCAAAATCAATCCACAATCACTTCAAGTAACCAATTCCATGAATCACGAAGGCACGATATTAACATTTAATTACGTTAATCAGTCAACAAGATCACATATCAATGTACGAAATTTAATAAAGGAATTCTACATAATTTCCTACCTGGATTCCAAGTAATAACATGCTAATTCTAATTTATATTCACAAAGTCTATTGTGGGTAATTCTCATTCACTCGAATCCAGGGTTCTAGTCTAACTTATGAAAATGTGCAAGAATAGGGATTCCGAACCACTTAAGGGAATCCAACCAAAATATGATCACCTATCGAAATGTACCAAGTACAACTAATCTTCATCGCGCAGGCAGTGATCATCTAACGCAGATATACCAAGCATGATCACCCCTGAATCCGTATGGTCCCCCAACGCGGATATACCAAGCAGAACAACATCCTAACTCTAGGTAGTGATCAACCAATGCAGATATACCAAGCATGTTCACTCCTAGAATGCGTATGGTCTCCCAACACGGATATACCAAGTAGAACCATAAGCATAGTCTAATCGTGCAAGCATTGATCACCCAACGCGGATATACCAAGCATGATCACCCCTGAACACGTATGGTCCACCAACGCGGATAAACCAAGCAGGACCATCCATGTACCACTGCTACATGGTGCAGTTAGATCAATACACAAACCACTTTCTCTTATCTCAACCGCTATGATTTACAACGTAATTACTTGTACTAACAATTTCTCATGATCACTAACTACCATGTCACACAAGCCTATATGTTCTATAGAACACTTCTAATAGGATTTTTGACTCACACTGTCATAATAGTTAACATACGTATCTTTCATATTGTCAACAAGATAAATAAACACACAATTTACCTCCTACCTCCACACTTATGATTTACAACATGAGCACATACACCATCCATTTCTGCATTTCTCATCTAGGTTCCAAAGCATTGTTTCGAATTATTACTACAAGAATCCACCACCTCGATTAACTTCTATTCTCAAGTATATGCAATTACTAAATGCATCACTTTCGACTCTAGTCTTAATTAGATTACTTGGGACAACTAATAACACGGAGATCCAAGTACAATTTTGGTTAACTTGAATCAGCATGGTCAAAAGAAATGTAACATTTGAATGAAAACACTTACAGAAAATAAGTGAAGATGCTATTTACAAATATAGTTGTACCTGTATGTAAAAGCCTTGGCAGTTGGTGCATATATATATATATATATATATATATATATATATATATTTCAAGGTATATAAGTAAGTTCCTTTGAATATGCATACGGTGAATAAGAAAACAATTTCACATATGAGACAATATAAATATCGATTCCCCATCATCAACATTACATTAATGCATAAAACAAATATTACTAGAACCATCAACAAAATCACCTTACTTCAAACATGGCTGGGGACCAGAAAGCGAAGTCTGCATTCAAACAGATAACAAATTTGATGTTTATAAATTAAAAGCCACTCCAGTACTGACCGCCGTAACCAACATGCTCTTTAGACCATTCAACTCCTCAATTAAAAAAAAAAAACACACTTTCAGTATTTGAGGAATATTTGTGGGGTTCTACAAATTTCCATACGAGGCCACCCACAAGGCGAAGTCCAAATCTTTCACAGTTACAAAACTATCCAAAACAATTTGACACTACCCTAGTGCTTATATACCACACTACCATTGTTACCTCATCAGTCACCAAATTGACATTTTATCAAACAACTAGTGTGCAACTCAATTAGCTACTGTGTTGATGCAATTAGAGGGCGATATATGGAAATCCCACAAATCAAATTGATCTTAACTAGTGTTTATCAAACACCTAATGAACAACTCATCGGTCCACCAAATTGACATTTTATCAAACGCATGGTGTGCAGCACAATACGACGGGTGTGGTGCTGCAAATCACTGAAATTAACCAACTAAAGGACCACGCAACAGTAAGCTTTCTGATTCTGTGGAATTTGGGCAGCCATACCTTGCGAGGCATAGTTTGGCTGCAAAAAAATGACATCTAAGGAAAAGGGGATGATCATACCCAGACTGGAGAGAACCCCCACACATTTACCTGATTGGTCCCTTAACAAATCATCTTCCTCCTCCTTCCCACCAGGTGGAAGTTTATATTAATTTAAATCTATAGTTTAGTTACACAACTTCAATTGTCCGTATCTAAACCGTTATAATCCGGACTCGTAAACGGATTTCGCCTATGCGTTCGTGGTTTCAAGATCTACTCAAAAACTTTACTCGTGACCTCAAAAGAGCAACGAATTTTAAATAATTATTTTCTAAATTTTACTCTTCGTAACTAGTTTAATTGAAATCTAAATTCAAATAAATTAATATAAATTTTCGAAAAATAATATAAAATCTCAATAATACAAATATGTAGATTATAATAGTAACATCCGGAAATGGGATTTCTGTGATGACCCGTCCCGAAAAATTATAATTTTAATAAGTGAATTTACAAAAATGCCCTTCGAGGCATATACTTTGACCGTTGCTGACCGTAGTGTCGTGTCATGTTAGGTTCGTTTTCTTGGCATATCCTTGTATTACTCATCGCTATGGACGCGTGGGCGTAGACGGTTCGTGATTTGGAGATATAACGAAGGAGATATTAACGTTTGAAGTTTGGGGCATTTTAGTAATTTTATTATTTTTAGAAAAATCTGGAATTTTTCTTATGAAATCTGGTATGCCACATGGGTGGCCCAGATTTAATAGAAAGGAAAATGGATGGTGGAGATGCAAAGGAAAGGAATTAAAGAGGAGAGAGAAAGAGGTGACCAATTGGGAGAAGAGGAAAGGAGAGAAAGGAGGGAAGAAGAGGAGGAGGGAATCGGCCGAGTTCACCATCACCCATGACCCGACCCGGTGCCATCTTCTGATTCCGACCACCATAGACGGCTAGGTTGGTGTCAAAATGACCCTTAGCTCGAGGCCAATCGATCCCTCTACCTATTTGACCCAAAATTTGAGAGAAATTAGCTCTAAATTAGTGAAACTCGCACCCGTGGGTGTGGGAGTTCTTTGTCTCCAATCGAGCAAATTTGAAACAAATTCCTTCGATCACCACCACCCATAGCATCCTCTTGAGGTCTAGAACAAAGCCCAAACAAGTTTGGGGGGCAGCAGAGTTGTTTTGGAGTCGGATCGAACACTCCCAAATTCAAGGGTTCTGTACGGTTTCGTGGCAATTTGAGGCTTTTCTCAGCCAAATTGGCCTTAGTCACAGGTATGAAAGTTGCTCTACTCATTGAGATTTTCATTTCTGCAAAGTTTGGTAATTTTTGGAAATAGTTGAATTTTCTGGCAAGTCGGGGCGGCCAATTAAGGCAACCATACCTTTATAATCCAGACTAAAGGACCACACAACATTAAGCTTTCTGATTCTGTGGAATTTGGGCAGCCATACCTTGCGAGGCATAGTTTGGCGGCAAAAAAAGGACATCTAACGAAAAAGGGATGATCATACCTAGACCGGAGAGAACCCCCACACATTTACCTGATTGGTCGCTTAACAAATCATCGTCCTCCTCCTTCCCACCAGGTGGAAGTTTATATTAATTTAAATCTATAGTTTAGTAACACAACTTCAATTGTCCGTATCTAAACCCTTATAATCCGGACTTGCAAACGGGTTTCGCCTATGCGTTCGTGGTTTCAAGATCTATCCAAAAACGTTACTCGTGACCTCGAAAGGTCAACGAATTTTAAATAATTATTTTCTAAACTTTACTCTTCGTAACTTGTTTAATTGAAATCTAAATTCAAATAAATTAATTTAAATTTTCAAAAAATAATAGAAAATCTTAATAGTACAAACACGTAGATTATAACAGTAACATCCGGAAACGGGATTTCACAACATTTGCCTCAAACAAGTGGCTTGTTTATATAAATTAAGAGTGGGTTTCTAAATGCTTCTGTGAGTTTCTATATGTCAGATGAGGATCAATGTAGTTTAAAGTTGCAATGCAAAGAATTGAAGGATTCTGGTGATCAAGTTGGACCTGGATAAATTGCAGAAGAAAGTTATTTGCGTTACATGTTCATATCATGCATCATTATTCTTTGTATAAAATCGTAGGTACATTACCTACGAGTCTACGACATTGGTCATAGCCCGGATGAAAAAGTGAGCCTTAACATATGGGCTTCTTAATCTTCCGGAGTATCAAAGATGACAGCTATAGGGGTAGTAACATTATGCTTATCAGAAAACCATCTCAAGTATCCCTGACCATATGGTACACCATCTTTCCCAGCACCGTCTTGTGCGATAAAATCGACACGGTATGTAATCTCCTGGTTAACCTTTGTGAATGTAAGAACCTGCGGATTCACACTCATCCCCATTTGGGGTGGTACAAAAAGATCCAAGTTGTAAGTTGAAGTAGCCGGGCCGACGTTCTTGACAGTCCTTGTATAGTACTGGGACTGAGTCTGATTGGGACCTGCTTTAATAGAAAATGAAGGGTAATTGAGCTGTGCTTCTGGTATTACTCCAACTTCTGAGCATTTAACAGTCTGTTGGGTGATGATCTTAATCGCTGTTTCATTGTAATTCAAACCGCACATGTAAGGAAAGTAATCCTCTGGTTTTATGTCAAAGATGAGCCCTGGGTCATTTGCCTTTGCAGGGTTGACATGGCCAGCACCAATTGCAAAGACGTCCACGGGGAAAAGCCCTTCGTCAATGATGGGCTTGCCTGCAAGGTTTAGTACATCAGCGGTTGTCATGATGGCAGATTTAATAGCTGCTGGAGACCAGTCAGGGTGTGATTTCTTGATCAAAGCCGCAATGCCGCTTAGGTGAGGAGTTGCCATTGAGGTGCCTGAAATTATATTAAATGTTGCCTTAGGATTAGGAAGTGTGGCATTGTCCACTGATTCAGGCCATGCAGCTAGGATGTCAACGCCAGGTCCAATGATGTCAGGTTTCAAAATTCCAGGGCTTGATCTGCTTGGTCCTCGTGAAGAAAAGTGAGCGACCTTGGGAGCAAGTGCATCTCCAATTATACTGCCATAGGTGTTGAGCTTCTCCTCTTCCGATTTAAGAATTCTGTCAGTGGTACTTGCTCCAACTGTGAGAATCCATGGGGCCTCATTCGATAAAGATTTATGGCGATTTCCTGCGCCAGAATTTCCAGCCGCACAGCTGAAAAATATTCCTTTTTTAATTGCTGCAAATGCACCGATTGCAATCACATCATCGTAGAAAGGAAGTGAGGGGCCTCCAAGTGAAAGGGAAAGCACGTCCAAGCCATCTTCAACAGCGGCATCTAGACCAGCTAAGATATCGCCTTCGCTACAACCATCCCCATAACAGACTTTGTACATTGCCAAGTGAGCATAAGGTGCCATGCCAACAGCCGTGCCATTGGCCTCTCCAAACACGCTGGCACCTTCCACAAAATTTCCAGCAGCGGTGCTAGAAGTGTGGGTGCCATGGCCAACGAGATCAAATGGATTTCCTGTAATATTCCCTTCTTCTGCACCTACGAAATTTTGTGCACCAATGAGCTTGTTGTTGCACACTGTTCCATTGAAGTCGCACTTACCCTTCCATTTAGCTGGAGGAGGGGATACTCCTTCGTCACCGAATGAAGGATGATCGGGTCCAATGCCTGTATCCAAGAGTCCTATTATTACACCTTCACCGTAATTTGCTTGTTTCCATAGTCCGCATCCTTGGTGTAACCCCAAGAAGTCAGGACTATGAGTAGTTAGCAAAGGAACCGTTTTCTCAAGATGAGCCGACAAAAACCCTTCTTTGTTTTCCATTGCTTTCACTTCCTCTGGTGTCAGTTTAGCTGCAAATCCAGTGACGGCACTGCGGTATGCATGAACGATCCTCTGCTGGTTTAAGTTCGCTGTAGTATCAGGCAAAAATGACTGGTACCAACTGTCTAAATCTGATTCTTCAGAAAATTTCGAGGCCGCCGGCTTTTCGAGAAAAACAATGTAAGTTTGGAGGGTATTTTGCTCCTCTTGTGCAACTGCCTTTGATAAGTAAAACATGATCAGAGTAAAACCAAGAAGATATATGACATGCATTGCTGCACCTTTCTTGTTCACCATCTTTTAATTTGGTTGAAAGAACTTGGAAGTAAAAAAGATGAGTGTTAGTCTACCATTTAAGCACGTATTTATATATTTGATAATTGTGATTACTAGAGATAAAAAATGTGCTGGACTTAGTAATGCTCGCAGGTGGTGGCGATAGAGCTTATGCGACTGTTCTTTCATAGTGCGTTGCCAACTGGTTTATCATTCTTATTAAAACCTTAAGGATCTTTCAATAATAATTTGGTAGATAAAAACATGATAACCTCGAACAAAGAAAGTTGCAAAAATTCATTCTTGAGAAGCTTTCTAGCTGGTATAAATGTATTGTTTCCATATATTAATTTCAAATCTGGTCATTGACTCACACACCATCTTTATCCTTCTACACATCTTTGTTTATTTTTGGTCATTAGATTGAATGAATCATACTAAAAAAAAATTAACAAAATTAAACAGAAGTGTGTAGGAAGTGAAAAAATGTTTAGTCATTTGTCCCTATTTATATTTTGAGTGGGTAATTACATGTTTCATGGCGCCATTTTCTCTCGTTTGCAAGGATTAACGATTAAGCAAAGAAATCTTATTAACCAAGCATATAAAGTGGCGTCAAAGTCTACATAACCCTCTAAATTCGAGGTACATATATTAAAGGTAGGAGAGAATATTTTTTTAGGAGACTAGTAGGATCAGAAATAAAGAAAAGTTTTTCTTTGTAATCCTATCATTTTGGGAGGGTTGAAATTGGTAATTTATTTCGGGAATTGTTATTAGTGCTCCAAAAATCTCATTTGGCACTCTAAACCTTCTACAATTAGAAAGAAAAATACACTTGTGCGGAGTGTATAATGAGTTTTTTGGAGTGCTAATAACAGTTCCCTTTAACTTTCATACAATTTCGTAGGCCAAGATGGATCGGATTAATACTTAACCTATAAGCCGACCCATCATGGTTGGGCCATGATTCGACGAAACCATACCCCGACTCACCCAACCCAATTAGTTTCGGTTTGGGTTGGACGAGTTTGCGAGTTGAATACGGACTACGAGTTTCGAAAATCTTGAGATTCTTAGAGCCGAAATGGTTGACGATGTAATTAGAAACTTGGAAGAGATTAGCCGTGGATTGATTCAATGATATGGACAACTTATAACTCATTCCTCCCTCAAGTATCTTGGAAATTTTATATTACACTATGTAATATTGTAATATATAATTTTAATAATTGAATAAAAATAGTGTTAACTAAATGTCTTAAAATGGTTATGTTGTTTAGGTGCATTCCCTTACTAAATGACGACGTATATATTTATAGATGAAAAGTTACATTTCTTTAATAAGTAGTAATTGGGTTTTTATATAAACCCATGAAACCATTGGTATTCTATGATAGAAAATTAGAGTTAATATTTACTCTTGAGAAATAGGGTTTCCCCACTTTGTTTCTCTCATTCTTCATTTGTCAAATTTTGAGTTGTGTCTTCAGAATACAGAATTTATAAAGTTCACCAGAGTCAGAAGATTGCAGTGCTTCGACTTCGGATTATAGATTGTTGAATTCTGAGAGACGGACGCCTACCGAACTACAAGCGCAAGAGTAGAGGCAAAATTTTATCTTTAGGACATTACATTTATGCAAGCCTCAGTCTCCAAGTTTGTCAGTATTTCTAACTTTCTCTCTTGTTGTTTATATTAATCTCATACATAAGTGATGTTGTGAATTTCTTTATAATTATTATTATTGGATTTCTTGTGTTATTTTCATATTTTTTAAATATTCCTCAAACAATCTAAAGACTGAAATTTATTATGCAATATCAGAAAGTATATAGGGTTTTTGTGTGTCAGTGCGACGGCGGGGGCAGGCTATGTTCGTCACTGGCATGGAGACTTTTCTTCGGCTTTTTCATTCCAAGTTCCAACTCACCGAACAAGAAGGGTTGGAGGTGGAGATTAGTGACACGGCTACGGAAAGGTTGCAATGTCCCAAATTTTTCCTCGTTGGTAAAGGGTTTTCGCGGAAGGCGATAAGAGCTAACATTGTGATGGCAGTCTTCAAGGACTTATGGAGTCCTAAGGCAGACGTGGAGGCTATGGTGATAGGAGACAATCGTATTCTGTTTTATTTTAATTCAGAGGCTGAAGTGCAGTGTGTGCTGCGAGGTAGTGTTGGGGCTTAAAAAGACTTCACTACTTTGGAGATGTTTATCTCTCAAAGAAGAACGTAATGCAGCGGAATTGATAGGCAAGAGAAAGAACACTCAAAATATTATACAAAATTTTTATTCACTCACAAACTAGTTCAAGAGGAAACACTCACACACTCTTAGAAGCTCTGTTGCTTCTTCTCACTTCTCACTTGGCACGCTCACTTCTCACTACTTGCCCTCTTGGTTGTTACATCACATAGCTTAGCACCTCACCTGTTTATAGGCAAGGTTTGCCAACTTTGGCATTGCTAGAACTTTCTAGCCAATGCTTAACAACCACACAATTTTACAAGATTCTAGATCTTTCTACAAAAAACCTTAGATATTTATGCATGCATTCCACCAACTTGAATTTGCTAGAACTCTCTAGCATGTGCATGGATCTTTCTTTGTGTATGGGCCGGATCAATTGTCTTGGGCCAAGACAAGATTACAATTCAACATCCCCCCTTAATCTTGTCTTGTGACGCCGATCGAATTTCTCAATCTGATAAAGTCTTCTTGTTTGAGTGGCTTGGTGAATATGTCCGCAATTTGATCTTGAGACTTCACGTATTCCACTTGCACATCCTTTCTTGCAATGCACTCTCTTATGTAGTGATAACGAGTGTCTATGTGCTTGCTCCTGTCATGGAACACCGGATTTTTTGCTAAAGCTATTGCAGACTTGTTGTTGACATAGATCACTGTTGGCTCTTCTTGTGGCATGCTTAATTCTTTCAGCAAGTTTCTCAGCCAGATTGCATGATAGATGCATGAGGTAGCAGCTACGTATTCAGCTTCACAGGTAGATAGTGTGACAATCGGTTGCTTCTTCGACATCCATGTGAATGTAGTGTCTCCCATGAAGAACACAAATCCAGTAGTGCTTTTTCTATCGTCGGAATCTCCTTTAAGGTATCGAAGAATTCTTTTGGCAATCTTCAAATGTGTAGTTGTGGGATTCTCCATGTAGCGACTGACTAATCCGACGACATAGAGAATGTCTAGTCTTGTGCAAGTCAAGTAGCGCAAGCTTTCAACTAGACTCTTGAAAAATGTTGGATCTACGCTTTCTCCTTTGTCCTGCTTGGTTAGTTTGACTCCGCACTCCACTGGCATGCTTATGGGCTTGCAGTCGCCCATTTTGAACTTTTTCAGTATCTCCTTTGTGTAGCTTTCCTGGGAGATGAAAATGCCTTCTTCGTTCTGCTTGACTTCAATGCCTAGGTAGTATTCCATCAGTCCGATATTGATCATCTCGAATTCTTTGGTCATCACTCTCTTGAACTCTTCAAACATGCTTGGATTACTTCCAGTGAAGATTAGATCATCCACATATAAGCACACAATCAAAATATCTCCATCTTTGACTTTGACGTAGAGGGCATGTTCATGAGGGCACTTGGTGAAGTTGTTCTCCTGGAAGTACTTGTCGATGCGACTATTCCATGCTCGTGGTGCTTGTTTTAACCCATAGAGGGCTTTCTTCAACTTCAGAACCTTGTCTTCATGCCCTTTGATTTTATAGCCTGGTGGCTGCTGAATGTAGACTTCTTCCTCAAGGACTCCATTTAGGAAGGCGGACTTCACATCCATTTGTTGAATCTTCCATTTGTTTTGAGCTGCCAAAGAAATTAGTAATCGTATCGTTTCCAAACGAGCAACAGGTGAAAATACCTCATCATAGTTGATTCCAGCTCTTTGACTATAGCTAGTCTCGCCTTGTATCTTTCGACCTCTTCGTTGGCATTTTTCTTTGTCTTGTACACCCACTTGACTTCGATGGCTTTGTGTCATTTCGGAAGAATAGCGAGTTCCCATGTATCATTCTTCTGGATTGCTTCGATTTCTTCATCCATTGTTTTCTTCCACTTAGTATCTTGCACTGCTTCTTGGAAGTTGACTGGTTCACAATCAGCAAAGAGACAGAAAAGCGTAGGATTATCAAGTCTTTCAGCTACCTTATAGAGATCTCGTATACTTCTTTTGCGTGGTACTTCTCTTTCATTTAAGCTCCCACTTGACGATGCTGATGCTGGTGAATTTCCATGATTGGTTGATGTTGGTGAAGTAGGTGGAGTAATGGATTCATGTTGAACCTCTCTTGCTTGCTCTATCATTCCTTGTTCATTCTCTTCTTCAAACTAAGGAAAGAAGCTGAGATCACTTGCATGAGAGCCAAAATCCCATTAACGTCATGTCTCGACTGATGACCGTCTTCCCATTGTTCGGATTATACAGCTTATAGCCTTTTGAATTTGAATCATATCTGATGAAGATGAACTTCTCACTTTTATCTTCGAGTTTGGTTCTCCTCTCGTCTGGTACATGTACATGGGCTATGCTTCCAAAAACTCTTAGATGAGAGATACCTTGTTTTCTTCCACTCCATGCTTCTTGCAGAGTCCTTCCCCACACACTTCTTGTTAGAGACTAGTTTGAGAGGTAGATAGCACATGCTACCGCTTCTGCCCACAATTCTTTAGGCAATCTCTTGCTTTTAAGCATGCTTCGAGCCATGTCGAGGATAGTTCGATTTTTTCTTTCTGCCACACCGTTTTGTTGAGGGGATCTTGGAACTGTCAAAGGTCGACGAATTCCATTGGCTTCACAGAATTCTTGAAATTCCTTCGAAGTGAATTCTCCTCCTCAATCAGATCTCATGGCTTTGATCTTGCAACCACTCTCTTTTTCTACAGCGGCTTTGAATTTCTTGAATGCTCCAAAGACTTCTGATTTCTGCTTCAAGAAATAAACCCAGGTTTTCCTAGAAAAATCATCAATGAAGAGAAGGAAATAATTATTTTTACCCAAAGAGCTTGGCTTTATTGGACTGCACACATCGGTGTGAATGAGCTCGAGTGGCTTCTAGGCTCTTGTGGTCGACTCCTTTGGAAAGCTTTTCCGAACTGTTTCCCAAGTAAACATCCTTCGCAAACTTGATCAGGGTGACTGATGCACGACAAGCATCTCACTATCTCCTTCTTGGATAATAACTCCAATCCCCCAAAGTTAAGATGCCCAAAACGAAGATGCCAAAGCCATGATATGTCTTTGTAACATGTCTTGAGACACTTTGCAACATCATTTTGAATATTCATAGGAAACATCATGTTCTTTGACATTTTCACCTTGGCAATTAATCTTCCTTTGTCATCTCTAAGAAAAATGCTATAATTTTTCATGTGAATATCATAACCTTTTTCTAAGAGTTGACCTAAACTCAAAAATGTTGCTTTTCATATTGGGCACGTAGTAGACATTTGAAATTAATTGGTGACCGCCATTTTTCAGGGGAATAAGGATGTTACCGTTTCCTTTTACGGGTATTTTGGATTCGTCTCCAAAAGAAACGTTGCCACTCACTGATTCATTGAGCTCTACGAACATGCTTCTTCTTCAGCACATGTGGTTGCTGGCTCCGGTGTCAAGGTACCATGTATAATCCTGGTCTTCATCATTGTTCTTGCATGCTAGTAGCACAATGCCATTATCTTCTTTCTCTTCTTTCACATAATTAACCTTTTCATCAAGTCTGTTGCTTGGAGCTCTACATTCCCAAGCATAATGCTTGAACTTTTGACAATTATAGCATTGAACTTGAGATTTTTCATACCTCAAGTTTGAGCGTCCTCTTCCACGACCTTTTGTTGAGCTTTCTCCTCTTTCATAGTTGCTATGGTTGTTGAAGTTCCAACCACGTCCACGTCCATGTCCACGCCGACGTCCGCGACCTCGGTCACGACCTCTTTCGTATTGGCTTCTCTCGTTGTCGAAGCTTTCTTCTTTCTTCTTTGGCTGGACATGCGTCTTGGGGAGCTGCTCATCATTCCCTTGCCTCTTCTTATGTTTCTCTTCATATGCTTGTAGCAAACCCATTAATTGCTCTATACTAATTTCTTCCAAGTTTTTAGTTTCTTCAATCGTCATGACAATGTGCTCGAATTTGGGGTCCAATGAGCGTAATATCTTCTCCATAATTCTAACATCTTCTAATTTTTCGCCGTTTCTTTTTAATTGATTGGAAACGGCTAAGACTCTTGATAAATAATCGGAGATTGATTCAGACCCTTTCATTTGTAGAGATTCGAACTCACCTCTTAATACTTGAAGACGAACCTTTTTCACTTGTTCGGCTCCTTTGTAAGAGGTTTGAAGCTTCTCCCATGCTTGCTTGGCTGAGGTTGCACTCGAGACCTTCTCAAAGCCATTGTCACCTAATGCTTGGCAGATGAGGTAGAGAGTCTTCTTGTCTCTCTTTCTTGAATCCTTCAAACTCTCCTTTTGGGGTTGGGATAGAGTAGCTTCATCTTCTAGCTCAATGTAGCCTTTCTCCACGACTTCCCAGACATCATGTGCTCCCAAAAGGGCCTTCATTTTGATACTCCAATTATCAAAGTTGTTGTTGTCGAGCACTGGAACTTGGAAGGCTCATAGCGTTGCTAGCCATAGCTCTGGTACCACTTTGTTGGGGCTTAAAAAGACTTCACTACTTTGGAGATGTTTATCTCTCAAAGAAGAATGTAATGCAGCGAAATTGATAGGCAAGAGAAAGAACACTCAAAATATTATTCAAAAATTTTATTCACTCACAAACTAGTACAAGAGGAAACACTCACACACTCTTAGAAGCTTTGTTGCTTCTTCTCACTTCTCACTTGGCACTCTCACTTCTCACTACTTGCTCTCTTGGTTGTTACATCACATAGCTTAGCACCTCACCTGTTTATAGGCAAGGTTTGCCAACTTTGGCATTGCTAGAACTTTCTAGCTAATGCTTAACAACCACACAATTTTACAAGATTCTAGATCTTTCTACAAAAAACCTTAGATATTTATGCATGCATTCCACCAACTTGAATTTGCTAGAACTCTCTAGCATGTGCATGGATCTTTCTTTGTGTATGGGCCGGATCAATTGTCTTGGGCCAAGACAAGATTACAATTCAACAGGTAGACCGTGGTACTTTGGCAAAACCCTATTGGTTTTAGCTGAGGTTAAGGGTTTGGATGTGCCTGTGGAGGTTCCTCTACGTGAGCAAGAGTTCTGGGTGTGAGTACATGGACTTCCACCGTCCCTTGTGTAGAAGAGAATAGGGGAGGAAATTGGGGCAGCTATGGGGAGATTGGTGTCGGTGGATTGCGACAAGTAAGACTGCCCGTGCTCTGATTGGTGTCCTACTACAGTATGAACGACTGTCGACGTACTATTATTTGTGTGGTAAGATGGTTCATAAAGGTGTGCACTGCCATCAATACCCTGTGGACCATATCGATGAGGTTAAGTCGCCCTTTAGGGTATGGTTGAAGGCTGGGCAGGATGTTCTGTGATCCGATAATAATGGTATGCAGTGCAGTTTTGGTGAGATGGAGGAGGAAGACCATGGTTGGAATGATGGAAAAAACCTTAGTTATTAGCATGCATGCTGGGTCACAATTTGAAATTAGATAAGAAAGACTTACCTGGTGCAGCCATGGTTACTGTTAACACACTCAAGAATTCTTCTACTCACTCAAGACCTTATGTCCCAATGGTGATAGAACCCTAATTGCAGAACTTGTTCTTTGTGAGCAGGGAACTCTTGCACGAAGCAACGACAGCCAACTCCCATCTATCGTGGAGGGTTGGTTATTTTCCCGTTGCTTCAAATCCCGATTGTTGAGAGGTGGTTGTGATTAGTGCTTCCTTTCAAATGCACGATTAAAGTATACCCCTCAATAATATGATGTAGCTTTCCACGTATCCAAACTCTTATTAATTTGTATTACCAACTTATTATTTCTCCTTTATCTTTAACTAGTTGAGTCCACATAGGATTCTTACATTCTCCCACATGAACGTTAACTAGTTATAGTCTGAAATAATATGTCCATGACAAATTATTCCTTAGTGATCACCTTTGAGTTTATCGCAGCTATCATCATATACACATCCATCAATATTCGTTTGAGACTTGAACTCTAGAAAACAATGCATGTACTAATACTGCACGCACCCTAGAATCACAATCCTCAAAACCATATTATATGATGCAATTGATATACCTGTACATATACATTTCATACAAGTAATTTACTACTCATATCACAACCAAACCCTCCCACATTTTTACCCAGTATACCTTCATATTTCCGGTTTCAAGGCTTCATTCTTAACCACTGGACATTAGCCTCTCAGATTCCTGCATAACAAACTAAATCAATATGCTCTTTGGAACAATGATTAGTTATTTAATTGCATGTAACAAAATTAAACCAATATGACATTGTGAATTCTTAAGTTTGAAGGAAAATCCAAAGTCTTGCAATAGAAGATACAACAAAACATGTTGTGGCTTCCTTTACTCCCACATTTCAGCATATTCATAACCATTATGCACACCCATATTTGAAAAATGGTCTTTAAAACTCCCACAGCCAGTGGGTTTGTCAATGGGTCAGCTAGCATCAGTTTCATGTCGATGTCATCTGTCGACGCTTCTCATTTCCCCACGTGAAAACACCATCAAAACATGATAAACAAGATGATTAATGTATTTTGTAATGTGTCCAATAAAACAATCATATTTGGTCCTTAATCAAACTCATTGGAGTTTGCTTTAATGCTTCCAATGAAGCCTCGATTTCGTCTTGCATATAAACTAATAATTCAATAAATAACCATGTCATGAAGTATAAAATAAAGATGTACTTTATGTGTCTGCAAACATCTTCATTTTATGATCCTCTTGATCAGTTTCCAACGAAATTCTTCAATGCTTCAAATGAAGCTGACCCTAGCTGCAAGTACTGCTAATAATCATACATACACTCTCAAAATGCGACTAAATAAAAGCTTTAGTGTCACAAAATTGTTTCAAGAATAAAAAACTCATGAATAAATATGAATGAAAAATCACAACAGTATCACAACTAATCTTTCATGCATAATATTTCTTTAACATTCATCTAAACATGTATGATGGATACACAAAACCATACCAAAGACAGTCAAATGGTACAAATCAATTAGACCATAGTCGGACCGATATTTAACATTAGTTCCTAATGCCCTCCAACTCTTTATAAAGACCAACATGTAACCCATCCAATGAAACCATATGCATGAGACAAGATAGACAATGCACATATACATCATATATACATTATATATATACAGGCTCCTTACCAAGAGGGATCCCCATTTTTCTAAACAAATAGGGACACCCTCTTGACCGTTAGATTGACTTTAATGAAATTGTGTGGTTGAGAATAGAACACAGGCCACACAATCTCAACCACACAATTTCATTAAAGTCAAATCCAACGGTCAAGAGGGTGTCCCCATTTTTTTAGAAAAATGGGGATCCCTCTTGTGAAAGGATTCCTATATATATATATATATATATATATATATTCATGCAATGTAATCATGTTGTATATTAAAGATCGTGATTTAACTCCAAATCTTCAGAAACCATTTTCAAAATATTATACATTTCATCAGAGAAGGAAAATTTAGCTTTAGTTCACTCTTTCAAGTTGACTGTGACAATACAAGAACAACTCCCACAATCTTTTAGAGCTCAATATCTATAGAAAAAGTAAATGAGCTTGAAGCCCAAAATTTCTTATACTTATTCTCCCATATGGACAAAAACTCATTAATTTATTATTTAACGAAAACTAAGAATGATAGTTGCTTAAAATTTTAAACAACATAGATTAGAAGTCCAAAACTAGATTCCAGAAGTTAGTCCCAATTACAATAGGATTTACTATAATTGGTTTTACTTTTCTAAACAAACAAACAAGAATTCTTGTGCAATTCAGAGTGCGGATGGGAGAAAGGAATCAGCATCCTCATATAAAATAATTAAAAGAAATAGCCTTCAACTCTTTTCACAGGATAAGAAAAGAACCATCCAACTAAAGCTATATAAGAAAAGAACGGTCAAACCAAAGGCAGACAGGTTTCAAGGAAACTAAAACTGGTCATCAAGTTCCAATAACCGAAAAAAAACAACCAACACGGAGATAAATTTAACTTATAGAGATGGGCAAAGGAAAATGCAGTTTATTGAAACAAATTATTCCAGCAAGTTTCGGTTCACATACCAATTGAAAATTTTCAAACTAGTTTGACTAAGTATGAAAAGTATGCACAACATCATCAATAATTACTCGACGAAGAGTCCTGCCTGTAAATATGGTTTCACACTTTGACTCACCAATCTCTGTATTATTCAAGACCAACACAGAAGTAAAATTCAAGATTTGTTCAGCTAAAAACAATTATACTGCAGCAGATCTTTCAAAGACTAAATGTTGCACACCCACTAGTACCCTATGTCATTGGAGTAAAACATAAAGTTGTCTCGGAATTTCATGAAATACCGTACACTCTATCACAGTTTGAACCATTCGTTATATCTTTCTTTGGAAAGATTAATCTTATGTAATAAACTGTCGGTCACAATTTCGTTTAAGAAACTCCTTGAACAAAATTTCCTAATAATTCTCACTTTGGTGGAAAATTATATAAACATTTGTTCAAGAATGATTTATCATTGTTGTTGCTCCTACAAAAACTATTAGCTTCACTAAACTTTGAGCTGAGTTATCTTTATCCTCATGCCTTTCAACCTGCGTCTGAGGAACTTTACACACATGAATAGTGATCAATATTCAAGACTACAAATCCAGGATCAATTTAAGAGAACAAATTTATAAAGGGCACGATAATTCATTTAAGGAGACAACAGACTATCAGTATTCGAGGAAATTCAAAATTCATAAATGCATGTTCGTGTCACACCTTTGGGCAAGAAACACAAACTGTCATTTATTGTTTATGTATTCGTGTTTTCTTTCCCTGCAACCAAAACTAATACTGAAAAGACATAACCAAACTTCGAGGCAATCAGTCAGAAAAATTAAAACAAATTATGGCATAATTATCATATTGCAGCATTTATATCGAGCTTAGTAGCGTAAGCTTATAACCTAAGTAGGAGAATCTTAAGACATCACCCTGACTATATTCAGGGGACGATGCCTTCGTATTAGTTGTGCCAATCCTGATTAGGGCCATCTAGACCATCCAGACTAGTTGATGCTTAGACACTTGAAAGGAGAAACCAAGCCATTTTTGGGACTTCTTCTACAAATAATTGATAACTATCCTTACAGAGAGCCATATGAATTATTAAATGACCCATGTAAAAAAAAATAGACTTTCCAGACAAATGGAACATAATGTAAGAAGGATGAAGGCCAAGATTGTGATCCGAGTGAGGAGATCATCAATGGTCAAAACAAAGCCACTTGTCAAGAGATTAAATGAGTTGTTATACATATAGTTTAGTTAGTTGGAATCTGGTGGATTTGGATAATTTGGTTAAAAGGAATTAGTTGGTATAAGGAGGTTGGTTAAAAGAATTACTTGCTCCGTAAGTTTTGTATCGAAACACTTATATAAGTGTGCAATGTAAACCGTACAAATTAATCAATGAAACAAAAGCATTTTACAGACACAATTCTCTCTTTCATTATCTCTTTTCTCAGATTCTACCATTGCAGCTATCTTCACATGGTATCATCGTCGGGCGATCTAGTGCTTCCGCTCAACGTCTAAAGCATTTCTTTCTCTTCTCTACCCTCTAGTTTGCTTCTTTATGTGATATTTGGCGTCGGAAAACATACCAGCCGCTTCAAAAGTTGGTTTCTTCTCGTCTGCCCACCAACTATTCGATCAAACGTATCAGTCAAAGATCTTTCACAAATTTCTGCAAAATGGTTACTGCTGCTCAGCTGCAAATTCTTCAATCGCCTCTCCACCGTCTCCACCTCTGTTACAGTAAAGCTTGATGATTCAAACTATCTTACTTGGAGTTTTCATGTTCGATTCCTTCTGGAAAGCCATGGGATAATGGGGTTTATCAATGGTTCAAGAAAGTGCCCACCAAGATTCAATGAAGATTCTAACACTGGAGGGGTTGAAACTGATGACTACCTAGTCTGGAAAATGCACGGTCGTGCACTGATGCAATTGCTCATCGCCACATTATCGACAACTGCCATTTCCTGCATCATTGGGTGCCAGAGTTCTGCTGAGATGTGGTTGAATCTCACTGATCGATTTTCTGCAATGACAAAAGCCACAATCTTTCAGATGAAGACTGAACTTCAGAATATCAAGAAAGGGTCTGAATCAGTTTCTGTTTATCTCCAAAAGATTAAAGATGCAAGGGATCATCTTGCTGCAGCTGGAGTAATCTTTGATGATGAAGATATTATAATACTTGCATTGAAAGGGCTACCTGCAAAATTCAATACATTTGGATGTGTGATTAAAGGACGGGAGAATGGAGTATCTCTCAAAGATTTTAGGTCTCAACTTCTGGCAGAAGAAGCTATCATCGATCAGTCTTTTGACAGTTCTTCTAGATTGTCTTTTGGCAGTGCCATGGTTGCTGGCATTCAGTCTGGCAAAGGGAAAGCACTTGCTCTTGATCAAGATCAACCACGGTCTCCCTCTGATCAAGCTTTCAAGCACAATGGAGGATCAAGTTCAGTTAATCATAATCATGGTTCCACTCACAGTACTGGGTCTTATAGCAATTTCAATGGGGGTTATCACAACTATGGTACCTACAAAGGTAATAATTTCAGAGGCAAAGGAAGAGGCAGATTTCAATACAATTCGGCCCCAAGATTTTCCAATGGCAATCCTGCCATTCTTGGGACTCCAAAACCTTTTCAGTCTTACTGCCCAGATCACCATTCGGAGATCCCTATTTGCCAAATATGTAACAAGAAGGGTCATGTTGCTGCAGATTGTTGCTGCAGATTGCTTCCAAAGACATAACAACACTGCCTCGAGCTCCCCTACTTAATGCCAAATATGCTAGAAATATGGACACTCAGCCCTTCAATGCTACCACAGAAGTAATTTTGCCTATCAAGGGAGGCCCCCAACTACCAATCTCACCGCTATGCACGCTAATCACCAACCTTCAACACCATCTGAGCAATTTTGGCTTGCAGACACTGGTGCTACATCACACATGACATCTGGATTGGCAAATTTGGATCTGTCTACTCCATATCAAGGAGCTGAAGTGGTGCAAGCTTGCAAATTTCCAATATTGGCACTTCTAAATTGGTTGTTCCACATCATTCCCTCACACTTAAGAATGTCTTACATGTTCCAAAGCTTTCTCAACATTTGTTATCAATTTATCAACTCTGCAAAGACAATAGGTGCAGGTTCAGTTATGATGATGTTTCTTTTTGGGTTCAGGACAAATCCACAGGGAAAATACTTCTCCAGGGGTTGTGTAAAGCTGGTTACTATCCTATACCTTTCAACATTTCACAGAAGCAGTTATCCTCACCACCTGCATCTCATTCATGTTTCCTTGCAAAACCGGTTCATTCAAGCATATGGCACAAAAGGCTAGGGCACACATCCAATGCAATAACTTCTGCAAGTCTACATAAATCTCAAGTTCCTACATCACTAGATATATGTTCATCCATTTGTACACCATGTTTAGAGGGTAAGTTCACCAAATTACCATTTAATTTTCCTGTAAACAAATCTGTACACCCTTTAGAGAAAATCCACAGTGATGTATGGGGCCCTGCTCCTTTGCTATCTTATGAAGGGTTTAGGTATTATGTAACCTTCATAGATGATTGTACTCGTTATACATGCATTTTTCCATTAAGAAATAAATCATAAGTTTTTGCAACTTTTGTCCATTTTCATGCGTATTTGAGTACACAATTTTCTGCTATAGTTAAAGTATTTCAAAATGATGGTGGTGGTGAATATACAAGCAATAAGTTTCAACAGTTTTTGGCACAAAATGGCATTTTACATCACAAATCATACCCATATACACCTAAACAGAATGGTTTGGCAGAAAGAAAACATAGACATATTGTAGAAACAGCAATAACACTTTTTCAAACTGCAAAACTGCCTAAACAATTTTGGGTTCATGCTTGTGCTACTGCTTCTTATCTAATAAATAGAATGCCATGTGCTTCCTTACAAATGCAGTCACCTTTCCAAAGGCTATATAACACTGTTCATGAGATTAAACATCTCAGGGTCTTTGGCTGTGCTTGTTTTCCTCTCCTAAAACCTTACAATACATATAAATTTCAACCTAAAACAGCAACTTGTGTATTTTTGGGATATGCAAGCCAATACAAAGGGTTCATATGCCTAGATATTGCTGCTAGTAAAATACATGTGTCAAGACATGTTTTGTTTGATGAAGCTAGTTTTCCATACTCAACCTTCACATTTTCTTCACCTTCATTATCATCTTCTGCATCATCTCAAATACATTCATCATAAAGTCCAGTGCATTCACCTCAGTTAACTCTCCAATCATCACATTAACAAATCAAGCATTATCACCCTCATCTCATTCATTATCATCTCAGACCACAGATTCCTTGAATATGCATTCATCTAGTGCCTCAGAATCTCTTTCTGCATCTCGAGCCTTAGAATCCTTGGAAATAATCACATCTCGAGCTCCAGAGTTTGATTCTTTACCTACACATAACAACACTACAATACATATACCCAATGATTTGTCACCACATCAGATTCCCCCGACTAATTCCAGTACACAGCACCCTATCCCTGTGGATCCTGATTTCCACCCTGAAAGACTAAGTGTGGTTCTACCCATACCAATGAATGTCCACCCCATGCAAACAAGGTCTAAGAATGGGGTGTTCAAAAAGAAAGCCCTTTTAGCAACTGTTACTTCAGAACCTAAAACATTCAAAACTGCAGTACAAATTCCAGAATGGCATATTGCAATGCAAGAGGAAATGGCAGCTCTTCATTCTCAAAAGAGTTGGTCTTTAGTTCCATTACCACCTGATAAGAACTTAGTTGGGTGCAAATGGATATATAAAATCAAGAAAAATGCAGATGGGTCTGTGGCAAGGTATAAGGCACAGCTTGTAGCACAAGGGTATAGCCAAGCAGAGGGTGTTGATTATGTGGAGACTTTCAGTCCTGTGGTGAAACCTACAACTATAAGACTGATCTTTGCCTTAGCTGCTCAATTTAAGTGGACTCTTAGGCAGCTTGATGTTAAAAATGCCTTTCTACATGGCATCCTTCAAGATGAAGTATATATGGCCCAGCCTCCGGGGTTTAAGAGTACAACACATCCTTCAAATTATGTTTGCAAACTTTACAAATCACTATATGGTCTAAAACAGGCCCCTCGAGCCTGGAATGAAAGATTTACCAGTTTCTTACCAAGTTTGGGATTTCAAGTGTTATAGGCTGATCCTTCTTTGTTTGTACAACAGTCTTCAAAGGGAACTGTGTTATTACTCTTGTATGTTGATGATGTTATTCTCACAGGCAGAAGCTCACAATTAATCAACCAAGTTGTCACAGCTCTTACTACATAATTTGAAATGAAAGATTTGGGACTATTACACTACTTCCTGGGATTGCAGATTAGTTACACTACATAAGGCTTGTTTGTGTCACAGACGAAGTACATTAATGAATTGGTGGATAAAGTTGACTTACAAGACTCTAAACCGTATGCTACACCATGTTTACCATATCACATCACAGGCTACTCAAGGATGATGGGCAGCCTTATCACAGTCCTAAACAATATCGGAGTGTTGTTGGAGCTCTACAGTACCTTACTTTTACAAGCCCCAACATAGCATTTTCAATCAACCAAGCTTGTCAGTTTATGCACAATCCCATGATTTCTCATGTCATTGCAGTCAAGAGAATCATTCGATATCTTAAAGGTACATCTAACTATGGTATTCACTTTAAACCAGGACTGATGCATCTACAATCTTATAGTGATGCAGATTGGGCAGGTGACCCAAATGATTGAAGATCCACTTCAGGATTTGTTGTGTTTCTTGGTTCAAACCCTATCTCATGGGCATTAAAGAAGCAACACACAGTATCTCGATCCTCTACAGAAGCTGAGTATCGAGCCTTGGCAATCACAGCTGCAGAACTTGCCTGGATTCGACAACTATTTTTTGATATGCATATACTATTATATTCATCTCCAATGATATATTGTGATAATGTCTCGGCTATTGCACTCTCTACAAATCCTGTGTTTCATGCTAAATCCAAACACATTGAGATCAACTATCATTTTGTCCAAGATAGAGGGTCACTTGAGGTGATCTCCAAGTTCAACATGTGTCTTCAACAGATCAGTCAGCAGATATACTAACAAAGAGTTTGTATGCACCATTATTTAAACAGCAATGCAGCAATCCGATGCTTAGTGTTCTCGAGCATCAGATTCAGGGGGGATGTAAGAAGGATGAATGCCAAGATTGTGATCCGAGTGAAGAGATCATCAATGGTCAAAACAAATCCACTTGTCAAGAGATTAAATGAGCTATTATACATATAGTTTAGTTAGTTGGAATCTGGTGGATTTGGATAATTTGGTTAGAAGGAATTAGTTGGTATAAGGAGGTTGGTTAAAAGAATTACTTGCTCCGTAAGTTTTGTATCAAAACACTTATATAAGTGTGCAATGTAAACCATACAAATTAATCAATGAAACAAAAGCATTTTACAGACACAATTCTCTCTTTCATTCTCTCTTTTCTCAGATTCTACCATTGCAGCTATCTTCACACATAAGGGCTTGCATTATATAACGGCATACCACCCAAACAGTATTAGGAAGTTACTCGAGTCAAACCAGTGAAATCTTGCTCCTTGTGTCCATGTAACATCAAATTCAAATAAAGTAAGCATGCAAATAGTTATCACGGGGGCATTAAATTGATAAGACAAATATTTCCCCTCACTCCAACTTATAAAGCTCCAGTGAAGTGGAAACATGATGCTTACGCAGGGATAAACGGAACTAAAGTCCCAATTATCACATGTGATGGCACATATTTGGTATTAGTTCGTAAACTCAAATACCAACAATCTGGAGACCGAGAACAGGAGATGGAGCTAGTACGGGAGCAGGTGTGGCATGATCTGGTGCGCTCGGGTGTGCGCGACCTTTGCACCCATCAAGAAGAGCCTTTGTCTTTCCTGTCGAATAAAACTTTGGCTGAGGAAGCCATGAAAATTTGAAACAGCCATTATTGATTGTTAATGCATGTTTATATCACACCTTTGAGCAAGAGATATAAACTGCCATTAACCTTAATTGTACAGCCATCACTGCAGGATCTTATCATGCAATTATGTCATGTCTTTGGACAAGAATGTAGCCTGATCAATATGATGCTATACGCTGATTGAAAACACCTAACAACTTATACATTCTCCTCTTGGGAAAAGAATGTGAACATTTCATGGGTTTTGAACCACAATGCATGTACATAGGAAATTGGTTATTCCTTTTGAGAAAACCTTCATCTTTCTAAAGAAGCAACGATTAGTACAGGTAAACAAAAACCCAATATGTTAAGCAATAAGAAAGAAAGTAACCTTAGCAACAAGCCGTTGTACAATCCAAGCAGACCTTGATCTTGCACGATCTCTCCCAATGTCCGGAATGATGGGTTGACCAAGACGACAACGACTCGCCATGCAGTAGCAGCCTCGTCTTCGTTACGTTTACCGGAAACGTCATCTCCGCCACCATGGCCAAGACTGATCTTCCTGAGGCTCTGTGATCTTCGCTTGGTTTCATCGTCAACAAGAGTACAAACCTTAGAAATTGAATCACTCCATGCATCCTTTCCCAGACCAAAATTTCCATAAAATCCCACTTTGGTGAAAATTTAATAAACATTTGTCCAATGGTTAAAGTAGCATGATTATCTGTTCCTTCAATCAAGCATCAACAGAACCAAGACACCATCGACCAGACTGAGAGAGTGAGAATTTCAGATTGGGCAACATGCTTGAACCACCCATGCACGATGGAATTTGAAGCTCCAATTCAAAAGATCTAAAAAAACCCAACTCCACCAACCAACACAAACACAGAGAAGAGAAATACATATTAGTGGAAGAGTTATAGTGCCCAGGATAAAAAGAAATAAACTGCAGCAATCACCATACAAATTTTATACATTCTTAAAGCATTAGGATTTCTTATTAATTCATCGGACCTAGGGCTTGCTAACTAGGCTAAGATACCAAATGTTGGAAAAAAAAACCTTAGTTATTAGCATGCATATTGGGTCACGATTTGAAATTAGATAAGAAAGACTTACATGGTGCAGCCATGGTTATTGTTAACAAACTCAAGAATTCTTCTACTCACTCTAGACCTTATGTCCCAATGGTGATAGAACCCTAATTGCAGAACTTGTTCTTTGTGAGTAGGGAACTCTTGCACTTATAGAAGCAACGACAGCCAACTCCCATCTATCGTGGAGGGTTGGTTATTTTCCCGTTGCTTCAAATCCCAATCGTGGAGAGGTGGTTGTGATTAGTGCTTCCTTTCAAATGCACGATGAAAGTATACCCCTAAATTATATGATGTAGCTTTCCACGTATCCAAACTCTTATTAATTTGTATTACCAACATATTATTTCTCCTTTATCTTTAACTAGTTGAGTCCACATAGGATTCTTACATGGAAGGTGAGGCGCCAGAGTTTGCGGCGGAAGGGGATGCACATCCAGCGGGAATGAATGCAGGGGAGGAGTTAGGTGTTGACCCACTGGATCCAAATATGGAAGGGGAAATTTTATTTTAACCCATTTAACTCTTTTTACACTCAACTTACTCTTTGCACCCATTTGATTTTTTACTAAACTATCATTATCTCTTTAAACCCAAATTTACTACCTAATATGCCCTTACAAACTCAATTCAATATGTAAATTTGCACCCATTTGATTTTTAACTCTTTTAATGACAGTTAATCGTATTGGAGTGGTTCATCCTCAAGTTTCCTCAAGTCTCAAATCTTAATTTTCTTCTGTTTCCCAGATTTCGCCATGAGATGGCCATTATGGTGGAATGGGATTGCAAAGACGGGTCACTTGTGACACAGAGTAGAGGAACAAAGCTTATAGGCTTCCATATGAAAACTGTACCAAGTGATTGACTCAAAGCAACAACCCCATTTTAGGGGTTCACCTGAACTACACATCAGTACAGCCTATGGCTGTCCTCTAACTACCTACCATTTCACCCATTGTCACATCCTAATAATGAAACTGCCCAGAAATTTGGGAGGGAGGAGGGAAGAGATGGCAGCAGCAAAGAAATATAATATAAAATGCATGAAATTTGACCCAAAGAAGAAGCAAATGGAATCGAAAGTCCTTGCAATGTTTGCAAGTCCTTTTAGTGTTTTGGGGTGTAGAGAGAGACCGGGAGAGTATTTGCAACAATTTGATGCTGCAGAAAGTTTAACAAACTACGCGGGATTGATGAAAAAAAAATTGAAACCCAAATACTTATCTTCTAAACTCTAAAAAAATTGAAATCAAACGAACAAAAAAATCCATAAATCGAGTCATACTTTAGTTGGAGGAGTTAAAATCTCAAAATCACCATCCATCAATAAAAACAAATTGTTTTTTTTTTTTTTTCTATAATAGCTATTAGCATTTTAGCCGGAATGAAACTAGGATAAACAAGGAATGATGGTATGGTCTAATTATAGTTTGAGTTTATTCATAAATTTGAGTTTTATTATTAATTTCATTTATACTTAATAGTAATTGTGCAATAGGGTAAAAAAGAAAATCAACATTTAAAATTTAAGTTGAGGGTAGAAAGAGGTTACATGAGTCTAAATAAGATTTCTGCTATGAAAATTGAGGGAGCAATGGAGGAATATGGGGGATGTTAGTGTGAGCGTGATTAATGGGGGGCCGGATTCTCAAATTAGATCACACTAGGATTCATGCCCGCGCGATGCGACGGGTCGAAAACTTTGTCATGTAATTAACAAATACATATAAAAAGAGGCAAGTAAAAGAGTCCATGAATTTCCATTGTGTACCAGTAGAAATGTACTCCAACATGACTGGGTCAAAAGGATATTCCTTCACTCTCAATATGGTTTATCAAAAGTAGTGTCTCATTTTCTTCAGGCCAAACATGTAGGACAACACCAATCACAACTACAAATACTAACAACTGTGCAAAAGAATTATAAAACACTCATGTACCATATTAAGAACAAACCTCACAATTGGTCTTAAGAACTGTTTTTTTTCCAAAGAGACCCATTACAACGCAATCTGAAAGAAAACAAAACATGAATAATATCAAGGAAACTACATTTTCTCTGCCAAGTAAAATCTAAGGCAGGTAATGAACAAAATACAAAGTTCTCCGCTTTAATTTAATTATTATCAAATATTGAGGGAAATTAACAACTACCCAGAAATGTTTCCTCAAAATTAATTGATAATATGAATAATTTAATTACACAACATTTACAAAACCCAAAGTTCTTAGCTTAATTTGATCTTATCATTTAATTGGAAGAAGTAAAAAATTACACATAATGTTTGCACACAATTAATTGATGAAACCAATTGGGCAATCATAAATTTCAATGAAGAAATCATACCAATGGGTTTCCATTAATTTCGATATCGAAGTTTAACTTTTTGAGTCACTTGCTCCAAATCATTCTCCTTCCAAAAACAGAAACAAACCCCCAAAATAAGGAGCTTTGTTGGTTCCCAAATATTAACAACTGTTTCATGTGTACCTTTCATGAAACAGGTGGTGATCGCTGCTACTAAGCAAGATTGAAGATTAAGTATCTGATTATTATAGGAATGAGAAGTCATCTTCCAAACGAAATCAAATACACAGGGATAGGCAATCAAACTAATGGTGCAGTGAAGACAATAAAACACGACCTACTACTCCCTCCCTCTCTCTCTGTGCAAAGGCGGCATGGCTCTCATTCACCAAACCCTCATCGAATGACAGCCACCTAGACCATCCCAATCCGTCCCAAACCCATAGGACAAAATTAACCTTCCTAACTTAGCTTCATGACCGCTTCGGATCTAAAAACTTTTGGCACAGAGAGTGCACATGCATAATTAAAATTCACAGATCTAGTGCATGCAAGCGTACATTAGTAAAGGGAGCCAGAGATTATTACATTTTACCTTGGGTCCGAGATCCTTAAGTCGTGTGCCCTCCATTTTCCAAACGGACTTGAGTGTTGCAGTAGCGTCCTGCAAAGAAATCACAGATACATTAGCTGGCACAGAGAATTGACATAATTTTTTTGTTGCAGACAGCAGATCCAAGAACCACACTTATTTCACCGATTATTGGTTATGGACAGAAAAGCGAAGAAAGGGATTGGATGTTTACCTTTGGAATTTGTTGTACTCTCTAATGAAAGAGGGGAACCCAGAATGAAAAACAAACCAAAGGGCAAACAAATAAATAGACGCCTAGAAAATCCCCCAATCGATTTATAAAAATTAAAAAATAAAAAATAAAAATAAAAAAAAACCAAAAACCATGCTGCCTAACCTAAAAAAACAGTACAAAAAGATTTGGAATTTTTTTTTTGGGCTTTCAATCACCACATTCACGCAGATATAAATGCAAGAAACAATAAAAAAACAGATTTTAGTACAAAATGTAATAGAAAAAGACACTTATCTGAGCATGCAATAGAGTATGGACGATGAAGAGTGAATCTCGGACTAAGGGACCATACTCGCACTTGTTCACCATCACCCCTCTCTCTGTGTTTCTCTCCCTGAAATCCCGATGATCCCCCTCTTTCACTCACTGTTACACTCTCACTCACTGAATCAAAGATCGACACTGACATCCTCTCTCTCTCTCTCTCTCTCTCTCTCTCTCTCTCTCTCTCTCTCTCTCAGAAACAAACTAAATGAACAAAGTCCCTAACCCATCCCAATCCGTCCGAAACCCTACGGACAAAATTACCATCCAACCCCCTCTCTCATATCACCAAACGCGCATATTTGGAAAAAAAAAATGGAGTGTTTTGAGCATCTAAATCTCACCCTCAACACTTTAAAAATGCAGCGGTCCAAATGGAAAGAGAACTTGCAAAACGGCGTCCCAGCACAAACACAACATATAAAATTCTAATCAAAAGCAAAACCAAAACCAAATTAACCATCATAAGAATAACTTTATTCCATGTTATCAAATTCTAATCAAATTACAAAAAAAAGGATGTTTAGCACTGAGTTTTCTGGGCGCAAATACCTTCTAAACACAACCTATAAAGAAGCAGTAGAAGTATTTATTCCGTCGAGTAGGACACAAAAGTGGTTCATAGTTACAGACTGAAACACATAATTACTGAGTTGAAACACAACAATATTGATTAGTTCTTGGTAGTGGAGTATTAAACTCACTGTTCTCTGTCTGTGATTAATTCGAGAAATGGAAGTTAATTTCAAAGTTCGTTCTTCTCCATGTGAATACCAGATTAGTGTAGTTTCATCCTGTTAAAGATACAAAAAATGAAGCCATTCAAGCGGTTAAGATATCTAGTAATGATCATGGAGATGCGCAGCAGAAAGAAGATGTAAGATTAAAAACTTATTAGAATGAAATGAATCCAATATCCTAATGTAAAGAAAATTACTCACAGTAGAAATTCTGAATGGACGAAGTTTTGGCTTCCAAAACCATGAACCAACAGAAAACCTGCAAAATAACATAAACCTCCAACCATTTACACCTTGCCATATTCATTTTTTTACACCTATCACTTCAACCAACAGATGGGTTCATCAACTAACAGCGTAAAAAAAATTTAAATCACAATTAAAGTTAATACTTGATGTCATCATCTCCCTCTCAGTGTTCCCTGTTTTCGATACAAACCAAAACCAGAAAACTTTCAAAAATTGGAGTCGTATGACTCATCTTTTCTCACAAATCACAAAACCCTTTTAATCCAACAATTGCAAATACATATTAAAATTGGGATAAACAGAAGCAGAGATAAAACACCCAAAAAATTACATATTAAAATTGGGATAAACAGAAGCAGAGATAACACACCCAAAAAATTATCACCGGCGTTCCAATCCTCACCAAATTAGAGATTTATGAACTGAGATATCGAAAACTACAACTGATCACAATACCAAAAGGTTAGGGTTTGGTCCATAGAAAAAAAAAATGCGAAACATTTACCAATCACTATTCACAGTTTTAGTCAAAGAATTCAAATTTCAGAGATACAAAACAGAGAAGCTTGTATAAATCATTTTTAAAGATTACCTCCTTTTGGTTGAAAAACTGAAGGGTGAAGCCAATTCTTCTTCTGCTTCCACCTCCTTATGGAAGTTGACCCCCTAGTCACATTTGTACGTGAACCTGAAATCAGCAACCAGTTAGTACCTTTGGCAAGCTCATGGGGGTATGACAACATGTATGGAAAGATTATTGCAACTCTCATATAAAACAAACGCTTATGAAAAAAGAATTTTTTTGTCGGAGGTTAATGACTGACAACATTGATAATAGGGTAAGCAATTTCTGTACATATGAAGGTTATCACCATTGCCATTAAAATTTAGGGAGAAACTGAATGAGTGTTTGTTAGTAAACCGAAAAGAAACATAATCAACTACAACCTTATGGATCTTGCTTGATTCATTGAGTAATATGTGTCGTAATCATTAGGAGGATCAGGAAGAGGACCTGATGCAGGTCCTTGAGAATTGGAGTAGTGCAAGGTAGCAACTCCAGTAGCTTTAGCCCATGAAGATGAATTGACAAAACGGGGATATTGAAACACATGAAATAAATTTATATGACAATGGAATTATACTGTAAAGAAAATAAGGATAAAGTATAGTTACCTTTCTCAGCAATTTTGTATATCTTCTTATGAAACTTTTGTGCGTTTACCTCACTGATTTGTTTTCTCTCACTATTTTAAATGTATAACAAAGATCCAAAAAGATAAATGTATATTAGATAAAAGCTGGATGAAACGTAGGAGAAAATATTGTTTGGTAGGGTGTAAACAGAAAGTTATATACCTGTTGATCAATTGGAGTGGGAAAGTTGTATAGCTGAAGTTGTAATGTAAGTATTCTATATCATGGTGCATCATTCCTTTGTTACTTTGTTTTGGTTTAAACCTAAACCAAGGAAAACAAATAAATATTAAATGCGGGATCATCATCTGTCTTGGCAACTTAAACCATACAGTTTTAATACTAAATTGAATGAAAAAAAGAAATGACAACATTGAACGTATGATAGAAATTCAATTGGAAGAGTAAAGGCAGTGATAGGATGACTTTATATATTAAGTGTACTCACAGATAAATAATGATATTGGTACTATGTATAAGTTGATCACACAAACTATTCAAAAGGCATAGAGTAATGATCAAACACTGAGTTCACAACGAAGTAGCCAGAGGTAAATAATTATGAGATATTTATATAAGAAAAATTATGGAAAACTGAGATTAAAAAGTTAAATGCAATTGAGTGAGCTAAAATTAAGTTGATAGTAAATTTGAACTGGGCAAAGAATCAAATTTTGACATCAATCAGAATATACAGATGGAAAATCACCTGGATTTTGTAAAAATAACATATAGTACTTATTAGACATAAAAAGTTTAAAAATAATACAATTTATTTGAAGTTTTTTTTTGCGAAAGTACCTCATTAGATGCCTTTTGGAAATCCACTCTTGTCTCATTGCAGTCTATAGTATATAATGTGCAAGCAGTTTGAGCATTTCTAAACACTACAGACTATCATGTTTTCTAGTACTAATCAATAGTGCTTTCTCCAGCTTTGAAATAGTATCTGGATAAACAAACACAAATCTGCATTCAAAAAATTTAAATTATGGTTTTTTTTTCTTTTTTTTTTCCAACAATTAGCGCCAACAATTCAATGTATGCAACAAAATGATTAAGCTAAGCTCAATGTGACCAAATTTGATTTCAAATAATGTAAAAAAGTAATGAGAACTAAACTAACCTTGGTAAACTGTCTTCTATGTCGTCTTTGTAGACAATGTGCTATTCACGAACAATGTTTCCTTCAGCTTTGAAATAGTATCTGGACAAAAAAACACAGACCTGTATTCATAAATTTAAAACCATCAAATAACTAAGCGAAAAGAAAAAATCCTAGATTTAAAATTTTTAAAAGTACTGGATAATAAATGGTGAAATTGAACGTCTAAAAATAGATATTTGAGCAATGAAGACCATGTCGAAGAACTAATTAGGCTTAAAAAAAAATGGATCCAAGTAGGTAATAGATTAAAATCAAGAATGAAATCTGTTAACAAAGTTGGAGTTCATCATTGGAAAATGGATGGAAATTGACTTCATTGTTCTTTTACATTGCTATTATAAAGAATGATATGAAGTGTCTACTCGTGGATAGAACTTTGAAAATAATAGCCGTTATTTTACAATTAATCGTATATATTTTTTACATAATGGACATTACTTATCAAGTTTACAGTCTTGAGTACTTGTCAGGTTTAATGAATTAACTTTGTTATTAAAGAACTTGCACATTAAGATTCATACGGAAATGGTTTTTTACAACAATCAGCACCAACCAACAATTTAATGTACGCAACCAAATGATTAAGCTAAACTCAATCTGACCAAATTTGATTTCAAATAAGCCAAATAAGTAATGACAACTAAACTAACCTTTCTTTCCCACATGAAGTAAAAATTCATTTCATTTATCCCTATCTCAACAACTTACACAAATCGAAAACTTGAGCTTTGACATTTCCAAATTTGGTGAACTTGATTTTAGAGAGAGAGGAGAGAAAAGGAGAGAACCTGGTCCATGCACACATATCTGACCTTTTAGCCTCCTCATCCATTGGCTGGTTAAGCTGTTGATCCAAATCCTAGACCCCTCCTTTTTTTCACGGTCTCCATTGTCAGACATTGTTGCAGTGATCGGAACTCATGAACAATAAACTATATATTATCAAACTTTAATTCCCCATGAACCAAAGATGAACATTTAGAGTAAATTAATTAAAAACAAATTCATGGACAGAAGGAAAAACGAACAGGGATGAAACTGTTACCCAAAACAGAAAAGGATAAACTATTACTCTTCCTTCTTCTTCAGCTATTTCTCCACTTTCTTCTTCTGTATATTCCTTGTGAAATCAATTTCAAAACTGATTATATAAATTATAAAAGTTCAAACTTATAATTACCGAGAAACCAAAAATGAACATTTCTACTAAATTAATTAAACTATTTACCTTCCTTCTTTGGTATTTTTACTGTGAAACCACCAACTGATATGGTAAAAACACCTATGTCGGCAACGGTTGCAGCTATTACATATACAAACAAAAATATATATCAGAAGATCATAACATTATGCAATTGCAAGCCCATCACCAGAACTGAATTAATCAGTTCAAGATTTAAAAAATAAATAAAAACTTAATAACCAAGCAAGGTAATGGACAAAACACACAAAGAATCCCAAAACCTCTAAGAAATCCGAATTCTCGGTACACCGAAACAGAACAAAAAGGCATGATCTAATTAATTTGAAAAATCCTAAGAATCAACAGATCACTCTTTGACGACAATTCTATTGTGCCACCAGTCAAGCATGTTTCTTGTAAAGAGAACCACGAATCCCTAAGATAATACAGAGTTTATGCCATGCGGTACAACATTAGATAAATAAAGATAAAATCAAGGTATGAAATATATCAATTTAGGGTTGGAAAATCACCTTGAAATTTCAGTGGAGAGAGAGTGAGCGAGAGAGCCGAGAGACGGAGACACTGGGAGAGATGGAAGAGAGAGAAGGAAGAGAGAGAAGTGGTTTGAGATATGAGAAAGTGAGAGATGCAGAGTCTTCGAGACGGCTTCCCTCAACCCCTGGTATTGTCTCCATCACCTCGATCCGGTAGAATCATAGATGCTCGGCCTGATCGAAACAAAGCACAACCTCTCTCCCCCCTTGATGAAATCTGAAATCCCCACCCCAAAAAACCATGCATGGGACTTCCTGATGCAAACGGTGGAGTAAGACGACATAGGCGAGAGAAGGGAGACGGCGGCCAGAGGAGGATAGGATGGAGGCGAGACTGTCGTTCTCGGAAGGTCTGCGAGACGGAAAAGGCGAGGAGGGTTTGAGAAGGAATTGGAAAAGGCCGGCTTTACCATCGTTTCCCTTCCCACGATTGTCAACACGTGTGGATGAAGATTAGCGGCAAAGAGAGCATGTGGCAGTCTTGTAAATAAACTGAAATGTGGTGCAAAACACTGTAACCCTCGTTCAGATTACCCTCCTATCTTTTCCTAATTACCCTCCAACCCAGCCACAAAGCAGATGTCTTTCTTGCAAGTAAGGTGAAATCAAGGGGCATTTGTTTCACTGTAGCCATGAACAGTACCAAATCCCCTCCTACTTTAGAATAGATAATTGTGATTTTTTTAATTCACCAATCACTTTTGGAGCGGGAAATCAGGGTGTGGGAAGAAGGGCTTTGGATTGGTCTGGGGTAGCGGGCCCGGGCAATGGCCCACTCTTGCACTTGGGTGGACATTTCCCTATTCCTGACGAGCCCTCACTTGAAATTGGGCCCATGACTACGTTGGGTTTCGATTCTTTTGGTCTAAATCCTTATATCATGGGTCGTCCTCTATGCCCTCGCAGAGGGTGTCCCCAAAAATGAATCCAGGCAGAGGAAAGTCTCCGCAGGAGTGGTAGGTAGCGGCAGCTCACACGGAGTTCCCAGAAGAATTTGGTTGTGGGATCTGCTAGCTCCAGAGTCGCTTCCCCTAACCTAAGTCTATCTGCCTGCTTGGAGTTAGGTGCTGGCGGGAAGGTGGGTGATAAGAGACTACGGACAGATGAGCTTCAAGCTAGAGATGAGGGTCCCCCTGTTTTCAAGAAAACGTGGTCTAGGACATCGGTGGGGTTTGCCGGCGCGCATCCCCGCCATTCACAATGAATGCTTTAAGTTGGAACTGCCGAGGTCTCGGGGACTCTCGTGCAGTTCAAGCCCTGTTGGAAATTATCCAACGTCACCGTCCCCGATTGGTTTTCCTCTGCGAAACCCAAGGTAGTGTAAAAGCGATGGAGTACAAGATAAGGAGTTTGGAGTTTAATCAGAGTTTTATTGTTTCGAGAAATGGGCGCTCTGGTGGGTGGTGTTTACTTTGGGCTGATGACTTGGAGTTGGAAGTGAAGTCGTCTTCCATGAATCACATTAATTCGGCGTGTAAAGAAGCAGGTACTGAGTAGTGGTGGAGACTTAATAAATTTTATGGGCACCTAGCGACGGCGAGCAGGGGGCATTACCTTGGTTATGCTTAGGTGATTTTAATGAAATTCTCAGTGTACAGGAGCAGCTTGGGGGTAATGTACGGCGGGAAAGCCAGATGGATGGGTCTTGTAATGCTATTCAGAGTTTCCAATTGGTGGACATGGGAAATGTCGGTAATGATTTTACTTGGACTGGTAATCGAGAGAAGGAGGTGCAGTGTCTTTTGGACCTTGCCTTCTCTACTAACTCTTGGTTACGACTGTTTTCGATGGCCAGAGTGTGCCACTTACTCTTCCAAGTCTGATCATTTGCCATTGGTTGTGGAGATTCGAAACTTTAATTCCGGGAGCCCCCCTCGTAGGGGGAGGAGATTAAAATTTGAGAAAATGTGGTTACAGAGGGAAGGGTGTGAAAATGTAATCCGGCATGCATGGGCTTCTCCGAGTATAATTAGGTGTCCCGCTGTTTCAAGTTTGTGAGGAGATTCATGCCACACGAGTCGAATTATTGGATTGGCATAGACCCACTTTTGGTTCGACGAAACTTGAAATTGCGAAAGTACGGGATAAATTGAGATTTTTATTCGATCACCCACCTTCGGTTGAACTTCAGGCGTGTCAAGAAGATTTGATGGGTCAGTTGGACTCGTTGCTGAGCAGAGAGGAGATATTTTGGAGGCAAAGGTTGCGGACACAATGGTTGAAGGAAGGTGATCTTAATGCAAAGTTCTTCCATCAACGAGCTTCAAATTGGAGACGGAAAAATACTATCAAGGGCCTGTGAAATGAGGATGGTGTTTGGTAGGAGTCTCCAACAGGTATTGAGCAAGCGGTAATGGGGTATTTTAGACAGATTTTTCGGTCTCAAGGCACTTTGAATAATGCCTTGCAGGAGGTGACTGATGCAATTTCACCGAAGGTTTCTCCGGAGATGAACGCTGATATATTGAAACCATAAACGAAGGAGGAGATTAGGCCGGCATTATTTCAGATGCATCCATCCAAGGCTCCAGGTCGGTATGGCATGTCTCTGCTCTTTTATCAACAGTTTTGGCACATCGTGGGCCCAAATGTGGTTGAGGCTGTTGGGTCCTTTCTAAGTACTGGTAGATTGTTATGAGAAGCTTGTTTTACTCATGTTGTTTTGGTCCCGAAAGTAAATGAGCCTCAGGACATGACACACCCCATTAGCTTATGTAATGTCATTTACAAAATTGGGGCTAAGGTGTTAGCTAATTGTCTCAAAGGTATCTTGTCATCCATTATCTTGCCACACCAGAGTGCTTTTGTCCCGATCCGGTTGATTTCGGACAACTCGTTGGTGGCTACTGAGATTGGCCATTTTTTACATAATAAACGCCAAGGGAGAGATGGTTTTCTAGCCTAGAAACTTGACCTTAGCAAAGCTTACAACCTTGTCGAATGGGCATTTTTGGAAGCTATGATGGTTAAATTGGGGTTTGCTACGAAATGGATAAAGGTGGTAATGGCCTTTGTGATGTCCATATCATATTCGTTCTTAATAAATGGTGTGCCTAGAGGTTATGTTATTCCTTCAAGAGGTCTACGACAAGGTGACCTGAGGAAACAAGGGAGCAACTTTCTTTGGCCGGTTTTATGGGGTCCAGTTGGTGGAGCAGCAAGAATGGTATTTGGGTCTCCTTACGTTTGTGGGCAAAAATAAGAAGTAAACATTCTCTTTTATTAAGAAATGAGTTCTCAAACGGCTTAGTGGATGGAAAGGTAAGTGCTTGAGTAGTTTAGGGAGAGAGCTCCTTATTAAAGTGGTTGCCCAATCCCTCCCGGTTTATGTTATGTATTGTTTTTTGCTTCCGAAAACGTTTTGCGATGAATTGCATCAATTGATGGCTAGGTTTTGGTGGGGGAGTGATCCAAATGCTCGTAAAATACATTGGTGGTTGTGGGAGAAACTCTGTAAACCAGAGGAGGAAGGTGATATGGGGCTCCTTGATTTGTTTGCATTTAACTTGGCAGTCTTAGCAAAGCAAGGGTGGCAGATGATACAACAACATGTCGACCATTTAGATACTTCATGGTGTTGGCTGATGCATCGACATGTTGGTCACATGTCTGCTTACCTCATCACGCAATGTTGTTTTTGCGAAACTCCTAGCTCAAATCATTAAGCTTAGGGCTCACCACCCTAATTATCCAATTAAGTCAACTCGACTGGATAATGTTAGAGAGTTTACGTCACAGTCTTTGACGATTATTGCATGTCACTTGTGATTGAAGTTGAACATCCTATGCCCCATGTTCATACCCAAAACGGCCTGGCAGAAAATTTTATAAAGTGCCTTCAATCGATAACTCAGATCCTGGTTATGCGAACCAAATTGTCGGTATCTGCCTGGGCTATGCAATATTGCATGCAACTATGTTGGTTCGCCGAAAGCCCAACGCTACCCAATCTCATTCACTGTTATAGTTGGTTATTGGATACGAGCCTATTGTCTCGTATTTACATGTGTTTGGGTGCACAGTTTTTACGCCAATAGCGTCGCCACTACGTACCAAAATGGGTCCTAAGATAAGAACGAGAATCTATGTCGGTTATGATTCACCATCAATTATTTGATACTTAGAGCCCTTGACATGAGATCTTTTTAACTCATGTTTTATGGATTGTCACTTCGATAAGACAGTCTCATGCCGTTAGGGGTGAAGGAAAATTTGTGAAAACAATTTCATTTGAGCAACATCTATGCATGCAATTAACAATTAAAGGCGGAATCATGCTTGTATGCACTCAAAAACAAAACTTTACCCATGAAATTCAAGGCCTAGTAGTTGTGGTGAACCAAGAATCAACTCAAATCTTAAAGAAAAGAGTTGAGAAACTTTTATACCTTTGAAGCACCTCTTTGCTTAGCAAAGGATATTCACCCATGTGAAGGGCCTTCTTTCCTTAGTCTCCTTGCTCTTTGGCTCCATGGATGTGGATGGACGAACTTTGCTTCTTAGCTCCATGACTTTTGGATATGGATGAAGGAATGGATTCTCAAAGTTCCCAAGAAAGGGAACCTCTAAATTTCCATACCAAGGAGAGCATTGAGGAAGAGATGAGTGACCTAGGAAGAAATGGATGCTAGTCCATTCTTCCTAGGGTGGCCGGCCTATAATTTCCTTTCTATAGCCACTTACATTGAGTGCCATAATTGAAATTAAAACCAATTCTCCCTCACACTTTCTATGGCTGGCCATGTGGGTTCATTGGGCTTTCATGCCCTTTGTGTTTTTAAGTTGTCATACAACTTGAGTTATTGGATTTGACATTCAAAGCTCATTGGGCCTTGAGGCCCAAAACTAACTCGAGATCTAAAACGAACTTATTCATTTGATTAATTAACATATTAATTAATCTTAGCCATAAATAATTGTACCATTTAATTATCCTTACTCATCTCTGTTGTTTCTTCAATCTCTACCTTACATTGTGTACGATCCATTAGGTTCCTTTTAGCGAGGCAGTGGACGATTAAAGCTCTTCAAATCGATTGTGAATTGAAACTTACATTTCAATTCTCCCTTTAGTGATTATACACCTTTAGGGCTTCCACAAACCATGAGTGACACCTAGCAGTATGTCAGGGCTACCCAAGCTAATTAGAAGACGTGGAGAACCTTTTCAGTTTGGGATTACAATGCAATACGGTCTTTCTCTAATACTATACTCTCGACCACATTGTTTGATTTGATAGTTTATTCATGTCTACTATCCAACGTGATTCTCTTACTTATATGTTTACCTTGAATGTGATTTGGAACGACTTCCTAAATCTCATTCATACTCTGGCCAGAGATTCTTAATCATATCAGAGTATTCTCCCTCAAACGGTTTGAAGGTTAGAGATCCCTTGTTGTGCATTAACTTGCCTCTATGGCTAAGTGGCTTAACCCTAACTATGTCATGGACACCCTTTGACAGAGTGACTTTGACATAGTCAAAGATCAAGGACCTAACCATAAGACAACTATGATGCCTCAAGTCAAAGTACTACTTTGCTTTTCCCAACCATGAGTTCTCATGTGACATGAGTATGAGAACTCCTGGTTGATCATGTTCAGTGGACTCATTCTCTATTGAGCACCTACATGCTTGTCTTGGTGTCAGTCACACTAATGACTCGAGACCAGTCACTGTCTCTAAGAGAAGATATAGCACGTACTGATCTTAACGAACTGTAAATGCCCAATTGGCAATCCTATGATCAGTAACGTTTAGGATATGTCTACGAACTAGAATGGTCTCATGAATCTAACTTCTTTAGATCACATTTTCCCAATTACATATTCCTTGGACTTATCGTTTAAGCATATAACATTTATATGAGACGGCTTTAAACAATAATCTTTACCATTTATATTAAACTAGATTAGTTTAACATAGAAAAATAAGTGTGGAGGAGCAGCAGCCGAGCTCATTCCCTTCGCTTCCTGGGCCCTTCACTTCATTTATTTCATAACCTCACTTCGTTTGCTTGGTTGACGAACATGGATTTAATGCTTTGTTGAGCTGTTGAACACTGCGAATTGTCGTGGTTTGCTCCTATTATGTCTCATTTAAATCCACACACTCCTAATCTGAAACTGAAGTGCGTTGTATTCTAGATCTTCAGAGCATTGCTCAAAGCATGTACGAAGATTTTACTGATCTAACTAAGGTGACAAGATCACATATACCAGTTGCAAACACACCTACAAGGATCGATGTACCTAAAGTATGCCGTAACATCGCCCCAGAAGGATGAGCCGCCACTAAAGAAGGGCCTCCCACACTGCCCGGTTCGCTGACAATTAGCCAATCATCTGCTCCTACCCTGAATCATGGCTGACCTCCTGGTTCAAAGGATTCATAACCCCAGAAGAGGAAAACGGCATAAACTAGTGACCCTAGTATGAATTCGACCATCGTTTACTCAACCGTTTTGGAATCAGAATGAGATGATCGTTGACGATGACTTTGCATACATAGTAGCTACTGACATCATACTTAGCGATGACATTGAACCACATTCCATTGATGAATGTCGATGTAGAATTAACTAGTCAAATTAGAAACAAGCAATCCAGGTCGAACTTGATTCACTTACGAAACGTAGGGTATTTGGGCTTATAGTTCCTACTCCACCACATGTTAAGCTTGTGGGCTACAAGTGGGTTTTCGTGAAGAAGCGTAATGAGAAGAATGAAATAATACGATACAAAGCACGCCTCGTAGTGCAAGGCTTCTCTCACCGCCCTGTGATTGATTACGAGGAGACATATTCTCATGTAATGGACGTCATAACATTCTGCTACCTTATCAGTTTGGTAGTTTCCCAAAAATGGATATGCTGCTTATGGACATGGTAACCGCGCATCTCTATGGGGATCTTGATACGAAAATATACATGAAATTTCCCGAAGGACTTACACTAGATGGATCAAATAGTTCTAAACCACGTAACACCATCTCGATTCGATTGAGGAGATCACTCTACGAATTAAGACAGTTTGGACGGATATGGTATAATCGTCTGAGTGAATATTTGATAAGTTAGGGCTATGTGAACAATGAACTATGCCCATGCGTGTTTATTAAGAAGTCACATTATGGATTTGCGATCGTTGCAGTTTATGTCGATGACACGAATCTCATTGGGACTCCCGAAGAGCTTGAGAAAACTACCACTCGCTTAAAATCAGAATTCAAGATGAAAGGTCTTGGGAAGAGTCGATGTTGTCTTGGCCTGAAGATCGAGCACTGTTTGGATGGAATTCTAGTTTATCAATCGAACTACACCAGAAGGTGCTGCAACGTTTTAATGAGGATAAAGCGAAGTCTTTGAACTCATATGGTTGTTCGAACTATGGATGCTAAATGAGATCCTTTTCATCCTAAGGGGGATGAATAAGAGATTTTGGAGCCTGAACTTCCATACCTCAGTGCAATTGGTGCTTTATTGTACTTAGCTCAATGCACAAGACTCGACATCTCTTTGATTGTGAATCTTTTGGCAAGATACTGCTATGCGCCTACACACAGACACTTGAATGGTGTTAAAGACATTTTCCGCTACCTTAAGAGTATGACGAATTTGGGCTTGTTATTCGAAGTACAAGCGGTTTTTCTACCATCATTGACGTTCCTACGATGATCTTTGAAGACAATAATGCATGTATTGATCAACTAAAAAATGGATACATTAAGGGAGATAACACCAAGCACATTGCGTCGAAGTTCTTTTATTCTCACCAGCAACAATAGCATCAGAAACATTGAAATCAAGCAAATCCGTTCATAAGACAACCTGGCTGATATATTCAAGAAGTCATTGTCCAAGTCTACGTTTCATAATCTCGTCTAAGGAATTGGTATGCGTAAACTTTCTTAGTTGAATAGCTTGTAGTTCTCTTACTTGGAAGTTATCTCAAACTCATTGGGAGTATCTAGAAGCATACTCACTTGATCATAATGTACTATTTTCCCTACGATTATGAGCATTTTTCCCACTAGGTTTTTGCTACCTAAATAGGTTTTGATGAGGCACCAATCCTAGGATGATTATACTCCTTTGAGGTTTACTACTTTCGTCCTGTATGACATTGTTTTTTACATTATGCATACTTCTCACTTTTCTCCTTAATCTACTACTTTAGGTTTTACCATAGCGAGGTTTTGTGAGTTCTACTACCAATGCATACTTTCTTTAATTTGAGACTCACATTCAGCCGTTGTGCCGACGACTTAATCTGCTGAAGACCTGATGCGATTTTTTGTTTGAATATTTACACACTCAAAGGGGATTGTTGCAGTTCAATTAGTTTAGGAATGTGATCGTGTAAATCATATCATATATGGGATATTCTTAGTAGATTCTATCATATCTCTTCGACTAGATATTGTCATATCAGAGTTGTAATCCTATTGGGGCAAAGAATTTACCTTCATACTACTATAAATAAAGGCACAATGGGGTGGAATAATACACACCTCGTAATTACAAATCAAATTTTGTTTTATTTCTGTTCACTACTACAATATAGGCCATCACCGGCGAAGCAAAAACCGACAAGAAGTCCAATTTTTGTCATAAATTTGGCAAAAATCCGACATAAAACAATGTAATGTCGGATTCGAATAGCGACACCAATGCTAGCGTAACGAAAGGGCTTCAATGTCGATTTGTTCGCTTAATCCACCACTACGCAGCATTAGTTAAAAGCGACACTGATATTAACGTCGATTTAAAGCGACGTAAACTTCAACATTATGTCGGTTTAAAGCGACGTATACTTCAACATTACGTCTGTTTAAAGCTACATGCATTAGTATTTTAATTATAAAATATCCATACTACTGTTGGTTTCAACCGACATCGTGATAAAATTAAACAAATAAAATATCCCTTAACCGACGTCAGATAACAATTAAATAAATAAAATATGCAAACTAGTAACGGTCTTAACCGACACCACCTTTGTTAATAAAATAAATGGTGAAAATCTGCATTCATTTTCAATTAATTGTAACTAAAAAAAATTATATAACCAAAATAATAAATTTCAAGTATAGGCCAAAACAAACATTAATAAAAATAGTGCCAAAATATACAATATTTTATATAAAACATTCCACATAATATACAAAACCTCATTCGTCATAACAAACGCTAAATCTGACATTACAAACATAGCATACAAAAACAAAAAGATAGAACGATCAAAGTGTCATATTTATCCGACAAGAAAGCGAACCAAATAAACTACTCAACCGAATCTGAGCCTGAATGTGGCCCAGATCCTTCTCCTCCTTGAGATCCTCCATCTGATCCAAAAACCCTCGTCAAGTCCACATTAAATCCAGCACCCGTAAGCATTCCAGAAAACCCCTCACCTGGAACTTCAAGATAAAATCCACCCAGAGCAGCCATCTCGAGTCGATATATTGGCACTTGATAAGGCGGCTGCTGCATGTATGACATGGGAGGCTGCTGCATATATGGCATGGGCGGCTGCTGTATGTATGTTATGGGCTGCGTAGGCATCGGATACATAGGATATGGAGGTTGCTGATTATGGCCAGCATACGGATATGCAGGGGAAGGCTGACTTTGGCCTGGCTGTTGAGGATGAGTCGGCTGACTCTGGCCTGACTGTTGGGTTCCTGGGCTATGCGGTGGTTGTGGCTAAAGTCTTTGCAGTAACAACGCAAACAACTGATTATGCCGGTTCTCTAATTGTTCAATCTTAACCTCTAGGTCCGAAATCTGTTTATTATTATTTTCTTCCCTCATTCTCAACTCATTATTTTGAGTCATCAGCACTGCCATTGAACTCTTAGATGACCTCCTAGAGAAATTTGATGTAGAAGATGAAGAAGATGCATAGGACACCATATCAGGAGTTACCCCATGACTATATCCTCTGACTCTATTATGATTCTCAGGACCCATTGTATCAACATAAACTCGGGTCCTAAGTTCTTCATTATCCTATTGGCCCGACTCAATCAAAGTTTGCAGATTGCTCTCCACTGTTGCCTTGCATTACAATTTTTAAAAATAAAAATTCAAACAATCGTAAAATAGAAAAATAAGCTATAGATAATAAAAATTAATAACAATGAAATACTAACACGAAAAAATCAATTACCCCTGTACGCTCCGATGCTTCATCAATCCAACTTTTATCTTTTCGTGTATGACATTCACGAAAAAATGTTACAGGATCTGCCTCTTTCCCATGCTTCTTCCGCTTTATCAAAAATAAAATTTCATACCATTAAATTTAAGCAAACCTCATAATAAAAATAAAATTTATAGCAACTATAGATTATTTAAAATTAATAACATTTCTTCAAAATGTACAATCATACAAATTCTTGTTGCACTTTTGCAAAAGATTTTGTACCAGTAGTATGGTTCATTGTTTTCAATTGCCGATTAATCTTATTTTTTTCAGCAACCTCTTAAAAAAACAGGAATTTATTAGACAAATTTAAAGTTATAACGAAATAAATCATATAACGATTACTCTTGTTTTTTCCTATTCTAGTATGCCACCAACTCAACCCACTGTGCAGGATTCACATCAGGATGAGGGTGGCTGCGCACCTCTGCTGCTCTTTTGGTAGAATACTTTTTTTTTAACTTATTTCTATACTCTTTGTGCGCGTGCTTCGCAACATTAAGCGTCATATGGCGGATCATAGGCATTTTTACTATATCTGCATCATAGGCATTTTTACTATATCTGCATCTTCAAAAAAAATATTTCCCTACATCCATGAAAAAAAAATCAAGCTAATCAATTATTTTTACAATCATTGACTTATTCTTCTATTTTCAAGTAAAAATTAAAATATCTATACCTTTATTCTGTTCCAGAAAACTTCCTTAACTTCTTCCTTAATCTTACGCCAATCCCACGTCAACGGGAGATTTCTGTGGTCTCTAACCTCTGCTGCAACATATCTTGGAAAAGCACTAGAATTATCACTAATGCATTTTCCGGACGAATCAAACGAAAAAAGTTGTTTCTTCCATTTGGGAATCGAGGGTTCGCGCCTCCGTTGAGATGTTCCTTATTAATATTAAAAAAACAATAAAAAACCAGGAAACAAATATAAATTTTCAGTTTAAGCATAATACTAGTTTAAACACAAAACAAAAACTGAAATTAATAATAATTCAAAAAGAACCAGCTTCGAACTCCTCCTCTTCCAAATGAAGTTCCTCAGAACGTTGATCTTCACTAGAATTATCCATAGCAAAAGTTAGTGGAAGGAGAATGAGTATGGCTGAAATGGGGTAAAGAGTAAGGCTGAAAGGGGAGAAGGAGAGGGAGTACACGAGAGAGAGAAATGAAAGAGAGAAATGGAAGCACGGAAGTAATGGAAAAGAAGGGGGTTTAAATGCGGAAAAAAAACTTAGCGTCGGTTAACACTGACAGTAGCTGTAAGTGGCGTCGAAATATTTGGACTTTGCGTCGGTTCAAACTAACACTAGGTCTGGCACGACCTAGATACTCGTAGCCTGACGTACTTTTGACTGAAAGGCTAGTGGCGTCTGATTGCGTCGGATAAAACCGACATTAAGCTGACAGATTTGTGTGGCATTGAAATGAGGACAAGTTTGCGTCAGTTCAAACCGACGTCTCCCTGACAGACTTGACAGTCGTAGCAGGCGGCCTTGAAATAAGAAACTTTGCGTCGAAATAATAAGAGGTTGCGTCGGTTAAAACCGACGCCAACTCTAACACTGATTGAAAAAGCTCTTCCAATCCATTTCCCCATGCAAAAAAAGGGGGGGAAATTCCCGCACAAAATATTTCAATTAAACCGACGTAGATGACATATGTTGTCGGCTAAAAGCTACAGGAAATAAGAATAAAAAAAATGTTTAACCCAAAGTTAAAAAAAAAAGCAGTTATGTTATCTCATATAATATTTTAATAAATAAAATTTAACTTATATATAATACTTAATAAAACACAGAAATTTAATTTTATGATAAGATATCATCACACACGAATTGAAAATGGTCTAATTAATACATAAAATAATTCATATATTTATTCCCTATCAACATCTGTTAGCTAATCGTCGGCATTGGCATGATTAATGAACTCGGTAGGCAACGGTAATGATTCAACAAAAGGAGTCTCTTCCACGCCAACCCTTGTATGGAAATTTTCATTATCAAGAATTCAATCATCCAAGTTAGGTATGGCATAATCATCAATTGCATCACTATCCTCTAATACGTCAAACACATCCCTCGGTTGGGTTCGAACAACTACGTGCCAATCTTTTTCAATTGTGTCCTCCACGTAAAGTGCTTGTAAAGCTTGTGATGCTAATATGAAAGGATCCTCTTTAAATCCCAATTGATTGAAATTCATCATAGTAAATCCATATTGATCGGTCTTCATTCCTCGTGGACTTTCACTATTAACCCATTTGCACTTAAATAACATAACCACTCGACCCCTATCTCCTGCCTCAGAGGACCACAATATTTAACCTCGAATATATCTATAACTCTGCCATAAAAATTCACTTGCCCAATTGCTCCATGAACATTTGCAGGTTCAAAGACACCACAATTTTGATTCTTATGCTTATCATCCACAAATTTTATACGAAATCTAAACCCATGAACAATGTGACTTTTATATCTACTCACAACCCTACTAGGATAATTAGCTAGCCAATGCAAGTCTTGAGATATCAACGTGTCATTAGCATGACATCTTGAATTCATCTGTAATAAGTATGAAGATAAAAATTGACAGATAACTATAAACATGTTATAATTAAAATGCAAAACAAATAAATAAATAATGTGATTTTTATATCAACTCATAAGTTGCTTGAACCATTCTGGAAATTCTTTCTTGCTTAGCTCCTTAATTTGTCGCATAGTTAACCTTTCTCGATGATATTTAGTTTTCAAGAATTCCTCATGCTGCCTAGAAAATTATGTCCAAATTTAGATAATTAATTTTTCAAAGTTAAGAAAACCAATAAAACATTAAGATGTATGATTAAACGTTCTTACCTTCTAAATGGGCTAACTTCATCACAATTATTTAGAATGTATTTATGGCACTAATCAAGAACATTTAGATTGAGCTCTACATTTTCTCCTAAACCCATATAACATCCTTTCGAGTCAAAAATTGATAACCCACCAGATACTCCACGTCAAATACCATCTTCATTTCGGCCTCTAAGGTACGACGAGACTCAACGTCTCTAAGATACACAGAACAAAAGGACAAGCACTCATCCACCAAATATGCTTTAGCAATAGAACCTTCAGAACGACCCTTATTACGAACATAGCGCTTTAGTGTTTGCAAATACCTACAATTATAAAACGAAATACAAATTATTATAATTATTAATTAAAGTTATGACTACAATTGTAAAAAATTTATAAAAATTTATTCATTACCATTCAATTGGATACATCCATCTATATTGAACAGGCCCTGCAAGAGCTGCTTCATCTGCCAAGTGAACTGGGAGGTGCACCAGTGTATTAAAAAATGCAGGAGGGATTATTTTTTCAAGTTGACATAATGTCAAGGCAATTCTTGAATTTGGTTGCTTGAATCCTTCCTCAGTCTCCTTCTTACTACACAATTGTCTGAAAATTGCACTCAACTCTAATAATACCATGTATCAGCTTTAGGCAAAACCGAGCGTATTGCAAGCGGGAGCAATTGCTGCATTAAAACATGGCAATCGTGACTTTTCAACCCATGTATTTTTCGTTCATTCACGTGCACACATCGCGACATATTTGATGAATATCCATCGGGGACCCGAATAAAAGACAACACTTTGCAAAATGCAGTTTTTTCTTCTCTTTTCAACGTGAACAATGCTGAAGGTCGAAATGTTCTATTTCCTTCTCTACGTGGGTGTTGACTACGTCTTATGTTCAAGAATTCAAGATCTGCACGTGCAGCCAATCCATCTTTAGACTTTTCTATATCTAGCAATGTTCCCACCACACTGTCACATATATTCTTCTCGATATGCATAACATCAAGATTGTGTCTAATCAACAGATGCCTCTAATAAGGTAGTTCATAAAAAATAGATTTCTTCTTCCACTGACTGTTACTACTTGTACTACTCGAAGTTCTTCTTCTGCGTTGCCCAACTGAAGCATCTTTGTTTGGTTTTCCAAAAGTAAATCCCAATGTAGAAAATTCTTCGAGACATTGTAAACCAGTCCACTGCCTTGGTGCACTATGATGCTCTCGGCGACCATTAAAAGTTATGCTTTGCCTACGTTTTATGTTCAAGAATTCAAGATCTGCACGTGAAGCCAATCCATCTTTAGACTTTTCTATATCTAGTAATGTTCCCACCATACTGTCACATATATTCTTCTCGATATTCATAACATCAAGATTGTGTCTAATCAACAGATGCCTCCAATAAGGTAGTTCATAAAAATAGATTTCTTCTTCCACTGACTGTTACTACTTGTACTGCTCGAAGTTTTTCTTCTGCGTTGCCCAACTGAAGCATCTTTGTTTGGTTTTCTAAAAGTAAATCTCAATGTAGAAAGTTCTTCGAGACATTGTAAACCAGTCCACTGTCTTGGTGCACTACGATGCTCTCGGCGACAATTAAAAGTTATGGTTTGCCTACAAAACCTATGATTATCTTCAAGAAAGCGTCGATGCCCCATATAACAAATCTTATGACTCGCTGGCAAGTAAATAGATTCTTTATCATGCATGCAATGTGGACAGGCTTTATAGCCATGTGTACTCCATCCTGACAACATTCCATAAGCTGGAAAATCACTTATAGTCCATAAGACAGCAACCTTAATTGTAAATCTTTGGTTGGAATACGCATCATAAGTGGGAGTGCCCACCTCCCACAACTCATTCAGCTTGTCAATCAATAGACGCATGTATACATCAATCTCTTTACCATGACTGCGTGGTCCTGGTATTAACAGATACAACAACAATTTTGGTTGCTTTATGCACATCCAAGGCTGAAAATTGTAAACAGAAAGCACCACAGGCCATGTGCTATGGTCATTCCTTATTTTTCCAAAATGATTAAATCCATCACTGGCCAGCCCTAATCGAACATTTCAAATTTCTGACGCAAAATCCGGATATAAAGTATCCAAATGCTTCCATGCTGGAGAATCTGAAGGATGTCTCATAAACTCATCCTTAGGACATTCAGTTACGTGCCACCTCATATGTTCAGCCATATGCTTCGACATAAAAAATCGTTGCAATCGTGGTTTTAAAGGAAAATACCACATAACCTTAGCTGCGATCTTTTTTCTCTAGCTATCCTCCGCGTTGGTAATTTTATATCTTGATTTACCACAAACCGAGCACACGATCAAATCCGAAGTATCTTTCCAATAGATCATGCAATCATTGAGACATGCATCAATTTTCACATACGTCAGACCCAAGTCATTTATAAGTTTTTTTGCCTTATAACAGGATTCAGGCAATCAATCCCCTTCAGGCAACATTCTTTTAATTAACTCCAGTACAGTGGTGAAGATCTCGTCTGCCATTCCCACTAAACACTTGATCTGATACAGTCTTACAACTGCTTCCAATTTCTTAAACTCCTTACAACCTGGCCACAAATCTTGATCTGCCTCTTCAAGCAACCTAAAAAAAGTCTCCACCTCTTCGGAACGCCTTTCCCCAATAGGGGGTTCAGTAGATGGCCCAACACCTTCTTCTGTTAATGGTTGGACAAATACATCATTAAGAAAATCATGCATGCCAATCACCTCATCTCCTGTTTCTTCTTCTCCACTTGCCACATTTTGCTCTCCAATGTTTTGCTCGCCATGATGTCGCCACCAAGCGTTTTTATAATCTTTATCCATATCATACAATATGAGATGTTCAACAATAGTGTTCCTAACAAAAGTATATCGATTACAACATCTTTTGCAAGGACATCTAAATTTATCAAGACCAACACCATTTGCAACTGCTTGATCCAAAAACAAATTAATTCCAGCTGTTTACGCTTCAAAATTTCAGGGTATTGTCAACCAACTCTTGTCCATGTTTTACCACTTTACGAGGGCAAAATATTACTTTGACACTAAGATGCCTACAATCTTTCAATCCCTATCATGTAGACATAACTATTAGAATTTTCAATTTCTATCTTTCAACCCTCGAACTCTATGACGATTGCAATCTTTTAATTTTCAACACCTATTATAGTAAAAATAAATTAAAATAACAACAAAAACTTATCAAAATTATGCTCATCTAATCCATTCTAGTAAATAACAACCAAAAGTTATCAAAGTTATCAAAATAACAACAAAAACAAATTAAAATAACAATTAGAGTGCAAAACAAATTAATTTATCATAATATATTCTTATATTACTAAATATTATAAGTTTATGTTACATTTAATATTGTTAATTTAACATAAATACTTATCAATATTATTCATTTCCATTCTCTCATAACAATTCAAGTGACAAAATTAATTAATTCGACTAAATCTCTACTAATTAATAAAACACTCATTGTCAACCAAAACCCTATGAAATTACCAGTTTAATCCTCTAATTAAAACAGTACATGAATAAGAAATATGGGGTAGAAATGTAATTTCACACAACCAAATTTTGATGTTTTTTTTCAAAGCCTTACCCTACATGTGATCCTAACATATCTCTAACTATAAATAAATAAATAAATAAATAAATAAAATAAAATAAAAAAACCTTCCCACTCTCACATTCTCTATCACTCCCTTCCTCTTTCATTCTATTTCAAAAACAAAAAACAAAAATTTCTTACACACTTTGTGTGTGCCCATATGCTAGTATTTATTAATTTAACAAAAATAGTAGAAATTTATCTAAAGTACTTAAATTAGAATTTTTTTTTTAAATAAATAAACTTGTGTATTATACAATTTAAAAATTAAAGAATTTAGTGATAGAAACCTGAATTATGGAAGAATTTCGTCGTCGATCAATTCTTTATCTACACAACTGGCTCAAATAAATTCCCTACAAAAATAAATTGTAAATAAAAATTAAACATAAGAGGAGAAAATAAAAATATTAGAAGCAAGAAAAACTTACTGTTGTGAAGAAGGAACAAATGAAGTTGGAAGAACAAAGAAGATAGGTGCAAGAGAGAAAACATGGGGAGGGTTTGTAAATTGGAAGAACGAATAAGAAAAATGCAAGAGAGGAAGAAGAAAACACGGGGAATAGTATAAAGACCATCAATCTGCCGCTTACAACCGACACCGGGTTTCAAAATATTTAGGAAAACTAAAATCTATGTCGCTCAGAACTAACGCAGGCTTTAAAATATTTAAAAACAATAAATAGTGTCGGCTAGAAGCGACACCAATACTTTATGTCGCTTAAAAGCAGCACTGTTTTATTTAAAGCGACACCAGTATTTAAAAATTATTAAAATGTATGTCGGTTATAAGCGATATTAAATGTTTACGTCGGTTTAAAAGCGACATGGACATTTTATGACGCTTATAAGCGATAGTAAATCCGATGTCATGTTCAGTAAGTGTCGCAACTGTCTTGTCCGCCACTATATTATATTAAACCGACATCACCCACTGACACTATAAGGCCCTTTTGTAGTAGTGATTTAGAAGCTTCCCTTCTTTTGGTTTTTTTTTTTCCTTTCGGTTGAAGCCTCTTTAGTCCAAAAAAGGTGTAACTTTTTTTTTATTTATTTAAAACAACAATGTCATGTCCACTTCAGCATTGCTATCATGAGAAAATATATTATTATCAATATATATATATATATATCAAAGAAAAAGAAAGATGCAATAAGTTAGAGGAGGGGACATGAAGCCAAACCCTAACAAGAAGTAGAAAGTTATTAGAAACAAAAATTAATTAAGACAACTCCTAGGAGAAATGAAAATTTGGAAGCCCCAAAAGATTATGAGCAAAACCCGTAACTGCACACGGCGGACAAAATTCCCACCAATGAACCACAACATGATCAATACCATAGTTTGCCAAACAATCTGCCACTTGATTTCCTTCGTGATAAATGTGAGAAAACCAAACATAAATGGAAAAGAGGATGGTACAACAATTTGCCCAATCAACCTATAAACACCAAGGAACTTGAGAAGATCCATTAGAAAGAAAATGCTCTACTAAACAAGAATCACATTCAATCCAAAGAGAATGTCAACCCCTCTCCAAAGACAATATAAACAGCATGAATAATAGCTTCAAGTTCTGCCTCTTTGGCAGTAGCAATACCAAAAGATCCGGCAAAGTATCCAAGACAATGACCCAAGTCGTCACAAAAAATACCACAACCAGCCATACTTGAAGAACCACGAGGCGCACTGTCAATGTTAACTTTAACTTGAAAAGCATAAGGAGAAATCCAAATAACCTCATGAATTCAAGGTGCCCTTGAAGGCCTTCCATGCACTCCAAGTGCTATGAGAATGCTAAGCTCATCAACTGAGTTTAACAGAAAACATATACCCTAAGAATTCACCTCACAAACCTGTAAGTGAATGCCACTAACCAACTAAGTTGTAAACATTTTTACTTCAAAACGGATTAAATTTCGAGCTTGCCAAAGTGCGTGAAAACCTACCCCAATCATAGCCCACCCTAATATTTGAAGTTGAGTACCGAAACCACGCGCAAATGATAAAAAAAAAATGATGTGATATTGAAAAATAATGTAGAAACCTGAAATAAGGCTAAGGCCCTATGACAAATTTCCAAAAAAAAAAAAATGAGCACTCGAAAAATAAATGTTGAGCAGATTGAGTAGCCTTACAACACAAACAACACATCAACACAAACGAGAACCTCGGTGAAGGAATAAATCATTAGTTAAAAGCTTACCGTGAAGGAAATGCCATAATAAAATAGAATTACGTGGTCGAAAACATCTATGCCAAACCCATCTATTCCAAGGAACAGTTGCTTGCTTACTATGCTTAAAGTCATATGCCAAAGATAAAGGTAGTACACCATCTCAAGTTGTCAACCAAATTAGTTATCATTAAATCTCGACAAAGGAAGCTTAATTGCCGAAATTTTGACCATATAGAAGAAAGGGCGACACTAGTTATATCAATAGGGCAAAACCAATTCCCATTATGAATAAAGTCTGAAACAGGTGCGACTAAAAGTTTACCTAGGGAATCACCAATCCAATTTGCATGCCAAAAGTTAATAGAAGCACCATTGTCCACCAACCATTTTGAGTTATGACTAATATCTACAAATAAAGACCACAAACTAGGCCAAATAGAAATACTTGCAAGAGTACAAGGTTGTCATAGTATAACAGCTCAAGTAAGGTCGTTATCCACAGGGATTGAATGAATATTTTATGTAAATACAAAGGGTAAATTACACAGTAGCCCCTCAGGTTTAAGGTCTATTACAAACTCATACAACATCTTTAAAACATTTCACTTTCATACCTCACATACTATTTTATTTCAAAATAATTCATCTGTTACATTTTCCATCCATTGATCCGTTAAGCGCTTACGTGACTGCCACATTTGTGCCACATGGCAGCCAAATGTGTGACACGTGGCAAAGTAATAATTTTTTATTTTTTTAAAAAAAAACCTAAATCTTCTAAATTTAAAATTAAAAATTAAAAAAAAAAAACTGAACGAAAACCCCCACCCCCGTGAACCCCCAACCAGAAACCCAGGAAGAAGGAAGAAGGACCCCCCCACCCCCTCCCCCCGTCCCTCCCCCTCGCCAAAACCGAAACGCAGGAAGACCCCCCACCCAGAACACCGCCGCCGCCCGCGCGACCCTTCCTCCCTTCCTCCCTTCCTCCCCACGACCCACCCCACCCAGAAGCCCACATCCTTCCGCTCCCACCCTCTTCCCTCCTCTACGCACCCCCCACCCACCCACGCACCCCACCACCCGTACCTGCAACCTAGAAAAATAAAATAAAATAAAAACCCAAATCCCGTCTATGTCGCCATCGCCCAGTTCATGAGGTGAAAATGGAAAGAATGAGTGTGGATTTAAGGAGTGGGGTGTGTAGAGGAGAGAAGAGGGTGGGTGCAGGTGCGAGGGTGCGAGAGGATTAGGTTTTGGATGGCGGGGGAGCGTAATGGAGTCGTGGGTGTGGGTCTGCCGCCGGGGGGATGGGGGAAGGTTTCTGGTGAGATGTGGGGAGAGTGTGGGGAAGGGAGGTGCTGGGAAAGGTGGGGGTGGGGAAGGGAGGTGTTAGGAAGGGTGGGAAATGGGTTTGCTGGGTTGCGGGTTTTAACTTTTGTTTTGGTTTTTTATCTTTTTTTTTTAAATTTTGATTTAGAAGATTTAGGTTTTTTTATAAAAAAAATTAAATTTTTTTTTGCCATGTGACACACATTTGGCAGCCACGTGGCACAAATGTGGCAGCCACGTCAGCGCTTAATGGATCAATGGATGGAAAATGTAACGGAGGTATTATTTTGAAATAAAATAGTACATGAGGTATGAAAGTGAAATGTTTTAAAAATGTTGTATAGGGTTGTAATAGACCTTAAACCTACTATGTAATTTACCCAAATACAAATCTTAATTAATTATTTGAAAACAAAGTTTGGAAGAGGTTGATTTTATTACCTAAAATATTAAAAACGAATTTAATTAAAAAAATTAAATAAATTGAGAAAGTAAAGAAAAACAAAAGAAAATAGTTTTGCAATCTATTTAAGCACTAGGGTTCCGTCGTCACCTTAACAATCCTACGTAGTTCTTCCAATTGCTTATGAATTACACATGCATATTTGAAGGTTAGGTTTTCCTAAAGTATGCCCTACTTGGAACCTGTTGAGCACCTATTTTACTACTTATTTTACCTCGAAAGCTACATTTTCTTACGATATATTTGATTTAAATGAAAGGAATTACATGGTTTTGTGTTCTCCAGCTAGATTAACAAGATGAAAAAATTGTATTGGATCTCATTGGTTATTATAGAATTAAATGGGTCAAGTATGATTCTTTCTCAATATTTTGTTTAAGTAAATTGACCATGTGTGCTTCTAGCATATTTAAGATGATCATATGCTTTTCTTTTTGGGTTTCGTAATAATACATCTATTTCATTTAAAGGTTATGCAGATGATAAAGTAAAGCATGTGCCATTATCCTTTCAATTGTACGGACAGACGAAATAAAAGGGGTTGCATTTGTCTCTCCCAAGGGTTAACCGCACCAAATTAGAAGAAAGGTCACCTACTGAAATCAGCTACTAATTCGTGGGTCTTCGACAAGATCATAAATTTGGATATATGACTGCTCAGTTTGTTCGATTGGTGAGGAGTTTTACTGTGCATATAACTGAAGAAGGCAGCAAAGTGGAGTGGAGGCGTTGTTAAATTGAGAAATCAATGGAGGTGTTTAATCATACATAGTGGCTGGCAAGAAGTTTCATCCTTTTGTTTTCTCTTTTATTGTCCACGATAAATGGGCTATAAATGTTCGGTTACGAAAAAGAAATGGAGCAAAAAGGCAAGGCTGAACTAGCAGAAGAAGGAATGGCTGGTTTTGGTATTAATATATCAATAATGAGGTTAATCATTAATGATGATTCAAGAGGAAAAGGAGAAGCAAGCAGATTATAAAACAGTGCAAGAAAAAAAGGCAACGGGGGAGCAAAAGGGAAAGAAGCCAGCGGCAAAGCAAGAGATTTTCAGGGTTTTCTAAACTTATTTTTCTTTTAGTTTTATGAATTCAATAATATTTCCGATTATGTTCCGGAACTAATTTCTTTTCGCTAGGGCTACGATGTAGCCTAACTATGAATTCTTAATTTCTCAGTTTAATTATTTATGAATTTTCATTCACTTTGAGTATCATTTTGCTGTGCTTATGAGCTTGATTTTAATCTTGGTGATTGGCCACCACTGTGGTTTGAGTTGAGTGTATTTGATGCGAGTTAACACAAATGCCATGTTGTTAATTCAGTTTTAGCGTCTTGCAAATGGTACCATGAATTCCTTGATGTAGATGCCATACACTAGGTTTCATGTGGTCTCTTAAGTAGTTCTCAAATCATTAATGAACTCGTGTGTGTTTAGCAATCTAGATGCCATAGATTGTTAGCACATATGAGTATACATAGTAATCTAGATGCCATGGATACTATATGAATTAGAGGAACCAGACCGTCAATTTGGATGGATACTCATTAATAATTAACTGTTGGAATTAAGTTGGATTGGTTATGGTGAATCAGATGCTCTAGTGTCTTTCACAACTGATTTATAATTTTCTTTGCTAGTTGTTCATCATTTTCCATCACTATTTCATTTTACTTTTTAGTAATTTAGATTCTCTACTCCTAAATTTTTCTCAATCATTTATCGTACAATTTCAATTAAATTGCAATACAAATTTAGTTAGATAATTAGAATTATTTCAATCTTAGTTGAACGATCTTGTGCTTGCCTACTATACTACTTAACGATTCGTACACTTGCGAGCATTAAAATTTGGACTTCATTGGGTTGATTTCGGTTAATCTAATTTTGGCAACAGAACCTCCAACATAGAACGTATATCTAACATGCAACCCGTCCGTGGTGTCCAGATCGAATGTGAACATGCAAGACTCATTAAGTTTTGTGAAAACCTTTTGAAAAACCATATAACTCCAAAGACATGTCGTCCATCCTAAGAAGTTACACATGTTAAACACAAGAAGCCAGCGCCAATTTCAGGGACAGCCCTCCGCCAAAATTGCATCAAATTACTTTTCTAAATATCCTAATGGTGGCCAATCACTAAGACAAATAGATAGTTTAAAGCACGGTGATTAATAATTCAAAACTCGCATGCATAATATCATAAGCAAATTGAAAAGAAATTACATATTCTTGCTAAGGCACTTTGCCTCGCCCTAGCAAACGAAACTAGTTACGAACAATCATAAAACAAAATATTATTAAAAACATGGATAGAAAATACCTTGAAAAAAAATTTGAATTGTCAAAACCTAGCAAAGTAGTGATGCGTTCTCTTCTTTTTTTCCCCTATGTTGCGTAGAGAACCCTAATGGCTAAAAAGCTTTATTTATACTACTAGAAAATAAAACCCTATCTAGAAAAGGTCTTAGAATAAAACTAGGAAACATAATAAAATAATAAAACAGAAAATAAAAGGTTTCCTATTTGAACTAAAATTCAGAGTTCTCAGAAAATCACAGTTTTGACCGACCGAATCAACTCCAATTTGGTCCTAAAAGGTCTCTTTTGAAAGCTAAAGATATCCCCTACACATCCTTAGAAGGAATCTTCCTCAAAATATGTCATCTTGACTTCCAAAACACCCAAAACGTCCAGAAAAGTCAATTTGGGAAAGCTACGCGCTGGGCCTTAATTTCATCGCCACGGTCAAATGGTTTGGTAGAAAAATCTAGAATTTTGATACAATCATTACTCACGAACATACTCCAATTAAAATTACTCCAAAATTCATTCGTTTGATCACTTTTTGCTACAGAGGAAGTCGAATGTCCTACATTGAAAATATAAACCAAAGTATCAAAATTCTACCAAAATAACCAATAAATTAATACTAAGAATAGGGTAAAATATGTAGTATAAAAGCGACCCATCAACAATTTATAATAAGAGCATACCTGACCTGTACTAAAAAAAATCGTGCAAGACAGAAAAATAGCAGCCACTGAAGTAGTAAAAAAATCTCAAAATTTGTTCAAAAGAAAGGCCTGCCTGATTAAGAGATTGAAATTCCTCATTCCAAGAATCATTTCCTTTAGAGGGGCACAACATTTCTTCCAAGAAATGGGGAAATAGGCCTAAGAATTTGCACACCTTGTCCAAATAAAATTGCAAGCCCATTTGCGAACTTCTAATAAAATAGTCTTACGCCAAGCATAAATAGAAAACTTCGAAATAACATGATGATAACTATAGAAAAATTGTGAGAAAAAGGTGTACCGAGTTACTAAATCATGGGAGGATTTCAAGGAGGCTTATATGAGCAACATATAATACGCCTTGCATGTGGTCCAATATTCTAGTGGATATGGTGTTGGGTTTCCACCTATGCATTCGTGTTTGAAACTCTCTCATCCCATGAATTATTGTAATAATGTCAAACCTCCCCCTCTTCCTTATAATAATAATAATAATAATAATAATAATAATAATAATAATAATAACAATAATAATAATAACAACAACAACAACAACATCAACAACAATAACAATAATCTAAACTACCTTTTAATAGAGCTATGTTTGTCAACCGAAACTATGGAAAGTTACTTTTTTAACCCTCTCATCAAAACTAAACAAACATAAAAAACATGGGCAATTTAGTAATTAATGCAACATAAACTTTACTGTTGTTTACTCAAGCCTTACAACCAGGTAAACATAACACACTCTATTTAAAATAAAAATTTAAATACAAAATGTGAGAAGGTTTTTTTTCTCACGTCTCCCACTTCAAACACCCCCACCCGGGAAGTTCCACGCCGAATTTTATTTTATTTTTAATGTTTTTTTTTCTTTAAAAAATGACATAAATATCTTTATAACAAATAATAGACAAATTTAATTACACACGAATGTGTGGGCATACAACTAGTAGTAGTAATAGTAATAATAATAGTAGTAGTAGTAATAATAATAATACTAGTAGTAATAATCTCTACTAATTAATAGAACCCTCTTTGTCAACCAAAAGAGGGTGAAAAGACAAATTAGTCTTCTATCACACAAAAAAAATGATGGGCAATAATGTAATTTCACATGTCCAAATTTTACAGTTTTTTATGGAAGCCTCACCTACATGTGATGTTAAAATAACCTCCAATAATAAATAAAATAAAATAAAAATAAAAAAACCAAAAACCTCCCACTCCCCCACTCCCCCACGTTCTCTCTCTCTCCCTCTCTTCTTCTCATTTTCTAAAAAAATGTCTTCATACACACAAAGTGTGTGCCCATATGCTAGTAGTAATAATAATAGTAGTAGTAATAATAGTAATAACAATAATAACAATAACAATAACAATAACAATAAAAATAACAGTAATAATAATAATAATAATAATAATAATAACAACTAATAATAATAATAACTAGCATTTGCCTACACACTTTGTGTGTATGAACACATTTTTATAGAAAATGAAAGGAGAGAGGGAGAGAGGGAGAGAGAACGTGGGGCAAGTGGGAGGTGTTTGTTTTTGGCTTTTTTTTTTCTTTTTTAGTTTTAAATATTAGAGATATTTTAGCATCACATGTAGGTGAGATTTCAATAAAAAGTAGTAAAATTTGGACGTGTGAAATTACATTATTGCCCATCATTTTTTTGTGTGATAAAATACTAAATTGTCTATTCACCATCTTTTGGTTGACAAAGAAGTTTTCATCAATTAATAGAGATATTTTAACATCACTTGTAGGTAAGGCTTCAACAAAAAACAGTAAAATTTGGACATGTGAAACTACATTATTGCCCATCATTTTTTTTGTGTGATAGAAAACTAAGTTGTCTTTTCATCCTCTTTTGGTTGATAAAGAGGGTTTCATTAATAATAATAATAATAATAATAACAACAATAATAATAATAATAATAATAATAATAATAATAACCGCCATGTTTTATTTCATAATGCATTATGGATGAACATCTCTAATATTAGAAAGCCAAGAGCACACTTTGGTGTCTCAAGGCTTCACCAAAAAAAATTGGACTGAAAAGCCCCTTAAACAAAAAAAATTAGAACTGACCGAATTTCTAATATTAGAAAGCCAAAAGCACACTTTGGTGTCTCAAGGCTTCACAAAAAAAAATTGGACTGAAAAGCCCCTTAAACAAAAAAAATTAGAACTGACCGAATTTGATACATGAAAACACGCAAGGGCAATTTTGTAAAAAAACATAAATCTAAAATTCATTTTATTAGAAGCAAAAAAAAAAGAAAAAAAATGGAGAAGACGTGTATTAAATCTCACTAGAAAAGGGGGCCAATAACCACACTCCTCCTCCATTTTAGGAGAGAGATTATTATCCCATATAAATGTATAAAAATTTGTAAAAGTTTATTTTATTGGGAAAAAATGAAAAAAAAACAACAATTAAAAAAGGACGGATACTTCAAATAAAAAATAAAACGTGGAAACTGAAAAATTGCACCCAACATTCAACAAAAGGCAGAGTTTCTATCAAACTGAACTGCCAATATATCATTTTATTGAAAAACAATTGATAAAAATTCGACAAAAAAAATTTTGATAAAAAAATACAAAAGAGACATGATAAATCCCTCAAATAAAAAATAGAACGTGGAAATTGAAAACTACACCCACGTTGAGCAAAAAGCAGTTTGATAAATCATTCCACAAATCTCATTTAAATTGAAGAATCAGAAAAGAGAAACGTGCACAGAGTCTCCATCTTACGAAATTCCCAATTTCTTCTCAACCAGGTTCGCTACATATTATCTTATTACACAAATATATATTTTTAAGGAAAACTAATGAAAAGGGCTTGAAAACTTTGAATTTTAACGATAAGGACAAAACAAAGGGTAAAGTGAATAGTATCAGGTTTGACTTTTTAGTGTAAAAATGTGGTTTTTTGTTAAAGTGAACAGTACCGCGGGCTTTTCGTTAAAACTCCCTATTTTTTATAGCAAATTGATTCTTTGTTCATTGCAAAAATAAAGAAGAAGAAGAGAACGAGGGCGCGGCAAAGGATGAAACGAGAGACAAATCAACAAAGAGTCTTCCTCTGTACAACTTCTCAACTCTCAATCTTTATCTTTTATTCTCAATTCTCAATCATTTCCTCCTGTCAATCTTAATCTTAGTATTTTTAGCTTGTATCTCTTTAGATTAATTCAAACGGTTGTTTATGTTCCTCCTACGAATTAGCTTATTTTAATTAATTAGTAGAAATTTTCATTTTTATGTTCCTTCTGCAAATGAGTTTATTTTAATTAATTTAGTAAATTTTTCATTTTTTGGTTTCTGGGTAAGTGAACGTTTGAAAATTTTTAATTTGTATAATCAGTTTTGAAGTTGGTTTGACAGGAAAAATACAGAAGAAGTATATTTTGCACCATCCGACTATGAAAGGTTTCAGCCCCCCTTCCATTTGTTTTAGTGCAAGAAGTATGAAAATTTATGTTAACTTCATTATTATATACTAATTTATTAGTTAAATAATGGTTACTCATTTTTGCAGAATTTAAAGGGTGGGGGGATTTTAGTTTCACTGTCCATTTTAATATGATGGTTTCCAATTTATATTAATTACTTATGTAATGCAAGGTGGATGTACTCATTAATCTTGAGTGACGAAGATATTGCTATCAAGTTTTTAAGGTACACTAATGTGTATTTATCTTATTTTTTTTGTGATTTCACAAACCCGAATTGGGTTGCACTATTATGTTAACAATTTATGGTTTAATTTTATTAAGGTATTGTATCGGATACAAAATGACACTAATTCCATTCAATGTATATATATTAATTAAAAGTCCTAACTTTACTTTGAATGTAACTGATGCTTGCAGGGATTAATAGTCCTTAGTCCCACCTTGCTTCAATTGTAGCGAGGTTGCCTTTGTTTCAAATTGCTACCACTCAGAACTTGGAATTATCACAAAGTTTGGTTTACGAATGCTTGGAATAGAGATGGTTTCAGGGAAGAAAAGATATGATGGAGTAATACTTTGCACAGGCAAGGAAGAGGAGAAACATGTCTTGGTTTGCATGTATGTGGATATTGGTTTCTCCTTTTTAGCTAACATTTTTATTATGTTATGCTTAATTTACTGTCGATACGATTTTACAGTGATTTTTTTTTTTACATAGAGGGATAGTTTTCTTTTTGTATATTGAGGTTGTATTTTTGTGTGGTTTATTTACTCAGTTTGACGATAATTTAAATGGTGCATTTATATGTGACTTTTTTGATATCATTTGGACATAAAGTTTCAATTTTGTGGCAATTGTGATATGGAAGATTGATCATGAACATCATGTTTAGCTTAATTTCGTTTATGTGCTTCTCTCTTTTCAAGTTGAGAGGCTTGCAATATCTTAATTTATTGCAATATCTTAATTTAAATCTAACGGTGCAAAAGTTTATACAAATTTTTATCCAAAAATATAAAAACATAAATGAAAGAATGTCTCTTGACAAGACCAAATTTTATATTTAAACATTGTACATTGCGCCTAGCACATTGTAACTATAATAATGTTTTTATGCGTGAGCGAATGTCAAAAGAAAAAAAGACTCTAGACGCTACACGTAGCGCACCGTGATGTAAAAAAAAGCCTTTCGCACGCGCTAGTTTGTTTGAATTGGGGAAATTTGAAAAGATAACCAAAATTTGGACTTCATATAGAACTATGGCTACCTTTTTAAATTAATGATAATAATAACCAAAACTTGACATGAAATTAATATTATATCTTAAAATGTGTTTTCCCAGAAAAAAACGAGATCCTTCTCAAATTTTGAAAAGTCGGAAAAAGTTTCTCGCATTTTGTGTCTCTTTGGCCAATCGAATCTACATCTGCCGGAGCTTCATAGACAGTTCTACAACTTAACATGCCTTCCTTAACACTGTCTTCAGATGCGACGCTATTTTCTCATCCTCTCTATCTCAAACCTTAAAAAAAAACACTATTGTTTTAATTTTACATATTAAAGTTGCTGAATTTAAATCCAAAATTATACAAGAAAAAAAAATCAAATCTTTTTACCTGATTTTGTAGAGGGATTTATAGGTTGATGGATTTGGGGAGGTAATCGAGGAAGAAAAAGGAGGAGGGAAATTAGAGGAGAGGATGTGGGACCAGAGGGAGTCTTCATCGTGATCGGCGGAGGTGCGCAGGAGATTGATATGCAGCGACTACTTGGTTCAATTGCATGTGGGCAAAGAGAAGTTTGGTGGTGGTGTTTCAATGGAGAGATGTGTTCAGAGACAACATAGGAGCTAGGGGTGAAAGAGAAAGCTAAGGATAACTATGTCTTTTTAACTTCTATTTTGGTTATTTTTATAAAAATTGAAAGATATGGGTTAAATTTCAATAAGTGGTCTCCAAAATGGCTATATTTCCAAATTTCTCTTTGAATTGGACTGTGTATATTCTTTTAGGTTTGTTTTGTTAGCACCCCACATTTACTTTTTAAATTAAAAATTATCTTAATACACCTCACTTACTAACCGAAACTACCCTCACACCTACACATTTCATACACCACACACAACCCACACCAAAATCTACCTCGATTCTTCATCATTTCCTAAAACTAAATTTAAACCCTTTGTCTTCAGCACACAAACAGTGCGCATGGTTCTACTGCTTCAAGGTTTTTGTCAATTTAGGGGAATTAAGCTCTAAATGTGAATTTGACTTTAAACTCATAAATAGCTACTTTGTTGGCTTTTCTTAAATAAGAAATCATGAAAGGATTAATTGATTTTGCTATTGCTGTGTCCTTGCAGATTCTCGGTTCTGCAATCATGCTTGAATGAAATTGCACCACAATCCATCCTAAGAAATAAACAGCAAACATGCTTGAACATTTTTAGCAAAACAAAAACAAAAACCACTACTACATTATCTCAAAGAAGATTTGAATATTTCAGAGTATTTAATCTCTTATGTCGTAGAACCTTAACATTTGTGATAAAAAAAAAACATAATCACGGCATTATGAGTGTAGGTGTATATAAAATTATATATAATTTACGGGTGGTAAGGATCTTTTTTAAATGATTTGGGGTGTAGGAAGTAAATAATTGTTTTGCTTTACTTTTTTTAGGGTTTAAATAGTCATTTTACACAAGTTATTTAACAATAAATATTAAGTGGGATATATTCAACTATTAGTGGGATGCTAATTAAAAAACCCTTCTTTTACGAGGATGATTACTCGTATGATTAATTTTCGTTGTCCATCAACATGAGTTTTGACCCACATGTATTAAACTGTAAAAGCCCAGAAACAAGCCTTCGCATAGGGGAGACGTCTTCTACCTCTACTCAAATACTTGTTTATTCGTATATTTTGTAATGGGTTTGTTACAAGAGAAACACTTGTACTTATTGTATGGGGCGAGGGAAATCTTCCTCCAAATTACAGAGATAGAGGAAAATCTAATCAATCTAAAGCAACAAAGTTTAATCTTGCGGAGTGTCGAAGATGACAGCTATAGGGGTAGTAACATTATGCTTATCAGAAAACCATCTCAAGTATCCTTGACCGTATGGAACACCATCCTTCCCAGCACCATCTTGTGCGATAAATTCGACATGGTATGTAATCTCCTGGTTAACCTCTGTGAATGTAAGCACCTGAGGATTCACACTCATTCCCATTTGATGTGGTACTAAAAGATCCAAGTTGTAAGTTGACATAGCCGAGCCGACGTTCTTCACAGTCCTTGTATAATACTGAGACTGAGTCTGGTTGGGGCCTGCTTTAATAGAAAATGAAGGGTAATTGAGTTGTGCTTCTAGTATGACCCCGACTTCAGAGCATTTCACTGTTTGTTGCGTGATGATCTTTATTTCTGTCTCATTGTAATTCAATCCACACAAGTAAGGAAAGTAATCCTCAGGTTTTATGTCGAAGATAAGCCCCGGATCATTTGCCTTTGCAGGGTTGACATGGCCTCCACCAATTGCGAAAACGTCCGCAGGTGTAAGATCTTGACCCACGATCGGTGTGCCTGCAAGATTTAGTACATCAGCTGTTGTCATGATGGCAGATTTGATTGCAGCTGGAGACCAGTCAGGGTGTGATTTCTTGATCAAAGCTGCAATTCCACTTAGGTGAGGAGTTGCCATTGAGGTACCAGAAATTATGTTAAATGTTGCCTTAGGATTAGGAAGTGTGGCATTGTCTACTGATTCAGGCCATGCTGCTAGGATGTCAACGCCGGGTCCAATGATGTCAGGTTTCAGAATTCCGGGGCTTGAAAGGCTTGGTCCTCTTGACGAAAAGGAAGCTACCTTGGGAGCAAGTGCATCTCCGATTATACTGCCATAGGTGTTGAGCTTCTCATCTTGTGATTTTAGTATTCTGTCAGTGGTACTTGCTCCCACTGTGAAAATCCATGGCGCCTCATTTGATAAAGACTCATAATAGGGACCAGAATTTCCAGCTGCACAGCTGAAAAATATTCCTTTTTTAATTGCTGCAAATGCACCGATTGCAATGACATCATCGTAGAAAGGAAGTGAGGGGCCTCCAAGTGAAAGGGATAGCACGTCCAAGCCATCTTCAACAGCGGCATCAAGACCAGCTAAGATGTCACCATACCTACAACCACTCCCATAACAGACTTTGTACATTGCCAAGTGAGCATAAGGTGCCATGCCAACAGCCGTGCCATTGGCCTCTCCAAACACGCTGGCACCTTCGACAAAATTTCCAGCCGCGGTGCTAGAAGTGTGGGTGCCATGGCCAACGAGATCAAATGGATTTCCTGTAATATTCCCTTCTTCTGCACCAACGAAATTTTGTGCACCAATGAGCTTGTTGTTGCACACTGTTCCATTGAAGTTGCACTTGCCCTTCCATGTAGCTGGAGGCGGGGATACTCCTTCATCACTGAATGAAGGATGATCGGGTCCAATGCCTGTATCCAAGAGTCCTATTATCAAACCTTCACCATAATTTGCTTGTTTCCATAATCCGTATCCTTGGTGTAACCCCAAGAAGTCAGGACTATGAGTAGTTAGCAAAGGAACCGTTTTCTCGAGATGAGCCGACAAAAACCCTTCTTTGTTTTCCATTGCTTTCACTTCCTCTGGTGTCAGTTTAGCTGCAAATCCAGTGACCACACTGCGGTAGGCATGAACGATCCTCTGCTGGTTTAAGTTTGCAGTAGTTTCAGGCAAAAATGACTGATACCAACTGTCTAAATCTGATTCTACAGAAAATTTCGAGGAGGCCGGCTTTTCAAGGAAAACAATGTAAGTTTGGAGGCTATTTTGTTCCACTTGTGCAACTGCCTTTGATAAGTAAAACGTGATCAAAGTAAGACCAAGAAGATATATGGAATGCATTGCTGCACCTTTTTTGTTCTCCATCTTTTAATTTGGTTGAAAGAAGAACTTGGAAGTAAAAAAGATGTGTTAGTCTGCCATTTAAGTACCTATTTATATTAGATAATTGTGATTAGTAGAGATAAAAATGTGCTGGACTTAGTAATACTCGCAGGTGGTGGCGATGGAGCTTATGTGACTGTTCTTGCATAGTGCGTTGCCAACTGGTTTATCATTCTTGTTGAAACCTTAAGGATCCATTCAATAATAATTTGTTAGATACAAATATAATAACCTCGAACAAAGACAGCTGCAAAAATTCATTTTTGAGAAGTATTCTAGATTAGGCCTAGCAATTCCTGATACGACCCGATAACCCGACACGACATGACACGAAATTAACAGGTGTTCGGGTCGACACGATAACAAATCGGGTCGTTATCAGGTAACCCGATAAGCACCTAGTTAAGATAACGGGTTAGTTCGGGTATACACGTGGGTAACACGATACACGATAAGCAAAATATTAATTTTATAATTTTATAACCATAAAAAAATACTATAATAATTACTAGCATATGGGCACACACAAAGTGTGTGAGAAATTTTTTTATTTTTGTTTTTGAAATTGGAGGAGAGAGGAAGAGAGTGATAGAGAATGTGAGAGTGGGAAGTTTTTATTTTTTATTTTTTTATTTTTAATTAGAGATATGTTAAGATTACATGTAGGTGAGGCTTTGAAAAAAACCAGCAAAATGTGGTTATGTTAAAGTACATTTCTGCCCCATACTTCTTATTCATGTTCTGTTTTAATTAGAGGGTTAAACTGATAATTTCATAATATTTTGGTTGACAATGAGTGTTTTATTAATTAGTAGATATATATATATATATATATATTAATTTAACAATTTTATACACCTAAAAACTATAATAATTATATATATATATATATATATTAAATTAAATATTAAAAATTGGTGACCATTGGATCGGCTTAAATATACATACCATTCAATTTCTTAAGTGTTATACGTACAAAATAAATAATTTTAAATCTACTTAATATATATATACATACATATATATATACATACATATATATATATATACATACATATATATATATATATACCATTGAACTTGATGGGATACAAATTCTACGAAACTAATTTCAGCGATCCAACCGTCAAATTTGTTTGTATATACTTCGAGATCGTATCAGTAAAAAATCGCAAAAAACAAACATTCAGAGATCAAGTAACTGGACAAAACTTTTCAACGGTTATCAACGAAAAATTACGATTTAACGGTTATTTAACTCCGATTTTGATGATTTTTTACAGCTGTGTCCTTGACCCTATATGAATACAATAAATGAACTCAATCTTCAATTTAAAATATTTACACTAGTGGATACCACAAAATCTTATGTTATACTTAATGAAAGTATGAATAAACTCTTAAGTGTTAGTGAATCTATTGTTTTGATGGGATATGCATTCTATGAAACTAGTTTCAACGATCCAACCGTCAAACATGTTTGTATATGCTTCGAGATCGCATACACCAAAAATTGAAAAAAACAAACATTTAGAGATCAAGTAATGGGACAAAACTTTTCGACGGTTATAAACGAAAAATCACGATTTAACGGTTATTTTAACTCCGATTTTGATGATTTTTTACAACAACACTCCTTGACCCTATATGAATACAATAAATGAATTCGATCTTCAATTTAAAATATTTACACTAGTGGATACCTCAAAATCTTATGTTATACTTAATGAAAGTATAAATAAACTCTAAGTGTTAGTGAATCTATCGTTTTGATAGGATACGCATTCTACGATACTAATTTCAACAATCTAACCGTCAAACATATTTGTATATACTTTGAGATGGCATAGCCAAAAAATTACAAAAAACAAACGTTCAGAGATCAAGTAACGGGACAAAACTTTTCGACAATTATCAACGAAAAATCACGATTTAACGGTTATTTTAACTCCAATTTTGATGATTTTTTACAACTACACTCCTTGACCCTATATGAATACAATGAATGAATTCGATCTTTAATTTAAAATATTTACACTAGTGGATACCACAAAATCTTATGTTACACTTAAAGAAAGTATAAATAAACTCTAAGTGTTAGTGAATCTATCATTTTGCTGAGATATGCATTCTACGAAACTAATTTCAATGATCCAACCGTCAAACATGTTTGTATATACTTCAAGATCGCATACGCCAAAAATCGTAAAAACAAACTTTCATAGATCAAATAACGGGACAAAACTTTTCGACGGTTATCAACGAAAAATCACGATTTAACGGTTATTTTAACTCCAATTTTGATGATTTTTTACAGCTACACTCCTTGACCCTATATGAATACAATGAATGAATTCGATCTTCAATTTAAAATATTTACATTAGTGGATACCACAAAATCTTATGTCATGATGATCGATGAAAATTGAGGATTTTGTAAAAGGAATAACATGCAAGCTTTGAGTTCCATTGGCAAGGTTTAAACTTTTGAGAAAGGCTTCACAACCTTGAAAATAAAAACTCTTTCATTTTGCATATCCTTGCACATTTAATATTTTGTAATAGACTAGTAGTGTATAAATGTTTGTTTATTAGGCTCTTATTTTCGAGTGTAGATGTGTTTTAATGTTTTGAAATAATATTTATGTGGCAATGTGTGGTATGTGCAAATTTAAGAAAAAAAAATATTTTTCTTAACAGGTCATAATGGGTCGGGTCACTTAAGGACCCGTTAAGATAACAGGTGTGACACGACACGACCCGTTAAGATAACAGGTGTTACACGAAAACGATACGAACACAATAGACACGACCCGTTTGCCATTTCTATTCTAGATGGTATAAATGTATTGTTTCCAAATATTAAATTCAAATTTGGTTAGTGACTCACACACCATCTTTATCCTGCTACACAACTTTGTTTATTTTTGGTAATTAGATTGAATAAATCATAAAAAAAGGTAAATTACAAAAAACTACCTCAACTATTGGGTCATTACCAGTTTCATACCTCGTCTTTAAAAAGTTTCAATGTCATACCTTATCTTCGAATTTGTTGCAATGTCATACCTTCCGCCAGTTGACTGTCAGTTCATCTGTTAAATGCTGACGTGACATGAGGCGGGGTCCACTTTTTATTAAAAAAATATTAAAATATTATTAAAAACTTAAAAAAATATTAAAAATATTAAAGAAATATTAACTGAATATTAAAAAATTAAAAAAAAAACCCACCCAGATCCCTCAACCCCCTTTTTTCCTCTCTTTGTCTTCTTCTTCTGGGTTGCAGGTCGAACTGGGTTTTTTTATTTTTTTTATTTTTATTTTTTTCCTCTCTCCTTCTCCTCATCATCATCTTCTTCTTCTTCTTCTTCTTCTTCTTCTTCTAGGTTGCAGGTTGGGGGGGGGGGGGGGGGGGGCGAAACTGGGATATTTTTTTTTCCTTCTCTCTCTCATCCTCTTCTTCTTCTTCTTCTTCTGGGTTGCCGGTTGGGGAGGGGCCGAAATTGGGGTTTTTTTTTCTCTCTCTCTCCTCCTCCTCGTAATACCCCGTATATAAAAAAAAATTATATGTATATATGTATGTATGTGGGTAATTATTTTTATGTACAAGAACCTATTTTCGGTATGTAAAATAGTTTCAATGTAAAATCCTTTTTGCTACAAATTATTTCAAAAACTAGCTATTTCATGTTCATATGTAATTAGAGATATTTTTGTTTTTGTTTGAATTGGAGAAAGGGATTATGATGAGTTTGGCTTTATTTTTTTCTCCAAAGGGTGAGATGCAAGTTGGTAATTAATAGAGGATAATAATTAGGGTGTGGAGGTGGGAAGTCCATAGCTTATACGTATGCCTAAGTGTTGAGTTTGGAGTGAGTTGGCAAGTTGAGTTAATGTAGTAAGATTATTCACCCCTAAATATTGGAGAGGTGTGAGTCTATATAGAGCCATAGACAAGGTATGTGTATGTATTAGCATGCATGTGGCAATATGTTGTTGTGGTTTTAGAGTGCTTACTCACTAGCCTAGGGAAATTTCAATTAATTGTCTATATTCTCTCTTCAATGCTTCAATCTATCATTCCATATTTTCCAATGAGGTGAGAACGGGTGGGATTACTATCCCTTGTAGATGAACGTGGCTTTTGAGTGTTTGTTCACCTTGCATGATATTAATTAACTTCACATTTGTTATTTTGTCATTGGACCACATTTCATTGTGATGATTAGTTTATCACTTGGTGTGTTTCTATTGGAACACATATTAGAGCTAAGGTTTTGCTTAACATTTGTTGTTTGTCTATTGGACCACATTTCATTGTTAATGATGAGAACTACATTTGGTGACTTGCTATTGGAACATATGTGACATGAATCATGAAGGAAAGAAGCAAAACAAGGTCAATCTATACGTATAGAGTTTCAAAGAAAGGGATTTGAAGGGAAGGAGCACAATCACTCACTATATAAAGGAGGAGGAAGGGAGAGCAACAATGGTCCTTCTCATATCTTTGTTTTTACATATTTTTGTCAAGGCTTTTAGCCATTGTCATGTATTTGTAAATCCTCATTACCTAGTGAAATACAAATACAAACACAACCCTAGTGGGTGTAGCCAAATTGGTGAACCACTTAAATCTCCGGGTTCCTTTGAATTTGATTTGAGTAAACCATTTAAACATTGAGTTATTAAATAAAAACATAAAGGAAGTGAGATGAGAAGAAGTAGAAGTGGTGGGCTAAAATAAAAATAAGGGATGATATTTGGAAAGGGAAAAGCCAGAAACATGATTCCATGCCTTGTGGTCTTTGAGACATATATTTCACTATAACGATTCTCTTCTCTAACATGGATGTCTATTCTTTTCTAATGAAAACAGGTTGCCCGACCAGGATGGACGAGACGTTGGGAAAATATGTATGGAGTGCTCAACAAGCAACATTTTATATGATGGATTATAAACTATTACTTTGTTATTAATATTATGCCTATATTACTCTTGTTACTAATCAATTTGATTTATATTGAAGCTTGCAGGTTTGTTAGATAACCTGTGAGTATTGATATCTATGTGAATATGACATATACATAAACATTCATGCAAGGCAAGAAAAAGAGTTGTGTTTTGTCTAGTGCTCACTTGTGTAAAGTGTTTGAGTTGTGAGGATATTCAAGGGCTGAAGTTTGCCCTGAATATAAATTAATGAATCTTGTATATGTCAGGCGTAGGGTGCAGGGCTTGAATATACAATTGGGCGTCGGGGGAAGTGCCTGTTTAATAAAGTGGAAACGGAGAGTTTAATTACGAAAAATTGGGTTAGGGGAGTTAACTCATACTCTAACGTATCCGGAGCCAAGTGGTATAAGCATGATATGGGACGTGCAGGCTTGGGTGTCTTAGCTATGTGTTAACGGAATTATAAGGGAGTGAGTACATTCATCCATCTCATTGCATACATTTTATGTATTTGCAAGAGTTACTCATTTTAATTATTATTTTAGTTAGTACTTTTATTATGAAATAATTTTGTATACTAATATTTTATTTCCGCCGTGTGTTCGATAAATTTGTATAATTTTTTTTTTCCACCATATCTTGGTTGTAGAGTTTATTTCTATAGCTAAGATATGGCTCACACCCTAGCTCGTGAATATTCTTTATTCGCGGGTTGGTGCGTGACAAAATGGTATCAGAGCTTAGGAATTAGATACCCTAGGATAATACCTGTGGTGGTTACCAGACTTGTGGAATAGAGTACTTTCTTATATATTGTTCTTGGTGAACTAGAATGCGTGTGTAGACTTGTACTATAAATTATAAGAAATCCAGGTCACTGGAAGAGCTACAAATCGTAGAAAGTAAAGTTATAGATGTATGGGTGTGTCCGTGCATAGTTATGTATGTATGATGATCCAAATCTTTTGGAAATTGAGTTTTGGAAATATTTTAATGATGTTTGTTTATTCCAATATACTTATTTTTGTAATGGTTTTATAAAAAGAAAAATATAGTATTTTAACTACTTATTGTTGTTTAACAATTGAAATTTGTTCGCAGGAATATATTTTCTTGAGTAAATCTTTGTAAATTTTGATGGTGAAACGAATTCGGATGTAATTCATTCCTGCTCACAAAGGAAAAAAAAAAAAAGAAAAAAAAAAGGGGCCATTGCGAAGTGAAATTCTCATTCCTACACGAGTTGGTAATGTCGAAATAATTCTCATTCCTACATAGTTTGGGCTATGTGATGAGTTATAAAATTTTAAATGACGTGTGATGAGAGTATAAGAATCCAATTAGTAAGGGTGATTGGTGAGTTATGTGGATACAAATTTCTTCCTCCTTGATCTTGGACAAGTTTGCACCTACAAAACAACTAACAGCTTAGGTCAAGGCCAAAAGCCTCACGCGCCCACGATGAATTTGAGGGGGGGGGGCTTTGGCCGAAGAACCTCCGATGCCAAAGTTAGAATTTAGAGAGAAAGAGTGTTTAGAGAATTTTGGGATTTTTGCAAGAGTGTTGGAATTAACTTTTTGTGAAAATGGGAGCATATATATAGGGATAGGCCGGTCCTCTTTGGAGAAAGAGTGGCCGGCCATTTGGTTAATTTTTGGGTGGAATTTTGGTTTAATTAGCCAATTTATTATGATTAATTGGCTAATTAAACACAAAGGGAATGTTATGGAATTAATGGGCTTGCTAATTAGTGTAATTGAAAAGGAGAAAAGATAGAAAAGGTAGGAAGCATGGTTGACTCTTTTTTGGATGGGGATGGCGGCCATTAGGTTGTTTTTGGGTGTTAAATGGGTGATTTAATTGACAATTAGGGTATTAATTAGGAAATTAATCCCTTAATTAGTCAATTATTGTGATTTTAAAGGAGGATTTTAGGTGATATGGAATGAATAAACTATTTAGCTAATTGATTAGCTAAATAATGAAATAGAAAATATATGGAATAAATTAACTCTTGGGAATTACCTTGTAGAAAGGATTTGATGAAATAGGTTTTAAGTTGTTACCTATTTTGGGCACTTTTGACTTGGTTGAGGGATGATTGCCTGCTGCTTGCGCGTAGGAATCCCGGTGTGCCTCGAGGGTAGTTTGGTCCTCTTTTGCCAAAAAATCCACGTGTCGCCTTATGATTATTTTTGGCTCCACAAATGCCCCCACACCTGTTGGGCTGCTCGCAGAAAAGGGCAACATATGTAGAGATTTTCTTGCTTTAGGAAACTTTGAATTGTTTCCTTTTCTGATGTTGATTCTCTCTTTTAATAGGAAATTAGATCCTTCTAGGAAAGGGAAATAAATTTCCCTCAAAGCGTATTTAAGTCCAGCTTAAGTGGGTTATTAAATCAACTTTGGAGAGCAATTTATTCTACCCTACAAGAGAGAGAAAGCTTGGAGGATATTTGTTCCCCCTCCTCTAGCAGTCTTCTACATCTTGCTCGTGCAAATGACCTGTCTTTCGTTAATTTCTTTGTCTTTTCCGTGCCGCACTGATGTAAGAAAAATTAAAATTTTCTTGTCTTCTTCTTAGATAGTGCTGTTGCGGGGCAACCTTCGGGGTGGTGCGGCACGTCAACTGGCAGGGGCCAGGAGTCGGCTAGGCATGGGCCGAGGAGGTGCTGTGGCAAGGGCCACTGCTTGGGCCGCGAACTGAGGCTCTGGGGCGCAGTGCTAGGGTAGCCGCATGGCTCATATCCTTTAGGCTATTGGACTTGACGCGGGCCAAGCTGGCGATTGAGAGAAATGAAAAGGTCGCAGGCTTCATGGGCTGCTGGAATGCTGGGCATGCAGACCTCCTGCCTGCTAGAATGCTGGGTTGAGCTCCTCTGCTGAGTACCGTGAATGGCTTTAGCTGCTTAGTCCTATTTGTCGGGAGAAAAGTAGGCTGCTCCCGAGAGATGAGGTAAAGAAGATCAAGGCGGATGCATTGGCTTGTCTAAACGCTATCGTGTAGCCTATTATGAATGAAGGTGGAAAGAAGAGATCTTCCTGCCTGCTCAAGAAATGCTGGTTAGGAAAAACTGAAGACTTCATCCGCTGCTTGTGAGGGTCTGCCTGCTGCCGAGAGGTCTGTGATTGACATGACTTCTTCCAATGAGAAGAAAAGTGAGGCTGCTAGATCTGAGCATGTGGCACCTGCCATGTCGAGAATGGCTTGTATGATTACTGATAGAATTGCTCAGCGTAAAGGTCATTTCATGCCCTTAGTGCCGAAGTCTGTACCAAGACATCCGTTGAGAGCCAAGTCTTGTTCACCTTTTGGAGAAACTTGCTATTATAAAGAGCAATAAGATGGACTCTATTGCTAAGGTGGCTCCAAGGCCCACTTCCTCTGCTACCGAGACAGATTCGCCTGCTGGGAAGGAAAAGACTGCTTGCGTGGGCAGCTACGAGAAATCTACTAAGCCTGTTTCTAGGGAGGCTGATGAGATCTGTGTGCTTTTGAAACCAGATCTGGTTGAAGACATGGACGCTTGTGCCAAGTTTGTTGATGGCGTTAGAAAGGTTTGCTTGCCCAAGTTCCTTTGCGAAGCATACGACACAATATAGAATGACCGATCTGCTTGCTATGATGCAAATACAGCAAGGTTGCCAAGGAGGTGGCGAAGACTATGGCATCTGAGCTCGTTGCTTTGAAGGGGTCTAATATCTCTGCCCCCACTTCTCTCATATTCAAGATTTTGATCGTGCCATTTCTAAGCTTCGTTCCGCTGCTTATGCAAAGGATGAAGAGTTGATTGCTGCTTATAATCAAGTGGCCCACTTCAAGAGAATCGTCGATAGGCTTGAACCCCAAGTGTTGGAACTTCAAGGTGTACTGAAGATCAACGAAAGTCTGAATAAGGAAGTGGATGAGCTGCAGCGCGTCCATGTTGGTCTGCTTGAGGAGAATGAGCAGCTTAATGGTTATAATGATGGGCTCGAGGTTTCGAGACCTTTTCTATTTCTTCGGAATACTTGTTCACCTTTACTTCTGAGGCCTCCATTGGTGAAGTAGTTAGATATGTTGGTGCCCAGGCTGGAGCAGCTGGGGGTGAAGCGCCAGATGGTGCCGCTGCTGAAGGTGTGGCGACCAAGTAGTCGTGGAGTGTCCAAGCTGCTGAAGAGTAGTCTTCTAGGTAGTCTTTAGGATTTTCTTTGTTTCCCTTGTTGCTTTTTTCTTTACTTGAACTCTTTCGGTCTTTGCTAGTTGTTTATCAATTTTGCTAGAAAATTTAATAAACTTGCTTCCTTCATTTTTCTCCATCTTCGCTTCTTTTTTTCATGTCCTAACCTTTAGACTTTATAGACCAGTGACAGGCATGCTACTTTTTTATAAGCAGACATGCCGCATAGCCTATGCAGTCGTAGGTGTTGGTGTAGAACTTTGCAAAGTTGTTAGCCATAGGATCGGCAGCCGGACGCCTTACTTACAGAAGCAGACAAATCCGCGTGACCACTAGGCTGTTAACCTTGGCTTTTTCCAATTCCGTAGGTTACGTAACAAGTATCACAACACTTTAGGACTTGGTGCAAGTCATTCTGCGCTTAGCAGAGGTGAAGCTTATCGACTTTAGCATGTCGGCAGTGGATAAAACTTCGTATATGCACACTAGCTTGTTTAACCTTTCACAAGAATGTGCGGTTGTATAAGTCTAGTGTGGCTTTACTGCTCGAAGGGCAAGCCGTAGGCAGTCTTCCAGAAACCGTAGACTACCTTAGTGGACTCGGTAGCAGCTCTAGGGTTCCAGGGCAGCCGTCCATCGGATGTATTGCGTAATGTGCCCCCTCCGTCTCTAGGGCCCGGTTCCCTGCGGATTAGGCCAAGAGACCAAAAATCCTTTAGTTAGCTAAGCCTTGAAAAAGACCATTGTGGCTACTTCTAGGAATCCCAACGCAAGCCATCGTGCATCTAGTTATACTAGGGCAGCCAGGCTCATCCACATCTGGATATTCGGAGTTTATCCTCCCGCTTTGGAGAGTAGACCCATATGGGTGTCGAGGAATTAGTTTACCCTCTCGCACTGGAGAGCATGGTTGGTCCCTCGGGGGGTGCAATTCCTGCGGTGAGTCCCTAAGAAAGGCGCGATCTTCTTTTGAAGTGCAGGAGTGATCAGTTGTTGTAAACATGCAGCCAAGCCAAGTTGTGATTACTTCTGAATTCCTCATTGAAAAACGAGTGAAACGAACAAAAACTTAGCTGTAAGGTAGGAACTGCATAACAACTGGATAGTCCTCAGCTTGTGAGGTGGTTCCCGTCGAGCTGTTTGAGTCTTCGGACTTTGATGTAACGGGAGGTCACACATGGTACTTCCTCAGATTGTAGGCGTTCCACTGCTTTCGATCTTTTTATCATTTCATGGTGGCGAGGGTATAATTATTCTTACTGCCTACTTTGCTGATCTTGTACGGACCTTCCCAGATGGGATCTATCTTTTTGGAGCCTTCTCTACGGGCAGTGATAAAGGCTTTTCCTGGGACTAGATCTCTGGCTGGAACTGCCGGATCTTGACCCTTTTGTTCTAGCTGGAGAGGAGCTGTTGCTGGTAGGCTGTGATGCGGGTGATGGTTTGCTCGCGCTTCTCCTCTGCCATATCTAAGCTTGTGGCCATCTCCTTTCTGTTCCACTTAATGCTTGGCAGTAGAGTGCTGATACTTGGCACGATGACATTGGGAGGAATGATTTGCTTCTGAACCAAATGACAAAGAGAAAGGAGCTTCACCGATTGCTCGTCCTTTGGTGGTGCGATATGCCCATAGATATCCGGGGAATTCGTCTGGCCATTTTCCCTTCTTGTCGGTGAAGGATTTCTTGAGGCAGTCGATGATCATCTTGTTGGATGCTTCGGCTCGCCTATTGCCTTGAGGATATCTTGGCATGGACATGTGCTGCTTCATGCTATACTTTTGGAAGAACTTCTCCAAATCTTCACCAGCGAATAGTGGGCCGTTGTTGGTGACGATGAACTGAGGGATGCCAAATCAACAAATGATGTTCCTCCATACAAAGCGCTCTATGTTCGTCTGAGTCGTGGTCGTCATGGGCTCTGCTTTTACCCATTTGGTGAAGTAGTCAGTTGCCATTATCATCATGCCTCTGCCCCCAGTAGTAGGCAGCATATGTCCTACCAGGTCGATTGCCCACTGCATGAATGGTCAAAGACTCGTCTGTGGGTGTAGCTTGTTAGCAGGCAATGCTGGTACCGGCTTGTAGCGTTGGCAAGGTCGCACTTTTGTACTAACTCCTTAGCATCTTGGTGCATGGTAGGCCAATAGTAGCCTGTGTGAAGAGCCTTCTGTGGTAAGGATCGACCTTCGGAGTGGTTTCCACAAACGCCTTCGTGGATTGAGCTTAGAACCTTCAAGTCGTCATGAGGCGTTAGGCAGCGGAGATGTAGTCTGTGACACTTCAACTGCTGGCTCCGCTTCTATGCTTAGCTTGTCCAGATACTCCATCGGAATAGAGCGTTTTGAGTTAGTGATCGAGGGCAGAGCTTAAGCCAGCTAACGCGTCTGCGTGGGCGTTGTCTGCCCTCAGAACTTGAGTGAGAGTGTAAATCTAAAATACCTCAATTTGCTTGCGTACCTTCTCTAGGTATTGCGCCATCCTCGGATGTTTTGCCGTGTACTCCCTATTAGTTTGGCCGATGATTAGCTGAGAATTGGAATGAATTGCGAACTTCTTTACCGCCAAGTTTTTTGCCATTCGGAAGCCTGCTAGTAGAGCCTCGTACTCTGCTTCGTTGTTGGATGCTTTGAAGTCTAGAGATATCGCCTGCTCGAGCATTGAACCGTCTGGGGTGACAAGGACCACGCCTGCTCCTGAGCCTTTGTAGTTGGATGTGTCGTCGACATGCAAATGCCAGAAATCTCCATTGAGGGAGCAGGTGTGACTAAGGTGTGCTCGGCTGCCTCCGGGGCGTTGTTGGGCCTCTCTGTTGCGTTGCCTAGGATAGGCGTGAAGGCGCGGTAGGGAGCCGTGGAGCTGGTGCCATGTTACACGTAGCAGGAAATGCTCAAATGCTGGTATCGGGCCACTCTAGAGTTGAATTATGGAGCACAGGTCGGCTGGGGCCGTGTGACACATAGAAGGAGGTAGTGCTCAACGGCTAGTACTTGCTTTCGAAGTGCGTCATTCTAATGTTCGTCTGCCCTTGGCGTGCCTTTTGAGTTGAGTTGTTGCGTTCGTCAAAAAACTTTGCATCGCCAGTGTCTTCGTCTTTATCGTCGTGCGTTTGGATTAGGCGGAATAGTGCGTCATGATGATGACTGCGTGCGTCTGAAGGTAAAACTTGAGCTTCCGGGTTGCAACAACTATCACCAAAGTTAGCTTTTTGAATTTCTGGTAGCATCGAGGAGAGCTTTTGAACTGTGGAATACAGGTAGTTGGGCCCCCAGCTCTTTTCGTATGATGGTAGAGCTTATTGCTGCTTCAGATACCGTCAAACATGCGAATAGGTCCTCTGTTGCTTCCGGTTTGGATAGTTGGGAGGTGATGTCGGGTACTCCTTCCGGTTCTTGAGTCTGGACCAGCGAGCCTCATCCCAAAGTGCATGTTTTTCTACTAGAGCGAAAGAGTCTGCCAGAGTCAGATATTCTTTCATGATCAATTTTCCAAACAGCGGGTGGTCTGCTGGAAGTTCTTTTTGGAAGGCTGCTCTAGCTATCGAGTCGTTGCATCTGACTATCTTTGCCTTCTCTGCTTTGAACATCTTCACATAGTCGCGGAGCGACTCCTTTGGGTTCTTCTTGACATTGAACAAGTGGTCGGACTTGCTTGGTCAAGATTCTCTCTACTTCTTCCTGAATTTGCCTTTGTTGAGGTAGTGGAGCTCTCGGCTGCCCCCAGTCGTGACCTATTGGTCTAGGCTGCTCTTCTACGTGCTCAGCTCGTTTATGCCACGGCTGCGGTGCATGTTGTTCGTTCCTAGCATGTAAGGGAATTATTCGCAGGCAGCTGGTTGAGCTTGAGCTGGATTGAGTGACTGCTTCTCTCCGTCCGTCGTGCTGCTTACTCCGATGCGAGGTGGATGATGCTCCTTGCGGGCCTAGCCGCGAATGAACACTTCGCCTGGAAGGTTGTCCATGTTGTTTATCAGAGTAAGGTCTCAACCGTGAGTGTATGTTCATCTGTGGGCTTAACTGAGAGTGCACGCTCCTCCTCGCGCTAAGATGGAAGTATACGCTATCTCGGGGGCTCAGTCGGGAATGTACTCTGCCAGAACGTTCGGTTCGTGGCTGGTCGAGTGGCTGCTTGCCGGGACGGTGTTGGAGAGGTTCCTCGTCTGCCCTTGTCCTACTTCAGCATACCTCGTCTGGGGCACGTTGGATCTCGGTGTGTTGCAATAGCTGATTCACCAAGGTCGTCTGTTGTGTAAGGGCGCTCGTCAACTCTATGACTTGTCGAGACAAGTGTTGTTCCCCATTTGGATTGGAAGAGCTTGGAAGGAATGTGCCTTCGTGAGCAGTGGAAGGGTGGTAGACCCCGGGCACGGGATTTGAGTTGGGAAATGTCAAATCCGCGAAGAAATATGGTGAGAATGCCCCCGGCTCGATGGTAGGTCCGGATGGTTGAGATAGTCTTGGGCCGACTTTGGCTGCTTGAAAGGCCACGGGAGCAGGATGAGCCACGAGAGCAGGCTGGTGCACGGGAGTGGGCTGCTCGGCGGGAGCAGGCTGGGCCACCGAGAGTGGGCTGCTCGGTAACGCATTGGGCTCGCTTTGGGCTTGGAGTAACATGGCTTGGGCCGTGGTGACGACACCATGGACCTCGCCGTGGGTGGCTACCGTGGTAGCCACTGCGGTGGTTCCCGTGGTGGAACCTCGTGGTGGTGGTGTCGTTCCACTTATTGTCAATTTTAGCCTCGTGGATCGCCGCGATCCCATATCTTGATTATTGGAATTTCCACTAGTGGATTTTTCTAAATTTCTAGCCATTGCATTTCTCTTTTGCGTTTTATCAAAGAATCTTTGCAAATAAAAAATTCAAATAATAAGAACGTATGAAAAAATACAAGTGGACTAGAAAATAGAGAAAAAACCTTTTTATGCGAGAGTCTTCTATGAGTGTGGATTTCTTCCTCTCAATGAAAGCACCAATTTGTGGATGCAAATTTCTTCCTCCTTGATCTTGGACAAGTTTGCACCTACAAAACAACTAACAGCTTAGGTCAAGGCCAAAAGCCTCACGCGCCCACGATGAATGGGGGGGCTTTGGCCGAAGAACCTCGGATGCCAAAGTTAGAATTTAGAGAGAAAGAGTGTTTAGAGAATTTTGGGATTTTTGCAAGAGTGTTGGAATGAACTTTTTGTGAAAATGGGAGCATATATATAGGGATAGGCCGGTCCTCTTTGGAGAAAGAGTGGCCGGCCATTTGGTTAATTTTTGGGTTGAATTTTGGTTGAATTAGCCAATTTATTATGATTAATTGGCTAATTAAACACAAAGGGAATGTTATGGAATTAATGGGCTTGCTAATTAGTGTAATTGAAAAGGAGAAAAGATAGAAAAGGTAGGAAGCATGGTTGACTCTTTTTTGGATGGGGATGGCCGGCCATTAGGTTGTTTTTGGGTGTTAAATGGGTGATTTAATTGACAATTAGGGGATTAATTAGGCAATTAATCCCTTAATTAGTCAATTATCGTGATTTTAAAGGAGGATTTTAGGTGATATGGAATGAATAAATTATTTAGCTAATTGATTAGCTAAATAATGAAATAGAAAATATATGGAATAAATTAACTCTTGGGAATTACCATGTAGAAAGGATTTGATGAAATAGGTTTTAAGTTGTTACTTATTTTGGGCACTTTTGACTTGGCTGAGGGATGATTGTCTGCTGCTCGCGTGTAGGAATCCCGGTGTGCCTCGAGGGTAGTTTGGTCCTCTTTTGCCAAAAAATCCACATGTCGCCTTGTGATTATTTTTGGCTCCACAAGTTACATTTCCGATTTGTATTACCATCAATTGTTCTATACTGATTTCATTATTATGTGATTTTCAATTAAAAAAAAAAACTAATTTCATTTTCCTATCAGGTTTACTATAGAGGTGTTATGCTAGAGTTGGAAAGCCTAAATTGGTGAATTCCAATCCACTTGAAATGGAAGGGTAGTCTCCATGCAACCACTCTAACTAAATACTTCATCAATGTTTTTCAATTATTACTATAATTTTTGTGATATATTTAACTATGTTTTGAGATTTGTTTCTTACTTATACAAGAATTTAGATCTTACAAATCTCGAGGACGAGATTTCTTTTAAGGAGGGTAGATTGTAATACCCCGTATATAAAAAAACAATTATATGTATATATTTATGTATGTGGGTAATTATTTTTATGTACAAGAACCTATTATCGGTATATAAAATAGTTTCAATGTAAAATCCTTTTTGCTACAAATTATTTCAAAAACTAGCTATTTCATGTTCATATGTAATTAGAGATATTTTTGTTTTAGTTTGAATTGGAGAAAGGGATTATGATGAGTTTGGCTTGATTTTTTTCTCCAAAGGGTGAGGTGCAAGTTGGTAATTAATAGAAGATAATAATTAGGGTGTGGAGGTGGGAAGTCCATAGCTTGTACGTATGCCTAAGTGTTGAGTTTGGAGTGAGTTGGCAAGTTGAGTTAATGTAGTAAGATTATTCACCCCTAAATATTGGAGAGGTGTGAGTCTATATAGAGCCATAGACTAGGTATGTGTATGTATTGGCATGCATGTGGCAATATGTTGTTGTGGTTTTAGAGTGCTTACTCACTAGCCTAGGGAAATTTCAATTAATTGTCTATATTCTCTCTTCAATGCTTCAATCCATCATTCCATATTTTCCAATGAGGTGAGAACGGGTGGGATTACTATCCCTTGTAGATGAATGCGGCTTTCGAGTGTTTGTTCACCTTGCATGATATTAATTAACTTCACATTTGTTATTTTGTCATTGGACCACATTTCATTGTGATGATTAGTTTAACACTTGGTGTGTTTCTATTGGAACACATATTAGAGCTAAGGTTTTGCTTAACATTTGTTGTTTGTCTATTGGACCACATTTCATTGTTAATGATGAGAACTACATTTGGTGACTTGCTATTGGAACACATGTGACGTGAATCATGAAGGAAAGAAGCAAAACCAGGTCAATCTATACGTATAGAGTTTCAAAGAAAGGGAATTGAAGGGAAGGAGCACAATCACTCACTATATAAAGGAGGAGGAAGGGAGAGCAACAATGGTCCTTCTCATATCTTTGTTTTTACATATTTTTGTCAAGGCTTTTAGCCATTGTCATGTATTTGTAAATCCTCATTACGTAGTGAAATACAAATACAAACACAACCCTAGTGGACGTAACCAAATTGGTGAACCACTTAAATCTCCGGGTTCCTTTGAATTTGATTTGAGTAAACCATTTAAACATTGAGTTATTAAATAAAAACATAAAGGAAGTGAGATGAGAAGAAGTAGAAGTGGTGGGCTAAAATAAAAATAAGGGATGATCTTTGGAAAGGGAAAAGCTAGAAACATGATTCCATGCCTTGTGGCCTTTGAGACATATATTTCACTCTAACGATTCTCTTCTCTAACATGGATGTCTATTCTTTTCTAATGAAAACAGGTTGCCCGACCAGGATGGACGAGATGTTGGAAAAATATATATGGAGTGGTCAACAAGCAACATTTTATATGATGGATTATAAACTATTACTTTGTTATTAATATTATGCCTATATTACTCTTGTTACTAATCAATTTGATTTATATTGAAGCTTGCAGGTTTGTTAGATAACCTATGAGTATTGATATCTATGTGAATATGACATATACATAAACATTCATGCAAGGCAAGAAAAAGAGGTTTGTTTTGTCTAGTGCTCACTTGTGTAAAGTGTTTGAGTTGTGAGGATATTCAAGGGCTGAAGTTTGCCCTGAATATAAATTAATGAATCTTGTATATGTCAGGCGTAGGGTGCAGGGCTTGAATATACAATTGGGCGTCGGGGGAAGTGCCTGTTTAATAAAGTGGAAACTGAGAGTTTAATTACGAAAAATTGGGTTAAGGGATGAACGAGAGTTAACTCATACTCTAACGTATCCGGAGCCAAGTGGTATAAGCATGATATGGGACGTGTAGGCTTGGGTGTCTTAGGTATGTGTTAACAGGATTAGAAGGGAGTGAGTACATTCATCCATCTCATTGCATACATTTTATTTATTTGCAAGAGCTACTCATTTTAATTATTATTTTAGTTGGTACTTTTATTATGAAATAATTATGTATACTAATATTTTATTTCCGCCGCGTGTTCAATAAATTTGTATAATTTTATTTTATTTTCCACCATATCTTGGTTGTAGAATTTATTTCTATAGCTAAGATATGGCTCACACCCTAGCTCGTGAATATTCTTTATTCGCGGGTTGGGGCGTGACACTCCTCCTCTTCTTCTTCTTCTTTCTTCTTCTTCTTCTTCTTCTTCTTCTTCTTCTTCTTCTTCTTCTTCTTCTTCTTCTTCTTCTTCTTCTTCTTCTTCTTCTTCTTCTTCTTCTTCTTCTTCTTCTTCTTCTTCTTCTTCTTCTTCTTCTTCTTCTTCTTCTTCTTCTTCTTCTTCTTCTTCTTCTTCTTCTTCTTCTTCTTCTTTCTTCTTCTTCTTCTTCTTCTTCTTCTTCTTCTTCTTCTTCTTCTTCTTCTTCTTCTTCTTCTGGGTTCCAGGTTGGGGGGCGGATGGGGAAGATGATGAAGGGGATGGGTTGAGGCGGGGTGGGGGGTTGAGGGATCTGGGTGGGTTTTTAATTTTTTTTTGTTTTTTGTTTTTTTTAATTTTTTAATATGTAGTTAATATTTGATTAATATTTTTAATATTTTTTTTAAGTTTTTAAAAATATTTTAATAATTTTTTAATAAAATTGGACCCGGCCTCATGCCACGACAGCATTTAAATAGAGGAACTGATAGTCAACTGACGAAATGTATGACATTGCAACAAATTCGAAGATAATGTATGACATTGAAACTTTTTAAAGACGAAGTATGAAACTGTTAATGACCCAATAGTTGAGGTAGTTTTTTGTAATCTACCCAAAAAAAAAGTTAACAAAATTAAACAAAAGTGTGTAAGAAGTGAAAAAGTGTTTGGTCATTTATCCCTATTTATATATTGAGTGGGTAATTACATGTTTCATGGCATCATTTTCATCGTTTGCAAGGATTAAGCAACGAAATTGTATTAACCAAGCATATAAAGTGGCGTCCCAGTCCACGTAACCCTCTAAATTCGATGTACATATATTAAAAGTAGGAGAGAATATTTTTTTTGGGAGACTAGAATTGGATAGAAATAAAGAAAAGTTTTTCTTTCTAATCCTATCATAGGGATGAAATTGGTAATTTACTTTTATACAATTTTGTAGGTCAGGGTGAGTCGGATCAACACCTAACCCGTAAGCTAACCCATCATAGTTGGGCCATGATTTGATAAGACCGTACTCTGACTCACCGAACCCAACTAGTTTTGGTTTGGGTTGGACGGATTTGCGAGTTGAATATGGACTGAGTTTCGAAAATCTTGAGATTCTTAGAGCCGAAAAGGTTGAGGATGCAATTAGAAATTTGGATGAGATTGGCCGAGAGAGTTTTAACAAAACACTCATGGTACTGTTCATTTTTAACGAAAAACCACATTTTTACCTTTAACTGGTACTATTCACTATACCTTTCAAAAAACACTTTCTTTAAAAGAGAAGTTTTTTTGAACTTTTCGTTAGTTTTCCTTTGATTTTTCAATGATATTGACAACCGATAACTCATTCCTCCCTCAAGTACAATTCAACCAACAAACGAAACCCATTAGGGACAAGGCACAAATGAAATACTTTTTCATGGCAATAGTAAGCAGTAACATGTCTTTTAGGCCATTTCCAACTGAAAAGTGCTAAACATAGCCTCATCCAGGAATTATTTTTACATAAACAATATCAGACCATACTCATATACTATTTCCAATCGAAGGGGCTAATTAATTAAACAACAATTGGATGGTTTCAAATCTACTCGGTGAATTTGAATCAATTATTACAACTGAAGAGTTGGGCCCCAAAAAAGAGGTTGAGAGGGGAACTACATTGGCCAGCCTGATGCCCATTTGGCCAAATAATGTTCTAGTGGACTCCAAATAATTATAGCCGAGTCATCAGTTGGAGGTGAGTTTATGGACAAATTAGGCCATTTTTTATTTTTATTTTTGAACCTTAAGCCATCTCCATTGAAAGTGGCCTTAGCTCCTCTTGTTTCTTTCTCTTCTGTGCAGGTATCCCTGTCGCACTTACCCACAATTGGCTCAGCATATCTGAACTCTTCCTTCCTGGCTCATGTGTATATAGGACCACCCTCTTAATTTGAAAACAAGTACATTTCGGAAACAAACTATTGAAAATGAAAATCCTAGATAAAATGGTTGGAAAACAAGAAATGAAAAAAAAACAATGTGTGAAACGAAGTGAAAATTTGCATATGCTGTTAATGCTTGGTATGTATGGTATGGTATCAGTCGGGAAAGCTAAAATGACTGATTTCGTCTAAATGATATTAAATTAATATAGGAAAGGATACCCCAATTCTCCCTGGTGAAAGGCTTTTTTTCGTCATGATTTCCAATTAGAAAGCGAAACAACTCATTTACTTTCAGATATTCATAGGGTGATGCTTTTGTACTATATTTATCATCAAGGGAGGCTATTATTATCCAGGCCGTAGAGAAATCATGAAATATAATTTGAGAAAGAAAATCCTAAACAAAATCGTTGGAACCAAGAAATGAAAAGAAAAATGTGTGAAATGAAGAGAACATTACATCAGAAAAAGTTTCAATTTTTACTAATTTTTACCTAATTTTCAGTTCACTGCTATTATGATGCATATCATCTAACGATTAATTAGTCCTATACCTTTATTTCTCTTTTCTTTATTTTCATGAGAAATTAATTGTCATTAGCACTATATAAAGTCAACTTTCTACATTAGTCTCTGCTTCGTACATAATTACGTGATTTTAGGTTTAATATCTAGCTTTTAGTTGTAGATTACTTATTGTTGGAAGTTAATCTGATTCAGCCTCCTTAATATTCTGTTTTAATTTAAGCAACTCAATTGTAAAAGCTAATGGCTAGATTTTTAAATATCCTTGTCTGTAGTGTAAAGCTATTTCGCACTGGACACATGTATGTCTCATATTAGAGGTAAGGTGTATGACTTAGATGAACAATAGCACAGCTGTAATTTGAGGACAATGTACCTGATGTTGTAGCGAGATGAGGATGAATGTAAGGGAATTAATGTATTAATGAAATCAACTAGAGGAGTAGCTATGATTTGCTTACTCTAAAATTCTCTGCAAACATTCTCTGAAAATTCCTTTGTTCTTCATCTTTTCTCTCAAAAAATTTACCTGAAATCGATCATGGGCCTTAGTTCGATTTGTGAACTGGGAGTCCATAAAGCCATGAACTTTAGGGAATTTCCAACGAGAAAACCCTAGAAATCTACTTTTTTATTGGGAGCGATGACTGGAACAGTAGGCAATGACTTGAAAGCTCCAATCTTTCAAGGTGAAAACTATGACTTTTGGAGAATAAGGATGAGAACCATCCTCGAGTCTCATGATCTTTGGGATTTGTTGGAAAAGGGATATGTAACCCCAACTGTGAAAGAAACTCTCACAAAGGATGCTAAAGCTTTTGCCTTTATTCAGGGTGCAATCTCCAACATCATATTTCTGAGGATTGCAAATGAAGAAACAACCAAAGGAGCATGGGAGATTTTTCAAGAGGAATATAGAGGTGATAAAAAGGTCAGAAGAATGGAACTTACCTCTCTTAGATGTGAATTTTAGTACACTAGGATGAAGGAAATGAACCACTTAAGGACTATCTTGTTAGACTGTTTGATATTATGAATCAAATGAAGAACTATGGTGAAGAACTCACAAATCAAAGATTAGTGCAGAAGCTACTTATTAGTCTAACAAAGTCCTATGATAACATTGTGTCACTTATTGAAGAAACTAAGGATTCATATGTAATCAGTGCTCAAGAAGTGACTGCATCACTAAGAGTAGTTGAGCAAAGGTTGGAAATGCATGCAGTAGATAATACGGCTACTGATAAGGGCCTTTCAATCACTCCACATTGGTGAGAAGAACTATAACACTAGTGGACAGTCAAGCAATAGTCAAAAAGAGAAGAAACCATGGAAAGTGAAAAATAAGAAATGGGAGAACAAGGGTGGTAGTCCTGCAAAACCAAATACCATTGAAGGAACATAGAAAGTGGCTTGCAAGATATATGATAAATTGCATTATGGTGCTAGATGGTTCAAGGGTAAAAACCCAAATGTCATAAATTTGAAAGATTTGGTCATTTGGCTAAAGATTGCAATAGTGGTAGAAGAAATCAAAAGGTGCAATTTGCAAACCAAGTTGATGAGGAAAAGGCTAATGTTTTCTTTGCATGTAGAGTTGCAACAATAGAAGAAAATGAGAGTGTGGTATATAGATAGTGGCTGCAACAACCACATGACAACACACAAGTCTACTCATTGATTTGGATACAACCTATACTGGCAGAGTTAAAATGGGGAATGGAAACATAGTGGATGATGTTGGTAAAGGAACCCTGATTATAGACACTAAGAAGGGGCAAAGATACATCAGAAAAGTGATGTTGGTACCTGTGGTGCATGAAAACCTATTCAGTGTAGGATAGATGATGGAACATAGGTATTTCTTTCTTTTTGGTGATGATGTGGTTGATATTTATGATGACAGGACCCTGCAGAATCATGTCTCCAAAGTTGAAATGAAGAAAAACAGAAGCTTTCCCGTATTGCTGAGATTTCTTAGGAATCTTGCAATGAAAGCAACTGTGAATGAATCATCTTGGCTATGGCACAACAGACTAGGCCACCTCAACTTTCAAAGCTTGAAAACTTTGCAGAACCAACAAATGGTTCTTAGCCTACCTGAAATAATTAAAAAAATATAAAAAATAAAAAATAAAAACTAGTGAAGTGTGTGAAGGATGTAACTTGGGAAAACAACACAGAAGCTCTTTCCAGGTAGTCAAGCATAAAGAGCATTAGTGCCCTTGGAACTGATCACAGTGATGTTTGTGGTCCAATGGAGACTGCCACACTTGATGGCAATAGATATTTTCAGATTTTTGTAGATGATCATTTCAGGATATGCTGGGTTTATCTGTTGAGACAAAAATTAGAAGTATTCAGAGTGTTTAAAAAGTTTCAGATGCTTATGGTAAGACAAAGTGGAATGAAGATTAAAAGGTTGAGAAGTGATAAAGTATGATAGTACAAATCCTTGAAATTTGACAAGTTTTGTGAGAGTATTGGACTAGAGAAGTAGTTGATAGTTGGGTATACTCCACAACAAAATGGACTAGCTAAGAGGAAGAACAGGACAGTTGTGGAAATGGCTAAATCAATGATGCATATAAGATGATGTGCCATTCTTGGGTAGAAGCAATTTGCACTGCAGTCTACATACTTAACAGGTGTCATACAAAAGCTGTTGACAATTTAACACCTTTTGAAGCTTATAGTGGAAGAAAGCTATTTGTGAAGCATTTAAAAGTGTTTGGTTCAATCTATTATGCTCATGTCCCTACTCAATTAAGACACATACTGGAGGAATGAGTAATAATTTTTTGTCTTTGTGGGATATGGAAGTTGTGAAAAAGGTTAAAGGCTTTTCAATCTTAGAAGAACGAAAGTGATACTTTCCAAGGATGTAGTATTCAAAGAAAGTGCTCATTGGGATTGAGGTAAACAAGTTGAATCAAATGTATCTATCCCACTGTTAATTGCAGATCAATAACCAAATGCTGAGATTGAAGGGGGAACACTCCGGTGAAAATGGCCCTGTAACACCAATGCATTCTCCATCTGTGTAACCTTCACAATCAGTCATCTTAGACATCTCAATCTTCACAGTCTCCACAAGAGAGTGGAAATGTACAGGTATAAAGTTCTCAAGAATCCACCCCAAGTTTAACTCCAATAAAGATGAGAAATCTAAATGAGATATATGCAGCTTGTAATTTCTGTCAATTGGAACCATAAGACTTCAATGAAGCTGTGAATGAGGTCGATTGGAAGAAAGCAATGCAGGATGAAATGTTTGTCATTGAAAAAAATTCCACTTAAGAACCAACTGAGAGACCAAGTGAGAAATCTATTATAGGGGTGGGTTTACAAAACGAAATTGAACTTGGATGGATCTATGCAGAAGAACAAGGCTATGTTGATTGCAAAAGGTTATTCACAACAACCTGATGTAGACTTTAATGAGACTTTTGCCCCAGTTGAAAGTTTAGACATCATTAGGACCCTCATTGCTCTTGCAACACAAAAATGGTAGAAATTATACCAATTGGATGTCAAATCAGCTTTCCTAATGGGATATTCAAGGAGGAAGTCAATGTAGAATAACCTGAGGGCTTTGTTGTCAAAGATGCAGAAGACAAGGTCTACAAGTTGAACAAAACCTTATATGGTTTGAAACAAGCTCCCATAGCTTGGTATGAAGAAATTGATTCTTACTTCACTAAGAACAATTTTCTGAAAAGTCCAAGTGAAGCTACCTTGTACACCAAGAAACAAGGAAAAACAGGAGCACTCATAGTCTATATCTATCTTGATGATGTTGTGTTTACTGGAGACAATGATCCAATGATTGAAGACTTCAAGTAGGATATGATGAAACAATATGAAATGACAGATCTTGGGTTGTTGCATCATTTTTTGGGAATTGGAGTTGTTCAAGTTAAAACTGGTATATTCATTCACCAAGGAAAATATGCAATAACTTTGCTAGAAAAGTTTGGACTCAAGGATTGTAAGCCTGTGAGTACACCTCTTGTCTCAAATGCCAAGTTGTGTAAGGATGATGGTACTGAACCAATGAACTCAAACCATTACAGAAATCAGACTTGATATTATGTATGTTGTTCACCTCTTGTCAAGGTTTATCCACAACTGAAACTGAGTATGTCAGTGCAGTTAAAGCAACATCTCAGGCAATTTGGTAAAGGTTCATTCTCAAGGATTTTGGTGAAATGAAAGTTGATTCAACACCAGTCATGTGTGCCAACATGCCTGCTATTGCAATGACCAAAATCATGTGTTCCTTCATAAGACAAGTTATATCAAAAGGAAATATCACTTCATCAGGGATGCACTGTAGAAGAATGTGATTCAACTACGGTATTGCAGGACTGAGGATCAAGTTGCTGATATATTAACTAAAGCACTACCAAAGTAGAGGTTCACATGTCTCAGGGAGTTGCTTGGTGTTAAGAAGCAGGAATCAAATTAAAGGGGAGTGTTGGAAGTTAATCTGATTAAGCTTCCTTAATGTTATGTTTTAATTTAAACAACTCAGTTGTAAAAGCTAACGACTAGTTTTTTCAAATGTCCTTGTCTATTGTGTGAAGGCATCTCACAATGGACACATGTATGTCTTAGATTTGACGTGAAGTGTATGGCTAGATGAACAATAGTGCAGCTGTAATTTGAAGGACAATGTACATGAGGTTGTAGCTAGATAAGGATGATTGTAAGGGAATGTATGTATTAAAGAAATCAACTAGAGGAGCAACTATGATTTGCTTCTCTAAATTCTCTACAAACAGTCTATGAGAACTCTTTTGTTCTTCATCTTTTCTCTCATAGGTTTTACCAGAAATCCCGTCACTTATATGGGTCTTCAACTACAATATCAATTTTTATTTATTTTTTCATGTTTTTACTTTTGAAGATTGGTTGGGGAAAGTGAGGAAGTAGTGGAGGAGGTGAAAGAGGTATGAAGATAATGAGCTCAATTTACTTGGTGAAGATAAAAAATTAAACCAAAGGGTTGATGGTTTCATTGCAAGGGTTAGTGGAGAGAATGAGGTTAGAACTTCTTTTATACTAATGGCCTTCAGTAGCAAAGAATAGTTGTAGGTTTCTTAGCAAAGGAAACTAGGTCAGTTGATCAGAGTAGCATGCCATCTCTTGACTCTCTTGCACTTGAAATCCAGTTTCATTCTAGATGTGTATTTTTGAGTAGTTTAAAATATTGCTTTGCTCCAGATTCTAAATTTTGTTTTGGCCGAGTTGGTAGTCTGTGGACTCAATTGACTAAGCTCGGATCACAATGAGTTGACTCAAATTGGAATCGTTTATTGAGGTGAAATGCTAAATATTCAGTGATGTATCTGTCTATGCTTTTGGGAATTGGTTTAGTGATTGAATCCGCTGCATGGTTTCTATGTGTTGTGCTTGGCATCAGTGTTAGGACTATAGTGTCCCGTAACTTGAATCATTGTAATTTGAATGTTTTGTGTTGACCCTCTTATTACAATTTTTGCTCATGTGGAAAGGACCATTTAAGAGAAACTGTTTTATTTAGTAAAATGAAAGAAGGTGTTTTGCCACAAAAAGAAAGAAAGGATTTTTTTTCGGTGGAAGTCTTTACGGGAAGAATTGTTTACATTAGTCTCAGATTTTAAGAAAATGAGTTGGATTTTGACATAGGGTTTTCATGTTTTCCATATGATTGTAGTTTATGAGTGGTGAATATTTGGCAGGTCTTGTTAGAACTCATAAGGAAGAAGTGAATCAAACCATCTAATAAAGATATAAAATAACATAACTAAAAGGAGATATAAGTTAATGAATCTTATACATGTTAATTAATGTATCTTTAATTAATATTAGCAAGCCAGAAGGATAATTTGGTGTCTTAAGGCTTCAACAAAAAATTTGGGACTAAAAAGCCCTCTAAACAAAAAAATATCAAAACTGACAAAAACAAATACATATAAAAACCCCAAGGCTAATTTCGTCAGAAAAAAAAATTATATTTCACTTTTTAAGAAAGAAAATTTTATTAGAAAAAAAATTTAAAAGAACAAACGTGGAAGACACAACTTCAACCACGTTCGGCAGTTTACAAAAAAAAAAAAAAAAGGAAGGGAAAAAAACACGAAAAATAAAAAGGATAGAAACTTCCGTGCAAAACTGAAACCCCATTATCTTGCATGCCGATAGAATCAAAACCCACTACGGATCCTGTTCTCTGGAGCAAGAACAACTCAAATACTAGAATTAATCCCCATTATAGTTATAGAGACGAGCCGCTGTCCGTCTCTAACTAACTCTCTCTCTCTCTTCTCCGCAGCCACCGCCAGCCGAACCTCCTGGCACGAGCTCCTCCCATCTAACTATCTATCCTCTCCAAACCACCACCGATTTAATCCCGAGGTATATACTTTTTGGTTTTTCAATTTTTTTGTTTATTTTTATTTATTTGATCGGTACAGAGTTTTGTATTTATTGTATTAATAGGAGAAATAACCTCAAGGAGATTTCATTTGTATTTGATTTCAATTGCCAGAGTCGAAGCTTTGAAAAAGGGAGCAGTAGAGTACCTGTACCCTTAATATCTATGCAGATTAGCCTTTCATTGGAAAAAAAAATTTAGCTATTATTCTTTAGTTTATCATTTCACATCTACTAATGTTACCAGTTTAATCCTTGATTTTTTTTTGGTCAATTTAATTGCGTTCTCATAGATTACCCAATTTATTTCATTGCTTATTGAAAAATTTGCTGGAGATAGATTTTGATTTTCCTTTGATTATCTCAAGTAATAATGCAAATTCTGACCATAACAAACATGGGTTTCTTTTTTTTCCTGTAAGATTATGATTTCAGGTTAAGAAGACAAGGCCAAAGATATTATGTGATTATTTGAAATAGAATGCCTTTTGCAGGGAGTCTGTTGTGGCTACGGGAATAAAAAGCGAGTGAAAGGTAAAAGTTTTTCTCTCCCAAGCTTTTCTCAATCTTAATCTTTTAGTCTCAATTCTCAACATCAAACGTTTTCATCCTGTCAAGCTTAACATTACTCTGATTTAATTTGCTACAAATTGATATTTATCTAACTTGGAAGGTATCTACAGAGTCACTCTTTAATTGGATACAAACATAATCTTTTGTTTGTCATATTCATCTCATAGATTACTAGAGGATCAAATCACATGCGCTAGTATTGGTGTTGCTTTCTTTTTTAAATTTTAAGTATTTAGAGGCCTTGGTATCTTGCTTAGGCCAAAAACTGATTTGACGAAATCATTGCTGAAATTTTTGAAGGTTGAAATTAACAGTTTGGGTGGATTTCTTTTCTGCAGACTGAAGACCTAAGTTGAACATTGGGCTTTGGAAAATAACTTTCAATGCTCTGCAAAGTTTCTCGGTAATTCTATTGGGTTACACTGAAAGTTTTTTTTTGATATTTCTCTTCTTTTATGTTTATCATGATTGTTTAAGTAATTTAATCGATACTCATTTAGTTTGTGTTTTTGGGGTTTAAGATGAAATTTCATGTTTTTGAGGGTAAGGCTCAGTGTCCTTATAATATATTGAATTCCTATAATACGAGGATGAAAATTAACAAAGTCGAAGAAGGCAGCTTTCACGTTCTATTTTGAAAGCCTCCCACCACATAATGCCATTTGGGAAATTCCCATAAGTCATAAAAAATTTAGTCTTCTATATTTTTGAAAGCTAGATTTGAGAGTTGTTAAAGTTTTGACATTGGCTCTACTGCTCATCTTGCACTACTGGAATAGCAATGCTAACAAAGGTTTATGCATCACACTGTTGATCCATCATTACTGTTCAGGTTATGAAGTAATTGCTAGAAAGCATGCATCTTTGTCGTGTTCTAGATGTGCCACATACTGGATTTATTGATACTTTTATTATGTTTTTCAGAATTTTTTTTTATTAGCAATTTCTGTGGTATGCTTTGATGATCTTGGATGAATGAGTAAGTCGTTCTCTATGTTTTATGCAGGAAAAGCCCCACTTATTCCAATTTGTTCCAAATGAAAAACAGGTATGATATAACAAGTGACAACCGTCTTCGCTAATGTTGTATTGCATTTCTCAAAATTTTATGCTCCTACAGGTCAAGGCAGCTAACAAACTTCTGAAGACAAATTGAAATTTTAGTTTTAAGATTTTTAGAGGACTTCACCATATCAAGTATGGAGGGAATTGATAGAAGCGATATGATTTCTTTTTTTTTTTTCCCTCTATTAATGATATACTCTATAAATCATACGTTGTATGAATCTTTTTGTACGAATTATTAAGACACATCCATTAAGATTGAACGAAAAGTGATTTTACATTGTTATCGCCTTTTTGTACTATCAATGCAAACATCCATTTAATAATTCTGTTATGTCTATAACAATTTCAACATTTGGATTGTATATATTTACCACAGTGACCAACGTTTTAACAAGTACTCCAAAAAAAAAAAAAGGAAAAGAATGTTTGGAACGAAAGGTGATAATTTTTTATGTAAACTTGGAATAATAGTTCAACTATAATAGTCAAGAGAAAAATATAAAAAAGAACATCACATAAAGATATAGTATATCGATACTAAAGGGACAAAATTGTGAATGAAGACCAAATGGCAGCGTATAACTCTATTGTGTCTGCTATTGAACGTCGAGACAATGCCATATTTTTTGTGGATGGTCCCGGAGGGACAGAAAAGACATACTTATATCGTGTTTTGTTAGCAACCTTAAGGAGCAATGGTCATATTATATTGGCAACAACAACATCTGGAATTGCAGCAACCATATTGCCAGGCGGAAGGACAGCACACTCTAGATTTAAAATTCCCCTTAGTCCAGATGTATCTTCCACGTGTTCTATTAGTATCCAGTTAGATTTGGCAGAATTAATAAGAAAAACATCAGCTATTGTTTGGGATGAAGCACCAATGGCACACATGTTTGCATTTGAGACTCTCGATCGTACGTTCAAAGATATAATAGGCGTTGACCTGCCATTTGGAGGAAATGTCATGATTTTTGGAGGAGATTTTCGACAAGTTCTTCCAGTTGTTCCAAAAGGTACAAGGTCTGAATTGATGCAAGCAAGTATGATTAATGCTTCATTTTGGGGACACGTGAAAATGTTCCTCTTAGGCACAACATGAGATCCATCAATGATCAAGATTTTTCAGAGTTCTTACTTCATGTCGGTAATGGGGAACAAGAAACTATGATAGATGACATGATGCAATTACCATCATCTATGGTCATTCCATGGAATGGTGAAGAATCCATTGTCTAATTGGTTAATGAAGTTTTCCCCAATTTGGAATGTCATGTATGTGATGCAAGATACTTGGTAGAAAGAGTGATTATAACTCCAAAAAATGAGGATGCTGACAAACTAAATCAAATGATCATCGATAAATTTTCGGGGACTGAACATAACTTATACTCTTTCGATTCAGTTGAGGACGATGTGAGAAATTTGTATCAACAAGAGTTCTTGAATTCAATCTCACCTGGTGGAATGCCCCTTCATCAGTTAACTTTGAAAAAAGGTGCCCCGATAATGCTTTTGAGAATATCGATCCGAAGATGGGGTTGTGCAATGTACAAGACTGGCTTGTCATGGAGCTTACAATAATCTTATTGATGCTGAAATCTTATCTGGACAATTTGCTGGAATTAGAGTGTTTTTACCTGGAATTAGAGTGTTTTTACCAAGAATCTCTTTAAAGACCACACAAAGCTCAGGACCCCTATTTGAAATGATGAGAAAACAGTTTCCAGTGAAATTGAGTTTTGCACTAACCATAAATAAATCGCAAGGGCAGACAAAACCAAATGTAGATATTTATCTACCAGATCACGTATTCAATCATGGACAATTATACGTGGCTATATCAAGAGGAGTTTCAGCGTCTACAACAAAAGTCTTGGTAAAGAAAGGAGAATTACATGGTCATGAAAGAGTCTTCACAAGAAATGTTTTGTACAAAGATATTTTGCTTCCCTCGAATTCAACATAAGGTTACATTCTTTCTTTTAACGTTTAATTCCCCATTACAACTTTTAATGCAATTCAATTACAAATAATGCTAATATTTGATTTTAACCAAATGCATTAAATTTTCAACAGGACGGAACGATATGAGTTCATGATATGTTTTGGTGTCAAGTGTATCAAGGTCAATTGAAGTTCTTGGATTGTTTTTATACTTTTTATTTAGCTTTTAGTTGCAACTATATTATAATGATCTTCTCTGTTATTTATTACTATTGCATTGGTTTATACCAACGGCTGAATATGCCAAGACATTAACCTCTCCGCACGCATCACTTGCATGCGACATACCTTTTTATTCAATTACAGGGCTTTACATGTCGCTAAAGATGTCTTACGTTATTTTTTTTCATTGTAATTGTCAAAATAGCTCATTGAACAAATTGAAAACAAATAATGCAAGACAACTTCAGGGGCTCGTAGCGCCCGTGATAAAAAAAAAATGCCTCTTGCACGCACGTGAGTGAGAGGCTAGTAATATATAAAGTGAGAAAACTATAAATATTGTACAAAATGATGTACTCGGCAGTTATAAGGAGTTGGAAAACTAATGGCAACTGCCACCATGATAGGTGGAGCAGTTGCATCCTTATAACAAGGGTTTCAACCCCCTTTCTCGGGAGAGTTACCGGGATCTCATCAGGTAAATGCTCGCCCTATAGAGAGCAAGAGTTCCAACATGTTTCCAAGAGAAGGAAGGTCGTAATCACATCTCAAACATCATGGCTTCATCTTCGAGTGAGTCCCTTCCATTAAATGATTATAACCTGACATCAGAAGCAATTAAGGTTAGTAATAATGCATGCATCTATTACAGTACGTAGTTCATAAGCAGTGTTATTAACGATCTGTATATTCATTATATATATATATATATATATATGTTAAAGGGTTAACAGGTCTTGCATAGTGAAAGGACCTGTTTTGGCTGGGTATTGAAGGCATATGGCAGAATTGAATTACTTTTTATACCTTTTTTGTTATCATTTAGTGAGAATTGGTTAATTGTATTAATATGTATGTGGTAGGATTTCTACTTTCTAGGATCCATTTGTCATCCTTTTTGAGATTATTTGATTTATAGTTTATGAATTTTCATATCAAGAGCGTCAATATGTTGTTCCAGTAATTTAATTAGATGTTATATGAGTTGATGCGTTTATACCTTTGAAACATAATTTTTCAAACGATTTCTAATCCTGCAACAAATCGCAGGGAAGACTTTCTGTTTCCTCTCTAAAGTGGATCATGAAAAAAAGATATTAAAATTATAAGCATCTAAAGCAACAAATTTTAATCTTGCGGAGTGTCAAAGATGACAGCTATAGGGGTAGTAACATTATGTTTATCAGAAAACCATCTCAAGTATCCTTGACCGTATGGAACACCATCCTTCCCAGCACCATCTTGTGCGATAAATTCGACATGGTATGTAATCTCCTGGTTAACCTCTGTGAATGTAAGCACCTGAGGATTGACACTCATTCCCATTTGATGTGGTACTAAAAGATCCAAGTTGTAAGCTGACATAGCCGGGCCGACGTTCTTGACAGTCCTTGTATAATACTGAGACTGAGTCTGGTTGGGGCCTGCTTTAATAGAAAATGAAGGGTAATTGAGCTGTGCTTCTGGTATGACCCCTACTTCAGAGCATTTCACTGTTTGTTGTGTGATGATCTTTATTGCTGTCTCATTGTAATTCAATCCACACAAGTAAGGAAAGTAATCCTCAGGTTTTATGTCAAAGATGAGGCCCGGGTCATTTGCTTTTGAAGGGTTGACATGGCCTCCACCAATTGCGAAAACGTCCGCAGGTGTAAGATCTTGATTCACGATGGGTGTGCCTCCAAGGTTTAGTACATTAGCGGTTGTCATGATGGCAGATTTGATTGCAGCTGGAGACCAGTCAGGGTGTGATTTCTTGATCAAAGCTGCAATGCCGCTCAGGTGAGGAGTTGCCATTGAGGTACCAGAAATTATGTTAAATGTTGCCTTAGGATTAGGAAGTGTGGCATTGTCCACTGATTCTGGCCATGCAGCTAGGATGTCAACACCAGGTCCAATGATGTCAGGTTTCAGAATTCCGGGGCTTGGTCTGCTTGGTCCTCTGGACGAAAAGGAAGCTACCCTGGGAGCAAGCGCATCTCCAATTATAGTTCCATTGGAGTTAAGCTTCTCATCTTGTGATTTTAGTATTCTGTCAGTGGTACTTGCTCCGACTGTGAAAATCCATGGCGCCTCATTTGATAAAGACTCATAGAAGGGACCAGAATTTCCAGCCGCGCAGCTGAAAAATATTCCTCTTTTAATTGCTGCAAATGCACCAATTGCGATTACATCATTGTAGAAAGGACGTGAGGGGCCTCCAAGTGAGAGGGAGAGCACGTCTAAGCCATCTTCAACAGCGGCATCAAGGCCAGCTAAGATATCACCATACGTACAACCAGGCCCTCTGCAGACTCTATACATTGCCAAGTGAGCATAAGGTGCCATGCCCACCGCCGTGCCGTTCGCCTCTCCAAACACGCTTGCGCCCTTCACAAAATTTCCAGCAGCAGTGCTAGAAGTGTGGGTGCCATGACCATTCTGGTCAAATGGAGTTCCTGTAATATTTCCTCTGTCTGCACCTACGAAATTTCTTGCACCAATAAGCTTGTTATTGCACACTGTGCCGTTGAACTCGCACTTGCCTTTCCATTTAGCCGAAGGAGGGGAAACTCCTTCGTCGCTGAACGATGGATGATCGGGTCCAATCCCTGAATCCAAAAGTCCTATGATCACACCTTCACCGTAGTTTGCTTGTTCCCATAGTCCATATCCTTGGTGTAACCCCAAGAAGTCAGGACTATGAGTAGTTTGCAAAGGCACAGTTATCTCGAGATGAGAAGACAAAAACCCTTCTTTGTTTTCCATTGCTTTCACTTCTTCTGGTGTCAGTTTTGCTGCAAATCCAGTGACTACATTGCGGTATGCATGAACAATCCTCTGCTGGTTTGAGATTGTAGTAGTTTCAGACAAAAATGACTGATACCATTCGTCTAAATCTGATTCTACAGAGGAGACTGGCTTTTCGAGAAAAACAATGTAAGTTTGGAGGCTATTTTGGTCCTGTTGTGCAATTGCAAGTGATATGTAAAACATGAAAGTAAAACAAAGAAGATATATGACATGCATTGCTGCACCTTTCTTGTTCTCCATCTTTTAAATTGGTTAAAAGACCTTGGTGTGTTTTAGTCTACTTTAAAGTGCCTATTTATAGTAGATAACTGTGGTCAATAGAGATAGTTGTGAATTTCTTGACTTGTTTTGACTTGGTTAATTAAGTGGCTGTGCAAGCTAAAATTGGTGGACTTTGTAATGCCCGTAGGCGGCGATGCAGCTTATGCGACGGAAAAGATTAATTTGTCTGGATTTGATTTGGAAGCTTTTCTGGCATAGTGTAGTGCGAACAGGTTCCTTATTATTCTTGTTAAACCTTCATTTAGTTAATGTGCAGGCGACGAAGGTGAACAGTAGGAGGAAGAGGACAACAGTTAAAATTCATTTTATGAGTTGCATTGTTGCTGGTATAAATGTATAATGACAAAGAATAATATTCTATCTGGTGCAAACTTCAAATCTAGTCAGAATAGCAAGCCTGCACCAATTTACCATTATTTATTGAGAAATCACATGATATGAAATACATATCAAAATTTCAGTATGTTGAATTTTGTAAAGGAAATTAAAATGAGGAGAAATAGGTGCACGTATTGTTCATGTATTTTTTTTTTCCCAAAGATAGGAATAGATTATGTAGAATTATCAGAGAGACGGGCCATACGGCCCACTTCTAACAACACCGATATTGTCCCCAACTTGGTAATTACCACCTGCACAATCCGTCAAGTGTGGGGTTTTATCACAAAAGGCCTCGATGTTAGTTAGAGTAGGGTTAGGATATTTAAACTAATACTTATCTTTTACTACGACCGATGTGGGATTCAACACGCCCCCTCACGTGGGACCCAATTAGTGGGTCATACGTGGGAGATCCACACATCGCAACCACGTGGAGCCAAGGGGACTCACCCTACACGCGGGGCCAAGGGACCCACCATCATCGCGCGGGGCCAAGGGGACCCACCCATCACATGGCAGTACAGTACGGGCCCGCTCTCTAGCTCTGATACCATGTAGAATTATTAGAGAGACGGGCCATACGGCCCACTTCCAACAACATCGATATTGTCCCCAACTTGGTAATTACCACCTGCACAATCCATCAAGTGTGGGGTTTTATCACAAAAGGCCTCGGTGTTAGTTAGAGTGGGGTTAGGATATTTAAACTATTACTTATCTTTTACTACAAATGATGTGGGATTCAACAGATTAAAGCCGAATAGAAATGTTTACATCTTGGGCTAGAATATTAAACAGAAAATCCGGGCCAATACAATCCCAGAAAAAAGTACGTTTCTCCTTAAACACATACTTTGCCACCAAGTGAGCAGCATGATTGCTCTCTCTAGGCACAAACACGAACGTCACCGACGTCAGCCTTCGCGCTAGAATCTCAATGTCACCGAGAATGCATTCAAAGCTGAAATCATGAGACACCTCCTTCCTGAGCATCTAAATGACCACCTTAGCATCCGATTCAATGATAATGAGATCGAAACCGTTATCAATACCCACCACCAGGGCATCCCTTATAGCCCACGCTTCGGCCGCAACAGCAGAGTGGCAGAAACCGATGCCAGATCCTCCCGCAGCCTTGAGCATACCAACGAAATCCCGACCGACCCAACCCACTCCAACACGCTTCGTTTCCTCTCACCAGGATGCATCAGTGTTGATCTTGATAACACCAAACATTGGTTTTTGCCACTGGACATTCGTATAGCCAATAGCCGTAACAGATGTAGGCTTTACTTTGACTTCGTCTTCATCACCTCGGGATGCAGCATCCATGAACTCCACTACACTCTTCCTCCAATCCGACAGAACCTCCAAAGGATGACGGACTCGACTGTTGAACACAGACTCATTCCTACTTTTCCATAGCCACCACAGTCCAAAAGCAAATTCTTAATAGATCTCATCCGCCAAATCCCTATCCTTGACTCTGTTACAAAAGAGTTCCCAACTTTCAAGGAAATCAACCCTAGCCAAATCAAAGGAATTCAAATGAAGCGGAGAACAAAACCAAAAAAGGTGACTAAAATCGTAGCGGAAAAACAGGTGGTTTTCTGTTTCATCAATTTTGTTACAAACCCCACACACGTTGTCAACTCTCATATGTCTTCTTTGGAGGTTATGCCTAACAGCCAAGATGTTATTGCAGTATCTCCAGATGAAGGTTTTGACTTTGTTGGGAACTTGCAAGCTCCAAATCTTGTTCCAGACATGGTTTTGCTTTTGATACTCGCTGGGAGTACCCCGACCTCTTTTACCCAATGCACCGTTATCCAAAAGGTTTACAGCCACTCCGTAATCGGATTTTACAGAGTACTCCCCGTTTACAGTGTGGTGCCACACCAATCTATCACAAACTCTAGATTTACTTATTGGGATACTAAGAATAGGAACCACATCTTCCCTACTAAACCTAGTCGAGATCTTCTCCACCAACCAAGACTTAGTTGACAGGTCAATTAGATCACAAACCATAGTACCTTCTAGGCTTGCCTTCGAACTAACTTTGAAAGTGGATGGCATAGGAAACCACGGATCTTCCCTAATGTTGATGCATACTCCATCCCCCCCCCCCCCCACGCCATCGTAGGCCATTCTGCAGGATCTTACAAGCTTCATATATGCCCTTCCAGCCCCATGATGTTTTCTTTCCCCTATCGGCTTCCTTGAAAGATTTCCCAGGAAAGTATTTGTCTCGTAATACAGATGCTAGAAGGGATAGCGAATTTTGGGTTAGTCGCCACCCAATTTTGGCTAGGAAAACAAGGTTAAAGCACTAAATATCTTTGAACCCCAATCCACCAGAGTTTTTTTTTTTCATAAGCCGGTCCCATGAGATCCAATGAACGCCCTTCCTTTGGTGATTCCCTCTTCACTAGTAGTTACGATTTGCTTTCTCAATGTCTCTGCACACCCCAATAGGAAGCTTAAAACAACTCATGGCATAGTTTGGCAAGGCCATGGCCACCGCCTTAACAAGGACCTCCTTACCGGCTTGGGACATAAACTATTCAGCCCAACCCGCCATTCAAGCTTCGAGCTTGTCTCGAACATCCTCAAAAACAGCCTTCTTGGAATGTCCGAAGTCATCCTGGAGCCCAAGATATTTCCCAAACCCCTCATTGCACTGAATGCCCAGAGTTGTTTCGATATTCTTCCTGATCCGTTTCGAGGTCTTAGAGCAAAAAAAAATCGAGCTTTTAGACAGATTTATAACTTGACCGGAACCCTGTGCATACACTTTCAGCACCTCCATAATCCCATTTGCCTCCACCACCGTGGCGTTCCCAAACAGGACAGAGTCATCTGCGAAGAAAAGATGTGAAATAGAGATTCCAGTTGGCGACACCTTGAAGCCATGAAGGACGCCACGCTCCATACTCTTTCTAATCAACATAGAGAATCCTTCAGTTCACAGAAGAAACAGAAAGGGAGATAGGGGATCTCCCTATCTAAGCCCCCTCTGCGGCATAAAATAACCAGTCGGGCTACCATTGACCAGAATGCTGAATGAAACAAATGATATACATTCTTTGATCCATCTACAGAACAATGGTGCAAAGCCCAATTTCAGGATCATACTAGTGAGGAAATCTCATTCCACACGGTCGTAGGCCTTAGCCATATCCAGCTTTATAACCATCCCCGTCTGATCATCCTTTTTTTGGTGAAGGGAATGCAAAATTTCATGCACCAAAAGAATGTTGTCCTGGATTTACTTCCCAGCAACGAAGGCAGATTGGTTGTCTCCAATCACGTTCGGCATCACTAGCTTTAGCATATTAGTTAGCACCTTGGCTAGGATTTTGTAAATTACATTGCAGAGAGCGATGAGCCTATATTGCATCATATTCTTTGGGCATTTCACCTTTGGAATCAGCACTAAGTTTGTGTGGTTCAACTTCCATAGAAGCTTACCAGAGTGCCAAAAGGCTTTAACAATCTTGATCACGTCCTCCCCCAAGGTATCCCAATGATCTTGATAAAAGCACCCAGAGAACTCGTCCGGACATGGGGCTCTCGAAGGCGAAATTTGGAAGGCAGCCGTCATAATTTCATCCTCCGTCACTGGTGCCGTCAAAGCACAGTTGTCTTCTAGAGAGACCCGATCCTCCATGCAACTCGCAATCTCCTCAATCTGGCTCGGGCCACTAGATTGGAATAACTCCACAAAATACGAGGTTGCAGTAGCACATATCCCGCTCGGGCCACTAGATTTGATTAAACCTTATTCTTTTCAACGTGTGCGCGTGGAAGAACTTCGTGTTTTTGTCACCCTCCCTTAGCCATTGGATCCTAGATTTTGTTTTCCAATAGGCCTCTTCTTTTTTATAAGCGACCTGGAGGTCCCTCTCCTTATGCTGAATCTCCTCCTTGTTGAACCCATTAGGTGTGTAGGCCGCTCGAAGCTCTTCCTTCAACTGTACAATCAATTTCTTAGAGTTTCTGCCTTCCCCCCTATACCATATCTTTAAGCTTTGCCTGAGTTTTTTCATTTTTTCACAAAAGCAAAAGGCATGAGAGCCTCCAAATTTATCCCTTCACTCCTCATTTACCAAGCAGGGCGTGATCAGACCCTTCCAAGACCATATGCCTGATTTTAGTGTTAGGAAATATATCATGCCACCCCAAGGTTACCAAGCCACGATCGAGTCTCTGCTGAATTGGCAGCTTCTCTCTATTATTCCACCACGTGAAGGGGTAACCTTCGTATCCCAGATCCATGAGCTCATTCCGGGTTACGAACTCCCTAAAATCCCGCGTACTGGAAGCTGGTCTAAAGTTGCCTCCCTTTTTTTCTTCATTGCACAAGATATCATTAAAATCCCCTATGAGTAGGCATCTGTCCCTATCTTGATCAATCCGTTTGCTCAATCTCTGCCATTGGTCACTTCTCTTCCGATCATCAGTACTAGCGTAGATGGCAAACAAACGCCAATGGCAATTAAGCAAATCATCCCACAATTTGACTTCGATCATGAAGTCTTCAGACATAATCAGACTTACTTGAGAATCAATTCTCTAGAACACACAGAGTCCTCAGACATAGCGTAGATGGCGAACAAATGATCCATTCATATACTCATTTTCAGATACTCATAGTTCCTGCTCTTGTTCTTTGTCTCTGCAGGATAACTATGTCAGGGGTGTGACGCCGGTTCTGCTCCAGCAGGTTGTCAACTGTCAGGTCACCCCCGATACCCTGATAGTTCCAAGTGATTATCTTCATGGAGACTTGGGAGACCCCTTACGGCTGGTCTCCTCCGCCTCTTCGGATATGCTTTTCCTAAGTCTATTACTTATAGGCTTAAAACAAGGTACCATCCTAGAGTATTCCAACTCTTGGTGTGCTCATTTTTTTCCTTTTCTGATTATTCATCACTGCCTCAATGATTGGAGTTAGTTCAAATAGGTCATCCTCCATAGCCTTGGGTTCCACAACATTGACCCCCACAATTGACGGGCTATCAGCAGCCGCTCCCCTGTCACACTTCCTACTTTCACTGCCGTTCGCGACAAAAGGCTCGCAATTTAAGTCGAAACCCTGACCAGTTTCAGAGGAGACCCCCGATACATTTGCCTAAACATCCTGTTCTGGGATCTCATGGAGAACAATATTCCCAGCACCTTCAGTAATCACCCCTCTCGGTCCAATAAGCCCTGCATCAAAAGCAATTTCTCTAGCCTTTCTCGCTGCCTCCTCTTCCTTCCGTTGGTTTCAGATTTTGTCAGCTAGCTTTAGGCCCCCACTGCCATTTTTACTCGAAGACAATCGGGGTTTACTAGGGGAGATAGCAGTATCAGTCTCGTCATCCTCCATCTTCGTTGTACATTCACTTCCACTTTGAGATTTGTATCCCCGGTGTTGTGAGTGACTCCCCATCCCGGAGGTCTTTGAAGAACGTCCAGATCGTTTGCCTCCATCATGTATTTTTTTTTAGACACATAATATTTGTGTATTGCGGGGAAAATATTATTGGTTTAACTATATACTTGTTATTTTATAGGTATCAATGCTGAATAAGGTCACAAATTTGAATACCCTTATTCTCATTGATTACAAAAAGGGGTTTTTATCACAAATGGTCCGTGACATTGATCAAACGCATCATTTTGGTCCCTGACATTGAAAATCAATAGAAATGGTCCCTGAGATTGATCAAACACATCACAAATGGTTCTTCTGTTAAAAACTCTTTGGGCAATTTTCAAAGCTTCGTAACTCAATCGTTTCTTAACCAAATTCGACCCATAATATATCAAAATGAAGATAGGATAGTGTAGAACAAGATTATACCTATTTGGAAGCCCAATGGTAGCCGGAGATGACCGGAAAATAGCTCAAATGTGACTGGTCCGCGAAAAAACTGGAAAACTCGCCGGAAACTGGGTAAACTTTAAACGTTCATAACTTCTTCAATACTCAACTAAATTGAGTGATTCTAAAATGAAAATCATACTTCTCGACAAGAAAAAGAGAATGGTACCTTTATTGACTGCTAATTCACCGTGGTTTGGCCGGAAAACGGCTCGAAATTGGATAACCATTTTCGAGTTAGCTAATTTCGAGCTGTTTTGCGGCCAAACTACGGCGAGTTAGCCATCAAGAAAGATACCATTCTCTTCGTCTCATCGAGAAGTATGATTTTTGTTTTTGAATAACTCGATTTCGTTGATTATTGAAGAAGTTATGAACGTTTAAAATTTACCCAGTTTCCGGCGAGTTTTCTAGTTTTTCTGCGGACCAGACACATTTGAGGCTATTTTCCGGCCATATCCGGCAACCATTGGGCTTCAAAATAGGTATAATCTTGTTCTACACTTTCCTATCTTCATTTTGATATATTATGAGTCGAATTTGGTTAAGAAACGATTGAGTTACGAAGCTTTGAAAATTGCCCAAAGAGTTTTTAACGGAATGACCATTTGTGATGTGTTTGATCAATCTCAGTTACCATTTCTATTGATTTTCAATGTCAGGGACCAAAATGATGTGTTTGATCGATCGGGTTTCAAGCATTTTGTGGATTAGTGCACTACTAGAAAACTGGCCTTAGACCACTGCCAAATTATTTACCCAAAAAAAAAACAAAAAAAAAACACAGTCAAATTGGCCACACAAGATGTTCTCCGAGTTTTTTGTACCAAATAGCTACAGTTAATTGTACAAACGTGATTCCAAGTACACCAAACCTCGCTTTTGGGCACTGATTCCCAGTTTATTATTACCAATGAAGTGTGGGTTTTCCCCGTTCTGTACTTCAAGTTCTGAACATGTTCCAGGTTGTGGTTGCCCTTCATTTGTACATCTATATTTAGTTAGGAGTCTTCAGACTATTTGTGAGCCAATGTTTAATCTACTTATTTGATTCAAGGTATAGAAAAGATACAATGAGCCAGTTTGCCACTTTTATCACAATCTTCTGATTTGAAGTTAGATTTCTTGGACCACGAGTTATTTAAACACCCTCTCATAATATTCCAGAAGCTAAATTGATTTGGGTTTCACAAACGGGTATTTATGTATATATTTTTCATTTTCTCGTCTTTGTTCCTAAAACCTTATGGATTAAAGTGAGAGAAGATCATATAGATGCCAAAAGAAGCCATACTTAATGAGACTTATATGTAAAATCATAATAGATTATGTATACAAAGATGTGTAAGTATATTATTGTCCCTACGTCGTAGATGTTGGCTTGTTTATATAAAGAGTGAGCCTCTATATGTTTCTGTCGGTTTATATGAAGTTTGAAGTTGAAATTGAAATGCACAGAATTGAAGCTTTGAAATTTGGTGATTTTAGCATAATAAAGTTTTAGTGATCAAGTTGGATCTGAGTAAATTGAGGAAGAAAGATATTTGCATTACATGTTCAATTCATTCGTCACATTGCCAGTACTGATATATGAATGAGGTTTGGGATATTTAGGTTAGCATTTTAAAGCTTTCATTAGAAAGCATGAGAAAACCTCAAAGTTTTATTGGTTAATAATTCTTAAGATAACAAACTTCATAATTAGACAAATCCGTACATAGAACAAAAAATCAAGAGCACCGAGCCAATAAAGACTGAGAAGATTGAATCAAGAATAAATTTATTGGAGGCTTCATTGTTAAATTCAGACCTGATCATTAATCGAGAAGTGGTGGGAACGATAGAACCTGTGAATGCATGAGATTCTATTGAAAACTAACCACTTTATTATACCTCCAAACCTTGGAAGCCCTGGGAGTCCAAATAGGACTAGACAATTAACAAAATGCAGAAAACATCTTTAAGACTTAAAACCCAAACAGAACAGTGTAAAGGATAAAATTTGGCAGAAAAAGCCTATATATCACCGGGAGGCAGTGAGTTTGATGCACATCCTGAGCTCATAACAGACACCAGAGCCCAAATCTAGGAAGCTTAATTTGTTCCTGCTGCCGGATTTGCATTTTTTTTACTTGATGCTCAATCCATCGTACCATGGGATCTACATCAATTTGGTCTTAACTGATTATAAACCAAACCCTCCCTTATTACTTAAGCTAACCCTAACAGTTCTCCAAGACCAAAATTTTAGTGTTGTTGAGTAAACATCACTGCTATGGGGGTAGTAACATCGTGCTTATCAGAAACCCATCTCAAATAACCCTGATCAAATGGTACACCATCCTTCCCAGCCCCATCTTCTGCTATAAATTCAACATGGTATGTAATCTCCTGATTAAACTTCGTGAATGTAAGCACCTGAGGATTCATACTCATCCCCATTTTATGTGGTACTAAAACATCCAAGCTGTTAGTTGAACTAGCCGGGCCAACATTCCTCACAGTCCTTGTATAATATTGAGATTGAGTCTCATTTGAACCTATTGTAATAGCAAATGAAGGATAATTAAGCTGTGCTTCTGGTACGGCTCCGGCTTGAGAGCAGTTCACTGCTCGTTGGGTGATCATCTTTATCTGTTTTTCATTGTGATATAAACCACACAAGTAAGGAATGTAATCCTCAGGTTTTATGTCGAAGATGAGCCCCGGGTCATTTGCCTTTGCAAGATTGACATGGCCTGCACCAAGAGTAAAAATGTCTGCAGGTTGAAGTTGTTGATCAACAATGGGGGAGCCTGCGAGGTTCAGTACATTAGCTGTTGTCATAATGGCAGATTTAATAGCAGCCGGAGACCAATCAGGGTGTGATTTCTTGAGTAGAGCTCCAACAACCAGTTTCAGTGCAGACTTTGTACATTGCCAAGTGAGCATAAGGTGCCATTCCAACAGCTGTGCCATTGGCCTCTCTGAACACGCTGGCTCCTTGCACAAAATTTCCAGCAGCAGTGCTAGACGTATGGGTACCATGGCCGTGATTATCAAATGGAGTTCCTGTAATATGCCCTTCTTCTGCACCTATGAAATTTCGTGCACCAATAAGCTTGTTGTTGCAGACTGTGCCATTGAATTCGCACTTGCCTTTCCAGTTAGCAGGAGGAGGGGATACTCCTTCGTCGCTGAATGAAGGATGATCAGGTCCAATCCCTGTATCCAAAAGTCCTATGATCACACCTTCACCGTAGTTTGTTTGCTTCCATAGTCCGAATCCTTGGTGTAATCCCAAGAAGTCAGGACTATGAGTAGTTTGCAAAGGTAGAATTCTCTCCTCGCGAGCTGACACGAACCCTTCTTTTTTTTTCATAGCTTTCACTTCTTCTGGTGTCAGTTTTGCTGCAAAGCCAGTTACCACTTTGCGGTATGCATGAACGATTCGCGAACTTGTCTCCTGGTTTGAGCTTTGAGCTGTTTCAGGCAAAAATGACTGGTACCAACTCTCCAAATCCAATTGATCAGAAAACTTCTGCGAAACCGGCTTTTCTACGAAAACAATATAAGTTTGCAGGCCATTTTTCTCTTTTGCAACTGCTACTGACAAATAAAACATGAATGTACAACCGAGAAGGTAAATAACATGCATTGCGGCTCCTCTTTTGTTCTCCATCTTTATTATGGCTAAGATGAACTTGGAGGTGCTGGTTCTGTGTGTTAAGCTACTCTAATACCATTTCAGCACCTATTTATAGTAGATAAACATGGTTATTGCAGATAACTTTGCGGTTTAATCGAAGTTTTTTGCCAGCTTTTCTTGTTGATCATTCTAATTTTTAGAATTAAATTGTGAAGGTTGATTTGTTGTGCTTTGGTTAGTGAACTTGGCAGAAATTCAGGACATGGTAAAGAAACTTAAGAACAGAGAGATGATTTTCTTTCTGAATATTCCTCTTCTCATTTACTTTTCACAACACACTTTACACTTACATTTGGATATATATATATATAGTCAAGGCTATGTACCAAACTATCCATGACAGCCTGTAAATATAACAACCTAACTAAACTATACAGATGTAACAATACAGTTATAACAAGAATGATTATCTAACTAAAACTATATGAGCTGTTATGACTTGGCATCTTTATCTTTACACCCCCTCAAGCTGAGCTTGGAAAGACTAGGAGTTCCAAGAGAGAGCTTGGATTGAAGGAAGAGAAACCGATTTTTAGACAGAGATTTGGTGTGAATATCGGCTATCTGATCCTGACTACATACATACTGAATTTTAATCAGATTGGCAAGCACCAGCTCCCTGATATAGTGGTAATTGATTTCCACGTGTTTAGTTCGGGCATGAAAAACAGGGTTGGATGCAAGTGAAATGGCAGAGATGTTGTCGCACTAAATGGTAGGTTGGAGTGTGAAGGGGAAACCAAAATCTCTGAAAACTTTGCAGATCCAGGTAATTTCAGCTGCAGTGTGAGCAAGAGACCGATATTCAGCCTCAGTAGAAGAACGAGCTACTGTAGGCTGCTTTTTAGCACTCCAGCTGACTAAATTTGAGCCAAGAAACACACAGAATCCACTCGTGGATCTTCTATCAAAGGGGCAGCCAGCCCAGTCTGCATCAGAGTATGCTGATAGAGTAAGAGGACCCTTATGAAACCAGATGCCATGAGAAGATGTACCTTTGAGAAATCGCAGAATTCTCTTGGCTGCTTGCAGATGTAAGTCAGTAGGAGTATGCATGAATTGGCATACTTGGTTGACTGCAAATGAGATATCAGGCCGAGTCCAAGTTAGATACTGAAGACCTCCCACAATGGATCGATACTCGGTTGGATTTGCTAAAGGTGTGCCACTGTGATCCAGTTTGACAGTACCAAGAGGTGTCGAACAAGGCTTAGCACCCTCCATCTTTGTCTTGTGTAAAAGGTCCAACAAATATTTCCCTTGATGTAAAAATAGTCCTTCTGTGGTGCGTTGAACTTCAAGTCCCAAGAAGTAATGTAAGGGACCTAAGTCTTTGACAGGAAACAAAGAACTTAGTTTTTGAATAAACAGATTGCAAGCTGAAGAATCCGGACCACTGACCAATATATCGTCTACATAGACAAGAACAACCACAAGAACTGGAGCTTTGAGAACAAAGAGAGATGCATCAGAGGAGGACTGAGTGAAACCGAGAGAATGAAGAGACTGAAACAGCTTATCAAACCATGCCCGTGGAGCCTGTTTGAGTCCATATAAGGACTTTCTCAATTGACACACATGAGTGGGATAGTTCGGATCACTGAAACCAGGTGGCTGATGCATGAAGACTTCTTCTTTTAAATCACCATGAAGAAACGCATTGCTAATGTCAAGTTGGTGAAGAAACCAAATGAACTGGACAGCAAAGGTTAGCAGAATGCGAATGGTGACAGGCTTTGCTACAGGACTGAATGTCTCTTGATAGTCTAGACCCTCTTTTTGATGAAACCCCTTGGCAACAAGCCGGGCTTTATACCTGTCAACTGTTCCATCAGGCTTCTTTTTTATTCTAAAGACCCATTTATAGCCAACAACATTCTGGGAGGAAGAAGAAGGAACCAAGATCCATGTACCAGTGGATTGGAGGGCATTAAATTCGGCCTGCATTGCTGATCTCCACTCAGCAAACTTAGAAGCTTGATTGTAAGTTGTGGGAACATAATCAAGAGAGGATGAGAGAGGATGTTTGGTAGCAGTGTAGGCCCGAGGCTTAAAAATGCCATTTTTCGATCGAGTGACCATTGGATGTGTGTTATGACTTGGCAAAGGTGGAGAAGGTGATGGAGATTGTATCGGAACTTGGGAGACAGGTTCACTAAGAAAGGAAGCAGTGGTAATAGGGTTGATAGGGGGAGAGCATGTTGGAGCAGAGTGTAAGGTAGAAATAGGAAAATGTAGATCAAAAGTAGGAGAGATAGGAAGGGTAGAAGTAGAGGATGAAGATGACTTGGCAGTAAAGGGAAATGATGTCTCATCAAATAGGACATGCCGAGAGATGTAAACTCGGGCAGTGGCTGTGTCTAAGCACCTATAACCCTTATGTTGTAAGCTGTACCCAAGAAAAATACACTGCTTGCTTTTGCCATCAAGTTTAGAGTTGACATAAGGTTTTAACCATGGGAAACAACTACACCCAAAGATCCGTAGGCGAGTGTAGTCAGGGAGTGTGTGAAATAGTAACTCCCATGGAGATTTGAGAAGACCAGAAATAGGTAACCTGTTGATCAAGTAAACAGCAGTGGAGAAAGCTTCAACCCAATAAACTGTAGGGACTTTAGAGGCTACTAACAGTGTTCTTGCTGTTTCTACAAGATGCCGATGCTTGCGTTCTACACATCCATTCTGTTCTGGTGTATGTGGGCAGCTGTACTGATGAGAAATGCCATGCAAATTGAGATAAGACTGAAAAGAAGCACTAGTGAACTCACCCCCTGAATCAGAACGTATAGTCTTTATTTGATTACCAACAGATTTTTCCACATAGTTCTTGAAATTTGCAAAGGTAGAAAACACCTCAGATTTTCTTCTCAAGGGAAAGAACCAGCTATATCTGGTGTAATTATCTACTAACAACAGATAATATTGAAAACCACTCACAGAAGTCACAGGGGCAGGTCCCCATACATCACAATGAATTAAAGCTAAACTATGAGGAGTTGATGAACTAGCAGGAGAAAAGGACAGTTTATGATTTTTAGCGATGGCACAATCTGAGCAGAAGAAGTCAACTGAGGATTTACCATGCAGTGCAAGTCGATTACTAGAGATTACTTTCCGAAAAATGGTAGAAGAGGGATGACCCAATCGACTGTGCCAAATCTTCACTGGAGCTTTAATACTGACAAATGCTAATGAAGAAACGGAAGAGATACCTCTGGAAGGAAAGCTGTGCAGAGGATAGGAGCCATCTCTAACTGGTCCCCGCAAAAGCATCTTCCCCGTAGAACGATCCTTTACAAGGGATCCATCAGAATCAAGGGTTAATGAACATGAATTATCATTAACAAATTGAAAGGCAGACAATAAGTTGTGCTTCATTTGAGGAACATGAAGTACATTGTTCAATTTAAAGGAATGATGAGGAGCATGTAACAAAGAGGAACCAGTATGAGTGATGGAAAGACTTTTACCATCACCAATGTAGACTTTATCTTCACCAGTATAAGGAGATGGAGACGAGATGTTGAAGATGTCATTGGTTATGTGAGAAGTTGCTCCAGAATCAATGAGCCAGGAAGGAGAAGAGGACTTGGATTGATAGCGCGCACACATTGCAGCAAGCTTTGCTGGAGGGATTTTACCAGAAATATCTGGATTCATGCGATCAAAGCAATCGATTGCCTCATGACTTGTATTGCCACAGATCTGGCAGGGATTAGAAGCACCAGATGAAAAGGAGCCACGAGAGGAGGAATGATGACCACGATTGGAACCAGAAGTGAAGCCATGAGTGTAGTTGCCCCGATGATTGCCTCTGTGTCCTCGATTATTAGAAAATCGATTATTCCTGCCACGATGGGAGTTATATCGAAAAGAGTTATGGAGAGGAGTCTGTTGAGCAGCAAATGCCTGAGGTGGTGTAGGAAGAAGAGGCGGAGAAGCTTGAACCGAGAGAGCATGAAACGGTTCAGTAGGTGCAGAAGAGGCGAGTTGCTTCCTTCGATTCATGGAAAGCTCATTTGTGAGTAATAATCCATGCAACTCATCAAGAGACGTGGAAGAGAGACGAAGCATGATAGAGTCGATGAATGATTCGAACTCATCAGGAAGGCCAGCCAGTGTAGCAACAATTAGATCTCGATCTGAAATCGAAGCTCCGGCTGCAGTGAGGGAATCTGAAATTTCCTTGATCTGCTGCAGATAATCCGCCATTGATTGAGAGTTCTTCTGAATACACTGAAGGCGAGAACGAAGCTGATGAATGTGCGCATCAGAAACACCACCAAAGCGCTGCTCAAGTTTGAGCCACAGATCTCTGGAAGACGAAACGCCGACAGTGAAGGGAATGACTTCCTCAGAAAGTGTTGAATTGAACCAGATGAGAAGATTCTGATCTTTCTCATACCAACTCTCGAAAGCAGGATTGATCGATCGATCTGGAAGAAATGGCGCCGGACAGGGCTCAGTGCCATCAATGAGTCCGAGAAGCTTGTACCGGCGAAGAATAGGGGCAAAGAGAGCACACCATGGTAGGTAATTCGAACGCTTGAGCTTGATCGGCACCATGCTGCCGATGTTCTGAATCGTGAGAGAAGCGTACGAATGAGACAAATTAGGGTTTGGAGAAGAGGAATTGGGATTCAGAGTCGGAGAAGAGGAACCGGTGGGCGACGCCATCAGATAACAAGATGCAAGATCCAAGATGTGAGATCCAAGAACAACACTGGTAATATCTCACAGATCGGAGATGAGATGAGCGATCGGAGACGAGAGCACGGCGGAAGAGAGGAGGATCGAAGAGAGCCGTGAGGCGGTGGCGATGGATACCATAAAGAAACTGGAGCTTTGATACCATAAAGAAACATAAGAACAGAGAGATGATTTTCTTTCTGAATATTCCTCTTCTCATTTACTTTTCACAACACACTTTACACTTACATTTGGATATATATATAGTCAAGGCTATGTACCAAACTATCCATGACAGCCTGTAAATATAACAACCTAACTAAACTATACAGATGTAACAATACAGTTATAACAAGAATGATTATCTAACTAAAACTATATGAGCTGTTATGACTTGGCATCTTTATCTGTACATGGTAATGCTCGCTTGTGGCGATGGACCTTATGTCTTTCTCCTTACAATTTGTATTGCATGCGCAGAATAAGGGTTAAATCCGTTCGTGAGTTGTTTTCTTGTGTCAGCGACCAGTATACTGTTGGATTATGGCTCAGTTTTGATTGGAATATTCTAACGACGTCAGTCAAAAGAAATGAAATATTCTATATTTTAACGGAATATTCCCTAACACCGTTAACTTTTCCGTCCTTTGTGCCAGGCAGGGGCCTGCGCGTGGCCGCGCGTGTGGCCGTGCCTTGGCCGATGTGTGGACTCGAAAAATATTTCTAAAAATATGGGGATGTTCGTGGGGTGGAGTAGGTCACGTTGGTATATTCAAACACCCCAGTTGAGCAATGTATGAGAAGTTATTACCTATTGTTGGTTATGTGCTTATAAATAATGTTTATATAGTTGTTTCGCATATAGGGGAGACATACCCAGAGGACGAGCACGGTCAAGTAAGGCTCAGGGGCTACGACCCTTCCACATATCAGTGATTGGGCATTTTGGCTTTTATTTATACATATATACTTTGCGTAATTCCCAGAAAACGTATTTAATGGATTTTATTCCTTAATTTGCCATGCCACATATTTATTTCTTTAGAAATTTCATTTCTTAGTTAATGTTATTATTGTCGGTGATGTGGACGCTCAAGTAAGTTCAGGTAAGGTTATATGTGGTTAATGATAAAAGGTGTGGTTGTGGTAATACCTAGTGACATAATATTGTCTTACAGACCACTATAGGTGGTTCCGACACGGTCTTGTCGTACAGACCATTATTGATGGTTTCAACATAATGTTGTCATACAGACTACTATAAGTGGTTCCGACACAGTCTTGTCGTATAGACCATTATTGATGGTTCCGACATAATATTGTCGTACAGACTATTATAGGTGGTTCCGACACAGTCTAATTGTACAGACCACTATCGGTGGTTCCGACTCGTGTGCGGGCCTATTAGATGAGCTATAGATTCAACCGTACAGGCCACCTTAGGTGGATCCGGCTGAGACATCTTCATTAATCATTGATGCATTCTTTCATATATTGATTAACATACTTGGTTGATTCAATTATTCTGTTGATACATTGCATTTCATATTATTTTGATATTGAGTTTGATGATGACTTTGAGATACATATATATTTATATATATGTTCTACTTTCTGGGAAACTATACAGGTTTTACAGTGAGGGGTTAGAACTTTTGAGAAAGTAAATGTTTTTGAAAACCATTTGTTTTTGCCCACTCACACTTTTTGTTTTGCGCCCCCCTCCAGGTACTAGGTAGGAGTGCTTTCTGGTGGTTCACGAGGAGTGTACGGTGGTTCTGACAAACCTTAGTTGTTGTAGGTTTACTTCTTTGCTACTGTATAATTAGTATTTGTCTAGCTGGACTGCACCTAGGTTATTTATGCTCTGATTATGTGGTTTTACACTTAACTCTCAACACTTGCACTTATTTGTTTATTTAGTAAGTTTTGCTAGGTTGGTTTTTATTTACTCACTTATTCACTCTCTTTTGACTTCCGCACTACGAACATGGCTACGTCACCCTCACGTGACGGCCAGCACGCCTTGATTTAGGTCGGGGTGTGTCAAATTGGCCGGAAAACCTTCGATGTACCTTCTCGAGTCTTAAAACTCTGTGAAAGATGCACGATCACGACGGAGCAACAGTGCCCTCATCGGAATTCACTGGTTCCCGTGTTTTCGAAGGTTTCATGCCCAACCAATGGTATGGTTGTGATCTAGAGCTTACAAGAAACTTGATTGTGGTCTCTAAAGGTTCAATCTGTGCGTTGAAGTGAAGGTTTGGAAGTGGTCCGTACAGGTTGTAAGGAAATAGAAGAATCGAGAGAGAGAGTGTGAAGGTGATGGTTTGCGTGTATGAGTGCACGTGTGTGGGTGTGTCCGGATTGGGCATGCCCTAAAAAAAAACTAAGTTCCAAATTTGGGCCACCAAAACCTAACTAAAATTTCAAATAAACCCTAGTTTCTTATTGGGTCCCAAAATGTAGGAAATGAAATGATTAACCCAACTTTCTTAGCCCAATTACGCAAACACAATCCAACGCTCAAGGGTAAATACGTCACTTCCACGTCATCGGGGATAAAATACATTATATTTAGGGACGGGCTGTCACACATATACATTATGACGTCACACTATTGGTTTTTGCGTAATGACCCCATTGTGGCATCGCACAAGTTATATTTTAAAAAAAAACTATTATAAAGTTTACTGAAAAATGTGACTTTACTCCCTTCAAATTCAATTTTTTTTACATAAAACCCACAATAATATATTTTTCTAACAAAAACCCGATCCGAACTACAATAATAAATCTAAAGCTACTTAATAAATATATCGACTATAAGCAGTTGAACAGGGTGACGATTAAAAACCGTTATCTGTTACCTCGTATTGATGATCTATTTGATCAGCTTAAAGGTGTCTGCGTTTTCTCGAAGATTGATCTAAGGTCGGGTTACTACCAGTTGAAGATTAGGAACAACGACGTTCCGTAGACAGCTTTCAGAACTCGATATGGTCATTACGAGTTTCTTGTGATGCCATTTGGGTTGATTAATGCACCATCAACTTTCATGAACCTAATGAATCAAGTATTTCATCCATATCTCGATAGGTTCACCATTGTTTTCATAGATGACATTTTGGTGCATTCGAAGAATGAAGTTGATCATGCCAGGCATCTGCATTTGGTTCTAAAGATGTTAAGGGCAAATTAGTTGTACGCTAAGTTCAGCAAATATCAGTTTTGGTTGGATCATGTGTCATTCTTAAGGCACGTGATATCAGCTCAAGGCGTACTTATGGATCCTCAGAAAGTGGCAGCAGTGGAGAATTGGGAACAACCTAAGACGATTACCGAAGTACGAAGCTTTCTTGGCCTTGTTGGTTATTACTGATGCTTCGTGAAAGGCTTTTCAACTATTGCACTACCCTTGACGAAGTTGACTAGAAAAGAAGTTCCATTTGTGTGGAGTGACGAATGTGAACAGAGTTTCTAGTGGTTGAAGTATCTTTTCATTCACGCATCTGTCTTAGCACTTCCCGATGACAGTGGGAACTTTGAGATCTACAATGATGCGTCTTTGAATGGTCTTGGATGTGTATTAATGCAGCATGAGAGAGTGATTGCATATGCTTCACGCCAGCTGAAACCTCATGAGAAGAATTATCCGACTCACGGTCTCGAGTTGGCAGCCATTATCTTTGCTTTGAAAATCTGGAGGCACTATCTTTATGGGGAAATGTGTAAGATCTTCACTGATCATAAGAGCCTTAAGTATATCTTTACTCAGCCAGATCTTAATCTTCGGCAACGATGGTGGGTATAATTACTAAGTGATTATGACTGCACCATTGAGTATCACCCAGGTTGTGCCAATTCTTTAGCTGATGCTCTTATTAGGAAGTCTCAGGGTCGACTTAATGCTCTTTATGCAAGTCGTATTCCTCTTTTGATTGATCTAAGATCCACTAGAGTAGCTTTAAAAGAAGGTCGACGGGGAGCCCTAATTGCCAATTTCCAGGTCAGACCGGTTCTATTAGATCGTGTCCGCGAATCTCAGGCGAATGATACAGAATCTCAGGAGTTGATACAGGCGATATCAAGAGGGAAAAAGAAGGACTTAAGGATTAGAAATTTTGATGGCATGTTGATGCAAGGTGATCGAATGTATGTGCCGAATGTTGAGGAACTAAAGAGAGACATATTGGATGAAGCACATATTTCTGGTATGAAAAGAGAGATTGCAAAGTATGTCAGTCGTTGTGCAATTTGTCAGTAGGTTAAAGTGGAAAGGAAGAAGCCTTGTGAATTGTTACAACCACTACCGATACCTTAGTGAAAATGGGAAGATATTACGATGGATTTCGTGTACAAGTTACCACGTACACGAAATGGTTACGATGGTATCTGGGTAATTGTTAATCGACTTACCAAGTCAGCACACTTCATACCAGTTCGTGAGAATTACTCATTGAGTCAGTTGGCCAAGCGGTTCATCTCTAAATGGTTAAGTACCACGGAGTTCCAGTTAGCATCATTTCTGACCGGGATCCCCGATTTACTTCGAAGTTCTGGGTAGCTTTTCAGGAAGCTTCAGGATCGAGATTACTCTACAGCATAGCCTATCATCCTCAAATCGATGGGCAATCAGAGAGAACTATCCAAACTCTGGAAAATATGTTGAGATTGTCGGTTCTACAGTTTGGAGACGCTTGCCATAAGCGCTTACCATTGGTAGAGTTCGCCTATAACAACAGCTTCCATTCTAGCATTGGTATGGCACCATTTGAAGCGTTGTATGGGAAACCATGTCGTGCACCACTATGTTGGTCCGAAGTGGGTGAAGGAGTCTTGGTGGGCCCTGAGATCGTGGAGGAGATGACACAGAACATTCAGGTAATAAAGGCTAACATGAAGGCGGCCCAAGATCGACAGAAGAGTAGCACAGATGGACATTCCACTGACAGAGTTTATGAGATTGGTGATTGGGTATTCTTGAAATTATCACCGTGGAAATGTGTTGTGTGATTCAGAAAGAAAGGGAAGCTTAGCCCTAGGTACTTCGGACCGTATCAGATTATCGAACGAGTTGGTGAAGTTGCTTATTGACTCGCTTTGCCACCAGAGTTGGCGAGAGTACATAATGTGTTTCGCGTGTCGATGCTACGGAGATATGTTTCTGATCCGTCTCATGTGATCCATCCGTAGCCACTAGAGATCAATCTAGATTTGACCTGTGATGAGGTCCCAGTGACTATCCTTGATTGGAAGGATAAAGTTCTTAGGAACAAGACTGTACGGATGGTGAAGGTCTTGTGGAGGAACCACTCAGTTGAGAAAGCTACTTGGGAGACAGAAGAGCGCATGCGGGATATGTACCCATGTTTGTTCTATGGTTTTGATTTGTAGTCAGTATTGAAATTTCGAGGATGAAATTTTTATAAGGGGGTAGATTGTGACGACCCGTCCCTAATTTTCCTATGTAATTTCTCCTCGATTATGTGAATTGACTATATTGCCCTTGGAGGCAAGTAACGTAGACGCGTTTGTATCATTCTTACTTCGTTCACACTTTCATATTTAATTTATACACATCGTTACGGGTACACATGAATTCTTTTACAGTATGAAATCACTATTTCAGATAGGTTTTGATTTCACTTTTAGTAAGAAATCTAAAAACCCTATCCTAAATCCCTTTAAAACCTACCCATGCACCCCCCATTATTTTTACATCACCAACCAATCCCATCCATTTCCCATTTGACAACACCCAATACGAAATCCCAAAAGATCTTGTTTCTCTCTCCTTTCTCTTCTCTCTTTTCTCTCTCTCTCTCTCTCTCTCTCTCTCTCTATCTCTCTCTCGTTTTTCTCTATTCTCTGCAACCTCCATAAACAACCTCAAAACTTCACAGATTGAGCTCAAAAACCACTCCATTATACTCTTCTCATCCTCACGAACACAGTCATACCCTCAGAATTCGAAATGGATAAGTTTCGACTCGCGAACTCGAAAGGTCCGAACCCGATCAAGTTGAGTTTGATGTGATTTTGAGCAAATTAGGAAGTTTTGAAGCTTGAGGGAGCTTCTACACAACTTCTAGAGGCTCGTACAACAATTTGGAAGAAGTTTGGAGGTGAAACGACTGAGTCTCGACGAGTTCACTTTTGGCCGAAACTTTCGAGGCATTTTCTGGCCACCTCCGTCCACTTTTTGGACCCTAAACACATATAACGCTATTCTACTCTTCATAAGCTTCAAATCCATATAAAGTATGTCAAAACCGACGAAAATTTTCGACGAGTTCACTTTTGAGAAATGAAGGAGAATAGTGAATTTGAAAATTTTCCAGAAAACCGACGAAAATCGAGTTGCGGACGGCGGCGGACGGAGGCAACGGCGAGGCTCGTCGGAGAAGGTGATGGAATATTCCGTCAGAGTTGACGGAATATTGCTGACGGTGTCAGGTAATGCCATTAACTTCTGTTAGTATTTAACAAAATATTCCTGACAGCGTCAGGCTAGCTGACGGCACTGACTTGCCCGTCCGGTGTCCAAAAATTATTTAAAATTTTTTGGGATGTTCATGACGTCAAGTAGATCGATTTCATGTATTTAAACCCTAGGTTTGAGCAAACTATGGGGGTTTTATTTAGGTTTCCGTATATGTGCTTTAATTAATTATATTTTAGTTATTTCACATATAGGGGAAACGTATCCTGAGGACGTACGAGGCCAGGCTAGGCTCGAAAGCTACGATCCAGCAACGTACTTGTGAGTGGGCAGTTTATTTTATACCTATACATATTTATAGTTTCTCTAAATGCGTATTTACTTCACTTTTACGCTTATACTGCCAAGTATCATTATTATGATATTAATTGTGATAAATGCTGCTATATGGTTGGGATATTACTGTCATGACATTCATACATATTTGTACATGCTCATCTTGCTGCACCCCGGTATTAGTACTCCGCCCATGGCCAGGGCCAGTTCTTCTCGTGTATGTTCACATCTGCACCATTCGCTCACCTTGGATCCAAGTTAGGTGCCAGTCCTTCACGGCATATTACAGGTTAAATTGTTTTTATACATGATTGCCTACATATATACTTATTACGTTTTGAAGAAACTATACTTGTTTTTACGGCCATGGGTTAGTACATTCGAAAATAAAGGTTTTCTTGCAAGAATTGTTTTGCTGACCTACTCAACCTTGTTTCTCGCCCCTCCAGGACCTAGATAGCTGTACTCTTTGTGGCACTCGAGGAATTTCGGTAGTTCTGATATTCTCTTCTGTATTAGACGTATGAACTTATCACAGTTACGTAATAAGTGTACTTTAGTACTTTGACTACTCTATTGTAGTCTTACTGTCTTAATGCTCTGAATATTTGTAGTGGGTTATCCCCACGATTGCACACTCTATCACTACTTAGTATTATTAGTTCTATTTAGTTTTAGTTTAAATTTACTCACTTTCCACATCACATCTCTTTATGGTTACGTCACCCTTCGGTGATGGCCAGCATGCTTCAACGGTTATAAACAAAAAATCAAAATTTAACTGTTATTTTAACTCCAATTTTGATGATTTTTTATAGCTACACTCCTTGACCTATATGAATACAATAAATGAATTAGATCTTCAATTTAAAATATTTACACTAGTGGAGACCACAAAATCTTATGTTATTGACACACCCCGACCGAGATCGAGGCATGCTGGCCATCACGTGAGGTGACGTAGCCATGTGTACAGTGCGGAAGCATTGAAGTAATGAGAAATACGAATAATCAAAAACCGAATTCAAGGAGTGTTAACACATATTCAGAGCATGAAGTCTAGGTGCAGTCGAACATAAAGAGTATTTATACAAAACATCCCAACGGGGATCCTACTTGAGTGGAGGTCTGTCAGAATCACTGCTGCTGCCTCGGGTACCACCAACAACGCTAGCTAATACCTGGAGGGGCGCAAAACAAAAGCGTGAGTGGGAAAAAACAAAGTCTTTTCAAAAATCATTTCAAAAACAGCATGTATAATCCCTCGCCGTAAAACCTGTATACTTTCCCAGAAAATAGTATAAACATATACTTATCTCATCTGAAAACATCATCGTACTAATATGCCAATAAGTCATGAATATGCCATGCCATGCCAATAAGTCATCAGGTAAGTGCATCAGGTAAAATAAACTCATCATAGATAATAACATGTCCACCGTGTGATCAGCACGGCTGGAACTATAGCTCATAATCAATCTCATCATATCTCATCATAATGTATATCCTGCACACGAGTCGAACCCACTCAAGGTGGTCTATATGACAAGACTGGGTGTAATATAGTACGCTCTAGTGCTACAATCACGTGAAGATTGTGCGAAAGATCACGGGTCTGAGTCAAACCCACTTCTATGATCGCGGGTCACCTACGAGTCGAACCCACTGAAAGTGGTCTATACGACAGGACTATGCACCTAACTTGGATCCAAGATGAGCGTGTGGTGCGGGAGGTGAACATCACGTGAAAGACTAGCCCCTAACTCTGGGCGGGAGCACTAACACCAGGGTGCAGGTTTATGAGCTTTCGATGCATCTCAACAATCTCATCATACTCTTCTTAACTCAACTTGTATTTAAACACGCAGAGTCTTACCTGAACTTACCTGAGCGTCCTCAGCACCAACAATCATGCGCATACAATTCATAATGCAATCACATCTCATAATGCATAACCATTTCATGATGCATACCATTTCATGATGCATACACAAGAGTCTTACCTGGGCATCCTCGGCACCAACAATCATGTGCATACTATTCATAATGCAATCACATCTCATAATGCATAACCATTTCATGATGCATACCATTTCACAATGCATACTATTTCACGATGCATACCATTTCACGATGCATAAATCGATGTATAATTGTGTTGGCATGGCATTTCTTTTATAAAAGCATATTTTCCTTTAAAAAGCATTTCAAAGAATACTTAAACATAAGTATACTTAACATGGCATTTCTTCTCATCAATCATATAAAACAATTTCTGGGAAAACGCATGGTATATAGGTATATACGGAAAACAAAAGCCCACTCACTGGTAAGTAGAAGGATCATAGCCCCCGTGCCTAGCCTAGCTACGCTCGTCCTCCGGATGGGTCTCGCCTATGTGAGAAAAACTATAATTACGTTATTTTAAAGCACATAAATGAAACTAGGTAATAACTTCTCATACAATGCTCAAATGAGGTGTGTGAATATACCAACGTGATCTACACAACCTCAGGATCATTCCCATATTTTTAAAATAATTTTTCGAAGCTCCACGCGCCACCACGCGCCTGCGAGTGCAAGGCCCTACGCGCCCCCACGCGCAGCCACGTGACAGGCACACTGACGGTGCCAGTCAACGCCATCAGGAATATTCTACGGAATATTCTGTTAAAAACTAACGGATGCCGTTAAATCTAACTTACGCCGTCAGAATATTTCGTCAAAACTGAAGGAATATTCTTCATCTTCTTCCTTCAGCTCTGGTCGCAAACTGGGCAATTTTTCAAATCCTTTAAACTCGCTCGTTTCTTCACCATTTTTCATGAAACCACAACCAAATTAAAGCTTAAAACTTCTAGAATCACGATACATAGGTTTTAAGTCTTGAAATGCACGAAATCACGTCGGAACTTACCTCGAACTCCGGCCAAAAACTGAGATTCGTCGATCTCGGCCTCCCGACGTCCAAACTCGTCCAACGAAACACCCCTAGCCTCATACAGACCTCACGAAGCTTCCTACAAGCTTCAAATTCTCTACAAATAAGCCTATAATTTTTGCATGAACAGTGCTCAATTCGGAGCTTTGCAAATCGACGTGAAAACGAAGGCGTTCTTACCTGAAATGGGTATATTCGTGATCGTGGAGTCCTAACGAGCACAATGGTATAGGTCTTAGCTTCGATCCGTGACGTTTTGGGTTGGTTTGTGTGTGTCCGTACGAGTTCGAAGAGAGAGAGTGAGATAGTCCGAGAGATAGGGAGAGAGAAGAGAGTACTGGAAGGAGAGAGAGAGTATGTGGTCCAAAGTGTGTGTGTGTCCTCAATACCAAACACACATCCAACCAATAATTAGGGTCAATTTCTTATTGGTTCCCAAATACATTTACTACAAACCCTAGTTAAAAACTTAAGTCATTGGTTCCCATTTTCTTGGAATCAATTCTATTGATCCAAAACCAATATTTTTGGGCCTCTAACTTTTTCCAAATCAATGTCCCAATCCAACGTTCGAGGGCAATTTCGTACTTTCACGTTTCTTAATTTAATAAACATACAAATTCTCGGGACGGGCTGTCACATTATACTTAATGAAAGTATAAATAAACTCTAAGTGTTAGTGAGTCTATTGTTTTGATGGGATACGCATTCTACGAAACTAGTTTCAACGATCCACACAGTTGGTTCGTCACGCAATTTTCTGGCGCCAAACCAAAACTTCATAATAAAAACTTATGAAAATAACTATATTTTAAAATTTATAATATAAAATTAAATAAAAAAGGAAAATAAATTGGTTTAGGCGACGAAATATTTGGATTAAGTCGCGCAAAGATTTAAAAATAATAATTTTTTTTATTTTAGTAAAGTCTTTGCTTGACAAAGTTTAAAGTTTTGTCCCGTAAAGTGACTTTGCGGGACAATGTGTGTTTCGTCGCGCAAAGTGTTTTTTGTAGTAGTGATACCCAGTGAACAAAAAAAAAATTAAAAGTTTAGAATTACAACAGGTCACAATATAGCACAGTTCTACGCATGAGTTGGTCAGATCACAATCGTTGGATTTCAGTCTGCATGCAATTGGCCCTAAAACTAATTGGCAATGTAGAGAGTAGCTCAACTTCCTATAAGCCATTGCAAGGTTTCTCATTTCACCGATGTGAGACTCTTTTACCTTCACATCCTCACATTTTTGTGCTTGAGATGTAATGAAAGTATATGGAAGAAATGAGAGATGAATGGCAAAGGGAAGAAATAAGGAAAATAAGAAAAATAAAATCTTGAGTAGAAACAACTTAATACAATTAGTTTTCATTTGTGTTTTGTTCCACACCTCTTCCGATATCTTTCATCCACTCTTCATCCTGTTATCACTAACACAAAAAGTGAAAGCCAAAAAACAAAATCAAAATTGGTTATGAAGTGTGCCCTAAGGAAATAGCACATGTGAGGCACGTGATGATTAGTGGAATCATCACAAACACTACTACATAAAATAGTTTTAGCGACGAAACTGAAATCATCGCGTAAACCAGAATTTCGCTGGCTAAAATGATACACGACGAAAAGGTTGTCGCCTGCAGTTTGTCGCGCAAGGCTCGCAAAGAAAAGTATTGCACGACGAAGAGCCGTCATCGCACAAACAGTTTTGCGTGACGAAAACAGAGTTCGTCGCATTAACAGAATAGGGACGAAGCCCAATCGTCGCATAGACATTAATGTGCTCGTCGCATGAAGTTTAAAGGACAAAGGAAAGATTCGTCACATAAATTTTTAAGGGACGAAGCTTTCCTTATCGCAAGATTTACCTCTGTCATCACGCTTGTTAATAGGGACGACGAATTTTTTCATCGCGCAAACTATTTTTTAATTTTTTTTTTAAATTGTTTATAAACTGAATTTTAAACAAAATAATTTTGTTTTGTTAAATTTAATTAGGAACAATAATTCATAAAGAAGAAATAATTAAAAATAAATATGTAAATGTACGTACAAGCAAGAAAAAATTTAAAAAGTACGAATGTTTAATTAAAGTAAAAAAAAACTCCAATAGAAAGTCATCAGAGTCAGCTCCGGCAGTCAACTGTGCAAGGTCGGGGGCCTGGGAGATCGAAGGTGTAGTAAGATGAGGTGTAGCAGTGGGGATGTTGAAGCCAGACATCTAATGCATGGTGATGATTTGGGCCATCCTAGACTCATGGGCAGCAATATGAGCATTCTGGGTGGCAATGTGGGCAATCTATGTCGCAATGTGCTGATTTTAGGCTGCCACCTACTGTTGGAGTTCTGCTACTTGCTCTGTCAATGATGCGACCTGTCTCATGGTGGAGGTGGAAAAGGAGACTACCATCTCACGATGTCGGGCATTTCCTATGCCCCGATACACCTTCCCCGCCCTAGGACCAAGTCTCTGTTCGAAGGTGTCCATCATGATACGAAGACCCGCATCCTCAGGGGGTGCCACCTCCTCGATTAGGGTGTCAAGGGGAAGTTGGGAAACTGTTTCCTCAAAGATAGTCTGGCTCCTCTCCACCATACTAGCCTATAATTATAAAAGCAAGTTAATTAATATTCATATAACATTTATTTAAAATGAATAAGAATTATAAATTTAAAAATTATATAAACTTACATGGAGCTACTCCGTCAACTCATCCTTGGGCCACACGTACACCTCCTTGAATGTGTCAACCTCAGGAAACTTTGACCTTTCCTGCATTACAAAATAATAAAAATTTAGTTATTAGTTGTGTAATTTACAGTAAAAGTAATATTTTTCTTTTTAAATTACCCGACGTCGCTCCTCCATCCCATATAAGAAGCATCGAGAGCCAGAGTGGAGGATCTACCTATTTATTGTGTTACCCTTAGCTCTTTTCTGTTAAATAGAAACGAATTCGTATTAGTGTAGATATTAATTACAAAGTATTCAAATGAACACTACTACAATATTAGCTTTACGTGTCAGATGATGGTGTCGGTTTAATAAGCCATTATGTCGGATAAAAGATATCCGACACATCATTCAGTTAGTGTCGGATAACAATGAAATCATGTCGATTATATCCGACATTAATTCCTGGTGGATATTTAGTGTCGGATGCAACCACCATAAAATTATTATAAACGTCAGTATTTATGAATTTTTTTTTAAATTTTTTTTAACATATTCCGGCGGTTTTTAAGTTAATGGTGGCGGTTATAACAGACAAAAATTGACTATTTTATTATTTTAGTTTTTTGCGGTTATTATTTTAGTATTCTGGCGGTTATAACTGACAGAAATTGACTATGTTATTATTTTAAAATGTTATATTGATTAAAAATAAATAAATAAACACATGGTTTAAATATTTTTTTTTTTCACGCATGGCCCTGTGGGATACTAATCTGCATGACCTAGAGTCCTTTCCGTCATTTCCCTTCAAACGATAATCATACACAGTTTTCGCTTTTTTCTTTTTGTTCTTGATTGGCTTCTCCTCCCTGACCATTTCTCGTTTACATCCCCAAACCTTCCAATTTCCTAGACTACTATATAAACTCAAGATCAATGTTGCCGATCTTGATATATTTTTCATACATCATATAAATTAAACAACATTGAGACATATCGAATTGGAGATCATACACAATTTGATATGTAAAGTATAAAATATTTTTCTTAAATTTATCTTAAATAATGGCATTTTCACAAGTTGTTTTCTTTTCAATCTCCTTTTCAATATGTAATCCAAACCTGAAAGTATACAAGTCTTCAAAATCTTTTTCTGTGTAAATCCTTCGTATAATTTTACTTTATTACTCACTAAATCAGAGAATTTACAGTTTATACAACTCTCATGGTCTAGATTAAGATAATAGATAATTTAAAAAATATATAAAAAAAAAATTAAAGTATGCGTTTTTAGATTAAGATTACAGATAACTTAAAAATTAAAAATATTAAAAAATTAACTTTTCTGTTTAGAGATAAGGTTTTACATTTTCACATCTAGATGCGAGGTAATCGGTATCAGACACATCTGGCGGTTATTATTTTAGTATTCTGGCGATTATAACGTACATAAATTGACTATTTTATTATTTTAAAATGTTATATTGATTAAAAATAAATAAATAAATAAACACATGGTTTAAATATTAGCAAAATTTTGGGCGGCCACCAGAATAATCTCTTAATGTTTTTTCACTCATGGTCCCGTTACCAAAGGTTCTAAAAGACGCTAGTTCCTAGTCGGGCGCCGGCCTGGGTGTGACAGCCCGTCCCTGATTTTAAGAGTTTTTAAATTTAATAAAGGATTTTACAAAATGCCCTTTGAGGCACGTACTTTGTTCGAGGTTAATCATTGTGTCGTGCCACGTAAGATTTGTTTTCTTAGCATATCCTTGTAGTACTCGTCGCTACGGATGCGTGGGCGCAGACGGTTCGTGATTTGGAGCTATATCGAAGAAGTTATTAACGTTTGAAGTTTGGAAATTTTAGGAATTATTATTTTAGAAAAATCTGGAATTTCTTTTATGAAAGTGGACGGCCCAAATTTAATGGAGGAAGAAATGGATGGCTCGGATGGAAAGGAAAGAAAATAAAAAATAAAAAGAAAGGAGGTTACGTGTGTGTGTGCGTGACTGGTGGGAGAAAGGAAGAAGAAGATCGGATTGGGTAAAGCTGCCCAACAAGAGAAGAAGACAGAGCTCTGGGAGAGCTTCGGGAGAGAAGGCTGACGAATGGGGAGAAGAGAGAGGGTTGCCTGACCAACCAGAGAGGAGGAAATGAGGAAAGGAGAGAGGAGAGGACACGGGGGAACGGCCGGGTTTCCCCACGACCCGTTTTCGACCTGCGGCACCCACACCCAAATTTCGACATTTTTCACCCATTTTTCCGGCAAATTGCTTCAAGAAACTTCTTGGAAACTCTACCATGAATTTTGGTGGTGGTTTTATCAAACCCGCACCATGGGTGCCGCGAGCTTCGTGTTCAAAATCCTCTCATTTTTTAAACGATTTCTTCCAATTACCACCACCCATAACTTCCTCTTGAGGCCTAGAACAAAGCCCAAGCAATGGTTGGGACGGCGGAGTGGTTTTGGAGAGGGATCGAAAGCACCCAAATCAAGGGTTTGGCACGGTTTTGGTGAAATTGGAGCTCTTCTAGGCCAAAGGTATGAAAGTTGTTCCTCTCTTTGAAATCTTCAATTCGGCAATTTTTGGGAATTTTTAAAAATAGTTGAATTTTTCGGCGAGTCGGAGCGGCCGACCGCCACTCACGGCGGCCCGTGCGGCGGCGCGTGGCCAGTGGGCCGCCAATATCATTCTTAGGCTGTATTTATCACCCTAGGTTCAGTTTTGATAATTGATTGGCGTAGATTGAGTAATTGAACCTAAGTTCATTACGATAAGTGAATATGTGAAAATATGAATTGACGATCCGACCTTTGGATCGTCACCAAACTTTGGTACGTGGCAGTACGTAATATTTGAAGAATGTAGGAACTTACGGATCGGAAATCTGATGTACGGATCTTCCCGAATTGAGTTTGTAAGTTCATAAAATAAAATGTGAACCGCCACTTGGTTTGGGCAATTGGCAGAGATCCCACTGTTGGATCGTAATGAAATTTTAGTATGTTGCTCTAGGAGCATAATGTGCATCTTGGGAAGTTACGGATCAAAGTTTTGAGTTACGGATTTTCCGGATCAAGTTTGTGGGGCTGTGGACCCTACCGTCGATCGTTGATCAACGGTTGACTTTTGATTAAGGGTCTTAAATGATTCTAGAATATCCTTGAGGATATGTTTTTTTTGTGAATTACGAATTCTATGGTTAAGAGTTCTAAGTTGTAGTTTGATAATTGTTTTAGGCGCCGAACGTTTTGGGACGCCTCGATGTTGACGTTAGGGAGCCGTAGCGAGGACTCCAGGTGAGTGGGCTTTTGTTTTCCGAATATACCTATATACTATGTGTTTTTCCCAGAAAGTGCATTTAAAATGCTTTTATAAATGAAATGCCATGCCAATATCTATATACATCAGTTTATGCATCATGAAATGGTATGCATCATGAAATGGTATGCATTATGAAATGGTTATGCATTATGAAATGGTTATGCATCATGAAATGGTATGCATTATGAAATGGTTATGCATTATGAAATGGTTATGCATCATGAAACGGTTATGGATTATGGAGTGGTTATGCATCATGAATTGTATGCGCATGATTGTTGGTGCTGTGGACGCTCACGTAAGTTCAGGTAAGATTCTGTGTGGTTAAATACAAGTTGAGTTAAGAAGAGTATAATGAGATGCGTTGAGAGCTCATAAACCTGCACCCCGGTGTTAGTGCTCCCGCCCAGAGCTAGGGGCCAGTCTTTCATGTGATGTTCACCTCCCGCACCATACGCTTATTTTGGATCCAAGTTAGGTGCACAGTTCTGTCGTATAGACCACTTTCAGTGGGTTCGACTCGTAGGTGACCCGCGATCATTGAAAGTGGGTTTGACTCAGACCCACGATCATTCGTATAGTCTTCTCGTGATTGTAGCACTAGAGCGTACTATTTCACACCCAGTCTTGTCGTATAGACCACTATAAGTGGGTTCGACTCGTGTGCAGGCATGATTTATGAGCTAGTGGTCAGCTGACGAGCTGTTGCAGTTGTTATTGCATTTGATATGCTTATCTGATGAGTTGATTATTATGGCACGGCATATTATGGCATATTCATGATTTGGCATATCTTGTTAAGGATTTCTAGTTCAGTTTTGGTATATGTTTATATACTATTTTCTGGGAAAGCATACAGGTTTTACGGCGAGGGGTTATAAAGATTGCTTTTGAAATGGTTTTCTAAAGATTTGTTTTTGCCTACTCACGCTTTTGTTTTGCGCCCCTCCAGGTATTAGGTAACTTGTTGGTGGCTCACGAGGACATATCGGAGATTCTGACAGACATCACTCATGTAGGACCACATTCGAGTGTAAATCAATTACGTACTTCTCATGCATTGACTGCACCTAGACTTTTATGCTCTGAATGTGTATTAACACTTCTTGAATTCGGTTTTTAATTATTCGTATTTCTTCTTTTATTAATGCTTCCGCACCGTGCACATGGTTACGTCACCCTCACGTGACGGCCAGCATGCCTCGATCTCGATCGGGGTGTATCAGTTTGGTATCAGAGCCTAGGTTCTGCAGTCCTGCATATTTTGTGAGTAAGTTAATCATGGTGATGTCTTCTGTCAGAATTATGCTGCCTCGTAGGGATCCACGTTCTTCAGTAGAGCCTAGTTTCCCCGATGTTGCTCAGTTAGGGGAGGCTATCGCTAATGCCATTCAGGCTTTACTATGCCCTCCCCAGAGGACTCCGTTGGAGACGGTGTATAATCTAAAGCTGCCTATGTTTAAGGGTAGTGAGGACCACGAAGGGTCCGAGCGATGGCTCGAGCATGTGGAGAAGATTTTTCAGGTGCTGCAGAGTAAGGGCAGCCTTACGGCTAAAAGGTGGGTCGAGACCACTTCCTGATTTTTGGATAGAGAGCCTGCATCCTGGTGGAATCAGGAAACTTATGGATAGACTCCTGAGGAAAAAATGAACTGGGAGAATTTTAGACGGTCGTTCTATAAGGGATTCATTCCCCCAGCATATCTTGATCAGGAAGTTGCTGCTAACCTCGTTGAAATGCTTCGTCGCTTTAAGTTAGGTACTAAAAAGAAGTGGCACTCTATGGCAACTATCTTACCCTGTGCTACTTATCATGAGTATTATGATGTTTTGTTGAGGATTGAGGATTCGGATAAAATGCTTAGTGAGAGTGAAGAAGAAGAAGAAAGAGGCAGTAATCTGAAGAAGTACGATAAAGGCAAAGGGCAGTCATCTCAGGGACCTCGACAGATTCAGAGTTTTAAGAAAAGTGGGACTAGTTCTAGTTCTTCCAGTGGGAGTTTCACTGCTACCGGTCAGAGGAGAGGTGGTAGGTTCACTGGAGGATCTCGCTTTCAGAAGCCAAGAGAGGCAGGTGCTTCGGGTGGTTCAGGTGCTCCTTTTTGCCGTAGGTGCAATAATCGACATTTTGGAGAGTGTCATCGAGACAGCACAGTCAGTCAGGTCAGAGGCGTAATTCGCAGGGTCGAGATGTCACGCTAATAGAGGTCTAGGAAGACGACAACAGGCCCAGGGGCATCTCAACAACATTACCTTGGAGGACGCGTTGTGTTTCCTCGTATTGTGGCGTTAGCATATATAGAAGTTGCACTTTTCTGGAAGGTTGTGTACTCTCTTGGGGTTATTTCTGCCTTGAGGGCAAATAAGTGTTGAATAAAGGGTGCCAGGGATACATAACTCACGTTGTGCTGAATGACACTACTCCCAGTAGTGAGGAGGAAGTTCGAGTGGTTAGGCATTTTCCGGATGTCTTTCCTGATGATTTGCCTGGGTTACCGCTAGATAGAGATGTGGAGTTCGCCATTGACGTATTGCCAGGTACGGACCCTATATCTTTGACTCCATATAGAATGGCTCCTGCTGAGTTAAGAAAATTGAAAACCTAGTTATAGGAATTAGTAGATAAGGGTTTCATTCAACCTAGTGTTTCGCCTTGGGGAGCCCTAGTTCTAATTGTTTGGAAGAAAGATAGAACCTTACGACTATGCATAGATTATCGGCAATTGAATCGAGTAACGATTAAAAACCGTTATCCATTACCGCGCATAGATGATCTATTTGTCCAACTTCGAGGTGCTTGTGTGTTCTCGAAGTTTGACTTGAGGTCTGGCTACTATCAGTTGAAGATCAGGAGCGATGATATTCCAAATATGGCTTTTAGGACTCGTTATGGTCATTATGAGTTCCTTGTGATGTCGTCCGGGTTAACGAATGCACCAGCAACTTTCATGGGTTTGATGAATAAGGTATTTCAGCAATACTTGGATCGATTTTTCATTGTTTTTATTGATGACATTTTTGTGTATTCTAAGTCGCGAGAAGAACGTGGACGACATCTCACTCTAGTGTTAAGGAAGTTGAGGGAACATCGCCTTTATGCTAAGTTCAGTAAATGCCAATTTTGGCTAAAAGAAGTGGCATTCTTGGGTCATGTCATTTCAGCTCAGGGCATTCAGGTAGATCCATAAAAAGTAGCGGTCGTAGAAAAATTGGAAGCAACCACGAACCGTCACCGAGGTACGGAGTTTCCTGGGATTAGCAGGTTACTATCGACGGTTTGTTAAGAATTTCTCGGTGATTGCTTTACCACTGACGAGTTGACTAGGAAGGAAGTAAAGTTTGAGTGGGATGAGAATTGTGAATAGAGTTTCCAGCAACTTAAGCATTGTCTCACTCATGCACCTGTTCTGACACTTCCAGACGACAGTGGTAACTTTGAGATTTATAGCGATGCTTCTTTGAATGGCTTAGGATGAGTTTTGATGCAACATGGTGGGGTAATTGCTTATGAGTCGAGACAGTTGAAACTACATAAAAGAAATTATCCTACACATGATTTGGAGCTAGCAGCCATCATTTTCGCTCTGAAGATTTGGAGACATTATCTTTATGGTGAGAAGTGTAAGATTTTTACGGACCACAAGAGCGTACAGTACATTTTCACTCAGAGAGAACTTAACCTTTGGCAGGGAAGATGGATAAAATTACTCAGTGATTATGATTGCACGATCGAGTATTACCCTGGTCATGCAAATGTAGTGACTGATGCACGGAGTAGGAAGTCCCAAGGTCGAGTTAATGCATTGTATGCATCCCGTGTTTCTCTTCTTGCAGATTTGAGATCCACTGGAGTGAAATTAGGACTAGAAGAGAAAGAAGAAACTTTGATGGAAGCACGAGAGGAAGCCTTACTTACTAGTTTCCAAGTTAGGCCCATTTTGATTGATCGTATACTCGAAACTCAAGGAAATAATAAGGAAGTGCAGGAATTAATTTTTTTGCAATTTCTAAAGGGAAGAAAAAGGATCTCAGAGTTCATGAGACTGATGGCATGCTTATGCAAGATAAAAGGATGTACGTGCCAAATACTGTGGAATTAAAGAAGGAAATCCTTGATGAGGCACACATTTCGGCATATGCTATGCATCCAGGAGGTACGAAGATGTATCATACCTTTAGACTGTTCTACTATTGGCTGGGCATGAAAAGGGAAATTGCAGAGTACGTTAGTAGGTGTGCAATTTGTTGGAAGGATATAGCTGAAAGGAAGAAGCCGTTTGGTTTGATGGAACCACTTCCCGTTCCACAGTGGAAATGGGAAAATATCACTATGGATTTTGTGTACAAACTTCCTCGTACACGGAACGGGTATGATGGTGTTTGGGTAATCGTTGATCGGCTTACCAAATCAGCACACTTCATTCCAGTGAGAGAAAAGTATTCTCTGAATGAGCTAGTTGAGTTGTTCTTACTCAAAATTGTGAAGTACCACGGAATGCCAGTGAGTATCATCTCGGATTGGGATCCTAGGTTTACTTCTAAGTTTTGGAGAGCATTCCAGGAAGCTGTTGGCGCAGAACTACGTTACAGCACAGCGTATCATCCACAGACAGATGGCCAGTCAGAGAGGACGATTCAGACCTTGGAAGAGATGCTAAGATCTTCGGTACTTCAGTTTGGTGATTTGGCATGTAAAGTTGGATTTAATGGAGTTTGCCTATAATAACAGCTACCATTCTAGCTTCGGGATGGCACCATTTGAGGCACGTAGAGTTTGCCATACACCGTTATATTGGTCAGAAGTGGGTGAGAGACCATTGGTGGGCCCTGAGATAGTAAATGAGACTACTCAGAATGTACAGGTAATCAAAACTAATTTGAAAGCGGCCCAGGATCGACAGAAGAGCCATGTCGTTAGACATGCCACTGATAGAGTGGATAAGGTCGGTGATTGGGTATTTTTGAAGTTATCGCCGTGGAAAGGAGTAGTAAGGTTCGGAAAGAAGGGTAAGCTAAGCCCTAGGTACATCGGACCTTACGAGATTATCGAACGAGTTGGCAAAGTTGCTTATAGACTTGAGTTGCCTCCAAAGTTGGATAGAGTACACAATGTGTTTCATGTCTCTATGCTTCGTCATTATGTTTCAGATCCTTCCTATGTGATACTTCCTCAACCGCTTGAGATTAGCCCGGATTGTACATACGTGGAAGAACCAGTGACGATTTTGGATTGGAATGACAAAGTGCTGAGAAACCAGACCATTCGTATGGTAAAGGTTCTGTGGAGGAACCATTCAGTGGAAGAGGCTACTTGGGAGACTGAGGATCGGATGAGAGATATGTATCCTCGCTTGTTTTATGAGTATCAGTGATGTATTTTGTTGTTTGAATTTCGAGGACGAAATTTCTTAAGGGGGTAGATTGTGACAGCCCGTCCCTGATTTTAAGAGTTTTTAAATTTAATAAAGGATTTTACAAAATGCCCTTTGAGGCACGTACTTTGTTCGAGGTTAATCGTTGTGTCATGCCACGTAAGATTTGTTTTCTTAGCATATCCTCGTAGTACTCGTCGCTACGGACGCGTGGGCGCAGATGGTTCGTGATTTGGAGCTATATCGAAGAAGTTATTAACGTTTGAAGTTTGGAAATTTTAGGAATTATTATTTTAGAAAAATCTAGAATTTCTTTTATGAAAGTGGACGGCCCAGATTTAATGAAGGAGGAAATGGATGGCTCGGATGGAAAGGAAAGAAAATAAAAAATAAAAAGAAAGGAGGTTACGTGTGTGTGTGCGTGACTGGTGGGAGAAATGAAGAAGAAGATCGGATTGGGCAAAACTGCCCAACCAGAGAAGAAGACAGAGCTCAGGGAGAGCTTCGGGAGAGAAGGCTGACGAATGGGGAGAAGAGAGAGGGTTGCCTGACCAACCAGAGAGGAGGAAAGGAGGAAAGGAGAGAGGAGAGGACACGGGGGAACAGCCGGGTTCCCCCACGACCCGTTTTCGACCCGCGGCACCCACACCCAAATTTCGACATTTTTCACCCATTTTTCCGGCAAATTGCTTCAAGAAACTTCTTGGAAACTCTCCCATAACCTTCCCTCTTCATGTTTCACCCCAAAAATCATGAATTTTGGTGGTGGTTTTATCAAACCCGCACCATGGGTGCCACGAGCTTCGTGTTCAAAATCCTCCCATTTTTGAAACCATTTCTTCCAATTACCACCACCCATAACTTCCTCTTGAGGCCTAGAACAAAGCCCACGCAATGGTTGGGACGGCGGAGTGGTTTTGGAGACGGATCGAAAACACCCAAAATCAAGGGTTTGGTACGGTTTTGGTGAAATTGGAGCTCTTCTAGGCCAAATTTTCCTTGGCCAAAGGTATGAAAGTTGTTCCTCTCTTTGAGATCTTCAATTCTGCAATTTTTGGGAACTTTTAAAAATAGTTGAATTTTTCGGCGAGTCGGGGCGGCCGACCGCCACTCACAGCGGCCCGTGCGGCGGCGCGTGGCCAGTGGGCCGCCAATATCATTCTTAGGCTGTATTTATCACCCTAGGTTCAGTTTTGATAATTGATTAGCGTAGATTGAGTAATTGAACCTAAGTTCATTACGATACGTGAATATGTGAAAATATGAATTGACGATCCGACCGTTGGATCGTCACCAAACTTTGGTACGTGGTAGTACGTAATATTTGAAGAACGTAGGAACTTACGGATCTGAAATCCGATGTGCATCTTGGGAAGTTACGGATCAGAGTTTTGAGTTACGGATCTTTCGGATCAAGTTTGTGGGGCTGTGGACCCTACCGTCGATCGTTGATCAATGGTTGACTTTTGATTAAGGGTCTTAAATGATTCTAGAATATCCTTGAGGATATGTTTTTTTTTTGTGAATTACGAATTCTATGGTTAAGAGTTCTAAGTTATAGTTTGATAATTGTTTTAGGCGCCGAACGTTTTGGGACGCCTCGATGTTGACGTTAGGGAGCCGTAGCGCGGACTCCAGGTGAGTGGGCTTTTGTTTTCCGTATATACCTATATACTATGTGTTTTTCCCAGAAAGTGCATTTAAAATGCTTTTATAAATGAAATGCCATGCCAATACCTATATACATCGGTTTATGCATCATGAAATGGTATGCATCATGAAATGGTATGCATTATGAAATGGTTATGCATTATGAAATGGTTATGCATCATGAAATGGTATGCATTATGAAATGGTTATGCATTATGAAATGGTTATGCATCATGAAATGGTTATGCATTATGGAGTGGTTATGCATCATGAATTGTATGCGCATGATTGTTGGTGTTGTGGACGCTCAGGTAAGTTCATGTAAGATTCTGTGTGGTTAAATACAAGTTGAGTTAAGAAGAGTATAATGAGATGCGTTGAGAGCTCATAAACCTGCACCTCGGTGTTAGTGCTCCCGCCCAGAGCTAAGGGCCAGTCTTTCACGTAATGTTCACCTCCCGCACCATACGCTTATTTTGGATCCAAGTTAGGTGCACAGTCCTGTCGTATAGACCACTTTCAGTGGGTTCGACTCGTAGGTGACCCGCGATCATTGAAAGTAGGTTTGACTCAGACCCACGATCATTCGCACAGTCTTCACGTGATTATAGCACTAGAGCGTACTATTTCACACCCAGTCCTGTCGTATAGACCACTATAAGTGGGTTCGACTCGTGGGCAGGCATGATTTATGAGCTAGTGATCAGCTGATGAGCTGTTGCAGTTGTTATTGCATTTGATATGCTTATCTGATGAGTTGATTATTATGGCACGGCATATTATGGAATATTCATGATTTGGCATATCTTGTTGAGGATTTCTAGTTGAGTTTTGGTATATGTTTATATACTATTTTCTGGGAAAGTATACAAGTTTTACGGCGAGGGGTTATAAAGATTGCTTTTGAAATGGTTTTCTAAAGATTTGTTTTTGCCCACTCACGTTTTTGTTTTGCGCCCCTCCAGGTATTAGGTAACTTGTTGGTGGCTCACGAGGACATATCGGAGATTCTGACAGACATCACTCATGTAGGACCACCTTCGGGTGTAAATCAATTACGTACTTCTCATGCATTGACTGCACCTAGATTTTTATGCTCTGAATGTGTATTAACACTTCTTGAATTCGGTTTTTAATTATTCGTATTTCTTCTTTTATTAATGCTTCTGCACCGTGCACATGGTTACGTCACCCTCACGTGACGGCCAGCATGCCTCGATCTCGGTCGGGGTGTGTCACTGGGGCCTAGTGCCTAGGCAGGCACCTAGGCGGACTAGGCGGATTTAATTAAATCTATTATATTTCGTGTAAATAAGTGTCTATACTTAAAATATATATAATTTCATCATAAACTACAAAATAAATGACATATCTATTATGAGCTGTTGAAACATAATGAAAACATAGGAAACAAGCAAAACATAGGAAACAATCATATAATATGTGTTCATTTAAGTATTCAACAAGACTCTTACAATTTATTGAAAAAAATAAAATGCAAAATGAGAGTTATCTATTTTCTATCTAAGTGAGTCGCAACCTAAGTGGGTGCTTAGGCGGGTCTTGGCGGGTCTTGGCGGGCTAGGAGGGCTAGGCGGGTGCCTAGGCGTTCTAGGCGGGCGCCTCAATAGCTCTAAGAGCCCTTTCTTAATTTTCAAACGCCTAGGCATTAATCGAGGCGATGACCAGCCGCCTAGCGCCTAGGCGGGGCCTAGGCGGTGCTAAGCAGGGATTTTTAGAACAGTGCCCGTTACCTAATCTCTGAATGTTTTTTTTTTTTTTTTGCGATTTTTAACACATGCTATCTCGGAGTATATACAAACATATTTGACAGTTAGATCATGGAAACTAGTTTCGTAGAATGCATATCTCTGTTAAATTTGCCTAAATTTTGAAGTGGGAAAAGTAATTTGTACTAAATTTTTATTTATGTTTTTCAAGTATTGATTAGACAATATTTAGTTTGTGTGATGACATTTTCATTGTACAATTATCTTTTTGTTTCTTTATTGCATATTTTACATGGGTTATTATCTATTAAACGAAACAATTATTTATTTAATTTTTAAAAACGTATTCTATTTAAATACATATTATTTACTTATTTATTAAACCAAATAATTATTATTTTATTTTTTTAAATCGTAACAAAATTTTGGGAGGGATTTTTGGGGGATTTTTGCCGCCATTTTTTTTCTGTCGGATATAACCGACAGTAATGAAAATTTTCTGTCAGTTTTTATTATAAAAAATGTTTGTGTCAGTTTTAACCGACAGTAATGAAAATTTCTCAAAATCAAACCCCTTCATCTCTTCCTTACTCCAGTGCTTTCTCCCTTCCCCCTTCCTTCCCCCTTTTCACCTCTCCTCATTTCCTTCTCATTCTCTTCTCCCCTTCTCCTTCTCACTTCCATCACCATGAATGAACAATTTGAGAAGCAACATTCCAAAACCAGTACGTTTTAAATTATTTGTATTACGTTCAGTTTGTGTTTTAAATAGAAATTATAAACTTCTTAACTTTCTTAAATAGAAATATCAAAGCATGAGAAAATCTCGCATACAAAGGAAGCTGATGTATGAGCCCAAATACAGACACAGGAAGAAAGGCAGCAACATAAAGGAGAGACCTTGTCAATTCCTCATCGAGATGAATCAAGAGCACAATTGTAGCAGTGAACGAGAGCATGGTCGTCACTAGCGAGAAGAAAAGAAAGGGAAATCCTAAATGAAGCCTGAGCGGAAGAGATTGATGGAGGTTTTTGTACTCAAACTGAGATTGGCAGGGCTGACATCATTCAACATAGACTTTGCAACAAAGAAGGTGACAATCACTGGAGATGTAACCCCATTGAGTGTCCTTGCCAGTGTCTCAAAGGTGAAGAACGCTCAGTTTTTGCCTACTGGGTCAGCATCACCTGCCTCTCCACCTTGTCCTACCAAACTAGAGGCCAATAAATAATTTAACAGGTAACTGAAAGAGAAAGAAAGCAGGAGAGAGGATGGAAAAAAAAAAAAAACATGGGAAGTTTCTTTAGATGTATTGTTTGGATGAGAATTTTATTAATTACTAGTTAAAATTTAATCTTAGTGTAAATGCACTGTTAGCATGAGTGAGTGGAGGAACCAGATTCTGTATTGCTTGGCAGGAACTAGCTAGGAAGAAGTTGAGCGAGTAGTAGAAGAATCAAGAATATGACTCATCTTATCGTATGCGTTGCTTTTTGTAGTTTGCTTTTAGTTTGGGACCTTTGCTTTCTGTACTCTTAAAAGGTGGTGCCTTTTGGAGAACTTTCTTACACTGGTGTGGTTTATATTTTTTATTATTAATATATTTTTTTTTCGGTTTTATTCGACAGAGAATGCTTTTATTTATTCATTATTAATCAATTCTCTGTTGGTTATATCCAACACAAGTTATGTCAGTTTTAAAGTATTTTCTGTTGGGTTTATCCGACAGAGAATGCTCTTATTTATTCATTAGTAATGTATTCTCTATCGGTTATATCCGACACAATTTATGTTGGTTTTAGAGTATTTTCTGTCGGAAAATTCATTTCTTGACACTGGCAATTCTGTCGCTTATTATATCCGCCACTGCATCCATTTTCTGTTGGATTTTGCTTAATATCCGACAGTAATATACGTTTCTTGTCGGTTATCATAGCGACACTAATAAATGGTTTCGTAGTAGTGGAATTATTTTATTAATAAAATATTATTAACCTATAATAATATGTATAATTCACTTACCAAGTATTTTTGGTCCTAAAAATGGGTGCAGAGCCACATCCAATCTTCATGACACGTCACCAACTCCAAGGGGCACCCATGTGCTAGAGCGACAGCCGGATCGTCGAATTTTTCGAAATGCTTGTGGAGGTCGCGCTTCCACCGAGTGAACCGGCCAATGAAAAGTTCTTGGGTGTATTTGGTTTGATTGCCGTCAAGGTCCTCGAGCTCATATTGATATTGCGAATAGGATAAAAATTAATCAAAGTTCGCAGTTATTAATTTTCAAAACTTTACTTAAAAACTAAGAAAAAAATAAACATTGCTAACCTATCGCTCATGAAGAACGGGGGCCCTTGTCTCCGCTAGGACAACTCTCCAAGATTTCCCACTGCATGGGGCAGTGATGACAAACAACAGAGCCAATGTCGTGGACTAAGTGGTTATGCTGCTCCTTTGTTGATGACGCCAGATGTCGAACATCCACGTAATCTTTATACGTTCCTGGGTGGTGCGGGAGCTGTGACATGCCCAGGAGTCTGTAGGGCCCCTAGTGATTTTACGAGCTGCAAAATGAAATAAGTTAGTGTAAAAACAAATTAAATAATTTACGAAAAATTCGACAAAACTTCTCCTAAAAATACAACAATTCCGAGAACCTACATACAAATAAACAACACAACCAACACAAGTACCCAACAATTCACACATAAAGGAACCGAATAATAGTACATCAAATTTATAAAATTTAAAATTTGCACAAAAAGATGTATTACCTATGTCGGCTACCTCTCCGTCAGGAAGTCGATGCAGACTCCTCTATCTCGTCGCCACTCCGAGGTCGTCGATGAGATTGATGGGCGCTCACTAACGGATGAGTCACCAAAGAAGTCGATGACTCAGACACTGCACACATCGAGGGCTAGGCGGAGGTACAACAGCCTCCGATGTCGAGGTTAGTACTGGTGGAGCGGTGACGGCAATAGTAGTAGGTGGTGGATGTCACATCCCGGCCCGGGGTCCACCACATCCCGGGCCCGCTCCACCACCGTAGCACGATATTGTCCGCTTTGGGCCCCGACTACGCCCTCACGGTTTTGTTTCTGGGAACTCACACGAGAACTTCCCAGTGGATCACCCATCATGGGAAGTTCTCGTGTAAGTTCCCAGAAACAAAACCGTGAGGGCGTAGTCGGGGCCCAAAGCGGACAATATCGTGCTACGGTGGTGGAGCGGGCCCGGGATGTGGTGGACCCCGGGCCGGGATGTGACAATTTGGTATCAGAGCCTAACCCTGGCCGTGGTGTGCCGACGAGGACGTCGGGCCCCTAAGGGGGGTGGATTGTGAGATCCCACATCGCCCAAGGGAGTGATCCTTATATGTATATTCCCATCCCTACCTAGCGCGAGGCCTTTTGGGAGCTCACTGGCTTCGGGTTCCATGGGAACTCCGAAGTTAAGCGAGTAGCGCGCGAGAGCACTCCCATGATGGGTGACCCACTGGGAAGTTCTCATGTGAGTTCCCAGAAACAAAACCGTGAGGGTGTAGTCGGGGCCCAAAGCGGACAATATCGTGCTACGGTGGTGGAGCGGGCCCGGGATGTGGTGGACCCCGGGTCGGGATGTGACAATGGAGGTGTCGGAGGGGACCTACTCATTGACCTACGCCCCCTAATCAACCGCGACATCTACAAAATCCAATTGACAATGGAGGTGTCGGAGGGGACCTACTCATTGACCTACGCCCCCTAAAACTAGGATTTTTTTTTTTTTTGAACAAGCGATATTATCTACACTAAAGGGAAGGGGGTAGGTTAAGCCTGACAATGGGTTAGCAATAACGTGGTTCAAACTCGCCATTGGCGAGAATCGATCCTAAGACCTCTCACTTACAAGTGAAAAGGAATATCAGTAGACCGTAATTGTAATGACCCGTCCTAGATTTTACGAAACACGAAACGTCGAGGGCAATTTTGTAATTTCACATTTGGGAAATTTTTTTTTTTGGTCTTTATTGGACATTGTTTTGTGAGCCATTAGGAGCCCACATTGAGATCCCACATCGCCCAGGGGAGTGATCCTTATATGTATATTCCCATCACTACCTAGCGCGAGGCCTTTTGGGAGCTCACTGGCTTCGGATTCCATCGGAACTCCAAAGTTAAGCGAGTAGCGCGAGAGCACTCCCATGATGGGTGACCCACTGGGAAGTTCTAGTGTGAGTTCCCAGAAACAAAATCGTGAGGGCGTAGTCGGGGCCCAAAGCGGACAATATCGTGCTACGGTGGTGGAGCGGGCCCGGGATGTGGTGGACCCAGGGTCGGGATGTGAAACCACATGTTCACTTGTCTGCTGGGCCTCTCTCTCTTTTCCTTCTCCCCTCGTCACTCTCTTTCCCTCTCTTCACTCTCTCTTCTCTCATTTCTCTCTCTAACATCCCCTCTCTGGGAAAGTAAAAAAACACAACAACAACAACTACACACCACCATCCCTCACCCTTTATGTGAACCCGACAAACCCAGAAATGGCAAGGGAACTCTTTCCCAATTTTTGGCAAGATCCGTGAGTTTGTAGGCATTCTTGGCCATCTTTGGCCACCTTTTAGCTTCTAAATAGGTATAATCCTATTCCTCTCATCATAAGCTTTGTTTTGACATATTATGGGTCCGATTTGGCTAAGAAATGAGGAAGTTATAACCTTTTGAAGTTCACCCAGTTTCCGGCGAACTCTGCGGCTTTCTGGCCATTTTCTGGTCAAACCACGACGAGGTAGTCGTCGAGAAGGGTGCCATATGTTCTCTTGTTCAAAGATGTAATTTTCATTTTTGAATTACTCAATTTCATTGAGTACTAAAGAAGTTATGGAGCTTTGAACAATACCCAAAAATTCGACCAAAACCTAGTTTCCAGTGGGTTTTTGGCAAACTGGGTCAACCCAACCCGTTGGAATATTTTGTTAGGGAAAATTCTTTGGGGAATATTCTTGGAATATTCTGTTAGGAAATATTCCTGGAATATTCCTTACGTTGACTTAGCATTGACTTTTATGAAATTTTCTCGGGACCCTTCTTAGGGTAATTCATCGTCCTGATTCCAGATTCATGCTCCATTTTCCTAAATTTAATCTTCTTAATGGGGTTTTACTAATTGGTCCTTTTATGTACTTAGGTGCGTTTGTTAGTGACATTTTCATCCTCCCTAATTTGAATGGCTCTTCGGCGACGAAGTACTGTGAGTAACCCCCTTCCAAAATGCATGATTTTATTACTAGAAATGTATACATGAAAAGCACGATTTTATAACTACGTTTTAAGAAACGTTTCATGCCAGCACGTGCCCACCCTGGTGTTTAGAGGATATCGAGGTCGGGCGTGTCAATAATACTAAGTGCTCTAAACCTAGGATTTAAAGTTAACAAATTAACAAAGTAATAAGTAATACTTAATCCAAAACTAATAAAATTAACCTTAAACCCTAATATTATATATAATCCTATAAATAAAAAATACTACCTAAAAGTAAAATCTTAATCCTAAAATTATAAAATCAAACTAAAATCCTAAACCTAGGATTTCTAATTTAACTAAGTTAACTTATTTAACAATATTAATCCCTAACACTAATATATTAATCCTAACTAATTAAACTAATTTTACAATTTAATTTAAGAAATTAAACTTTTTTTTTTTTTTTTTTGTTGAAAAGCGGTTACAACACCAGCACGGCACAAGGCCAAACAACAAACAAGGGCTGCACAGCAAACCCAAAAACAGAAGCAGAGATAATAAGGATACAAATAGACGCCCCTACACAGGCCCCCGGCGTCATCCCAATTACCCGAGACAAAAAACAAAACATCCCCCTCCTAAGAAGGACATGGAAAACCGTATCTCCGGTGAAAGATTCCTCTCGACGAAATCCGCCACCATATTAGCTGATCATAGAGTCCACGACCAGGAGCATGATTGAAAACTCCTTCTAACCTCCAAAGCTTGGGACAGGATAGGAAGAAGTTCCCAATCACATCTCAGATGAGGGGAATTAAGAACCTGAATGATAGCATGCACAACAGATTCAATAACCACCTCTTGTAATTGCATATTCTTTGCCAGTAAACAACCTTCCAGAATAGCTAAGGCCTCCGCCATCGCAACCGAAGAAGCATGAATCTTCATACATCGCACTGCCATGCACCTTGACAACCAATCTCTGGCAACAACTCAAATATGACCATTTAAAGAGTCTCGATTCCAACAAGCATCCGCATTAAATTTAACCCAAGAAACAGAGGGAGGAGACCACAAAGAATGCCAAGATAAAGCACCAGCTTGATTGGAGCCAAGAGGAGGCCGTAAGCTCCTAGGATTGGAAACCTCATGAAAGGAACCTAATGCATTTGCAATTGACCGAAGGGTTCTGAAAGGGGAAGGGATTATCTCATTGAAAATAGCATCACATCTTGCTCTCCAAATGAACCAGCACGAGAAGAATACCTAAGATAAAATACGATCAAAGTTCTCCTTACAACCCAAAAATCGATTGACAACCAAACACAACCACTCGTCTAACGTAGTTATAGATCCTCGATCAATTTGAAGGCGAAGAGGACCCCCAGACCACACCCTTGTAACCCACGGGCACAGAAGGAGCACGTGCTCCATAGTCTATTCATAATCAATACAAATGAGGCAAATGGGGGACGAGGAACATCTACACCAGAAAAGGTTGAATTTTGTGGCACAGGCGTTACGTACCACCCGCCAAAGAAAGTTTCTCATTTTTGGGGGGGCTTTACTCTTCGAGAAGGAGACGGGTGATTAAGATTCGGGGAGGGGGGGGTAGGCGGGATTGACACCACCTATAACCTGACTTCACAGAGTAAGAGCTATTCATTTCAAAGGGCCAAACAAGTGTATCCGGATGGAGAGGCCCCACATGAATTTGAGAAATAGCCCCACGCACAACCTCTGAGACAGAATTTGATAGCATATCCACATCCCAAACCCTTGAATTCAGATCAATAAACTCAGCAACCCTACAATCATAATTTACATCCGCGAGCATGGGTGGGGTAGGATGCCCCTCAAGTATGCTAGGGATCCAATTATCCACCCAAAATCTAACCTCCTGACCACCTATTATCTGCCATTTAGCCCCCTTTAAGATGATATCCCTCCCCTCAAGGAGACTCGCCCACACCCATGAGGCCCTACTACCCTTCTTAGCATCCATGAAGGAAACATTTGGAAAGTACCTCTCCTTCAAGACCTGCGCCCATAAAGAATCAGGCTCATGGATCAAGCGCTAGCATTGTTTGGCAAGCAAAGCAAGGTTGAAATCTTTAAAGTTACGAAACCCCATACCACCCTCCCACTTAGACCGTCCCAAGTCTTTCCAATTGATCCAGTGTATCCCACAATCCTTGTCTGCTCCTGCACACCAGAATCTCGCCATAGCCGCATCTATATCCTACACAAGCCTTCTGGAAGCCGAAACACACACAAAGGGTACATAAGGATTGCCTAGGCAACCGCTTTAATGAGAACTTCCTTTTCTGCCTGAGATAGAAACCGTCTTTTCCACCTTGAAATTTTTTCCAAGACTCGGTCTTTAATATACTGTAAAGTCTCCCGCTTAGACCTCCCCCAAATTGTTGGAATACCCAAGTATTTACAAGGATTTGCAACCATTGGCATATCTAAAATATTACAGAGATCAGCCGCCAGATGACCCGAGATATTCGCACCAAAATACACAACTGATTTTTGGTAGCTAACTTGTTGACCCGAAGCTCTACAATACCCCTGAAGAAGGGTAGATAAATTCCTATAGTTTTGCTTAGAAGCCCTTATAAATATTAGCGTATCATCCGCAAACAAGAGATGTGAAATCACAGGCCCCGAAGCCGAAAGCTGAATACCTTCCAGATAACCATATTGAACCACTTTATTTATCACCAAGGAGAGAACTTCACTGATGATTAAGAACAGATAGGGAGAGAGGGGTCCCCCTGTCGAAGACCCCTGGTGGGTTTGAAAGGTCTCCCAGGTCTCCCATTAATAAGAATAGAGAACTCCACAGTTTTCACACATCGCATCACCATATTAATCCATATACGCTGAAAACCAAGATGCACCATAACCGCCTCAAGGAAGTCAATTAATCTTACAAATTAATGGTACCCATCCCCAACCCAACCCCGAGCCACCCCTACCCACCCCCTCCCAAGGACCACCTATCCCCAACCCCACCCCGAGCCACCCGTACCCCTAACCCTAATGCATATACCCCTAAATCCCTAATTCCCCAAATTCCTGATTCTCCCAAACCCTAATTTTCCTCAATCAAATTGCCCAAATTCCTTAATCCTAGAACACTTAGTTAAATTTCAAATTAAATAACGATTTACAAAATAGTGAGTGGGAGAGGTGACAAAGAACGAGAGATGATACATGTGATGAAGTGTTGGTCGGCCGAAGGTTGCAGTTGATGCGATGGCGAGAGACGATGACAGAGAGAGAAAAGTGACAGAGGGCGAGAGAGACGATGAAAGAGAGAGGTGACAGGGGCGAAAGAGACGGCAATAAAGGGAGAGCTTGAGAGTGGTAAATGTTTAAGAAAGAGGTGAGGCTCGGGGAAGACAATTGAGAGAGATGGATGAAGAATGACAAGAGTGGTGCTCTCTGTAAGTTCTAATATTACAAACGTTGAGCGACGAAGGCCATTTGTTGCGCAATCTTAATGAAAATTTTGAAAACCTGCCCAATTTCAAGCTGAAATATTTGAAGACCTTTGTGCGATGAAACCATAACACTTCATTGCGCAAAATGATTTTAAGCGATGAAACCATAATTGATCACTTATTTAATTGCAATTTTTTTTACATAAAACATAAATAGAATACAATTATTTTCATTGCATATATGTCCAAAGTGGTGATTAATCCTCATCCTCAATACAATTAATATCACTATCCTCACTTTGATCACTTTCGGTCTCCCATTCATCCTCGTCGGTTGGTACATGAACATCATCGTCTGCGGCTTCTAGTGGATTGTGTCTTGGGAGACTCCTGAAATCAATTGTAATTGAGTCTATAGGAATTTTGATTTGAGGACCTCTAGCTACCTGAAACAGTTCTTGGACAATATTTCTATCCCGAAATGTTTCTACACCAATTTCTAATGAAGTTTTGAGGAGTTGGCCTGCAAAATTGTCGTCATCGTCGTTGTCAAGAGGATCTCAGTCCGGAATATCATACACCCTTCTATGATCATTCCTCTAAACAACTTTCCATCCCCTCATGGCCTTTGGGTCATCAATGTTGAAAATTTGTTTGGCCATCGTTGCCAAAATGTACGGGTCTTCACTGTACCAACATCGGTTAGTGTTCATCGACAGTAAACCATTGTCCCGTTTAACGGTCCTATTCCCACAAGGGTCTGTATCGAACCAACGACACTTAAAAAGGATTTCTTAATAACGGTCTTTGTAAAGCAATTGCACAACACTTATTAATTTGCCATAGAAATCAATGTTTGCAATATCCCTCGCTCCCGGTACATGTACCCCGCTGTTTTGAGTACACAGCTTGTCCGCACTGAGGGGTTCGATAGCCAAGTTGTATAATTCCTCAGTGTACGCGTGGGAATTGGTTTCCTTCAATTTCTTCACCTAATTTATAACAAACAATCGACATGTTAGGTTTTACAAAAATTAAATACTAGCGACATGGTATTATATTTTTCGAAATATCCCAATTAAAAACCTAAACAATTTGTTCGCGAAACCAACGAAGAAACTATTCACGGTGCTTCACGGCATATAAATGCGAAGGATGTTCCCGCTTCATCAACTGTTCATGCTTATCCAGGTACTCCATTATCCCATCACAATTGTTAAGTACGAACCAATGAGCTACATGCATGTCCCTTTCGGTGAACGAATCGCCTAGTACTAGTTTTCCAAAGGGTTGTGCGATTTGGGGAAAAAAAATAGTTTTTGCCTTCACAAAATGTATTTGTCTCAAATGTCACCCAAGCCTCCACAACTGATCATTCGACCTTAGCTTTATTCTTTAACTCACTGAGTAGCATGTAAAAATAAATGGTTATGATTCAAATAAGTTAAATCGTCACTTGATCACGAATTAATAAAGGACTAAGGACTTTATACCTTTCTATTAGATATATCCATCGATAATTGGTGGGTTTGGCAAGTAATGCCTCATCTGGGAAGTGAATTATCACATGGATCATGCTTATGAAGAAACAAGGAGGAAATATTTGTTCAAACTTGCATAGGACATCAATAATGTCAATGTGTAACTCTTGTACATAGGACTTTCACAACGTCCTAGTAGATAATTGAGAAAAAAAAAATCTCGCCAACAACAAAATTAGCTTCACTACGTCTTCTGGCAAGAGGTGTCAAATACCAACCGGGAGCAAGCGTTGCAGTATGACATGACAATCGTGACTCTTAAGCCTATAAAATTTTCCCCTATCCACGTTTGCGCATCGTCCGATATTTGAAGCATAACCATCTAAAAACTTTACGAAGGATAGAAACTTTAAAAAATCTTTCCTCTTCTCTAGTGTTACTGAAAAAGGTGCTAGGCCCTTTCTGGTATCTCACCCTCCCTCGTCATCCATAAATGTGGCATTTTTACCATTCGCTCCAAATCAATGTGAGCTTTGATATGTCCTTCATTTTTCCCTTGATGCTAATATAGTTTTAACTAGTGTATCAAACACGTTCTTCTCAACATGCATAACCTTGAGGTTGTGACACAGTTTCAATTTCGACTAATGCAGCAGCTCAAGCAACATACTCTTGTGTGTCCAGTTTAGATGGGTGTCTGGTCTGGTCTCATTTACCGATTTGCCAAAGGGACCAAAATCCAAATGGTTCAACTGAGCTAAAATATTTATACCGGACCATTCTCTAGGTCTTGGCCAAGTCTATGTTTCATTGAAGAATGTTGTCTCGTTCTAACGTCACTCGTGGTCCTACGACAACCATTACACGATGCCCTAGGTAACAAACTTTCCCGTTGTGCCAAGAAGACTTTACGTTCTCCTTGCAAACTGGGCATGCCAAATAACCCTTAGTACTTCACCCAAACAACATAACATACGCGGGAAAATCATTTATAGTCCACATCACTGCTGCTCGCACAGTGAACATTAAGAAAGGGCGGATGACGATTTGATGAGGCACCTGCCTTGCCCGCCTATACTCACCTAATTGTTCATAGTCCACCTAAACCACCTAGGCACTAACCTAGCCAGCTCAAACCCGCCTAGGTCGCGACTCACTTAGACAGAAAATAGATCACTTTCATTTTGCATTTTATTTTTTTCAATAAATTGTAAGAGACTTGTTGCATACTTAAATGAACACCCATTATATCCCTGTTGCCCATGTTTTCATCATGTTCCAATACTTCATAATATAGGGTTATTTACACTAACACCCCTTAAGTTTTGTCGTTTTTTCATAAAACCCTTCAAGTCTGAAACATTACACTAACACCTCTTCACCTTTTAATTCTATTTCACATCCACCCCTTAAGGACCCCTTAAGGACGAAATTACCCATGTAGTTAATTATTTAAAAATTAAAATTAATAGATAATATCAAATTCAAAAAATTACAATTAAACATTAAAAATAAAAAAATAAAAAACCCTAGATGCATATCTTATAGGCAGCACCCTAAATGCATATATATCATATATAATCAGCATTAAAGCTTTGAAAACAAGGGATGCGGTTAGACCTGGCATTCGTGTCGTGTTTCCCGTGTTCGTGTCGTTTTCGTGTCATACCCGATATCTTAACAGGTCGTGTCGTGTAACACCCGTTAAAATAAACGGGTAAAATGACCCGACCCAAAATTGACCTGATAATATTAACGGGTAATATGACCCGACCCTTTACCCGTTAAGGAAAATATATTTTAAACCAATAAATAATTAAATAAAAAACATAATACTTTTTTTGAGTGAAAACGCATTTTTCTTTTAAGTATTGTCACATCCAAAACATAAAAACGCATTTTTGTTTTAAGTGTATATTTACATATCCAAAATAAGAGCATAATAAAAAAATATTAGAACATTACAAAATATCAAATGTTCAAAAGATTTGCAAAATTAAGGACATTGGAACATTAGAACATCTTGCACATTTTCTTCCAATCAAACCCTTCAATGTAGAAGTATAAAAAATAAAGAAAAAATATATAAAAGCTCGTAATAACAAGCTTTACAACTTTCGTGAAGAGCTTAACTTCGAAATTCGTCACTATAATCATATAAGTCATAGATCAAAATTTAACCGTTGATTATTGTTTACATTTACGCTTCATTTTTCTCATCAAATTTTGTTTTTTCAGATTTTCTTTTTTGAAAACATGATCTATTAGAGGATGCAAGAAGATGAACGGTTTGGATCGTTGATATTATGTTCAGGGTTTTACGATTAGTGAAAATATTGCTTGATGTTTATAAAGTTTCTACAAACTATATGACATCGACTCATATTTCAGTTAACCGTAAATATCGAAACGTGATATCAAAGATCTGAACCGTTCATCTTCTTATATCCGCCAGATGATCAAGTTTTCAAAAAAGAAAATTTTAAAAATGAAATTCAGTAACAGAATAGAGCGTAAATGACAATCGACGATTAAATATAAATTTAAGGTTTATGGATTATAGTGTTGGATTTCTGACACACCCCGACCGAAATCGAGGCATGCTGGACGTCACGTGAGGGTGACGTAGCCATGTGCACAGTGCGGAAGCATTAAAATAGCAGAAATTACGAATGAATAAAAACCAACTTCAAGAGTGTTTGAACAGAAGTAAGTGTGATTACACATTCAGATCATAAAGTCTAGGTGCAGTCAATGCATAAGAAGTACTTAATTTTAACAACACCCGAAGGTGATCCTACATGAGTGATGGTCTATCAGAACGTCCGTTGTATCCTCGTGAGCCACCAACAAAGCTACCTAATACCTGGAGGGGCGCAAAACAAAAACGTGAGTGGACAAAAACAAAGCTTCTTGAAAATCATTTCGTAAACAGCATTTCTATCCCCTCGCCGTAAAACCTGTATACTTTCCCAGAAAATAGTATATACATATACTAAAACTCATCTGAAATCATCATCATGCTAATATGCCAATAAATCATGAATATACCATGCCATGTCAATCAAATCATCAGGTAAGTAAGTCAAATGCAATATTAACTGCAACAGCTCGTCAGCTGGTTCTAGCTCATAAGTCATGCCTGCACACGAGTCGAACCCACTTATAGTGGTCTATACGACAGGACAGGGTGTATACAATACGCTCTAGTGCTACAATCACGTGAAGACTGTGCGAATAATCGCGGGTCACCTACGAGTCGAACCCACTGAAAGTGGTCTATACGACAGGATTGTGCACCTAACTTGGATCCAAGATGAGCGTGTGGTGCGGGAGGTGAACATCACGTGAAAGACTGGCCCCTAACTCTGGGCGGGAGTACTAACACCGGGGTGCAGGTTAATGAGCTCTCGATGCATCTCATCATACTTTTCATAACTCAACTTCTTAATAACCACACATGAACTTACCTGGAACTTACCTGAGCGCCCACAGCACCAACAATCATGCGCATACAATTCATCATGCATATTCAACAGTATATATACATTGGCATGGCAAATCATTGATAAACTCATTTAAAATGCATATTCTGGGAAAATACTTAGTATATAGGTATATACGGAAAACAAAAGCCCACTCACCTGGAGTCCGCGCTACGGCTCCCTAACGTAAACATCGAGGCGTCCCAAAACGTTCGGCGACTAAAACAATTATCAAACTACAACTTAGAACTCTTAACCATAGAATTCGTAATTCACGTAAAACATATCCTCAAGGATATTCTAGAATCATTTAAGACCCTTAATCAAAAGTCAACCGTCGATCAACGATCGACGGTAGGGTCCACAGCCCCACATACTTGATCCGGAAGATCCGTAACTCAAATCTTCAATCTGCGACTTCCCAAGATACATAAAATGCTCCTAGAGCAACATACTAAAATTTCGTTACAATCCAACGGTCGGATCTCCGCCAATTGCCAAAACCAAGGGGAGGTTCACATTTTATTTTATGAACTTACAAACTCAATTCGGGAAGATCCGTAGGTCGGATTTCCGATCTGTCAGTTCCTACCTTCTTCAAATATTATGTACTACCACGTTCCAAAGTTTGGTGACGATCCAACGGTCGGATCGTCGGTTCATATTTTCACCTAACCACGAATCGTAACGAACTTAAGTTCAAACAACCAATCTACGCTAACCAATTATCAAAACTGAACCTAGGATGTTAAACACAGCCTAAGAATGACATTGGCTGCCCACTGGCCACGGGCCGCCGCGAGTGGCGGTCGGTCGCCCCGACTCGCCGGAAAATTCAACTATTTTTAAAAATTCTCAAAAATTGCAGAATTGAAGATCTCAAAGAGAGGAACAACTTTCATACCTTCGGCCAAGGCCAATTTGGCTTGGAAACACCTCAATTTCGCCAAAATCCGTATGAACCCTAGAAATGGGTGAGCTTCAATTCGACCTCCAAACTTGTTCCAACGCCTCTACCACTGCTTGGGCTTTGTTCCAGGTCCTAAGGGGGTGCTATGGGTGGTGTCAATTGAAAGGAATTGTTTCGAAAATGAGAGAATCGAAGACACACCCTGCAATTTTCTTGATTTCAAGCTCAAATCTCTCCAAATTTGGGGTGTAATAGGTAGAGGAAAGGCTAAGGAGTTGATTGGTAAAGGTGGAAGGTTGTAGAACACCAAAACATTGGACGGAAATGTGTGGAAAACCCACCGGGTCGCGCGGGCTCACGGGTTGAAGACCCGTTTCTGATCTTCTTCCTCCGCTTCTCGCCCTCTCTCCTTTCCTCTTTTCCCTGTTCCGATTGGCCGGTCTCTTCTCTCTCTTCTCCCCATTCGCCCAGCTCTCTCTCCTTTCTCTCTCGGAGCTCCTGCTCTCTTCCTCTGGTTGGGCAGCTTTGTCCAATCTCTTATTCTTCTTTTTCTTCCACCAGCCACGCACACACACACGTAACCTCCCTTCTTCTTTTTATTTTCTTTCTTTTCCATCCGTGCCATCCATTTCAAACTCCTTTTAATCTGGGCCATCCAAATGGCACACCAGATTTTATAATAAAACTCTGAAATGCCAAACTTCAAACGTTAAAAACTTCTTCGATATAGCTCCAAATCACGAACCGTCTGCGCCCACGCGTCCGTAGCGACGAGTAATACGAGGTTATGCCAAGAAAACAAATCTTAGGTGGCACGACACAGCGATTAACCTCGAACAAAGCACGTGCCTCAAAGGCATTTTGTAAAATCTTTTATTAAAAATTTAAAAACTCTTAAAATCAGGGACGTGCTGTCACAATTTCGAAGCTGGCCCCTTCATTTTAAAGTTCTTCAAGTGCACGAAATCAATCAGGGACGTCTCCATCATACAATGTCTTAATAAATGGTATCAAACATTTTCATAATACTCAACCATTGAACTGTGGTTGTTTACCATTGCGAAATCAATAAACTGATTTATTCCATCCAGGTATTCATCTGCACATCTATTAGGATTCTGTATCCACTGTCTGTCCATATCGCTTGCGAAAAAACAAAATCATAATGGTTACAAACACTTTAATTATAACATGTCACGTTATGCCTCCGGTAAGGGTCTTATCTCATTCAGGAATGCACGGCTAAATGTCGTATTTTACGGCTCTATCATATTAGATTTCGACATCGAAAATTTTTGGTAGCATATACATGCAATTCTTCAAGTGCAGCATGTATGTTCTAAACGTGTACGCAGCACTCGAAGAACGCACATACATGCTACCAAATTTCTCCTTATCAAAATCTAATCCGTGAATCGCAAATTATGACACATAATTGTGCATTCCGAAATTTTCCAAAAAATGGGATAATTCAAGAGTTAATTGGACCACAGTCATATTATCGCATACATGCCTGAAATCCAACTAATTTTCAAACGGGAAACTAAGTTTTCATGAAAATAACGTACAAAGTTAAGTACTATTAACTTTGTACAACAAAAATCAGTTTTTGTACAACCCATACAAAAATGTTTGCATACAAATAAATAAACTACAATTAACGTTAATGAAATAGTTGAAGAAAAGATACCTCCTAATTTGTTCCTTGCTGATAGTCGTTTAAAAAAAAACACCTCCACACAACAAATTTAATTTTGTTAGTTTCATTGTGTAATTTCCAAAAATATATTGAAAACAAATTCGCTTACTGAATGATATAGGTGATGAAGAGCGGGAGAATGAGAGTCAGTGATCAAGCTAAGGGAAATGAGAGACAGTGAGCTAAGGGAGGAGAGGCAGAGCTGCAATGAATTTGCAGTTTCTGCCTCTTCGTGTCTAAGAAACTGAATTAAAATGTCACATTCTTGCACGACGAAGCATTCGTCGTGCAAAACCTATGCATTCGAAAATTTACTGCCAAATTTGTTCTCCTTTACCGCGTTTTTTGACCGATCATGTCGGACGAACATTTTGTCACATAAAATATATGCATTCCACTTTCTGGCACCAACTCATGATCATTCCCGCGTTTTCTATAACCTTTGCGCGATGATATAGACTTCATCACGCGTTGTTGTTTCGGGCGACAGAATGACCTTCCTCGCGCTTTAATTAATTTTTTTGCTTTTATTTTTGTTTTAGTTATTTTAAAATACTTTATTTATTTATTACTTTATTCATTTTAAATCACATAAATATTTCATAAACAAAGTAATAAATTACACCCGAATAAATCAACAAATGTTTAAATTAAAGCATTCATGTATATTTAATTAATATAATCATTTATTACAATAATATTTCATTCACCAAAAACGTTAAAATCGCATATTAAAAAAATGTCATTCATAAATAAAAATTTAAAACCCAAAAGTTCTTATTTAATTAACCATAAAAGAAAAACAAAAATAGAATTCTATTCCGCCGTTGGTGGTTTAGGTATTCGGTGCAGTTCTACCTCACGTTCAACATCAAACCTCCACTCTTGGAAAGAGGATTTGAATATGTTGTCGATGCACTTCATCAGATTTGGGTCACTTTTGTCAATGTCTCAGTCAGGCTCTAACTCATCGATCAAGTGCGCCTTTATCTCCTCGGGGACGACTCTCCAAGACTCCCAATCCACCCCACATTTTGTCACGCACTAATACCTGCATGTCGCGCATAAACTTGTTGCGCATATCCGACTTCTGAATTCCAATTAATTCCTCAAATTTGATTCGGTAACGGCTTCCACCAAAAGTGTATCGGACCACAGGCGCATCTCTTTTTTTTTCCTTGTCTACTTAAAAATATATATTAAAAATAATAATGCAAAATATATGAGCACCTGAGTCGCCCATTGTACTCAAATTTAAATAACAAGTGGAATTGTAATCCGGAAAAAAGTTTGAACAATAGGGAAAGCGAAACTGGATATTTATAGTAGACAATTTCTGTCGTGCAAAAGACCATTTGTGCGACGAAGTGTTTCATCATGCATTATTCGACAATTTTGCGCAACGGCTTCTGAATTTCGTCACGCAAAACTCTGTATCGCGACGAGTTTTGCTTCGTCACATAAAAATCTATCGCACAAATAGTTTTTTCTAGGGTAAATTACACGAAACTATCTCAACTTTGGATCGAACCAAATCTCATACCTCATGTTTTAAACATTGCAATGTCATACCTCAACTTATGAATTGGTTGCAATGTGAATTCGCTGCAATGTCAGACCTCTGCTAAATTTTGTCAATTTGGTTGTTAAATGATGACGTGACAAGAGCGGGTCCCACTCTTTGTAGCTAGAATAAAAATTAATAAATTAATAAAAAAAATTAAGATTTTTTTATTTACAACAATTAAATTAATTAAAATGTATTTTAATTAATTAGTTATTTTGAAAAAAAAATAATTAAAAAAGAAAAAAATGTTCTTCCGACCCGAGCACCTACACGCCATCTCCATCTCAAATATGCATTTTGTGGCAAACCATCTCCATCTCAAATATGGATTTTGTGGCAACCCATCTCTTGTTCCTCCATTCCAGAAACAAAAACAAATTGGTTGTTGGGTTCTTGAACGCACCAAGGTTCCACAAACTCCGCCCCCTTACCCTTCACCTCTCTCTGCGCCACCTGGACTTCGAGATCGAAAAACCCCAGAAAACGCAAGAAAACCAGCGGCACTTCGGGAGGTAAAGTTGAATTTCTCCTCAATCGAAATCGAAAATCTTCAAATTCAAACGATTGATAAGTTTTTGGGAAAAAAAATTAGGTTTTTAAATTGGGCCGTCGTCATCCGGGTGAAATCTCCGTCGCGGCCTCGGATTTCCCTTCAGAAATGGCCTTCGCGGCCTCCATGAGCGACTGCTTGGAACACGTGGAGGTGGCAGGAGATTCCACGGAGGACGACGAAGAAAAGGCTTCTAGCTCTGACTCGGTGCCGCCGGAGAAGAAGATGAGGAGAGAGAGGGAAGCGGAAGGAGGTGGAACTTTCAAGGCGGGGTGGATCTGGGTTCTTGCTGGAGCAATAGTGATGATAGAGAAGCAGACATGCAAAGAGCGCTTGACAGAAGGTTGCCTTCAGTATTTTTTTGTTTTTGTTTTTGTTTTTATTTTTAAGTTTTAAAGTAAAATTACTTGCCAAGCCTTTGTTCAATTAATAAAATATGTTTTTCAAAATAACTAATTAATTTTAATTTTTAAATGAAACATCTTAATTTATTAATAATTAATTAATTTTTTATTCTTGTTGACAAAAGAGTGGGTCCCCCTCCTGCCACATCATCATTTAACATATAAATTGACAAAAAATTTAATGGAGATCTGACATTGAAATAAATTCATAAATTGAGTCATGACATTGCAATGTTTAAAACATGAGGTATGAGATTGTGGTTCGACCCATAGTTGAGGTAGTTTTGTGTAATTTATCCATTTTTCTACCAGTGAAAACAAACCAAATTTAGTGCTTATTTGTCTTTCTTTTTCCAACGTTAAATTTTGGAAATTGGCATGTTCCACTACTAATGTGATTATTTGTTTCCAGGCATCATTCATTAAGGATAGAGACATTTTAGCTACACCTTTACAAGTACTAACTTACCTATAGTTATAAAATTGATTTGGTCCTGACATTTTTTTGGAATGAGTTATTTGTGGAAACTGAAATCTAAGAGTGTGGAGAGAAAAATAGAAAAGTGTATAGTAAGTTAGATTATTGAATTGCTCCAAACATTTGGAGGACAATTCGTTTGATGATGAGGTCAATCAATATTTTGCGCTTGTAACAAAAGATCGATGAGGAAAATTTTTAGCAAGTACTATTCACCTAAAGCCTAAATCGTCTCACTTTAGGTCTGATCGGATCCCATTGACAGCCAAACTCACGTTATTGAAAACCAAAAGTCAAGAACCGATAGCAAATCCACCAATCATATTCAGTTCGGCTTGCCCAAGCCCCTAGCTACATCTCCCCCTTGCCGGGATTAGCTTTGACATCACTCTTGTGGTAACTCCGGTATCCTTTCCGTGAGTTTGTATTCCGTATCCTTATTGAATTCTGTCTCTAGTGTCTATTGTGGGTTTATTTATTTATTTTTGTTGCCTATTTACATCTGATCATGAGGAGGAAATTATGGATTGTCTTAACGTCACTCGTGAAGATAGTCTCGATTTAGAGGAGCGTTTTGATAACACCATCCATCTGGTTGGAAGACTCATTGCTGACCATGAGCCATATCAGGGTGTGGTCAAGGAAATCCTTCGATCAGCTTGGAATAAGATGGGGTTTGTCCGTGTCCTTCGAGCTAAAGCTAATATCTATGCTGTGGGACTATGATTTTCTATGCCCATGATGCGAGGAAAGAATGACCAGAATGCCCAAAGCCCATGGAATGTAATCCGGTAGGAAACTCTTAAAAATATTACTTTTCTCCTAAGTAAGGAAACCCTTTTTAAAGTTAAATTAGATATCTTAGGGCTTAGGCAACATAATCCAGATTCTAGTAAGATTGGGTATTTATGCTAGATTTCCTCCTAGATGTCTCCCAATTTGATGACGACTACTCTCCCTACAAGGCCTCTCAAGATCCCTACAAATACACTAGACTGGGTATTTATCAGGGGACGACCACTTTATTCTCTACAAGATTACCATATACATCGACTTCTATCTATCTCTCTCTTAGACCTATAGACATCACATCTCTCTCCCTTCGACTTTTCTTTCTAAGTCTTATATTCTTTACTACACATATATTCTCTCTATGCCTAACAGAGACCCGTACACCTCCATCTATGCATAGATACATCAATGGAGAACCCATCCCCCAACGCCTCGCCATATGATATTCGTCAACAATGGCTCACGCCATTCTTTCATAGAACTACACCTGTGGTTTGATTCTCCTTTCCAAAGATATGTAGGCAGTCAAAACCGAGGCCTTGACCTTAGTTAAGACGACTCTCCAAGACTCTCACTGGATAGGGCAATGACTCTTAATAACCGATCTAATGTCATACACCAAGGATTTGTGTTGCTCTTTTGTGACAGCCACCTGATGCGGAGGATCCAAGTGATCTTGATGAGATCATTCGACATACAAAATTTTATTTTGCCATGCATGAACTCCACAATAGCAGTCAACATCGAAAAGTCTTCGCAACCGGGGTGTAGCTCTTGCTTGGCACTTTTTAATAATTTTTTATATTTTTCAAATGCTTCACTTTCCATGGTTGGAGGGAGTTATCTTCCCTTTCCTGATACAAATTCGTCGAGGTGTTTGGAAAAGCGTCATTTAAAATATCCATAATTTGTTCATTTGGATCCATATTAGATTCAATTCTCTCGTGATTGGGCCACGTGTGAAGATAAAACATGTTTTAATCGTTCCACATGATGATTCCAAGTAGTTTAGGTCTCCATCATACCATGTCTTACCTAATGGTCTCGAACATTTTCATAATCCTCAACTATTGATTTGTTACACTTCCTACATAGACATTGGATTAGATTTGAACCCCGATTGTGTGTAATGGCGAAATCAATGAACTAATTCACTACATCCAAGTATTCATCAACACATCTGTTAGGATTCTTTATCCATTGTCTATCCATATCCCCTGCACACAAAAAAAAAAAATACAACAGTTGCAACACCTTCAACTACGACATGCCACCTGATGCCTCCAGTAAAGACCCTATCCCATTCAGCAATGCAGAGTTATGTGAAGTAATTTACGGCTCTATCAGATTAGATTTCGTCGGCGAAAAATTCGGCAGCGTCTCTCGCGCTGTTGGAGAAGGGAGAAGGGAGAAGTGAGAGAGCCAGTCTGCGAAGATCTCGTAAGGCAAACCATATGCCTTCAAAAAATTTGACACCAATCATTCGCTTCCCGTGTTTTAATTGCGCTACACAATTATCATGGCACTTAGTCCCTTTGCGTTACAAAAGAGCCTTCGTTGCTTAATATATTGTTAACTATTTTTTTTTCCAGTTACTTTTTGTCACTAATTTAAAGAAAACATTAAAGAAATACTTTCAAATACCATCCACAAACACATAATAATGAAATACTTCAAAATATCGTCCGCAATTGCATAATTTAAAAAAAAAAATTAATATTCGTCCATAAAAATAAAATAACACATCTATTGCGGTGGTATGTCAGAAAATTTGGTCTAACTCTGCATGTTGCCCGACATCATACTTCCACTCCCAAAAATACCCCTTGCACATGTTGTCGATGAACTTTATCAGCTTTGGATCGATTTCATCAATAACATAATTAGCATGTTATGGAAAAAAATAATATTTAGTAATCAATCATTCCCCATTTAACAAAATTAAATATTACTTTACTAAACCGCACTTACTGCTAACTCATCCATCAAATACTTTTTTTCAGCTACACTGACGCCAGTTTCCAAGACTCCCACTCCGTAGGACAAGTAGTCTTCACTAGTACTCTAAAAGTGTGTTTGTTTGCCTTCATTAAATGTCACTGGACTGGACTAGACTAAAAGCTAGTGTAGTCCAGTGTTTGTTAGCAGGAAGGACAAGCTTTAATAAGACTAAACAGGATTCGCTCCGACTAAAACGCTCTCTAGAGGGTCTTCGCGAGACCGACCGATAAGGAGCGGACTGCTAGTCCCTGCTTCGCCCCATCTCTGCTTCGCTTCACCCCTCCCCTCTTCGCCCTTCCCATCTACTCTTCTTCCTTGCTTTGCCACTCCATGCTTTGCCGTCTTTCCCCTCCCAGAAGTCCCAATTGGGCTTCGCCGTATTTCCTCTCCCAAAAAAGTTAGAAACTTCGATCAGAGATATAAAAAGAGAGTGCAATGGAGTCGCCATGGCTTTGCTGACGAGAGGAGCATTAGAAATCGAGTACGAAATTTCCATTCAGTTTGGGCAAACATGGATCTTCGATTGCCGTCAGCCATTTCTGTAAGTTTGTCACTTTTAAATTTTATCCCCATTTTTTTAACAACAATTTGCTCCAATCATCTGGGTATTTATCAGTATCTTGTATTTGTGTTGTTTGTTGTTGATTTTGTTTTATGGGTTTTATTCAGTGATGCTTGTTTTATGGATTTTGTTTTTTCCGTGCAAAAAACTTGTATATCAGATTGTTGTATTTGTTGCAGGCCATCGGATTTGAGGGCGATATGCAAAAATTTTGTATATATTTTTAATGATTCGAAAATTATGAATGCAACAATGTTAGAAATTGCACATAGCATTTGAAGATTTCGATTACAGCCTATGGTTCTTTCAGATTTCTCACTTGTATGGAGACATGATCTATTCATTTCTGGGAAATTTATTGCAAAGTTTCAATAATTTGATTGGTTTCTGCTATTTCGATGTTGGATTTGAGAATTGGAAGGTGAAAATTTTGTTGGTTGAAATTTTGTTAAAGCAAATAATATGAATATTTTGTTATATATCATGGGTTCTATTTTGTTTTTTTTCATTATCCCGCTTCTTAGTCCGACACTGCATCAAACACTTCACTAAGTCAGTCCAGCTTAGTCTAGTCTAAGTCAGTCCAGCTTAGTCCTTGAAGCTAGTCCAGTCCGAGATAGTCCGATACAACAAACGCACCCTAACATCATTGCTTAATCGCTTACGTTGGCCATCAAACACCAATCGTTCCTGCCCCAACGTTGTCTTTGTTTTTATTCCTACGAAAAAGATAAATTTCATTATTGGACTACGTAATTAATCCAACAATTGTTTTTCAAGCAAAAATTATAACTCTTAATTAAATCCATAAAAATATATTATTACCTTTCTGCGATCCTTCACCCTCGAATCCCATTGATGGAGGAGGGGTGGAATCGACCATCGTTGAAAAATTAAAACAAAAATTGGGATGTAAGGGATTCGGGAAAGACGAAAATAGGGAGGGGAACCTTAAGAATTTTGAGAAACAACTGTGAGGAAAAGGGAGACAAAATCTGTGCTTTTAAAGACTCCTGGGGCCCTTGTCGTGCAAAGACTGTAATAATTACTACGCGTCACAAGCCTGAGTGTCTGTTTCAGAAATGGGTTAGCATTCACCGCGCAACGTGAACAATAAATATTGCACCTTAAGTTCCGACTGACAATTGCAACATCACTTGGCAACGAATACCTTGTTTCGTCGTGCAAAGGTCTCTTAAGTGACGAACTATTCCTTGCCCAAATAATTGCGCGACGAAACATTAAGACGAAACGTTAAGTATTTATTTTCTTTCATCTCAAAAACAGATTCTTAAAATATTAAAATTAATAAGTTCATCAAATTTTGCAATTAACTAACTTTTCCAAAAATCTGTGCTACTTGAGGAAGCTAGTTAACTACAAAGTTTGGCGACCTGTCAATAATAGTACTTTGAAAAGTTATTTTTTAGACGAAAGAAAATAAATACTTAATGTCCATATTAAATTATTAATCCTAATAGAAATTAAATAATTATTTAATGCTACTACCCACAAGTCCATAATTATAAAACTAATTTATTTGTCCATAACATCGGAAAAAAAAAACTACTCTGTTGGTGGTGCTTCTCCATATATAGCGGGCTACATCATACTTCCACTAGCGTTAACGCCTCTTAAATATATCATCCACAAAACTCATCAGGTTTATCTCTATTTCATCAATAATATACCACTCGTTTTTATTGGAATAAGTCAATGTTTAAGGGAAAAGGAATGTAAATATTCTGTAATTATTAGAGTCTTGTTTAGGAAGGATATTATGTCCTTTATTTGTTTCCTTTTGTAACAAGGATTTTATGTACCTATTTACTCAGAATTATGGAATATATGAGATTAAGCCGTAAAATTCAATTTGGAATCAGAGCCAAGCTGTAACCCTAATCCCACTGTGCTGCCGTGCTGCGTGTGTCACGAGGGAAGAAAGGAAGACGAACTGGTTTTTTAGCTGCATACCTGAAGCAAGAACAGTTTGTCGTGCAATGTACTTGTTTGTTGTGGAGTGTGCTTGTGTGTGACATGACCTATGGCGAGTGACAAAGGCGACATGGGGCTGAAGTTGGAGGGTGGATCACATGGCTCTACCGACGGTTCAGTCGTAAATCCAGTTGTTATTCAGAGTGATACTTCGGCAATACTTAGTATTGTAAAACTTAATGGATCAAATTACCCTATTTGGTCCAAGGTGTTGGAGATGCATATTGCTGGGCGTGGTAAGAAAGGGTTCGTGACATGAAGCATCAAAGAACCCAAGGAGGACAGTGCGGAGTATGAAGCTTGGGAGATGGGGAATGCCATTGTGAAAGGGTGGTTGATTAATTCCATGGATTCTACCATCATGGGTTTTTTCATCCATCTCCGTACTGCTAGAGAAGTTTGGGAAGAAGTTGCTCGAACGTATTATGACGGGTCTGATATTTCTCAGATTTATGAGTTGAAAGTGAAGTCATTCAGACTGCGCCAAGAATGGAGGCTTATCGGTGTATACTATGCCGATCTCAAAGCTGTTTAGCAAGAATTGGATCAGAGGAGACCAATCAAGATGAAATGTGCTATGACTTGAAGACACTTCGAGAGGAGATCCAACTAGATCGTGTGTATGCCTTCTTATAGCAGCGCTTGATGATATATTTGATAAGGTGCGTAGTGATATCTTGAGATCATAACCTTTACCATCTGTGGAGGAAGTGTTCTCCATTGTGAGGCAGGAAGCACAATGCCATGCAACGATGATGGGTAGTAATGGTGCTGTGAATCAGGGTGGAGTCTTTCCCATGGCTATGGTGTCCTAGCCACCTTCGGGTAGCCGGACCTTTAATCCTTCATCATCAACAACTTCTCGGCCATTCACTCGGGAAAATAAGGATAACTTGAAGTGTACCTTTTGTGGGCAAACCCGTCATACAGAAGATACATGTTTTCAGAAACATGGAGTACCTGAATGGTTTCCAGAATTGAAGAAAAAGTTGCGTGCTAAGGAATGAGCTGCTGGTGGAGCAGGTGGAGGCCGTGCATCCGTGGCCACTGCTCCCAAGGATGTCGTACCTCCCTCTGGTGATCCGAGTCAAAGTTTGCTGACTAGGACCACTCCTAGTGAAACCCCGGCCATTCCAGGTAGTATGGGGCATGCGTTTTTAGCCTCTGATATGGAACATCATACAAGTTGGATTTTAGACTCGGGTGCAACCAATCATATGACCTTTGATAAGAATTTATTTACTAGTATGACAACAAGTTCACGGACATGTATTGCAACTGCCAATGGACAAACAACACCGGTTTTGGGGGTCGACACTGTGCACCTCACGCTGGCCCTTCCTCTTCATCATTGCTTGCTTGTTCTCTCGTTGTCTCATAATTTGTTATCTATTCCTCAGGTTACTGAGCACTTAGATTGTGTTGTACTTATGTATCCATTTTGTTGTTTACTTCAGGATATTCAGACCAAGGAGATAATTGGGCTTGACACTAAGAGAGAGAGGTTATACTATGTGGATGACGTCATTCCTAGCAGAGCTAATGCAGTTCGAGCATCCCGTACCAATAATTTACAAGAAATTTGGTTATTGCATCGTCGGTTAGGACATGCTTCGTTTGGTTATTTAAGGCATATGTTGCCTAGTTTATTTCATGCAATAAAAGAATCAGACTTACATTGTGAAGTATTTATTCTTGCGAAAAGTCATCGTGCTTCGTTTCCTTCTAGTATGAATAAGAGATTATTACCCTTTGAACTTGTGCACTCTGATGTTTGGGGTCCCTCCCCTGTTAGTACTTTGTCTGGCATTAAATGGTTTGTTACCTTGGTGGATGATTACACCCATATGAAGTGGATTTATGTGATGAAAAATAAAAATGATGTGAGTATGGTGTTTCGGTCTTTCTCCAAAATGGTTGCAACACAATATTCTCTGTTATTAAGGTTCTTCGCTCTGATAATGGAGGTGAATATATTGGTTTCGAGTTGTCTGACTTTCTCTAGGATCAAGGAATCTTGCATGAAACTACTTGTCCTCATACCCCACTGCAAAATGGAGTTGCAGAGAAAAAAACCATCATATCCTGGAGACTGCCCGTGCCTTGCTCATTGGTCCATCCGTACCTAAACGGTTCTGGCATGATGCGGTCACTTATGCTGTGTATGTCATTAACCGTATGCCATCATGGGTGTTGGACTTTCATACACCTCTCCAAGTGTTAACGGAGTTCGTTCAACTAATGTCCACCAATACTCTTACTCTCCGTATCTTTGGGTGTGTAGCTTATGTTCATATTCATAAGATTCATCGTAGTACGTTGGTTCCATGTGCCCACCGGTGTGTTTTCCTTGGTTTTGCTCCTCAACAGAAAGGGTATAAGTGCTACCATCCTGAAACTCGCCATATGTACGTGACCATGGATATGACGTTTTCGGAGTCCGAGTACTTCTATGGTTCGAATCCATCACCTTCTGATCACCAGGGGAAGAATATTATTGGTGATCTTGGCTGGTTGGAAATATATAGCTTTGGGAAAGAGTGTACTGAGGAAGGGAGCCGTGAAAGCTCTCGGCAAGAGCTTGCCGAGCACTTGAGTTTTATTCAGCCACCTGAGCCCTCTCGACAACAGCTTGCCTAGTGTGATGAAGAAAGTCGACATGTAGCTACCGAGCCAGTCATGCCATTGCCTACCAAATCCACAACCTCCTCTCTCTCGACATCGATAGTGCCACCCAATGTGTCTCTGCTGAATATCCCTGAGGTAAGTACCACTGATACTCATGTAACTAATCCAGATAACATTGTGAGTACATATAAGTTGCCACCAAGGCAAAATCGTGGTGTTCCTCTTAACAGGTTTTCTCCTAAAGGAAAATTGAAGTATCCAATAGCTAATTATGTGTCGTGCTCGAATCTTGCCCCGGAACACCAAGCCTGGGTAAATAATATAGAAGCAATCCAAGCACCAACCAGAGTGGAGGAGGCCTTGAAGGATCCTAAATGGGCTGCTGCAATGGATGAAGAAATGATGGTATTACATAAGAATGATACATGAGAGGTAACGGAGCTACCTAAATGAAAGAAGCCGGTTGGATGTAGATGGGTTTTTACAATCAAATACAAGGCAGACGGATCAGTAGACAGGTATAAAGCAAGGCTAATGGCAAAGGGTTATACTCAGACTTATGGTGTTGATTATCAGGAAAAATTTTCTCCAGTGGCGAAGATGAATACAGTAAGAGTCCTAATCTCTTTAGCTGCAAATCTGAATTAGCCACTGAAACAATTTGATGTAAAAAATGTTTTTCGTCACGAACATTTGGAAGAAGAGGTATATATGGATTTTCCTCCAGGGTTCAATACCGGAGGGAAAACCGGAGTATGTAGATTGTTAAAGTCACTTTACGGACTTAAGCAGTCACCTCGTGCATGGTTTGGAAAATTTACTCAAGTGATGAGAAGAATTGGGTATTATCAGAGTCACTTGGATCATACATTATTTGTGAAACAGAGAAGTGGAAAAGTGACGGCCTTAATTATTTATGTGGATGACATGATAATAACGGGTGATGATACAGAAGAGATGATGAGGCTGGAGAGAAACCTGGCTGCTGATTTCAAGATGAAGAATTTGGGAGATTTGAAATATTTTCTTGGCGTGGAGGTTGCTCAGTCATCTAGAGGTATTTTCTTGTCTCAGCGTAAATATGTTCTGGGTCTATTAAAAGAAACAGGGATACTGGGATGTAAACCGGTGGACACTCCCATCGTGGAAAAACATTATTTAGGGATTTATCCAGATCAAGAACCGGTTGACAAAGGTAGGTATCAAAGACTGGTGGGGAGGCTGATTTATTTGTCTCACACTCGTCTGGATATTGCCTATGTTGTAAGTGTGGTGAGTCAATTCATGCACTCACCAAGCGTGGATCATATGGCGGCAGTAATGAGAATCTTGGCTTATTTGAAGTATGCACCTGGTAAAGGGATCTTGTACGCGTGTCATGGACATATGAGGATTGAGGGGTTTACTGACGCTGATTGGGTAGGTGATGTGATTGATAGAAGGTCTACATCTGGGTATTTTACATTTGTTGGAGGTAATTTGGTCACTTGGCGAAGCAAGAAACAGAATGTAGTATCACGATCCTCTGTCGAAGCCGAGTATAAGGGAATGGCACAGGGTGTGTGTGAGATTCTTTGGCTACGAAAGTTACTTTGGAGTCTTGGTTTTAAACAGACAGAAGCAATGGAGTTGTATTGTGATAATAAGTCCGCTAGAGAAATAGCTGAGAATCCAGTACAACATGGCAAGACTAAACATGTGGAGATTGATAGACATTTTATCAAAGAAAAGCTGGAGAAGAAGATTGTGTCAATACTATTTGTGAACTCAAAAGAACAACTTGCAGATATTCTTACCCATGCCGTGTGTAGTAGGCGTTTTGATGATTCACTAGTCAAGTTGTCAATGAGTAATATCTATGCTCCAACTTGAGGGGGAGTATTGGAATAAGTCAATGTTTAAGGGAAAAGGAATGTAAATATTCTGTAATTATTAGAGTCTTGTTTAGGAAGGATATTATGTCCTTTATTTGTTTCCTTTTGTAACAATGATTGTATGTACCTATTTACTCATAATTATGGAATATACGAGATTAAGCTGTAAAATTCAATTGTTTTATCAAATAAACTAATTCAAAATGAAATATCATAATATATTATATAACGAAAATAATTACTAATGTATTAACTCCAACTTATTGCTAAGTCATCCAACATAGACTTCTTCAGATCCTCCGATACCTTCTTCCAAGAAGCCCGCTTGGCCGTAAGACATTTGTTCCGCAATACATACCCAATCTCGTGCGCAAGTTTGGCATGCGACTCTTCTCAGATCCGCTGAAATCATTCACGACGATTCGCTTGCGCTCGTCATTATTTTCTCTTCTAGCACATATAGGCGTAACCTTTGCCTTTTTTTTCTCAAACCCTTCTCCCTCACACCCTTTACACAAACCATTGGCAGAATCAACCATCGATACGAGGAGTTTGTGGCAAAAGAAAATTGAGGGGAAATAAAGGTTTTTGGGAAAACAAAGCGAGTAAAAGAGGGAGATAACTTGTTAATTTTTAGAACCGGGGGACCTTTGTGCAAAGGCCGCAATAATTACATTGGTCGAAATGTTCAATTTGCCATCTTCAAAGCACTTTGTGAGACGAAATGTTTATCGAGCAAGATGATGAACACTATGTCGCACAAAGGCCTCAATAATCACATTGCCGGAAACGTTCAACTTGCCAATTTAGAGCCCTTTGCAAGATGAGATGTCCTCGCACAAGATTGAAACGGGAAAATCTTTGTCGCGTGAGTTGTTGGGCCAAAAACTCACCTTACCCATCTTTTTTCTTCCTCTTTGTGCGACGAAAGTTTGTCTTCTCCGTGCAAAGTTGTCTTGCGTGACGCAAGTATTCGTCGCACAAGTTTTGTTACTTTCTTTTAAGCTATTTTGCATGACCTTTAATCAAATTCGTCAAACTAGTGTTAATTGCCCGAAGATATTTGCTTTATCGCCCAAAATTTTGTCGCACAAATAATTTTTCTCTACTAGTGTATGTAATGAAAGGTTTAGGTTGATCGCACAATTGGAGGATTTATCTTGTCGGTTTAATCCGTGTAGTTTTAATCGGTGGCTCCTGCCATTGCTAAATTTGGTCGTCTTGTGATGAATTTATATTTTGGATGGAGAATGGAGGAAAGCAATTGCCTCTCCCCATCTTTGAATAAATGTTTTTCATGTTTATTTTCAACGAAAATCTTCACGTGCGCTTTTATTGGCTTCTTGAGGCCCAATTTCTTTTTTATACAAGGTAGGGAATCGAACAGATGACATTCTCAATGTTGACTCGTTACAACGAACTCCTTATTTTTTCTTTTTTTTTTCTTTTTTTTTTTCTTTTTTTTGTCAAAACTGCTTTATTAATCCCAACTTCCCTAAAGAACTAAATTTTGATTTTACTCAAGAGTTAAAGAGCACAGCTATAGGGGTAGTAACATTATGCTTATCAGAAAACCATCTCAAGTATCCCTGACCAAATGGTACACCATCCTTCCCTGCGCCGTCATGTGCATTAAACTCGACATGGTATGTAATCTCCTGGTTAACCTCTGTGAATGTAAGCACCTGAGGATTCACACTCATGCCCATTTCATGTGGTACTAAAAGCTCCAAATTGTAGGTTGAAGTAGCTGGCCCGACATTCCTCACAGTCCTTGTATAATACTGAGTCCGAGTCTGATTGGGGCCTATTGTAATAGCAAATGAAGGATAATTAAGCTGTGCTTCTGGAATGGCTCCAACCTGGGAGCATTTCACTGCCTGTTGGGTGATGATCTTTATCGCTGTGTCATTGTAATTCAAACCACACAAGTAAGGAATGTAATCCTCTGGTTTTAAGTCGAAGATGAGCCCAGGGTCATTCGCCTTTGAAGGGTTAACATGGCCTGCACCAATTGCAAAGACGTCTGCAGGTTTAAGGCCACTTTCATCCACAATGGGTGAGCCTAGGAGGTTTAATACATCAGCGGTAGTCATGATAGCTGATTTAATAGCAGCTGGTGACCAGTCAGGGTGGGTGCTCATGAGCAAGGCGGCAATGCCACTTAGGTGAGGACAGGCCATTGAGGTACCCGAAATGATGTTAAATAATGCCTTAGGATTCGGATGTGTGACATTGTCCACATTATAAGGCCATGCTGCTAAAATGCTAACACCTGGTCCAATGACATCAGGTTTCAAAATTCCGGGGCTTGCAATGTTTGGTCCTCTTGATGAAAATGAAGCAACTTTGGGAGCAAGCGCATCTCCGATTACAGTGCCGTTGAACAAGATTGTACCTTTAGGTGTTGAGGTTGAACTTATATACAATTTAATTTGCAACCCTGCAGCGTAACTCACATGTGTTGCCGGTAGCACGTGAGCTTCAGCCAAGGTGCTAAATCCATCAATCTCTTGGTTCATGAGAATCATGGCTGCACCACCAGCTCTTTTCACTTCTTCGCCTTTGGCAATATTTGTTACTCCTCCACCTGTTTCACACAACACTATTTTCCCTTCAACATTTTCGAGAGACCCTGTCTTGCAAAAAGATGATTGGTTGCCAAATGAGCCTGCATCAACGAGAGGTAACAAAACTGTTGAATCAAAATCTTCAGGCTGGGACAAAGATTTTCCATCAAAATGGTACTGTTTTTCGTCTCCAATCTGCAATCCAGATCTTAATATTCTGTCGGTGGTGCTTGCTCCAACTGTGAGAATCCATGGTGCCTCATTTGATAAAGTGCGATTCCAAGGACCTGAATTTCCACCTGCACAGCTGAAAAATATTCCCTTTTGAATTGCTGCAAATGCACCAATTGCAATTACATCATCATAGAAAGGAAGTGACGGGCCACCAAGTGAAAGGGAGAGCACATCCACTCCATCATCAATAGCGACGTCCAGAGCAGCAAAAATGTCAGCATCAGCACAACCAAAGCCTTCGCAGACTTTGTACATTGCCAAGTGAGCATATGGTGCCATGCCAGCAGCTGTGCCATTGGCCTGTCCATACACGCTTGCGCCTTCCACGAACCTTCCGGCAGCTGTGCTAGATGTGTGGCTTCCATGACCAGCTATGTCAAATGGAAATCTTCGTTTTGGTTGGCCTTTGCCCACGCCTATGAAATTTCTTGCACCAATAAGCTTGTTATTGCACAATGTCTCATTGAACTCGCACTTGCCCTTCCATTTTGCTGGAGGAGGGGGCATTCCTTCGTCATTAAACGAGGGATGATCTGGTACAATCCCGGTATCTAAAAGTCCAATTATTACACCTTTACCGTAAGTTGCTGCTTCCCAAAGTCCGGACCCTTGGTGCAACCCCAAGAAGTCAGGAGTATGAGTAGTCTGCAATGGCAGAATTCTTTGTGGACGAGCTGAGACAAACCCTTCTTTCGTTTCCATTTCTCTCACTTCCTCGGGTGTCAGTTTTGCTGCAAAACCTGTCGCTATGTTGCGGTATGAATGAACCATTCGCTGGTTCATCTGTTGGTTTGAGCTTGCAATACTTTCAGGCAAGAATGACTGGTACCAACTCTCTAAATCTTCATTCGATTGCGCAGAAAATTTCTTTGAGACCGGCTTTTCAACCCAAACTATATAAGTTTGCATGCTGTTTTTTTCATCATTTATCACATCAGCTAGCTGTTCCAGTGCCACTTCTTCATAGTCTGCTGCTGCTAGTGATGCAAAAAACATAGAAGTTAAACCAAGAAGATAAAAAACATGCAAGATTATTTGTGCACCCTTTTTGTTATCCATCTTTACTTTGTGTCAAGAACTTGGAAGTGTAACTTGTTGGTGTTAGTCTACCATTTGAAACACCAATATATAGTAAACAGCGAGAGCGGTTGGTGGATTTGAGGGAACAGGCCGGCATTCTTGCACCGAAGATGACGATTGTCCGAGGTATAGTTGTCAAGGGTGTTATTCGTTGCGACTTGGTAATTTTCGTCAACTTGTAGCAGACCAGCGATGGGCTTTATGTGATAATAGATTAAGAATAATTTTGTCTCGAGTTTTGAGAAGCACTTATATTGTAGTGATGCCAACTGGTTTTTCATTCTTGTTTAAACCTGAATAATATCAATTCAACAACATTAGACAAAATATTAATAATACGCAATAGCAAAACTCGGTAGGTAAGAGTCATTGTTGATTTATCTTCTTCATGGTAGAAGAAGTTACACGTGGAGACAAATTATAAGACTATACTATGGAGAGAGAGAGGGAGTTTTTGATTTATTTCATAGAAAAATAAAACAATTATAAGACTATACTATGGAGAGAGTTTTTTTATTTATTTCATAGAAAAATGAAACTTTTTTTCTAACAAACTATATTATCTACACTTAGGGCTGTCTTAGAGATTTTGGGGGCCCTGTGCGAAATTTAAAAAAAGGCCCCTCCCTAAGATAGTTTTAGAAAAGGGAAAATTAGGTTCACATCCTTCTTTTTGTTACTCCATTGATTAAAATCCTATTCATTTTCAATTTTTGATCAAGGTCCTTGGGTATTAATTGTCACACCCTGACCGAGATCGAGGCATGCTGGCCGTCACGTGAGGGTGACGTAGCCATGTGCACAGTGCGGAAGCATTAATATAAGAAGAAATACGAGTAAAAGAAAACCGAAAACAAGAGGTGTTAATACACAATCAGAGCATAATTGTCTAGGTGCAGTCGAACATAAGGAGTACTTAAATAAAAACATTCCATGGGTCCTACATGGGTGAAGGTCTGTCAGAATCATGGCTGCTGCCTCGGATACCACCAACAATGCTACCTAGAACCTGGAGGGGCGCAAAACAAAGGCGTGAGTGGGCAACAACGCTACTTAGGAAGTAATAACAATGGTCCAAAATCCCATATTTTTGGGCCTCTAACATAGCCCAAAATAATGACCCAATCCAACGCTCGAGGGCAATTTCGTACTTTCACATTTCGAAAATAATAAATGTACAATTCTCGGAACGGGCTGTCACAATCTACCCCCCTTAAAGAATTTCGTCCTCGAGATTTCAATTCCAACATCCCAACAAAACTAATAACCAAATAACAATAATGAGAATAACCACTAGTAACCATAAAACCAACGTGGGTACAATTCTCTCATCCGATCCTTAGTCTCCCTTGTTGCTTCTTCCACTGTATGGTTTCTCCACGAGACCTTTACCAAACGAATTGTCTTGTTTCTCAACTCTTTGTCCTTCCAATCTAGAATCGTCACTGGTTCTTCCTCGTAGATCAAGTTCGGACTAATCTCAAGCTGTTGAGGAAGTATTACATGTGAAGGGTCTGAAACATAGTGTCGAAGCATAGAGACATGAAACACATTATGTACTCTAGCCAACTCCGGAGGCAACTCAAGCCTATAAGCAACCTCACCAACTCGCTCGATAACCTGGTAAGGTCCGATGTACCTAAGGCTTAGCTTACCCTTTTTCCCGAACCTTACAACTCCTTTCCAAGGTGATAACTTTAAGAATACCCAATCACCAACGTCATACACTCTATCAGTAGCATGTATATCAGCAAGGCTATTCTGTCGATCCTGGGCCGCTTTCATATTAGCTTTAATCACTTGAACATTCTGAGTAGTGGTGTACGACAAGCTTTCCCATAAAGTGCCTCAAATGGTGCCATACCAATGCTCGAATGAAAGCCGTTGTTGTAGGAAAAACTCCATCAAATCCAAACGTGTATTCCAATTATCACCAAACGGCAAAACTGATGATCTAAGCATATCCTCCAACGTCTGAATCGTCCTCTCAGATCGCCCATCTATTTGAGGATGATAAGCCGTACTATAAAGTAACTTTGTAACCAAAGCTTCCTGAACGCTACCCAAAACTTAGAAGTAAACCTAGGATCACGATCCGAAACAATACTCACTGGAACACCATGGTACTTCACAATCCTTGAGATAAACAATCCAGCTAATCGACTTAAGAATACTTCTCCCTCACTGGAAAAATGTGCAGACTTAGTAAGCCGATCAACTATCACCCAAATGCCATTATGACCATTTTGTGTACGAGGAAGCTTGTACACAAAATCCATCGTGATATTTTCCCATTTCTACTGTGGAACGGGAAGTGGTTGCATCAAACGAAACGGCTTCTTCCTTTCGGCTTTCACTTGCTGACGACTGATACACCTACTCACATATTCAGCAGTTTCCCTTTTCATACATGGCCAATAATATAATGGTCGAATGGTGTGATACATTTTAGTACCTCCAGGATGCATTGCATAAGCTGAACAGTGTGCTTTGTCCAAAATTACTTTCTTTAATTCCATATTATTAAGCACATACATCCTGTTCTCTTGCATAAGCATGCCATCTGATTCTCTAACTCTGAGGTTTTTCTCTTTCCCGTCGTTCCTGCCTTAATTAATTCTTGGGTTTTTTCATCATCCATCTGAGTTTTAAGCACACGATCCACTAAAATTTGGCCTAACTTGAAAGTTAACAAGTAAGGCTTCTTCTTTATCTTCCACTCCTAACTTCACTCCAGTGAACCGTAAATCAACAAGAAGAAGAACATGAAAATCATAACTGGCAGGAAGTCTAGCTGAAGTCTTCCTACTAAGTGCATCAGCTACCACATTTGCACGCTCAGGATGATACTCAATCGTGCGATCATAATCTCTTAGCAACTCAATCCACCTTCGTTGACGAAGATTAAGATCCCTCTGAGTAAACAGATACTGGAAACTCTTATGATCCGTAAAAATCTTACACTTTTCTCCATAAAGGTAATGTCTCCAAATCTTCAAAGTAAAGATGATAGCCACTAATTCCAAATCATAAGTAGGGTAATTCATCTCATGAGGTTTCAATTGCCATGAAGCGTAAGCAATCACCCTACCATGTTGCATCAGTACGCATCCAAGACCATTCAAAGAAGCATCCTATAGACCTCATAATTACTGCTATCATCTGGGAGTGCTAAAACCGGTGTATGAGTGAGATAATACTTCAGTTGCTGAAAACTTTGCTCACAATTTTCATCCCACTCAAACCTAACCTCTTTTCTAGTCAATCTTGTCAATGGAAAAGCAATGACTGAAAAATCCTTTACAAACCGTCTATAGTAGCCTGCTAGGCCAAGAAAACTCCGTACCTCATTGACGGTTCGCGGTCGTTCCCAATTCTCCACAGCTGCCACTTTTTGAGGATCTACTTGAATACCTTGTGCAGATATAACATGTCCCAGAAATGCTATTTGACTCAACCAAAATTGGCATTTGCTAAACTTAGCATACAACCAGTGCTCCCTCAAACTTCGTAATACCAATTTAAGATGTCTAGCATGCTCTGCTCTAGTCTTAGAGTATACCAGAATATCATCAATGAAAACAATAACAAACCTGTCTAGATATTGCTGGAATACTTGATTCATCAAATCCATAAAGCAGCAAGCGCATTCGTTAACCCGAATGACATCACCAAGAACTCATAATGACCATAACAAGTCCTGAAAACAATCTTAGGGACATCCTCACTTCAAATCTTCAATTGAAAATAACCCGACCACAAGTCAAACTTGGAAAACACACATGCACCTCTAAGCTAATTAAACAAATCATCAACACGCGATTCAATTGCCTAATCAATGCATAACTTTAAAGTCCCATCTTTCTATCTCACAACCAACACTGGAGCTTCCCCAAGGCGACGTACTAGGTTGAATGAAACCCTTATCAACCAATTCTTGCAACTGAATTTTCAATTCCCTCAACTCAGCAAAAGCCATTCTATGAGGAGTCAAAGATATAAGATCCGTACCTGGAAGCAAATCAATGGTGAACTCCACCTTTCTGTCTGGCGGCAATCCAGGTAAATCCTCAGGGAAAACGTCAGGAAGATGTCTAACCACCTCTACATCTTCCACACTACTCGGAGCAATATCATTTAGCACCACATGAGCTAAGTATTCTTGGCAGCCTTTTGATAACAACCTCTTTGTTCTCACCGCAGAAATAACGGCATGCCTCACTCTACTTTGCTCACCCACAAAAGTAACTTCCGGTAATCCAGGACAATGGAAAGTAACTGATTTTCCCTAGCAATCTATCTTGGCACGATTATAATACAACCAATCTGTGCCCAAAATCACCTCAAAATCCACAATATCTAACGAGATAAGATTAGCTGGCATAACTACATCTTCCACCATCACTGGACACCCTGGATAAATATAATCCTCATAACACTTCTCTTCTCTAGGCATAGCAAACTCTAACTCAAATCCTAGAGGCGTAGTATGAGGTTGCGTCACTTGAGCAAATGTATGAGAACTTACAGAATCGGTAGCACTACAACCGATTAAAACTCTAGCAAAGTGGCCAAGAATGTTTAACGTACCCATGATCAAATCTGGATTGCTCTGAGCATCCTGCAGTGTGATGTTGTTAACATGTCCTTGGGCTTGTTATCGTCCACCACAACCTCCATTAACTTGATTACTTCGCCCCTGCACACCACGGCCCATTTGACCATAACTACTAGATCCAGGAATCTGTTGGATCGGCGCTAGTGGTGGCAAAGAAGACTGCTAGGCCTCTGTTGATTCTAGGAACAATTTGCAGCTCTATGTCCCATCTGCCCACATGTAAAGCATCCACTGCTTCCTCGCCTACACTCTCCAAAGTGCCTGTTATTGCACCTACAGCACAAAGGTACATTTCCTCTACCAGCATCTCCCTGCCTCTGGAATCGAGGACCACCAGTAAATCTACCACCTCGCCTCTGGCCAGTGGCACTAAAGTCTCCACTAGAAGAACTGGAACTAGCTTGGCTTCTTTTGAAGCTCTGAGTCTTGCGAAGTCCTGAGGTGACTGACCTTTACCTTTGTCATCTTTCCTCTGATTCACATTCTTTTCCTCTTCTTCATCACTATCGCTGGACATTTTCTTAGGGTCCTCAATCCTCAACAAAATCTCGTAAAACTCCTGGTAAGAAGCACAATGGGTAGTGGTCGCCATAGAGCGTCACTTCTTCTTAGTACCCAGCTTAAAACGACGTAACATCACAACCGGATTAGCAGCAACATTCCGGATGGTAACGAGACAAATCTGTAAACTTTCTATAATACTCAATTGCTGTCATCTTTCCTTGTGTCAAATTTGTAAACTCTTGCTTATTACCATCAATATATGCCAGAGGGATAAACCTTTTCTTAAACAACTCCCAATCAACTGTTTTTCTCCGGTGTCCTCGTATAAGACTCATGTCTATACCAGGATGTAGATTCAGTACCCAAAAACCAGGTAGTCGTCTCGACCCACCTTTCGAGAAGAAGCTTCCCTTGACTTCGCATCACACAAAAGGACTTTTCAACCTGATTAAGCCATCGCTCTGCTCCCTCAGGTCCATCATTTCCCATAAAATGATTTAGCTTCAACTTATAAGCAGTCTCAAGAGGAGTCCTTTGGGGAGAACGGATAACAACTGAATCATATTAGCAATAGCTTCCCCTAACTGAGCTATATCAGGGAAACTAGGCTCATCTAAACGACTTGGCTCTCTACGAGGCGGCATAATTCTGACAGAAGACACTAGGAAATTCACAAGATATGCAGGACTGCAAACCTAGGCTCTGATACCAAACTGTCACACCTCGACCGAGATCGAGGCATGCTGGCCGTCACGTGAGGGTGACGTAGCCATGTGCACAGTGCGGAAGCATTAATATAAGAAGAAATATGAGTAAAAGAAAACCAAAAACAAGAGGTGTTAATACACAATCAGAGCATAATTGTCTAGGTGCAGTCGAACATAAGGAGTACTTAAATAAAAACATCCCATGGGTCTTACATGGATGAAGGTCTGTCAGAATCATGGCTGCTGCCTCGGATACCACCAACAACGCTACCTAGAACCTGGAGGGGCGAAAAACAAAAGCGTGAGTGGGCAAAAACAAAGTCTTTCGAAAATCATTTCAAAACAACATTTATATCCCCTCGCCGTAAAACCTGTATACTTTCCTAGAAAATAGTATATACGTATACCAATTCTCATTTAAAGTGATCATCGTCAAATATATGCCAACAAATCAAGAATATGCCATGATATGCCATAATATGCCATGCCATAATAATCAACTCATCAGGTAAGTATATCAAATGCTATAACCACTGCAACAGCTCGTCAGCTGATCTCTAGCTCATAAATCATGCCTGCACACGAGTCGAACTCACTTATAGTGGTCTATACGACAGGACTGGGTGTATAATAATACGCTCTAGTGCTACAATCACGTGAAGACTGTGCGAATGATCGCAGGTCACCTACGAGTCGAACCCAGTGAAAGTGGTCTATACGACAAAACTGTCCACCTAACTTGGATTCAAGATGAGCGTATGGTGCGGGAGGTGAACATCACGTGAAAGACTAGCCCCTAACTCTGGGCGGGAGCACTAACACCGGGGTGCAGGTTAATGAGCTCTCAATGCATCTCATCATACTCTTCATAACTCAACTTTTATTTAACCACACATAATCTTACCTGATACTTACTTGGGCGTCCACAGCACCAACAATCATGCGCATACAATTTCATGATGCATACTCAGACGTATATAGGTATTGGCATGGCATTTCATTTATAAAAGCATTTAAAATGCACTTTCTGGGAAAAACACGTAGTATATAGGTATATACGGAAAACAAAAGCCCACTTACTGGTAAGTAGAAGGATCGTAGCCCCCGTGCCTAGCCTGGCTACGCTCGTCCTCCGGACAGGTCTCGCCTATGTGAGAAACAACTATAAAAATGTTATTTTAAGCACATAGACAAAACTAGCTAGTAACTTCTCGCACAATGCTCAATGGAGGTGTGTGAATATACAAAAATGATCTACACAACCTCAGGATCATCCCCATATTTTTAGAATAATTTTTTGATCACCCAAGCCCCCTAACGCGCCGGCCAAGGCACGGCCATACAGGCCTCCCACGCGCGGCATGTGCCTAGCACACGGGACTGGGACTGTGATGCCGTTAGGAATATTCCATGGAATAGGATTAGACGGAATATTCCGTAGAATATTCCGTCTAATCCTAACAGAAACCGTCAAATCTAACGAACGGCGTGAGAATATTCCGTCAGACTTTACGGAATATTCTCCGTCTTCTACCTTCGAACTCCGGCGACGGCGACAGTCGCCGAAAACTGGGAAAATTTTCAAATCTCTTATTCTCCTTCGTTTTTCAACCAAAATCTATGTAATTAACACCAAAATGAAACTTAGGCTCCCTAGAACCACGTTATACCTGTTTCGAGCTTTGAAATTCATGAAAACACGTCGGGGAAGGTTTGAAACTCCGACGACCTCTGTGAAACTTCGAAACTGGGCTTCCCGTGGACCAAATCTTACCAACGATGCACTCTGAGCATCGTGAGGACCTCCTTGAGCTCGCTATGGTCCTAAAATTCACAAAAACTTAAGGGTTTGAAAGTTTGTGAATAGTGACCAACTCAGGGATTAGAAAAACTAGGGTTTCTTACGTTCAAGACCTTCGATCCTTCTTCTCCGAGCTTCGTAAGGAAGTCCCAAAGCTTCCTACAAGCTCGAAAACTCCTGAAACATTCATAACCATGTTCGCATGAATAGTGACATAAAATGGAGTTCGGTTTTTCACTAGTTTTCGAAGGTTCCCTTACCTGAAAATGGTACCACTGTACTCGTGGAAGCCTTAGGAACCCAATGGTACTCTTTATACCTTCGATCTGCAACGTTTGTCAAGGTTTGGGGTTGATCCGTACGGTTTCAAGGGAGTGAAGATCCGAGGGAGAGAGAGTATGGGAGAGAGAGTAGTTCCAAGGGGGTGTGTGTGTGTGTGGTCCTCAAACTAACACATCACCACACTCTAACCATAGTTCTTGTTGGCTCTAACTAGGGTTACTACAACCCTAACTAAAAAAAAACTTACTTGCTAAGTTCTCATAAACTAGGAAACACCCCACTAGTTCCCATTACTTAGGAAGTAATAACAATGGTCCAAAATCCCATATTTTTGGGCCTCTAACTTAGCCCAAAATAATGACCCATTCCAACGCTCGAGGGCAATTTCGTACTTTCACATTTCGAAAATAATAAACGTACAATTCTCGGAACGGGCTGTCACATTAATAACATCATTAATTATTTGAATAATAAAATATTTTTATTTTTAAATATATTCCTTTAGTGTTAAAAATGTTACAATTAGTATATTTATATTTATGGCTAAATTTTTTATTATATATTTTTATTTTTAGTTTGTACCTATTTTTAATTTGCAATTTTCTTTTCATTTTTAATTTGTACCCATATATTAGTTTCTTTTTGTGCCCATATTTTTTAAAGTTTTATTTGTGTTTGTACCCATGTGTATACCGTCACGTGACATTGTGTATTTAATCAATTATAGAAAAATTACATATGGTATATTTATGTTTTATGCCTAAACTTTGTATCATACATTTATATTTTTAGTTTGTACCCACTTTTAATTTGCAACATTTTTTTTTTTTTAAATTTGTAGTATTTTCTTTTTAGTTTTATTTTGTACCCATGTATTAATTTCTTTTTAGCGCTTATATTTTTAAAAATTCATTTGTACTCATAATTTTTAATCTTTTATCTGTACCCTAATTTATTTATAATGTACCCATTCTTCTTTTTTAACACTATGGATACATTCTTTTGCCATTTATTATTTCTTATTTTTACATAGTTTTTATCCATTTATTCAATCAAAATGTTTGAAATTTTTTATTGTAACCGTTTCTAATAGTATTATAATAAGGGATTTTTAATTTATAGGATTATAAATCTCATAAAATATCAAACAATTAATGTCAAAACTATAAAAATATAAATATTAATAGCAATATAATGAGGTGTACAAAGTCAAGGGACCTTGATCAAACTTTGAATACTATTAAGGTTTTAATCAAAGAATGTTAAGGATTAGGGACCGCATCCAAAGTATCCCTTTAGAAAAACTAGGACAATGTATTGATGCTAGAAAACAATCACTTAATTCAAAACAAACTTTAGCACTCACTTATTGCAAGTTTACAAATGTCATTAATTATAAGTAAAAAGAGCTACAAATATAACATTCACTAAATGATCAAAAGCATTTCAATCTTCAACAACCAAACATGAAAAAAAAAACTTCAAAACTCTAACTTTAAAGTTCCACTTGAATATATAACATTATTATATAATAAAATTGAAAAATATCCCTTTTTAGGATGTTACTATTGATACCCAAAATATCTCATTGCACTCCAAATTTGTATACTTAGTATGGAAAAAAAAATTACTCTTTTAGGGGGGTGTATTTAATTGGGATTTTGAGGGATTTTAATTCTTTTAATGAATCCAGATGTATTCAATCAGGATTTTAAGTGATTCTCTAAAATTTAATGTGTATTCAATCAGGATTAAGATAGCTTATTATAATCCTTAGAAATCCGGGTGTACTCAATTAGAATTTTAAAGAAGTTTACAACATTTCAGGTGTATTCAATTAGAATTTGAATTTAAAGAATTTGGAGAAGTTGAGGAATTAGAGGGAATTGGAGAGATTTTGTAGTGTATTTTAAGCATCCACAAATCTCACCTCTTCCCATGAATCCTCAGGTGCACCTTTCGTTCTCCCTCAACGCCTAAGGATGTGGAAGAAGGCTAAGCTCACACTGGGCTAGCCACAATAATGTGGTTTAAATTTGACTTTTGCGAGAATTAAATCTAAGAGATCTCAAAAAATACCACTAAACCGTAATACTAAATGGCAAAAAAGGAAACTTATCCATGTTTAAAAGATGGATCTTTCACTTTTTGTCACCTTTTTTTTCTTTTTTTTGGGTAGTTCCGTCTTTTTCTCATATTGTTCCCACCTCTCTCTTTTTCCTGTTCTGCTTTTTCTTACTATTCGCTAAGGGTGCTTTTTTTCTTTCTTTTTTTTTTTATGATAACAATTGAAATATTTTTAATTTTAGTTTTTTATTTTAGTATTTGTTTGAAGTATTTGATTTTGAGAATTAATGATTTGGATGCATAAATTTTGAACTGATCTTTCAAAATTGCTTATGTTTTGAAGCTAATCTTGCAGAATTGTTGAAATTTTGAAATTGTTATTGTAGAAGTGCATAAATTTTTAAACTGATCATGTAGCACAAGTGCTAAAAATTGTGAAATTGATCTTCCCTAAGTGCAAGAATTTTAAAACTGATTTTGCATAATTGTTATAATTTTAAAACTGATCTTGTATAAATTAGTTTTTATGAATCTAAAATCCGTTTGAAGTGAAGTTTTATGAAATATATTTTTGCATTTTTATCTCGGCTCCCTATAAAATATAACTGGATAATGACAAAACGAATATATTCTTTTTACCACACAAAACGAATATTCAAGTTAGGGCGCGAATTATAAGCCTGCACAAGTTAACCATATCTTATCGAGTACGGAATCTTGTCTGCCTTTACAAGGCTTAAGCAACTAAGAGTGCATGCATGTTAATCATATCTTATGGAATCTTCTCTGACTTTACAAGGCTTAAGCAACTAAGAGTGCATGCATGATAATTCGCAAAACTTGAATTTTGATTCTCTGCCTCTTAAGGGTGACATACTAGTAGAAAAAACAATTTGTGCGACGATGATAATTTTGTCGCTTAAAGTGTGATTGCGCAATGAAATTAGGAATCCATTTCACAAATGTTGAAAACTTTACGTGACGAAGGATTTTGTCGTGCAAGGTACTTTTGCTCGATGGATCAAACCATTCGTCGCACAAAGGCCTTCAAGTAAACCAGAGTAAGGAATTTTTTTATGCCAAAGAAACGCACGACGAAGAATTTCTTGCATAAAGATTGCACCACGAATAGCAAATGGACAGTGGGCATTGAAGTCATCGTATTTACTGCGTACTTTACGCGACGAAGGGGTCGTCGCACAAGGTTTTGGGACCAAATTGCGCGACCAAATGTTTGTCGCGCAAAGTTTTGCAGGTTCTTTAAAAGCACAGTTTCACTTAATTTTTTCTCACATTGGTTTATCCACAATCCTAAATTTCCTCCTGTTTTGTTCTTCCCCAAACCCCCCTCATATCTCAAGGTCTTGTTTTAATTTTCGAGATGATGGCCTATTCCGCACCTTTTCCAAGTAAAGGATGCGAGGGTAAAGGTTCTCAGAAAGGTAATACAAAATTTTATATGGAAGTAATTGTTTTATTTTTTGTGTTGAATATAATTTTTGGATTATTTACTTACCAAGTTTTTTAGTAGGCAAAAAAGAAAGAAAGCTGAGGTGGTGATCCGATTAGGGCCGGTTGAATGCCACCGTAAGCGAATCAACTATGGTGCAATAAGGGGATTTGAGGAGGTAGAGTCACACGCCATGCTTCGGCACGACATTGTGCCGCTAGCGTGGAACAATTGTTCTGTAGTCTGTGCGTCTTAGAGAAAGGTGTCGGATGAGGTGAAGAAGTATATGATGCAAGAGTTATCTGTATGTTCAAATTAGTGAATTAATAATAGTTTTTGTTAAATAGCATAAGTGATTACTGATGAAACTGATCAAAAGTTGTTTAGTCGTCGATAACATCTTAAAGGGGCACTTTTGCTAGTGGAAGATGTCGCGCAAGATGCAGAACAACAGGAAAACCTGAAGGACCATCGGAGTAGAAAGGTTTTTATTTTGTTTTTCAATTGTTATAGACGAATAATAGTTTTATTTCAAGTATTTTGTGGTTGACATTTTTAAATATTGTTTAATTTTGAGTTGAATTATTTATTTGGTTATTATAATTTTGATAAATTTTAAAGTAAAGGAAATTACATATAAAAAATAAATAACAAATTGCGTGACGAAGTAGCCCCACAAAGAAATTTTAGGGACGAAAGTTGAGCGACGAATGTCTTATTTGTCGAGCAAAAGATTCGATGGGAAAAACTTTGCTCGAAAAATTATTAGCGCGCAAAGGTCCTTGTGTTTATAACCAGATTGCCTAGCTGCAGAGGCAGAAACTACATAAATTTCCAACTTCTGCCTCTATACCCTCTTCCCCTATCTGCTCGTTTAATCTGGCGCCCCTCCCTCATTTTCTCTCAATTTCATCCTTTAATCGTCCTTCCATCTCAATCTCCAATTCTCCTTTCTTTACCTCGATCAATCCCGCTTTCTCTACCTCGATCAATCCGGCTCTATTCGGTAAGCAATTTGTTTTTGTATTTAAAATTTTGATTGGGAATTCATACTAACGACATTAAATTTGTTTTATATAGGTTTTTCTATATGATTATCGATCGGTGAAAAGCAATTGTGGAAGTACTTTCATCATTTTTTTAATAATTTAAATATTTTATTTTATTTTTATACTATGTTGTCATTTCATTTATTTGTATGTAAACAATTGTGTATGTCACATACAAAATTGTTTGTGTTGTACGGAGTGAAATAGTAATTAACTTCGTAAGCGTTGGTTGACTTATTTTTTTAGTCTGCCATTCAAGGATTAGTTGGATTTCGCGCATGGATGCGAAAGCATGACCGTGGTCCAATTAATTCTTGAATTGTCCCATTATTTGGACAATTTGGGATAGTGTAGAATAAGGTTCACAGATTAGGTTTTGGTTGTGGGAATTTTGGTGCTATCTCTTTACGTTCTTCGGGTGCCATATAGGTATTTTATTTCTATGTTGTGCACTTGAAGAATTATAGAGAGATGTTGTCGAATTTTCCCACATCAAAATCTAATCTTATTGATACTTAAATGACGTCCCATAACTGTGCATTCCCGAATGGGATATAGCCCTTACCGGGGGCATAATGTGATAATATATTGTTAAAGTTATAGTAATCATTGTATTTTTATTGTGCTTGCAAACACTATGGACATACAGTGGATACAGAATCCAAACAGATGTGAAGACGAATACTTAGGTGGAATAAATGATTTTATTGAGTTCGCAATTAGACATAACCTGGGTGCAACTAGAATCTGATGTCCGTGTAGGAGATGTAACAACACTTTAAGGGAGATATTTGAAAATGTTCAATTCTTATACTACAAAATGGGATGATAGAGACCTATACTACTTGGATTCATCATGGAGAACAATAAGACCATGTTTCATCTTGAAACGTGATAAGAGTGGACAATCTTGAACCTAATGTGAATCCTAACGAATATGTAATGGATATTCTAAATGATGCTTTTCCATTTCCCTCAATGAACACCAACCAGGAAGGGGATGATGACGTGCCTCCATCATGGACAGTGAAGCTTTAGAACAATATGATAAACTATTAAAAAGTGTCGACCAAAACTTATACCTAGATGCAAAGACTTTTTGGTGCTCACAACCAATTATGGAGTTGATGCATGGAAAAACAGAGTATCCTATGTTGAATCAGTGTTTTAACTACTTTTTGAGGGTTTTCAAGAGAATGCTTCCAAAGGACAATAGTTTGTCGAAAGATCATAAAAATGTGTAGAATGTGTTGAATGGTCTCGAATTTGGTTATGAAGAAATTCATACTTGCAAAAATAATTGTATATTGTTCTACAAGGTGAACAAAGTGTTGGATAAATGCCCTATATGTAAGGAATCGAGGTTCAAAATGACATCTCAAAATAGAACGACGAAGATTCCACATAAAGTTTTGTGTTATCTGCCATTAAAGTCGAGGTTGCAGCGATTGTATATGTTGACGCATATTGCAAGAGACATGAGATAACATAAGGAACGACAGGTAGATGATGATGTGATGAGGCATCCTAAAGACAGAGAGGCATGGAAAGAGTTCGATTGGATGTACCCCGATTTTGCAGCTGAGCCTCGGAATGTTAGATTGAGACTTGCCACTGACGGACTCAATCCATAAGGGTTCTAAATCAATACTATAGCACTTGGCCAATCTTCATGTTTCTGTATAATTTGCCACCTTGGAAATGCATGAAGAAAGAATATATGGTGATGACTCTATTGATAACCGAGGATCTAGGTAGGTCAGTTGATGTTTATTTGCGGTCGTTGGTTGATGAGTTGAAGGATTTATGGGAAAATGGTGTACACACTTACGATAAATCTACTAGCAAGATGTTTACCTTGAGGGCAGCAATGATGTGGACTATAACAATTTCCACATTTTGCAATGGTTTCCGGATAGAGCACTAAGGGTTATATGACATGCCCAGTTTGCAAGGAGAACAAAACATCTTCTTAGCACACCAGAAAAGTTTGTTATCTTGGCTATCGGACATGGTTTCCATGGGACCACGAGTGGTGTTTGAAGGATAAAAAGTTAGAAGGCAAAACAAAAACTTGCCTAAGGCCCAGAGAATGGTCTGGTGATCGGATTTTGGAACAGGTTAACCATTTGGATTTTGCTCCATTCAGTAAAATTGTAACTAGAACCCGACCATCAATACATCTGAACTGGATCCACAAATCTATGTTTTTGAGCTCTCGTAGTGATCGAAATTAAAACATAGACACAACCTCGATGTTATGCATGTTGAGAAAAACATTTTCGACACATTGGTGGGCACAATTCTAGATATCGAGAGAAAGACGAAGGATACGACCATAGCTAGTCTTGATCTAGAATGAATGGGCATAAGGCTCAATTTATGGATGAATAGGGATGGTGACAAAGCCATAAGGTTTTTTGCCTTTTTTTTTCACTTATAGGTATGCTTCAAATATTGAGCATTGTTTGAATGTTAGCTTTTGTCAACTTTCCATATAGGTATGCTTCAAATATTGAGCATTGCATGAATGTTAGCGGCGGTAAATTTTATGGACTAAAGAGTCATAATTGCCATGTGATTTTACAACACCTACTTCCAGTTGGTATTCAACACATGTTGCCGATGATGTGGTCAACCAAATCATGTTGTTGTCCAAACTTTTTTCATAATTAACTGCAAGGTTGTTGCGAAAGTTGGACTTTAATCAGTTGAGCAACGACATTGTCCAGGTCCTATACAAGTTCATACGGATATTTCCTCTAGCTTTCTTCACAAGTATGATCCACATGATGGTTCACTTGCCAGAGGAGACATTGCTTGCTAGACCACTTAACTACTGATGATGTATCCAAAAGAAAGGTATATACTCATCCATAATTTGTTTATTCATCATCAATGGATGATTTTAACTCATTTGGATGATAACGTTTTATTTTTGCAAGCTTCTCAGTGAGCTAAAAAATAGTGTAAGAAATAGGGTGAAACTCGAACGATCAATTATAGAGGCTTAGGTCGCATTGAGTCCCTTTTGTTTTTTGGAATGTATCTAAAAGATGTTGAGCCGGCTTTCAATTGGCCCCATGCAATAATGATGAGGATGTGAGAAAGGAGAAACTTTCTGTTTTTGCCCAAATAGCACAACCTTTTGGCAATCCTTTACGAGGTGAGTCGTTTTCCATAAAAGACATGGAGGTTGCGCATTGGTTCATACTGAACAATTGTGACGAGACAATGGCATACCTGGATGAGCATAAAGAGATGGTAAAGTGGGAACGTCCATCAAATTTATATGCCAAGAATCACTGTGAATTGTTTCCTTGGTGGTTTCTCGAATATGTAAGTTTTAATGTATTTGTATTTAAGATATTGTACTAATGTTAGGTGAATCAATTGAAAGCATCCAATTTGCGCAAACAAACTAGTTAAGTTTTTGTATAATGTTAGGTGAATCAATTGAAAGCATCCAATTTGCCTGCTTACACTAAAGAGTTATATAACTTGGCATTCAGACATATGGGCACTGAATTGTTCTCGGGTTGCCACGTTACTGGCGTTAAGTTCTTAGGGGCTACGCATGATGGCAAGTTGTGTACGCAAAACAGCGGTGTCCATGTTCTAGGTGGGGGAGAAAGTACAAACATTGAGTTATATGGCAAACAAACAAGTGTCGTACAATTGCTTTACAAAGACCTTTGAAAGGTGATCCTGTTTAAGTGTTGATGGTTTGATACAAACCCACATAGGTAGAGAAGTGTTAAGAGAGACCATGGCTTAGTATCTGTGAACACTAACAAAACTTGGTATGATGACGACCTTTACATTTTGGCGAGTAATGGCAAAACATATTTTGCATGTAGGTGACACTAAGGCTGGAAAGGGTTGGAAAGTTATTTAGATTATTGAGCATAAGAACATGTATGCTATATCGTACCAAGATCCTAGTGACGACGATGACAATGTCGTTGACCAACGTCTAGAATCTTTGATGGAAATTGGTGCGGATACACTCTAAGATACTAATCTTGTCCCAAAGCCATTTTAGGTACAAGGAGTTGCTGAACTCAAAATACAGATTGAGTCAATTACAATTGACCTCGGTGATCTTTCACAATATGATGCACCAGTGGGCGTGAACGATGATGGGGATATATTATCGACGAGGAAGAATGAGACATTGAAAGTGATGACAGCGACAATAATGAAAGTTATTATAGTTCAGATAAGGATTAATGTAATTTATTTGTTAATTGCTTTGTAAATTACATTAATTTATATTTATTGCGATTTCATTATCTTATATTTAAAATAAATTGTATTTATTAAGTTTTTTATAAACTATTTTAATAAAAAAGTACAATTATTGTAATATTTACAGGATGAATAACCATAATTCCGTGCGAAGATTTTTTAATTTCACACAATTGCGCGACGAAGAAAAAAAAAAGGTGTGTAACTAAACTTTGCGCTGTTGCAGTCATATTTAGAATAGGAATGTGATTGTGTAAATCCTAGAGAATATGGGAATGTATCTTATATTCCTATTAGGAGTAGATTACCTATTAAATGTTGTAATCCTAAAGGGAAAGGTATTTACCTATCATACTACTATAAATAAAGGCACAATGGGGTGAATCAAACACACCTCACAATTAACTCAATCTCTCTTCTCTCTAAATTGTGGCCGGCCTCCCTCTCACTCTCTCTCTCTAGTATGTTCAATCAAATAGGCCTACAACACGTTATCAGCACGCTCTTGCTAAAAGCTAAGGAATTGATTCATCGTAGGAGGAGGCTATCATCCACCAAATTCAAAGGCTTATTCGTTTTCTGCTAATCAGGTACTCTTAAAACAAAGGAAGATATTTGAAACGACTCTGAAGCATGAAAATATTCCCCATGATGCATGAACCCCTATGTTTATATTTTCCTTCTGATATATATATTGTATATGTTCATATATTTGTCAATATATATATTTGTTTCATGCATCGCACAATTAAATTGTTATGTGGAATTTGTGAGTCAAAGTACAAAAATAAATTAGAAGCAAATTAGGGTTTTCCTAAACCCTAAGGGATTTGAAAAAAGAAAAAAAAGGCGAAATTGGGATATGGTGCGGCATACCACCGCACCACCACCATGGACACAACACCAGGCCACGCCCTGGGCTCCAACTCGGCAGGGCCTGCAGCCCCTAGCCCAAACCTCCATGCCAGCCCAGATTGGCTCGGCCTTGTCCCTGCGGCCCGCAGCCTTCCCACACACACACGCACAGCCAGCCCTCATTGCTGGGCTCCCTGCGCCAAAAACCACGGCCCTAGTCCCTTGGCCTAAAAACTAAACCCAACTGCGACTGGGGCTTCGTCCCTCACCCGTGTGGCCTGCAACCCACCCCGTGACTCCCTTGGGTCGTGATTTTTTTTACTCAAGGCACCCCGTGCCTTCCTTAACCCATGGCCCAAAGCCCAAAATTATTTTGGGGCTATATTTTCGATCCAATAATATTATGTTAATATTATTTTGCTTCTATAATCGACCCTGTATGGCCCGATTTATTGAATTAATTAAAAGTGACCTGCAGTCTATTAATCTGATAATGAATCCAAAATTCTTGACCTGAATATCACTTTTGAACATTAACGATTCAATAATTTATCTTTCTACTTTGAACCGTCACATACTTTCGTAGTAACAAAGCTCTCACACTGAAGTTCCCGAAGAACCCCAAATCCATTACACTTAGTTAGTATATGGCATTATGTGTTTCTTGCAAGAACCTCTCATTATGATCTAATTGTTCATAAAAACCTAAATTGAACCTGTAGTTTCAAATTTAGTGCCTTTGAAACCTAAACATACCACATGAAACCTGTAGTTTTCATGCATAAATTAAACCAATACATGTCTATAGAACCTATATGTTCTACGATATATGTCTATGGCTTACCATATGACTACTCACGTTTTTCCCTCCGTTTTAGGGACATGTCAAACTTGAACAAGCTCGATTTTTCCGCTCTAGAAGTCTCTGGAAGAAACTATGTGAAGTGGGTACAAGACGTGAAGCTTCATCTAACTGCAAAAGGTATTACCATCGAGACTCCTATCGGCGACAAACCTGTTGACGAAGCTCAGAAGGCTACTACAATGATATTCATTCGAAGACACATCCATGATGCACTGCAGACTGGGTATCTCGCTGAGGATGGCCCACGCACCCTCTGGCTTGCTCTGGCTGACCGTTTCGATCACCAGAAAGACATATACTTGCCTAAAGCAAGACACGACTGGCAGCATCTTCGCTTCCAAGACTTTAAGTCTGTGAATGAATACAACTCTGAAGTTTGTAGAATTCGTTCTTTGTTGAAATTCTGCAAAGTGGAACTAACCGAATCAGATCTCCTGGAGAATACCTATTTGACCTTCCATGCCACCAATATTGTCCTGCAGCAACAATATAGGGCACATAAATTCACCAAGTTTTCGGATTTGATCTATGTTTTACTTCTCGCTGAAAAGCAGAACCAGCTTTTGATGAGCAACCATCAAGCTCGACCCACTGGCTCAAATGCCGCGTGTGAAGCGCATGCGATTAATTCTCGCAGCCAGAAACGACAACATAATCATCGTGGCCATGGCAATAGGGGACAAGCCCAACCACAGGCCCAAGGTCAATAGAGTGCCGCACCTAAGGGAAGAATTGCAACCCAGCAGCGTCCACCACTCGCCCCTAAGGTCCCAAACTTCAAGACCAAGGGCAAAGCTCTCATTCAAGCTGCTTCTACTGAACTGGACATGTGCTATCGTTGTGGATCAAAGGATCATTGGTCACGCGTATGCCGAGCTGCCCCTGAGGCTATTGCCAAGTATCATTCTCGTCGTGAGTCTAACTTTGCACATGTGGATCATCCGGAAGATGCAACTACATCAATGGAGATATCGGATTTTCAGGAGGCGTCAACGCCTATGGACGAATAAATTAGACATATTTTTAGGGTGTTTACCCCTAGTGGCCGAACCCACTAGAAGTGGCCGGCCCCTACCCCTTATTTTGCTAGGTTTATGGTTTAATTTTGAACAATTTTTCTAAGTATTTAGAATAATTTGTTTGGTTTTGGTTTGTTTTGAATTATGGATTTTCATTTGAATGGATATTATTTTCTCGAATTGCTTAATTGAATGAATGGACTTATATTTATACATGTGACCAATTCAATCAATTTATTTCTAGGTATGTCTAGTGGGGAAGTTAGTTGTCTGGCAGATAGTGCAACCACGCACACCATCATGCGTGAACGACACTAATTTACTAACTTGATACCCAAGAAAGCTCCTTTGACAACTCTCTCAGGCCCATCCAACCTGATTGAAGGATACGGCAAGGCACGTATCATGTTGTCTAATGGTACAATACTGACCATTAAGGAGGCACTATATTCTCCACGTTCTGGAAGAACGTTGCTGAGTTTTAGAGATATTCGAGATAATAAATATCATCTTGAAACCACTGAAGATAATGGTTTTGAATTTCTTTGTATCACTTCGTACGAAAATGGCCAGAAGCATATGAGAAGTTGGAAAGTCTGCCGAGTGGGTTGAACATCAAAACCATTCACAGCATAGAAGCCCACACTGTGGCTGGCCCTATGCCTGAGCTCCAGGACACTTTGTTGCTTTGGCATAATCGTTTGGGACACCCTGGACGTGACATGATGCGCCGTATCCTCAAATCTTCTCACGGGCATAAGTTACATCTATATGTTAGGGTTCTGATATGCCAAGCGTGTTCCTTAGGGAAGTTGAATACTCAACCCTTCCACACAAAAATTATTCACGACCCCCCTAAATTTCTTCAGAGGATTCAAGGGGATATTTGTGGACTTATCCAACCAACCTGCGGACCATTTAAATATTTTATGGTGTTGGTTAATGCATCGACAAGATGGTCACATGTTTGCTTGTTGTCCACACGCAACGCCGCGTTTGCTAAACTCCTAGCTTAAATCATTAAGCTAAGGGCTCACCACCCTGATTATCCAATTAAGTTGATTCCACTGGATAATGCTGGAGAGTTTACGTCACAGACTTTTGACGATTATTGCATATCAGTAAGGATTAATGTGGAACATGTGCCCCATGTTCACACCCAAAACGGCCTGGCAAAAGCTTTCATAAAGCGCCTTCAAATGATAGCTCGGACTTTGGTTATGAGAACCAAACTACCGGTATCTGCCTGGGGCTATGCAATATTGCACGCAGCTATGTTGGTCCGCCTGAGGCCTATCACTACCCAACCACATTCATCGTTACAGTTGGTCACTAGATACGAGCCTGACGCCTCGCATTTACGGGGGTTTGGGTGCGCCGTTTATGTGCCAATAGCGCCACCACTACGTACCAAAATGGGTCCTCAGAGAAAAATGGGAATCTATGTCGGTTATGATTCGCCATCAATTGTTCGCTACTTAGAACCCTTGACAAGAGATCTCTTTACCGCACGTTTTGCGGATTGTCACTTTGATGAGACAGTATTCCCATCGTTAGAGGGAGATAAGCGTGCTAACATTCCCGTAGAACGCCGCGAATTGTCGTGGTATGCTCCCACTATGTCTCATTTAAATCCCCGCACTGCCCAGTCTGAAATTGAGGTGTGTCGAATTATAGATCTTCAGAGTATTGCTCAAAGCATGCCGGATGCTTTTAATGATCTAGCAAAGGTGACAAGATCACATATACCTGCTGCAAACACACCTGCAAGGATAGATGTACCCTGAGTACATCAACAACCCACCTGGGAAGGTCGGGCCATCCCCGAAGGTGGGGAGGTCGCACCCTCCACGCGGCAAGGTACATTGGCGGCTAGCCAATCATCTGCTCCGACCCTAAAGCGTGGCAGACCCCTTGGTTCAAAGGATTCACAACCCCAGGAGAGGAAAACGGCACCAACTACTGACCCTAGTTTGAATCCGACCATCGCTCACTCATCCGTTCCAACGCCTGAGGTTATTCTAGATTACGGTGATGCTTCAGACGAAACATGCCGGCCTCTTGAGAATCGTGAGATTTCGGTCCACTATACAGTATTGGATGAGGTTTGGAATAGAATGAGATGATTGTCGATGATGCATTCACGTACTCAGTAGCTACTGACATATCATGCTTAGCGATGACATTGAACCACATTCTGTCGATGAATGCCGACGTAGAACCGATTGGTCAAACTAGAAACAAGCAATCCAGGTCGAACTCGATTCACTCGCGAAACGTAAGGTATTTGGACCTATCATTCCTACACCACCACGCGTGAAGCTTGTTGGCTACAAGTGGGTTTTCGTGAGGAAGCGTAATGAGAAGAATGAAATAGTGCGATACAAAGCATGCCTCATAGCGCAAGGCTTTTCTCAGCGCCTTGGAATTGATTACGAGGAGACGTATTCCCCCGTAATGGACGTTATAACATTCTGCTACCTAATCAGTTTGGTAATTTCTGAAAAACTGAATATGCAGCTTATGGACGTGGTAACCGCATATCTTTATGGGGATCTAGATACGGAAATTTACATGAAAGTTCCAGAAGGACTTCCATTGACTGGTTCAAATAGTTCTAGACCATGGAACACTCTCTCAATTACGTTGAGGAGGTCACTTTACGGATTGAAACAATCCGGGCGGTTGTGGTATAACCGTCTGAGTGAATATTTGACGAGTCAGGGTTATGTGAATAACGAACTATGCCCATGCGTGTTCATAAAGAAGTCACATTCCGAATTTGCAATCGTTGCAGTTTATGTCGATGACATGAACCTCATCGGGACTCCCGCAGAGCTTGAGAAAATTGCTGCACACTTGAAATCGGAATACTTTTAATGGTTCGACTAATGAGTTAGGACATGGTATTTGGCAGAGTGTTAAATAGGCTCTAATTCTTGTCCAAACACCTGGACCAAGAAACTGTTTAATGTTAAACTAAATAGTCATTTGGTAAAATTGCGTTGTTTGTATGTTTTTGCAGAAAATACTTCTTGCTTAAAAGTGTTGTATTGTACTGTGTTTCAATCAAGTGTTAATGTAATAAGCTGACATGAAATGTTGTCGTCTTCGGTGAATGCAATTGCTACGATTTTCTCTTCCATATAACCAGCGATGAAGGTGGTGGTAATGATATTGGTATAAAAGATTGCTGGGTTGCCTTTGATATCACGGATGCACCAGCTTGGTGGACTAATGGACACGGCTTTAATGGTTTTTGGTCAATGCTTTCCTTGGTTGTGATTATAATTTTTTATGATTATAATTGTTTGCATTAATGCTTTTCTTGGTAAGTTTTATTCAGGAATGGTGTCAACGTAAAACAACTAAGGCTGAATATATCTTATTCGAACAAATAATCATGCTATCTAACCATTGGACAAATGTTTATTAAATCTTCACCAAAGTGGGATTTTATGAAAATTTTGGTCCGGGAAAGTATGCATAGAATTGTGATTCAATTTTTACACCTTTTGGGTTGATGACGAAACCAAACGAAAATCGTGGTGCCTACATGAAGATCTTACAGGAGTTGGTCTTGGTCATGGTGGCAGAGACGACGAAGTTTCCGATAGACTTGACGAAGACAAGCACGGCGAGTTGGTGTCGTCTAGCATCAAATTGAAATGTTAAAGTTTTATGCATGGATACTAGACAAAGGCATAAACAGTAGCATTGTTTTATATGTTATGAATTGTGTTCTATCTTAATCTATTGTGTGATGGCTATACAGTAAAGAATTAAGGTAGTTTATGTCTCTTGCTCAAAAGTGAGACATAGACATGCATGATTAAATAAACTTGTTCTCATGACTGCTTCAGTTTGAGGCAATTTTGAGTTAAAGATTGCTTAAATGGTTTTGACCAAATAATTATTAGGGTTTGGGGTTCACCTTACTAATGTTTCCTGGCATTTTTAGATGGTTGTAATCATAACAATAAAGTCTTTTGCGATAATATTTTTTGCACTAACCTTTACTTCTTCAGGAAAAACTTTTGAGCAAGATTTTATAGTGCAGGCTTGTGTACATATTGGATTATGTAAATTATGGCTTTAAAACTTGTAACATGTCAATAGTCTTTTCCAAAGATAGGAATGTATGAATGGTTTGAGATTTTTTTCAGGGTATAACATTTTTAAGAGAATTAAGTTGACTATTTTCTTGTCCAAAGACTTGAAATCTTGGTTGTTTTATTAATCTTTTACATGACTGTAATATAATAAGGTTATGTAATCCATTTTCAAAATGATGGTTGCCCAAAAGTGTAACATAAACATGTACGAATGATGGACGTGAAATATTTTTTCATAAAGGAAAAGGTGAAGGCAGGAGTATCTTCACATAAAGCCCTTGGCTGTTGGAGTGTTCAAGGATCATGTCATGGATATGGGAGTCATTGACTCATTCGATTCTGCTGTTATGTGGGAGAATTTCCCTATTTGAATAAGTATGAATTCATGTTTTGTCGTTCATGGTTTTCAGTTGACATGCTGATGAATTCAACCTTGATGATTGTTTCAGTTGTTTGTATATACAAATATATGCTTGCATTGAGCTGATACAAGTTGAAGTAATGCTCAGGAACTTGAGTGATAAAGAAGCTTGTTTATTCAAGTGTTATGAGAACATTGCAGCTAAACAAAGGCTCGGCAATGGTTAGTTGGATTGTTCAGTGGGAGAGATGAAGTGAAATACAGATTAAATTATGTTATTAATGTGTATAAATGTTTGATTACACTTGCATTATACGGTATGAATTTGAGAATTGTGATTTCAGGGTGAATACAGTATTAGTACATGTAATATTTCCTAAAGTTCAATCCTTAAATGATTACTGGTAAATGTGAATAAGATGTTAGTTGCGTAAAACTCTAATGATCACTAAGGAATGAATTCATATTAGACATGGAACTTCTAAACAACAACTAGTTAGCGTCCATGTGGGAGAATGTAAGAATCCTATTTGGACTTGACAAGTTGTGATAAAGGAGAGGTTATATGTTGATAATATAATTTTATAGAGTTTGAACACGTGGAAAAGTTAACATCCTATTTTTGTGGAAGCACATTCAGAATGCTATGAAATAATCACTTAAGGTATTTTACCACTAATCCACTACTCCATTTAAACCGGGATTTGGTGCAACGGGACAATAACCATACTTCCACGATAGATGGAAGTTGGCTGCCATTGCCACAATAAATGTAGGAATTCCCTGCTCACAGAAAAAACGTTCTAAGAAAAGGGTTCTATCACCATAAGAACATAAAGGCTTCAAGTGAGTAGAAGACTTTCCTTGGATGATTACTTGCAGACTAAGGTTCTCTCGTTCATCCAACTCAATGTCGTCTTCAGGTATCCTCAAAAGCTTTACCTGATTGTATACCATTAATATATATATATATATATATATATATAACAAAGACAGGGAAAAAGCCATGCTTATTTTTCACACGAAACGAATAAAGATGAAATAGAAAGATAAAAAAGTACAATTCCAAAAAGAACCAGAATTCCCCCAAGTGGTCATTGTCTAAATTCCTTCTGATTCCATAAAACGTCCGAAAAAAAACCTGCTATGGAACTAACGAGAAGGGGAAAAAAAGAGTCTGTTCAGATACATAATTTCGAGTGTTATCAGACAACCATAAATCAGGCAATGAAAGAGTTGTGATAGATTAATTGATGCCCCCCTTCCCCCATCTTCTTAATAAAATTATGAATATGAAGTTCACAGGGCTGTAAGTACTGTTTGGGCTAATATTTGAAATTTGGGCCTAGAGAAAAAAAGGCCCAGAAGAAAGAAAGAGAAAAGAGATTTTGCCCGAGGCCCAGTGGCGAGCCCACGCCAAATCCTCCAGGCAAGTTGACAGCCCCCATTAATGCATAGCCTACAGGCCTGCAGCCAGAAAAGACAAGTGATGGAGACCCACCAGCTGCCAGCCTAAAAATTACTTTACAAGGGCAGTGCCAGTAAATAACTAGCGGTTTGATAACTTCCAGTGGCTTTCGGGCAAGAGTCAAACCGCCAGCCGTCAAGCCTGTTTGTCTATAAAAGGGGAAAGAGGACCCAGAGACAAGGACACTCAACCAATCAAACAAACATACAACTTGCCTCTCTCAGTCAAGCCAAAATACTCAGAAAGTGCGCCTTGCCCAGACTTTACTCTTCTTGAAGCCTTAGAACTTCTAGACTATGATAACCTCCTCCCGTGTAAAAGCTCTGCTACCTTTCCTCAAAATGTTGTAGTATCGATTCTCTCGTAGATCAGTTCACCTTTCATTCTCTTTAGCACTTAGAAACCTTTGCAATCATAAAAGAAGAGAAGCTGCTCAAGATTCAACCTTGCCCGACAAGGTTAAATCTTGCCTGACTCTCTTTGTGTTGTCTTTTAATCGGTAAATTCAGCATTATAATGTATTCCTCAGTATATATGCAAGTCATTTCTAAACTCTTATCTATTCAAAGCATCATAGAACCTCAGATCTAAAGTCATTGTGATCATAAGAGAATAAAACGGACCAGAATCCATGATTTGATTAGATTTGATTACCATCCTTCGAAGCATACAAGTTAGATAAAAGTCCTTGATCTCAAGGCATAAAAAAGAACTTAATGTAGACTTAACCCATCTACGACAATCCTTTGATAAACAAGAAGTTAAGATAACTTGGGGCGCAAGTAATCAACTTAAATTAACTTGTTTTACGTCTGTCATATAAGAGATGGCAGTGGCACGCCTCCGCACATAGTTAGTATTGATTGTGAGCCTCAAGGCCTATACCTAAAGCCCCACAAAGGCACCTTTCAGAACTAACTATAAACTCATGTTGAAGCCTCTTTTACGCAGGAGCCCGACAACCAACCCAAGTGCCAATGTGAGATCCCACATCGCCCAAGGGAGTGATCCTTATATGTATATTCCCATCCCTACCTAGCGCGAGGCCTTTTGGGAGCTCACTGGCTTCGGGTTCCATCGGAACTCCGAAGTTAAGCGAGTGGCGCGCGAGAGCACTCCTATGATGGGTGACCCACTGGGAAGTTCTCGTGTGAGTTCCCAGAAACAAAACCGTGAGGGCGTAGTCGGGGCCCAAAGCGGACAATATCGTGCTACGGTGGTGGAGCGGACCCGGGATGTGGTGGACCCCGGGTCGGGATGTGACAATTTGGTATCAGAGCCTAACCTTGGCCGTGGTGTGCCGACGAGGACGTCGGGCCCCTAAGGGGGGTGGATTGTGAGATCCCACATCGCCCAAGGGAGTGATCCTTATATGTATATTCCCATCCCTACCTAGCGCGAGGCCTTTTGGGAGCTCACTGGCTTCGGGTTCCGTGGGAACTCCGAAGTTAAGCGAGTAGCGCGCGAGAGCACTCCCATGATGGGTGACCCACTGGGAAGTTCTCGTGTGAGTTCCCAGAAACAAAACCGTGAGGGCGTAGTCGGGGCCCAAAGCGGACAATATCGTGCTACGGTGGTGGAGCGGACCCGGGATGTGGTGGACCCCAGGTCGGGATGTGACAGCCAATCCCTCGGGAAGCTGTGTGCCCGAGCCAAGAACCTCCGCCACCCAGGATTTCCTGCCCGAACATAGTTTTGGCACGCTCGGTGGGACCCTATCTTGTATGCCAAGAAGAGGAAGGAGAGAACAAATCTCCAGCCAGGGGGCAAGTCAGAAACAACCCCAGTACATTTCAAGAAACAATATGGCAGATTTCCCTGAAGAAAACATGCAAGACACCATAAGGGCTATTTTGAAAAACATAGAGCAAAGCCTTTTGAATGTGGAAGAGAGTACGAGCAGGATGTGTTCCTTGACGAGAAGTCAGGGAGGACTAGATCTGGAATACCCTATTTCATAAAATGATTGTATTGAAAGAGTAATGAATGAAGCCAACCCTATGGAAAGACCAATTCTGCCTCCACTTAAAGTAATAAAAAAAAGAGGAGAATGAGGAAGAGGCAAGAGTTCGCCAGTGGTTGTTAAAAGAACCAGAGTTACCCGACCACCTGTCAGTCAATGATGGAGGGCAATGTGAACCAAAGATAGAGTGGTTGTTGGAAAATCCACAGGCTATTGCTGCTCTTTCCCTACAAGTCCAGTTGAATATGATCAATTTAACGTGGGCAAAAAAGGGAAATGGGAAGGCCACGTAGGAGGTGAAGGCCGAAAGAATACCAACTGATAGACCCACATAATAGACTATCAGGGTGCCTGATAAACCCAAAGCCACCATAGTTAGAGGAGTGGTGCTCTGCAGTAAATGCCATTCTGAATGTGAGTTGGAGATGCCAGCAACAGGAGCAATCATTGATCAGGAGCTGGTCAAAAGAAGAGAGAGAAAGGAGCAGGAAAGGTGCATAAGCATTATGCGGTCAAGAGAGCAAGAAACATCTCGGAATGTCTTCCAGAGGCTGGGGGAGAATTCCCAGCCTAAAAACTTATCAGAAGTCTTCAGGAACTATGAAGCTTCAGAGGAGGTGGAGGATAAAGAGGCCAAAGTACCGAGGTGGAAAGAAACAAGCTGCCCCAACAGGGCTATACCGGTGGAGATGTCCGAATGAGAGGATGGACGGTGGATCCAATTGCAAAAAAGAACCTCACTCGACTCGGGCGGAGGTGGTTTGCAGTTGGGAAGGATGGAAAGCCCGTCAAAGAAATGGGGGCATCCATGATCAGGAGGGTTCAGAGGCAGCATAAAGCACATATGAACTCGTTGAATGCCCCTGCCACTTCAGAGACCTCAGGGAACATAAAATTAGAGAATGTTCCTCATAGGGATGGAAACCAACCCCACTGGAAAAGTAAGAGAGAAATCAAGAATGCGAGTAGTAAGAATGAGGGAGAAGGAGATTACGTGCCGCCAAGCCCTCATCCTGGGAAATATATAATCTCGAGGAGGGCTCAAGAGGATGTAGTAATGATGCCAACCCCAAGGTGGAGCCCGGAGCCAATATGCTTTGGAACTATCTCACCGGAAAGAGGACTTCCCGCACCATTATTGATAGATACTGTCTGTGAGGTGCCAAAACGGATACCAAGGTTTGGAATCACCAAGGAAAAGGAACTTCCTGAGATGATGTTGCTCGAAGAAGCGCAAGCATGGATAGACGAATTCATGAATAACATTGGGGGCAAAGAAAGAAACTTCACCGGACCGAGCAATTTCCAAATGACGTACGTTTTATCAGCCATGTTTCGTGCTGAGCATGATCAACCCCCTACAATAGAGGGTGATTACTTGGAAGCAGAGCCTATGATGGCACATGTTAATGTTTAAAAGGCCGGGCAAGAGGAGTCCAGCCAAGCGGAATTGCCTGTGCAACAAGAAAGAAAGCCTGAAAGGATATACTCGGATAAAATGGTAGTCACTCGCCCGAATCCCATTCTAGCCAATCATCTTAAACCCATGTATGTGACCGCTCACCTAGAGGGAATACCCTTTAAGAGGGTATTGATAGATGGAGGGGCTGCAGTAAACGTGCTCCCCTACAAGCAGATGAAAAAGATGTTCAGAGGTGAAGAAAACCTCATCCCTACAAATCTTACGGTGTCTAGCTTCTCAGGAGCTATTACCAGAACCCATGGGATACTGCCGTTGGAAGTCGACTTGGGGTCGAAGCAAATCATGTTAACTTTCTTTGTGGTGGACAACACTTCCACCTATGAGGCATTATTGGGCAGAGACTGGATTCACCAGAGTCTTTCTGTGCCATCCACCTTACACCAACAAATGGTTGTCTATCACGAGGAAGAGGAGACAAGCCCTGGTTTTTGGGAGATGGTTGAGGCCGAATCACGGCCATTCTTACCTATGGCCAACGTTGCCGAGGCCAACTTCTACGATCCCAGTATCGGGATTCTTCAATGTACAGGAGCTGACAAGAACGGCCGCCCGACTAAGGTGACGGCCCAAAAGCTTTTGGAACAAGGATTGTATCTTACCAGGGAAGAGTGGGATAGACCCCATATCATCCTGAAACCCCAACAGCCTTAATGTCAGAACAAAAGAGGAAGGACCAAGTAATAGCAATCAGGTCCTTGATAAAAAGATTGTTGGTACATGGGAGAGAGAAAAGACAGGAGAAAGAAAACTCAGCTGGAGAAGAAGAAAGTTGGAACAGGGGAACTGCGATCAACTAGGAGAAGTCTTTTGCGGAGAAGTTAGAAGCAGCCATCCAGATGGCGGAATGTGTATATGATTTGGATGGGCCAGAAGATCTGCCAGATAATCCAGAGTTGGTACAATTTTTGTGTGCAGAACCAGATAAGCCAGCTTCTGAGGTACAAGATCCATTGGGAACCATTGATCTAGGAACCAAGGAAGATCCAAGACCAATCCAGATTAGTGGTTTGCTGGAGACCAAAGATCGGGCAGAGATTGTTACTATTTTACATGAATTCAAAGACTGTTTCGCTTGGCACTATACCGAGATGCCAAGTCTAGACCCAACCTTAGTAGAGCACAGGATGCCTATTAAGGAGGGGTTTAAACCTGTCAAGCAGGCGCCACAAAGAATGTCGAAGGAGATTGAGGATGGGCTATGGACTTCATCGGGCAGATTTACCCAGCTTCTAGCAAAGGCCATACTTTCATAATTGTGGCTACAGACTACTTCACTGAGTGGGTGGAAGCTTCAGCTGTCAAGACTATCACTTCAGCTGTGGTTACAAAGTTGATTGAGAATAAGATCCTGCATAGGTTTGGGGTGCCCGAAACAATTATCACAGACCGAGGACCATCTTTCATTTCAAAAGAGGTAGAGGAGTTTGCCTGTAAGTCAACATAAAAATGATTCAGTCTAGCCCGTATTACTCCCAGTCAAATGGTCAGGTAGAAGCTAGCAACAAGATCTTGGTAAACATTATTAAAAGGACAGTGGCCGAGAATCTAGAGAAGTGGCACGAAAAACTTGGAGATACTTTGTGGGCATATAGAACTTCCAAAATAGCACCTACTGGGACAACACCCTTTACTTTGACTTTCGGGCAGGATGCTATACTTCCCATGGAGATTAATGTGAGTTCGGTTAGGATTCAAAATCAATTCGGGCTACACAGTGAAGAATACATTCAAGCCATGTGTCAAGGAATAGAAGACCTCGACATAGCCCGAATCGAAGCTTTGGGTAGAATCCAAGAAGGGAAAAAAGCCGTAGCACGGGCATACAATAAGAAAGTGAAGTTGAAAACCTTCGAGGAGGGAGAGTTAGTGTGGAAAGCAATTTTGCCCTTGGGAGCCCAGGTTAGAGGTTTTGGAAAGTGGAGCCCAACGTGGGAAGGTCATTTTGTCATTAGTCGGATTTTAAGTAAAGGGGGATTCTATTTAGTAGATTTGGAAGGATGACTGCAAAAAAATCCGATTAATGCTAAGTTTTTTAAAAAGTATCATCCAACCTTGTGGGACGCCAGGGATTGTTACATTGAAGATAATTGAATATTACAAGCAATCTGAAGTTAGCATGCGCAAAGTTAAAGAAAGAAGAATATTTTCATTTCATCAAATGTGGAAGATACATGCAGTCAGACCAATAGTTGCATATTCCTAAATAAGTACAATTATCCAAAAGGAGTGGATTGACATTTTATTCAAAACTTTCCTAAACACTGATGCTACTAGCTAAATCTGCCCTAGTTTTGCCCGAATCTGCTGTGCTCTTATTTCCTTAGCCCGATGAGGTGATCGGGTTGTGCGGCCAACATCACGGAAGTGAATCCGGAGGCACACACCTATGACGATGAAGTGATCAAGAAGCAGGAGTCATGAGCCCGAGTAAGATATGCTAGTGAGATCAAGATTACTCGACCAGCCTACAAAATGGTGAGAATCCTAAAGAACGAACTGGGTGCAAAGTGCCTGACTAAAGATATTAAGGGAAATGATCGCTCTTTAGTGGTAGTGTTTCCAACACTGGTTAAAATCAGAAAGACCCATGCAGGCTCTAAGGGATGCACTTCTTCCTTCACAAAGGGAGATTTGGGTTGACAATCTGTCCAGAGGCGACAGAGATAATAGGAATCTATAAGGGGACAAAACATGGTGGAAGCTCTTTCGCTAGAACTTACATGGAAGCTTAGGGTATCCTCGGCTGAAATTGGTAGGAAAGAGAGTTGGGATAATTCTGGAGAAATTCGATTATATAAGAAGATGGTCGAATAAATTAGCAATTGAATTAAGCAAGATTTTTATAAGAGGATCAGGAGACGGTTGAAATTTCTGGGTAAGTTCAAAGGTCGCGAATATTTTCAGATGGTCAACCGTTGAGACTGAGCAGTACAAGTTCCGAGGCAGGCGTGCGGGAGCAATCAATGAAGAACAGTTCTTCAATCGTTATTAGCGCCTTGGTACGCAGGCTTAACAACGATTGAAGGGGGCACTGTTTGGGCTAATATTTAAATTTTGGGCCTAAAGAGAAAAAGGCCCAGAAGAAAGAAAAAGAATAGAGATTTTGCCCGAGGCCCAGTTGCTAGCCCACACCAGATCCTCCAGGCAAGTTAACGGCCCTCATTAATGCATAGGCTACAGGCCTATAGCCAGAAAAGACAAGTTATGGAGACCCACCAGCTGCCAACCCAAAAATTACTTAACAAGGGTAGTGCCAGTAAATAACCAGTGGTTTGATAACTTCCAGTGGCTTTCAGGCAAGAGCCAAACCGCCAGCAGTCAAGCCAGGTTGTCTATAAACGGGGGACGAGGACCCAGAGACAAGGACACTCAACCAATCAAACAAACATACAACTTTCCTCTCTCAGTCAAGCCAAAATACTCAGAAAGCTGCGCCTTGCCCAGACTTTACTCTTCTTGAAGCCTTAGAACTTCCAGACTAGGATAACCTTCTCCCGTGTAAAAGCTCTGCTACCTTTCCTCAAAATGATTTCGTATCGATTCCCTCGTAGATCAGTTCACCTTTCATTCTCTTTAGCACTTAGAAACCTTTGCAATCATAAAAGAAGAGAAGCTGCTCAAGATTCAACCTTGCCCGACAAGGTTAAATCTTGCCTGACTCTCTTTGTGTTGTCTTTTAATCGGTAGATTCAACATTATAATGTATTCCTCAGTATATATGCAAGTCATTTCTAAACTCTTATCTATTCAAAGCATCATAGAACCTCAGATCTAAAGTCATTGTGATTATAAGAGAATAAAACGGACCAGAATCCATGATTTGATCAGATTTGGTTACCATCATTCGAAGCATACAAGTTAGATAAAAGTCCTTGATCTCAAAGCATAAAAAAGAATTTAATGTAGACTTAACCCATCTACGACAATCCTTTGATAAACAAGAAGTTAAGATAACTTAGGGCGCAAGTAATCAACTTAAATCAACTTCTTTTACATCTGCCATATAAGAGATGGTAGTGGCACGCCTCCGCACATAGTTAGTATTGATTGTGAGCCTCAAGGCCTATACCTAAGGCCCCACAAAGGCACCTTTCAGAACTAACTATAAACTCCTGTTGAAGCCTCTTTTACACAGGAGCCCGACAACCAACCCAAGTGCCAATCCATCGGGGTGCTGTGTGCCCGAGCCAGAAACCTCCGCCACCTGGGATTTCCTGCTCGAGCAAGTACCATGGATCTTCTTACTCCCAATCGGGTTGCCCTACCAGGTCTCACCAGTGTTACATATAGGTTGTGATGTGCCTTGAGATTGCCGAAATGTTATGAAATCCCGGCTTTTGAGGATGTCTTCAGCAACAAGGAACATGTAGGTTGTATGTGCAACACGTTCAGATCATGAGCTAGGACAAAAGAAAGAAAATAATTAATCTGATATCAACGATCAGTACCAGTAAATAGACAAGAATGGAAGAACTCCATTGGGTCTCGGAAGGGATGGGATGCTGAGGCGAGAGGTCTCGTCAGGGGGGTATCCAATAACAGATTTTGGAATACAATGAGGGGTCATCGATCAACCCTCCTCTTTACCCGTTGGTTAGGTCATTCATTCAAGGGTACCGAGGATGTTGACTCAAGGGAACCAGCTTATGGGCAGAACTGGATAAAAGCTTCGAATCATTAGTTCAGTGCTAAGATGTAGAACTGGATCATATATGGGTCAAGAGATCTTCAATCTGCAGTTCTATTCTTTTTCTCAAACCTTCGATGATTAAAATCTATTTTGAAAAATAATGAACTTACTAATCACCCTACATGGGTTTTTTTTTCTTTTTTTTTAAATCCTAATAGGAGAAGATCAATTTTTGGGTATTATGAAAGCTTCACTAGGGGTGGGCATAGAAACCGTGAAACTACAAAACAGAATTGAACAATGACAAAATAAACCGTTAAAAACTGTGTTGACCAAAAAAGTCAACATAGGTTCAAGTACCAGACTAAACCGTTCATACTAGTTCCAGCTTCGGTTCTCACGTTGATCGAACCGCTTAAAATCGAAGCGAACCGTGAATATAAATAATTAACTAAATCTAATAGTTGTATACACGTGTTACTAAATGAGTGGTGAAAATCAAACTAATTTTGCCTAGTCCGACTGCATGGGAGCATTTCTCAATTAGGTTTTTCACTTGCACAGTTCACCTATTGAGATAAAACACTTTTTTTTTTCTTAAAAAACGTCTTTTTCTCTCCTAAATCTCCAAATTTGACATTGAGGTTTCAATTTTATATTTTTCTTGGATAGAATGATCTTAAAGTGTTAAGTTACATTTTACTTTTTACTTTCCCTTTTTCCTGGGTCTTTTTTTTTTTATTAATCTCTTGATAAGTCCCTTTTGGACTTAAATTATTGTATTCATACTAACATTCTTACTGCACAGTGAATATATTTGTATGTGTGGATGTATATTTGTATTATAAATGTATATGGACATTTGAATTGTGTTTCTTTTTTAGCTGCTTGGTGTCAAGGATATTTACATTTTAATTTAGTATTTGAAAAGGATATGTCTTGTTTGTAATTTTGTATAACCATTTTAAAAGTCGTATTTGAATACAAGCATGCAAAAAACAAGAAAACGAAAACAAGGAAACTTTAACTACCATTTTGATTTGGTATTTAAATGATTTAGTATTCAAAACCGTAAGCCGGCATGAAAAAAAATTTAAGCGGAACCACACCGAACCAAACCGTTAATATTTTTCGGTTTCAGCTTCAGTTTCGGTTTGAGGATAAAATTGCACCGAACCGTACCGTGCTCACCCCTAAGCTTCACTCTTTTTGTATACCCCCTGTATACATATAGATTATTTGAAAAGTATTTTTTAAAAGAAAATGTGGGGTTGGTGAAGATGATATTCCATGGATTATTTGAAAAGTACTTTTTAAAATAAAATGTGGGGTTGGTTAAGATGATCTTCCATAACCAATCTAAATATTGCATCCCATTTTATTCCCTAATTTTTTTTCCTGATGGTTGAAACAACAAACAAGCTTTTACCACAAAAATAAATAAATCAATCAATCAACAACAAACAAAGCAGCCAAAATTGAGATTGATGATGTAAACAAAGGCCCCGTTTGTTTGGGCTCGCTAGATAGGAGTAGCTGTGATTGGCTTAACTTTTGTCTTAATCCCTTGTTTGACGCTGTTGAAGAATTAGCTTTAATGAGAGTAGGTGAGATTCGCTTTCACTAAAAGCTTCACTACTAATACCGTCTGAAAGGTCCGGATTACCAATCCTTAGCAATCTCGTGCTTCCCCATCTATGGTGACCTAGTTTGCCCACCATCACCACGACCTCTCCCTCCATGGATTATTTGAAAAGTACTTTTAAAAATAAAATGTGGGGTTGGTTAAGATGATCTTCCATAACCAATCTAAATATTGCATCCCATTTTATTCCCTAATTTTTTTCTGATGGTTGAAACAACAAACAAGCTTTTACCACAAAAATAAATAAATAAATCAATCAACAACAAACAAAGCAGCCAAATTGAGATTGATGATGTAAACAAAGGCCCCGTTTGTTTGGGCTCGCTAGATAGGAGTAGCTGTGATTGGCTTAACTTTTGTCTTAATCCCTTGTTTGACGCTGTTGAAGAATTAGCTTTAATGAGAGTAGGTGAGATTCGCTTTCACTAAAAGCTTCACTACTAATACCGTCTGAAAGGTCCGGATTACCAATCCTTAGCAATCTCGTGCTTCCCCATCTATGGTGACCTAGTTTGCCCACCATCACCACGACCTCTCCCTCCAACTCTCAATCCCCTCCCAATTCCTTCTTCCCAGACCTCATCGGAAACCTATGCACTCCCAGTATCTTGCCTTCGCACCCTCCCCTCCCCTTTTCTCAACGCCGGCTGTGAACTGTGAAAGAGAAGAGAGAGATCAAGGTGGATTCTATTTAAGAAATCAGAAGCAAATCTACAATGATTGCGATTGGATCGAAGTCGGAATCGAAATTGGAGAGTATGAGGAAGCAGACTTAGCAATCAAATATTTATTTATTTATTTATTTATTATTTTTTTTTCTGCGGAAGCTCTGTAGAGTTCGCAATCAAGCAACCCATTCGATGCAAACTTGTCAGAAGAATTCAATAGCCTTGATTGGGTCTTGAATTCAAACAGGATGGGAGGGATTTGTTTGTCGTGCGTTATGGAGCTCTCCAGCTTCTAGAGTTGGACGGAGAAAAATAGGGAGAGGGGAGGGGAGGGAGAGATGAAGAAGACACTAGAAACCAAAAATAAAAAGATAAAACTAATAATTAAGTATTAAAATGATATAAATTAAATAATATAATTTTTTAGAGTTTATTAATTATCCTGCTTCTTAGTCCAAAACTGCACCAAACGTTTCACTAAACTAGTCCAGCTTAGTCCTTAAAGTTAGTTAAGTCCGAGACAGTCCGGTGCAACACACGCTATAGAAATCCAAATCCCAAATCCCAAAGACCCAAAGACCCAAATGCAAAATCAAGGTTCTAAAAAGCGCTAGGCGCTAGTTGGGCGGCGGGATGGGGTCTAGCGCCTAGGCGGCTAGGCGGAGCCTAGGCGGCTAGGCGGAGCCTAGGCGGGCGACTAGGCGGACTAGGCGGATTTAAGTAAATCTATTCTATTTCGTGTAAATAAGTGTTTGTTTATACTTAAAATATACATAATTTCGTCATAAACTAGAAGTATTGGAACATAATGAAAACATAGGGAGCAAACATATAATGTGTGTTTATTTAAGTATTCAATAAGTCTCTTACAATTTATTGGAAACAATAAAATGCAAAAGGAAAGTTATCTATTTTTTATCTAAGTGAGTTGCAACCTAGGCATGTGTCTAGGCGGGTCTGGGCGGGCTAGGCGGGTGCCTAGGCGGTCTAGGCGGGCGCCTCAGCAGGTCTGGGTGGGTTAGGCGGATGCCTAGGCGGTCTAGGCATTAATCGGGGCGGTGACCAGCCGCCTAGCGCCTAGACGGTGCTAGGCGGGGATTTTTAGAACAGTGTGCAAAATACAAAATAATATGGCATTTCTGACGTCAGTGGCCACGACTACTGCCATAGCTGCTGCCTCTGCATTTCCTGCGGCCGTTGCCCTTTCTTCCTTCTCTTCTTCTTCCTCCTCTGTATCTTTTCGATTCCCAAAACCCCAAAACCTCTCCTTTCTCTCCTCCGCGCCTTCTCTACCGAACCCAAATCCTCCGTTCATCGCTACAAGCTTCGCCCGCTCCCCCTCGGCTATCCAGATGGACGCGCCCACATCTGAGCAAAAGCAATCCTTTCAGGTTCGCTGAAATTCATCAACTTTGTTGTTTTGATTTTAACGTTTGATTTTTTATTAATGGGTTGTAATCCCTTTTAAAAAAAATTAGTGGGTTACAATCTGATTCTTCAATGGTTTCCGTTTGTTTGATAGGTTTAAGCTGAATACAGAAACTTTTTTTTTTTTTCTTCTGTCTTTGAATTGCAGAGTGATGGCGCTTTGCCGGAGCTACTGGTAAGTTCGGTCTTCAGAATTTTATTTTCTTTTGATCCAAATTATTTATTTTCTAGATGTTTCAATGATTTGAAGTATTGGTTAAGAAAAATTACAGATGTAAATCATTGTTAGTAATAAAAGTGAGGTTTTTTTTGGATTTCGCTGAAGAGTTAAATTTTCGGTTTTGATTTGGTATGCAGACAGAGTACATGGTGGATATGAAATGTGATGGATGTGTCAAGTCTGTAAAGAACAAGTTAGAAACTGTCTATGGTAAGTTTTTCTGAGCTACTGCATTACAATCCGAAATTTTGTTTATTTTTTTCTCATGTATTTGGCAGTTTGGTATTCTAATGATGTCATTCAATTGGTTTCCTCTAGGAGTAAAAAGTGTGGATGTAGACCTCAACAGTCAAGTCGTCAGGGTTCTGGGTTCAACGCCTTTGAAGACCATGACTGAAGCTTTGGAGCAGACTGGTCGAAAAGCGAGATTAATTGGGCAGGGGATTCCTGAAGGTTATATCTTTTTTCCTTTCACTTTCGATGAATGCAATGTTGGGGTTCTTTCCCCTCAATTTGTTGTTGATATGTATCCATGTCTAGTGACTCCTTTGTTGTCATTATTTCTTGTTGCACAACACTAGGACGTATATAGAATATATTCTTGTTCAAACAAGAATAATCGTTTTTCATCCAATTATTCAAGCAAGTATAACTGCATCAAAGTGAACGAAAGGGACTGTAATTTGAGTATCGTTGGTGGATAAAATGCTGTTTGTACAATTTTTTTGAGTTGAACAATTAAAATGAACAGTTAACATATCCACATCTTTCTTGTTACTTGTAGAAGAGCTGTAATTTACCTGAGTTTAAGCTTGTAGCGGTTCAATGATCTAAATCCTATTTCTTATGCAGAAGAATTCCGTTTATGTTATATTCCTATTTTGGTTCATAGCTCAATATATTGGAGTTTTATGAAAGTTTACGTTGCTGACATAGTTCCTGTTTTTTTTAATGGCTTACAGATTTCTTGGTTTCTGCGGCTGTTTCTGAGTTCAAGGGTCCAAATATTTTTGGTGTGGTTCGTTTTGCTCAGGTGAATATGGAATTGGCTAGGATTGAGGCCAACTTTAGTGGAGTAACACCTGGAAAACATGGTTGGTCGATCAACGAATTCGGTGATCTAACTGAAGGTGCTGCAAGCACTGGAAAAGTATTTAACCCATCAAATGAAGCAAAGGAGGTTCGCTTCTTCCTCTGATATCTATTGGTGGTTTAGACTTTTGATAAATTTCCTAGTAACCGGATAGGAACACTCTTTCCAGTAAAATTTATATCAATGGTGTAGAGTTTTCGTTATTCTATTTGAGACACAAATGGAAAAAACGATATGATCAGAAATTAGGACTATAGTTGTGTTCGCTGCTGCGCGTCAATTGATTGCTCTTGGAGAAATTTGCACGCCTGTATATATTTCCCAACACACATTTAAAGATTGATCTAGTGGTACGATACCTGTATTTGCAGTTTTCACGGTCTTCATTACTGATTACAAATTTTAATGTCATAGTATACCCTTTACTGCTGTCTGCTTGCCCATCTGTATCTGTTGCAAACTTGTTATAATATGCTCTTCTAAACCTTCCAATTATCACATTCCCCTGTATCTTTCAACCTCTTAGACTAATCTTCTGTTGGATTTTCGGCCACCGGTAATAATCTTCTTTTTCATTTCATGTAATTTCTGCTTGGTTTTATTGTGCTGGCTTGTCGTTGACAATGACTTTGAATGGCATTCTCTAAGTCATTTTTATGCGTAATGATTTTCAGCCGTTTGGTGACCTGGGAACACTGGAAAGTGATGAGAGTGGTGATGCCGTCTTCTCTGGGGTCAAAGAGAAGCTGAGAGTTGTGGATCTCATTGGGCGGTCAATAGCGATATATGAAACTGCTGATAAGTCGGACTCTGGTATCGCGGCTGCTGTGATTGCTAGAAGTGCTGGAGTCGGGGAGAACTACAAAAAGCTTTGCACTTGCGATGGAACCACCATATGGGAATCAACTGGCAACGACTTTGTCGCCAGCAAGGTCTGATATCGACAACAAAACATACTTGGAAGTTATAGTATAGTTAAATTCTTAGGTGCCTTGTACAACCATAAGAGTTATCGTATTTGTTTTTAGATTGATTTGCACCTTCTTAGGCACCTTGTACACGAAGAGTCATTCCATTTGCTCGTGTTATACTTCATAAAATCATTCTCCGGTGTAAGAACGCACACATTGTTTCATCAAATAGAGACCAATTTCCATCATCGCCGCACCCTGCAGCATCCTATTTGGAGAAATTCCTCGTCCCGGCACAACCCCTAAAAGCCATAACCATTGGATGGATGCTCTCTCTTTATTTTCTTCTCAAATTTACTGAAATTGTAAAAATTGGAAACACACCTTACATAGCAGATAAAAGGAATCCAGTCAGGGTCTAATACAAACTGGGCACCCAAGAGGACCAAAAATTGGGTATAGTGGATAAGATTAGCAGTTCAGGCTTTTTGCGGAGGCAAGAGCCCTTCTCTTTTGGCCATTTCATAAAGCGTAAGGGCTGCTAAAACCTTTGCATCAGCTGTCGTGCACCAGAGCTTTTCATACGGAACCACGCGGAGCTTAATCAGCTCGCCATGTTCACGAAGACCTGTTTCTTTCCCTTGCAGCTGCTCAATAATCCCTTTATCCACCGGCCCTCTGTACAAAAACAGGCTTATTTCTTCATCGCACCCTCCCTATGCAAGAAAAAATAGAAAATTAGTGAGCTTTATCTGGCAGCCGGGAAGAAAAGAGAGTTCTAAAAGGTAAAGTTTGCGATAACACAATGACCAGGCGAGTTGTAATTTTATTTTAACTAATCCGTGATTTCCAATTTTAAATCAGTGAACGGGTGACCACCCACATTTTAAGCTCCATTTTGGCATTTTGGCTACGGGAAAGAATTAACACCAACTTACTGGTGAAGGAAAAATTCTGCGTCCAGTAGATTCGTCGAGGAAGGCTGTGAGGTCCACCATATCTTCTTGTTTTAGGCATATACCAGTCTCCTCTTCAACCTGCCAAAAGTACAAAGATAAAAGTCATGCATCTCGAGTTTGGGCACAGCTGTAAAACTTGCAGTAGAAAGAGTGAGAGCACATTATAGTTGAACAGAACAAAAGCAGTAACATAAACCAAAAAAAATTCCATAAAACTTTACGAGGAATATTTTCAGGCCTGAAAGAAATAATACACAGACAAATAAGTAACCAATACGCATATTGGTCAACATCAATATGCATTAGCACATAGACATGTATGCCAGTCAAAGATATGAAAAGATATGAATGTCAACTGTATCTCGGAGAACCTTGGAAATATCAGGGTAAGTAATTTGAAACTAGGTCTTGTAATGGGATAAAAGCGTACCAAATATTCTACAGAAAGTAACAGAACAATCACTAAGCAAGCTACTCTTTATGGAGCAGAGATGCTAATAAAAGCAAAGCAATGAATCCATGTAGCAAAAATACGGTGACTAGCTGAAGTATAAACCAAAACTACAGGGTTGTGGTTTGCAAGTAAGCTAAATCAATTTCCAGGTGATTTCGTGCCCTTAGAAAAAGTAGAAAGAGATAGACATACATGGACTCATACATTGTAAATCATATTATATTTGTAAAAATGGGAGAGATACCTCACGGATTGCAGTGCTGAGAAAATTACCCTTGTCATCATCCAACATTCCAGCAGGCAATTCCAATATGATCCTTCCAACTGGGATTCTAACCTTGGAGACAAGAACGAATTTTGACCGGGTTTGAATACATGAGAACTGAGAAGTACACACTGCCATATCCTAATGCAATAATTTACGGACATGTACATATGCAACACCAAAACTACACAAAACACCAAAGTCATGACCTACCTGTTCAGTAAGAACAGCATAGGTCTTGCCCTCCGAGTCCAAAAGGATTAGCACGGCTACAGCCGGTCCTCGTGCAAACACAATACCTGGAACCTAAGTAAGTTTTAATTCACAATGTAGCAACAGAATCAAAACGGAAAATCCCGGGAACCAATGAAAGCCGAAAAACAAGGGCATTATTATTAGATACCTTTTTCCCAGTTTCTTTATCAATCACATCTGCTACAAATTTCAAAAACCCGATTCGCTTTCCGAACATATCAACACCCTGTTACCCAAAATAATTAACCAACTCAGAATTAGCCACGACTAAAACAACCGTTGCTAATACAAAGGATTGAACTTTCAATTTGAATTACCTGAATCAAAACTCGTTTAAGAAACAAGCCGCCGCCACTTAAAACCCCACTTTCATTTTCCATGTTCTTCAGCCACTGTTTGAACAAAGACGAATCAATGGCGCTCCTGCAAATTTCACATTTTTGCATAATTAATTAGGATCGCAATTGGGTTTTAATTACAATCAAAGATTCAAAATTGTAATTTGGTTTTAAATTAACATTTCTATTACTGCGTAATTAGCATTGTAATTGGGTTTTAATTAGATTCGAAATTGTGACTACATCTGCAAATACAAAGTGAAATGAAAAGTGTGACTCGCCTGAACTCGGAAGGGGAGATGTTGGGGGCGGCAACGATCTGGACGGGTTCGGCGAGTTGACTCTGGAGAATGATGGAGTGAGTTAAGGGCGGCGAGTCGGACGACATTTTGCAGGAGAAGGATTGGAATGGAAGGCGAGTGGGAGAAGAAGAGGAAAGGCGGAGTGTTTTCGCGAGAATGTTCAGACTCGGTGGGTTCCAAGCTTGAAGCATCTTCCACAAATCCGCGAGCGAGCTTTCTCTCTACACATGTATGTCTATGTAGTCTACTTTATACGGCGCCGGATTGTCTTTGTTTCATAAGCCACAGGCCGTTTTCGTTTTTTTTCTTCCTTTTTTTTCTTCCTTTTTTTTTTTTGGAGAACAAGATAATATATTACCCAAGCAAAGATGCCAGAGAAACAAGGAAACCTACCCAGAGGCAAACTAACCAAAACAGCAACAAAGAAGAAATAGTACAAGGAGGTACATAACGACACCGCACTTAATACTAAAAGCGTCACTCCTCGTACTACTAACAAGAAATTAAGGGGGACAAGGAAGACCATCATTACTTAGAACATGCACAAGGGAGAATGGGGGTCTGTTAACCCAAACATTATCACATAGCTCCCTACTTTGCCGCGACGCCAGAAGGTCTGCAGCCATATTGGCCGATCTTGGTACCCAAGACCAGCGGCAATCATGAAAAGATTAGCCCAATCCTCTGCACTTAGCTAAGATTGGGAAAGCTTCCCAACTGCCCATCGCATCCACATTATGAAGACAAGAAACCGATTCCAAGGAATCTGTCTCCACGATGATGTTATTCCAACCCATAGTCCTTCCAAGCTTACATACATGCAAAACAGCTCTTCCTTTTTTTTTTATCATAAAAGAATTCAGTGTAAAAACGATTGTTTTTCAGAAGAGATGACACTATTTCTTTTGAAGGCTTAATTGGATTAATAGTCATGTAGAAATAGAGTAGTTGGAAGATAGCTTTTGTGGTAAAAAAAAATCTAAGATTTAAGTTCATGTGGTAAAGTCTGTTAAGATTTATGTCCAAAATTAAAAATTCCGTCAACTTTTTGTTAATTATTAGTGTGTGAACTAGCCCCACGTGTTAACAAGAGATCCATTTTAACCTAATATGTGTATGGAGAGTTCCTTTTTAACCTAATATATGCAGATCATGTGCTAATAATTAACATATATGCAATGGCATGGCATGACATTTCGTTTATAAACGCATACTTTTCTTTAGAAAAACATTCCAAAGTATACTTAAACCTAAGTATACTTAACATGGCATTCCTTTTCATAAATCATTCAAAACAATTTCTGGGAAAACTCATAGTATAAGGTATATACGGAAAACAAAAGCCCACTCACTGGTAAGTAGAAGGATCGTAGCCCCCGTGCCTAGCCTGGCTACGCTCATCCTCCGGATGAGTCTCGCCCATGTGAGAAACAACTATAATTACGTTATTTTAAAGCACATAGACAAAACTAGCTAATAACTTCTCATACAATGCTCAAATGAGGTGTGTGAATATACTAAAATGATCTACACAACCTCAGGATCATCGTGATATTTTTAAAATAATTTTTCTATGGCTCACGCGCCCCCCACGCGCATCACCTTCAACCTCCAGAAGCCGGAATAGTGTCACCGGCGCCGAATTCTGGGCAGACCTGCAACTGCCTTTTTCTCGCTCGTTTTGCACCATTTTCCACGAAATTTTCACCAAAATGCCACAAATCACAAGAGGAAGAAGTTTATACCTCTTTGGAGCTTCAAATCCCTCGAAAACTCGTCAGGAAAATTCTACCAAAACCGGCCACTTTCGAACCTCGTGATCGCGACGTCAAAACCGAGCTAACGAAGCACTCCGAGCTTCGTGAGAACCTCCTAGAGCTCGCTGTGAGCTTGGATTGTCCTAAAACATAACCATTCGAAAGTTCATGAATAGTGCACAACTCGGAGCTTTGAAAACCGACGTGAAAACGACAAAGTTCTTACCTGTAATTGGTACGGTTGTGTTCGTATAGTCCTCACGAGTACTGATAGGATTTTTACCACCTGCACAAAAAGGGATAAAAACACTTAAAATACTTGCAAGAGAAACAAGGTTATTGTAGTATAGTTGGCTTGCAAGGTCGTTTTCCACAGGGATTGAATTAAACAGATTAAAAGCGAAATCAATTCTCAACTAATTAATTAAAACAAAGATTTTTGGAAAGATGATTTAATGATCTAAATTAATTAAAACGAATTTAATTAAAAAGATTACTTAAAAACTGCAATTGTAAAGAGAAAGAAAGCAGTAATTTTGTAGAATTCAAGATGAGAAAGTACTAGGGTTCCGCCGTCACCCTAACAATCCTATGTAACTCTCCTAATTCCTCATGAATTACACATGCATATTTTGAAGGTTTGATTTTCCTAAAGTATGCCCTACTTGGGACCCCAACATAGAACGTATATCTAACATGCAACCCGTCCGTGGCATCCAGATCGAATGTGAACATGCAAGACTCATTAAGTTTTGTGAAAACCTTTTGAAAAACCATGCAACTCCCAAGACGTGTCGTCCATCCTAAGTAGTTACACATGTTAACCACAAGAAGCCTTAGCCAATTTTAGGGACAGCCCTCCGCCAAAATTGCATCCAATTACTTTTCTAAATATCCTAATGGTCGCGAATCACTAAGACAAATAGATAGTTTAAAGCACAGTGATTAACAATCCAAAACTCGCATGCATAAATTCATAAGGAAATTAGAAAGAGACTACATATTCTCGCTAGGGATCATGGCCTCACCCTAGCAAAAGAAAATTAGCTACGCATATTCATAATTAGAATCAACATAATTATATTGAATGAATAAGAATGAAAACACCTTGAAGTAGAAGATCCAAAGCCTTGAAAAAGCTCCAAATTCCTAGCTCCCAAATTGTAAAATAAAATAGTAGTCGAAAGAGGTCTCCTCAAAAAAAGCACGGCTCCAGCAATTTATATTTGCTGAGCCATCCCACAAAACCCTAAAACCCTAGGAAACTTAGTCAAACTAGGAAACTAATTAAATAATAATAAAAAACATCTTAGACCTAATTAAACTAGGAAAAACTGCACATAAACTGCACAGTCACGTTTTGGATCTAATTCAGCTCCAAAACTGGCCCAAAATAGCTGGATTTAAAGATTGAACTATTCTGAACACTTCTCCAGAAGGCCACGAACCCATCTGAGGTCATCTTGGGCTCCAAAACCGCAGTTTAAGCCCAGAAACGTCATTAAACTGCAACGCGCGCTGCTTCTTCAATAAATCGCCAGAAAATAATCGCCTGGTAGAAAAATCCCAAATTTTGACACGAACAAGCCAAGAGACACACGAACGTCCTCTAATTTTAATTACTCCAAAATTCGTCCATTTGGTCATGTTTTGCTCCAGAGGAAGTCGAATGTCCTATATTGAAAATATAAAGCAAAGTATCAAAATTCTACCAAAATAATCACCAAATTATACTAAGAAAAGGGTAAAACCTATAATATAATATTGACTCATCAAAATACCCCCAAACTTAGCTTTTTGCTTGTCCTCAAGCAAAACAAAATTCAAAAACAAAAATAAAAGCTAACAAACCTAAGAACTTAAACAAAAATAAACTAAAACAAAATTTCCACCTTCAAGTTGCAATCCATAGAAAACGTTAAAAATTAGAACATCTTTTCAAAAGTTCCAACTAATCCCACCACAGAGTCTAAGCCATTTAGAATCAATTAGAAAAGAATTCATAAACTTCCTTTGGTGTAAAGTGAACCAACATGGTTAAGGAGACTCGACTCAAACCCTTACCTCTCGCCCTTTTATTCATACTTCACGTACTAACTTCACATATAATTTTTTTTTTTTCTTTTCGACTTTTCTTGCTTTTTTTTTTTTTTTTTTTTTTTTTTTTTTCAGTAACAGTAGTGGTTGTGCAATGTTGGCTCCCTTAAGCTTTCTATTCAACCCATATACTAGGTCCTTATTAACTCGAGCTGAAAAGGCTACGAAACCAACTAACCACTCTGCCCCATGCCAAGGACTCTACTGTTTGACGCGAGAATCACTGTTGATTAGACAGGACTGGCCCGGTTACTAGGCAAAGCCTTGGGTGGGACAATTATTACTTTATTCATAACAAGAACTAACTTAAAACGAAAATTAAAAATCAACTTGGACTGAAAGTAATTGTTTCAATCTCACTCCCCACAAACCATGTTGGTGTGATGTGCAAATTTTTAAAGTATAATTCATGAATTAGTGTCTAAGCAACGATAAATAGAAAAGACTCTAATGTGGGATTAGTTTTCACCATGTCCATTTGTTCGAACGTTTAAAATAATCTATGGATATTAACTTAAAAAGAATGAAAATTTTTATTTGACTCAAAAAAAATTAAAAATTCTATTTCCCACCCCCAAACTTAAATCACACATTGTCCTCAAGGTGCGGAAAAGAAAAGAAAAAATTAACCAAAAAGACGGGAACGACGATAAACTAAAACATGTAAAAACATAAAAAGAAAAATGAAACGACAAATAACGAACAAAACCAAATGAACTAACAGAAAAATAAAAGAAAAAAAAAAAAAAAAAAAAAAAAAAAAATAAGGAAAGAAAAACGACCTGGGCAGGCAGGCGCAGGAAAAGAAAGGTCCTCAAGGTGTGGATTGGGCCTCAGATAAGGAAAAGAAAATGGTTAGATGCGCTCAAATATTTAGGCCCAGTAGGCCAGCACGGGCTCACATACACGCCACACACGTACACCACAAAAACCCTAGCTTCATTGGAACAAGCCTTGGATTCCCACCTCGAGCCCAGCGTCGGCTGAGCCAAACGGCTCTTTCTTGTTGTAAAATCAAATGGCCTGCTGTCAGAAAAGCAGGGGGAAAGATGGTCCTGGTACACGTGGCAAGCATCCAATGCGAGAGGTCCTTAGGATTCGAAATTAAAGGCCGGATTTGTCTCTTGGTTTTGGGAAACATACCCATCAGGCACGGGCTCAACTAGATCTCTCTTGCCATTCTCTCTCATGTCTGATAGAAAGGTGAGTCTCTATCTGAAAACCCAAAAAAAATAACATCCACTGCTCTCATTCATCTGTCTTTCTCCCTCTGCGAATTAGAGTGTGTCTGCGTCTTCGGCAACATGGTGAGTTCAAACTCCCTTAACATTTCGCGAGCAAGCATATCTGTTTTCCAAATTCCTAACTTGTGTGTACGATTTTTCTAACTTTTGTGGCTGCTCATATGTAGAAATCGTTGCTCTCTCTCTGAACACCCTGTCACGGCTCTCATGCATTTCTCTTCTTCGCAGCTCGCAGCAACAGAGAATCTTCGAGGCTCTTCATCTCATTTCAACAGCAAGGTAGTACCGTGCCCTTTCCCAACCCAGCACAACCTAGCCTTCATCCTGGAGCCGCTTTGCCATGTTCGCCAATGCGGCGGGTCTATGCATGGAGTTCGTCTCGCTAGAGCTTGGCAACAAAATCCCAAATCCCGAAGGTAAAAATATCTCTGGTGGCCATTGCATTCGACGGGGTTATGTCATTGAAAAATCAAAAATCTAATGCATGCATATTGTTGGTGCGAGAATATACGGATCTATAACAGGAGAAATGCACCCCAAAACCCAAAAGTTCACAATGTCATGGCAGATCAACCAAAAGTCGTCCAGGTGGCAGGTAAAATTGCATGGACCCCCAAGTTCGCTTCTAATGCTCGTTGTTCATGTTAAAGATCTGTGAAGTTTTATGGAAAGTCACGGTTGGATTTGAAATTTGTGTCAGGTGCACCTGGAGTAGGCGTCATCGCAGTCGAACACAAAGGCAAAAAATGCAACCCTCACGGATCTGAGCAGGAGAAAGGTATAAATCCATGTAGTAAATGTGTAAAACGCCATACAATCAAAGAATAGTGGAATGTGACTGCATATCTGAACTGTCTGTCTCTGTGTGTACACAGCTTGGAGTGAAGTTATAGCCGAGCGAAAGAAATATGCAAACGGCAGATCCAACGAGTCACAAAGGAAAAATCAACGGTCAAGCTCCTTGGACTGCAACAGGTATAAAACTCGTTCCTCCGGTTTGATGTTACTCAGCATGTATGGCTTCAACACGTCGTTCTGGTGTTATTCCGAACTGATAACTGGGACCTGAAAATGCTAAAAGAAATAGAATGGTGATCTGGATGGGAATGATGATATCGGAACTTTTGAACACCTTCTCCCCGTAATAGAACTGAATAAAAAAAAATCTGAGCACCCCGGAACATATGTATCGACCAATTGGACTTGAACCGTATGGAGGACAGAGAACGAACAACCCCCAAACTTAAATAATAGCATCCTTGAATGTAAAAGAGAGATCCCCACGACTAATGGTTGATCTATGGATATCTCTGTTGCAGGAAAACACCCCAGATCTGGAAAGACAGCTTGATGGCAGAACTATGGCAGACATTGAAGAATGGCCGCTTAGCAAAACCCCAAGGTATAACTGCTGATTCTTTGTACATTTTTGCAGTCTTTGGTAGCATAGTCTAGGAATGTGGTTGATGGTAACGTATACTTGCTGCTGGGTGCATGATTCCAGCCTAGGATAATCTGTGTATGACTTCTTGTTCTGCCCTGTTTGTGATCTGCAAAAATCCGAATTTTTAAATCAAAAATAGGATAAAGAACGTACGAACTGTAAATGAAAATGAAACAAGTAATAATTTTTTTTTTTTTTTTTTTTTGTGAATATTTGTGAAACTAAATGACAAACTAGGAAGTTAAATGCATCTAGCTGGAAAATAATAAACTAAAAGAAATAAAGAGTAAAGACAAAGTTAGAAAATTGGGTTGCCTCCCAATAAGCGCTTTATTTAACGTCTGTAGCTAGACTGAACAGAAGCTCGGTGACTAAGTTGCTGGATCTTGCAGAGTCAGTGACTCGCATGCACTGTTGAAAGGTAACTCCAAGTACGGTTTCAACCTGTGACCATTCACTTTGAATGTGTTGCCATTAAGCTCATTTGTAATGTCCACAGCCCCATAGGGATAAACCTTAAGAACAGAGTAAGGCCCATTCCAACGAGATTTCAATTTCCCAGGAAATAGCTTTAATCTTGAACTGAATAACAACACTTTCTGCCCTGGCTGGAAGTCTTTTTTGAGAGTTTGTTTGTCATGAAATGCTTTTGTTTTGTCTTTGTATATGCGTGCACTGTCATATGCATCATTACGAATTTCCTCAAGCTCATTTAGCTGTAGCTTACGTTTTGCCCCTGCTGCATCGTAAGCAAAATTCAACTCTTTAATAGCCCAAAATGCCTTATGCTCTAACTCCATAGGCAAATGACAAGCCTTTCCATACACAAGCCGAAATGGAGACATCCCAATCGGTGTTTTAAAAGCTGTTCTGTAGGCCCAAAGTGCATCATTCAATTTCAGACTCCAGTCTTTACGAGTGGAGCCAACTGTTTTCTCCAAAATACGCTTGATTTCCCTGTTTGACACCTCCACTTGCCCTGATGTTTGTGGATGGTAAGGGGTGGCCACACGATGAGTTATCCCATATTTTGCAAGCAATGCAGCAAACTGTTTATTAATAAAATGCTTTCCCCCATCACTAAGTATAACTCGCGGGATTCCAAACCGTGAAAAAATGACCCCCTGGAGGAATTTCAGAACCACTGATCCCTGATTAGTTGGTGCTGCAATCGCCTCGACCCACTTAGAAACATACTCAACGGCGACCAGAATATATTGGTTGCCATGAGACGATGGGAACGGTCCCATAAAGTCAATCCCCCAAACATCAAATAATTCAACAACCAAAATTCCATGCTGTGGCATCTCATTCCGCTTGGATTGATTTCCCACTCGTTGACACTTATCACAAGCCTTGCACCAATTGTTTGCATCTTTGAAAAGTGATGGCCAAAACAGCCCACTTTGTAGAATTTTAGCTGCTGTCCTTTTAGGCCCAAAATGTCCACCACATGCATAGTGATGAGCAAACTTTAAAACACTGTGCTGTTCCTCCTCTGGAATACATCTGCGAATAATCTGGTCTGGGCAGTATTTGTACAGATACGGCTCATCCCAAAAATAAAATTTTGCGCCTGCCAGAAATTTCTTTTTCTGTTGATAACTAAAATCTGGATGAATCACTCCCCTGGCTAAATAATTAACCAAATCTGCAAACCATGGTGTATTATGCTGGACAACCAACAACTGTTCATCTGGAAAACTTTCATTAAGAGGCAAGGTGTCCTCGTCGGCAGTAGCAGGATTAATTAATCTGGATAAGTGATCAGCCACCACATTTTCACTGCCCTTCTTGTCCTTAATTTCCAAATCAAACTCCTGAAGTAAAAGAATCCATCGAATAAGTCGAGGTTTAGCATCCTTTTTAGATAACAAATACTTCAATGCAGCATGATCTGTGTAAACAATAACTTTGGCACCAATTAAATAAGAGCGGAATTTCTCTAAGGCAAACACAACTGCCAATAATTCTTTCTCAGTGGTTGCATAGTTCAGCTGTGCATCATTGAGAGTTCTGCTGGCATAATAAATGACTTGAGGAATCTTGTCTTTTCGCTGCCCTAAAACTGCCCCAATCGCATAATCTGAAGCGTCACACATCAACTCAAACAGCAAGCTCCAATCAGGGGCTGCAATAATAGGTGCTGAAGTTAGGAGTGTCTTTAACTTAGTAAATGCGGCCAAACAATCTGCATTAAAGTCAAAAGCCGCATCCTTAACCAATAAATTACACAAGGGACGGCTAATCTTGGAAAAATCCTTGATGAACCGTCGATAAAAACCTGCATGCCCAAGAAATGATCTCACACTCTTCACTGTAGTAGGTGGTGGCAGTTTGGCAATAACGTCAATCTTGGCCTTGTCAACTTCAATTCCCTTGCTGGAAACTAAGTGGCCTAGGACAATACCTTGCTTAACCATAAAGTGGCATTTTTCCCAGTTTAAAACCAAATTCGTCTCTTGACACCTCTGTAAGACCAAAGACAAATTCTGCAAACAATGATTAAAAGAATCCCCAAAAACAGAGAAATCATCCATAAATACCTCAACAACTCGTTCAACCAATCCTGAAAATATGCTCATCATGCAGCGTTGGAATGTTGCAGGTGCATTGCATAATCCAAAAGGCATTCTTCTATAAGCAAACGTACCAAAAGGGCAGGTGAAGGTGGTCTTTTCCTGATCTTCTGGTGCTACTGGAATTTGATTGTAGCCTGAATACCCATCTAAAAAACAATAGAAAGCCCGACCAGCCAGTCTCTCCAACATTTGATCAGTAAATGGTAATGGAAAATGATCCTTTCTAGTACCTGTATTGATCTTCCTGTAGTCAACGCACATTCGCCACCCAGTTGTTAAACGTGTGGGCACCAGCTCGTTGTTGTCGTTTTTTACCACTGTAATTCCAGTGCGTTTAGGTACCACCTGTGTAGGACTAACCCATTTACTGTCTGAAATTGGATAAATCATTCCAGCATCTAAAAGCTTCATAACCTCATTTCGAACAACTTCCTTCATAATTGGATTCAACCTGCGTTGAGCATCAATGGTGGGTTTTACACCCTCCTCCATCAAAATTCTGTGCATACAGAGTGTTGGGCTGATTCCTTTAATATCTGCAATTGTCCATCCAATGGCATCTTGATAATCTCTCAAAACACGCAGCAATTTGTCTTCCTCAGTTGGAGATAAATCTGCAGAAACAATAACTGGCAGCGATGAATCAGCACCCAAATAAGCATATTTTAAGTGTTCGGGTAATGGCTTCAATTCTAGCTTAGGTGGCTGTATTTTTGAAGGCTGTAATGGTGTTTTTGGGTCCCCCAAACTCTCAAAAACGTGCCTCCATCTGGGCTGGCGTAAAGGGATACTTTCCAAAGCTGTAACATACTCAAAAGCCTCTTCATCTTCAGTTTTTGTGTCTTCAAACCCATGTAAAACATTTAATAATGGATCTGCTGTAACACGGGGCAGAATATCTGCATGCATGATGCCTTCTAGTATATCAACTCTCATACAATCTTGCATATCATTGGGCTTCTTAGTTGCTTCAAATAAATTAAAAACAACAGATTGTTCTTGTACTCTCAGTGTCAATGTTCCAGCTTCCACGTCTATCAAAGTTCTAGCGGTCGCCATGAATGGGCGCCCCAAAATGATAGGTGTTTGTATATCTTCATCCATATCCAAAACCACAAAATCTGCTGGAAGGTAGAGATTGTCCACTTTGATAATAAGATCTTCAATAATACCCCTAGGATAAGCCCCACTGAACGATCAGCTAACTGTAAAATAACTGATGTTGGTTTGATTTCACCTTGTCCAAGCCGCTGAAAAACAGAAAAAGGCATTAAGTTAATACTAGCACCCAAATCAATTAAAGCACGCTTAAAATCAGAATTTCCAATTGTGCATGAAATTGTAAAACTCCCTGGATCTTTTTTCTTTGGTGGCAGTTTCTGTAATAAAACTGCACTGCATTGTTCTGTGAGAATCACTTTTTCGAAGTCCACAAGCTTCTTTTTCCTTGTGCACACATCCTTCAGAAATTTGGCATATGAGGGAATGTTCTTGATGGCTTCAATTAATGGTAGATTAATCTGCACTTTAGCCAATGTCTTCATGAAATCTGTTAATTGTTGATCTTTTGCATGTGGTTTCAATCTTTCGGGATATGGCATCGGTGGAACATAAACACGTTCAGATTTTTCTGCAGTTTCTGCAGTAGGTATTGCAGTATTTTCAGGTCTGTGCAGTGGCTGGGCAGATTCTGCAGAAATTTCTGAATCTGTTTGTGGCTGCACAGTTGCTGCCCGTGAAGTTCTAGCCCTGTTTTCTGCATTCTCTGCACTGTTTTCTGCATTATCTGTACTCCTATTGTCATAACTTTTACCACAACGCAATATTCTGACTGCATTACAATCTGCACTTCCACGTGGATTGGGGACAGTTTGACTTGGAAATTTTCCTGGTTCTCTGCCTGAAAACTGGAGTGAAAGCTGCCCCATTTGCTGCTGTAAATCTTTCATGGTTGCTTGTATGTTCTGAATGTTCTGATTGGTTTTCTGAATTTCTTGCTTTGTTGCATCAAAACTTGCATTAGTATGATCTGCCAATTTTTCAATTGCAACTTCCCAAGAAGGTTTAACCTGAGCAGCCGGCTGCTGTATTTGTTGAAACTGTGGTTTAACCTGTTGATCTCTATCCCACTTGAAATTAGGGTGATCTCTCCACCCCGGGTTATAAAAATTTGAGTAGGGATCATTCCTGGGCCTTTGATAGTTGTTGAATGCATTAATCTGTTCTGTTGCATGCTCTGGATATGTTTCTCTATGCGGGCAGCCCTTAAAATCATGTGTTGTGATGCCACAAATTGTACATGCAGCTGCAGTAGGCTGCTGGACAGCAACCTGCTGCACAGGTGCTGCCATTCTTTGTAAAAGCATGTCAAATTTTACATCAAAATTTTCTAACTTTCTCTCCATCTTTTCTATTTGTGCAGATACATGAGGGGAACCACTGGACATCTCAAAAACACTCCCTGCTCTGAGGTAGATCAACTGCCCATTGTTGAGATTCTGTCGCCATTTTCTCAAACAATTGATATGCTTGCAGTGCATTTTTGTCTGAATATGTTCCTCCACAAGAAGCATTAACCAGAGTTTTAGTTGTCAAATTCAGCCCTCTGTAAAATAAATTCATTTGAGTGTCTCCATTAATGCCTGAATGTGGACATTTTCTGAGTAGATCTTTGTAACGTTCCCATGCTTCATGAATAGCTTCATTAGGTTTCTGAGCAAATGTTAAAATCTGAGTGCTCAGATCAAGTGTTTTTGAAGCTGGGTAATATTTGCTTAAAAATGCCGCACTGAGTTGATTCCATGATGTAATGCTTCCAGATGGGAGAGTAAGTAACCATCTCCTTGCAGCATCCTTCAAAGTGTAAGGGAAAAGTCTGAGTTTAATAGATTCCGCCGGAAAAAGCTTTCACCAAAATATTTTTGCACCCCATCAGAAATTCAGTTAGATGCATGTTAGGATCATCTGTTGATAAACCATGGAAAGAAGGTAAAATCTCCAACATATGATGCCGTATCTCAAACGTAGACCCGTCTTCAACTTCAGGATAGGTTATGCAACTTGGGACCTCTGTGGCATGGGCTGCCAAGGCTTCCCTCAGCGGCTGTCCCGCTGTTGGTAGAACAAACGCCATGGCCTCTTTGTTATCCAAAACCCCAGTAAATAGATTATGCAAAACAGTTCCCTGCAGTGAGGGTTCCCACTTCAAATTCTGCTCTCTACGTCTCTGTCTTGCTGTACGTTCAATTTCTGGATCAAAATCTGCAAATTGCTGTTTTTGTGATCTGGTACAGACCATGCAGTGCACAATCTGCAGAAAATAAAAAAAACGAAATCAAATTTTTTTTTTTTTAAATATATATACGGGATTAATCAATTGAGAATATGATAAACAAAAATCAATTTAAATTCAATCCCCGGCAGCGGCGCCAATTTCTTGATAGGATTTTTACCACCTGCACAAAAAGGGATAAAAACACTTAAAATACTTGCAAGAGAAACAAGGTTATTGTAGTATAGTTGGCTTGCAAGGTCGTTTTCCACAGGGATTGAATTAAACAGATTAAAAGCGAAATCAATTCTCAACTAATTAATTAAAACAAAGATTTTTGGAAAGATGATTTAATGATCTAAATTAATTAAAACGAATTTAATTAAAAAGATTACTTAAAAACTGCAATTGTAAAGAGAAAGAAAGCAGTAATTTTGTAGAATTCAAGATGAGAAAGTACTAGGGTTCCGCCGTCACCCTAACAATCCTATGTAACTCTCCTAATTCCTCATGAATTACACATGCATATTTTGAAGGTTTGATTTTCCTAAAGTATGCCCTACTTGGGACCCCAACATAGAACGTATATCTAACATGCAACCCGTCCGTGGCATCCAGATCGAATGTGAACATGCAAGACTCATTAAGTTTTGTGAAAACCTTTTGAAAAACCATGCAACTCCCAAGACGTGTCGTCCATCCTAAGTAGTTACACATGTTAACCACAAGAAGCCTTAGCCAATTTTAGGGACAGCCCTCCGCCAAAATTGCATCCAATTACTTTTCTAAATATCCTAATGGTCGCGAATCACTAAGACAAATAGATAGTTTAAAGCACAGTGATTAACAATCCAAAACTCGCATGCATAAATTCATAAGGAAATTAGAAAGAGACTACATATTCTCGCTAGGGATCATGGCCTCACCCTAGCAAAAGAAAATTAGCTACGCATATTCATAATTAGAATCAACATAATTATATTGAATGAATAAGAATGAAAACACCTTGAAGTAGAAGATCCAAAGCCTTGAAAAAGCTCCAAATTCCTAGCTCCAAAATTGTAAAATAAAATAGTAGTCGAAAGAGGTCTCCTCAAAAAAAGCACGGCTCCAGCAATTTATATTTGCTGAGCCATCCCACAAAACCCTAAAACCCTAGGAAACTTAGTCAAACTAGGAAACTAATTAAATAATAATAAAAAACATCTTAGACCTAATTAAACTAGGAAAAACTGCACATAAACTGCACAGTCACGTTTTGGATCTAATTCAGCTCCAAAACTGGCCCAAAATAGCTGGATTTAAAGATTGAACTATTCTGAACACTTCTCCAGAAGGTCACGAACCCATCTGAGGTCATCTTGGGCTCCAAAACCGCAGTTTAAGCCCAGAAACGTCATTAAACTGCAACGCGCGCTGCTTCTTCAATAAATCGCCAGAAAATAATCGCCTGGTAGAAAAATCCCAAATTTTGACACGAACAAGCCAAGAGACACACGAACGTCCTCTAATTTTAATTACTCCAAAATTCGTCCATTTGGTCATGTTTTGCTCCAGAGGAAGTCGAATGTCCTATATTGAAAATATAAAGCAAAGTATCAAAATTCTACCAAAATAATCACCAAATTATACTAAGAAAAGGGTAAAACCTATAATATAATATTGACTCATCAAGTACAATGGTACTCTTTGTTCCTTCGATCTACCAAGTTTGAGGGTGTTTTGGGCTTGTCCGTACGAAAGAAGGAAGAGAGAGAGTGAGGGTCCGAGAAAGATAGAGAGAGAGCTTACGGGAGTGAGAGAGTGAGAGTGTGATAGGATTGTGTGGTCCTCACACATCCACAACTCCAAACCTTAACCTAACCACACCAAAAGTGGTTCAAAATTTAACTAGGGTTACCAACTCAAAACCCTAGAATTATTTAAGTTCCATAAGTCTAAAATCAACCCAACGTTCAGGGCAATTTCGTCATTTCACAACCGTAAATAAATAAAGTCCGGAACGGGCTATGACAATCTACCCACCTTATAAAATTTCGTCCTCGAAATTTCAATTACAACAACTATGAAGTACTAATAGTCATAAAACAAGCGTGGGTACAACTCTCTCATCTTATCCTCAGTCTCCCACGTGGCTTCTTCCGCTGAGTGATTTCTTCACAAGACCTTTACCAACCGAATTGTCTTGTTTCTCAATTCTTTGTCCTTCCAATCTAGTATTGTTACTGGTTCTTCCTCATAGGACAAATCTGGACTAATCTCAAGCTGCTGAGGAGGGATCACATGTGAAGGGTCTGAAACATAATGGCGAAGCATAGAGACATGAAACACATTATGTACTCTAGCCAACTCCGAAGGCAACTCAAGCCTGTAAGCAACCTCACCAACTCGCTCTATAACCTGATAAGGTCCGATGTACCTAGGGCTCAACTTACCCTTCTTCCCAAACCTTACAACACCTTTCCATGGCGATAACTTCAAGAATACCCAATCACCTATGTCATACGCCCTGTCAGTGGCGTGTCTATCCGCAAGGCTCTTTTGTCGATCATGGGCCGCTTTCATATTAGCTTTAATCACCTGCACATTCTGAGTAGTCTCCTCTACTATCTCAAGGCCCACTAATGGTCTTTCACCCACCTCTGACCAACACAAGGGCGTACGGCAAGCCTTGCCATAAAGTGCCTCAAATGGTGCCATGCTAGAATGGTAGCTGTTGTTATAAGCAAACTCCATCAAATCCAACTTAGCATGCCAATCATCACTGAACTGAAGTACTGAAGCTCTCAGCATATCCTCTAAAGTCTGTATGGTTCTCTCTGACTGACCATCTGTCTGAGGATGATAAGCTGTGCTATAACGTAGTTCTGCACCAAAAGCTTCCTGAAATGCTCTCCAAAACTTGGAAGTAAATCTAGGATCCCGATCCGAGATGATACTCACTGGCGTGCCATGGTACTTCACAATCTTGCTTATAAATAACTCAGCTAGCTTACTCAAAGAATACTTCTCCCTCACTAGAATGAAGTGTGCTGATTTAGTAAGCCGATCAACAATCACCCAAATACCATCATACCTGTTCCGTGTACGAGGAAGCTTGTACACGAAGTCCATAGTGATATTTTCCCATTTCCACTGTGGAACGGGAAGTGGTTGCATCAAACCAAACGGCTTCTTCCTTTCGGCTTTTACCTGTTGGCAAATGGCACACCTACTAACATACTCTGCAATTTCCCTCTTCATGCCCGGCCAATAATAAAATGGTCTAATGGTATGATACATTTTAGTACCTCATGGATGCATAGCATACGCTGAACTATGTGCCTCATCTAGAATCTCTTTCTTTAGCTCCGCATTATTTGGCACATACATTCTACCTTCTTGCATCAACATACCATCAGCTTCCCGAATTCTCAAATCTTTCTTTTTCCCTTTACTTCGGGCATGAATTAATTCTTGAACTTCTTCGTCTTCAATTTGAGCAGCAAGAATCCGGTCAATTAAAAGAGGTCTAACCTGGAAATTTGCAAGTATAGCTTCCTTTTTGTCCTCTATTTGCAATTTCACTCCGGTAGTCCTCAAGTCACCAAGAAGAGGAACTCTGCTAGCATACAAGGCGTTAATTCGGCCTTGAGCTTTTCTGCTGAGTGCATCTGCAACTACATTTGCACGACCTGGATGATAATCAATTGTGCAATCATAGTCACTCAACAGTTCCACCCACCTACGCTGACGAAGATTAAGATCTTTCTGGGTGAAAATGTACTGAATGCTCTTATGATCTGTAAAGATCTTACATTTCTCTCCATAAAGATAATGCCTCCAAATCTTCAAAGCGAAGATGATAGCAGCTAACTCCAAATCATGTGTAGGGTAGTTTTTTTCATACGGTTTCAACTGTCTCGACGCATAAGCAATTACCCTACCATGTTGCATCAACACACAACCCAAACCATTCAGAGAAGCATCACTGTAGATCTCGAAATTACCACTGTCATCTGGAAGTGTCAACACTGGAGCATGAGTGAGGCAATACTTCAGCTGCTGGAAACTTTGTTCACAATTCTCATCCCACTCAAACTTAACATTCTTCCTTGTTAGCCTCGTCAATGGCAATGCGAAGATCGAGAAATCCTGAACAAACCGTTGGTAGTAGCCTGCTAAGCCAAGAAAACTCCGTACCTCTGTGACGGTTCTTGGTTGCTCCCAATTCTCCACCGCTGATATCTTTTGAGAATCTACCTGAATGCCCTGAGCTGAAATGACATGACCTAAAAATGCCATTTCTTTTAGCCAAAATTGGCATTTACTGAACTTAGCATAAATGCGATGTTCTCTTAACTTCCTTAACACCAAAGTGAGATGTCGTCCATGCTCTTCCTTTGATTTAGAATACACCAGAATGTCATCAATAAAAACAATGACAAATCTATCCAAGTACTGCTGAAATACCTTATTCATTAAGCCCATGAAAGCTGCTGGTGCATTTGTTAATCCAAACGGCATCACAAGGAACTCATAATGTCCATAACGAGTCCTAAAAGCCGTTTTAGGGACATCATCACTCTTGATCTTCAACTGATAATACCCAGACCTCAAATCAATCTTCGAGAACACCCGAGCACCTCGAAGTTGATCAAAAAGATCATCAATGCCCGGCAATGGATAACGGTTTTTAATCGTTACCCGGTTCAATTGCCTGTAATCAATGCATAGTCTCAAAGTTCCATCTTTCTTGCGAACAAACAGAACTGGGGCTCCCCAAGGAGAAATGCTAGGTTGAATGAAACCTTTTTCAACCAATTCCTGAAGCTGAATCTTTAACTCTCTCAATTCAGCAAGTGCCATTCTATATGCAGTCAGAGAAATAGGGTCCGTACCTGGTAACAAATCGATAGTGAACTCCACATCTCTATTCGGCGGTAACCCAGGCAAATCATCCGGAAAGACATCTGGGAAATGCCTGACCACTTGAACTTCCTCCACACTACTGGGAGTAGTATCGTTTAGCACCATGTCTTATGCCACTACGTTCTCCTACGAACGTAATCCCAGATAACCCTGGGCAACGAAAGGTCACTGTTTTCTCACGACAGTGAATATCCGCAGTGTTATAATGCAACCAATCTGCTCCCAAAATTACATCAAAGTCCACTAGATCCATTGGGAGAAGATTAGCTGGCATCACTACCTCCTCAACCAATACTGGACAACCTGGGTACACGTAATCAACAGAGCACTTTTCCCCTCTAGGCATAGAAAACTCTAACTCATAACCCAGAGGTGTAGATTGAGGTTGAGTCAAATGAGCAAATGTATGAGAGATAACTGAATGGGTAGCTCCACAATCAATCAAAACTCTAGCAAAATGACCAAGGACATTTAACGTACCCATGATTAAGTTTGGATGGCTCTGAGCATCCTGCAAAGTGATATTATTAATACGCCCCTGGGCCTGCTGACGTCCTCCTCGTCCTCGACTGGCATGCACACCTCGACCCTGAGTACTACGGCCCTGACCTGCCTGGTTGTGCTGTCGTGAAGATCCAGCACTGCTAGCAGCAATATCAACCTGCTGAGGCTGTCCTCCTGACTGCCACTGAGAACCACCAGCTGAAAACTATCCCACACCACTCGGCTGATATGGCGTGTAACCTCCTGAGTACTGCCCAAAACCTCCCTGCTGGTAAGGGTCCTGGGGATACTGATATTGTCCTAAGGGATAAGGGACGGGATCTCCCTGATAGTAATATGCACTGCCACGACCTGCTGGGACGTAACCACTAGGTCCTGAATACTGCTGGATCGGAACCGGTGGTGGTAAGGAAAACTGCTGCGGCGGCTGTTGTAGTCTCTGTGGGCAATACTTAGACAGATGCCCTGTCTGTCCACAAGTATAGCATCCAGTACTGCCTCTGCGACACTCTCCAAAATGTCTAACATTGTACCTACGACACAATGGTGCACCTGTACCAGCTGACTCCCTAGGCCTCTGGAAACGGGGTCCTCCAGTGGGTCTGCCTCCCTCTCCTCTGACCTGTGGCACTGAAACCCCCACTGGAAGAGCTAGAGCTGTTTCCACTCTTCTTGAAGCTCTATGTCTTCCGAGGCCCCTGCGACAACGGGCCCTTGCCTTTATCATGCCTCAACTGATTACTGCCCCTAACTTCCTCCTCTTCACTAACAGGGCATGTTCTCAGAGTCTTCAATCCTCACCATGCTCTCATAAAACTCCTGGTAGGTCTCACAGGGTAGAATAGTCGCCAATGTGCGCCACTTCTTTTTAGCACCCAGTTTGAAGCGGCGAAGCATTTCGGCTGGATTACCGGCTGTCTCTGCATCGTAACGGGACAAGTCTGTAAACCTCCTGTAATACTGAATAGCAGTCATCTTCTTCTGCTTAAGATTAGTAAACTTCTGCTTCTTCTGATCCAGGTATGCCGGAGGAACAAATCTCTTATAAAATGACCGCTTAAAATTCCTCCAATCATTTTTCTCTTCATTTGTCCACCTATCAGTTTCTTGTTTCCACCAAGCAGCAGGCTCTCTATGAAAAAACCAAGAAACAGTCTCAACCCATCTGTCGGCAGCAAGGCTGCCCTGACTCTGCATAACCTGAAAGGTTTTCTCTGCATGTTCGAACCAACGTTCGCAACCTTCATACCCCTCGTTACCGTAGAAAGTAGGTAACTTCAGATTATATACTGCCTTAAACGGAGTCCTCTGAGGAGGGTGAATTACAGACTGTAAAGCATTAGCTATAGCCTCCCCTAACTGAGAAATATTGGGGAAACTAGGCTCAGAAGAAGAACGTGGATCCCTGCGAGGCGGCATAATTCTGACATAAGACATCACAAAGATTAGATTACTCACGAAATATGTAAGACTGCGAAACCTGGCTCTGATACCAAACTGACACACCCCGACCGAGATCGAGGCATGCTGGCCATCACGTGAGGTGACGTAGCCATGTGCACAGTGCGGAAGCATTGAAGTAATGAGAACTACGAATAATCAAAAACCGAATTCAAGGAGTGTTAACACATATTCAGAGCATGGAGTCTAGGTGAAGTCGAACATAAAGAGTATTTATCCAAAACATCCCAATGGGGATCCTACTTGAGTGAAGGTCTGTCAGAATCACTGCTGCTGCCTCGGGTACCACCAACAACGCTAGCTAATACCTGGAGGGGCGCAAAACAAAAGCGTGAGTGGGCAAAAACAAAGTCTTTTAAAAAATCATCTCAAAACAATCTTTATAACCCCTAGCCGTAAAACCTGTATACTTTCCCAGGAAATAGCATATACATATACTAAAACTCATCTGAAAACATCATCATGCTAATATGCGAATAACTCGTGAATATGCCATGCCATGCCAATAAATCATCAGGTAAGTGCATCAGGTGAAACAAACTCATCATAGATAATAACATGTCCACCGTGTGATCAGCACGGCTGGAACTATAGCTCATAGTCAATCTAGCCGAATCCACCTCACGTGGCCTATACGGCAATATACCATGCACACGAGTCGAACCCACTCTAAGTGGTCTATACGACAAGACTGGGTGTAATATAGTACGCTCTAGTGCTACAATCACGTGAAGACTGTGCGAAAGATCATGGGTCTGAGTCAAACCCACTTCTATGATCACGGGTCACCTACGAGTCGAACTCACTGTAAGTGGTCTATACGACAGGACTATGCACCTTTATTGGATCCAAGATGAGCGTATGGTGCGGGAGGTGAACATCACGTGAAAGACTGGCCCCTAACTCTGGGCGGGAGCACTAACACCGGGGTGCAGGTTTATGAGCTTCTGATGCATCTCAACAACCGCGTTATAACTCAACTCTTATTTAAACACACAAGAGTCTTACCTGAACTTACCTGAGCATCCTCGGCACCAACAATCATGCGCATACATTTCATGATGCATAGGCACTCCATAATGCATAATCATTTCATGATGCATAACTATTCCTTAATGCATAACCAGTTCATATTGCATAATCGTTTCATGATGCATAATTAATTCTTTATGCATAATCAAGATATATGAATATGCAATGGCATGGCATTTCGTTTATAAACGCATACTTTTCTTTAGAAAAACATTCCAAAGTATACTTAAACCTAAGTATACTTAACATGGCATTCCTTTTCATAAATCATTCAAAACAATTTCTGGGAAAACTCATAGTATAAGGTATATACGGAAAACAAAAGCCCACTCACTGGTAAGTAGAAGGATCGTAGCCCCCGTACCTAGCCTGGCTACGCTCGTCCTCCGGATGGGTCTCGCCTATGTGAGAAACAACTATAATTACGTTATTTTAAAGCACATAGACAAAACTAGCTAATAACTTCTCATACAATGCTCAAATGAGGTGTGTGAATATACTAAAATGATCTACACAACCTCAGGATCATCGTGATATTTTTAAAATAATTTTTCTATGGCTCACTCGCCCTCACGCGCCGAGGAGGGCACGGCCTCACGCGCCCCCCAAGCGCATCACCTTCAACCTCCAGACGCCGGAATAGTGTCACCGGCGCCAGATTCTGGGCAGACCTGCAACTGCCTTTTTCTCGCTCGTTTTTGCACCATTTTCCACGAAATTTTTACCAAAATGCCACAAATCACAAAAGGAAGAAGTTTATACCTCTTTGGAGCTTCAAATCCCTTGAAAACTCATCGGGAAAATTCTACCAAAACCGGCCACTTTCGAACCTCGTGATCCCGACTTCAAAACCGAGTTAACGAAGCACTCCGAGCTTCGTGAGAACCTCCTAGAGCTTGCTGTGAGCTTGGATTGTCCTAAAACATAACCATTCGAAAGTTCATGAATAGTGCTCAACTCGGAGCTTTGAAAACCGACGTGAAAATGACGAAGTTCTTACCTGTAATTGGTACGGTTGTGTTCGTAGAGTCCTCACGAGTACAATGGTACTCTTTGTTCCTTCGATCTACCAAGTTTGAGGGTGTTTTGGGCTTGTCCGTACAAAAGAAGGAAGAGAGAGAGTGAGGGTCCGAGAAAGATAGAGAGAGAGAGCTTACGGGAGTGAGAGAGTGAGAGTGTGATAGGATTGTGTGGTCCTCACACATCCACAACTCCAAACCTTAACCTAACCACACCAAAAGTGGTTCAAAATTTAACTAGGGTTACCAACTCAAAACCCTAGAATTATTTAAGTTCCATAAGTCTAAAATCAACCCAACGTTCAGAGCAATTTCGTCATTTCACAACCGTAAATAAATAAAGTCCGGAACGGGCTGTGACATTTAGTGTGTTTTATAATATTTTAATCTCACTTTTTGCCTATAATATACTATAAAAATAAATAAATAAATAAAACTTAAATTTTTTAAATTTATATAGAATAATAATCCAATAATACTTATTTAATATACAATATATACATATACACTATGACTATTGTACTTTATAGTAAGATTTTTTAGTAGTTTAAAAAATTAAAATCATCAAAATAACATTTTTCTTAACATGTCGAAACGGGTTACCCGTGTGTCACCCTCGTATAAACCTGTTAAGGACTCGTTATTAATGAGTTTTTATCGTATGATCCAATAACGACACGATTAGTTACCTTGTTAACTCGAAACCTGTTATTTTCGTGTTATTTATGTGTCTTGTTAAGGAGTTGTGTAAGAAATTGTCAGGTCTATTTGTTTGTATCTACTTGTATTAGTAACAAAATGTATCTTTGACCCCAAAAAAAAAAAAAGATATACCAATTGAAGTGTATGTGTTTTCCCTAGCCCAAAAGATAAAATTTGCTATTTTTCAATTTTACTAGCCATTCTATAGCAAAGCTAGTAACTATATTTTCTCACTCCAAATTCTTGCTATTCGAAATAGGACATGTTTTTTCTTTTCTTTTTCACACATAATTATTATCTGTTAACTTTATTGAAATATTCTAGTAGCCCTATATTTGGTAGGATTAAGATTTAGTTTCCTATCTTTTGTAGATTAATTTCCTTGTAGAATAAGGCATGTGTGCCTATATAATAGAGAAAATTGTAGCAATGGTCCATCAACTTTAATCCAATCGGAGCAATAGTCCATCAACTAAAAATTCCCGGCCATTGGTCCCTTAACTCATCAAAATGTGTAGCTATGGTCATTTTCGTTAACTCCATCAGAATTCCATCAAAATGAGTTATATTATAAGGACCATTGCTACAATTGAGTTAAAGTTGAGGGACCACTGCTCTAATTGGATTAAAGTTGATGGATCATTTCTCTATTTGGGTTAAGTTGAGGGACTATTGCTACAATTTTTCTCATTTGGTTTTCCATATTTGCCCCTCGATTCAGCCTCATATGCGTGGCATGTCTCATTTTGACGGAAGTTCTAACGGAGTTGAAGAAAATGATCATAGTTATATGTTTTGAGAAGTTAAGGAACCAATGATCATAGATTTTTAGTTAAGGGACCATTACTCTAATTAAGTAAACGTTGAGAGACCATTGCTACAATTTCCTCTATATAATATAAACCCTAGAAGATGCATAAAGTAACGAAGTATTTTACACCTTTCTTCTTGACATCAAGAACTTGGGTTCGTTCAGACGTATTGTTGTTCTTGAGGGGTAATTACAATTGTTGTGAAATTGCAAGTATACAATTGCTGCAATTGCATCAAATTTGTCTGAGTACCTTTTCCTTTATACCATGGGTAATTACTAGGAATGAGCAACGGTTATGACAGGCGGGTAACTGCGGTTATTTATCCATAACCATTTATTCTCATACCCGCATAACCGTTTACCCGTTGGGTAATTGCCTAAACGGTTATACCCATACCCATAACCGCATACCCATTTAACCTTAACCGTTTAATACTCGTTTACCCATTTATCCTTTTTTAACCCGTTCATCCTTTCTTTTTTTTACCATTTACTCATTTTTCACCCGTCCATGTGTTTTTTTAACAACTTGAAAATTAAAAAAGAAAAATTTGTCATAATTTTATTTTTCTAACAATTAAACACCATTATAGGTACATTCATCATACATTTCCGCATTTTAATTTTTTAAGTCCTTATACCATTCCAATAATTGAAATAATAGTTTACGGACGATATTTTTAACTGTTAACAATGAAGGTAATATAAAATTGGCTAGGTATTCTTGGGTTACGAAAACTGTTAAAAGACAGTATTCTTTGGTTATTTAACTCGGAATGTAAAGTATTAACATAATATATATAATGGACCATGAAATCATGCACTATAGTCAATAGCATTGATCTAAGTTTTGTCCGATAGGGAATATGGTTTGTGTTAATTTTACATATATAAAATAAATGGGTAAACGGTTACCCGTTTATAACCGCGGTTAATACCCATAACCGTCCATTTAAATTTTACGGGTAAACGGTTATACCCATAACTGTTTATTTATCTAAACGGTTACCCATAACCGTAACCATTTAACTTAAACGGGCGGGTAACTGCGGTTACCCATAACCAATGGGTATTGGCCCATCCCTAGTAATTACAATTGATGTGCAATTGCAGCATAGTCAGAGTACCTTTTTCTTCATACCGTGGGTAATTGTTGTACTTTAGCAATTGGTTGTGTCGTGTGATTTGGTTGATTGCAGTGCAGTTTGGTTCAACCCGTGTTGCAATCCTTCCTTTTTGTGCCGTTTGTTATTGTTAGTTTTCTTGGTTGTTGTCTCTATTAGGGGTGAGTATGAGAACCATGGAACTGCTAAACCGAATCGAACAACGATAAAATAAACCGTAAAAAACTATGTTGACAAAAAAAAAAAAAAATAGTCAACTTAGGTTCCAGAACATGACCGAACAGTTTATACCGGTTCAGGTTCCAACTGCTCAAAACCGGACAGAACCGTGAATATAAATAATTAATTGAGTGTTTATTGATTCGTGTAGTTGATGATGTTAGCTCAGATTTGTTGGATTTTGGTTTACTTTGTGTGTTAGGAAGATTTGGGTTCTATCTTGTTATTGCAGAGACTCATTGATCTTAGGATTTGGGTCTTTTTGGTTTGCTTGATCTTAGAACCGTTAATGTATTTTACTTAAAAGCTCGGTACCTAAACATATAAACAAGGGAAAGGAACAAATAGAGTAAGTAGGAAACTCAGAATTCTGCATCACAGTTACGGACTACAGATTTTTAATTTACCATTTGCAAAGGACAATTTGCTTGGTGCAAAGGACGCATTTTTAATTTAGTGTTGGCAAAGGATTTGTTTTGTTTGTAACTTTGTATAACCATTTTAGAAAACGTATTTGAATGCAAGCATGCAAAAAAATAATAAAATAAAAAAGTAAATTTTGAACACCATTTTAATTTGGTATTCAAATGCTTTAGTATTCGGAACTGTAAACAGGCTAGAACCGAACCGTATGGTTCTAGTAATAAATTTAAGCTGAACTGCACCAAACCGAACCGTTAATATTTTATGGTTCCGGTTTTGGTTTGAGAGTGGAACCACACCAAACTGCACCGTGACTACCTCTAGTCTGTATAGTATCTGAAAATACTGCCCGTGAAATCTTCTGCAATTGTTGTGTCTTGGTGTAGTTGCTGGGACCTATGATAAAGCCATGTCTCAAACTATGACATGTCCTCATATAAAGTGTGTGGCAACTGTCAATAGTACTACTGCTCTTATTGGTGAAGCGGGAATAGTGTGTCTTACACCATCTCTTTCCTTACACAATTGTTTATTGATTCCGTCATTATCCCATCACTTATTCTTTGTGCCCCAAGTTACTGAATAATTGGATTATGTTGTATTAGTTTATCTTTTATTTTGCTTGTTTAGGAAAGGAGATCATTGAGTGTTGCACTAAGAGAGAGGGGTTGTACTGTGTGTATGATGTGGTTCATAGAAGATCTAATATGGTTCGTGCCTCGCTTGATAAATAATTTACAGGACTTATGGTTATTGCATTGTTGATTGGAGCATGCATCTTTGGGACATTTGAAGCATATGTTACCTAGTTTATTTAGTAGCATTAGAGAATCAGACTAGAAGTGTGAAGTATGTATAAATTTTAGCTCAAAGTCATCGTGCTTCATTCCCTCCAAGTATGAATAAAAAGTTATTTCTGTTTGCGCTAGTACACTTGGATGTGTAAAGGCCTTCTCCAGCCAATCAACGTATGTTTGTAACTATGGATATAACTTTTTCGGAGTTTGAGTAATTTTATATTTCCTTTCTGTCCAACTCAAAGTACCAGGCGGGAGATAGATGATATTGTTGGTGGTCTAAGTTGGTTGGAGTGTACTTCAAGGGGAGAAAGGGAAGTCATGTAACATATTGAACCGAGCAGCCCAGTTCGACACGAAGTAACCAAAGATAGTAGTCCAGTTTAGGAAAATGAGACTAAACAGAGCAGTGCAGTTCGGGAAACATCGACAGAAGAAAGCAGTACCATTCGGCAGGATGCAACTAAATGGAAACACCCAGTTCAGTAAGAAGCGATCGAACAGAGTAGTATTTTTAAGCAAGAAGGTGGCGAACTGCCCAGTATGTATGTAGTATCCCCTATATCACTTTATGATCCTATAGTGTCTGTTCCATCTCCTCTGAAGCTCCAAGAGGTAAGTATTTTAAATGATAATACAACTAATCCCAATACTGTTATGAGTACGTATAAATTGCTAGCAAGACAAAATCGTGGTGTACCACCTGACAGGTTCTCTTCGGAAGGAAAGGTGAAGTATCTAATGCTAATTACGTATCATGTAAGAATTGTTCACTAGAACGTAGGGCACTGGTAAATCACATGAAATCAATTAGAATTCCAACTCAGGTCGAAGAAGCCCTACAAGACCCTAAGTGGATACAAGTTATGGATGAAGAAATGTCCGCTTTGCAAAAAAATAAAACCTAGGAGATAATGCAATTACCAAAAAGGAAGAAGTCGGTTGGAAGCCTTTGGGTGTTTACAGTCAAGTACAAGGTGAGTGGATATGTGGATAGGTACAAAGCAAGGTTAGTGGCTAAGGGGTACACTCAAATGTATGATGAGTGGCCAAACCTGGTGCAAAAGATTATGAATTTAGTAGTGAATTGCTTAACCTTGTCTTCAAGTTCTAGAACCCAAGGTCGAGAGCATTCTTTCCTCAGCCAAAGTCGTTGGGTGTAAAAGTCTGCAGTACATTTCATCACCACACCACCACACTCATTTTGCTCGCCCGACCGAGCTCGGTAGCAAGTACGGTACGCTTGCTTCAATACAAGGACGTAGTTAACTCGTAGATTACTTCGGCCTAGACCCTTTTTTTGAATTTCGAAATCATTTTCATTGTCCTTAAAATAATGGGTTTTTATCACAAATGGTCTCTAATATTCGCTTAACTCATCATTTTGGTCTCTAAAATTCAAAATCAATAAATTTAGTCATTGACATTCGATGCTACACATCAATGTGGTCATTCCGTTAATAATCTGGCAAATCCTCCATTAAAAATGCACGTGCTGACCCACATGACCCTTTAATGGAGGACGTTTTCGTAAAATTGCCTCACCCACTACTTGGGTCAGTAGCCCCACCATTTCGCCAATACCTTTTCCCTCTTTGGCGACACCTTTTCCTTTTTTGGTTAGAGAGATGTGAAAAAGGCTATGGCTTGGCAATGGGGACTTTAGCGAGAGAGATTCAGTTCTGTTATAAATAGGCAAAAGTTTGATAGATAGCCTTTGCTAAGGACAGGAGCGAAGCGGGTGCAAAATATCACACTGTTTTGTTTCGTAACTATAATACAAAAGGATTGCAAATAAAAATAGGAAGGGAGGGATACTGATACTATTGCTTTCAGTTCTTTTCTCTTTCAATTGTTGTGTATTGATCGCACATGGAGTACTCTATTTATAGAGCCACATAAGTGAAGGTTTACAAAAAATGAAAAGCCACACCCGTGACAAATCAAACAACACCCGTGACATTACACTTTTGAAAAAGCACCACACAACAAACGATTCCCTACTATTCCCAAGTCTCCTTTACTGTGGGCATTAATTCATCCTCACAATTTTACAACACTCCCCCTTGGATGCCCACATATCAACATCAGTTGCCTCGTTAAAACCTTGCCTGGAAAAACCCAATGATAGCGAAGGAAAAAAACCTTTAATTCATCCTCACAATTTTACCTGGATTGTTGATATAGTGTTAAGCATGCTTATGTTGCCCCGTTAAAACCTTTATAGGAAAAACCCAGTGGGAAAAATCCTTGTCGAAGGAAAAAGAGTACAACAGGCATGTATCCTAGATGCTCCCCCTGATTCCACATTCTTCAAATTTAGCTGATTGGTAAGCCGACGTAATCTGATTCCCTGCACTAGCTTTTGAAACGTGCACTTTGGTAGAGATTTGGTGAACAGGTCTGCCAAATTTTCATTGGAATAGATTTGTCTAACTTCAATAACTTTAGCCTTCTAAAGCTCATGTGCATTGAAAAACTTTGGAGATATGTGTTTAGTCTTATCGCTCTTCATGAATCATTCTTTCGTTGGGCAACACAGGCTGCATTATCTTCATGAATGACAGTTGGAGTGTCTATCTTTGAAGGTAGACCGCATGAATTCCGGATATGATGGATCATTGATCTTAACCAAGAACATTCACCACTTACTTCATGTAAAGCAAGTATTTTCGAGTGATTGGAAGATGTAGCAACTAATGTCTGCTTTGTTGAGCGCCATGATATTGTTTTATCTCCATTAGTGAACACATATCTAGTTTTTGAGCGGCTTTGTGCGGATCAGAGAGAAAACCAGCATCTGCATATCCAACAAGAATCTAGTCATTTGTGGTTTTCTCTGAGTAGAAGAGGCCCATGTCTGTTGTTCCACGAAGGTATCGTAGAACATCTTTGACTCCCTTCCAATGACGAATTGTTGGAGCAAAGCTTTACCTTGCTAACAAGTTGACTGAAAAAGTTTCGAGTACATTGTGATAAACACAATAAAGCAACTATTGCCCTCAGATATGGTACTTCTGGACCAAGGTCCATTTCATCATCTTCTTTTGGACGGAATGGATATTTCTTAATTCCAAATAACGAACGACCATTGGCGTGCTGAGTGGATAA